>CM057451.1:6995500-8299500 GCA_016271365.2 Neoceratodus forsteri
TCACCAACTTCAGATTAGCTATGGTTACTAGAACCTAGGTCCTTCTGCATTTAGTATGCCCAGAGGATGGGCAGACCTCTGGCCATGGATCCTCAGAGGTTTCCTCCACCTGGGGGGTTTTCCTCTCCTGAGTGCCAGGGGGTCATACTCTCCATGAGTTGGAGGAGGTATCCTTTTGGACCTTCTATTCCCTACATATTGCTACGTACATACCTACTACTTAAGGGTGGGAATAGAGTAAAGCCACAAAAAGTACTACAAGTTACACAAGCACTATATACCCCATCCCTCCTTATGGCTATTCCACAAACATTGAATGGGAGGGCTTGCCCAAGGTTCAATGTGGGGAATAGCTACTCCCACAACCTCTACTTAAGCCCTCCTCTAACACATCTCCATTGCTTAGGGAGTGTTTTTTCATTCCAGACCATCCCTTCCTCCTCTTTCTCTGGTGCTCATCTCACCCTTGTTCATGGGCCTTCTGTTCCCTACAAATTACTACCTACTACTACTACTCAAGGGTGGAATAGAGTAAAGCCACAAAAAGTACCACAAGCTACACACGCACTATATACCCCATCTCTCCTTATGGCTATTCCACAAGCATTGAAGTAATGGAATCCATGCTAAAGGAAAGGATTGTGGCATACCTTAAGGCCAGTGGGGCACAAGATCGGAGGCAACATAGATTCACAGCAGGTAGATCTTGTCAAACAAATCTGATAGATTTCTTTGACTGGGTAACCAGGGTGGTGGATCAGGAAGAGGTGGTGGACGTGGCCTCCTAGATTTTAGCAAGGCATTTGAGACCGTCCTGCACAGGAGGCTAGAAAACAAGTTCATTTGAAAACTGCCTTCATGTATGGTAAAGGCGTGGATGCAGCCTCAAAGAACTTTTCAACTTTCTGCACTATTTCTTCTGATAATCCAGACTTGTGCTGATTGATATATTTCTCTCTTTGGTTTTGTGATGCCCTCATCATCTGTCTCCAACTTATTCCAAGGGTCTGGCTTGCATATCAGAGCATTCTGTACTTTTTCAGTACCAGAAAGGAACTACTGAAGGTATGCTTCAATTCTCTTTGTTCCTTTGAGTTCTGATGTTTTAAATCTGATAGTTTCTCCTTCATAACCTCCACCAGCTTTTCATGCAGGTTTGTGTGACAGGGGATGCTCAGGTTGACCTTGGATAGGTCCTCTTGTTTTGCAGGGGAGCAGGACAAAATTAACTTGGAAACAGTTGTGGTAACTTGTCTTGGCAACTGTGGAAGCCTTCAGCATGCTCTTTGCAGTGCTTTACGGATGGCATGATTTAACCACATGTCATTTACTGGGGTTTCAAATAGACTCCAGTCTGTTAAGGGCTCATGAAGTGTTGTGGGGTGGGGGAGGAGGCAATGATGGTGGGTGTGGATGATGCAGTGTTACTAACACCAGTGTTTCTCTCATTGTCTTTCCTTTCCCTGTACTTCTGTACTTCTGTCATCTCTTTTCATTGACTCTTCTCCGTTTTTGTACTGACATGTTGGCACGCTGTTTCCTTCTGCTTTCCCTCCAGCATGCATTCTGCTCCCTATTCTTTTGCTCTTCAGCTCTCGTTGCAGCCCTAGTTGCCCCCTTAGTTATGGGCTCTGCAGGCTCAAAGACTTTGTTCTTCCAGCATTCTCTCATTCTCTACATGTGCAGCCTTGACTTTTCATTATATGCTTTGCGCTTCTCTTCACTCATTGAAACCCCATATTTTTGGCAGCATGCTACTGTTTTTTCCCTATGCTCAGCATAACATTCTGGATCCCTTTCAGGTTCTTTCAGTAGCGCTTACTTCATGCCTTGTCTGATAGTAGGGTGGATGCCGTCTTCAGTACATCTTGCAGAAACATTGCAGAAGATACTTAAGGTCTTCATCTCATGTGCTCCACTTCTCCTTTAAGTAAAAGAAAATTCTGATTAGTTCAATGCAGGCTAAATGAGAGGCATGCCACAAGGGTATTACATGGGGAGACAGGCTATCATCTGTGAACACAGGTTGATGGGACAAGTGAAGAGGTCACATACTCCACATGGTCCTTCCAATGAAGGGAGAGCCTAGGAACATGCAACACTGACAGACGGAATGAACCAGAAAGATGGCACACTCCCCTTGATACTTCCAATCAAGAGAGAGTCTAGGAACACGCAACACTAATGGATGGAATGAACCAGAAAGATGGCACATTCCCCATGATACTTCCAATCAAGGGAGAGCCTAGGAACATGCAACACTGATGGATAGAATGAACAAGAGAGGTGGCACACTCTGCATGATACTAATCAATGGAGAGCCTAGGAACACGCAACACTGATGGACAGAACAAACAAGAAAAATAGCACACTCCACATAATACTTCCAATCAAGGCAGAGCCTAGAAACACGCAACACTGATGGACAGAGAGACAACACACTGAACATAATGGAAGAGTTGCCATGTACTATACAATGTTAGGCGTGAGGACCAAACAAAGTTATGAGTGAAGGAGAGTGAACACACATGTAGGTATCTCACATAGTGTTCAAATAAACACATTCACTTTCTTCATCCACCAGCCTCCAATAGGTGAGACAGTCAGTCAAACCACAAATTCATTAGGAGTATGTCTGAGCATTTGTGTTCGGCCATATTGAGACCAACCAAAAACACTAAACAGCTAGGGAACCTGCATGGTTGTCAAGCTGGCCAAACATCACACAGGCCTAGAAAACAGCCTGGGTGGGGCCAGGTCCCAGGCTAGCATTGCCATAACCCTTTTTTTGTGGTTAAACACGAAAAAATGTTTACGACAAAACAACAAAGCAGGTTTGAACATTTATGTTCATCCATATTAGGACCAGCCTAAAACAGTGGCAAGACAAAAGATCCCTTTCAGCTGAGAAAGCCGCACGGTGCTCAAGATGGCTGAACATGAATGCAGAAACAGGCCGAGGTGGAAGCCTGCCTGTGACCAGGCCCCAGGCCAGCAAAACTACAATATTTACTTTTTTAAACCAAACGCTTACACCAAACCACCAATGCATGGAGGGAATGTTTGGGCATTCATGTTCGTCCATATTGAGACAGCCAAAAACACAGATGAGACAAGAGATCCACCCACCCCCCTCCCCCGGCAGCTGGGAAAGCCACATGATGCTGAAGATGGTCAAATATGAATGCACAAACAGGTCGAGATAAAAGCCTGCACATGACCAGACCCCAGGCCAGCAGAACCACAACATTTTTATTTTTAAAACAGACGCTTACACCAAACCACTAATGCATGGATGGAATGTTTGAACATTCATGTTCGTCCATATTGAGACAGCCAAAAACACAGATGAGATAAGAGATGTGCTTCCCCCCCCCCCCCAGCAGCTGAGAAAGCTGCATGGTGCTCAAGATGGCTGAACATGAACACACAAACAGGTTGAGGCTGAAGCCTGCCTGTGACCAGCCCCAGGCCAGCAAAAACTGCAACAATTGTTTTTTTAAAACAGACGCTTACACCAAACCACCAATGCATGGAGGGAATGTTTGAACAATCATGTTTGTCCATACTGAGACCAGCCAAAAAAACAGTGAAGAGACCAGACATCCCCACCCCCCACACCCCCAGCAGCTGGGAAAGCCATATGGTACTCAAGATGCCTGAACATGAATGCACACACAGGCTGAGATAAAAGCCTGCATGTGACCAGAACCCAGGCCAGCAAAACCACAGCACTTTATTTTTTAAACAAAGAGACGCTTACACCAAACCACCTGGATGGAACGTTTGAGCATTCGTGTTCATCCATATTGAGACCAGATAAAAAACACTGAAGAGACCGGATATCCCCACCCCCACCACCCCAGCAGCTGGGAAAGCCGAATGGTGCTCAAGATGGCCGAACATGAATGCACAGAACAGGCCAAGAGAAAAGATGGCATGGGACTAGGGCCCCTGGACAGCATAACCACAACAATCTTGTTCCAACTACACCAAAAACAAAGAAAAAAAAACATCCACCCCCAGTCAAAAACACATAGCCACAAAGTACAAAAAAGACAAAAACTCCTCCCCCCCCCACACACTCCGAAACACAGAGCTACAGAAATAACTCACTCCATTTTGCAGTTTAAACTATGCAGGTTTTTTTTACATTCGAGATAACATTTCACATGACTAACACAGGACTTGGTGGTCAGTACCATAGCAAGGCTTAAATTAGTTTTTCACATAAACCACAGACTTTTTTTCTCAACGTAAAAACAGTACCTGATCACCAATGAGTTATGACATGAAATCCAGGGGAATAAAACAGCAGCTGCACACCAGTATTATGATTTCCAGCAATCCAATTTGCTTACAATAAAAGTAAGTCACTATTTGTCCCACCTCTGACTTCAAACAACTAGCGTGGTGGGCACAAACAGATACACACTGTGGTGGGCGAATGCACTCACCACAGGGCTTGGTGTGTGTGTTCTCATGGTTGGAAAGCCTTTTAAAAAAAATAAATCTAAAAGGCCCAGTAAACGTAGGGGAGCAACACCGGAGCTGCTGACAGAAGGTGGCAATGATTCCCGATGGCAAAACAGCAGCTCATTTACTTAATGTTTGTCCCCCATGATGTGCACAAATACAGCCTTCCCTCTGGTGCCAAACAACTAGCGTGGTGGGCGCAAATAGACACACACCGTGGCGGGCGAATGCACACACCACAGGGCTTGGTGTGTGTTCTCATGCTTGCAAAGCCTTTTTTTTTTTAAATCCAAAGGGCCCAGTAAACATAGGGAAACCACACCGGAGCTGGTAAGGGAAGCTGGCAGTGATTCCCAATGGCAAAACAGCAGCCCATTTACTCTGTGAAACTTTGTCCCCCATGATGAGCACAAATACAGCCTTACCTATGCTTGCTTATGATGCATGGATTCCTGCAGACACTATAGTCTTTGCCTCTCTCTTTGGGCAGACAAACACAGCGATCGGTCTGAAACTGTGAACTTTATAGCCCCAAATATGCTAATCACCTGAATGACGAGATTCCTGTTCAAAACGCGCTGCGGGACCACAAACTGCCCCCCCCCCCACCAGTGACATGCAAACACACAGAAATCTTGGACACCACATCAGGTGGGGGTTGAAACTTCGGATATGCAGCAACCTGCAGGGGTCCAGAGAAAGGATATCATTTGGTAGCACAAGTTGGTAGTTTGCTGCAGACATCAGAACTCCCACAGAGGAAAAAATCAAAAGCAAATTAACTCTTGGGCCACTGTGATGGGTGTAACATATACGGACACCATGAGTTACACCCATCACAGAAATTTCAGAGCACCACTGCACCTAAAGGGAAACACAAAAGGTGACAGGACCCTTCATAATTTAAATTCAGAATGGTAATATCAACCTTATACTTTCATTTGCATATTGTGATGCACAATGGTATCACAGCAGCAAACACAAAACACATGGCTCACAATGTCACACTTTAGGGAGCAGAAAACCAGCAGCAAAGCACAACAAAAAATAAATAAAAAGAGTTGCGTTACAAATCAGATGCTATGTTTAGTATCTCTACAGGCAGGTACACAAATGATGCACTACTTTCCTTTTTAAAAACTATTTTTATTTTTCTAATATGACAAGAAAGTTATGGGCCCCATGGTATCGTCTATTCATGAACAGACCCTTATATAATAGTTCTAGAACTTAGTGCAGGCTAATCTGAGCTGATCTGCCATGCCAAGCAACAGTTAAATTGAATGGCTGTCATTACAGAAACTAATGATGGCTAAACTAAACCCACAACATTCTTCTTAGTTTCTCGCTCCAGGCAACATATTCACAGAGGTAAGTAAATTACAGGAAGAAATATCCCATTCCACTCAATCTAAGAAAGTTGCTGGTTTAGTTTAGATCACTCACAGACATTTTACTTCAGTATCTTGAATGCAATTCTCCTGAAATTAGCTAGAAATGGTGTTATACAGTAGCTCAGTAATCTATCATACAATACAACTGTTGTATACCTGGGTCAGACCACTCTTGAGAAATTAGCTCCAGTACTAATCAGGCATTAAAAGTAGCAATAGGATCATTTTTGCTTGCTGTGCACACAAAAGAGACGCTAAACCCTTCTGTGGAAGGGAGCCGCTAGAGAGCGGATGAGAGAGGGCTTCTTCAGATGCCATTGCAGAGCATGTGCTACATGCCAGTCAGTAGAGTAGCTGTAGTTTTTGTGAATAAAAGGCACTGTGCCTGTAGTCCTATCCTACAAGGCTTTTTTCTGAGGGTTTGTGTGTATGGGAGGATGGAGGAAGCCACTGGAGGGTGAATGAGGGAGGGTCACTTCAGATGCCATTGCAGACCATGAACTACATGCCAGCCAATAGGGCAGTTTTACATAAATCCCTGAGGTCCAAGCAACTCTTTGCATCAGTGACCCCGCAGCATGACTGCCATGAAACAGGAGTGTGGTGTCTAACTAAGTGGCATCTGAGATGTTGGCAGGTCATCTGCAGGAGGACCACAGGCCGCAGGCCACGCTGCTCAGAAGAGGGCAGCCATTATCTTGTTGGGGTCTGTCTCCACAGAGCACTCTGGTAGGGGCTACAGCCTAGCCCCTATCTAGGGGAGGCCTAAAACTAGCCTAATAGTAAGGGAAGTCTGAGGAGGGCAGCTATTTTTCAACTAGAAATGGACAGCAACATTGCTAGTGGGCCACAATTACTCTCTATCTAGGGTCAGCCTACAGGGGAGTCAGCAGATAGAAATTTCACATCTAGGTTACTAGTGGGTCTCAGTTACTCCCTATCTGGGGTCAGCCTAAGAGGGAATTAGTGGCAAGAAACTCATCGGGAAGGCTGACAGTGCATACCTTGGGACAACTAGGCAGTTAGGCTTCAAAGCTGCTATCGTGATAGTTAACTGGAAAGGAAGGGGTTGCAGCTCTTCAGCCACCCCTTTCTAGGTCCTAATTGATTAGAGGGGAGGGAAGGGGTTGTTGCTTTTAAACCACCCATATCCATCTCCGGGGTTTAAGCTCCATAAGGATAAAAGGGTTAGCTAGTGCATTACTAAGGGGTGCCTAGAATGTAATATGTGGAGAGAGGATGTACAGTGGGGGCAAAGGGGGACAAGTAGGGTTGTAGGGTTCAGGGGGTGTGGAGCAGCACTTTTTCTGGGAGCTCTCTGGGAGATGCGAGATGCCTGGTTTGCAGGCATATTAGACAGCTGAGGGTGGAGGTGTGCCAACTGAGGCAGGAGATAAGTTTGCTAGTGGGGGTGGTCATAGGGTAATGATGGAAGGGGCAGAGGGGCCTCAGGGCCAGGAGGCAGATAGGGGGAGAGAACAGAAGGGAGCCAAGGTAAGGGGTAATAATGGGAGGGGCAGAGGAGCTGCAGGGGCTGGGATCTGGAATGGGAAGAAAACAAGATTTTAACAAAAGAAGGAAGTGGGGACACAGGGTGGAAAGAAAGGCAGGAGGGAGTAGGCAGGTCCCCAGTGTTTATCTCCCCAGAAGGGAAGAAAGCCCAGGGCAGGGGTGTAGATAATGGTAAGGAGAATTGGCAAGGCAGGATCAGTAGGGTATCCAGTGAGAGCACCCCCAGCAGTCCCAGTGCAGAACAGGTTCTCCTGCTAAACAGAGGGGAAGAGGGGGAATTTGGAGGGATAGGTATGGACAGTGTGATGGGAGGAGAAGGAGGCTATAAGAGGGAGGACTTCAGGGATGGTAAGGAGAGGGGGGTGAACGGGAAAAAGTTCAGGCTAGAGGGGTGGGTGGGTGAAGTAAGGAAAAGGGTGGTAGGAAGAGTGGAGAGATATGTCAGTTGGGGATAGAAGGGACAGCAAGGAAGTGCCAGGGGGTGCTGGGTGGCTAGGTGGAAGGGGCTTAGGGAGTAGCTGGGTACAAGAGGTCAAGGGGAGTGTGAGATGGGAAGGAGGGAGGCGGAGGAAGGCATGTGTGAGTAGCAGTAGGGGTCGGGGAGGGCCTAGGAAGGTGGGGAGGTGGTGATCTTGGGGGATACAATAGTAAGGGGGGGTGAGGTGCGGGGAGGGTCCAGAAGAGACTGTAGGAAGGTAGAATGTATGTCAGGCATGATGGTGGAGAGGGTGGCTCTGATAGCCAAGCACACTGGGCAGGAGAGTGGGAAGCCTCACATAATAGTGTACCTGGGTACAAATGACCTTGCAGGATGTGAGGTGGGGTTGGTGCAAGAGAGATTCAGGGAGGTAGGGAAAATCTATAACGAGGTAAGGAGTTTGGTAGCCTTCTCAGCAGCAGCACCACCAATCCCAAGGGCTAGAATTGCAAGGAAAGTAAGATTGAGAGGAATTCACTGTATGGCTTAGACAGTTGTGTGAGGCGGAGTGGTATGGGATAATTGATGACTGGGGAGTGACCTGGGAGAACAAGGACCTATATGCACCTGATAGGTTACATTTAAGTAAAAAGAGCACAAGGGCCCTGAAGGGAAAGCTGGTGGAGGTCATGGGAAAAAACTCAATTTAAACTGTCAGGGGGGCAGCAAGGTGCAAAGAACCCTTACGTATCTGTGGAGGAGGGCAGTAGGTCTTCCCCCATGCAGGACAGAATAGTGAGGAGCTAGTGCAGGGGTGGAAGAGGAAAGGAAAGACTGGGGAAGGGGGAGAAGGCGGGCAGGATAGTAGTAAAGGGGGCTCGAGTCATGGTGGAGGTGGTGCCTCTGAATGCCAGAAGCCTGAGAAACAAAATGGCTGAAGTGCAGGAGCTGATGGCTAATGGAGAGGAGGAAATATCGACCATCACAGGGACATGAGCCACACTGAACCATGACTGAGACCTCACAGTCCCTGGCTATTAAGTGTATTGAAGGGATAGGGAAATGGGAAGGGGGGAGTGTGACTGCATATGTGAAGGAGGGGATAACCTGTACCAGAAAGGAAGAGGTGGAGAGCAAGGTAAAAGTGTTATGGGTGCAGATACAATCCACTGAGGGACAAAAAGAAGTGTACTGAGGCTGACACATATAAAACTAATACATTGGTTGTCTGATTCATAAAAAAAAAAAAAACATTTACTGTAATAGTAACTGGGAACAGCACTCACTCACCATGCCAAATGTTTTTGAGCTACCTACGTTCTTTCTGAAGGCATACTGTTTATGTCCAGAGCTTGGCTATTCCGTCGAGTTGCCATCTTCTTGTTGTTTTTGACAATCCACTAAGGGAAGAAAACTAAGGTTGGGGGTGGTTTATAGACCACCTTCACAGGATGAGGAGCTGGACAAGGTACTGGGGTCCCAAATCATAGAAATGGCAGGCAAGGGGAAGGCAGTAGTAATGGGGACTTCAATCTGCCTGGGGTAGATTGGAAAATCCTGGCTAACTCTGCACCAGAGAGCAGGTGTTCCGGGTTGCACTCCAAAGTGGATTCCTGACACAGAATGTCATGGAGCCCAACAAGGAGAGGGCCATACTGTACCAGGTCCTGTCCAACTGTGATCATGTCCAGGATGTAAAGGTGGAAGCATCACTTGCAAGAAGTCACCATCACACTGTGTGGTTCCACCTGCACATGGGCAGAAGGATGGTCAGGACCAAGACGAGAGTTTTGGACTTCAGGAAGGCTATCTTTAAGAATATGGGAGAAATTCTGGTAGGGCACCTTGATGGGCTCAGAAAAGAAATGGAGGAGAAATGAGCCATAATTAGGAAAGCTGGAGGCCACTAGTGTGTGTGCCAAAATTAAATGAAAGAAACCTAGGACCAAAAAGCCCTGCTGGTTCAGAAAGAATGCAGCAGATGCAATGAGAGAAAAGAAAGCAGCCTTCTTGAAGTAAAGGGGGCTGGAAGTATATCCTAGAGGTTAAAGCAACAAGCTGTGAAAGAGCTTGGTACATCCAGCAGACCTGGGTTTGATTCCCATAATCTCCATTTGAATACTGTATGACCCTGAGCAAGTCACTTAAGCACCCCGGTGCTCCTGGGTCACCCCTGAAAACAAGCACTTGTGCCTAGTGGGTCTTATACCTAGTTACCAAAGAATAAGTACAAACATACTCAAAAGAAGGATAGGGAGGTCTATTCTGCTAAATCCAGGGTGTCGAGCAGAGTGGTTAAAGAGGCAAAGGCTGCAAAGGAAGTACGGCTGGCACAGAGAGTAAAATCTAAAGGCTAAAAAGGAAGTATGGCTGGCACAGGGAGTAAAATCTGGTGAGAAGGTCTTCAAATATACTGTATAAGGGATTAGAAGGATGTTAAAGTGATTTTGTGAACCTTGCCAAGGAAAATGGGATTAATAACCTGTAGTAACCTGTAGCAGTTGTGATTCAATCTCCTACCATTGAAACTGCCAAAAAGTGATGTTTTCCATGAAATAAATGCTTTTATTTCTGGGCTCTGCTTCATTTGCATAACTTGCCTCTTTTTTTTCCCTCAGTGCTGCAACTCCCATGTGTGACATCATGCAAGGGGAACAAAGTTTATAAGCACTGTTTTGAAACAGAGACCTCTGTTGGTCAGTCTTGGGATTGCAGACATTTACATGTCCGACATAGGGGACTACATCTCTCAGTACAGAAACCCTGTCAACTAGATACTATATGCACAATGCATTGTTTGGAAAATAAACATGTGAGAGCTTTTATTGTTGAAGCCACTACAGAGATTTGAGACTGCACCTCACAGTAAGGGAATTGGAAAACAATATCTTATTGTACCCACAATGCTTTGCTATGTACATCTACATACTGTAGTAGATGCAGTCACCACCACCAAAATAAGTGATTACACCTCAGAGTAACTAACATTTATATCAACATTATAATTTACCCAGAATTCCTTGGTGCTGTATGTAAAACATTGACAGTTCCCTTGCATGACATCATTCTGGGGGTGTGACTGCACACAGAAAACTGGAGAACACAGTGCTGATAAAACATAAATAACAAGCATTTGTCAATGCCGAATGTTTGCTTGCTGGCATTGGCAGTGGTAGTGTAGAAGTTACAGAGCTGCGTAATAGGAAAGGCAGTGAAGTATTGAACTGAAGCCAACCCCACCACCACCCTGCAGAGAGTGACAGGCATTGGGGTGTGCGTTTGGGTCGTCAGGCATAACGGCCACGCCATTTCACCACACCCCACCGTGCAGACACTGACAAGTGTCACGGTGTTCCTTGGGGTCTTTGGCCCTTATGCGCACCCCATTTCATTAGGAAATACGGTGAGATGGGTGCGATATAGGAGAATGGGGTGAACTTTGGGGCCAAAGAGTCCAAGGCATACCTCGATGCCTCTCACTGGCTGCAGGGTGTGCAATAGTATGAGCATTACAGGCAAGAATCCCAAGTCACACCCCGATGCCTGTCATTCTCTACAGGGTTGGACATTATGGTTGGAAACCCTAATACCTCAGGCATTCGTTGGTATTTTCACTCCAAATTTTCAACATGTTTTTTTTGTGACCCCACCTCATGAACAGGGGAAATATCAGTTTGTTAGCCGAAAGCTGCTTATGCATAGCGACTACGGCATTTAGTACTACAGGTGCAAAAACATTCCGAACAGGATGTAAAAATGACAGCTGTATTGTTCATGGGGAGGTGTAAAAAATGGCAATGTTGCAAATCTGCAGTAAAAATATTTAAAAATGGTGAAGTCACGAGTGTACACAGAAACTGTGCAACGCACACTCATAATATAATTAGGTTGGGATTTTTACAGCAGATTGTCAACTCAGGCATTTTGGCGCTCCGATCATGAACAGTGTCACTGTGATTTTCTTTATCTGTGCCGAACAATGATTTCCACAGCACCACGATCTCTGCGCTGAAAGTGTGAAACACACTTCAGCCATGTTAGAAATGACAGCTGTACTGTTCATAAGGAAGTGTGGAAAATGCCACTGGTGAAAATCTGACTGAAAATATTACAAAGTCATGAACTTACGAGGGTGCGTGGAAACTGCGCAATGCTCACTGTAACACAGTCATTTTATGGACTTTTGTCACCAAATTTTCAACATAGCCATTTTAAGACCTCTGCTCATGAACAGTGTAACTGTGATTTTCTTAATCAGTCCTAAACATTGCTTCAGACACCAACAGCACCATTGTGTGCTACATGTGCGAAAACACATTTTGGGCGACATATGAAAAATGGCAGCTGTACTGTTCCTAAGGAAGTGTAATAAAATGGCAATGTTGAAAATCTGGAGTGAAAATATTAAATTCGCAAACTTACGAGCATGCATAGGAACTGCGCAACGCACGCTCATAAAACAGTCATTTTAAGGAATTTTTTCACCAAATTTTCAACATAGCCATTTTAAGACCTCTGCTCATGAACAGTGTCACTGTGATTTTCTTAATTTGTCCCATACATTGATTTTGCACATCGACTGCGCCATTGTGCGCTACATGGGTGGAAACACATTTTAGGCAAGATGTGAAAAATGACAGCTATACTACTCATAAGGAGGTGTGTTAAAATGGCAATGTTGAAAATCTGGAATGAAAATATTGAAAATTTGCGAACTTACGAGTGTGCGAAGGAACTGTACAACGCACGCTCGTAAAACAGTCATTTTTTTGAATTTTTTCACCAAATTTTCAACATAGCCATTTTAAGACCTTTTCTCATGTACAGTGTCACTGTGATTTTCTTAATTTGTCCCGTACATTGATTTCGCCACCGACTGCGCCATTGTGCGCTACATGGGCGGAAACACATTTTGGGTGAGATGTGAAAAATGACAGCTGTACTACTCATAAGAAGGTGTGGTAAAATGGCAATGTTGAAAATCTGGAGTGAAAATATTGAAAATTCGTGAACTTATGAGCGTGCTTAGGAACTGTACAACGCACGCTCGTAAAACAGTCATTTTTTGGAATTTTTTCACCAAATTTTCAACATAGCCATTTTAAGACCTCAGCTCATGAACAGTCTCACTGTGATTTTCTTAATTTGTCCCATACATTGATCTCGCACACCGACTATGCCATGTACGCTACATGGGTGGAAACACATTTTGGGTGAGATGTGAAAAATGACAGCTATACTACTCATAAGAAGGTGTGGTAAAATGGCAATGTTGAAAATCTGGAGTGAAAATATTGAAAATTCATGAACTTACGAGCGCGTGTAGGAACTGCACAACGCACGCTCAGAGAAAGTCATTTTAGATTTTCACCAATTTTCAACATGGTTTTAGACTCTTTCTCGAATGATGTCACTGTCATAGATGTTCAGGCCCGAAGGGTGATTTCACGCAGTGACCGCGAAATCACCTTCGAGCCCAAATAACGCCATGAATGTGACATCATTCATGAGAAGGGGTCCCAAAAACCCCATGTTGAAAATTTGCTGCAAAAATTCCAAAAAATGCCTGAGATATGCAATAAAGTTGAAAACCCCCATCTAGCCCATTATACAGCTTACCGGCATTTCCTCAGTTCGCGGTTGGCTTTGAAGAGTGCAGACATGTTCCCGTCCACCGAAGATCGTCAGATGGAGTCCGGAGGTAAGTAAGGGGTGAGGGGTGTGGGAAGGCAGGGTGCGAGTGGTGGGTGCAGGTTGTGGGAGGGGGCTGGGAGAAGTGCTATGGGACCGTTTTTATTTGCAGGTAAAAACAAAAAAAAAAAAGACGACGTGGGACATTTGCCACACTGGTGGGCTCCCAGCATGGCACAAGGATGACTGGGGGCCGTGGAGCCGATGGGATTGGGCACCCCTTCGCCATATGATCAGTTGCCATGCTGGGGTGGCTCCCAGCATGGCACCCAGTACTCGAGGGGGGTGAGGACAGTGGAGCTGACGGGGGACTGGGCACCCCCGTCGGCGGTTCTATCAGTTGCCACGCTAGGGTGGGCACTCAGCATGGCATGTGGAAGGCTTGGGGCGAGCACAATCCCCGCTGGCTATACGTGTGCAGGTGGCAGGCACTATAGTGCATTTCTCTGTGTGTGTGTGTGTGTGTGTGTGTAGGGGAGCTGGCGATGAGCAGGCGATATCTTATCGCTGCCTACTGAAGCATAGCTCCTCTTCAACTGTATGCCACTGCATTTTGGAGCTTGTCATAGACAGCTCCAGCATGCATTGGCTTACAGGGGCCGCGCCTGCCAACACACTGACTGAATTGGAAGAGGGGGTGACACACCTCCAAAATCTCGGATGATGGCACTATGTTTCTTGCACATGTGTGTAAGCAAACATAAAAATGTCTATAACAGGGTCACGTGATGCAGAGCACGTAGTGGCTGCGTTCCCCGCGAGCTCCGCTCTCCCGATCTCGATTTGTTTTATTTTGCCCCAACTGGAATCGCCCGAACGCTTTTTGCGGCACTATAACAGTGTGGAACCATCGGGGTGCTGGTTTTATGGAGGCAGAAATGAGAAAAACGCCTCCCAAGCATACGCCTCCGGTGGCTCCTGAAAAGGCCGCTAAGAAATCGAAGGCCTCGGCTTTGCAGTCAGCCCAGAACCCCGGGGAGTCTTGCCTGACAGACGAACCTCTCACTCTGGCCAGGTTCCTTGAGGAATTTCGTCCATTCCAAAATATGGTAAATGATATGGCAAATGAAATTAGAAGCCTTACATCTGCACTTGAGGATTTAAACTGAAAGGCTACTGACAATGCAGTTAGAATTAAATCACTGGAAGGGTGCAAGGAAAAGATGGATTCGGATCTGGTTATGTTGAATCGCAAAGTAAACAGATTGGAGTTAAAGCTCGAGGACTTGGAAGGCAGAAGCCGCCGTAACAATGTGGTAGTCATTGGGCTACCTGAAAAGGCTGAGGGCACGGATGCGGTCAAATTTACCCAGAAGTTTGTGGAAAAGGTGGCTGGGCCCACACCATTTGGCTCGTCTTACATCATAGAAAGGGTGCATCGAGCCCTACGCCCACCACCCCCTCCCAATGGACCACCCAGAACTTTTATATTTCGATTTGAATTATCAGGAACGTCAGCTTTTCATGGCCAAGGCCAGAGATAACAAGGAGCTGTATTGGGAAGGGTTAAATTCAGAGTGGCGAGGATTTACCATTTTTCAGAGACAGAGAAGGTCAGCCTTTCATCCTCTGGTTAAGAAATTGATAGCAGCCGAGATTAAATTTTGAATGATCTACTCATGAAACTTCAGGTCAACATTCGTGATGAATGGAAATCATTTGAATCCCTGGACCTGGCGACTGAGGCATTGCAAGCGGCCTTCCCTGCATTGTTCAAGGTTCCCTGAATCTACAGAGGAGATGAAGGAGATTTTGGGATCAACTCCCAGGAGACTGTGAATTATATTCTTGGGACTAGATGTTTAATTTCTATTGCAGCATACCCTTTTATGCATACATGTTCTCTGGAAAGTCAGTTTTTTGAGGGTTACCTGCCCTGGACGTTTCTTTGCCCTTTTATGGTACTGTAGGGCGGATGATAGTGCCCTTTAAGTTTACTCAGGCTGGCAGTCACTGGATTAGGTTTCACCCCTTTAATTTTAGTTCCATATTTCAGTTTTGGACATTGGGGTCTTTCATTTAAGGAATGTATTGCCACGAGAGTGCTAGCGTGCTGCATATTACTATTTCTCTGGGAAAATATACAGTCTCTTATTTAATTAACTCTGGACAATTTCAATGAAGGTTGTTTTCTTGGGGGCTTTTCCTGGAGGATATATGTTTGATACTGGCCATATATGCTGTTATGCTATAACTTTGTTTAGGCTGTAGAGCTAATTCTGGAGTGTTTGAACACCTGCTCCTTCAGCCTTTTCTCTTTTTTGTTATATATATGGGGTTGAGTGGGAATGTTTAAGTTTTGGATTTGCGGTTGATACTTGTAATGTCAATGTGTTCAGATTGATAGGGTTATGTGCTGTTGCCTTAATGTTAGGGGCTGGTTGTGTATATCGGGTCGGGGAGTGTGGGGTGGATATAGGAATGAGTTGAGTGTCCTGTTATCATGGACCATGAAAATGCTAACTGTCTGGGGCTGGGGAGGGGAATTTTAGGCTTTTATTTGGGAATTGTTATAAAGGAGTATGTTATTTGGGGGTTTGTGGGAGGGGATTTTATTCTGAGGCACTATGGGCAGTTGGTTACCGGGTGTTTGGTCATATTAGCTTTTCCCTTTTCAAGGTAATAAGGAATTTATGCTTAGATTAGTTCTCATAGGTCTGAATGGGACTGATATATTTGTCAATTTTCTTACATGGAATGTCAAGGGGCACGCTTAAGGATAAGCAGTATAAGATACTGAAACATATAGAAGCTGTTAAGGCTAAAATTGTGTTTTTGCAGGAAACGCACCTAATGCAGTTGGAGGCTAATGCCATGAGGAGGTTACAATTGGTCAGGTCTTCGCATCTCAGGGCAATACACAGAGTCGAGGGTTATGTTATTAATACACAGGTCAATCCTGCTCAGCCCTATACAAGTGGTCCAAGATCATGAAGGCAGATATGTATTAGTAAAGGAAGTTGTAAAGTACTGAAATCCTGTTGGGTTAATATGGCCCCAACGTGGATACTCAGGACTTTTTGTGGGCCTATTAAGGTCTTCTGCCATTTAACCATCTCCGATGGTTCTGGGTGGAGACTTCAATTTAATTTTGGATCCCTTGATGGACAGATCCGCTAAGCCACATGTATATTATACTCCGGCCTCCGAGCAATGAAAGATTTGCTCGATCAATTGGGATTAGCTGATATCTGGAGGGTTCTCCACCCGGAGTCCAGGGAGTATACTTTCACTTCCCCCATTCATGGGACCTCATCCCGGTTAGATTATATATTTCTTTCCCGGTCTCTTCTTGGTGGAGTGTTGGACTTGAACATTATACCCGGTCCTATTTCTGATCATTCAGCATTAGCTGCAACTATTTCCTTTTCATCCCTTATGAAGAAAGGGAATAGGTGGAAAGTAAATAACCAGATTGTAAGGATACCTAAACTGACTAAATTTATATCAGAACAGATTGACGAATTTGCCCTAAATAATCTGGATGACAATGTCAGTCTGGATATTTTTTGGGGAGCACTCAAGGCTTATTTAAGGGGGGTCTTAATTTCTATAGCGGTTAGAAGGAAAAAGGAAAAAGAAAATACTATGACCGAATTATTAGCACGTATCAAGGCATTGGAATCTAACATCTCCACTTATGCATGGGCCGAGGATATAGAGGAATTAGTCAAGGTGAAGGATGCCTATCTTAGGTTATTGGGGGAACAGGCAGAGTTAGCATTAATCAAAACTAGAGCCAATTATGTTGACCAAGGGGAAAAATCCGGGAAATTATTGGCTAGATGTATTACACAATTCGAATCCTCTCATTTGATTGAAGGGATACTATCAAAAGAGGATGGTTGTGTTAAGACTGCTCCGGATGAAATAGCTCAGATTTTCCGTCAATATTTCGTGAATTTGTATAAAAAGATGGAGACTCCACCCAGCAACTTTCAGATTTTTTCCTTTCTGGAGGGACTAGACCTTTCTCTATTGGATGAGGCTGACAGGAATTCTATCATTGCTGATATAACTCAAGATGAAATAGAACTAGCTATTAGGAATTTATCCTCAGATAAAACACCGGGTCCTGATCGGTTCTCGTCCAATTTTTATAAGAAGTTCTCTTCCCAACTAGCTCCTTTCCTTCTCAGGTTATTTCGTTACGTTCTCTCAGGACATGAGATGGATTGTCTACTTTCGGAGGCGCTTTATAGTTTTAATTCTTAAACCCAATAGACCTGCTACTGATCCGGCTAGTTACAGGCCTATTTCATTGTTGAATTGTGATTTAAAAATTTAGCCAAATTATTAGCGGAGTTTATTAATAGAGTATTACCTAAATTAATAGGTAGTGATCAGGTGGGTTTTATGAAGGGCAGGTCCTCGGTTGATCATTTTAGGACATTGGCACATGTCTTCTCGGCTTCCGAGGAGACCAATCTTCCGATGGCTTTGGTCTCCTTGGACGCCGAGAAGGCCTTTGATAGGGTTTATTGGGGTTTCTTGTTTGAGACTATGAGAAAGTTTGGTTTCCCAGATATATTTGTGCATTGGCTTAAGGCGCTCTATTCTAATCCTTCCGCCAGGGTCACTTGTAATGGAGCTATCTCCCCTCCGTTTCAGCTTTATGTTGGTACGAGGCAGGGATGTCCTTTATCCCCCTTGTTATTTAATCTATATCTGAAGCCGTTGATTAGAAGAATGGTTCAGACCAATGAGATAGAGGGGATTAGGATACTGGGTCTACCTATTAAAGTCACTGCATATGCGGATGACCTTCTGGTATATGTTTCGAGGCCTGCCAGATCTATTCTGAGCCTGTTAAACCTAATTAACCATTTTAGTCTGGTAGCAAACTATAAGCTTAATCAGGACAAAACAGTGGTTTATCCCCTTAATAACAAGATATTCAAACGGGAAATAACTGAATTAGGGTTGGGGTGGAGTCCTGATTGTCTTAAATATCTGGGTCTTTTTGACAAAGAGTGTTTCCCATATGCGCCAGTTGAATTTAGACTCCTGGTTCATACTATTGACCTAGACCTCAAAAGGTGGATTAAACTCCGTTATCTCTCTGGGGAGGATAAATATAATTAAATGAACATATTTCTGAGACTCTTTTACCCGTTGAGTAGGTTAGATATTTTCCTTCCTATGTCCTGGTTCAAAACTCCATGCCATGATAGCTGATTTTGTTTGGAATCATAAAAGTCTAGAATGGCTACCATAAATTAGCGCCCTAAATCAGTTGGTGGACTAAGACTACCCCATTTTGGCCTCTATTTTGGTCTGCCCAGTTGAGTAAGTATGGAAGGTGGGCTTTAGAGGAGGACCCCTGTCCACATCCGATTATGTTCCTTTGTGGGTGAAGCTTGAAATGGCTCTTATTAGGAAATGTGCTATCAATCCCGTAGCCCTTTTTTACCTGACCCCCAAAACACTTCCCTCGTTGTTGAAAAGATCCCCTGTAGGGCTGGTGTTGAGAGCCCATAATCAGCTTTGTGGGTTTCTCAAATACAAGCATGTCAAAGATTGGGAACAGCCAGTCTGGGGGAACCCATGGTTTTTGATTGATTATAATACCATCAAATCAGGGTGGTTGAAATTACCGGAGGACTGCTCCCTCAAGGACTTTCTTAGTGTGGAAGGTGACTTAATTCCTGCTCTCACAATGATAAATAGATTTCATTTAACCTCTAAGGATATTTTCAAGGTCTATCAGCTTAGGCATGTACTGCTCCAGAAGTTTGGAGGGAGGGTAGAGCAGTCTCCCCAGATCTTGTTTTTGACAAATATACGCCCACTGATAGGAATTCCTCATACGATCTCCAAGATTTACTTAGTTTTATTTCATTGGGCATATCCGGTGAACTTTGCCCCATGTTCTTATTGGGCTGATGTATTCCCTAATATTGTCCTAGATTGGACGGGGATATGGCATGCATGCCATAAGTATATGCATATGATCAATTGAGGCTTATACAATTTAAGGTATTGCACAGTATTTACTATTCCCCAGAAATTAAAGGATTTGGAGTTGTTAAGGATCCTAAGTGCTTTAGATGTGAGGGTGATGCAGGAACCTCTTACATATCTTTTGGAAATGTCCCAAGGTTGCTCCACTATGGCTGGAGATTAAAAATAAATTAGATCCCTATTAGGCCTGGATGAGATGTTTAGACCAAGTTTGTCTGTTGGGGAAATGACGGCTTTCGATCAGAAATAGGAAATATTATATGGCCTTGATTTCAGTCATAGTCAAAAGTTGGTCCTTCGCCATTGGAAGGATAAGATTGTCTCCTATTCTGAATGGCTAGCAGAGCTTCTGGCTTTTTAAGAACTGAGAGAATGATAGCTATCCTGCATAATCAATTGCCCTTTTGACAGGATTTGGTCCCTGTTCTATGCTTGTTATCTAGGGTAATTCTTGATCTCACCCGGTCTCTTTTTGTTATAATTTGTTTCCTAGTGCCTCTAACAGAGAAGAAAGTAAAGATGGGGAGGGGAGGGGGCTGGATGTTTTAGGGTGTATAGTTTTTTGTAGGTTTTAAGGGGGGGTCTTGGCAGAGTAATATTCACTTTGTCTGTAATGAGAAACTTATAATCTGGATGTATGTTTCTTAATGTTTGTTCTCTCTGGACTAATCTCTGCTTAAAATAAATAAAATGTTAATGGAAAAAAAAATGTCTATAACAGATTTTTTTTATAAAACAAATGCAGCTTCAGCATCTGAAGCATGGGTGGCAATAGGATACTATCTGAAAAAGTAATCTGTGAAAGCTCACAAAATCACTTTAAAGGTGACATTGTCAAATTAAAGAAGGAAGGGGGTTGGGCAGAAGGAAATGAAGAGAAAGTGGAGATACTTAACAATGGTTTCATATCAATTTGGCGAATCATTATCAACGAGTGTAATTTCAGCGAATCAAAAACAGCAACGGCAATATTAGCACATGCCAATTTCAGTGCATACATATTCAGCTGCCCAATTACATCTGTAGCTGAACATTATATGCCAATCCTTGCAAATAGTCATACCTAGACTGTATATCATATTCGCGTGCTACCTGGCAAAGCAGTTCGGTCAAATAACGGTGCCGACATCTGCTGCCCCCTGCTGCAGCACCAGACACCACCTGCTCCATTTCCTAGTCGTTGCCACAACCCGATCTCCCAGAGTATGTAGTCATGCTGGACACCTGAACCCATGGGTGTCCGCATACCTCTAGTAGACCTTCTGGCCACCTCTTTGTTCCTTCGATATACAAAGTCCCCATGGATCAACAGGGGCATCCCATGCTGACTCCAAATGTATCCCACCGACATCATTCAACACCCCCTCCATAAACTGAGCCCCCTTTATATGGCACCCACACTTGTCCCTCATTAATCACTTTTCTCCTTCCGAATTATACTCCATCATGCACCCTCTGGGGGGGGCTGCACCCCTGGACCCCCATTCTAAAATAACATCCTCCAAGGTGCACCTGGACCTCGGAGGTAAGCTATAAACTGATTGTCACTGAAAGTGTCCTTCGCTGTAATGCAGCAATCACTATTATTGTATTCACCATAATGGCGCCACTACAATTCACTCACTGAAAATGAATCGCTGTATTGATGTGCTACTCTTAACAACTACTACTGCTCCATGTTCACTAGAGAGAAGGACAGACCAGTGCCACAAGAGAGCAGGGGGGTAGGGATGGGGAAATGGGGGGGGGACACAGACAGCATAATAGAGGTAGACAGGGTGGATAAGGTCCTAGAAGCCCTGAAGGCAGACAAGTTCCCAGAACCAAATGGCATGCACCCAAGGGTCCTAATGGAATTTGCGGAAGGGCCTGGCAGACCTGTGTAACACCTTTCTGAAGTCTGGGAGTGTACCCCAGGACTGGAGAACTGCACATGTGGTGCCACTCCATAAAAGTAGTCCAAGGGATGAATCAGAGAATTATAGGCTGATCAGTCTAACCTCAATAGTGGGGAAACTGATGGAGACTATCCTGAAGGAAAGACTGGTAAGCCTTCTCAAGCAAAATGTATCACAAGATGAAAGGCAGCATGGGTTTGTGTTGGAGAGGTCCTACCAGACTAATCCTATTGACTTTTTCAACTGGGTGACCAGGACAGAGGACAGGGGCTAAGTAGTTGATGTCCTGTATCTGGACTTCAGCAAGGCCTTTAAATCTGTGCCACATTGGAGACTGGTCAAGAAGCCGGAAGACCTGGGGGTGGAGGTCTATCTTGCCAGAGGGGTCAAAAACTGGTTGCAGGACAGAAGACAAAATGTGGTGGTTGGGTGGGGGAAGGGGGGACTTCTCAGAAGTTAGGTCAGTGGTCAGTGGGGCCCCACAGGGCTCAGTGCTCTGTCCAGTGATAAAATCTTTATTAGTCACATTGTGGATGGGACTGAGGGTAAAATCTGCCTGTTCACAGATGACACAAAGCTCTGTGGGGAGGGTGGACATGGAGGAGGGGAGACAGAAATTTAGGGCAGAAAAGTGGTCTGGCATATAGTAACTGGGGTTTAATGCAAAAAAGTGCAAAGTAGCACACTTGGGGTGAAAAACCCAGAGACCAGATATTGGTTGGGTAGTATGCAGGTTACAAAGTCAGGGGAAGACAAAGACCTGGAGGTAATCATCATGAGTGACCTAAAGCACTTGGTACACTTCAGGACAGCAGCAGCAAAAGCATATTGAATGCTGGGCTGCATAGCCAGGGGGATTACCAGCAGGGATGCGGAGGTCATACTGCCACTGTATAGGTCAATGGTAAGGCTACGCCTTGAGTACAGTGTGCAGTATTGGTGTCCTTCTCTTAAGAAGGATGGTAACTTGCTGGAGATGATCCAGAGAAGAACAATAAAGATAACCCAGGGCCAACAGAACAACACCTGTAGTATGAAGGGAGACTAGAGAAGCTCAACATGTGCTCCCTTAAAGACAGTAGGGAGAGGGAGGATATGATTGAGACCTTAAAATACCTTAAGGGTATTAGCAGGGTGAATACTGAGGGCCTCTTCTGTCTTACTGGGAACAAGTCCACTAGGAAGCATAGCCTAAAGCTGGTAGGGGGAAGATTCAAGAGACAGAGAAGAGGAGGCACTTTTTTACTGAGAGAATAGTGTCCAATTGGAATAAGTGTCTAGAGGAGGTGGTCTCCCTGAAAATAGTGGATAGCTTCAAGTGAGGATAGGACAAAATGAAGGGGGAAGTTGGTGGAGGGGGGGAGCTTGAGTGGATTCGGGGGGAACTAGGAAGGGGGCAGGTCCCTCTGTACACACAGTGGGGACCTGTGCACTCAAGCAGACTAGACAGACCTTAAGGCCTTTATCTGCTGACATATCCATATGTTCGTATGTTGTCTCTTTGTTTTAATCCTGGAAATGGAGGCTCTGCATGGTGCTTCCATGTGCCATACCATTTTGCTTGTAGGTTGAATCCAAAAACTGCGGAGTTTGAGTTTGAGTTTGTGTGTGTGTGTGTGTAGGCAGCAAGCCTCAGAATGTCAGTCATATCAGGCTGGAGGTGGGAAGAGTTAACATCCTTTGCAGATCCTACGGACTGAGATCCACTGACAGTGCCCCCGTATGCATACCTAGACACTATACCTCCAAAGGTGCAAGTGCTTTCGCCTGTCATGCCCCAATACTGGAACTCCCTCCCTCAGTCTGTGTGACAAGCACCATCACATGCAACGTTTAAGAGAAAACTGCATTCCCATCTTGAGTCCTCCTGCATGTGCCACTGCTTCAAACCCCTTTAGCGCTCACCTCCTCCCTACCTAGTCTCTCCCTACTTTTGCTGCTCTACTCTACTATATATATAGCACTTCCCCCCACTTGTTCCATCCTACATCCCATTTAGACTCGTCCCCTATCCTCTTCCTGCTTTCTTTTCTATCTCCTTTACTCTTATACCCCCTTGCTTTTCCCTGCTTACAGCCCCAATCAAATACCATAGCATTCACTATCTATCGTATTTTTCCTCAAAATAAATGTCATGTAACCTGTATTGTTGAATATGTCTCTGTTTATTATTCCCATTACATTGTTACTGGATCTACCCTTTTGGTAACCATCTCTTTTTCATATTACCTTCTCACACTGTAACTACCCTCTACCTTTGTCTATAGCCACCTTTCCTTTTCTCTATGTACTCCGTATGCTATTGTAAATTATGTCGTACTTGTAATGAAATGCAGTATATACTATTGTCTATTATGTTGTACTTGTAATTAAATGTTCTGTATGCATTGATGTACTGTACCCTCCCAGGTCATGCCTGAAAATAGTCATTGCCATGGCTAGTGCACTTACCCGGTAAACAAAAGCTAAATAAAAAAATAAATAGCCAGGCACTAAAAAGAAGGAGATTACAATAAAATGTGTGCTACTGTATGTCATGAAGCTGAATTAAGTGAACAAAAATACCTTCAAAAAACATTAGCAGAAGACAATCAGAACATTTAATTAATTGTGTTAATTTACATGTAACCTGCCATGCTTGTAAGAAAAATAGCATAATTCCTCAGCAATGCTTTGTTCCATGTTAATTGGACATAGATTTGGAAGGATCTCTGAATCAACATCAGAAGCTAGATTTTTAAAGGGTTAAATATGACCCAGGAGCCAAGTCCAATGTTGCAATTTGCCAGTGCAGAAAAAATTGTTGTGCTGGCGGACATTCCTATTCTCAGTCCATGGCGCACACGGGCAGGAGACGCAGCTGCAGAGGACATTGCGCTTGACTCTGCCAGACATAGCATTGTGATGTAGCTGTACATGGAAAATTGTAACAAGGTACCATAGAAAGCTGGTCAGAAACTGTCTCCACATATGAAAATACCGCACATGGGGCAAAACCTGTGGATGCACAAGGGAAGCCCTCTAAGGTACAAGTTTTGCTGCTTGTGTGCAATTTTCATCTTGTTTGAAAGTCAGGCCACTGGTTTATTCTTGCATGCGACTTTCATTGGCTTTAAGCTTTTAGGTGATAAACCAAGACTGCTTCACTAGAGGGCAGGGCAGAATACACTCGGTGATATTCAAACATGAGAACCTCAAAAGGTTAACATGAATGAATATTCTCTGTGATAGCCATTGAAGAAGTCTGATAATGATCTGCCTTCTGGAAAATTTTACAGAGAGCTCTGACTTGAATTAACTCTCTGAAAGATATGGGCTGATTGCCACACAGAATGGGCATACCCCATCCGAGAATGCAGTAGAACATGGCTCTCATAGAAGACTTAGCTATAATTAAACCTTTGTAAGTTCACGCTGTTATTATTTAATGCACAGAGCATTCCAGATCTAAACTTCGGTGAGAAAAAGTTTAAATCTGTATATGTATGATATTAAATACTCACAATTGTTAATATTCACTGCCATAGATTTTCATTTTTTTTGTTTTGTTTTCAGTAATTTTAAGGCAAACATATACAGTAATACCAACTCGGGGAGGTTATGTGACTCCCTCACACACTGAGTACAATAGGTGTCTATAATGGGCTTTAAACTCTGGTATTTATTTATTTAGCCAGTTTTTGTTGAGACAGGGAAAGGAGGGCAATACAATACTGTTGGGGGGGTTGTATAGATGTAAACAACTGAAATTAAACCAGTATCATCTGTTGGTGGTTATTTGTTTAGTAAATGGGAGAGTTTTTTTAGGTCACCATGGAACTTCCCCTACTCTTTTTGAGAAGTGCCATTGGATCTTTAACGTCCACTTGAACAACAACCAGAAAAGACAAGACAGAATTTTGATTTCACATCTCATCCAATGTATGGCACATCCCAGCTGTGTAGCAATCCCTTAGTACTGCACTCTGGTGCCGGCATTTATGTTACAAGCCCAGTCCTGATGTGGGACTAGAAACCATGACTTCTCGGGCCTAGAGGTGGATGTGCCACCAACTGAGCTATGCTGACACATACAGCACTTTACTGTTCATTAAAATGATATTGTATTTTATATATAGGGGTGCTGTGTGGCCTCCATAACCAAGAGGCCTTAAACTTGTGCATGCAAACTGTATGTTATCTACAGTCTGTTTCATAACATATACTGTTTCTGAAGTGTGTCCAGAGCTGCCTTAATGGAACAAACGACAAAGGCATGTGCCTAGTGTTGTGTGTGTGCTATAATAACCATGCTGCACACTGGTGGAAGGTAAGATGGCAACAACTGTAGTTTATGTACTCCTGAAGCCCCCCTCCCAAAATTATCGCTAGCAGAGTCCTTCCTCGTGGAAAACTTCCACATCTCAAACAACACCTGCTCCTACAAGACTGGCTACCAATCTATGAAGCAACAGATGTTAACTTGGCTCTTGATCACTTCATCTCAAGGCGCAAAACAAAATCTCTCTCTAACCCATGGGTCACCAATGCTCTTCTCTGACAGCTGAAACTAAGGGATCACCTCTGGGCAGTTGCCAGGGTCACTGGCAAACAACTGGACATCCAAAATTACAAACAAGCACGAAATGCCTGCACAAAAGCCATACGGCTAATGAAATCCACCTATTACAAAGACACTCTCACCAATACATGGGGAAATGGTCATGCTTTCTGGGACAATATCAAGGATGTCACAGGGAAGCAGCCAAAAACCTCTCCAGCCATGTTAATGGTTGATGGATCCTCAACCCTTGACCCCAAGGTGATCGCAAACATCTTTAACACGGCTTTTTCAGACCTTAGTGCTGTCCTACCCCATGACTTTTTCGAAAACAGGGCCTACTCCCCAAATACCTCAGCCCCTCAGTCTAACCATCCCCTCTTCTACTTCGGGAAGGTATGGCTGAATGAAGCTTGCCGCTATATTACTGCAGCTACCTCTAAATCTAGATCTAGTAGCGACACCCTGGACCTTAAGTTTCTGTTGCTCACCCTCGATGAGGTAATTCATCCATTAACAAAAATCCTATACCTCTCTCTCAGCTGTGGAAAATTCCCGGACCTATGGAAAACAGCCACCGTGACACCTGTCCATAAAAGTGGGGACAAGAAGATTCACTCAAATTATCACCCTATCTCCATACTGCCCCCACTCTCTAAGGCACTTGAGCGCATCATGGCTGATCAACTTACCGACCACTTGGATAAATACAATATACCTTGTCCACAACAACACGGCTTCCAGAAAGGTCACAGCACCACCACAGCCCTTCTTGAGTTCACTGGAGCTTTGCACAAATCCCTTGACAACGGCCTTCTCACAGGGGCTGTTTTCGTCGACCTCTCCAAGGCCTTCGATACAGTACACCATGGACTACTAATACACCAACTACTGAATGCCGGGCTATCACCTGACTCTTCTCTGGTTTAAAAGCTACTTAGAAAACTGGTCACAGAGAGTAAAAATTATGGACGCTCTTTCTAACACCCTGCCTGTTTGCTCGGGTGTCCCACAGGGATCCATACTGGGACCGCCCTTTTAGCCTTTTCTTAAACTCCCTCCTTACTCACTGCTCTGAGCAGATCATACTATATGCCGATGATGCTGTTGTATTCTCCACTCACAAAGATCCTGCAACTCTTCAACACAACCTTCAACTTGGTTTCAGTTCTGTAGAGTCATGGTTTCTTAATCATAAACTGGTCCTCAATGACAAGAAACCAAATCTGTGCTCTTCTGCAGCTCTCATAACCCACACAAGCTACACCACTTGGCTATCTCCACCACCCAGGGCAACACTAGATCAGGTGGTGTCCTTCAAATACTTAGGGGATTCAGCTTGACCCTAATCTCTCCTATGGACTTCATGTAGATAATGTAGCTAGAGCTGCTAATACATGGCTTGGTCTCCTCTACAAATACAGACCACACCTCACGCCAGAAGCTTTGAAGGTTGCAGTCCTGAGCTCTGTGATCTCTGTAATAGACTATGGTCTCATCATTTATGGCTCGGCTACAACCACAACCCTTAGATGCCTCTCAACTGCCTTAAATAAAGCATGTCGGCTCATCACTGGTGCTCACCGTCTCACCCACACATGTGACCAGTACACTCAGACCGGTTGGCTCCAACTATCAAACCACATAAAGTTTCTCACCTGCTCCATGGTCAAAAAAATCTACCTTGGCCTTGCACCTTCTGGGGTCTCAACTTTGTTACAACACTGAATTAACAAACGGTGCCTTAGGAGATCCACGCCACAGCTACTGAAAGTCCCCCACTGTCACACTTTACAGGGACAACGCTCTTTTGCTTATCGAGCACCACTCTGGTTCAATGGCCTCAGCCCAACCATCTCCTCTGCCCCAACTATTGGTATGTTTAAAACTAGGCTCTGGGACTATCTCACTACCAGCAGCTCCTGTGACTGCCCAACTTAACCTTGTTTCTCCACTTCCCTTTCTGCTCTAGTTGTCCCCCACCTCCCCTCCTCACTGGATTCTACCCTCACATCTTGGTATACCCAAAGCTGCACTTTTCACCCTCTTGCCACCCTTCCTACATTCCTTCTCCCCCACCCTCCTCCCTCTCCCTATGACTCTGGCACTTCTTATCTGTTGTCTGTTTCTCTGACAAATGCCGCTGCCTGCCTTGTTACAATGCTCCCTTGAACTGTATTAATCTGTACTCTGTTTGCAATGTCCACATTGTTGTAATGCCTGTCTTGATGTTCCCATAATTTGTATTTCTCTGATGTGGAACCTTTGTAAAAGAGCCATGGTTCAAAGGTATTTGTAATCCTAGACTTGATAAATAAATAAATGTACAGGACGTTCCACTGGGTAAATTCCTCCCAGAGGCCATACAGTAAACTAAATAGGCTGACTTAGCTACAGCACCTTTTGGGATAGATACACTTTTCAACAGAAATTCAAGCAGTTTTATGCTTACGCCATTCAATTGTACTTTAATTTTTTAAACTATGTTTAAACTTTTATCTTTACCATTGGCTATCAAGGAAGATCAGGTTAGACTGCCTGAACACTTTTGCCTAGTGGGAGGACTATTCTGCCTCCTGGTCATGTGCCATGGAATTATTGTTTTCTCTCCTTTCTTTCTTTTTCCTTCTAAATACATTTTATCCTCTGGTTTCCCCTAGCTGCCCCCTTCAGACCGACCACCCCCTAACCCCATCACTCTGGCTTCCCTGGGACTTACCTTAGCCTATGCCCTCTGCCACAAGGTTGTGGGGGTGCCTGGTCACCTGGTGCAGAGCCTGTGGAGGGTTGGTCATCACCCACTGCCTGGGGTGTTTTTCCTCCATTTTTCTCTCTTCCCATCCACATCACTGGGGTGCATATGCCAGATGTGCATGCATGGAGGCATGCACACACCAGTGGAAGTCCAGCAGCACCCTCTCTTCTCTGGTGCCCAACAGACCTGCACTACTTTCAGGCCTCCACCCGGGGGCAGTCAATCAGCAGGAGTGCCAGCCCTCCCTCCCTCCCTGGGAGAGGAGAGCAGTCCTCCAGATGCTAGATCCTCACTCTCCCCACCCAAGCGGCGGCCTGCTCGCACCCCGAACACGGGTCGCCAGCATGACAGGAGGTAAGGCATGGATGCCTCAGCCCTCCACACCACTGGGCCAGCTACCAAGGAAATATTTTAACACATTCAGTCCTTTTTATTTACAAGTCCAGTCTTTGATGTTGGGACTAACACCTCTCTTGATGGGGCGACTGCACTGCATCTTACAGCTGCTTGTTCAGTAAAGGGTCTATCTTTCAAAAGCTTCTGCTGTGATTTCTGTAGTGTTACAGGATTTTCTAGTGGTACCGGCTGTACCCCTTCTGCTTGACCATCTGGTGGATCATCTGGTGGATCCCCAAGAGAAGGTGACAGTCCATCTTCAGATCCCTGTCCTTCTCCACTCTGGGGTGAAGGCAAAAAAAGTGGCACCTGCTGTGTCTCAGTTGTTTCTGCAGACTCTGCAGGAGATAGGACTGGGGTGACAGCTGCTCTGTGACCTGTTCTGAGATCTTCATGTCTGGAATCCAGACTCGTTCTCTAGGCTGAAGCTATGGCAAAGTACGAGCTCTGTGTCTTAAGTCATATGATTGTTGCATCTGAAACATGAAAACTGTTCGTGGCCTTGGATTTTCCCTTGGTCTGGAAGTTTTGGATCCAAAGAGGTGGCAAAATAGGCGGTCATTCTCAGTTTTCAACCCATCAGTATTTCTGCCAGACTGTAGCCATTGGCAAGTGGTGTGGCTCGGTAGGCAAATAAAGCTTTGAATGGATCATCAGCTTTCTGGACAAGTCTCTTTACTGTTTGTACTGCTCTTTTGACTTCTCCACTGCCTTGTGGATGTCTTGGACTACTTGTGAGATGTACAAAGCCATAGTTATTTGTAAAATCGAGAAAGGTTGAACAACTGAACTGTGGACTGTTGTCTGATACCAGAGTCTCAGGTGCTCTGTGGTGAGCAAAAATTACTTTCAATTGTCCGATAACGACGTACAGTGGTAACATTCAGATGAACAACTTCAACATACCTCAAATGATAGTCCACAACTGTGAGGAATGTCTGACCTTTCAGGTCGCAGAGATTTGTGGCAACTTTTTGCCATGGCCTGTACAGAAATTAAGGCAGCGTGAATGACTCTATTTGATTGCTGCAGAGTTTGCAACAGACTTCACATTTGTTAATCAGGGTTGTTAGTTGTGTACCAAGCCCTGGGCACCACACAGTCTGCTGTGCTCTCCTGCAACATTTTTTAATGTCCCGGTGTCCTTCATGGAGTAGTTTCAGGGTAGCATTCTATAGAGATTGAGGAATCATAGTTCTGGTTCCCTTCAGATGCAAGCCATCTTGAACTGTCAAGATGTGTCATTTGTGTCAGAATAGTTTGATAGTATCTGGACCTTGAACCCATCATGGCCAGACATACATGATCTTTCTATAGTTGTTGTCTGATTTGCTCAAGTTTGCCATCCGATGCTGGAAGAGTGTCTCGTATTTAAGCAAGATAGATATTTGTTTCTTTTCATGAGGTTTACATCCCCTTCTGTAAGTTTCTGTTTGAGAGGCATTCTTGACAGGGCATCAGCGGTAAGGAAAGATTTGCCTGGAACATGAACAATGATGTAGGCATATCATCAACCGCATGCAAAACCCTTGTATCCTCGGAGGAAGGTAATCTAAGTGTCTGGTGCCCAACAGACTTACCAGAGGTTTGTGATCTGTCATCTGTCTTTAGAATGAAGTGTGTTCCTACAGGTTAACAACTAAAGTGTTCACAAGCCCACACTAGGGAGAGTGTCTCTTTTTTCAATTTGTGCATAGCTCTGTTCTATTGGTGTCAGTGATTTTGAGGCATACCCAATAGTTTTCCGTGGTTTTCAAGCCTTTGGCTAAGAACCTCTCCTAATCTGAAGGATGATGCATCTGCTGCTACTTTTGATTCTTTGTTGGGATTAAACAAGGCTAGGATAGGCAGTACCATGAGTTCTGTTTTGAGAGCTGTAAACGCTTACTGTTGAGCTGGTCCCCAAACCCACTGGTTTGCCTGTGACAAAAGTTCTCGTAGGGCTTCCGTTTCCTTTGTTAAAGTGGGTATAAACTTTCCCAACTTGTTAACCATTTCCAGGAAACTTTGAACTTCAGACACATTTGTGGGACTTCTCATCCTCTGTATGGCTTCCAACTTCTCTGGATCAGGTTGTACACTTTTGTATGAGATGATATGTCCCAAGAACCGAACTTTGATTTTCCCAAACTCACATTTCTTGGCATTAAGTGTGAGCCCTGAACTCTGAACCTTTCTTAGGGCTGCATAGACTCTCTGGTCATACTCCTTCCTGGTGCGACCAAAGACAAGGATATCATCCATGTGGTACACAACCCCCTCCAAGCCTTCCAGGACTCAGCACATTCTGCATTGGAAGTGCTCAGGGGTGGATGAGATGCCAAAGGGCAGTCTTCAAAAGCAATAACGTCCAAAGGGTGTAATGAAGGTGGTCAGTTTCTCTGATGCCTTTGACAGTCTTATCTGCCAAAATCCTGCATTGGCTCAAGATTGGTGAAGAGAATTGCTTCTCCCAGCATCCCCAGCATCTGTTCCACTGAGGGAAGGATGAATTTCTCCCATCTGATTGACTTGTTCAGCTTGGTTAGGTCAACACAGATCCTTACTGCACAATCTAGCTTTGAGACCACTACCATTCTGGCACACCAATCTGTTGGTCCCTCTATCTTGGTGATCATGTCCAGATTCTCCATTCTGGAAAGTTCCTCTTTGATCTTGGACATCAGCAGAAATGGGATCCTTCTGGGTGCTGTCAGTGAAAATGGTATGGATCCTGGTGTAAGCTGAATATGATACTCTTTGAGTTCTTCTGAGCCATTGAATAATGTTGGAAACTCCTCATTCCACTTGCTTTGTTCCACGCTATTGAGTCTGGCAAGATGATGAAGTTTTTTGATTGCTTGTCTGCCTAGCAGTAAGGTATGGAGATTCGTCACAACATAAATCTCCTTTTGACTTGCATTTTTGCCTTTAGTTACAGTGGCAGTGAATGCTCCACACACATCCAGGGTGTATCCTCCTTGCCCCATCAGAACTTTACTTGTGGCCCTGCAAAGGTATGCGGTGTTTGACCCACAGTTCCTGGTACAGGTTTTCTGGCATGGCTGTAACATCTGCATCTATGTCTGTCTTGAACTCTGCTGGCATCTTCTTGATAAGAACTGTAATTTTCCAGCTAGTTCCTTTGGCCTGAACTGATCCCAAGAAAGCATACTCTGTGTTATGTTCTGGTACAGTACTTCTTGACCTTCGTGTATTGTTGTTTTTAACCAAAATACACTCTTGTAATGGCCTCTCCTGTGGCACGTAGGGCACATGGTATCATTTAAAGGACTCTGAGCTCTCAGATGTGAGAGCTAGTTCCCACACCTCCCGCATGGCTTCTGCATGTCCTTTCTCTTGTGGGGCGTCCATCTGCTCTGCTGATCCTGCATAATTTTCAGAGCTGCATTGGATTTCTTCAGACTCCTAGTGGAAAAATGCTTGCCCTGCATGGCATCCACGTATTGTATACTTGGTTCTGCACCTCAGCCTGCTCCTGGCTGGAGGTCTGACTGTTGTTTTCATACAGCCTCGCTCTGTCAGGCCACTGTGATGGCCTTCTCTAAAGTGAGGTTGTTGTCAAGTTGCATGCATTCAGCCAATCTGCTCTCTCGAAGCCCCATGACAATCCGGTCCTGGATTAGTTCCTCTCATAGGCCTCCATAGTTACAGTGCTCAGCTAGAGCATGCAATGCTGTAGTAAAGTCATTGACAGGTTCCCCTGCTTCCTGCCTGCATATATTCAATTTTGCCCTTTCATAGATAACATTTTTCCAGCTCGGAAATAAGCGCTTAATTTTTCCCGGACCACATTATAATTTTTCTTTCCTGCATCCATTAATATCCTAAGGATGTCATCTGCTTTGTCCCCCATTCACTATATGAGGGTGTTCACCTGATTCTCTTCTGCTGACTCTACTAGGCCACTGGCTATACGAAACCTTTCAAAGCACCTGAGCCATGTTGGAAAGTTATCTGGGTTGGCAAAATCAAAAGGCTCAGGTGGCTGGATCTGATCAGTCGCTGTTGATGCCATTGCTTAGTCACAAAACTGCACTGAATAAAGTCACTTTAAGCTGTATTATTCACTTCAGCAAAATTGGTGAGTGCCTCTTTAAATTATTCCAGGTCTCCAAATACTTTCATTTTGCAAGCCTGCTTCAGTGGAGCCCAGTTTCACTTTCTCTTTGCTCTCTGTGAGAGAAATTCCTTTCCTTTCCTTTTTTTCTTTTAAAGGAGAACTATGAGCTGTTTTGAAGCGCCGATCGCTGTACAGATCCAGGCTTCACTCTACAAATCCCACCTGCAGTCACCCTATAAAATAAATTTTTCTTTTACCATATTGCTAGTAAAAATCTGAAATGTCCCCAGTGCAGTCAGCATTTTTATGTTGGCTCGCGCATGCGCAGCCAACATATTGCGGTAGTAGTAGATTGGAGATAACTGTTGAGTCACGCAGGGCATGCATCAGTTGGTGCATCCTCATTTCCCCAATTAGCCAGTATTCAGGCTCCACACCAGCAATTCAGAATATGGCCACAACATCTAAGAAAAGGTCCGCTGCAATGAGAAGCAAGCTTCTCATTGCAGCATCACAATAACATGCCTCCCACGTAAACATGGCGGCACTGACTGCCGCTGCCCAAAGCATGCCTCACCCCACTTCATTTGCTGATGGGGGAGCCCACTCCCCATCGGCATCATGAGCCCAAGTCGTGCCGAAGGGGTGCCCAATTCTCGTCATCATCGCTCCCCTAACAGTCTTTGCCGACGGGGCCCAACCCCATGGCTTCAGTCCCCCTGCCCCTTCCCTGTTTATTTGGCCGAAGGGGCCCCACTCCCCGTTGGCATAATGTCTCCCCCTCATCTGTTGTGTGCTGAGGGGGTGCCCAATCCCCCTCAGCTCTTGCCCCCCCTTTTGTTATGTGCTGACGGGGGTGCCCAATCCTCCATCGGCTACACCTCCCCAAAAAAAAAAAAAATCAGGTGACACACTGGGAACCCACCCCAGCATGCCAAATGTCCCTGCAATTAAAAAAAGTCCTACGATGTTCCCTTTTTTTCACCCTATAAAAAAGAAAACGGTCCCTCGCAGTCTCCCTGCTCCTCCCACAACCCGCGCCCACCCACTGTGCACCCTACCTTCCTACACCCTCCTCACCCCATACTTACCTCTGGAGCCCAGCGATGATCTTCGTGGACCGGGACACATCTGCACTCTTCAAAGCCGACTACAAACTGAAGAAATGCTGGTAAGCTGTATAATGGCATAAATAGGATTTTTCAACTTTGGTGTATATCGGGCATTTTTTGGGAATTTTGACAACAAATTTTCAACATGGGGTTATTGGGACCCCTCCTCATGAATTCTGTCACTGACATGGCGTTATTCGGTCCTGAAAGGTGATTTTGCAGTCACCGTGCGGAATCACCATTTGGGACTGATTAACGAAATGACAGTGCCACTGTTCATGAGGGGGGCTCTCAAAAAGCCTATGTTGCAAATTTGGTGGAAAAAATCCAAAAAATGGCTGTTTTATGAGTGTGCATTGCGCAGTTTCCAGCCACGCTCATAACTTTATCAATTTGTAATATTTTAGCTCCAGATTTTCAACATCGGCATTTTTCCACACCTCATTATGAGCAGTACAGCTGTCATTTTACATATCCTGGCCATAATGTGTTTTTGCACGTACGGCACAGAATAGCGCAGTCGCTGCGTGAAATCATTTTTTTTGGGACAGTTTGAGAACTTGACAGTGCCACTATTCATGAGCAGAGGTCCTAAAATGCCAATGTTGAAAATTTGGCGACGAAAGTCTATAAAATGACTGTGCTGCAAGTGTGCATTGTGCAGTTCCCACACACCCTTGTAACCTCGCAAATTTGCAATATTTTCATGCCACATTTTCAACACTGCCATTTTTTTACACCTCCTTATGAACAGTACAGCTGTCATTTTTCACATTCTGCCCAAAATGCGTTTTCGCACCTGTGGTGCACAATGGCATGGTCGCTGTGGGAAATCAACTTTTGGGACAAATTAACAAAAATCACAGTGCCACTGTTCATGAGGGGAGGTTCCAAAATGCCTCTGTTGAAAATGTGGTTAAAAAAATCCCAAAAATAATTGGGTTACGGATGGGCGTTGCACAGTTTCTATGCTAGCTCATGACTTCGCTAATTTTCCATATTTTCACTCCAGCTTTTCAATGTTGCCATTTTTTTACACCTCCTCATAAACAATACAGTTTTCATTTTTTACATACTGCCCAAAATGTGTTTTCGGACCTGTGTCCCCAAATGGCATAGTCGCTGTGCAAAACCACCTTTCACCTAACAAACTGATAGTGACGCTCTTCATGACGTGGGGTCACAAAAAGCCCATGTTGAAAATTTAGAGTGAAAATACCAGCACACACCTGCGGCGTTAGGGTTTCCAACTGTAACACCCCACCCTGTGCAGACTGACAGGCGTCAGGGGTGTGACTTGGGATCATCAGCTGTAATGCTTCCTATTCCACCCCAACCCCCACCCTGCAGCCATAGACACACATCGTGGTGTGTCATACAGTGTTCGACCACAAAGTTCACCCCATTCTCCTATACTGCACCCACCTCAGCATATTTCCTTATGGAATAGGGTATGTATAATGCCCAAAGACCCCAAAGCACACCATGACACTTGTCACTGTCTACAGGGTACAGTGAAGTGAAATGGCATGAGCGTTATAGCTGACGACCAAAAGGCACACCCCAATGCCTGTCGGTCTCTACAGGGTGGGGTGGGGTTGGCTTCACTTCAGTACTTCACTGCCATTCCTATTATGCGTCTCTAACTCCGGCACTACCAATGACAAAGCCAGCGAGACAACATTCGGCATTGACAAATGTTTGTCTAATATGGTACTTCTCGTCACTCCACGATTTTGCTGCTCATAACGCGAGAGGATGACGTACCACTGCCCATTCCTGATTGGTCCTCTTATGTACAGAAATAAAACAATGTCCATATCTCTGATACCCACTGATATTTCTACAGTTTGCACCTAAATGCCATACGTATCAGTATACTCATGTGGCATTTAGGCACAGACTGCAAAAATATCAGTGAGCATCAGAGATACGGACAATTTTTTATTTCCGTACATAAGGGGACCAATCAGGAATGGGCAGTGGCACATTATCCTCTCACTTTATGAGCAGCAAGATCGCAGGGTTACGAGAAGTGCCATATTAGAAAACGTCGGCTACACCGGGGACATTTCAGATTTTTACGAGCGATAAGCTAAAAGAACAGTTTATTTTATAGGGTGATTACAGGTGTGATTTGTAGAGTGAAGCCCTGATCTGTGCAGTGATCAGGGCTTCAAAACAGCTCGTATAGTTCTCCTTTAAATAGCTTGCCTTTTCTTCCCCTCCAGCTCCCAGCTTACTGCATTGTCCCCCTGGTAGTTAAGAAGAACAGTAATAGAATGGCTTTACCAGCTTGCTGGGATGCAGTTCTGCTCCTGCCTGTTTTTTAGGTACTGTTTCTGCTGCTGTGCTGCTTTTGGTCCCAGAGGAAGGCTGGTGCTCTGGCTCAAGCTAGGCCTATCTGCTGATGGCTCGGCTCTCGCTCTGGACCATGCTCTACCCACACAAACAGACTCTGGCTTTTTTTCTTTACAAAAAATAACAAAATACACTGCAACATGTTCCTACATGCACCTACTGACTCCCATACAACAGATTGTTCAGTGGCAGGCTATGGATTACAGATGGGAGCTGATTCTGCTACCTTCTGACACCATGTCGTGTGTGTTACTAATAACCATACTGCACACAGGTTAAAGGTAAGATGGCAACTAGTTTATTTACAGGAAGTTCCTCTGGGTAAATTCCTCCCAGAGGCCATACAGTAAACTAGATAGGCTGGCTTAGCTACAGCGTCACCTATCACCACACCTAGGACACTGAACAGTGGGGGTCCCAAGATAGGTGGAAGTATTAATTTTTCAAATGAGCTTGAAATGACTGACACCCACCATATGCTATTGTCTCTGTTAATCCTGACCAGGAATACACCTGCCATAACAGCCTGAAATACCTTACTATATTATTCTCCTAACTGGATACATCCCATCTAGCACAACAGTATTACCATGTTTGATTGCCTTGTCTGTCACTTAATGAAAATAAATGTATACATTCTGTATATATTTCTTATTGTACAGCTTCTTTATTCTGGGTAGTCTAGCTAAGATAAACTGTATGTTATTTTTTAGTTAGGATCTGATTCTGTTGCAGTTTTACAGTTTGAAGGACTAAAGCACCTAAATCAGAATTACTTACTGAAAGTCACCAACAGAGCCAGTGGCTATGGTAAGATATTATAAGTACCTATGGCCTTTTGGTCTGCATTCTTTGTTAAAAGCATTGAACATCACTGCTGTCAAATTAAACTGTGAAAGCATTATACATGCAATAATGTCAGTCTTTCTGCCTGTTTGGGTGGCTATAAATGATTGACTGATACATGTTTATCAAATAGGAAAAAAAGCCTGCTAGGTGAGCTTGTTTTCAGTGGCTTCCTAGTTTGTTTCAGTAGCTTAAATACAACAGTAAATATAATGGGCTGGATTTTCAAAGGCCAGACAATGACGAAGGGTGCTTCCATCAAAAACAACTGAAGCAAGAAGCAGAATACATCAAAACTTGCATCAATTCTGATTTTCAAATGGTGCTTGCGTCAAAAACAGGTCTGCATGCACCAGACTGGCTTGCACCATGCTTGCATAGAATAAATGCCTGCATCATGTTGGAAGGGATGCCTGTGTCACTGAAATGATACACCATTCTCTTATTTGGAATTTGCAAAGAATGTGAGTCCTGTACTTGTGCTAAGATGCATGTCACTGTTAGACCAGCCAGAGCTGATCTAACATACACTAGAGCATATAAAGAGACCAATAGCAAGGGGGCAGACCTGACTTTAGTACTATTAAGGGCTAATATTCCCCCGCAGGACTAGTTTAGAATGTTTTGGGCGCTTAGTCTTGGTAATTTCATCAGCTGATCCCAATTCTCAAAGCCCTTAGATTGATGCACGGTGCGTGCGTCACACATAAGTGACACAAGTGGCACCTCTGCGCCTAATCAGGGGTGCTATTAGCCAGAAAATGGGGCATGGACCCCTGGTGAGTGTAGACTGGTGCCCCTGCCTTTCTACCCACCCTTCCTTTAAATTATAGGGCTTTAAAAAGCCCACCAGCAACTGGCTAGCAGCTCCCTGCAGTGGGCTGCCTCGTCCTATCTCTCAGTCCCACCCATTTCCCCACTGACCGCCATGTTCTGCCACCTAGACTACATTTCCTGGCATTTGTTCATGGCTATGCTTCACCTAGACTACATTTCCCACCATTTATTTCCTCCACAGCCACTCTTCCATTGGCTCATTGGTTTGTTGCCAAGGAAGGCAGGCAGTTTTGCTTCTGGCTTGCATTGGCGGTGCAAGAGAAGCATGTGGGCTATAAGAACTGGTGCTGTAGGAAGGAACATAACTTAAGGAACAGGCAGCATGGGACTTTCTGCAGGCTGCAGCTGATCAAGACTGGTGTGCCAACTTGTTAAAGTGTGTACTGTCTCAGTTTCAGACTGTATTCAGTGAGTGTAAAACATGGAATTAGATCCCGGTGCCACAGCTGGTCATCAGAATTGTGAGCCGCAATTCAGGGCAGTTGCAGTTAACTGTAATTGCCCTGAGTTGCAGCCGTAATTAAGTGTAGTCATATTTTACTTCAAGTCCACGACACCGCTGTATAAACAGCCTGCCATTGGGAGTTTGCTGCTGCTTGCCCTGACGGTCTGCTCCCCTTCCCAGTACCACAGGAGCCCAGATATAATTTGCGAGCACCACTACTAACAGCCCTTCCATCCACCTCCCAACCAATACCAAATGCTGCTGCCACTCGGTGCCCATTAGTCCACCTCCAATACAGAGTAAGAGAGAGGGAGGAGCCTTGAGTTGTGCATGCTGCACATGAGCTCAGTCAGTTGTTGGGAGCCTGCCGAGAACGAAGTGGATGGAGGAGCAGGGATGGTGGGTTGTTGCGCAATCTGTGGGGTCCCTACCTGGTTCCACCACCACCTTCCTCCACTGACAGGAACAGCAGGAGTAAGGACCGAGGGAAAGTCGGGGGGGTGGTGGGGTGGGTCGGGACTGAGGAGTGAATGATAGCGCCTGGCTGAGCCTACATGCCATGGACGGCCATGGGTGGGCCTGCTCTGAGGTTGGGGAAGACAGACTAGGAGGGACTTGCCTGAGTGGTCCCTGAGGAGTGAGACCGGGAAGAGTGAGCGAACCATGAGCGCCTGACCTGTGGCGAGCCATGGATGGAAGTCAGCAGTCAGTGAGTGGAGTGGAGACGAGTGAGTCTCAGACTCCCAGTACTGTCCTGCTGTGTTGGCATTTCAGGAAAGCCCAAAGGCATGAAGTTAACAGCTGGGTGAAGCAGCAGGAAGCAAACAGCCTATGGGAGTTGTCGGATAGGGACTTGGGTGTCCTGGGACCGACAAATATCAACAGCAAGTGGCACCATGGCAGGCTGTAGGCCAGGTGGAAAAATTAAAAAATCCATTCCTCATGTCAAAAGTTTAATGGCAACAAGAATTGGGCTGCTGCGGGCTGGGCGGGAAAAGATGAGGACTTGGACTGGATGGACTGGGCGACTGGCTCACTAGTGGATCGGGGCCGGGCCCACAGGCCAGGTGGTGACAAACCACAAAACAGCAACAACAGCATTGGAGGGGCAAGAGAGGTCACCACCGCCGGCCGGTCCGAGAGTTCACCACCACCGGCCGGTATGACAGAGTTCAACTGGAGAAGATCCAGAAAAAAACTGGAAGGCCAAGCCGCAAATAGGTAAGTTCCTTACTTCCAGACCAATGAACTAAAGAACAGTAGTTTGTGGCTTTATTGTGGCTTGTGCATGTGTGGTTTTTTGTGCAGTAATGTCGCCGGGAGGAGGAGGCTGCGGGCAGTGGCCTTGAGTTAACAGTACTGAGGTAGGTGCATGGAGAGTGGGGACAGTCTGCTGAGAGATACCGGGGGGTAGTGGCCCAGAGATATCTGTAATGGGGTAAGGGGGCTGCAGAGCCCCCTCCTCAGACATTGAGGTGTGGAGGACAAATCTTGGTGTGGGGTTGTGGCAGGGATCTTCAAGATTTCACTTTCGCAAAGGTACAGCTCTGAATGACATATTTAGCAATCTCCATTTGTCATTTATTGTGCTATAACCGTTTTTTTTTACTTGGTGAAAAAGTCTTACTTTGCACATAAATTGATCAGTTTTTAGCAAGGAAATGTGTGAAGGCCTAGTAAGAAACAGCTTGAACCCACCCAGTGAGGAAAATGCAACAGTTGTTGAAGAGTTAGAAATAAAAAATACCCAAAATACAGAGCGATGACAACGGCTGTAGCAGTATTTAATTATGTTGTGACAACCATGCAGAGCATCCATGTAGCAAATCAGAAGAACTGCACAAAGTAATTTGTGGCAGTTTGGCCTAGCAGTCCCCCCATATGGCTGGCTGTATATGGGCTGACATTGCCTGCTTGTACTTACCAAGACTGGTTCAGGCTAGCACAGCTTTTGTTTTCAGCCTCTGACTTGTCTTGCATGGTTTGCCTCTGTACTTGGCCTGGGCGCCCTTTTGAAAATCCCCCCACCCTGTTTTCTTTTCATTTGCAGCCAAATTTACTGTAGTCTGGAGGATATCTCTCTACCCAGCACTGATTTCCTTTCTCAGTCTTTCTGATCTCAAAATCCAGTGAGCTTCGAGCAATCAGTGAGGATTTCGGTGTCGCTGCTACAGTTGTGCATTGTCAGTCAGTCTGCAGCATGAATCTGAGTATATTTATTGTGTGCTTTCACATTTGTTTTATTTTGGGCCCACACTGCTGTTGGATTTTTGCCTGGGTGTTATTAAGTTAACCGCACTATCAGGTTTCATCCTGTGTAGTATTGTTTTCAGAAAGTGAAGAAATATTCAAAATCTGCTTGATGCTATGTTATCTCTGAGGCAGCTCTCAATTTCCAGGGGACATAAAGATCCTGATATGTCAGCAAACAGTTCCCCCCCCCCCCCAAAAGATGATCAGTAGCCAGATCTCTTTTAAATATAAAACTGACCAGAAAAATATCTTACTACAGGGAGTCAGGGACTGGTATGCAAAATAGTTATCTGCTGTTCCAATGAATGTGTGTGTTGGATTCCTGCCTGTTATATTTGGGTTATTGCTCCTAGGGTCCTGGCCATTCTATATGTGGTTCACTAGAAACAAACATATTTTTGTGTACCCTATCATTCCTATTTCACAACAAAATGGGTCCCTACATCCAATGTATTGGTTAATTGGCTTTCAGATGTGCAGGCCTGGGGTGCCTGTGTTTTACTGGGTGGGAGATGGAGCAGTTTACAGGGAAATTGTTCCCATTAAACTGGCGATTCGAGAAAAGAAAACTGAGTATTTAAGCATTCATAGGAAATAATGTAATCTACAGGAAAATTGCCCTGGAGCTACTGGGGAAAAATATTTTTATTATTTATTTATTGTTTAATGCAAAAAAGTGTAAGATTATGCACATGGGGCACAAAAACCTAGGTGCAACTTATCAGCTTTGGGGGTAGGGGGAGGGTTAGAATGCTCCAAGTAGGAAAGGGACCTAGGGGTTATCATCTCTGATGACCTCAAGGTAGAAAGTCAGTGCGACAAGGCAGCAGGTAGAGCAAACAGGATGCTGGGCTGCATAGGTAGAGATATCACCAACAGGAAAAAGGAAGTCATAATTCCACTGTACAGGACATTGGTGAGGCCACACCTCAAGTACAGTGTCCAGTTCTGGGGGCCTTATCAACTTAAGGACATTGCTAGGATGGAGACAGTCCAGAGGGGGGCAATCAAGATGGTGCAGGGATTACATCACAAACTGCTCGAGGATAGGCTGCGGGACCTGAATATGTACTCCCTGGAGGAGAGGAGGAAGTGGGGGATATGATTGAGACATTTAAGTACCTTATGGGGATGAACAAGGTGCAGAAAAATACAATTTTTCAAAGAAAAAGATGCTCAAGGGCAAAGGGACATAGGATGAAACTGGAGGGAGGGAGGTTCAGAGGGAACATGAGGAAGTACTTCTTCACAGAGAGGGTGGTGGACACATTGAACAGCCTGCCAGAGGAGGTGGTGGGTGCAGAAATAATTACAGAATTTAGGAATGCATGGGATAGGCATAAGGGGATCCTGGTAGTTTGGGGGGGGGGAAGGAAAACCTAGTTCAAAACGAAGCTTGAAGAAGCACATTTACTAGCTTTCAAGGGCACACTGGGAGGGCCGAAGACCCTTATCTGCCAACAACATCCATGTATCAATGTATGAATATACTGTGTGAACTTGTGCACAACTGTACTGACAAAGGGAATGTATGTGCAGACATGCCAGTAGATGAATACAAAACAAGTCTTTGTTTAACTGTTACATAGAAACATAGATTTTGACGGCAGATAAGGACTGCTTGGCCCACCTAGTCTGCCTATTTCCCTACCTACAGGATAAGCTACAGATCCTAGTTAACCAACAGCCTATTTCTTCCTACCCCCACAAGAATTACCTTATGTCTGTCCTATGCATTCTTGAATTCTCCCACAGTTTTAGACCCCACAACCTCCTCAGGAAGGCTGTTCCAAGCATCCACCACCCTCTCTGTGAAAAAATACTTCCTCACATTGCCCCTGAGCCATCCCCCCTCTATCTTCAAAGTGTGTCCCCTTGTTCTTGCACATCTCTTTTTCTGAAAGATACTACCTTCTTCTGTTGATTCCACTGAGGTACTTAAAAGTTTCTATCATGTCCCCCCCCTCCCTCCTTTCCTCAAGGGTGTACATATTAAGTTCTTTTAGTCTTTCCTGGCATGGCTTCCCTTGCAGACCCTGCACCATTTTAGTTGCCCTCCTGTGGACTGCCTCCATCCTATGTCCTTGCAGAGATGGGGTCTCCAGAACAGGATGCAGTACTCCAGATGGGGTCTCACCAACTGTCTGTACAGAGGGATAACAATTTCCCGTTTTCTGCTGGCGATACCTCTCCCAATACATCCCAGTATCCCCCCAGCCCTCCCTACTGCCTTCTCACATTGCTTGCTAACCTTAAGGTCATCTGATATAATTACCCCAGGTCCCTTTCCATTTTGTTGCTGTTACTACCTCCCCCCCGTTGTGTAATCTTCCCCTGGGTTTTTGTTTCCCAGGTGCATTATTTTGCACTTCTTTGCATTGAATCCAAGCTGCCATACTTCTGACCATTCCTCCAACCTTGCCAAGTCCCTTCTCATCCTTTCCATGCTTCCTTGTGTATCAACCCTGTTGCAGATCTTTGTGTCATCTGTAAAGAGGCATACTTTTCCTTCCAGTCCCTCTGCAATGTCACTTACAAAGACATTAAAAAGGACCGGCCTCAGTACTGAACCCTGCGTACACCACAAGTAACCCCCCTTTCTTCAGAGTGGACTCCGTTTACAACTACCTTCTGTGTCAAGTTGTCCACCCAATGTTTTACCCAGGCTACCACCCTGGGACCCACTCACAGGCTGGTTAATTTGTTTATTAATCTTTTGTGTGGGATTGTGTCAAATGTCTTGCTAAAGTCTAGGTAGGCCATGTCCACAGCCCCTCTCTGGTCTACTACTTTGGTCACCCAGTCAAAGAAATCAATTAGATTCATCTGACATGACCTTCCCTCTGTGAATCCATGCTGCCTTGGGTCCTATGCCCCACTGGCCTCTAGGTACTCAACATTTCTTTCCTTCAGAAAAGATTCCATCACTTTCCCTACCACAGATGTCAAACTGACATCTCATGATTTGTTAAAAAGGGTAGTCAGTGGTGTCACTAGTTCTCCCCTTAATTCTTTTAGAATTCTGGGGTGAATCCCATCAGACCCCATTGCTTTGTCCACCTTCAGTTCTAGAAGTTGTTTCAGAACCCTTTCTTCTGTGAAAGGACTGGGATCGACCCCCCCTACCCAGAGTGCATCTGTTAATTTGATTAGGTACCTTCCCATCCTCCTCTTTTGTGAATACAGAGCAGAAGTATTTGTTCAGTGTCCCTGATTTTCACTGTCCCTCTCTACCTACCCACCGTCCATTCTATTCAGCCTCACTATCCCTCCCTTTGTCTTTCTATGCTCCCTGACTTAACTATAAAAGGTTTTATCCCCCTTTCTTAACCAAGTTGGCTATCTTTTCCTCAGTTTGGGCCTTTGCTATTCTGACTTCCTTCCCTGTTTCCTTCTGCCTTAACTGGTACAGTTCTCTGTCCTGCTCCTTCTGTGTTTCCCTATACTTCCTAAATGCTATCTTTTTCTCCCTAACCCTCCCCGCCACTCCGTTTGAGAACCATAGTGGCTTTTTCTTTCATTTTGATTTGTTTATTTGCTTCACACAAAGGCTTGTTGTCTCTGTTATGGCAGTTCTGATGTTTCCCCATTGTTGCTCCACCCCTCCTTCTTGCCTGTTTGCTAGTGCTTTTCTAAGGCACTCTCCCATCTTGCCAAAGTCAGCCCTCCTGAAGTCCAGTACCCTCACTTTTGTATGGCTTGACTCTGTAGCTGAGTTTATCATGAACCACACTGTTTGGTGGTCACTTGTTCCCAGATGGCTACCCACTTCTAGATCTGAGATCCTTTCACTGTCCCCATTTGAGAGTATGAGGTCTAAGATTGATCCCTCACGAGTGGGTTCCAAAACTAGCTGTCTGAGTCATGCCCCCTGTAGGGCATCGAGAATGGCCCTGCTCTTGGATGTGGCTACAGCTACAGCAAAGGTGCTCCAGTTAACATCTGGCATATTCAGGTCCCCCATCAACAGTATCTCCCCTTTTCTCTGCCATCCTAAGGATGCCTTCTGTCATATCCTTTTGTATTCCTTCCCCCTGAGATGGCAGTCTGTATACAACCCCTGTGTGGATTGTGCTGCCATTTCCAGTCTCTAAGGTGACCCACAGTGCCTCTGCTCCTCCCTGTTTTCTCTTTTGTTCCATTGCTTTTATCCCTTCCCTTACATAGAGAGCTACTCCTCCCCCTCTTCTCCCCTCCCTGTCTCTCCTATAGGTTGTGTACCCTGGTATGTTAACATTCCAGTCATGGTTCTCTGTGTACCATGTTTCTGTGACTGCTACAATATCAAGACATCCCTCTGTCAAATGATTTGTTTCCGACTGAACAATTTGATTACATTTCTCAGTTCTAATGCCTTGGTCCACTAGTGAAGCTTCTCTAACTAAGGCAAATGAGACAGAAGTGCAGATAACTGCAGCTGGGATTTCCCAACTCTTTCAGAATTTCTGATTACAGTCTGGGTACAGTGCTAACTGATGTTTTCTTTGACCTACAGTACTTGGCCCAAAGAGATGCAGGGTGAACTACCACATACACCATGTAAGGAAACATTTGGTATTGGCAAATGCTTGTTGTAGTGTTGTGGCTTGGTTGTAGTGTTGTGGCTTGCAGTGCTGTCGCATATCTAAATATTTTACCAGCCATGCCAGGCACCTCCATTCCAGATTTCTCAGGGGATCCCCTGCTGTCATCCTAGACTGCCATGTTGGAACTTGGTTCTTAGCCTGCAGCATGGCACCCAGGCACATCATCACACCATTCTGGTGTAGGAATCCACAATATCTGTTGAAATTGACAGCACAGTCCAGCAGAAGCATGTTTTGTCCTGAGGGATTCAGTCTAGGGTTTCCTGTCAATTTGACATGTTTGCCTTACTGTACTGTGTGTTAATCATATACAGAGACTGTGAATGTGTGTGATGGAAATTGAAAAATTTGGTTGAAGTTTCTTTAGTCAGTTGAAGTCATAAATTTCAAACTGATTGAAAAAGTCAGTCAGGATGAAGTATAAGTCAATCATAATTTTTGTAATCCAACTGACTCCGGGGTCTATGCAGAATAATAAACACATGCAATATTCCGGACATGGCTGGAGCCTCCCAGCAGCAGCATCAACCAGGAGCAGAATTATCTGGGACTCCCTTCAAGGTGCCTTCCTCAAGCAACTGGTCATGGAATCAACTCAGCAGAAGGCAATACTGGACCTTGTGCTCACAAACGGGGACAGCATGATGGGGGAAACAGTGGGGGAGCACCCAGGGAACAGTGACCACCAGCCACTGTGGTTTGACATCACAGAAGGAGCAGAACCAAACCGCACAAAAACATGTATCCTGGATTTTAGGGGGGCAGACTTTGGGAAAATGGGGAGATGCTTGAAAGAGGCATTAATGGGAATGGGGTGGGAACCAGTGGGTGAGGAACAGTGGGCAATATGTAAAATGGGGATTACAAGAGCAACAGAATTATGCATTAAGCAGGTTAGCAAGTGGAAAAGGAAGAGGATGCCATTATGGTTTTCCAAGGAGGTAGCAGAGAAAGGGAAAGCCAAAAAGACTGCATTCAGGCAATACAAAAAGACGCAGGCAGAAGGGGATAGGGAGAAATACCAGGAGAAGCAAAGGGAGGCAGGGAGGTCAGTGAGGGAAGTTAAAGCTCAGACAGAAGCGTGCATTGTAAATTCAGTGGGTAGAGGGGACACAACCTTTTACGGGTACATAAGTGAAAAAAGAAGGACAAAGGGAGAGATAGTGAGACTGAAGTGGCAGGATGGGGGCTGCGTGGAGGATGACAACAGTAAAGCTGACATATCAAACAGGTATTTCTGCTCAGTCTTTACTAAGGAAGATAAGAGTAATGGGCCTGAAGGGAGTACAAGGGGTAGGAACGGCACAGAAATGGACACAAGTCCCTTTACACGAGAAAGGGTCCTGAAGGAACTGGAAGGAATAAGAGTTGATAAAGCAATGGGGCCAGATGGGGTGCACCCCAGGGTCCTTAAAGAACTAAGATAAGTGGTGGCTGAGCCACTGGCAAGCCTGTTTAGCCGATCACTGGAAACAGGGGAGGTACCCAAAGACTGGAGGACAGCAGATGTAGTTCCCTTATACAAAAGCGGGAACAAAGAGGAAGCGGGGAACTACTGACCAGTCAGCTTCACCTCAGTGGTGGGGAAGGAGAGATTGGTGGAACATCTGGTTGCCAACGGACTACAAGACCCAAGGCAGCATGGTTTCACCAGAGGGAGGTCATGACAGACCAACCTCATTGAATTTTTTGACTGGGTGACAAGGGAGGTGGATCAGAAGAGGGCAGTGGACATGGCCTATCTGGACTTCAGCAAGGCCTTTGACACTGTGCCACACAGAAGGCTATTCCTTCCTGATGACGCCATATGGCGTCATAAAAAATATACCTCTTTTTCCTGATGACGCCATATGGCGTCCTAAATCATGTGCTGTAGTGCCTGATGACGCAGATTGGCGTCCATGTCTTTCTCTTGGTGCAGCTCGAGCATTTGTTTACATTTGATGAATTGAGTTGTACCACTTAATAGGGGACATCGTACCCTTACTGATTTTACCTAATATAATATGTGTTCCCATTGGCTATTTTTGAGAAAACAAGCCTTAATACATAAATAAATACATTTACTATTTTTTGCATGTGCTGTGAAAAATGTATTATGTTCATTCTGCCATTAGTTTGTCTTCTAACAATAAATTATCTTGTTTTAGTGTAACATGTTAGGCCCTGGATACACTGGGGAACTTAAAATGGTTTAAGTGCCTTAAAACAGTTTAAATCCCCCTAGCACTGTTTGCAGACAGACTACAAGCCCCTTAAAATGTTTCAACAAAAGTGTTTTTAAACCCTGCTAGATACCTAGTCTTAAAACCATTTTTTAAAAATGTTTTGGAGCTAGCATGGTTTTACTTACAGGTCTGTCCAGGAGTAAAAGTATTTTAAGCTGTAATGGTTTAACTAAAACAGTTCTAGCTGCAGTGTGTCCATGCAAGCACAGTTCTCTGTGTTGGACTTAACACAAAATAGTTACAAGGAGAACAGGTTTAACACTAGCAGTGTGGCCACACTAAACCGTTATCAGAAATGGTTCCTGAGTAGTGTGGCTGCACTGAAATGGTTTTGCTAAACTGGTTTTAAAAACAGTTTTCAAAAACAGTTCTGTAGTGTGTCCAGAGCCTTAAGCTGATCAGGTTGACACTATAATTAATTTCATAACTTATATATTTTTTTTTATTCTAGCAATCCGATTGGCCCGTCACCACTTTTGGTGTATTGTTTTGTGTCTTTTGGGGTATTTTTCTAAATAACATGTTGTCACTGATATCATGATTGTTATAACTACTAGTCCATTTATACCACTAAGTGAGCTGAATATTTCTGTATTTAAAAATCGAGCTCTGTGATTGGTCGAATTTTCTGACATAATCAATTCTGAATTTAATTGGTATAAAGGGATTGTCTTAGATGCAGGCACCATCCCCCTGATGAAGCCTTAGTTGTCGAAGAACCAGGGAACCTGCACGCGGATCTTTTTGTTGTGCCTTCCACTATTCTATTCAATGTGTGTGCCTGAAACGTTAGACTAAATCCTTATTTAGCATTTAAGCAAGGTCTCATATTTTTTTGCAACCGTCACTGGAGGAAAAGTGGCTCTCTGGGCTCTGGAGTGTACAGTGACTGTTTTTTTTTGATGTTTCAGTTAGGGGTCGCAGCCCTCACCTGCACCCGCCCTAGCTTTGTAGTGCGTCACCATTTGGTCATATTGATCCTCACTGTTGCCATGCTTGCTCTATGGTTATTGTACACATCACTATTTCCATGAACCAGTCAGAGCACACACTGGCGCAGGAAAAGCATGGTGACTGGAAACTTGGTTTCAAGATGGAGGTGCTGCTCTCATCCTAAAATACTCACTTCATTTTGGTGCCAAAACCTCGATTTGTAATTTGTATTTACTTTATTTTTTTTTATTTTTATTTATGATAAAAGTTTTCCTAGTTGTCACTTTGTTTATGTTGGGATAATTTCTGGTCATCCTGTGTGATCACATCTTATGGATCCGGCTGGCATTCCTGATGGAAGAGAGTGTTTCTTGTGCATGTACTAGATGAGGTCACATGAATTCAGCACCTTTTGTTACTTTTTAAAGAGTTTATGGTCGGATTAGGGCTGTGATAAAATCTATGTGGCTTGTTGCTCCCTGCGTTATGGATGATAAGTGGGTTAGGGTCAGTAGTATGTTTGTCTCATGCTTTGCACTTGAGTTTTCTCCCTAATACGCAGTTGCTGATTATTTAAAATGAAAAAAATAATGGTGTTGCCTTTAACTTATCTGGCATCAGTCCAACCCCAATCTTTGATGCACTGTAAAGGCCAAATCAGTTTTGAATCCCTCCACAGTCACTGGTGTTGTCCATCAACTCGTATGATGTCAGTCCAGACTCAACCTCTGATGCACTGTAAAGTGTTCTTCAGGTTAAAATCCCTCCACAGCCACTTGTAAGATCTAGCTCCTTATCATGCATCAGTCGAGCCCCAAACTATAGTGAACAGTGAAGTGCATTTCAGGTTCAGATCCCTCCTCAACTGATGGTGTTGTCCATCGACTTACCATGCATCAGTCCAGCCAATCCCATAATGCACTGTGAAGTGCATTTCATGTTCAAAACCCTCCACATGCTCTGGTGTAGTCCATCAATTCATATGACATCAGTTCAGCCCCAATCTCTGATGCACTGTAAAGTATTTTTCAGGTTCAAATCCCTCTACAGCCACTTGTAAGATCTAGCTCGTTACCATGCACCTGTCGAGCCCCAAACTGTAGTGAACAGTGAAGTGCATTTCAGGTTCAGATCCCTCTTCAACTGATGGTGTTGTCCATCGATTTACCATGCATCAGTCCAGCCAATCCCATAATGCACTGTGAAGTGCATTTCATGTTCAAAACCCTCTACATGCTCTGGTGTAGTCCATCAATTCATATGACATCAGTTCAGCCCCAATCTCTGATGCACTGTAACGTATTTTTCAGGTTCAAATCCCTCTACAGCCACTTGTAAGATCTAACTCCTTATCATGCATCAGTTGAACCCCAAACTGTAGTGAACAGCGAAGTGCATTTCAGGTTCAGATCCCTCCACAGCTGATGGTGTTGTCCATCGACTTACCATGTATCAGTTCAGACCAATCCCATAATGCACTGTGAAGTGTATTTCATGTTCAAAACCCTCTACATGCTCTGGTGTAGTCCATCAATTCATATGACATCAGTTCAGCCCCAATCTCTGATGCATTGTAACGTATTTTTCAGGTTCAAATCCCTCTACAGCCACTTGTAAGATCTATCTCCTTATCATGCATCAGTCGAGCCCCAAACTGTAGTGAACAGTGAAGTGCATTTCAGGTTCAGATCCCTCCACAGCCAATGGTGTCCATTGACTGATCTGGTGTCAGTCCAGCCCCAACCTCTACTGCACTGTAAAGTGCTGTTCAGGTTCAAATCCCACCAGAGTCACTGATTTAGTCCATCTGTTCATCAGTCTTCAGTCCAACCTTTACCTCTGACACTCTGTGATGTGCATTACTGATATGGATCCATCCTCAGTCACCATGGTGTAGTAAATTGTGCACATCAAGATTCATTCCAACACTACCCTCAGATGCACTGTAATGTTCTATTCAAGTTTGAATCACTCCACAACCACTTGTTTAGCCCCGTGTGCTCATAATGCTTCAGACCAGCCCTTACCTCTGATGCACTGTGATGTGATCAGTGCCAGTGTATGACTTATACAGTCCATTCAAATGAAACATAGCACATAGTACACATGTGCACCAATAAGCATCACTCCATGGTGCAGGCATAGCCACACTCCTTCCCACCCACACAGTGCACCATACTGAATGCTGCAACATATCACATGTGTATGCAGGCAAACCATGTGACACAGCACATAGTACACAACCTTTACAGGTGCCCATGTCATCGCCCTGTATGTGTACCCACAATGTCTCTGCATGGCATATGAACACCATTACCAGGTTGCAGGCAGCCCCACCTGCTTCCCTACAACAGAGTATACCCCAAGGACGGGTGCCAGTTCATGACACAAAATGACTGCAGTGCCTATGAGCATCATTCCTTGGTACAGGCACACCCACCCCCCTTCCCATGACACAGTATACCCCAAATTACCAGTGCCTTTTCTGCAATTTCAGCATCCTATACGTGTACCCATAGTGTATCTACAGTGTCTGTTAGCACCAGTATTACATGCATACAGCCCCTCTCATTTCCCCAGAACATATGAAGTGCATCTGAGCACGTATTATGAATGCAGGACCCCCCCACCACTAACACACAGTTCTTCATCATACAGTCATTCCCTCACCTTAAACCATCCCATAATACAACCCCCCCAAAAATAAACTATGCCAGGAAATTAAATAATACACAGATTTATGTAACATGATGTTTATTGAAAGACTGTGAACCTTTACATGAACAACATCATGCTTCATTTACAGTATGATAAAGCAAACAGCACAAATAAAATACAGTTTCCTATACTTATTATGGGATTTTATTACAAAAATAAAATAAAATAGTTTATTTCATTGAAATTACATATTTTAACTACAGCAAATATGCAATTAATCATAGAGAGACCTCCAGCACTAAAAAATGTATCTATTTCCTATGTCAGCTCACTGACCTACACTGGAAGTGTTCTTCCTATTTACATCACTTGACCTCACAAAGCACTTCCTTCCTTCCTGCATCAGTTCCTGTTATGTCCTTCTATGGTAATGTGTAAATATGTTCTTACTAAACTAGGGGAAAAACAAAAAAATTGAGAATCAGATTCATAAACTAAAATCAGTGGGTAAGAAGAATTAAACACTGTAAAAATTCCAACCAGTGGAGTGGAACAAAAAACTCAAACTGTAATAACAAGAGATTCAGATATTGATTTCTGACTAAAAAAATGTAAAAAAACTAGCAAAATTTGTATTTAGACAATGACAGATATTTATTGTGTATTTTTAACAATTTTAACCAACAATTTTACAGAAATGTAATATTTTTGCATGACTAAGTAAACAGAGCATAATTATATTTAGCTAAAATCATCAGAATTTATAAATATATGAAAACAACCTTACACAACATTAAATCCAGTTAAACAGACATTATCAAACCTCACTCATTTTCAAAAACATTTTGTCCTGAAAAACTTTTCTTTTTACAGTTTTAAAATTGGATGTATGGTTTTTAAGATATATAGGTTTAAGCACAATGTGTTTGTATGAATGCTGCAGATGTAAAACCCCTTCAGGAACACAGGTGTTCTAGCAGCAGGCAGAGGGTACCTGAACATTTTAAGTGACAATAGGATAGAATGAGTAAACTAGGGGATATGGGAGTGGGCAGGACAGTAGTGCGGTGGGTAGGTAACTGGCTGGGTGGCAGAACACAGAGGTTGGTGGTAAATGGTTGTCACTCCACAGAGGGAAGAGTGACCAGTGGGGTACCACAGGCATCAGTTCTGGGACCGGTTCTATTCAACGTTTTCATCAGTGACATTGTGCAGGATCTAGAAGGCAGAATTTCCCTGTTCGCTGATGACACAAAGCTCTGTAACAGAGTAGACATGCCAGAGGGTGTAGACAGAATGAGGAGGGACCTGCAGAAACTTGAAGAATGGTCAGGGGTTTGCAGTTGAAATTCAGTGCAAAGAAGTGCAAGATAATGCATATGGGTCACAAAAACCCTGGAACAGCATATCAGTTTGGGGTGAGGATATAGCACGCACCAAGAAGGAAATGGATCTTGGGGTTATCATCTCTGATGACCTCAAGGTAGGGAAACAGTGCAACAAGGCAACAGGTAAAGCAAATAGGATGCTGGGATGTATAGGCAGGGGCATCACCAGCAGGAAAAGGGAGGTCATAATTCCACTATACAAGACATTAGTGAGGCCCCACCTTGAGTACAGTGTACAATTCTGGAGACCTTACCTACGTAAGGACATAGACAGGGTAGAGAAGGTTCAGAGGAGAAAAAGATAGTACATGGATTGCATCACAAGTCCATGAGGACAGGTTGAAGGACTTGAATATGTACTCCTTGGAGGAGAGGAGGAGAGAGGATATGATGGAGACATACAAGTATCTTACAGGGAGGAACAGAATGCAGGAATACACTATTTTTCAATGAAAAAGATGTTCCAGGACTAGAGAGGAATGGGATGAAGTTGGGGGGGGGGGCAATTCAGAGAAAACGTGAGGAAGAATTTCTTCACAGAATGGGTGGTGAACAAGTGGACAAGTGGAATACCCTGCCAGAGGAAGTAGTGGGGGCTGAAACAATCATGGGATTTAAGAATGCATGGGATAGACAAGAGGGAATTCTAGAGGGCAGGGGTAAGGGGCAACAGACTTCTAGGAAAACATAAAGTGAACTTACAAGCTCAAATCGGCAGACTGGGTGGGCCATAGGCCCTTATCTGCTGATAGTGTCTATGTACAGTATCTATGTAAGAGGTGTTTTTAAGTAGGCTCAGTGGCTCGCTACTCTTTTTTTTTTATTGCAACCTTATTTATGCACCTTGCTGCGGCGCTTACCGGTGGGGGCATCCAGCCACCGGCCCTGCCCGCAGGGAGAGCAGCAGGCTCACTCACATGATGGGGGGTTCCGGCACGGCTGTGGCCAGTCTGCTGGAGGGCTTCCCCTTCCCTTACTAGCCAGACTGGCGCCACACCCCCCAGCACGATTCCATGACAGTCCTCTCCGCACTGCAGGGCGTGGCCATCAAGCTGCTCGGTCGCGCCCAGCCCATTTTCCCTTTTTCTGCCCAGTGAGAACACAGACGTGCAATGACGTCCATGCACTAATGTGCAGATGTCCACTGTGCTCCCTCCCCTAGACACGTGCACAACTGCAGTGCCACTGAGCATCCCCAGGGACCGCTAGAGCGTGACGTGAATCCCACCCTGTTCCCCAGGACTAGGAAAGCTGTCATCGGACGCTCAATCCTAGTCCTCCCCTGCAGAGCCCCGATGACCCAGGCTTGTTCCCAAACCTGGGTCACTGGCGTGGAGCGAGGTGTGGTGCCCACGCCTCAAGCCTCAGCGCCACCGAGCCGGGCCGCACTACTCTTTTTGTTTGTTTTTTGCACTTCTGGTTACTGAATGAAATCAAACAGCATTCTGGTTCTGGAACCTCAGGTTCAGATTTGCTCTGGGTCCATAACTGGAATGGTTCTAGAAACTGTATTCTATCTGGTTCTTGGCTGCTCCTGAAGCTTGATTATGGTCCTTAGAGTTCATTTTGTTTTCCAAAAAACATTTCATTTTTAGACAATCTCCATCCCATAGAGCTTTTCCTGGTGAGGTTAATGAATAAAGTGGGCATTAGGTGGAGATGAAGGCCTGTTTGTTAACCCTAGTCTGTATATTAAACTGCAGAAAATGCCTGCTGGTAAGGGTGTTAATAAGGCTACTATGTGATGTAATTGTCTAATCACCCTGTTCCCAGTTTCCACTACTGCATGTATCTGTTTTTACTGCAGGAGGTCATGTGTGCTCACTGGTTTTATTAGCTGTATAGAGCATTTCTATTAACACGTGGTGCAGTGGCCAATTTGAGAGTGCCATTTTATGAGCCAATGAATAGTTAGACTTTCAAATAACTGTACTGTATTGGGAGAGAGTGGCATGACATCCCCTTGTCATCCCTCATTTTACTTCTATATAATGACTGCTCTAGCCTTTTCTCTCTAGTGGCACTTGTAGCTTAGAATCTGAGTGAAGTTGCTGCTGCCCTCGATAATGTCTAGCCAACAAAGGTGAGGTCTTGAACTTACAATGCTTGCAAATAAATTCACCCTCAGTTTCAACAAGCATTGGTCAAAGACAAATGTTTGCTTGCTTTTATTTGCAGTGTAGTTGTCTGTGCAATATAGCGCATTTCAGTGGGACAGTTACAGACCTCACCCGTTTGCTGTTCTTTCTGGCTATGTAGTAAGGACTGGTAGGGGGTGGTAGGGTGGGGTGGTAGAAGTGTCCCACAAAAAAGACTCTATAGTTTGGTTATGAGGATCTGATTAAAATACTGAACCAATAAAACAATTGTAGAATATGTATGCTTTCTGGCTGAAGCTACATGCTCATGCTGCATTTCAGGGTTTCAGCTAGTAAATACCTATGCTTGTCTTACATAGATACATAGACAGTGTCGGCAGATAAGGGCCTATGGCCCACCCAGTCTGCCCATTTGAGCTTGTAAGTTCAGTTTATGTTTTCCTAGAAGTCTGTTGCCCCTTACCCCTGACCTCCAGAATTCCTTTATGTCTATCTCATGCATTCTTAAATCCCGTGATTGTTTCAGCCCCCACCACTTCCTCTGGCAGGGTGTTCCACTTGTCCACCACCCGTCTTGCTTGAGATGTCATACAATGTACTTTTAAAATGCACCATTTTGCACCAAATTCTTCAAAATTTCTTATGGGGGAGGAATCCCTCCAGACACCCTTTTGGAAAAAAGTCACTGGGGGGGGCATGTGTCCCCCACATTTAGAAGCCTGCTAATGCCCCTGCATCAAATATTGCACCCTGAGATATTTTCAGAAGCAGCTTTCATCAAACACAGGCTGCTTGCAACAAAGTGGGCATGTGCCAGCCATGCATCACAAAATGGGCTATAGCATGGCGCTAGGGGGCTTGTGGCAGATGCAGGCTGCCATATGCCCTAAGTTGCTATTCTCAAAACCCTCCCAGAGGGCAAAGGTCTAAGTGCCATTAGACCAGCCAATGGCTGGTCTAACGGTGCGTAGAAATCCTCTAGGAGGGTGTGCCAATGTGCCCCATCCCCGATCTCCTGTCAGCATTATTAAAATCTAACTGGTAGTCTAGTGCCCTTACAAGTCCCGATCACCAGTCATTATTATTTAAAACTCCCTGGTAGTCTAGTGGCCTCCCAAGCCTCACTCTCCCATCATTATTATTAATATCCCCTGTAGTCTTGCACTCCCCCCAAGCCCCACTCACTGGTCATTATTATTTAAAACTCCCTGGTAGTCTAGTGCCCCCCCGCCCTGATTGCCTATTATAAAATTAAAATATTCCTGGTGGTCTATGTGGACTGCTCCTGCCCTGATCCCCCATTCAATGATAGTCAGAAATACCTGGTGGTCTAGTGGACCCCCCACCCCGTAGTGCCCTACCACCCTGCTCCCCATCCTGTAACTGAGCCAGCGACTGGCACAGCCCATCGCTCGCCACTATGGCCAGCTGCTGATTGAGCTCCGAATGAGTTCACACTGTATATAGTACGCGCTCAGTGATTGACAGCTGCTGGTTATGGGATGGGGGGAGGTGGTAGGGCACTGTGGGGTAGTGGGTCCACTAGATTACCAGGTATTTCTGACTGTCAGTGAATGGGGGATCAGGGTTGGAGCAGTACACTAGACCACCAGGGATATTTTAATTTTTATAATGGGTGATTGGGGCTGGGGGGCCACTAGACTGCCAGGGAATTTTAAATAATAATGACGAGTGATCAGGGCTTGAGGGGGGCACAAGACTACAGGGAATATTAATAATAATGATGGGAAATCGGGGCTTGGTGGGGCACAAGACTACATGGGATCTTAATTAGAATGATGGGAGATAAGGGCCTGGGGGGCACAGGACTATGGGGATATTAATAATACTGATGGGTGATCAGGGCTTGGGGGGATACTACAGGGACTGATCGGGGACATTGTCACAGGGCCTTCCATGGCTTGCAGCAACCTGTCTAGCTGCACCCTGTGTTTGGCATATCACTTTGGTTGCCACAAGCCATGGAACTTTGATGCTAGGACCCTACCCGATAGAGAATTGGGCACAGGGTCCCTGGTGTACCGTCAATCGGTGCAAGCTTGAGTCGACTTTTGAGAATCATGCCCGCTGTATTTTTTGACTCAGCTTGCATCATTCTTGTCCTACCATTTTTTGACTCAACTAGTGTGATTCTCGTTCCTTGAGTCATTTTTTTGACTCAGCTTGCACCGTTTTTTTGACTGAACCTGTCTCATTCTCGTTCCTTGAGTCATTTTTTTTACACAGCTACCATCATTCTCATCCCTTACATCATTTGTGTGATACAGTGGACCTCTTGCGTCAGTTTGAGGGACTTTGCCACAGAGAATGCTTTTCTCTCAAAATATGGTGCACAGTATTCGGCACACTGGGATCTGATGCAAGGTGGCTGTATGACACACCCTGCGTTGATCTAAAGGCCCTTTAAAAATCTGTCCCTTTAGTTCTAAATGATCACAGAGACAAATATTGCTACATCAGTTTTGAACAATAGAAACATAGAATTTGACAGCAGATAAGGACCGCTTGGCCCACCTAGTCTGCCCATTTTCCTACCTAACACATAAGCTGCAGATCCTAGTTAACCAACAGCTTACTTCCTCCTATCCCCCACTAGGACTGCCTTATGTCTGTCCCATGCATTCTTGAATTTCCCCACTGTTCTTGACTCCACAACCTCCTCAGGGAGGCTGTTCCATGCATCCACAACCCTCTCTGTGAAAAAATACTTCCTCACATTACCTCTGAGCCGTCCCCCTCTATCTTCAAATTGTGCCCCCTTGTTCTTGCACATCTCTTTTTCTGAAAGATGCTACCCTCTTGGACTTTGTTGATTCCCTTGAGGTACTTGAAAGTTTCTATCGGTCCCTCTCTCCCTTCTTTCCTCAAGGGTATACATATTAAGCTCCTTTAGTCTTTCTTCATATGTCTTCTAGTGCAGACCCTGCACCATTTTGGTTGCCCTCCTCTGGACATCCTCCACTCTGTCTATGTCTTTGAGGAGATGGGGTATCCAGAACTGCACACAGTACTCCAGATGGGGTCTCACCAACTGTCTGTACAGAGGATAACAACTTCCTGTTTTCTACTATTGATGCCTCTTCCTATGCATCCCAGTATCCCCCCAGCCTTCCTTACTGCCTTCTCACATTGCTTGCCCACCTTTAGGTCATCTGATATAATTACCCCCAGGTCCCTTTCCATTTTTACTGTTGTCAGTATCTCACCCCCCCATTGTGTATGCTTCCCCTGGGTTTTTGTTTCCCATGTGCATTGCCTTGCACTTCTTTGCATTGAATCTGAGCTGCCATACATTTGACCATTCCTCCAACCTTGCCAAGTCCCTTCTCATCCTTTCCACTCCATCTTGTGTATCAACCTTGTTGCAGATCTTTGTGTCGTCTGCAAAGAGACATACTTTTCCTTCCAGTTCCTCTGCAATGTCACTTATAAAGACATTAAAAAGGACCAGTCCCAGTACTGAACCCTGCGGCACCCCACTAGTAACCCTCCTTTCTTCACTGTGTACTCCATTTACTACTACCCTTTGCGTCCTGTTGTCTAGCCAATTTTTTATCCAGGCTACCACCTTGGGACCCACTCCAAGGTCGGCTAACTTGTGTATTAATCTTTTGTGTGGGACTGTATCAAATGTATTAAATGCCTTGCTAAAATCTAGGTAGGCCATGTCCACAGCCCCTCCCTGGTCTACTACTTTGGTCACCCAGTCAAAGAAATCTATTAGATTCGTCTGACATGACCTTCCCATCGTGAATCCATGCTGCCTTGGGTCCTGTGCCCCACTGGCTTCTAGGTACTCAACAATTCTTTCCTTCAGAAGTGATTCCATCATTTTCCCTACCACTGAGGTCGAACTAACTGGTCTGTAGTTTCCTGCCTCTATCCTGCTCCCACTTGTGTGAAGAGGAATCACATCTGCCCTCCTCCAGTCCTCGGGTACCACCCCATCCTCCCATGATTTGCTAAAGAGAGTAGTCAGCGGTGTCACTAGTTCTACGCTTAGTTCTTTTAGAATTCTTGGGTGAATCCCATCAGGCCCCATTGCTTTGTCCACCTTCAATTTTATTAGTTCTTTCAGAACCCTTTCTTCTGTAAATGGACTGGTATCGACCACCGTCTTCAGAGTGTTTCTCTTGTTTAGTTTAGGTACCTCCCCTTCCTCTTCCTTTGTGAATACTGAGCAGAAATATTCGTTCAGTATCCCTGCTTTTTCACTGTCACCCTCTACCCACATTCCCTCCCCTTTATTAAGCCTCAGTATCCCTCCTTTGGTCTTTCTTCGCTCCCTAATGTACCTATAAAAGGTCTTATCCTCCTTCTTAACAGAACTGGCTATCCTTTCCTCAGTTTGGCACTTTGCTATTCTGACTGCCTTCCAAGCCTCTTTCTGTTTTAACTGATAAAGTTATCTGTCCTGCTCCTTCTGTGTTTCCTTATATTTCCTGAATGCTATCCTTTTCTCCTTAACCTTCCCTGCCACCTCTTTTGAGAACCATAGCGTTTTTTTCCTTCATTGTGTTTTATTGATTTGTTTTACACAAAGACTTGTTGCCTCTGTGATGGCTGTTTTGATTACTCCCCATTGTTCCTCCACCCCTCCTTCTTGCCTGTTTGCTAGTGCTTTTCTGAGGCACTCTCTCATTTTCCCAAAGTCAGCCCTCCTAAAGTCCAATACTCTTGCTCTTGTATGGCTTGATTGTATGGCTGTGTTTATCGTGAACCACACTGTTTGGTGGTCGCTTGTTCCCAGATGACTACCCACTTCTAAATCAGAGATTCTTTCTCTGTCCCCATTTGAGAGTACCAGGTCTAAGATTGCTCCCTCCCGAGTGGGTTCCAATACTAGCTGTCTGAGGCATGCCCCCTGTAGGGCATCAAGAATGACCCACTCTTGGATGTGCCTGCAGCAAAGGTGCTCCAGTTAACATCTGGCATATTCAGGTACCCCATCAACAATATCTCCCCTTTTTCTGCCATTCTAAGGAAGCCTTCTATCATTTCCTTGTCCATTCCCTCCCCTGAGATGGGGTCTGTATACAACCCCCATGCGGATTGTGGTGCCATTTTCTGTCTCCAGGGTGACCCAGAGTGCCTCATCTGCTCCCTGTTTACTCTTTAGTTCTGTTGCTTTGATCCCTTCCTTTACATAGAGAGCTACTCCTCCTCCTCTTTTACCCTCCCTGTCCCTCCTGTAGATTGTGTATCCTGGTATGTTGACATCCCAGTCATGGTTCTCTGTGTACCATGTTTCTGTGACTGCCACAATATCCAGGCAACCTCTTCCATCAAGGCCATTAGTTCAGGGAGCTTGTTACACAGACTACGGGCATTGGTACTCATCACCCTCCACTTTTTGATAGCCTTACCCCTTTTAGCCCCATTTCTGTCCTTACTGCCTTTGCCTTTTTTTACATTTACCTCTGTTCTGCTCCCTAATAACTTCTCTACTTTGGTGTTCACCTCACTAATTACCATGTTTTGTGGGGGGAGGCTGGAATTTCCCTGCTCCTTTTCAGTGCCTCCCCTTTGGCTAGTTTAAATGCTTGCCAATGAAGCATTTAAACCTCTTACCTAGGATCCTGGTCCCCCCCCTGGACAGATGCAGACCATCGCACCAGTATAGGTCTGCATCCCTCCAGGTGGCTCCCCAGTCCCCAATGAAGCCAAAACCCTGAACTCCACACCAGTTTTTCAATCACTCTTTGAATTCCCTGGTGAGGAGTGCCCTAGCGTCACCCTTGCCATAGACAGGAGCTGTCTTTTAACACAACTGTAATACAGTTAAAGCTGCTTATAGTGGGCGCTTTCGTGATCTGACATTCTGCCCGTTATACAGGGCGGTCGATTTAATTGGAAGGCTCCGCCTATGATTCGATGGACAAGCAACTGGCCCCTCCCACTTCCTGAGCTAATTAAGCAGTTCCCCTCAGCCTCCTTCTGAAGCACTTTTTCTTTGTCGGCCGGAGGCTCTGTCCGTCTGTCCTCTGCCACTGGCTGGAGCCTGCCCCCCACCCCCGCCTTGCTGCTTCTTTCTGCTGGACTCCTGTGTTTTGTTCTCTTGCTTCTGGTTTGTATTTTGCCTCCAGCTATGTGCTTCCTTTCGTCCCTTAACTTTTTTTCTCTGTTTGTGTGCCTTAGTTTTGTTTTGTTTTGTTTTGCTTTTTGCGAAGTCTTGGTTCCTAAGCTCCTACCATTTGCTCATTTAGAGCCCAAGCTACTTGCTTTCAGTTACCCACATTGCTATTGCAGTCAGTACCTGTATTCTACTCATACCACAGCTGCTCCCCATGCTACATGCCTAATTGTTTTCACCTGCTTCAGGCTCTTTCTGAACCCTTGCTATGCAGCTCAGTCCTACTTCTCAGCTTAATCTACCTCCCACATGGTTATAGCTGATCTCAGAGCATTGTGCTTCCCTCCATTCCATGTTTCTAGAATACTACCCCTCATAGTTACTCAGTGCTGATGCTGTTCCATGTTTTTACACTGCTGTTCTACTCTGAGGTCAGCTAAGCTACCGCTGATGCTATAAACTAGTTTTAACATCTGCATGTGGTTCTCGACCCCTTCCATCACTTTCTTGTTTTTCCTACGGTGGGGACTTGGAAGTGTTTGGGGAGTCATGGCCCCATATATGAATTATTACTTATGTTCTAAATCCTGTCTCCACCACTGAAAATCCTCAGAGTATTTGTCACCTTCACTGGCTTTTTGAATGCCTGGCTGACTTGCCCCACTATTCATAGTGCTGCTTCTCTCACTTATGTTCATATCGCACCATTGCTACAGTACTATGTTTTGCAGACCTACGTGCAGGTCTGACTATTCCTACTGCTTACTGACCTATGTGCTTGTCCGACTGTTGTTACCATGCCCCACTGAATTTCCCTGCCTTACTGAACTATGTCCAGATCCACTCTTGCTCATGTCATCTTTGCTCAATGCTCCTGCCATCTGACCTGCAAGTTCTCAGCATTCAATGCTCATTCGGCTCCTCATCAGTCCCTGGGGCAAGCCAGCCATACCATTCTGGCACAGGTTTTCCCTGCAGCCGATGGTCTCGCTCTGCACCTGAGTCCACAGCTTGAGCATGCGTAGCTTGAGGCAGGGTCCTTCTCACCTGGCCCATAGCTGGGAATGTCCTCACCTTCAGTCATCAACTGTACCGATGGCACCTCAAATTGTAGAAGTTAAGACTTAATTCAGAAGGGCTGGGGCCCCTTTAGCGCCTGAGCGAGGAGGCACCCTTCAAAGCTATTCTCCCTATAACTGCCTCTGGTTCACCTGGTTTGTTTTTAGATCAGTAGGTCGGGTGAGTGCCTTGGTGATTATTACTCTCCTCCTCCCGCCTTGGAGGTGGCTTGTTGCAGAGTGTGGTGGCTCGTAACCCTCCCCGTCATTCCTGCTAGAAAGATAGAGTGAGAGCCATCCTCCAAATTGAAATATTTTCCAGTCCCCTAATTGGGTTTCCAAATTGCAGCAGCAGAGCCATCACTAAATAAATTATCCCAAGCCTGGAGGGAAGGTGACCTAGGCCTTGGATTCCCAGAGATTTCCTCCCTCAAAGGTTTTTTTTTCTCTCATCTGTGTTTCAGGTCACAACTGTTAGTTAGCATAGTGTTCCTTAGTTTCCGTAGGCAGGGTCCACTGTTGGATGGAGGGGAATGGTGTCCCTGCCATTCCCTCTCTCCTTAGGAAGTCCCCTCACTCTCTCGCAACCCATCAAACTCATGCTATTGCATAACCTGCGCATCTCGTTGCATTATCAAGCTGCCTGATGCGTTATCTGTTACTGTGTCTCACAATTACTGATTGTTCATGCTTCATACTACTATTTCCTTTTTGGGGATCCTTCCTAAGGTATCTTTAGCCAAGGAAATCATCCTGTGGCTCCTCTTGGGGTAGAACTCTCTAGAAGGTTCCTTGCCTTTGATACCCCTACAGGGTGGTAATTCCTCTGGAATAGACAGTGCGAACAGCCAAAATCTAAGTAACACAGTTGCACAAGCATAACACTATACTGGCTGCATAGACCATTGAATTGGAAGGCTATGGCTCGATGGACAAGCAGCCAGCCACTCCCTGTTCCTGAGCTATATAAGCAGTTCCCCTCAGCCTCCCTCTGAAGCACTTTTTCTTTACCCCACCATCCTCCCCTTCTCCTCCAGCGGCAGCGCCTTTCTCCTTGGGAGCTTCCTAAGGTATCTTTAGCCAAGGGAATCGTCCAGCGGCACTTATAGGGATGGAACCCTCTAGAGGGCTCCTTGCCTTTGATACCCCTACAGCGTGGTAATTCCTCTGGAATAGAGTGTGAATGGCCAAAACCTAAGTAACACAGTTGCACAAGCATAACACTATACTGGCTGCATAGGCCATTGAACCAGATTTTACCCAGAACGTATGTTTTGGTTTTCTGGACTCATTTCCCTGCTGGCCCCTTGCTCACATCCTCTCCTGCATACAATACCACCTCACCTCCTGCCCACAGTTAAAAAAAAGTGAACATTGTGCTGTGACATAGCGCTGTTGCTACTGCTCTCACCTCAGCTGTTAGTGCGATAAGTTTGCTCTCCCTAAGTGCTCTGTCATACCACAACAGCAACCGCTTGGTCATCCTCAAATTAAGGTATGTCTTGAAGTTCTGGGGAAATGGACAGGAAAATGGGAGATTTACCAATTTAAAAAGTTTATTTTGCATACTTCGGTCATGTCAGGCAGTTGTCTCCCTATATATACGGACAGGGGAACAGACAGGAAAATGGACAAAATATAGGCGGGCAACATCTGTAACATACATATGTTTATTATTAGTGGTCCCTTGAAATGGCAAATGGCTTTCTGTTCCCACCCATTAAAAACGACTGCCCATGGTAAGCATGGGTGTTATGAGTAGCAGCCACTGTACTTTCATAGACAAAAAGAAGCAATTTATTTTTTAAATAGGACAGGTTAGCTCGTTTAAGAACCATTGCTTCAAATTTGAAATAGAGGGTAATCTACTGATTGGGAGATGTAGAGACAAGGCATTTCAAACAGTAATTCCAGCAATAAAGAATGCCATAATATGTAAAGGCCTGAGTCGCCCTCCTGTTACTAGGTGTATATGATGGCATCTCGTCCAGGAGAGTGCCCACCTTATTCCACGAATACCAGTTCTGCACCAACACCAGTTACCTTGCCATCATGGGTCCGGGCCAATGAGAACAAGTAGCACCTTAAAACAGTACTCTGGGTCACCAATAACATGAAATCAAATACAAACTGATGTCCATACAAACACTGGGCTCAAGTATGGTAGTTTTAGTGTTCTAAGTTGCCAGATAACACACAGCTCTCTGGGCACTACCTGGCAATACTTCTTCTTGATGGTACTTGCACGCACTATACTACAACATCCCATGGGCAATGACCTACACAATCATACTTTCAAAACACCTGGGGCTCTCCATCACTCCTCCACCTCTAGTGTTCCATGCATTACTACTGCTGCTTCTAGATGCTGGTCTGATGGTACCCAGCTTACTTGTGAGACCTGTTGCCTACCCCATAACTATATTAGTTTCCAGGTCCACCCCAGAACTAATGGGGCACAATTACATCTTACAAATAGATGCTAGCTCTCTTTCAACCTGACAAATCCCTAACCTCCCTTGAGGGGTCCCTGGAACCCTGGCTCTCCCAAGATCATATGTGTAGTGGAACGCTCCTCAAGCAGGACAAGCACTTATCTGGGGGGGCAAGCTGAGTTGGCATGTGTCTCAATGTGCCCATAAGGACAACAAATATGGAACGTGTGATATCACTACTAAGTGTATAAAGCAAGGTTGGTCCAGCTATGTGTGCCTCTCATCAACACTCCATTGATAGCCCTAGTGGCCCAAAAAACAGACTCACATGTCTGGCCCCTCACATAGGGACTTATCAACCCCAACCCTTATCAGGCCCCCTCCACGTGGCGATCATACATTCCACTACACTGCCAGTGGGAACATACTATGGTACTTAGGCTTTTTTAGAAAATGGTCAGGGCCTGCAGCATCAGGCCTCATTATGCCCCAGGGCAGTCCAGTATTCCCCAATACCGCCTACCCTGATGGGTATTATTGCTTATGCATTTCAATGGTCATTTCTATTCCAAGGATTACTTACAGTTACTCCTCAGGAACTGGTGCTCCATTCACATTAAGCTTCTATAAATAACCTCTGGTGACAGTGGATCTACAAAAATTCTGGTGACCACCATTGAGGGGCAGCCCTGCACTCTCCCTGACATACCATCTGGTCCTTGTTTTCTCTGGGGTCCTTGAGGCCTTTCAGGAGACTCATCCTCCTGGCACCCAGTAATGGGCTATGGCTGGTGTGTAATTCAGTTAATTTGAAATTACATGATTTTGGCACTTATAAGCACTGAATTATGGTCCTACAGATTACTCTGATGAAGCCTAGCAGTCAGCTAGGTGAAACATGAGTCTGTTCTACATTATTGTCACAGCCATTGTGCTTTGGTCATCTTTTTGTATTTTTGCCACAAGTTTTATACATAAAGGACTGACACTTAACAGTGTTTATGTGTCCAGCATGATTATTTTGTCTGGGCAGTCGGTGCTTATGCCCCCTTTCTGTGTTCTATATAGTCAGAGCACCACTGCAGTTTTACCCAGTGCTTTTTTGTTCTCTGCTCTCCACTTTTTGTAAGTGAAGCATGGGTTTCTGCTTGGCAGCATGAGTAAAATGGACAGCATGGCATTTGGAGACGTTGCATCGATATTCATGTCAGTTAGTAGCATTTTTCACTATTGGTGACCTGAAAAAGTATGAGGTGAGGTACAGATTTGGCCCTTCCAGTATAATACATCAATTACAGTGAAAGCTGTAGCACATTTTGCTGACATTGAAGCTGTGCACAAATGACCAATCAGGAAGGAGTACAAGATGTCATGACGTCCGCCTCAGGCATTTTGGCTGGTGGCTTTGCGGATATGGTGTTTTCAACCACAGGAGAAATTAATCCGCTACTGCATGAAGGAGAAGGGGCAACAAATGAAGGAGTAGGTGCTTCTAGTGGTGAGTCTATTGCCAAAACAGCATTTCAAAATCTGGAAAAACTTGTTTTAAAAGGTCGCTGCATGTATTGGCACAAGACCACATTGGAAGCCTATCTTTTGGTTAAGAGGGTTCCACGTGGTCTGTGCATTACGCAAAAGCGTTCTTATGGTACCAATAATGTGGAGTTCATGAGAAGGTGGGGAAACAACATGCAGGATGCTTTAATTAAAAATATTGCACTCATCTTGGAATTTGCAACACTAGTACGAGAACAGCTAACTGTTGAGATTGGTAATGCGGAGACTTTGCTAAAAACAAAAACAGACACAGTACAGCTAGAAAGACTCAACAAACTGTTGTTTGATAAAGTCACATGGTATGATGCTAAGTTAAAAAAACAAAAACAAAAGAAATTTTTGGGGGATGAACAGGACTATGCAAACAACAAAGTGTTCTATTGGAGTGAGAAATCTGGAGGGGGGGGCATCACAAATGGGGAATTTGAGATCAGTCCTAAAAAGGAAAGAAGGTTCCAACATTAGAGAACAATCCATCCCCACGGTGTTAGAGTACACTACTGGCCCCTCTGATACCGAGGACTTTGACCCAGCTGCTGAGGGAGAATCAGGGGAATCAGAGCCAGGACAGTTTCCTACTTACAACCAGGGGACCAGGTGCAGTCAACACCAGGAGAAAACCTGTTTTTAGCCAATGTACTACCAACAAAGAGGACGAGGTGGGGGGGGGGGTGCGGCATGGAGGAAGAAGCAGGAGAAAATATTAGTAGAACAATGTTTGTCAGATTTAGATGACAGTGCCTCTCTCCCCACTCCAACCCAGCCTATGACCACTTCTCCTGGCAATAAAAATAAAACCACAAAGACTACCTCCATACCTGTTGTGAACATTTCAAACTACAGTTTGACCAATTATGAAACAAATGCACTAAGCAAGGGCCTATCTTTCTGTCCTACCAGTGATGTTAATTTTTTAACACATGTTGATGTACACAAGTTTGCCGGAAACCTTACTTTTAAATGTATGTTCAGTGATAGTCAGAGTTGTGAGGGATGGGAGGGAGAGGGCACCAGACTTAGTCCTAGATCTGAATTTTGCCCACCCATTGACCCAGTGGTGTCTATGTTCATTCGTAAATGTGAAAAGGATCATGACAATCTTAAGAATATCAGACAGTTCATTAAGACACAACTGTAGTCTGCAAGAGAGGGAGGCTTTGAAGGACCTTGGTGAGAACCCCAATATAGTGATTAAGCCCGCAGATGAGGGCGGAGCAATAGTGATCATGGAAAAAGATGATTATGTTTAAGAAATAAACTGACAGTTGGGGGATGCATCTTTTTACAGAACAGTGTCTGGTAACATCATAGCAACCTATAAGGAGGAAGTAGGTGCTATCCTAAGAAAGGGATTCATCAAGGGATACATTTTAGACTATGGTGGTTAACTGTCCAGTTGTTCCTATTATCTACATACTCTCCAAAATACCCAAGGGACTGAGCAACTCTCCAGGCAGACCTATCATTTCAGGCCGGCGGTGGTTAACAGAGCCTTTGTCTATGTTTGTGGACAAGCACCTTCAGCCACTGGTTATTAATCTCCGGTCCTATGTGAGAGACTCTACTGAGATAGTTAACATCATGGAAAATTTGCAAATGGAAACAGACTGGTTCTTTGCAACTATTGATGTTAACACCTTATATACAGTAATTCCACATCAAGAAGGTTTAGATGCTGTACGCTATTTTCTGGATACCAGGTCTGAAGAAGAAGGTTCTATGTCATAAGGGCGATTGCCAAAAGGTGGTCATAATTATGGTGAGTGTACATTGCCCGAAATTCAATTTCGGTGATGTACACCCTCGGCAACAAAGAAAATGGCACAAGGGACCCTAAAATTTACTTTTATGCGGGGGCTCTGCCCCCCACACACCCTGTGGCAGGCTTCGCCCCCCGCACCCCTCTGCTATTAGATTCTTAACTCCGGGGGGGGATGCATGTCGGGGGGGGGTTCAACAGTGCAAAAAAATGTTACAGACTCGGTCTGGGTGGAACAAAACATACCTGTGCCCGGACCCAAACCCTGCATCCCAGCCACCCCAGGTCAGCACCCACCCACCATGCCACAGAGCCAGCTTGGTGGTTGACCATGGCACCATCCCTCACAAACCCTCCCACCCCTTGCTTGGCATGCTCGCACCCCCCCCGTGTGCATGTACGTATAGTGACATCCCATCACCATTCACAAACCCTCCTCATCCGGTCACCCTCCCTACTCCCACACCATCTGGGTATGCACCGCAAGTGGGTCACCATTTTGGTAGGCGCCCACTTGCAACTAGCCCAGATCACAGATACTGAAGAGGAACAGGTAGAGGTGCCCATCTCCTTTTTATTACAACTGGCTATGGAGGTATTGATTAAAAATGTTTTCCTATTTCAGAATCAGTTGTATCTGCAGATACAGGGTACTGCCATGAGGGCAACCATGCCCCCCAAGTTTTGCAAATCTGTCTGTCAGGAAATGGGAGGTGGATCATCTTTATAGTGCCGCCACAAATCCATACTTTGATAGGGTGTATTTGTGGCGGTGCTTTATTGATGACATTCTCATAGTATGGAAGGGCACCGCAATATAATTTGGCAAGTTTGTGGAGCAGTGGAAGCCACTAGCTCCTGCTTCAGATACAGGTACAAATTGAACCAGAAGCAGATTATGTACTTGGATTTGTGAATCTACAAAAATGAGGCTGGTGATGTATGCATTACATTATTTCAGAAGGCTACTGATAGAAACAGCCTTCTGAGATATGAGAGCTGCCATCCCCCACATGTTAGAGTCAATATACCTAAGGGACAGCAGGTAAGGACACTTAGGAATTGCACAGAACCAGAGGATTTCAAACTAAAGAAGGCACAGCAGGTAAAAAGGTTTGTAGAACATGGCTATAGTGTTCATAGCATAGCCACAGCAATTGACGGGGTAGCTAAGATGGAGAGAGTTGACACGCTAATGTATGCTGGAGCCCAAACAAATCAGAATACCAACAGAAACTGCCCCTTTGTTACCACTTTCTCCACTAGGGATAATAAGGTAAAAGAAGTCTTACATAGTAACTGGTCCATATTGGGATTGGAGCCAGGACTGGAGGATGTAGTTAGCATAGACCCAAACGTTGTGTTCAGAAAATGTACGAGTATTAGGGATATGGTAGTGAGAAGTGTCATTCCGGGCCCTGAATCACCGAGACAGCTCACATTGGCTCTTCCACCCACTGGCACACACCGGTGTGGACAGTGTATGTACTGTAAATACATTTGCACATGCAAACATTTCACCCTCCCAGTCAATGGCAAGACCATTGTAATAAAGGATTTGATCACCTGTGACAGCCTGGGAGTGATCTATTTATTAAGATGTGAATGTGGGACCTATTATGTAGGCAGAACCACACGCAACTTTAAAGTAAGGGTGGGTGAACACATCAGGGCAGTGCAAAGGGGAGATGACACCTATGCCATTGTCAGGCACATTAAGTCCAATCCTGGCAGACAACACAATTTTTCATTTGTGGGCATAGAGATAGTCAACATAGGGGCTGGAGGAGGGGATCTTAAAAAACATATTGGACAAAGGGAAAGCTTCTGGATGTACAAGCTGGGTGCCCGTACACATTTAAGTCTCAACAACAGCACAGATTTGACAGCTTTTTTGAAGAAATATAGATGCTGAGGAAATAAACACATACAGTACATTGAGGTGAAATAGACCCCAGTGAGGAGACAATAATTTATTTAGTTTTTGTTGACTGGGTAAGTGCACTAGAAAAATCCTGCCTATTTTGAGGCACGACCTGGGGGAAGGGGATACAGATGAATGCCAACTGACCTTGAACCAGATTAAGCTGTTGGTGGTATTTTTAGTGAATGAGGGAAATTTGGCCAGGACACCGAGGAAATTCCCCTACTGTTTGGCCAGTAGGGGGACAGGCTGTCTTTCTGCAAAGATGGCCACTGTTGGAGAGCGGTTGAAGGAGAAGGTTGTGGGAGTACTAGGCGAGACGGCCGCACTGCTAACCGAGTCCGACTCGCAGCTAAAAGAATTCCTAGAGATAGACGGAGAAGAGATCTTTCACAAGGCAGTATCTTCTACTGAGAATCTTTCTAATGTTGTGATTAATCCAGTGAAACTCGACGGAATGCCCTTTACAGCTATGAAAGCGGAGGATTCTGAGTCAATGGCTAATTGTGCTGGAGTATCACAGCTGACGGCTAACTCCCCTGTCAAGCAGAAAGTTCAGCTTGACAGCAAGAATGCAGAAATGCAGCCGATAAACACTATCCAGGATGCGGGTGAGTCGAATTCTGACTTGTTGTCTGTTACTGAAAGCATGGCTTGTAGGAAGGCTGGCAGTGATCTCTCAGGTGTGGGAGAGTGCCTAAAGTCCAATGATTTACTGCAAGCTCCGGTTCCTGAGATAGGACAGAATACTTCTGCTCAGCAGAGTGCACCACTAGTAGCTGGTGGGAAGCAGAGAAACAAGGCTGAGTTTCAAACGGCACAGTTGACAAAAGAGGTTGGCTTTGTATTTAAGCCAGGTGGGACAAGCAGTAATGCTGCAACCTTACCATTTACAATTAAGTATCAGACGGTAATGAATAAGCAAGATGGACTCACTGAATTTAGCTTTTTTAAACCAATTACCCCTAAAAAAAATACTGCACAACTGGGAAATGCTTTGTTGACAATGGGGCTTAATGTTATAAAACAGAAGATTGAGGTTGCAGACCCCAAAACGGAACACTTGCAAGTTCACGACGATAAGTGGACGCCCCAAAGTGCACTTTTGGCAGCTGGCTTGGAGAAAGCAGAAAATGGGATTTGGACTCCTGATTTAGCATGGGACCCCACGCTGGATTTATGTAATGACCCCCCAGACTGGAAACCGGGTGGAGCTCAGGTGGATCCACCAGAAGGTTTTAAACAAACTGAACCTTTGAACAAATCACCATCTTTTGGACTTAGGGGGGAAACTAGTAATTTTGAAAGGGGTTTGCCAGATTCTGTGAAACAAAAAAATGAAGGCCCACAAACTGAGGAGAAACCTTTGATGTCTACTTTATTCTCTCAAGCTAAAAGAGAGACTGCTCCTCGGCGCAATGCAGTGCGCATTAGATATAAAGGTGGTCTGGCAGAATGTCCAGACAGATATTATATGGAGAAATGTCATATAAAAGATTCATTAAAGTTTTCTCCCAGAGATGTTTTCGCTTTTATAAATATATCTGGGGAAGATAATTTTGATGTCAGTTTCCGTTCTGCTTATTTATTAGATTTGTTCTGGGAACGATACGGACAGGTAAAATTCTCCCCAACATGGACCCCCTTTTTGGTAATTCCCTTAACAAAACCATTAATAAAAAATGTCACAGTAATGTTTAGGAATGAGGGAGTTCATGTTGAGGATATTTCCTACTGGCTATCACAAAAATGTAGGTTCAAAGTGACCCAGAGCCCATCCTAGATTCTGAGCAGTTCTGGACAGGAGGGTGGAAGTTTAGAGTTAAACTAAGACAGTCCGACACAGGACTAGAACACATCCCTAACACCTTTTTGTTGGGAAGAGATAGAGGGGTCTGTTTTTATAGCAGCCAACCCAGAGCATGTTATAAGTGTGGTGCAAAAACACATCTCTCAAGTACATGTGACAGGCCTAGATGTGATAATTGCAGAGAGGTTGGCCATGTAACCATGCAGTGTGCTAATCATATGAAGTGCGACTTGTGCGAGGAGTATGGGCATGCTTTTAGGGAGTGCCCTTGGACTGCTAAAAACAAAGACTCATGTGGGAGCCCTGACCTGTTAATCCAACAGGCCCAAGAAGCTGTGGGACAAAACGCTGCAAAGCAGGTTGGATTAGAACCCCCCCCCCATGAAAACTGCAGACTCCAAACCTAGGGTTACCAGAGCCATTCCATCCTGCCCCCCTCAAGAGTCTAAACCACTTTCCATTATGGATAATACTATTGTACAAGACACTGAACTATTTGAGCCAGTTTGTTATGTTGACCCAGAAGACAAACCGGTGGTAGACTCAGCCCTATCTGCTCCATTACCTCCAAGAAGGTCAAGTAGGAACTTAAAATTAATCCCAACATCCCCAATTGAGTCAATAGAAACACAGAACTCATATGCAGCCCTTTTCACTACTTGGGGGGATTCTGAAATGGAGGTGGGGGACTCTGATTCCCAGAAATCTATACAGGATAATCTAGGGACTCCTATAGAGGAGTATAAAGAAAAGAAATAGAAAAAAAAGGAAAAAATGAGTTTAACCCTATTGATGGTTCATGTTTGATTAGAATTCATGGTGTACTTTCTCTGGGGCTCCCTGAATACTCATAGTATTCTGAACATTAATAAAAGACAAGCTGTTTTTCACCTTTTACATGAACAAAAAATATCAATCTGTTTCTTGCAAGAAACATGGATGTTTTCATGGGAACAAATCTCCTCATTTAAAAAAGGTTGGCCATGGGGCCCTTCATATTGGTCCTTTGGGAGGGACAATGCTGATGGTATAGGGATTCTTTTTAATTCTTTTCATTTTGGGTTACATAAGCTAATTGATTTAGTACCTGGTAGAGTATTAATCATAGATGGTACATAGCACTCGAGTAATTATATATTAATTAATATCTATAATCCCCAGACAAAAGCAGAGAGAATTAAATGTATGAAAGACATTCAACCTTATTTAGTTACCTCACTGCATGTTTTATGGGGTGGTGATTTCAGCTGTAGCTTAGACTTTAAGGGTACTGCTTCTAAGAAAATATACTGTGATTTAAACTGCCTGAAAACCATTATAAATACAACAAGTCTAACCATATGTAATCTCTTAACTGAAAAGGGTGTAGGTTGCACTTTTTTAAAGGAAAATCTGCAACTATGATAGATTTCCTATTTTCATCTGAAAACCTTCCAGTTAAGTCCTTTTCTACAGTTCCAGTGGAGTATTCAGACCACTTACTAATTCAGGTGGAGGTGGGGAACACTTCAAAGCAAACAATTCAAAAAAATAGGTGGAAATTAAATACCTCTATTTTGGAAAGCCTTATGGTAAAGAATTCTATCAAATTAATTTTAAGAGCTAGATTATCAGTAGCATTCTTATACCCTGATTTGGGAATTTGGTGGGGTGAAGCAAAAAATGATTGTATAAAGTGGTTCAAATGTTATGGGATACGTCAAAGAAATCTGAAATTCTTTTAGTATTTAAAATTAAGATCTCACTTACAGTATTTAATTACAATAGCTAATTCCTCCAGATTGGATTTTTCATCACAAATTGATAATATCAAATCGCAGATGAGTCTATTACAATATGATAGAGCTAGAACTCTGCAAGCCCTTATTAATAATCATAATAAGAAATCTGTCATAGGGAGACCCCTATAAATTGTGCAAAACTGTTAAGGAATCTTCTTCTTTGGAATTTTTAGAGTACAAGGGGAGTACTGTTTATGATGCGGAATCCATGTCTAGCATTATTGCATTCTGGGCCCCTTACTATTCTCCCTTTACCTTAACACCCTTCCACGCTCTTGCTCAGGGAACATTCTATTGTATGCTGATGATGCAGTCATCTTTGCCTCAAGTCGTAACCCTACTGCCCTCCAGGACTCGCTGCAGAAGTCCTTCACTGAAGCCGAGGGCTGGTTCAAGGAACATAGATTGGTGATAAATCTTAAAAAAACAAAAACCATGTTCTTCACTCATCCCCAAAACAAGTCCTGCAACTTCAAACTCCTCATTCACTCTGGGTCCTCATTCCCACTCAAACAAGTTTGCTCCTATAAATACCTAGGGATCCATTTTGACCCCTCCCTCTCCTTCCATGGACACATCGCTGCCCTAGCCACTGCCATTAATATCTGATTGGGCATCTTACATTGGTATAAACACTGCCTCCCCCCGGAGGCTCTTCGACTCGCAGTCACCTCCTCTATCCTGTCCCTAGTGGACTATGGACTGCCGGTGTATGGTACTGCTGATCAGACCGCACTCCATAAAATTCGCACTACTCTGAATAAGGCCTGCAGGTTAATTACTGGAGCACCTAGGATGACACACACCTGTCTACTGTATGCTAAAGCGCTGGTACTTGATCTCGACGAGCGCCTCAAATATCTTACCTGTACCCTTACAAAAAAGATCCTCCTTGGGCTTTCTCCACCAGAATTGACCACCACCATATGCTCTGTCCCACTAGTTCATACTGGACCTCTGGGAAAATCTCTTGTTATCCCTAGAGCTAGGACCTCTCACAGCCAAAGAGCCTTCAGCTTTAGGGCCCTCCTGGTTCAACACACTGCCTCCCTCCATCTCCGAAGCTCCAACTATATCGTGCTTCAAAACTTCCTTACGTAACCACCTTATTAACACCCGATGCTGTAACTGCCACTAGTCAAAGCCGTACTCAATACTTATGACAAAGCTTATTACTAAGCCGCTAAGGACGACATAACTCTGGTATTGTTTGCATCCATCCTACCTGTACCAGCTTGTTTGTATCTATGTCTTAATTTTACTGTTATACTTATGTGTTGTACTGCTATACTGTGTATTTTGGTTTGTCTTACTGTGACAAGGTACCTTTGTAAATGAGCCTATGGCTCAAAGGTTTTTCCAAACTGCTGTTTAAATAAATAAAATTACATTTTCAAGCTTTACGACCATTATATTCCCCATCAGTTCAGGACATCAAACAATATTTAGGCCCCCCTCATCAATTTAGACAACAAACTTATATTGCAAATAAAGGAGAAATTTTCCCTACAGGAAACAGAGTCAGTAGTTACGGAGTTAAAAGATAATATTGCTCCTGGCTTAGATGGCCTGTCTAACCTCTTTTTATAAAACCTTTTCAACAGACATAGTACAGTGTTTAAATTTGGTGTTTACACAATTTTTTTATGAGGGCACTATCCCAGCATATTTTTTCTGAAGGACTTCAGACTTATATTTTTAAAACTAGGAATAGAGGGGATATAAAGAATTGGAGACCAATCACAATGTTGAACTCTGATTATAAGATTTTTACTACCCTAATAAATAATAAATTAAAGCATTTGGCAAAATCAGTTATTTCTCCAGTCCAATATTGTGGATTACCAAATAGGCAAATACAGTCAGCACTGGAGACTGTAACAGACCTAATTAAGTATTTGACGGTAAATGGTAGAACTGGTTACCTGCTTTCATTAGATTTGGAGAATGCATTCGATAGGGTAAATCATTCGTTTTTATTTCTCACTTTAGAATTTTTTGGGATCCCTGGGGAAGAGATTCAGCTTATAAAATCATTATATGATTCTTCAAAGGTATATTCAGTGGTAAAAGGTAAAATGGCAAAAGGGTTTGTGATGGAAACTGGGGTATGTCAGGGGTGCCCCTTGAGTCCACTGCTATATGTTTTCTCTTTAGATCCTCTTATTAGAGCATTAAGCATCTCTCCCAAATGGCAGAGTTTCAAAGTGCCAACGACAGCAGTTTATTTGATGGTTCAGGCATATGCTGATGACGTCTGTCTGTTTTTTTATAACACCAAGCAAATTGGAGAATTTTTTAAAGAATTTAAATATTTCTCAGTACCTTCGAATGCTAAATCAAATTATTCCAAATCAAGAGGATTGTTAATGGGAAGTAATTTACAGGCTCCTTTGCATTATGACAGTATTAGGATATCAACAGATCCACTTTCTATTTTATGGATTTTTTTGGGCCCCAAAATCTCCCAGAGGATAATTGGGAAAGGGTATTAAAAAAGATAGAAGGGAAAATAATGAGATGGAAACAGCTTAGATTTTCAAAACAAAAAAGAATTTTTATAATAAAAAAAATTATTTTACCTTGCATACAGTATGTAGCCCGTATATTTCCTCTGCCACCCCAATTTTAAACCAAACTTTATAGTATATGTTTTCAGATGTTGTGGGTTAGTAGACTGAATCCAGTGAAGGGATATTACTCATACCTGGCCTTAAACAAGGAGGGTTTGGGAATGGTAGATCCAGTAGTGTTCTGTTTTACTTTATTTTTTTCCCAGGCTTTAAAAAAAGTGTGATAGTGCAGGAGTGCAATGAGGGCCATTGGTTTAAAGACTCAGTAGGGTGCTATTTAACAGCTTGGTTGCATTGCGCACCTAAACTAAATCTGCATATTTACATACCGGCCTATTTTAGGCCTGCTGTACAAAAGTTATATAAGTGGCAGATCACCAAAAGTCAGATAAGTATGGCTACATCAAAAAACCTATATCATTCCATTCTAGCCCAAATTTACCCAACTTCTCCTAGTTTTAAGAATTGCCCTTCAGCTCTGAACAATAAAGTTTTGGAACAATTGAATAATCCCAGGTTACCACCATACAAGTGGGAGGTCCAATGTTTGATAATGTATGGTCGGCTAAATATTAGAGGAACAGCAAAATATAAAGCTAAAGAAGAAAGAAATTGCCCATACACTGAGTGCATTAACCAGGAGGAAACCATGGAACATTTTTTGCTTTGGTGTTCTTATTCAAATTGATTATGGGCCTATATGGCAAATAAGTGGAAGTTGGCTTGGATTGCTAACCTAACATATGATGTATTAGTAATAGGTAATTTTCCCTTAAGTTTGAAAAATATGACAAAGGCACATCTTGGTATTTTTAGCATGTTTACAATATTGTTTGTGGCAAGTTAGATGCCAATGGGTCATTTATCAAAAGAAAACTATTTTTGATGGGTTCTGTACATATGTTAGAACTGAACTACAACAAATATATATTAAAGATATGCAAATTTATAATGACAGTAAAGTTTTGATATGGTGGAAAGTTTTCTCTCATATAATTAAATATCAATAAGGGAACAATATAGGCTCTATAGGATGTAGAACAAGTGTTTATGTCATGTGCATTTTTTTTCTCCTTTTCTTTCTCTTATAGTTTGCTATTGTTAAGTTTGAGTTTTTGTGTTTTCGGTATGTATAAACTCTAAATGGATGTATTATGATTTATTATTATAAATAAAATCACCCCTACTCTTTTCGATAAGTGCCATGGGATCTTTAACATCCACGTAAACTACCACCAGTCCAAGCAGATGGGACCTCGGTTTAATGCACTATTTCAGTGCATGCTAAGTTTGAAAAAATGAGCTGTACGACATAGAAAAATGCCAATGCACAATGTCCTTCATTTCCTACTGAACTACATATGGAAATATTGTGATTGCCTCTTGCAGTTTGATATACTTGATATGTAAGATTTAGTGCCTGGGTTTATATGATCACTTTAGCACACCATAGTGGTGGTGTTTTGAGTTATGAATGATTAAATAATAATGCTTTATAACTTTCTATAATCATTTAAATGCTTAAAAGAGTTATTAAGTTATTTGGGATGCATTTCTATATGAGGAATAGCACCGATGAGAACTGAGATCTGATTGAACCCATGATATGTTTTGATTGTGTATCAACTATTTTAGATTAAGCATTCTACTCACTACTTATGTGAGGGCATACCCTGAGGAAAAAAGGGTTTTTAATGTCAGTGATATCACCACTGATTCACTAGGGCTGGTGTGTAATTCAGTTAATTTGAAATCATGTGATCTTGGCACTTTAAGCACCGAATTACGGTTTTACAGATTACTCTGATGAAGCCTAGCAGTCAGCTAGGTGAAAGGTGAGTCTGTTCTGCGTTATTGTCACAACCATTTCTTTGGTCATCTTTTTGTATTTTTGCCCCAAGTTTTATACATAAAGGACTGACACTTAACAGTGTTTATGTGTCCAGCGTGCTTATTTTGTCCAGGTAGTGGGTGCTTATGTCCTCTTCTGTAGAGAATACAGACACAGATACAGTCATCTAATATGTCACAGAAGGAAAACATAGGAATTTAAGTACAGTGGTACACATTCATGAGACTATCCAAAGAGGTAGAACATCTAACCATGAGAGAACCATTAAGTGACCCTAAGACAGGTGGAACGATATGGAACATCTTGTTAACTAGTACCTTGACTGAACCTGGTGCAGAGGAGAGTCTCGGGTTGGAGTAGGGTCTGCAAGTAGTAAAGTGGTTAATGTGTATCCAAAAAGGAGTATCTTGAGAATAGAAAGGAATCCCAAACCCCCTGAAATTGTAGAAGAGTTTTCCTAGCAAAGTGTGACATTTGGTCTAAAGAAGCTAAAACCCTGACCGCTGCCAGCCATTGAGTCACATATAGTACCTCTGCAGTGCTCCATCTTTGCAGTAACAGCCTCTTGGCATCTACCCCTACCTTCATTAGCCACACCAGGTATGTGTAAAGTAGTGGTGGTGTATCTGGCAGTAGGACAAGTAGGTATAGCTACGGAAGAAAGGGGAGGAAATCCTCCAACACCTCAGTGCAGCATTCATGGATCCAGGGACAGAAAAACCCCCTGTCCCAAGGAAACTCTATAGGATATGCAAGAGATCAGCACTGAGAGCGTGGCACCACCAGTATCTATCATGGGACATGAGGCCAAGTGTATGAAGCAGTGCTAGAGTATAGTGCCATAACTACAGCATTTTGTTGTGGATAAGTCAGCTTCAGGAGTCTAGTCAGGCTTTATGGGCCAGGTGCCACACTTTGGTCATTTCAACCTCCGAGAGCTCTGTCCCTAAAGCTTGCAACCATTTACGTCTTATCCCTTCTGATGGGTCCGGGGGGGGGATTCTATGCCAAGCATGTAATACAGGAGAATGTCATACCGATAACCCCGGAGAAGCTTTTTAAGACAGCTGTCCACCGCACTGTAGATTTGAAGGAACCTTCAGAAATCAGTTTGGGGAGGTCATAATATCTGTTGAGATTATCAAAGGAGTCCAAATGTGTGGTGTTGGGCTGTCATAGATCATATAGGTAGTGGATTCTATGCCTACACCAGCATACATGTCATATCTTCTGCTTTTACCAGGAGACGCCTGTTTTTTTGACTGAACTCCAGCCCTTTCTCCTGGGAAACAAAATCTCCTGCTTAAGTAAAATTCTGTCAAAAATATCTATTCATGTGTTTTTTGGCAGATAAAGATACATAAAAAGTAAATTAGTAATGAACAATGTATCTGATAACTCTGTATAACTAGTTCTTGATTCTTTTTAGTGCTTATTCTTGACAAAATAAAATATAATAAATGTTTTAAAATGCCTTTTTCCTTTTTTTTATGCCATTTAAGGACAAACTCATGACGTTACGAAATCTCCCTACTAGCAGGCCAATCTCCCTACTAATTTGACCCAAATCTTCCTCTTAACCAAGTTGGAAATATCACATGTGTGCGCCAGGAGTCTCAGCAGATTTGTGCACCACCCACAGTCAGCAAAGTGTTCTTCCATGGAGGCAATAAAGAATGTGGCGTAAGTGGTAAGTTGAGCCAGTTTTCTGAGCTTTTACATGCCTTAAAGGAATGTGCCAATGTGGGATCCTGTTTCGCAGGGCTGGCAGATGGGCATGTACAGGCGTACAGCTGGGTTACCTGTTTGCCCCATAAGAAGCCCTATTGTGACCCAGAGCGGAGGTTTGGGGGGGGTGAGATCCACTGGAGGGTCTGCACACTTCTAAAGGCCACATAATAGGCTGAAAACCAGGGTAGGCCCCAAATGCTTTTTCTCCAGTTGGTTCTAGACTAGGCCCTGCTGTGGCGGGGGTGGGGCTTTCCTTCCCATAGAAAATTGCCTATCAAGGAGTCAGACTTGGCAAACCAACTTGTGGAGATGGGAATTGCTGGTTGAGCCAAGCAATGTATAACCTTGGAGCCATTATCATTCTTATGGCTGAGATTTTCCCTGCCAAGCACAGGTGCAAGAACTTCCAGTGGTCACACTCCTCTTTGAGTTTTTTTCAGGAGAGGGGCTAGGTTGCCTAAGACCGTTCCTACCAGGTCAGGGCAGATCCATATACCCAGGTTTTTAATACCTCAAGGAGACGAAAGTAAGATGTATGAAACAACAGCTTCCCGGGTACAGGAACCATTTAGTGGAAGGATTTCTGTTTTAGCAGGGTTAGTCTTCAGACCAGAAACAGTCCAGAATTCTTCCAAGAGATCAAGCAGGCCTGAAATACCCACTGGGGCATTGTGGAGGAGCACCAGATAATCATTTGCATAAAGCAGGGTGCGCAGGTCCAGCTGGCCTACACAGATGCCTTGGAGGTTTGGGTGTTGTCTTGAGGTGATGGCTAGTGGTTCAATAGCCAGGATGAAAAGTAGGGGGGAGAGGGGACAGCCTTGTTGGGCACCCCACTGTAAGTCAAATGGGTCAGAGAGGTTCAAGTTGGTCTGGACTTGGGCAGAGGGTTGTGTATATAAAGTTTGGACCCAACATCCAAATTGGAGGCCAAAGTCCATCACTCTCCTGATAGCATGGAGATACCCTCCTCCACTGAGTCAAAGGCCTTCTTGAACTCAGTGTCCACCACTGTGGCTAGGGAAAGTGCAACTACTGCCAAGAACATCAAGGAAAACAGTACCCTATGGTGATCTGCACTAAGGCATCCCTTTACAAATGCCACTTGGGAGGGGTGAGTAAACTGGGGGATGATGGACTCCAGCCTTGTAGCTAGGGCCTTGGCTCAGACCTTGGCATTTGCATTAATGAGTAATATGGGTCTGTAGCTACCAGGCTGAATGAGGTCTTTACCCTCTTTGGAAAGACCATAATCAGAGCCTCCCTCACTGAGGGGAAGGAGAGAGCACTTGTGGGCTCCTTGAAAGACTGATTGCAATGAAATCAAAAGTAATCTCAACCATTTACTAGGTTTACAAGATTTTTTTAGTCCTGAGATCTGTGTTTTAGGTTAGGTAATAGATAGGAACGTGGCTGTAAGCAGAAGACACAATATATATCTAGTAGCCAATAAAGCAAAAAGAAGCGTTGAAATTGGAAAAAAGTGTCTCATGGTCTTAGGAATGCTAATAAAGGAATAATGCACTACAGAGGGTGTGTCGTGCTGGATAACATCACGCCTTGGGTGGTTGGGTATGAGGCTGCAGGCTGAGTGCATCCAGCACCTGAGAAGTGACATTATCCCAGCACAACACTCATAGAAACATAAACATAGACTTTGACGACAGATAAGGACCACTTGGCCCACCTAGTTTTCCCATTTCCCTACCTACAGGATAAGCTGCAGATTCTATTTAACCAACAGCCTATTTCTTCCTAACCCCCACAAAAATTGCCTTATGTCTGTCCCATACATTCTTGAATTCTCCCACAGTTTTAGATACCACAACCTCCTCAGGAAGGCTGTTCCACATGTTCACCACTCTCTCTGTGAAAAAATACTTCCTCACATTGCCCCTGAGCCGTCCCCCCTCTACCTTCAAATTGTGTCCCCTTGTTCTTGCAGATCTCTTTTTCTGAAAGATGCTACCCTCTTGGACTTTGTTGATTCCACTGAGGTACTTAAAAGTTTCTATCATGTCCCCCCTCTCCCTCCTTTCCGCAAGGGTATACATATTAAGCTCCTTTAGTCTCTCCTCGTATTGCTTCTCTTGCAGACCACTCACCCTGGAGTGCATTATTCCTATTAAACAATGGCTCATTTAAAAACAAAATAAGAAAAATATTAAAACATTAATGAAAACTACATTTTTCTGTCATTTTTTAAAAGGGTAGGAATACTTAGTTAAAAGGTTGTACTGATTGTTTATTTTTTCTAATAGGTAGAGCTGCTGTCGCGTTACTGTGAGTCTGTGTGTCTGCCTCCCACTCTCACCTTCCTTATTGCACACCTGTATTTTCTACCTGGCAGAACATAATAAAATAACATGTTTTCGAAAGTAACTGGCACCTTTCCTAAAGCAGTCGGTGCGATTGACTTCCGCTGTCCCGCTCGATGGTGGTGGGCGGGTCACCGTATTTCCGTTTTCATGGACAGCACTTGGGGGGCATGCTCATTCACTCATATTTCCTCAGTGTCAAACAAGAAAAGAGGACAAGTATGGGTATATTTTGCTTGTTAGGTGACAGTACGTATGGATTTCCCCTCCTCTGCTTAAGGCAGAAAATGGTGATGATCGATGAGGTGAGTAAGTGAAGCGCAGTCTTACTCAAGTCATGCTCTCCCTTACTTGGCAGCCGGTGGTGCGAGGGTAGCGGGGAGTACTTCAGAGCGGGAAGGTTTTGGGTACTTGATTCTAAAGACAATGTAATGGCATGAAGTGTGTGTTTCTTTTCAACAAAAAGAAAATAATATAAAAATGTTGGTGGAGTGGAGACTGTGAGTGAAACAGGAACAGAGACTGTCAGTGGAGGGGGGGGGGAGTGCTGTGAGGCCAATCGTAAAGACGGCTTTCACTTGCCTTGTTTTTTTTAAACCAAGAAATAAAAACTTGGGGTATTTGGGGGAACGTGATGGTTCTGTGTTTCAGTTTTGCTAGTTTCTGTGGTGTGGGAGGGAGCGATTTACACTTTTACTTATTGTGCTTACTAGTGTGAGTGTTCATGCCAACTATAGGCAAGTTGGACATGCCATGTGCAGCGATTTATTTCTCATGTTATTTGGTCATGTGTGTGCTGGGACTAGATCCATGATGTTATGCTCGGATAACATTAGGGATCCAGTCCCAGACTGACCAATCAGAGCCCAGCATTTTTTCTTGCCATTATGTAATAATGGCTATCTCAGGAAGTTCAGATAGCTGGATACTCTGATTGTAATCCCAGAGGAAACTTAACACTACCACATCACTCAAGAAGATGAATGCAGTCTTCTATAGTTCCCTCTCAAAATCCAATCACTGGGCCTGTCACAAGTGGTTGCTGCTGCTACCCATCAACACAGCCATACACTTGATCTGGTGTTCCAGTTAGGTCTTGAGATTGACAACCTCAAGATTGGTCAGGTCGTTTGGTCTGACCATTGCACTGTGGAGTTCAGCTTTGGGGCCCCCCCCTCCGAAAGTTCTTCCCCTGTGGAGATGGTCAGTTATCGCCCCTTAAGTGGTGTCAACCCAGAGGGACTATTGGTGTTAGCTGATCTATCTAGGGTTGATGCAGCATGCGCAATTGGCACTGGAGAGGCTGTGGCCACCTATAATAGGGTGGTTACTGAAGCTGTAGATGCCATCACACCAGTCCGTATAGGACCCAGATCCTCTCACTTGAGATCCCTTTGGTTTGATGGAGATCTCAAGGTGATGAAGATCAGGGGTTGGAAGCTGGAGCATTCTGGCTGAAGACCTGGCTGGAGGCCAACAGGCTGGCCCTCTGTTCTCACTATGCTGAGTACCAGGGGGCAATTTCCCGTAAGAAGGCAGAATCTCGGTCCAGGGAAATTGCTGTTGGGAGAAACAGACCAGCTCAGCTGTTTTGGACCATGGACAGGCTTTTACATCCTGCCTGTTTCTGGCCAAAAAAAGCTTTTTCAACCACTTTATGTGAATAGTTTGCTCTGTTTTTCTCTGACAGAGCAGCAGCAATCCGATTGGGGATTCCGCCAGGGAGGCTTCTGCCTCGCAGTGATCGAGTTGGGAGTTTCAGAGACACCCTGTCTGCCTGGGAGGAGTTTAGGCTAGTGGAGGTGTCTGAAGTGACTAAGGTGATCTTGGAGTGGAAGCACACCTTTTGCGAACTGGACCCGGCACCGACGCATTTCTTAATGGGATGTGTCAATGCCGTTGGCCTGGTGTTCGCCAGGATTGCCAGGTGCTTGATGGCAGAGGGGGGTTTCCCAGTTGCTTTGAAAGAAGCTCTGGTGAAGCCCCTCATAAAGAAATCTTCCCTCTGCCCAGACGTTCTGGTGAATTACTGTCCAATCTCCAACCTGTCATTTTTGAGCAAGGTTGTCAAGAAACTGGTGGCACATCAGCTTGAGGATCACCTGGTGTCCTCGGATATCTATGAGCCTTTCCAGTCAGGTTTTTGGGCCAGGCATATAACTGAAACTGCTCTAGTGAGAGTGCATAATGATCTGCTCAGGGCTAGAGACTCAACCTTGCTGAGACTGAGGTGCTGGTGATCGAGCCTGGTCACGGGCGTGATGGGTTGCCACCAGGGGCTGACTCTGGGCTTGTTCTGGGGTCTGCTTCATTGTTAGTATCTCTAAGGGTGTGAAATCTGGGCATAATCTTTGATTGCAGATTGACCTTTGAAGATCAGGTGTCAGCTGTAGTCAGCAGTGGTTTCTACCACTTGTGGAACACTGCCTGGATTAAGTCCCTCATTCCGCGTGAGGACCTGCCAACACTGGTACATGCCTTTGTGACTTCTAGACTCGACTACTGCAATGCTCTGTATTTCAGGGTCATGGGAGAGACCCTCTGCAGGCTGCAGCTAGTGCAGAATGCAGTGGCCCAGTTGCTGATGGGCCTTTCTAGGTCCAGTCATGTGACTCTGGTCCTGCATGCTCTGCACTAGCTGCCAGTCAGGTGGAGGGTCCTTTTCAAGGTGGGTCTTCTCACCTTTAAGGCCCTATATGGGCTGGGTCCTTGTTACCTGTCTGAGCTCCTTACACCAGTGCCCTCTGCCTGCTTCCTCCACTCCTCCTTGAGGGGTCTCCTGGATGTTCCCAGGGTTCGGCTGTAGACCACGGGAGATCAGACATTTAGTGTCTGTGGGCCGGCCCTGTGGAACTTGCTTCCATCTGCAGTCCGGGAGGCTCCCTTGATTGAGGTATTTAAGAGGAGGCAAAAGACCCACCTCTTCAGCCTGGCCTTTGACTGTTGATGACTTCTGGAAACCTCTATTTTATTGAATTTTAATTTTATTGTGGTTTTAAATCATGTTTTACTATGTTTTAACTTACCGCTGTATGTCCTTATTTATGTATGGTGCCCAGAGCCTTTGGGATTGGGTGCCTTATAAATGAAATTGCCTTACCTTGCCTTGCCAATATCTTAACTACAAAAGAGCAGAAGAACAATATACCTCTTGATCCAGAAAATACTCTCAACACTGTTTTTTCTTGGATATTGTAGTAATGGTACTCAGATTGCCATCTTCTGATTGGTTGACATAAAAAATCAGCCCTATGTTAATCTTTGATTAACATGTTTGTTCAGCCCTATCACAAAAGCAGTAATACATATAATGGAACCCTATATTTAAAAGTATTCTATAAAAAAATTCTAAAACTGTTTAGTTGTCCGCCGTTGTTTAGTGACCGCTTCGTAGTAGCAGTGACTGCCTCTGTCAAACTGTACGTCTCAGCAAGTAATCATATGCAAAATTAACCTTAAAAATAAGTCTTTCGTAACTCGTAGTAACAGAATACCGTGAAAAAAAAACTCATCTGTCTGATACCTGGTAAAAAATGGATCTCTCATTCGAGCTAATGGACATCGAGATGTGCTTGTTCGTGGATAGCCTTCATGAAAATGACAGTCGTGACTCATCTGGAGATATGACAGTCGGACACCAGATGAAGCAGCAGCTGTCATCAATGAAGTCGGAGCGGTTTTGCAGTCACAGGCGGCAGCAGTCACAGATGTAGAAATAGAAACTCAGCCACCAGAACGTATATTAGTTGACTTAATGAGTGTAACTTCGCGCATAAAAGCACCCAACCCAGTGATGCCCGCAGATGATATAGAATTATCTCAACCATCATGTAATGTGCCATTGTTGGATCAAAGTGAGACGACCGATAAAACAACACCACAGTCCATAATCAAAGAAACTGAGTCCATACCTGGGACATCAGTTGTAAATGTGGACAATGTGCAATCATCTCAAAATCCAGTAGTGTCACAGTAGTTTCACAGCAGGTACGTAGAACAAATAATGGGAATCATTTTTACAATCATGCAGCCTGGCTGAAATCCCTCAAGCAGACCCACATAAATCTTTCACCAACTGTTCTGTGTAACAGGACATAGAAAAGTAAAGTAAAACAAGCACATCCTTTTTTTTCAGGTCAGTAGTCAGGGTATAGCGAGCCAATGTTAGTCCACAGGAGTAATGGAACAGTGCGAGCCAGTAAAATGTAAGCTGCTGGCACTGGCTAAATGGGCATAATCTCCCCTGAGGTGAATTATACACATAATGCTAAACTAATTTGCCTAGATGCAAAACATTCGTACCATTTCATCCAATCACCTTGTAAATTTGCAAACAAGTAAAAATTAACTTCATGCCTGCCTGGCACGATGCTGGCTCCCATGGAAATCTAATTGACAGCACTTGGCAAGCCCACAGTACCCATGGCAACACTATAGCCGTAACAAATGTAATAGGATGGCACAATGTGAACTGCCCTAAAACACAATAATACTGACAGAAGTCCCGTGTTAAGCAAAGGATGACTATGTCAGAATTCATATATTTCAGCGAAAAAATCCATGAGACAACTCGCATATGTCACAGATATTCACACTGGCTGTTGCTAAGCTGTCTGACGAGACCTATTAAAAAAATAAATAGTGTAAACAGATACCCGCAAAGGTAACTAAAATGGAGCAGTTTTTAAAAAAGAACTCCTGTGTGCCACTGAAGATATCCACTGCAAAACTTGTAAAAGCGACAAGTTTCACACTCCCTGTACCTAATCGATAGCAGCTGCCTGTTCAGAGTGAAAAAAATAAATAAAATCGAGTGTAAAACAGTCTCCCACCACAAAAAAAAAACACAGATCAGTTGCAAGGTATCAGTAGACAGTTGTAGTGTGCCAACTCTACAGTGCAATGAGCTATCTTATCACAATAACCCCAGCAGTAAAATCTTGAACCACCAGCATGTTGCTTGAGCCAGCGTTATAAAAAATCACTATCTCCTAGGCGACCACCAGCCACACGTTGCAGCTTGCTGAAAGAACATTCAAGAAAGTATTTAGGTAAAAAAATAAAAATAAAAACAGCATAAAGTGACAATACTGTAATTCGTGATCCTCAGACATCAATGTAACTCAGACCACATTATGCCCCCCCCAACCCCCATGCACACAAACAGTAATTGCAAGATAGTGGTCCTTCTTTTGGAGTCTAGATGTAAAAAACCACATGAAGAAATCTCCCAACCCAAAGATACCTATACATATCAACTGAAACAGTTAATAAAAGAAGAGAATGCGTACTCCCTTGTCTCATACATCCCACAAGCCTTTTCCACCTTGTGTTTTCATAAAACCAACAACACAAGCCTGTAATAAATTATAGAAATCATCATGACAGTTTAAATATGTACATTTATCACCTCCTTGTGAAATAAATGTTTTAATGATGCAGACTAAGCAGGGATAAAAAATGTGTTTTGTTCGCATACTAATTAATACAAGTGTGTGTGTTGTATAATGTTTGTCTTTGGGTGGGATATTCAGACTGCGTCAGGCAGTGTTTCAAGTCTGGGCACAGCACAACTGGGCTGCGCCAGAGCATGGACCATGCGATATTCAACGGTGCTGCACCTTGGCTCAGCACTGTTGAATATGGCACTGAGGGCACATGTACTGCACACGGTGCAGTGTCACTGTACCAGCACAAGTGGCAGAAGGTGAGCCAGGGGATGCGGCAGTGCAAGTGTGGTTGCGGCAGGTGCATCTACTGCAATATTCAGCACTGGGCATCCAAATGAGACCATTATGCATGCAAGGCATAAATGGTGCGATATATATGTCATTATGGCCACATTTGCATGTGGTGCACCAAGCCCTGGCAACTTGCAGCTGGTGCCCCATCAGGCTGCAGCTGCCAGGGACCGATGCCCTTCAGTCCCTTGGTGGTGCCCGCACCCATACACCCAATCACAGGTACCTGTTTAAAATATCCCTTGTGATCCAGTGGACTGCTCTCCATCACTCGATCATGGGCAGATGTTCAGAATATCCCTGGTGGTCCAGTGGAACCCCCCCAGTGGTCGGTCATGGGTGGAAATAGCAATCATTATCTTGGTGGTCCAGTGGCACCCCTCTCCGCATTTAGTCACATATCGGAGCTGTGTAGTACAGTATGGTCTGTACGCCCATTGGCCCATGCAGCGTACCAATAGGCGTACAGACAGTACTGTACGATGTCAGTCAGAGGGTGGGTGGGTGGCATGTGGGCATGGTGCCGCCGCCCGCCGCTGACTGTGGGTGGATGCTGGGTGGCGGGGGACCTCAGTGGGTGGGTGTGGAGGTGGGTACCACTGGACCACCAGGATTGTGACTGCTATTTCCACCTGCGATCAGGTCCTGGGGGTGGTGGGGTTTCAACTGGACTACCATGGATATTCTGAACATCTGCCCATGATCAGGCATTGGATAGCAGTCCACTGGGCTGCCAGGGATATATTGAACATATGCCCATGATCAGGCAATGGTGAGTGATCCACTGGACCACCAGGGTGTAAACTAACTTATGCCCATGATCGGACGATGGTGTGCGGGCCACTGGACCACCAGGATTGTCATTTGCTTATGCCCGTGATCAGGCGATGGGGGGGGGCACAATGCTCCCAGGGCAGGGAGCTTGAGGACAGTGTTCTGGGTGGACGGGAGGCCACCCACAGCTGGCGGCTGCCGTGTTGTGCCCTGCAATATGGCAGCTCGCCTATGGGTGGGCAGGACTTGCTCCTGTTTTTCCCTGGTACAACTTTGTAGCACCCTGAGTGGCACAAGCTGGGGTTATGCCACCATATGCGTCGTGTATCCCGGGCTGAATGTCGGGATGTTCCACATATGAATGGGACGCCCACCACACTTGCACTGCATATGTCACCCACCACCTCCACTCCTCTCCTGGTATCTAATTAAATACAGGTTGCAAGTGCTGTCTCAAGTAAGAGACCTCAAAAGGATTAACATACAATGCACTACCGTTTACCTCAATATGGCAGATTTGGTTTTTTTCAACTCACAGCTTGCCCAACCACCACCTCGTCCCTCGGCCACATCCCCCCTGATGATAAAACAAATACTGTAAGGCTGTAATTACTGTATGAATTATCTGCCTGTACGAACTGCAGTATCACTTTAAAAAACAAACCGGGAGTCTGCCTCACTCTCTCACATCGAACCCACTAACCACACATCTCAGCTTCACTGACTGACTGCGCTGCTCTTTGAGTTCCGGGATTAGACTGGGTCAGCAGGGGATACGACACCTGGAAATATAGAGAAAAGAACTATTCTTAAAAATGCCTTCTTGCAGCGATAGGAACTATTTTATGATCCCGATAGTACCAGAGCTTTCATTCCTGAAAATAACACTGTAACAGTTGTCAGCATGAGCAAATCACGATGCCTGGAGTTGCTGAACTCCCACTCCCCAACACCAATAACATGAAAGTGTCTAAAAAGAGCAGTGAACTAAATAGAAATAACCTATGTAAATGTATAATATTTGTATTCTGTGCTGCATTGTTAAGAGCTGTAAAATTAGAACATAGGGTCACCAACCCTACCAGTACACACCCACCGACCACACAAGAACAATAGTTGTAGTGCACCTTGTAGTCATCAGGTCTAACTCTCTTTCCATACTCCTATACAGATCCATCTTATCTTATCTACACATGTAACATAGTGAAACATAAGTTCGATTACAGCAAGGCACACCCAAGCGGGCATTGTTAAATGTAGGATTGCTAATGCTGATGTGGTGTTAGTGTTGCAAACCCTAATGGAATTCTGTGAATTGCACCAGTACAGTCCATGTACAATCCGTCCTCAACTGGTGTCACATTATACCTGTGTGTGGGAGTGTGGGGTGGGGGGGTGAGCCATATGTTAAGAAACAATGTAAATGGCTTGCAACATACCTCAGTGTATAATAAAAAGGTTCTGGGAAGAAGAGCTTTCTGATTGGTTGCAAACATTCTATCAGCCCTATGTAAATCTTTGATTAACATACATGCACAGCCTAATAATATGTAGGACAAGGTTTAATACTATAAAATAGAAATAAGGTATTTCTTAGGGTTATGTTAATGGTCTGTTAATCATACCCTGGGGGTGTTATGTAGCACGAGGTATAGAAAACTCTATTTCTCAGACCCATAGCATAATACTGCTAGTGCAGTTGACAGTGTAGAATTGTGTAACTGTGTACCTGCATGTTTCCATTTAAATGTTTCCTTAACTCGTCCTTGACATTTACCAATCTAACACCAAAGAAAACATGTGTAAGCCTATACTAAACTCTAAATTTGTCTTTCCATAAAATGTAGTTGAAAAATAATAGAGAACATCATGCAACAGAAGTATCACAGACACAAATGTCACCAGGAAGGCATGAACCAACCACTAATGAGGAACTGGATATCCTTGAGGGAATCTGCAATGAACAAAACACAAGGAAGGCGGCACAATGGGCAGTAAAACTGTTCAGGGAGTGGCTGAGTGACACAAAAAAAGACCCTGACTTCGAACAGTATGCCATAGTACAACTGAATGGGACACTTCATGAGTTTTATGCATCAGTGAGAACAAAGGACAAGAAATACTACAGTCCAGGAAGTTATGTTAGCATACAAGTTGGACTAAACAGGCATCTCAATGACCCGCCATTCAGTAGGAAGGTAAACATCATGCATGGCAAAGATTTCACAACAGCAAACAATGCAGTCATAGGTTTCCTAAAGACAATTCGTAAAAAAGGAGATGATAAATCAGCACATTATCCAAGGACAAGTACCCCCCGACCTTAAAAAGCTCAAATCAAGCGACGCACTAAGCACAAATACTGCTTTGGGGCTAGTGCAAAAGGTGTGGTTCGATTTTCAACTACATTTTGCACGTCGAGGCCGTGAAGGACTCAGAGAACTGAAGCCATCATCATTTATTATCAGGCAAGATGAGAATGACAATAACTATGTAAACCTAGCATTTAATGAGGACACAAAAAATCACCATGGGTTCCTTGAAGCAAACAAGGAGAAGCTCAGGGGGTTATATATACGAAATCCCAAATGACCCCGTGTGTCCTGTATCGTCATTTAAAAAGTATCTGCCTAAAATCCCCTCAGATGTAGATGCATTTTACTTACACCCAAAAAGACAGAATCAACACTTTCTGAATACACAGGAAATATGGTACTCCAGATCACCCATGGGAGCTTCATATCTCGCTGGTATGATGCCAAGACTCAGCAAACTAGCCTGTCTAAGCCAGGGTTACACCAACCACTCTGTGTGCAGCACAGCAGTGCACCTACTCCATGCGGCTGGTCTTGATACAAAGGAGATAATGTCAGTAACTGGTCATAGAAATGAATCCTCAATACACAGTTACTGGAGCGCTTCCACTTCAGATAGGCAGAAGTGGTCCACTGTTCTCACCGGTTGTTCAGAAAATGCAGCTACCAAAAAAAGTGAAGGGAAGTCATTAACCACCATCACAATATCAACTGGCAATGCTCTTAATTTTCAACTTCCGAAGTACCTACCAACCAAATGACAACTCCGTAAATAACTGCAGCATAAGTGGTGGAGTGCACAACCATGTGCACAACAATTCAAGCACCTGTTAATCATCAGTGTTTCTGTTGCTATAATTGAACATAAAACATATAAAAAATATTTTCCCTGCATAACTATGCACATACATTTAAAACAGTGGCATATAATAATATGTATGGCTAGGAAATGTTTCGTAGTAAGATAGTAGACAACCTTAAAATGTAGAACATAAGAAAGTATAGTAAACGCGAGTGATAGTATTTAGGCAAAACTACATAGAAGTGTATTTAGAATTCTTCATACCTAGTAGTCACCATATTAGGCTGAGACGCCTTATAAGTACTGTTGTGAGAACTAAATATTGAAACAATGTGAAAGCATTTAAAAACTTACACAGCATAGCAATGTAACTTTAGTAATAAAGCAACAAATGACCATGTAAGTATCAAAAAAAATGACAGTGTTGGAATTAAGTTATTGTATTTTTATTAAGAAATATTTTGTAGTGATGGTTGAAATAACAAATGAAACAGAATGAAAAAAAAAAACCTTAATAGAACATAATTAACGTACCGTCTTAGGAAAATGAAAATAAACAACATTGTATGTGCTGTAAAAATTAAAAAGTTCCATGTCCACGTATTCATCAGCCTCCATAATTTAAAAGAAGTCTGCACTGTGTACAAAAGCGGCATTGCCCAGAATGGTATCCTTATTTTAAAACAAGCACATTTCAATGCCGATTGTTGTCTCGCTGGAATTGGCATTGGTAGTGCACCAGCTAGAGACACATGGTAGCACTGGCAATGAAGTATTGAACTGACACAGACCTCAAACCACACCTGCAGAGACTGACAGGCATTGGGGTGTGCCACTGGACATCAGCCATATATCGCATGACATTTAACCTCACCCTACCATGTAGAGACTGACAAGAGTCGTGGTGTGCTTTAGGTTCATTGTGCATAATACCTATGGCATTGCATAAGGAAATATGCAAAGGTGGGTGGAGTATAGGAGAATGGGGGTGAACTTTGTGGCTAAACACTCCAAGGTACACCTTGATGGCTGTCAGTGGGCACAGGGTGGGGGTGGTGGTGTGATGTAGGGAGTATAACATCTGATGAACCGAAGTGACACCACTGACGTCTACCAGTTTCCACAGGGTGGGGTGTAACAGTTAAAAACCGTAATGCTGTAGGTGTGTGTTGTTATTTCTGCTCCAAATTATCAACCACTTATTTTTGCGACCCCAACTCATGAAGAGCGGCAGTATCAGTTAGTTAGTTGAACGGTGATTCAGCACTGCGACTGTGGCACTTGGAGGCACATAAACAGAGTGACATTGTGGGCAGCATGCGAAAAATGACAACTGCACTGTCCATGAACAGGTGTGAAAAAATGTAATCGTTGAAAACATAGTACAAAAATAAGAAATTTTTAGTAAAGTAAAGAGCCATTTTCCATAAAAGGATCATAGTTCCACAATTGTGTACCTGTATTAGCCCTCCATGATCTTGCCCACTGTTCCACCCCCCCTCCCCCCGGTTGCTCACTGACATTCTAGGGACAGTACTTGATGCTCCCTGAGTCTGTAACCGCCAACACATAACATGTATCTTTTTAAAGAGTGATCATAAAAGTAAAAATGTGTAACTAATGCAACCGCAGCGAGACTGTGTGAACAGGACATTTACGCACAGGAAATCGTACACATCATTTTTCTCACTACCATCCTGTCACATCACAAGCTCACCTGATGGGCCTGGATCATGAGATAAATTAGACGGGCTCCGGAGATGTGAGTAAGGTGGTGTAAGGGTAGCGAAAGTAGTAATGTAAAGAGGGGCAATGATACTAGTGGTTCTTAATATAAACATATACATCAAGTCCACATGAATATTAATGAGCTCAGTCTGCCTTCTTCGCATGAGCTCTCTTAAATGTTTTTTGTCTTCTCACCACATTCCTCATGTCTTCTAATCCCAAGTAACTCATCTTGGGATCCAGGAGCAGTGGGGAAGCCACTGCAGCACATATTTAGCAGTGAAAAAATGGATGCTTGCAACTGTACATAGAAATACTATCAAGTCACACATTCTTAGTATGGTCACAAGCAGTTTCACGTGTGTGCTTCTCCAGCCCCTCCTTAGAATAGAAACCATAATCTGAGGTCTAATTTAAGCTCTGGTAGCATCAGAGAGTTGAGCCAATGCATCAGTGAGCAAACAGTGGAAAACGTGATACAGTAACATGAGTTTAAAAAGCCGCCATTGTCTGACGGCATAATAAAGTAGCCATTGGCACAGTAACCGCCACACTCACATGCTACACTGACCAAGACAGCACCATTGCAGAAATTACTTCATCACATTTTCAACTGTGGACCAAAAATAAGTCAACAAAGCATGAAGGCCTACCCACACTATATATGCAACAAGGTACTCCCATGACTTATATAAACACTAAAGTTAATCACCCCCTAGTGGCAATATGATAGCCAGCTAGGCCTCATGCCTCATCACCCCACAGAGTGTAATGAACTATAAGAGTAACATAACCCTGGCCACACCTTTTTGCTTAATTTCTTAACAAGAACAGACACAGAAATCCAAAGATTGTTTTCAACTGCAACCTGCTATCACTAGGAAGCAGAGCGAACTGACAAGGGTCAAACTTAATCAGATTGATGACTGTGTGATAAAAAATATCAAGGCCTCCAGGTTAGCAGTTCAGAGACTCATCCCACAGTGCACAACTGCCTCCACATTGTTATAAACTGTCTGTCATAACAGCCATATAACTGTTTATGCATCGTATGAATGACTATGTGTTGTGAGGGTGGGGGTTGGTTTACTCTTTAATAAAGTAAAAAAGTAAATATTTGGAACACTTTATTAGGCCACATAAACCAATCAGTTAATAGAAAGGAAAAAATGATGCAAATAAATCTGAGAACTATTTCAATGAACTATTAAATAACTATTGCTTTAGTAAGAAATCAATAAATGTGCCACAATGAATGTGTTATTAGAAGAATTCGAGGCACAGACAAAAATGCTAACTCGGTGTGTCATCAGAATACATCTTGGATTAGCATACAGGGCATCCTGTGCCTCTTCTTGCTGCTGAGCCAGTAAATAGGCAAAACTCTATCAACCCTCTCAATCAACCCTTATAAAGGTTTAGACAATGTATTTAAGCACACAAAATAGATAAATGTGTAGACTGTACAGCAGCATCACATACCTCTATTACTACATTGCCTTGACAACACTCGGCCCCCCCCCACCACACGTAAAACCACTATCTACAGGGGAAAAGATTTGGCAATAAAAATAAAAACAGTGATAGTTAACAGAATGGCACTTTCATCACATCAGGGTATCCAGGTAATGACTAATAGTTTTAAACAGTTGTGGGCTATATTTATCACAATGCTGCATGGTTAAAAAAAGTGAAATACCTTTCATGATGTTATTCTTACTGTGCTCCCAAAAAATTACTCAGTCGTCAACCGCGATTGTATTCAAGGTCATGAATCGCTAACACTGTCCCATTTGAGTAAGAAAAGTAAACAATTATTACAGAGTTTATTTAGTAAACCAACGGCTTGTGTTAGCAGAATGTAAATATGGCCTTAAAAAATATCATAACCATTCTTCCTGCCCACCACTTCCCTGGTCTCCACAGAAACAGCATTGAGACCCAATAAAGAGCGAGTATGCACACCACAGTAAGATTTGGCCAATAAGAGCTTTTCATAAATAAACATGACATGTAGAGGTTGCCATGAAACAGACAGCAATGCCATTGGCCACAATATCACTGTTGCTAGGCAACATGACCTCATACCAAGTCATGTTACCGAAAACAGAAATAATAAAAAAAACATTTCTCGCAGTAGTTTAAGGTAATGTCAATGTCATCCAAGGAATGTGCTTAAATGGATCAGCACGCAAACTAAGGTGTCAGGTAGTGATTTATTTATTTGAAATGACACTATTATTCTCACTTTGACCTCTACTTGATAACGCTTTGACACAGTGATATATTAAAAGAACCTGAAAAAAAAAGTTTTACTACTATCACGGCAAACTCTCCCGCCATGTTAACAATTAGCCTACCGCTTTCTGTTACCAACAATGCTGCACGAAAATGATAGAAATTAGCAATTAGTGACAGTGTCTCCTACGATACCGTCGCCTAGGTAACACACTCGCTGCCGGACCCCAAGACTGCGGAAGGACTATTTGAGAAAAAACAACAGTAACAGTACACAAAACACTTAATTAAACTTAACATTACACAAAAATAATACTTCTGCCACAACATATTATTGCTTAGGTTATGTTAATGGCTCAGCATCACTTGGCATACCAGGCTGCGCCTGCTACATAACACCCCTGGTGTGATTAACGGGCCATTAACATAACCCTAAGAAATACCTTATTGCTTAAATAGATAACACCAAGGTGAATATGCTAAGAACATGAATAATTAATTATTTAGAAGGCACAGGAGCCACAACTGAACATAAATTCTTACCAAATAAGACCTTTTTTCTTAAAGGGAAAACTAAAAGTATATGTTGTCTATTTGATTCATGTTTTGAAATATTTTATGTTTGCTTATGGTTATAACTTGCAACCCTTGGAGTATTTCAGAACTTTTCTTATATAATGCGACAGCTCATCTTTTGTCTTAAAGGAAATCTACAAGTGAAATTCTTGTATGCTATCAAACAGCAATCTTTAATGTAGTGTGCTTCTCCTTCTGATTAATGTACCAAATGGTAACTTTACTTACTGTACCTGTTGCGATTGTTTTGTGATGTTTTAAAATGAAGTATTTAATAAAATGTAGTAAAAAAAATGAAAGACTGCTTGCAGGGCTAGTGAGACTCCTTCTGGAACTAGTTTGTATAAATCACAGCATGGGCATGCCCTCACTACCTGGAGCTTTGTGCTGAGCAAGGGCTCCAATTGCGGTTTGCATCTCTATAGATGAGTGATGGGCTTTCAAGTTGTCCCTATGGACTTTAGACAGTGAGGCCAAAGAAATGTCATTCAGAAACTCTCTCCATTTAGCCTCTTGTAGAAAGCCTGGGGAAGAATATAGCTGAGCATAGATGGAGTGCATGATTTCATTAATCTGCAGTGGTAGGGAGTGCAGTTTGCTTGTCATATCCCTCAGACCATTGATAAGCCAGTCAACTTGTTGCTTACGCAGCCAGTAAGGCAACTATTTACCAGCCTTCCACCATTCCAATATTTGTGCTTCAGGTGAAGCACTGCCAATTCAGCCTTCCAAGTAGACAGGGTATTAAGGCACATGCAAAGAGATCTAATGTGTCTGAGTAAGAGACAGGATATCTATGGGGGAGGTGCTATCTTCAGCTCTTTTTCTTTGGCTGTCAACCTCCGGTATTATTTGCACTTTTTCCCCTCTTCCTGAGCCTGGCATCCACAAACCTCATAATATGAACACAGAGGTGGGCCTAAAAGGCCTCCCAGAGAGTGGCCTTATATGTGTCTCCTGTGTCACTCAGATGGAAGTACGATGCCACCTCTTCCCAGAGCCATGGTGTGAAATTCGGGTCCACCAGCAGTAATAGAAATTCCCACAATCATGAGAGTGCAAGAAATGGCCATCCCACCACCCTATGTGACTGCCTCTTCTTTCCCACTGCCCCTCTCAGCTGGGCTGGTCACTGCAAATACAAACTGATCGAGGAGGCAGGGTTGTGATGCAGAGGTTCTGTGTATAAATACGTGCTTTATGTCCTGCACTTGGTCGCAGGAGCTGCATTGCCCAGTGGATGAACAGAGTCCCAGCATCAGTCGAGGGTACATGTGGAAATGGTGCCAAATAGTATCTGATTGAAATTTTCTCAAGGCTCTCTAGGTAGGCATCCCCAGCAGCCAAACAACAGGGGGAAGGTCCAGGAAGAAGTGCAGCTGGGGAGTGAAGAGACTTGTCTCATATTGTAGTGCAACACCTTCTCAGCATTGTCCCACTACCCCCTCTGCAGGGCTGTCCCACAACTCCTATGGACCAAATGCATTAACCTGTAGAGCAGCAGGTGGTGATGAGATGGAGTTTTACTGCAGACTCCAGAGAAACCCCCAGGCACCAGCAAAAGGATAGGGGGTGGGGAGGCATTTCAGAGAGGGCTGGAGAGAGACCAGAATAGGGTGCCTTCTCAAATCCAGGAAATGGTAGAAGTTGCTGGCTCCCCACCGCTGTAGGAGGGGGTAGGTGAGAAATGGGACCAGTAGGAGTCAGATCCAGCAAAAGGATACCAGTCCAAATCATTAAGCCTCAAAATAAAACCACAGCCTGATGCTCATATTTCCCTGTTCAGACAATACAGATTTGGGAACACAGGGGCGAAGCATTGCAGGAGCACTGAAGCCATCCATGAAGTGGGGGCCCATTCCCCTGCCACTACTCATCCCCCTCTGCCTCTCCATGTTGAGCTTATCTCCATGGGACTGATGTAGGGACTAATGAGGGCCAGCAACATGGTGTGCCACAGGGAGACCAACTATAGGGACAGGGATACAGATATTATTGCTCAATGTAGTGTGTGTGGGGGGGGGAGAAAAAGTTGAACATTTTTTTGCAGTACTCACTGTTTTCCAGAGATCATCCTGGTTTCTTCTGGGATGAGCATTGTCCTTTAAGAACTGTCTGCATTGGGGGTTGCTGCAGATAGACTAGTGGCTCTTCCAAGGAGTAACAACCCATTTGTCTCAGGACCTGCCATTTGAAGTTGAACTTGTCACTGATATTGAAGAAGTCAGATGCACTTGTGCAGCCTGTACAGTCACTGGGTGGTTAGATGCTGCAGGGGTGTCTGTCATTGAGGCTGCTACAGAGAGTTGGATCTGTTGGTTGTGGGCAGGGATGTTACCATCATAGGGCTGCCTGAGGAGCCAAATAAAAGAGAACCACGTTGCCTTCTTCTGGATCGGATGGCAGGGCACTCAGTGCCCCTTCTGATTTTGGCTTTCTGTCATTTTCATTGTCTCCCTCTGCACTATTGGATCCATTGTGCTTTATCATATGGGTCAGTTGTGGCAGCAGTTTGCAGGTTGTTGTTCTCTGAGGGGGATGCGTCCATAGCCACCAGTTCAGTTTTTCTCAGAGGAGTATTGTAGGCTGAGGTTGGGAACTTATAGTTGTGCCATTGCACTGCAATAAAATCCTCCACTGCAGCAGGCATATCAGATTGGTAATTAACCCTATTATAAGTGATTTGCAACTGGGTGGATCTTGCAGGGATCTCCTGGCCCCAAGGTAAGCAAGTCTGTTTAACTGAAAGTTCTGTTGAGAAGTCCTGATAAAGTAGATCTAGTGGCCATCCCAGGACAAGGAACCACATTCCCTTGCCAGCCAGAAAATGTTTTCTTTAACAGGATATATCAGCATGTTTAGCAAAATGGGTCTGGGCCATTCTTACTGGCAAGATTGCGGGGCCAGGGAACAATGAGCATTCTCAATTTCCAACAGCAGGCAGTTTGGGGCATTCAGGAGAGATGGTGTTAGGCGCTGCAGGAGTAGTATCAAGTCACTGTCCTCCACCCCATCTGGGAGGCCTACCAGACAAAGGCTGGTCCGTCTTGCCCTGTTTTCCATATCATCCACCTTTGAGAGCAGAATGGCTCTGTCCTGCTCTCATAGGTGGCCCTGCAGATCCCCATGTTTTTCCTGCAGGTGGACAATGCAGCTCTTGGTGCTCTACATACACTGCTTCACTGCCACCAGATCTTGGTTGGTTGGTTTGTGCAGCTACTACTTTCAAATCAGTTGTGTCCTGCAAGATCCATTGCAGCATGGCAGTAATGTTAGCCATGTCACCTGGGGGACACTGTGCTGTAGCCATTGGTCAGGAGACTGATGCTGTATCGAGACCTGGCCATTGAGTGAAGCTGCATGGCTGTCACTTTCAGTGGCTGGTGGGAACCATCAGATGACACAACAGTAAAATGGTCCTTGTGGTTCAAGATGGGAGCAGCAGCACACTTAAAATGTACCATTTAATTCAGCACAATTAGACTATTTTGCTGTGGCCCATCAGAAGTCTGGATGCCTAGCAGTTTTGATAGAAGAAGTGCAATTTAACAAGAAGAAGCTGGAGCTCACCGACTTAGGATGCTGTCTTGCTGGCAGCTAGTCATGCCCCCCACCTTCTTAATAACTGAACCAAAGGGCAGCTGGTTGTCTTCCTAGAGTCCTTTGAACTTCAGGACAGACAGCAACATGGCTTTGTAAAGAGGAAGTCCTGTCAGACTAAACTAGTGGATTTTTTCAACACCATATCACAAGCATTGGATAAGTGCTAGACATCCTTTGCCTGGACTTTAGCAAGACCTTTAATTTACAAGATGCTGGTAAAGAAATTGGGGGATGGGTGGGAAATTGGCTGGGGGAAAGCCCAAAGGGTGGTACTAAATGGTACATATACCAAGGTCATGTGGCAGCCTCAAGATCTCAGTCCAGTGTAACATTTCATGTGTGAAAGCTACAGTAGCGGGATAGTGGGGTTCATAAATACAGTAGGTCCTTCTGAACCAGACAGAAGGAGGTGATCCTATCCCTGTACACATCCTTCATAAGGCTACACCTGGAAGGACATTATGCAGTTCTGGAACACTTACATGAAAAAGGACAAGGACCACCTACTGTAGAGTCAATGCAAAGGAGAGTGACTGAAATGTTTTAGAGACAGAATGGGAGGCTTTATAAGAAAAGTCTGACCTCTATATGTATTCACTGGAGGCCACGAGAGAGGGGAGATATGATTGAAACATCCAAGTACCTGATGGGTGTAAACATGGTGGGCAGCCAACAACGTTCATATGTTGAACCTGTACAAAATGGAAAGGTCCAGTACTATTTAGATTATGTAACGGTAGTAAATATGGCACTAAGACCATATGGGACAGAACCTTTTCTTTAGCAGGTCAAAACCACAAACCTGAGACAAAGAATATTAACTGCATACCTGCATCTAATACTTCCCGTGCCCCCAAATATCAACATAAGATCTTAGGTTCATAGTTTTATAAGTGGTATACGATTTAGGAGGCCGAAGACCCATAGTAATTTGCCACTGTTCAGTGGTATTACACACATTTTACCATGCCCATGTAGTCGTTCAAAGAGTATTTAAAGACTTCCATGGAGCTGCTTGTCACTACACTTTCCGGCAAGGAATTCCATACTGAAATCACTCTTTGAACCATTTACTTCTTTTCACAGTTCTTATGACTTCTCCCTTTATTTTTAGGCTATGTGACCTTGTAGTTTTGTTAACATAGGATATACTTAGTCCCATGCTTTTCCATGCTGTTTCATTTTTCATTGCCCTGGATACAAGACATGGGTCTTCTCTCATTCTCTGTCCTCCCCCCAAACCGCCCCCTCCCTTCACCTATGTTACATCACCCCAAGGCTGCTGAGCCTTATCTTAAAAAAGCCCTAGGCCACTCCCACTACAGTAGTGACTCCTTAGACCTGAGGCTTCTCTGGCTCACCCTCCATGATGTACTCAACCCCCTCACCCTCACCCTCACCCTCACCCTCACTCAACTGCTCTCTCTGCCAAGGTAAATTCCCCACCCACTGGAAATCTGCTTCCATTACCCCCAGATTTAAGAATGGGGACCATACTGCCACCAACAACTACCACCCTATCGTTATCCTACCCCCTCATCTAAGGCTCTCAAGTGCATTGCCTATGATCAGCTCACCGACCACCTTAACAAACATGACCTACTTTGTAAACAGCAACATGACTTCCATAAAGGACACAGTACTACTACAGCCCTTCTGGAATTCACCACACACATCCACTCCACCTTAGACAGAGGCTATATTACTGGTGCTGTCTTCGTTGACCTCACTAAGGCGTTTGACACCATCAACCACTCTCTCTTGCTAACCACTCTCCTCAACATTGGCTTCTCATGGGATGCCCTAATCTGGTTCACTAACTACTTGTCAGACTGGTCCCAACAGGTCAAAACTGGCCCTACCCTATCCAACAGACTCCCAGTTCACTCAGGGTCCCTCAGAGGTCCATCCTCGATCCCCTACTCTTCAGTCTTTACCTTAACTCCCTCCCCCGTGTCCTGCTCTGTCAACCTACTACTATAGACAGATGACGCTGTCCTTTAGTCATCCTGCCCTGACACTATTCAACTCCACCAATACCTTCAAACCTCCTTCAGTGCAGCCGAACAGTGGTTCTCTGCACAACGCCTTATAGTAATCTACAAGAAGACCAAGATCATGTTCTTCTCACACCCTCAGAACTCCAGGAAAGAGCAGATCAGACCCCTTTCGAGCAAGTGGACTCCTTTAAATATCTGGGCATCACCCTAGACCCAGCCCTTAATTTCCACCATCACATCCATCATTTGTCCACTGCCCTTAATGTCCATCTCGGCATACTCTATCGGTTTAAACATTGCCTTATTCCTGACACCCTCCGGCTTGCTGTCTCATCCTCAGTCCTCTCCCTCCTTGACTATGGTATACTTATTTATAGCACTGCAACCACCTCAGCCCTCCACAGGCTCCATCTCATCCTCAACAAAGCCTGTCACTTTATTCTGGCCTGCGACCGCCTCACCCATACCTGCTCACTATTTAACTCTACTAACTGGCTTATTCTAGACAATAGGATTAGGCTCCACACCTGCCTTATGGCCAAAAAGATCACCCTTGGTCTTTCCCTCCTGGTCTCACCTCAATAATCTATCTAGCTCCAGCACAAAAGGCCACCCATAGCTCTAGCAAGAAGCTCCTCATGGTCCCCCACTGTCGAACCTTCCAATTTCAAAGATCCTTTTGCTACAGGGCCCCTTCATGGATGAATGGTCTGCCCAGCTCTCTCACAAATGAAAATAGAATCAGCCTCTTCAAAACCCATCTTAGGAGCCACCTCCAGTCCTCTAACAGCTGTGACTGCGATTGAACCTGACCCACACTCCCCTCTCTCCCTTGACAATGGCCTCTGGCCTGCTTACCCCCCCCCCGAGCCCTCCAACCTCCATTATTGATTATCTCTATTTAAGTGCCTACATGCTAATCTGTTTGCGCTATGTACTAAACTTATTAGGCTCTGCATTTTACCTTGTATCAAGTTTGCTGTTTCCTGCATTGTATCTTACTTTACTGTTGTAATGTCCTATCTTTTTGACATGGAGTCTTTGTAAATGAGTCCTTGACTCAAAGGTATTTTCCGAATCCTCAATAAATAAAAATAAATAGAAGATAAATATATTCCATTGAGTACAGACTCAGTTCCATCAATCTATCCCCATATGTTTTATGGTGCATGTTTTTGATTTTTTTTTTTGTTTTCTGCTGCACCCGCTCAACTAATTTTTTACCACCTATACTTTGAGATGTACAAAATGGCGAACAATGTTCCAGGTGGGGCCTGACCAGTGATGAGTATAGTGGCATAATTACTACTGGATCCCTACTCTTTATGTTCCTAAATATGCACCCCATGATTCTGTGACACTTCTTGACAGTATTCCTAGCGTGTGTGGGGGTTGAAGGATAAATTGTCAGTGATGGTGACACCTAAATCTCTCATTTGTTGTTTTTTGTATTATGGTGTTATTTAATATACAGTCCTGACCTTCTTAACAGCCTCTCACAGGCTGCTGCTTATGATCGCCTCACATATTTGGCTGTAGGCCAGATAAATGAGTTTAGACTTTGCTGGCGAACCTACTTTGATTTTCTACATTCCCAGTCTGGGGCTGATTAGATCTCCTTTAATTGTCCAGCTGTAATGTCAATTATTTATGTCACATTGTATTTTATCTCTCAATCTTATCTAGTATGTTTGCATAGTTAGGGTTTTATTTGTATTATCTAGTGTGCAGAGATGTTTGCCCCTTTGTATACAGCCTGTGATTTGTAGACACTGATATTTGTATCTTTAACTTCTTACTACACTCTAATCCTGCACTGCTGTTCCTTTATAATTGTATATGTACATTTAAGGGATTAGTGTTTCTTGCAAATTGTTATTTGTACTTTTAATATTTTCTAATAAAAAGATTAACTGTGATATATAGTCCTATCTCAGGTTGTTGTTCCCAAGGTGCATAACCTTACATTTTTCTTCATTAAACTTAAGTTTATTTCTTACCACCGAGAGTTCTAGCTGTTTTATATCTTCTTTTAGTTGTTAAGCTGCTGTGTCATTATTCACTGTGGCCCTACTCCTGCTGTCATAAGCATATTTGCAGACCCATGTATTGTCAGAAGTCTGTATAGTTGATAAAGATATGTTGAAGAGGGTGGATTCCAGCACTGAACCACTTGGCCTTTACTCATTGGAAACCAGGAGATTAAGAAGGGACCTTCTGGTAATTTTTAAAATATTTAAGGATAATCAACTAATGTATGACTTGGGCCTTACCATCAACAACAGGGATATTAACTTAAGGCATCACAAATACCAACTTAAATTGACATTCCTGAGGAAGAACATTATTAGAAACTACTTCACACAGAGGGTGGTGTCAGTGTGGAACAGTATCCCAAAGGAAATAATTGAGACAGACTCCTTCACAAGTTTTAAGAATAGGATAGATGAGTACTTATTATGCACTAGCAGGGCTAAGAGCATACCCATTAACACAGAGAACAGATAACATGGGCTAATGCTTTCTTCTGTCTCGGTAACCAAGTATCAAACCCTGGGGGACCCACTGGTCATCTCCCCCCAGTCAGAGGGTTCCTCCAAGCCACATCGACAACAATGTTGTCGAAATGCTGCTCAGTGACAGAAACAATGTTGACAGGTGAAATTTCACCTGTTGCCATTGAGTGTTTTTTTTATGCGGGGGTTTCGCCCCATGCACCACCCATACTGGGGGCTTCATCCCACGCAACCCCCTTCTTAAAGATAGCAAACTCCAGATCGGAGTTTATTTGAAGGGGGGGCACTAGAAATCGGAAAAATTTCATCGGGTCCAGTACAGTGACAACCTCGAGGCTGTCGCTGTTCTGAATTTCAGTGTCAAAATTTCGACATTGTAATGTGATACAAAGTCAGAGTAGTACCCTCTGATACCTACTGTTTGACTCCTTTTTACCTAGCCATGATGCCACCTATGATATAACTTTGGGGTGCAATTGTATATCTGCTAACTTATCTATTAGAATTCTGTGTGACACAGAATCGAATGTTTTGAAATAGTCCAAGAATATAATGTTCATTGGATTTCAAAATTTTAAAAAGAAAGTAGCAAAAGATGTTGAAGGAAGCGTAGTAATTTTGGAGGGAGAGGCATTTGGTGAAATAGTAAACCTGATCAATATATTCACCCCTAATAAGGTCTACGCTATGTTTATTAGAAACACTGTATTTTTGATACTGCAACAGTTCTACCAGAAGTGACTATTAACCTTGGAGGGGACTTCCACTGCATTTGGGACCCTTCAGTAGATACAAAAAATGCTTAAACAACTGAGCCGTAATCGAAAGTAAATGGGGATGGCTGATATACAGCAGGGAGTGAAACCCATGTGAAAGAAAGAGATTACTCTTATTGTATGAGTGTACATAAAATGTTTTCATATACTATATATATATATATATATATATATATATATATATACTGTATACAGTATATAGTATATGTAATAGATAAACCACCCTGAGGTGTGCGGTCGGGCTCTGATATACGCACGTCTTGGTGTGCGTCAACCACCCAAGGCGTGTGTATATCAGAGAGCGATCACACACCTCAGAGTGGTTTATCTATCTTATAAAATGTCAAAATTGTTTTGGAGGGGGGGTAAAAGTGCAGGTGTGTGGTCACGCTCTGATATACACATGGTCATGTGGTATGTTTTATACAATCAGAACACTGGATTTGGGTATATATTTATATATATTCTTTGCAAAAAAATGCCTTAATGCATCATTTAGGGTTAAAGCACAAAAAGTCAGGAACTTAGACCTTTAGAGTTGCCACTACCCCCCCCCCCCCGCCGTATACCCCCATCCTCCCCAGACTGACAGACACCGGGGTGTGTCATTAGGGATGTTCCCTATAGCTGTTTAATTCCCCAAGTGTAAGTTACGAGGAGAATGTGCACATGATTGTGCAGACAGTGTGCGCAAATTCGTGCAGGTTCCTGCGCACCTTCATGCAGGAATCCTGCTCATAGGAAGCTGCTGCACTCCAGGAAAGGAAACTGCTTGCTGTGGTTTAGAAACACACAGCTGAGCAGCTGAATTAGCAGCAGGGAGGATCCCTCTATCACTTGGTTGCCATAGGAGCTGAACATGATCCTTTCAGCCACTCGCCGGGTGAAAATTATATCCGCTCCACGGGCAAGGAAAAAAGATACCTAAAAGAAGTAAATAGACACTACAGGCAATATTAAAGCCCATCATAGTGAGGGAGTTGTATCATGTGGCTCCAGGCCAAAATGAAATGTTTAGCCGACGGCTGCAATGTAAAGCCATCGGATACCTGAAATTAAGAGAGTTTGGGTGTTAAAGAAGAACGGTACTATCAGGAAATGTATAAATGTTCTAGACTGTTTTCTTTGTGTGAATTCAAGTAAATGCAATTGTTGTTGGTTTATGAAATGGCAAAGCATTAAACCTTAGACAAGAACAAGGAAAGAGGGATTCCTAGACTTACAGGATAAATAGATAGGGAGCGCGCCCCTCTTCTATTTTTTTCTTGACAAGTCTAGAGATTCCTCCAGATAAAATATAAAGAGTAATTTTATTTTCCATTACTTGAATGCAGCCCTGGTATTTTGGAGGGTCTTTCTACAGGGTTGGCAGCCCAGAAAATGGCTGCTTTTATAGAAAGTTGTGCAGTGATGTCACCAAGAGAAGGAGAAGCCAAACTACCCTGATGATGCCCAAGTCCCTAATTAAGGTTATAGTTGATATATAAGGGCATCTTTTCTACATACATCGGTACTAAAGAAAGCTAGGAATAAGGTGACATCTAAAAGGGAGAACATAGAGATGGTGAACATAACAGGAGCTTAGAAAATAGACTCTGCTTATAAATTAGAAGGTCACATGTCTGTGATGTCATCCCTGTACACTTTATAAACTCCCCACCAGGGGGCTAGAAGTCAGATAGGAAGGTCAGTATCCTTTGACCAGAGAGGAGAAAAAGATGTGTGGAAGCTTACACATAAAAGTGATATTTGATGTACACAGTAGCGGCTCTAGCCACAAATGGTTACCAGGGCATAGCTGGGGCACAAAAGATGGCAGCCAGGGCACTGATATATTGTTTATTATGGAGGAAGCTCTGCACCATATGGGGCACAGCATTTTTTTACCGGGGCACGGGCCCTGGTGTAGAGCCACCACTGGATGTACAGAGAAGAGCAGGGAGTCTGGGGAAAAGACTTGCCTGAAGTATTTTGTTTTGGTGTGAGAGTTAAACACCTTAGTTTTCTTTTCTGTAAATGTCTATTTTATTTATTTTCTATATTTTTCTAAGTTTGGAGAAATAAAATGGTAAACGCAGTCCCTACGTTTTTTACGCATTATATATATTTGGCTGGTGTCTGTTATTGAATCCCAAATGCTTACATGTCTTTTTCTTTTTTAAATCCTGTAAAAAAGAAAATGGTCCATCATCATCTCCCTTGTCCCCCTAGCCATCCCAACCCTCCCACTGAGCAACCCACCACCCCACACCCCCCTTTGCTCTATACTTATCATCAGAGATCATCTGCTGTTATTTTCTTTGGACAGGGACACATTTGCATTCTTCAAAGCCGATCAGCAAATGAAGTATCAAGCTAAGTGCATTATAAAGAGGGTTGCCCAATTAAAGGGGCAGACCCCATTGTCCACAGGCCCAGACCATGGTGTGTGGGGCCAAAAATGCTTGATTGGCAGAGGAAGAGCTAGAAAGGGAGGGGGAAGGAGGGGTAAGTGAGGTCAGAACGGGAGAGAGGGCTATGAGGTCAGAGCAGTAGTAAGGTGGGAGAAGGGGATTGGCTAGGTAAGGGGAGAGAGAAGGGCAAGCAACAGGGGTATTTAAGGGTGAGCACAGGCTCAGGGAGCTCACAATTTTGCTTTAAAGAGAATTTCTCTGAGAAGCACATCAGTTTTGGCAATTTTTAATTCACCTTCATTTTGGAAATTTGCCTGCTTAATTTGGCCAGTGGGCTACTTTAATAGGCTAGTTATTTCCAGCCTGATTACTTTCGAGGCAGCCCCCCCCAGCTCACTGCCAACCGCGGCAGGCACTCGGGACAAACAAGCAACACAAGCAGCTCACCTGAGGAGCTGAGGAAACCGAATTTCCAGCCTGATTACTTTTGAGGCAGCCCACCCCCCAAGCTCACTGCCAACCGCGGCAGGCACTCGGGACAAACAAGCAACACAAGCAGCTCACCTGAGGAGCTGAGGAAGCCAAATTTCCAGCCTGATTACTTTTGAGGCAGCCCCCCCCCCCAAGCTCACTGCCAACCGCGGCAGGCACTCGGGACAAACAAGCAACACAAGCAGCTCACCTGAGGAGCTGAGGAAACCGACTTCCAGCCTGATTACTTTTGAGGCGCCCCCAAGCTCACTGCCAACCGCTGCAGGCACTCGGGACAAACAAGCAACACAAGCAACACAAGCAGCTCACCTGAGGAGCTGAGGAAGCGAATTTCCAGCCTGATTACTTTCTGGAGTAAAGAGGCCTCTTCTCTTGTCTGGATGCCTGCAGGGGTGCTACCTGATGAACACTTATATTTTATGAACTTTGTTCCCTGTTCACCGCTGGTGGGCTTGTTATTTCTTTTCTTTGTGCTACTAATGCTGAAGTGTAAAGCTAGGGATTCACTGGGTGCCCTAGAGTTGCCTTGCTGATTATACCTTAAAGCCAGACATACTAAGCAGCTAATATAGAGCAGACTTGTTTAATTTTGTAGTATTGGATCTAATTGCTGATTATACCTTAAAGCCAGATATACTAAGCAGCTAATATAGAACAGGCTTGTTTAATATTGTGGTATTGGATCTAATTGCTGATTATACCTTAAAGCCAGATATACTAAGCAGCTAATATAGAGCAGACTTGTTTAATATTGTGGTTTTGGATCTAATTGTGCTTGTAACTGAAGGTATTAGGATAGCTGGGTCCTAGTGTGACCTCATTTTGGAATAGCCCTGTTTGCTTAGAGTGGAGCCCCTTTGTGTAAGTCACAACATTTTCTCCAGCTGCATAGTAATGAGAGGCTTTGTTTTCTCCACTACATAGGCAGCCCCCCAAGCTCACTGCCAACCGCGGCAGGCACTCGGACAAACAAGCAACACAAGCAGCTCACCTGAGGAGCTGAGGAAGCTGAATTTCCAGCCTGATTACTTTCGAGGTAAAGAGAGCTTCTTCTCTTCGTCTGGACACCTGCAGGGGGGTGCTAGCCCGACGGCGCTTTGCGCTGTCTGCCCCACCCCAACCACCCACCCACCCAGGGGTGGCTGTCAATTTAAGGATCCACCCCGTGACATCACATCCGGTGACATCACGTCCTGTTGCCCAGAACCTATCTCCCCACTTTCCCATTTGCAGGTTATACCTGTGGCCACTAGAGGGACCTATGCTCCCTCGCTACTTCCTACTCCTACCTGTACAGTACTACTTCCTTGGATCTTGCTCACCACAATGTATTGGCCTCCGCCTCACGCTCTGCCTGTGCCTATCCCCACTAGCAGTGCACTTGCCCACTTACCCATCTGCTACTCTGCACTGTGCCCTAGCACCCCTCCCTCCCCTTGCTCCTGAACCTGCTCTCTTGCCCCTTGGGACCTCTGTGTGTCTCAGTCCTCCCTGCCCTCCCCCTAGCTTCCTCCTTGCCTCAGGCACATCTGGGTATCTTCTTATTTTTGCCTTCCCTTCCTGTACCACCCTGCCCACCCCCTGCTCCCCTAACGTCCTCCCCCATGTCAATCGTAGGAAAACCTCTCACCATCTCCCAGCCAGGGTGTTAGTCATGCTACTACTCCTGTCAGGGAACATTCATCCAAACCCTGGCCCGGTTCCCAGGAGCTCCCCGACTAGCACCACAGGCCTATGCATGGTCTCCATGAATATCTGTAGCCTCCTAAAAAAGTTTGACTCACTACAATGCCTGGTCACATCAATTAACCCTGATGTCATCGCTCTGGTTGAGACTTGGCTGTTGAAATCCTCCCCTGACTCCCTGGTCTCCTTTCCTGGTTTCACCCTCTTCCGGTCCGACCGTGTTGGGAGATGGGGTGGCGGCTGCACTATTTATGTCAAGGAATCTCTCCCCATACTAGCCCTGCCTACTCCAATCCTTGACTCCAGGGCCCAGGCGCTTACGCTGAAACTAACCCCTGACCCTTTAAAGGGACCCCTTTATCTGACTACTGCATACGTGCCCCCCAGGGACCAAACGCAGGCCATTGCCTCTCTTACAGAATACCTTTCCTCACTACCTCCTTCCGCTGATCAAATTCTGGTGGGTGACTTAAATGTCAACTGGCTCAGCCCCTCCTCCTCCTCCTCTACCCGTGACTCCTTTTCTGCAATAGACCTAACACAACTAGTTACTCAACCTACCAGGACTAACCCCAAGAGAGGCTCCAGTACCCTGCTTGATGTGGTACTCACCAACCACCCTAATCGGATCCCCAATGTACAAGTCCTCCCAGACTCTCTCAGTGATCACTCCCCTATTCTATTCCACTGGTCATCCTCAGTCCCCAAACCCATAGCACAGTCCACATGCCAGCGGCGTCTAATACCTGGTGGTCTGACAAAACTTAAGGAACTTCTGTCCCAAATTGACTGGTCTCCTATACAGGCAACTCCTGACATTGACACAGCTCTCTCCTTCTTTACCCGAACTTTTAATAATGCCTGTGATATCTTTGCCCCAATGTCGACCCGCCGTTCTAAAAGGCAGAATGCCCCCTGGGTAACCCCAGCTTTGATCCACCAACTCAAACATAGGGACAACCTGTGGCACCATGCCATTGAGACTGGCCGGCCCAGTGACAGGCAGTTATATGCTGCCACCCGAAACAAGTGCACTCGGGCCATCAGAAAGGCCAAGTCTGAGCACTATCGGTCCTCACTCACAGCCTCATGGGGGAACCCCAGAACCTTCTGGGATAACATTAAACAGTTAAATGGGAGTGCACACTCCCCACCCACCCAGATCAACATTAATGGCATGATCTCTTCAGACCCAGCCCTCATAGCCAACCACCTCAACACCTCATTCACTGACCTTAGCCCTATCCTCCCTACAAATTTTTTTGACCCTCCTCCCCCAGCGCCTGCCATAAATCTTTCTCGCCCTTATTTTCTCCTCCACCGTGTTTCTGCCCAAGAACTTAGGCTGCACCTTGTCACTGCCCTCAAGAGTAATAGTACAGGCAGTGACACCCTGGATCCGTGTATCCTACGGCTGGTCTTAGACACAGGCCTTACTCCAATCACGTGCCTCATCAACCAGTCTCTTTGCCTGGGGAAGGTTCCAACTGCCTGGAAAGTCATCACTGTCACCCCTATCTTTAAAGGTGGTGATAGGACTGTGGCTGGAAATATCGGCCAATCTCCATTCTCTCTCCTCTCTCCAAGGCCTTGGAAAAAGTGGTAGCCTCTCAAATCTCTGACTAACTCTCCACCTACAATGTCCTATGTCCTGAGCAGCATGGCTTCCGAGTGGGCCACAGTACCAACACAGCCCTCCTAGAGTTCTCCAACTTTCTCCACTCCTCCTTAGACACTGGTTCTCTGGCTGGTGCGGTCTTCATTGACCTCTCTAAAGCTTTCGACACTGTCTCCCACCCCTTCTTCTTGATGCCCTTAGTCTCTCTGGTTTTGCTGCTGGGCCTATCTCCTGGTGCACCAGTTATCTGTCTGACCACTCACAGCATGTAAAAATTAATGGGACCTACTCAGACATCTGTCCCATCTTTTCTGGGGTTCCCCAGGGCTCCATTCTGGGCCCCTTATTATTCTCCCTTTACCTTAACACCCTTTCACGCTCTTGCTCGGGGAACATTCTATTGTACGCTGATGATGCAGTCATCTTTGCCTCAAGTCGTAACCCTATTGCCCTCCAGGACTCGCTGCAGAAGTCCTTCGCTGAAGCTGAGGGCTGGTTCAAGGAACATAGATTGGTGATAAATCTTAAAAAACAAAAACATGTTCTTCACTCATCCTCAAAACAAGTCCTGCAACTTCAAACTCCTCATTCACTCTGGGTCCTCTTTCCCACTCGAACAAGTTTGCTCCTATAAATACCTAGGGATCCATTTTGACCCCCTCCCTCTCCTTCCATGGACACATCGCTGCCCTAGCCACTGCCACTAATATCCGATTGGGCATCTTACATCAGTATAAACACTGCCTCCCTGGAGGCTCTTCAACTCGCAGTCACCTCCTCTATCCTGTCCCTAGTGGACTATGGACTGCCGGTGTATGGTGCTGCTGATCAGACCGCACTCCATAAAATTCGCACTACTCTGAATAAGGCCTGCAGGTTAATTACTGGGGCACCTAGGCTAACACACACCTGTCTACTGTACGCTAAAGCGCTGGTACTTGATCTTGACGAGTGCCTCAAATATCTGACCTGTACCCTTACAAAAAAGACCCTCCTTGGGCTATCCCCGCCTGGATTGACCACCACCATCCACCGCTCTGTCCCACTAGTTCATACTCGGACCTCTGGGAAAACCTCTCTTGTTATCCCTAGAGCTAGGACCTCTCACGGCCAAAGAGCCTTCAGCTTTAGGGCCCCCTCCTGGTTCAACACACTGCCCCCTCCATCTCCGAAGCTCCAACTATATCGTGCTTCAGAACATCCTTACGGAACCACCTTGTTAACACCCGAAGCTGTAATTGCCACTAGTCAAAGCTGTACTCAATACTAATGACAAAGCTTACTGCTAAGCTGCTAAGGACAACATAACTCTGGTATTGTTTACATCAATCCTACCTGTACCAGCTTGTTTGTATCTATGTCTTAAGTTACTGTTATACTGTATTATACTGTTATACTGTGTATTTTTGTTTGTCTTAATGTGACAAGGTACCTTTGTAAATGAGCCTATGGCTCAAAGGTTTTCCAAACTGCTGTCTAAATAAACAAATAAAATAAATTTGGAGTTATTACTTTTACTAAAAACTTCTGTTCCTGATAGAGTAGATATTTCTGTTACTGATAAATTAAGTTGGTTAAGCAAGTAGTTGACTGTACTGATCTCAGCCTTACCTGGAAGCAAGTGAATATTTTCCTGAAACGAGAAGGAGAGGTAAGTGTGCAAAAAAAAAAAAAAATGCTGGATGATTTTTTTATTAATTGGGGAAGGGAGACAGCAGACAGAAAGGATGTTGCAGGATTTTGAGGCCATGTGTAGGGAATTTGGTGTGCCGCTGTCTCCAGACAAGACAGAGGGTCCTAGTCAGCAAATTGAATTTGTAGGGTGTTGAGATAGATACTGTAGGGAGTTATTTAGGCTTCCTGATTCCAAAGTGCAGAAATTGAAATCACTGTTAGGGGCAGTCAAGGCTAGGCACAGAATGCAGCTACAACAGGTGCAGTAATTAGTGGGGCATTTGAATTCACCTGTAGGGCCATAGCACCCAGTTGCACATTTACACGGCACCTGGCTAGGGTGATGAAAGGCATCTCCAGGCCGGATCACTGGGTGGACATAGCTGAGAGAACCAAGGAGGATCTGGAGGTGTGGGAGACATTTTTAAGCAGCTACAATGGTAGGACCTTCTGGCAGGAAGAGTGGGTTTTCAACACGGACCTGCAGCTATACACCGATGTGGCTGGGGGTATCAGCATTGGAGCATACTTTGGGGGGAAATGGTTTGCCATTGCCTGGTGCAGCACTTGGTTTCAGGCCAGTGTGACAAGGGATATTACCTTTCTGGAGATTTTCCCCATGTGGGTGGCAATGGAAGTATGGGGGAAGCTCTCAGGAAAAAGAAGGTCATGTTTTGGAGTGACAACAGAGCAGTTGTGGACATCCTAAACAAGTGTGGGACAACGTCTCAGAGGGTTATGAGAGTTTTGAGGCAGTTGGCTTGGAAAGGATGGACACTGAACATGTCATTTAGGGCTAGGCATATAGATGGTGTGGATAACATGATAACTGACTGCCTCTCCCGCCTGCATATGGACAAATTTTGTGCCATCGCCCCGGAGCAGAGCCCAGACAGATGGCAGTTCTGGACTACATCTGGAGGATTGGATTGAGGGAGTCAAACAGTTATTTCACAACTCCTGGTGCCCCAGGACCCTAAAAACATATGAAATTTCGTAGAGGGCATTTCAGGTGTTTCGAACACAAAATGGCTGCCAGGTAAGTGGGATGGTAACGGAGGACCAGGAAGTTCAATTTATAGTGGCAGGATGAAGGAATAAGATGGCACATTCAACCATGGGGGTTCATTTAGCAGCAATAGGTCAGATGTGTACCCTAAAAGGGTAGGAGGACCCAACTAAAAGTAACTTAATAAGGCGCATGATGCAGGGTTGGTTACAGGGAGCCAAAAAGGCACAGGACAGAAGAAGGCCACTAACGGAAGCACTACTGGAGAAGTTATTGGGGATCTTGTGCCAAGTGTGCATGTCCAGTAGCATAGCAGTTTTATTTAGAGCAGTGTACACCACCATGTACAGCAGGGCTTATAGGGTCATTGAGGTTGTAGGGGTGGAAAGCAAGACAGTTCTGCAGGACTGTAGTGGGAGGATAAGCTGTGGTTGGGAGAGAGGATATCAGTGCTGGTAAGGTGGTCAAAGACTGACCAGGTAGGAAAAGGTAACTGGGTCCTGCTACAAAAGCACACAAATATCACCAAATGTCCAGTAGGGGCCTTGTACGGGTACACGGCAGGGCACCCATGGGATAAAAAACCTCTGGTGTTTGCTCATGGAGATGGTTCCCAGGTGATGGAGCTACAAGTAGGGGCAGTACTAAAGAAAGGATTAGCTTTCTTGGGGGAGTACCCTAATGGGTATTCATCTCACTCATTCTGCATTGGGGTGACTTCCAAGTTGGCAGCACAAGACAGGATGCCAGGGGACATAAAACAGAAAGGGCAGGCTGGCCTGGTGGTGCAGAGGGCTGAGGCGCTGGTGTCTTACCTCAAGCCATGCTGGCAACCTGGGTTTTGGGAACGACCTCGGGCATCTGGGGTGCCGGCTTGGGGGAGAGGATTGCAACGGGATTGAGCTATGGCTCTCCCTTTCATAGGGGTGGATGCCTGCTCTGCCATAGTCCTGCTCCCACTGGGTGGAGGTCTGGTGGGTAGCGCAGGCAGACAGGAGCAGTGATGCAAGTCTGGGGAGGGGGGGAAGGGGCCACTGGATCCAGGCATGTGCATGCGCCTCCACACACGTACATCCATGTGTACACCATGGTCCCTGGGGGAAGTGGAGCAAAAACAGAAAAAAGCCAAAAAGTATGTATAGAAAAAAAAAAAGAAAGGACAGTGGTCTTCTAATTGTTTTAAAAGATATGTTCATAATATGATGCATCCTTACAAACGATGTTTTTCATTCTTCCCTCATAAGCAGGTTGGAAATAATTATATAATAGTAATGGGGGGTGGATTGACCAAAAAGGGATTTTTGATAGCCAAAGGAGTAGCAGGCAGGGTTGAACTGCTGTGTGGGAATTAATTTTAAATTTGTTTGTGATTTCATTCAGAATGGGCCAGGAGGTTTGAGGCCTGGATATGCTACCAGTCCTTTGTCCACTGGGCAGAAACATGGGCATCCAGAAAGCCTGGGGGGGGGAGGCAGCTGGATTTGGACCTCAATTCAATCAAGCTGACCTGCAGAGGCATGCATGTGATGAAGTGGGCAAAGCTGCTGCTGGTGCAGAGGGAAATAAGAAGGGATCACAGCCACCCAGATCTCATAATCATCCATTTAGGACAGAACGATTCGGGGACCAGACCATGGATGGACATATTTTATCAGATAAGGGAGGACATTAATAAAATAAAAGAATGGAGGCCAGAGGTTACTCTGTTTTGGTCAGATATTATTCCATGAAGGGTATGGAGGCATGCACAATGTGATAAGTTCTTGGACAGGGCCAGGAAGTGTATAAATGCCAGGGTGGGCAGGCTGTTCGAGGAACTAGGGGGAAGTTGTACACAGAGCAGAATTACGAGAATTATGGGGGAGACAGGGTATACCTCTCCGAGCTAGTCCTAGTGATGTCCAACTCAGAAATTGCTGACACAGTTGAGCCCTGGATGCAGGAGAGAATTGGTAAAGCAGGGGGGCTGTCGACCATCCATCGCAAGCAGGAGGTGGACTAGTGGAAAATAGGGGAGGGAGAGGCTAGGATGGGGGAATAAAGGGGGGATAAATAATAAATAGGACATGAAACAACTCAACAGGAAGCAGGGGTACAGTGTGTACAGGGGACAGCTAAAGGGGAGGTTCTGATAATGGGAGACTTCAACATGCCAGATACAGATTGGTCAATACCAGCAGGAACATCTGCCAGAACTAGACACATGGTGGATTCCCTGCAGGGGAGGGCCTCAAACAACTGGTACAACAACCCACAAGAGATGGAGCTATCCTAGATCTAGTACTGACTAACAGGGAAAGGATCACCGATCTCCAGGTAGAAGGTCACTTGGGGGGGCAGTGACCATCACATGGTATGGTTCAATTTGGCCACTAGAACTAAATCATCCCATTCCAGGGTAAAAATATGGGACTTCAGAGGAGCTGACTTAGATAAGATGGCCAACAGAGTTAAGCTACCCCTGGCAAAAAGAAATACAGGTGAGGAGGTACAGGCAAAGTGGGCAAGCATTAAGGATGCAATACTTGAAGCAACATTCCACTGTGTTAGAGAGAAAAGGAAGTGTAAAACAAGAAGGAAACCACTTTGGTTTTCAAAAACAGTAGCAGAAAAGGTCAGAACCAAAAGGCTGACTTTCAGGAAATATAAGGGAACGCTGCAGGATGAAGAAAGGGAGGCATACCAAACTTCCCTAAGGGAAGAAGGGAAGGCAGTAAGGCAGGCAAAGGCCCAAACTGAGAAAACACTAGCACAAACGGTAAAAGAAGGAGCACATTTGCTGCAGCCACATCCAAGAGAAGGCCATTCTCGATGCCCTACAGGTGGCAGGCCTCAGACAGCTAGTTTCAGAACCCACTCGTGAGGGAGCAATCTTAGACCTCGTACTCTCAAATGGAGGCAGTGAGAGGATCTCAGATCTAGAAGTGGATTGCCATCTGGGAACAAGTGACCATCAAACAGTGTGGTTCACATTAAACTCAGCTACAGAGTCAAGCCATACAAAAGTGAGGGTACTGGACTTCAGGAAGGCTGACTTTGGCAAGATGGGAGAGTGCCTCAGAAAAGCACTAGCAAACAGGCTAGAAAGAGGGGTGGAGCAACAATGGGGAATCATCAAAACTGTCATCACAGAGGCAACAAGCCTTTGTGTGAAGCAAATAAACAAATCAAAATGAAAGAAAAAGCCACTATGGTTCTCAAAAGAGGTGGCTGGGAAAGTCAGGGAGAAAAAGATAGCATTCAGGAAGTATAAGGAAACACAGATGGAGCAGGACAGAGAGCTGTACCAGTCAAGGCAGAAGGAAGCAGGGAGAGAAGTCAGAATAGCAAAGGCCCAAACTGAGGAAAAGATAGCCAACTTGGTTAAGAAGGGGGATAAAACCTTTTATAGGTACATCAGAGAGCGTAGAAAGACAAAGGGAGGGATAGTGAGGCTGAATAGAATGAATGGTGGGTGGGCAGAGGGGGACAGTGAAAAAGCAGGGATACTGAACAAATATTTCTGCTCAGTATTCACAAAAGAGGAGGAGGAAGTGCCTAATCCAATTAACAGAAGCACTCTTGATAGGGGGGTCGATCCCAGTCCTTTCACAGAAGAAAGGGTTCTGCAAGAATTCCTAAAACTGAAGGTGGACAAAGCGATGGGGCCTGATGGAATTCACCCCAGAATTCTAAAAGAATTAAGGGGGAAACTAGTGAAACCACTGACTACTCTTTTTAACAAAATCATGGAATGATAGTGTGGTACCCGAGGACTGGAGGAAGGCGGATGTGATTCCCCTTCACAAAAGTGGGACCAAGACAGAGGCAGGAAACTACAGACCTGTTAGTTTGACCTCTGTGGTATGGAAAATGATGGCGTCACTTCTGAAGGAAAGAACTGTTGAGTACCTAGAGGCCAGTGGGACATAGAACCCAAGGCAGCATGGGTTCACAGCGGGAAGGTCATGTCAGACGAATCTAATAGATTTCTTTGACTGGATGACCAAAGTAGTAGACCAGGGAGGGGCTGTGGACATGGTCTACCTATACTTTGGCAAGGCATTTGACACAGTCCCACACAAAAGATTAATAGTCAAATTAACCAGCCTGGGAGTGGGTCCCAGGGTGGTAGCCTGGGTAAAACATTGGCTGGACAACAGGACACAGAAGGTAATTGTAAATGGTGTCCACTCTGAAGAAAGAGGGGTTACTAGTGGGGTACCGCAGGGTTCAGTACTGGATCCAGTCCTTTTTAATGTCTTTATAAGTGACATTGCAGAGGGACTGGAAGGAAAAGTATGCCTCTTTGCAGATGTCACAAAGATCTGCAACAGGGTTAATACACAAGGAGGCGTGGAAAGGATGAGAAGGGACTTGGCAAGGTTGGAGGAATGGTCAGAAGTATGGCAGCTAGGATTCAATGCAAAGAAGTGCAAAATAATGTACCTGGGAAACAAGAACCCAGGGGAAGATTACACAATGGGGGGGGGTAGTAACAACAACAAAAAAGGAAAGGGACCTGGGGGTAATCATATCAGATGACTTTAAGGTTAGCAAGCAATGTGAGAAGGCAGTAGGGAGGGGTGGGGGTATACTGGGATGAATAGGGAGAGACATCAGCAGCAGAAAACAGGAAGTTGTTATCCCTCTGTACAGACAGTTGGTGAGACCCCATCTGGAGTACTGCGTCCAGTTCTGGAGACCCCATCTCTGCAAGGACATAGACAGGATAGAGGCAGTCCAGAGGAGGGCAACTAAAATGGTGCAGGGTCTGCAAGAGAAGCCATATGAGGAGAGACTAAATGAGCGTAATATGTATACCCTTGAGGAAAGAAGAGAGAGGGGGGACATGATAGAAATTTTTAAGTGCCTAAGTAGAATCAACAAAGTCCAAGAGGAAAGCATCTTTCAGAAAAAGAGACATGCAAGAACAAGGGGACAGAATGTAAAGATGGGGGGGGCGCAGTTCAGGGGCAATGTGAGGAAGTATTTTTTCACAGAGAGGGTAGTGGATGCATGGAACAGCCTTCCTGAGGAGGTTGTGGGGTCTAAAACTGTGGGAGAATTCAAGAATGCATGGGACAGACATAAGGCAATTCTTGTGGGGGGTAGGAAGAAATAGGCTATTGGTTAACTAGGATCTGCGGCCTATCCTGTAGGTAGGGAAACGGGCAGACTAGGTGGACCAAGCGGTCCTTATCTGCCGTCAATGTCTATGTTTCTATGTTTCTATATAAATACATTAGTGAAAGGAGGAAGTTCAGAGGGTGTATTGCTAAGATCAAAGGGGATAAGGGGGCGTGTGAGGAGGAGGACCATGTAAAAGCATCTATCCTAAACAGATACTTCTGCTCAGTATTTACTAAAGAGAAGGTAGGGCAGGGCCCACAGCTAAGCACCATGGACACAGGGGGAGGGAGGTGTGCACCCAGTTCCTTCACAAAATAAAGGGTCCTACAAGAGCTCGATAAGCTCAGGGTGGACAAGGCAATGGGACCTAATGACATACATCCCAGGGTACTAAAGGAGCTAAGGGTGGAACTAGCAGAGCCATTATCAGAACTGTTTAGTGAGTCTTTGAGCACAGGAGAGGTCCCAGAAGACTGGAGAAGGGCTCATGTGATCCCGCTCCACAAGAGTGGTAGCAGGGAGGAGGCAGGGAACTACAGACCAGTCAGTCTTACCTCAGTAATGGGCAAGATTATGGAGGCACTCCTTAAGGAAAGGATTGTGCAACACCTGGAATCCATAGGAGCACAGGATCCAAGACAGCATGGGTTTACAAAAGGAAGGTCCTGTCAAACTAATCTTATAAATTTCTTTGACTGGGTAACCAGAGTGGTGGACCAAGGGGGAGCAGTTGAGGTCTCCTATCTTGACTTCAGCAAAGCTTTCAATACTGTTCCACATAGAAGATTGATTAATAAGCTGGATAGGCTTGGGGTAGGTCAGACGTTGGTCAACTGGGTGGCAAACTGGTTGATGGGCAGAAAACAGAGAGTGGTGGTAAATGGTGTACAGTCAGAAAAGATGCAAGTCACAAGTGGGGTACCTCAGGGATCAGTCCGAGGGCCAGTCCTCTTCAATATCTTCATCAGTGACATTGCAGATGGACTGGAGGGTAAGGTTTGTCTGTTTGCAGATGACACCAAGATCTGCAACAGAGTAGATGATCCAGATGGGGTGGGCAGAATGAGAAGAGATCTGGATAAACTAGCAAATTGGTCGAAAGAGTGGCAACTGGGGTTTAATGCAAGAAGTGCAAGATCATGCACATAGGGAAGAGAAACCCTGAAGCCACCTATAGGTTGGGAGGGGAGTTGCTGGCAGTCACAAGGGAAGAAAGAGACTTGGGCATCATTATCACCAATGACCTGTAATCATCCAAGCAGACCACTAAATCAGTAGGTAAGGCTAGAGGGATGTTGAGGAGTATTAGTAGTGGTATCATAAGTTGTAAGTGGGAGGTAATAAACCTTCTTTACAAGACACTGGTTAGGCCCCATCTGGAGTACTATGTGCAGTACTAGAGGCCGCACCTGTACAAGGACATTAACAAAATGGAGGCAGTCCAGAGAAGGGCAAACAAAATGGTGCAGGGGCTGCATCAGAAAACATTTGAGGACAGATTAAGGGAGCTCAATATGTATACCCTAGAGCAAAGGAGGGAAAGAGGTGAAATGATTGAAACATTCAAACATCTTAAGGGCATTAACAAGGTGAAAGAGTCTAACATGTTTCAATATAAGAAAAATAGCAGGACAAGAGGACACAGCATAACATTAGAGGGAGGCCGATTAAGGGGTAATGTGAGAAAGTTCTTTTTCACAGAAAGGGTGGTGGATGCATGGAACAGCCTACCTCAGGAAGTGGTGGGTATGAATACAGTGCAGGGCTTCAAACAGGCATGGGATAGGCATAAGGGAGCAATAAACATGAGTATGAATATATAGGCCATTGACAGAGCAAAGGCTGATGGCACGTAATGGGCAGACTGGATGGACCTTGCGGTCCTTATCTGCCATCAGCTTCTATGTTTCTATGTTCTATGTACGCTCATACTCCTTGGACAGAGGAGGATAAAGAAAGTTGGTGTCACATGATGTTCAACAGGGGGGAGAAGAAGATAAGAGAATAAAGGAGAAAGAAATTAAGAAATAAATTATTGCATGATGAAGTGGTTTTGAAATGCATGACGTTTATATGGAAATATGTCTGATATATATCTACGGATTTATGGATGGAAATGGACACTTGAAATTAAGAATTAAGTAAATTAATTGCCAAATCTGAGCACCCACACATACTTGTCCGTGTCTTCATTGGTGGGGATCTGGGAAACAATGGCTGTCAATGGCGTTTTGAACTTATGTTGGTATCTCAGCGATTTTATTTGTAGTTTTGCACCAGATTTTCAACATGGGCTTTTTGGGACCTTACATCATGAACACTGCCACTGTCAATTCATCACTCGGACCCACAAGGTTATTTTGCAGTCACTGCGTGAAATCACCTTTCGGGACCAATAACAAAATGACAGTGCCAGTGTTCATGAGGCGGGGTCCCAAAAAGCCCATGTTGAAAATTTGGTTCAAATATACCAAAAAATACCCGAGTTACGCGTGGTCATTGAAATTTTTCTATGTACACTCGTACCTTTGGCATATTTTAATATTTTTACTCCAAATTCTCAATGTTGCCATTTTTTCCCATCACCTCATGAACAGTACAGCTGTCATTTTTCACATCCTGCCTGAAACGTGTTTTCGCATCTGTGGCACATAATGGTGTAGTTGCTACATGAAATCACCTTTTGGGATGGAGTAATGAAGTGACAGTGCCAGTGTTCATGAGGTGGGGTCCCAAAAAGCCCATGTTGAAAATTTGGTGAAAAAATTCCTAAAAATGCCCAGGTTTTGTACGTCCATTGAATTTTTATTTTTATTTATTTATTAAGCATCAGTTTACAACCTTTGAGGCAGAGGCTCGTTTACAAAGGTACATCGTCACAGAGAAGACAATACAGTGATAACAACTTAGTACAGAGAAACAGTGTACAGTTTTTTTTTTTTAGGATACAGGAGGACAAATGAGATCAACAGTTTACCACATACAGGGTTGGTGAAGTTAACATTGTTCAGGGAAATAACTAGAACATCAGAAAAACATAGGACATCAATACAGTGTGTTTTTGCGGAGTCAACAGGGAGGTAACAGGAACCAAGGGTAGAGAAGGTAGAGGATTTGAGCAGCCAACAGGGGGCTTTGTCAGAGAGTGAGTAAGATAGCTTAGAAACAGCAACAGCTGCGAGTGGTGAAAAGGTGGTTCCAGAGGGTAGTTTTAAAACAAGAGATTGTGGGTATGTCTGAGATACTGGCAGGGAGGGAATTGTACCAAGAAGGGGCATGGTAGTGGAAAGCCCGTTGTCCATGAGAGGTCCTTGCCCTAGGTACCTTCAACTTGGTTTTACAGGAGGACCGTGTTGAAGCTAGTGAGTTAACATGGTGGATAACGGCAGTCAAACCAGGAGGAGAGAGCCCAAGGAGAGTTTTTTTTGTAAGGATGCAGGTTTGATACCTAAGACGTTCGTCAAGATTGAGCAGATTAGCCTGGGAGTAAAGATGGCAGATATGTGTAAGTCTAGGAGCACCTAAGATTAGTCGACAGGCCTTATTTAAGGTGAGGTGGATTTTGTTTAGCGAGGTCTGGTCAGCAGCCCCTGTGACTGGTAGCCATAGTCAACAAGTGACAGAATGGAGGACATAATCAGAGTCGGACGGCATTGGGGAGACAGTGTTTGTGGCGGTAAAGGATTCCCAACCTAATATTGGTGGTGGAGGCTAAGCGGAGATATGGGAATGGAACGGAGGGCAGGGTCAAAGGTTATCCCAAGGTATTTGTATGTGTAAACTTGTTCGAGTGGGAACATAGAGCTGGCGAAGACTTGAAGTTGGAAATTACTAGCTTTGTTTTGGAGGTGGAGAAGATCATAGATTTGGTATTTTTAAGATTGATAACCAGTCTATGTTCTTAAACCAGGCTTCCATGCCTTTATAGGATAATTGCAGGGAATCTTGGAGGGTGGTGGGTTACGGTCAGAAGCGAAGATAACAGCATCATCTGCATAAAGGAGGAGTTTACCAGTACAGGCACCTGACAGGGTGGTGAGATAAAGGGAAAAGAGTAGGGGCCCAAGAATAGAGCCCTGGGGAACCCCAGATCGGATAGGGCAAAGGTCAGAGAGAGTGTCATTGATTTTTACACTCTGGGACCGGGCAGACAGATAGCTGGAGCACCATGAGATAGGTCCTGCAGCAAAGCCAGCATGTCTGAGTGCATCCAGCAGGAGAGGATGGGATACGGTGTCAAAGGCTTTTGACAGATCGATGAACACTGCACCAGCAAGAGAGCCCGAGTCCAGGGAGGAATGAAGAAAGTTAGAAAACTCGATGAGGGCGGTATTGGTGCTGTGCCCAGCATGGAAGCCGTGTTGTTCAGGGCAGAGAATACTGTATTTGGTAAGAAACTCAGATATTTGGGAGGATACTACTTTCTCTAAGGCTTTTGAGAGTGGTGAGAGGATTGAGATGAGACAATAATTACAAGAAAGGGCCCTATCTCCACCCTTATGTATGGGAGTGACAGTGGCAATTTTCCAGGCTGATGGAAATTGCCCTAGACAGAGTGATTTGTTGAAGAGGCTAGTGATTGGGGCAATGACTTGGTCAATGCCAGGCTGAGGAGTCTGGGGTACAAGGAGTCACTGCCAGTGGTGTTGCTTCTTAGGGCCTTGGTCAGATAAGGTCTGACTTCATTGACAGTAACCCGGTGGAAGTGGAAAGATGCGTGCGAGGGAGCAGGGTTAGGAGAGTGAGGGGGGTCAAAAAAGTTGCTAGGGAGTACAGAGCTAAGGTCAGTAAAGGATTTATTGAGATGGTTAGCAATGAGGGTAGGATCAGTAGAGATAATACCCTCAATATTGATTTGGGAAGGTGGAGGAGAGCGTGTTCCACCATTTAGTTGTATGATGTTATCCCAGAAGGTTCTAGCATTCCCCCAGGACGAGGTGAGTGAGGCCCGATAATGATCGGCCTTTGCTTTGAATATGGCCCAGGTGCATTTATTTCGGGCAGCAGCATAAGCCTGTCTGTCAGCAGGAAGGCCAGTTTCTGTGGCTAGGTGCCACAGGTTATCCCTGTGCCTAAGGAGTTGGAGTAGGGAAGGAGTGACCCAGGGAGCATGGCGTACCTTGGAATGGAGTTTGGTTAGGGGTGCGAAGATATCACAAGCTTTGTTAAACATTAAGGTGAAGAATGCTAGGGCCGAATCAAGGTTGGGGGCGGTCTCAATGGGAGACCAGTCAACTTGGGCTAGAAGTTGCTTCAGGCCTCTCAGCCCACCTGGTCACAACCGCCGCTGTAGGGTGGCCTGTGAAGTGGGTTTGGTTAGGGACGTAACCCAACAGAAAAGAATAGGGGAGTGGTCACTGATTCCATCTTGAAGGACTTGTAGATTGCAAACTTGGTTAGGTCGGTTGGTGAGGACTACATCCAGAAGGGTGCTCGACCCTGTTGTGGGGTTCACTCTTGTTGGTTGGGTAACAAGTTGCGTTAGGTCAATAGCAGTAAAGGAGTCGCAGGTGGAGGAGGATGCGGGGCTAAGCCAGTTGATGTTTAGATCACCCATGAGAATATGCTCAGGGGAATGTGATAGAGAGGTGAGATACTCTATTAGAGGGACCAGGGCCTGAGTTTGATTTTTTGGGGGAATATAGGTGGAGGTTAGAAAGAGGGGGCCTTTAGAGGGTCGGGGTAAGCTTTAGGGTAAGGGCCTGGGCCCTAAGGTTAAGGACAGGGGCTGGGAGGGCTACACCAGGAAGGGAGTCTTTGATATAAATAGCACAGCCTCCACCTCGTCTCCCTACATGGTCTTCTCAAAAGAGGGAGTAGCCAGGGAGTGAGACAAGGGAGTCAGGGGTAGAGTCAGATTGCCAGGTTTCGACTAGGGAGATGATGTCAGGTTTGTGGACAGTGACCCAACATTGGAGCGAGTCAAATTTCTTCAGGAGACTGCAGATATTCATAGAAGCAATAAGGAGCCCAGGGGATCTAGTCAAGGAGTTATTGTGGGTTGGGCCAGGGTTGGGATGTATGTTCCCTGACATGAGAAGGAGGAGAAGTACAGCCCTGATCAGGGGGGTGTGGAAGGCATTTTTGCGTCGAGCGAGATAGGAGTGGGAGAGCTTAGAGACACAAGGGGTAGGCAAAGAGGTACAGGATGGGCAGGCTAGTACAATAAGTTGCCTGTAGGTGCAAAAGGGGGAAGGTAGGTGGGGACTGGGGGGAGGGTGTGATAGGTTGGGGAGCAAGGAGATAGTAGAGAAGGAGGGAGGCGACTCTGGGGCCCTGGAGTAGGGGATCTGCGGAGCCATGGGGACACCTGGGTTAGATGGAGGCCACATGAGAAGAAGGAGAAGGGAGAGGCATGACAAGAGACAGTGGGCAGTCATCTTAGGATGGGTCTGCAGATAGCAGTAATGAGATGGGTAGAAGAGAGTGAAAGGTCTACGCATAAGTGTAGTTGCCACCTTGGTACAGTGGTAGAGCCTCTTCCTCAAGTGCACAGAGCACCAGGTTCAAGGCTTGTCTAGGGTGATAGAAAAGGTCCCAGGACAGTAGCTACAGCAGCAGGGTGCAGGGTTCAGAGCCTGCAGTAGCACTCAGAAAATATTTTAGCAGACTATGAGGGTTAGAGGCTTTTAGAGTCTTAAAACCTATCACAAACGATAGTCTGATGTGATAGCTGCGTGGTGGAGCTGCTGAGTGAAATAGCAAGAGTGCAGGGTTCAATGCCTGCAGTGGCACCAAGAGAGAAATGGTGAAATATTCTGGCAGACTAGGGGGGTCAGAGGCTATGAAAGTCTTAGAAAGTAAGGATAAGATAGCCAGATACAATGGTTAAGTGGTACAGCTGCTGACTCTGATAGCATGGGTACTGGGTTTGAGAACAGTAGCAAGACAGAGGATAGGTATTTTTGTTTCTAAGAAGGAAGGGTTAAAACCTTGAAATTAGAGGTAGATATTGGCCTGGTTCATTGGCTTGGTGGTTGGGCTGCAGACTTTGGAGTAAGGGGTACAAGGTTTGAGGCTTGCAGGGGGCCTAGTGGTGGGCTGAAGGGAAGGAGTGAGGAAAGAAGACTGCAGAAAGGATTAGGAGGGAACTGCAGAGACCTCTAGTGGACAGGGATTGCAATAGTTGCTAGGAAGGAGTGGAGAGTGGTTAGTGGTGCCAGAGTGGAAAGTGCAGCAACCCCTAGTGGTCGGAGTATATAAGCTGCAAATGGGAAAGTGGACACTTAGTAAAATGATGGGTAGGTCATGTGATGTGACATGTGGCCTGCCAGCAGCAATAAATGAAGCGCCACTGGTGGGTAGGAAGAGCTACACAACAGGCAGGCTGTAGTGTAGGAGGCTTTACCTCTTGAAGGCTCTAGCAATCCCCCAAGTTCACTGCTGGGCAGTGTTTCCCTATGCTTGCAGGTAACTTTGGTACTTTTTAATATTTTGTCACCAAAATTTTCAACATAGCCATTTTTTCACACCACCTCATGAACAGTACGGCTGTCATTTTTCACATCCTGCCAGAAATGTGTTTTTGCACCTGTGGCAGAGAATGACTTTGCAGTTGTGCATAATTAAGTTTTGCCTTGCATTTCATAATTTCTCTGTACAGGGGTACATGAGATGGGGTAATAAGATGGCTATGCTGACAATTTGGTCACTGTTGTTCAACACATGGAAACACAGGGCCCAGAGGGTCCTATGCTTCCATACCTACATACATATCCGCATCTATGGAGGGAGTGGAGCACAGAGTTCAAAAAACCCTGCACTTCCACAGTAAAATAAGGATACTGTAATAACTGGGCTTTTTTCTTGTAGGGGAAGCTGGTTATAATTCACTGTTATAACCTGTGGGTTATAATGGCGAACATGCACCAGCTTCTCCGCTTGTGCTGACTCACTGTGCTTGTCACAATTCCCTACTGACAATTACAGAAACCGTTTGTCGGAACGTCACTCCAACTGGAAAATTGCTCACACAAGTAAAACAAAACTCAAAATAAAAACTGCCCCTCACTAATCTTTTGCAGCAGTATCAGGCAGTTTGGGATCTGACACAAACACACTGTCTCTCTCGATCTCCCCTTTTCTTCTCCACTGAAACTGCTCTGACTTCTAACCTCTGCACTAATTACCATATCCCCGTGATGACGACCAGGACAAAAAAAAAGTACCTCTAACTAAACACTGAAAAATACAAAATACAAGTTTTTAAACATGTTTCCCATCTATTTAAAATTATTTTCCTACAGTAGCTTTATTCATTACCACTAACTTTAAACTGCCATTTTTAGAGCAGGAATGAACATGGGAATGAACCTGTTGCTATTCTCTTACTCTGTAATGTAAAGCAACCTCTTTGCATCTGTGTTTAAAAAACTCACAGTGCTTAAACACACAGTTACATGTGTTGAAACACTATGCCGTTATTTGTTGAGTTTCATGTTGTGATAAATAAAAACAGGACACAAACTTTGTTTAAATAGACTTTTATTCAAAGAAATCTGGTAGGAGAAAAAAGTTCCCCAGCAATTACATAAAACAACGCATGGGGAGTACAAAACTCAAATTTAATGCACATTCTTGGTGTTGGATACTTAGAAAAACTCATCGGGCTTCGCCCCTGTGGTTTATGTAGCATCCCACACCTTGGGTGTGCATTAAATTCTCATTATTCACCACCCTATGTATTATTCTACATATTATACTATCTCAAAAAGTAAGGAAATTCATTGCAAAAAACTCTGTTAATGCATCAGTCAGGATTCCCATTACAGCAATAAAAAGTAAGGAAATACGATGTTAGGGTTCCTAACCATACCCCCCAGCCCCACCCCACCCTCCACACACCAACAGGCATTGAGGTGTGCCTTGGGAGTTGTTGGGCCTAACTCTCAACCCATTCTCCTATACTGTACCATCTCAGCTTCCTTACATATGGTATGGGGTGAGAGTTAGGGCAACAAACCCCCAAGGCACACTCCAACGCCTGTTGGTGTGTGGAGGGTGGGGGGTGGAGTGGGGTGGCAGAGTTGGGAACCCTAACACTGAATTTCCATACTTTTTTTGTTGTAATAGGAACTCTAACTGATACATTAATGGAGTTTTTACAATGAATATAGATATATATATATATATATATATATATATATAGTATCCAAAAACTTTGTTAATGCATCATTTAGTGTTAAAACACAAAAGCGTCAGGAAATTAGACCTTTAGGGTTGCCCCTCTCCCCTTGTGGACCCTCCATCATCCCAAGATTGACAGCTGAGGGGTGTGTCATTGGGGTTGTGAGGCCTAAATGTCACCCCATTCCATGTGTAATCATATTCACAAGCCACAGTAAAGAAGAAAGGGGTGACATTTAGGCCTCACAACCTCAATGACACACCCCGTCAGCTGTCAATCTCGGGATGATGGGAGGGTCCACGAGGGGGAGGGGCAACCCTAAAGGTCTAATTTCCTGACTTTTTGTGTTTTAACCCTAAATTATGAATTAACAAAGTTTTTTGCATAGAATTTCTTTACTTTTTGAGAAAGAATAGAAAAGTAGAAAGTCGCGCAAGTTGATGGGAGCGCGGGGTCATTTGGACCCCGCGCCCCACCAGCTTGAACATTTCTTACCAAGATAAGAGCACAAGGGCCCCACACTCCCACCACCTTGAAACAAAGCAAAGTGTCAGTAATCAGAGTGGTACAATTCAACACTTGTTTACATGTCAGACACCTAACCATTGAAAATTACCTCCATGACAGCAAGGCTAGGTACCCTATAAATGTGAACCCACTACCACAGTGGAAAACACTATATGCAAAACATAAAGCGTGTTGTGCAATATCTCTGCAGCAAATTAATTTTCCAACACCTAAACACCATAATTCACATGTACAGAACATCCCCTCGACACCCTCCAAATTTCAATTTAAAAGACCAAACCGTTTCCGAGATATAACATTTAAAAGTTTGAGATTTTCATTCATCACAGTGGCACAATTCTGCACCTGTTTACATTGTAGACACCTAATGACTGAAAAGTACATCCATGGCAGTAAGGCTAGCTACCGTATAAATTTCAAGCCAGTACCAGAATGGAAAATGCTCTCCGCAAAACGTAAATTGCGCCACGCAATAGCTCCACAAAAAATGTATTGTCCAACACCTAAACACCATAATTCACATCTACAGGACATCCCATCAACACCCTCCAAATTTCAAGTGAAAAGACCAAACTATTTCCGAGATATTTAATTTAAAAAATTGTGAGAATTGGGCTATCTGGTCCCTCCAAATCTGGCCATCTAGTCCCTCCCTCGTGATCAAAGATCATGATCAAAGAATCTTATGATCAAAGAATTTGCAGGCTCATGATCAAAGAATAAAAAAAATGACAAAAGTTAATTTTTACAGAAAAATAAATGAAACCAGAGCCATGACTCGATAGAACAAAGCCCCCTGAGCAAAACCCATCCTCATTTGGCTTAGTAAGTCACCCCTGGGCTGAGAAATTTGATTTTTTTCATCTGGCCATCTAGTCGCACCCTCACAATCAAAGATTGTGGTCAAGAATCTCGCGATCAAAGAATTTGCAGGCTCGTGATCAAAGAATAACAAATGGTAAAAGTAAATTTTTACAGAAAAAGAAATTAAACCACAGCTGTGACTCGATAGAACAAAGCCACCTGAGCAAAACCCACCCTCATTTGTCTAAATAAGTCACCCCTGGGCTGAGAAATTTGATTGTTTCATGTGGCTATCTAGTTGCGCCCTCACGATCAAAGATCGCGGTCAAAGAATCTTGCAATCAAATAATTTGCAGGCTCACGATTAAAGATTGTTAGTGAGCCATGATCAAAGATTTAAAAACTTCAAAACTCTATTTTCTGACCAATTTAAAGGAAACCACAGCCATGGCTCAATAGAGCGAAGCCCCCTGATCAAAACCCATCCAAGTTTTACTTCAGGAGTCACCCCTGAGCCAAGATATTTGAGTTTTTCCAACCGCAAAGTTAAAACAAGATGGCGGCTGTCACGATCGAAGAATTCCTCATGATCGCAAGCCTGCAAATTCTTTGATCGTGAGGAGGGCCAGATGGCTAAAACCCCATTCTTCTTTCGCAAAATAACCATATAAATTTTCCCTTTGACTTATAATGGGAACTTAAAACTTTAATAACTTTTGAATGGATTAATATTTTTTCATCAAATGAAAAGCTGCATGTTCCTTGACCCAAGCTCTTTCAGACAAGCCAAGTTGCAGAGTAGCACACCACACAACAGCAGTGCAGTGCCATGGACAAAATCTGAAAAACTGCCCACATAACTGGCGAAAAGTGAATTTTTCAGCATTTTGGTGCGCAAAAACTGTAAGTCTGACCAAAACAAAATTTGGCAGATCAAGAGATCTACCATGTCCCAGCATGCATACTAAATTTCATGCAAATACATTGAACAAGTCCAAAGTTATTAACATGCAAAATTTTGAGTTTAACATAGAAGTGCCTACTCAACCCTAAATATAGAGGCGCGACTGCGCCCTCATAATATATATATATATATCTTCTTAGCAAAAAATGTCATTAATGCATCAGTTAGGGTTCCAGTGACAACAGCTTGGAAACTGGAAAATGTGCTGTTAGGGTTTCCAACCCTACCACCCCACCCCCACCCCCACCCTGCATGCAGCAACAGGTGTGGAGTGTGCACCTTGAGGTTGTCAGCCCTTATGCCCACCCCATGTCATGAGTAAATAAGCTGAGATGGGTACAGTATAGGAGAATGGGGTCAGCGTTAGGGCTGACAACCACAAGGCACCCCCCACCTGTTACTGCATGTAGGGTGGGGTGTTAGGGTTGGAAATCCTAACAGCACATTCCCCAGCTGTTGTCACTGGAATCCTAACTGATGCATTAACAAAGTTTTTTGCTAATGATTTCCTTACTTTTTGAGATAGTATAATCATAGCCTTATTTGGTTGTGAGAGCATAGGGCCCTCCAGGCCCTGCACTCCAATCCATCCTAAATTTTTGAGAGATTGTAATTGCATCATTATTTGCCTGTGGGAGCACAGGGCACTCTTGGCCCTGTGCTTGCGCCGCTCCATGATTCTATAGATATTTCAGTGTGGGAGCACAGTGCCCTCCGGGGCTTGGCTCCCACCCATCCATAAGGCCTGCACTCCCATCACTCCATAATGGTATTTATATTTAGATTTCAGAGCACACAGTGCCATCATCCATAATTTTTGAGATATCGTAATCATACCCATATTTTCCTGTCCATAATTGTATCTGTAATTGTGTAATGTTTGAGATAGTGTAGTGGTATCTTTATTTGCCTCTGGGCCCCTCGTTCCCATCCCATAGTGTGCAGTGCTAAAAAGCACTATAGAGAGGGAGTGGCTTGGCTCCTAATGTGATGGCTGCCTGATCCGAGAGCTCTGAAGACCCAGGGGCTAACTTTTCTTAAATACACCTTTTAAGTCTGAACAACCGCTCGGTGTAGCAGATGTAAACATACCCGGAACAGACAGGAACAACTTGAACCATCTTGAACTCACCAATTTCTGAATATGAGGTTGTTGGAACCAATCTGATTTCCCGCTACAGTATGGAGCACAGTAGGGGCTCAGAAGCTCCTACGGGCCTTGACAGGCAGCAAATAAATGACATGTTTGCGGCCCTGATGCAGTGCATGGTGGAGGTCTCTATGGCCTCAAACAACATGACGCTGGCGATTCAGCAAATGGATGCCAGGATCTGCAGAACAGAGACATGACTAACTGCCAATACTGAGGCTATCAACTCGCTAACTTTCACTGTAAGAGAGCAAGAAAGGGCAATACAACGACTTCAAACAAAACTAGATGATAGGGAGAACAGAAGCCAGTGCAATAACCTCTGGCTCCTAGGTCTCCCTGAAAATGCAGAGAGGGGGAATCCTTTAGATTTTCTCTATGATGTCCTTCCAGAGGTTTGGAGACATGAATTGCCTCCTGGTCTAGTGATTCAGTGATCTCACAGAACTTTGAATCCTGTACCCAAATCGGGGAAGAGGCCCAGGCCACTTATGGCAAGAATCCTGAAGTTTGCTGACAAAGAATGGATCAGAAACAAGAGCCCGTGAACTCAGTGCTCTCTCGTGGAAAGGCCACAAAATCCTGATCTTTCAAGATTACTCATGGGACCTGGCAGCAAGGAGGAAGGCATATACCGAAGCTTGCCACCTAATGCACTCCCTTGGAATCAGTTTTTCCCTGCGATACCCTGCTACGATGCACCTGGAGGTGAATGGAAACTCCATCTCCTTCTCGACTCCAGAAGCCCTCATGGAGTACCTACGATGCAATTGGCCCTCTCAATCCAGAACGGAGCATTCCTCTTGCCAGAACAATACCCCTGATCATAATGGGTCCCAACGCTTGCCTACCGATGCATCTGATACTCGTGGAGCTCTCCAGCAAGGCTTCCAATTTAGAGGGGTAGGCTCAGGCCTGCCAGCCAGATCCAGCAAATGGCAACAGTCAGACAGACATGACAAAAGGAACAACCCCCAGGATCGCACCGAGGAGCCCAGCCGGCATCAAGGGACGTTGGATACCTGCAGCAGTATGTTTGTCACCCCGAATCAATATGCTCCATTGGCCCCTGTAGAATCAGCTGAATCAGTGGAATTCCTGAGTACCTGGAGGAGGAGATGGTGTGTGAGGCCTAAGCTACGGAAGCGGATCCACAACACTTGACTGCCGAGAAGCCTCAGAGCACAGCCTCCCCTCCAAATCATTTCACAGTGGACTCTGTGGATCTTGGCCCAGACTAATGGGCACTACACTCCCCTACAACCGCAGTGGCTCTTCAAGCAACATCGTCTAAGGACCAAACCTAGATAAGTGTCCTTTCACCAGTTTTCTTTTTTATAATCAGGGCATGGGCATAGGCTTGGGGGGTGGCTCCCAGGAGTTAGTGATATGCCACTAACTTTTAACAAATGGGTACACTGTCATTCTCCCAAGTTCAGTTATGGTATTTACTTTTGCCCAATGCCCTTGCCCTGCTAAGAGAAAGTTCCGGGACACTAATCATTTTAAAGTGCCTGTGTTGTTCCAGGTAGCTGGACTATATACTTAATGTTATTTTCAAGCTTCACCCTGTTGATTCAATAAATATAGACCTAAGAGATGGTGGGGGGGGGGGGTCAGGGTGAGCCTGCATTGATGGGACACAGCTCACAGAGGAGCATCTAGTCAGAAGGCTAAGACTCATGACGGTCTATTCCACTGGACAGTCTATTCTTCCAATACAGGGGTGAGCATACGTTTGTGTTTCCTCATTTAGGAGTTTATGGTGCCCTGAGACTTACATGCCACAACAGCTGCCCCTTTCAGCTATGACAAGAGCTCTTTGCTCGATCTGGAACACAGCAAAGATGCCTCATCCAAATCAGCTCTCCTTCTCCTCTATGCATGGATTAACTTCTGGCACAAGGGTGGACAAGCGGGATGGTATTAGGGTCAAAGAGCTATGTTGAGGCTCAACCCAGACACCTAGTGCTTCCCCTTTCCCACTATATGGTCCTCTGTACCTCCACCCTCTGGGATAATTGTGTCATAGGTGTATGTACTCTATCTGCCTGGATCCCTGGGGAAGCAAGGCTCGATGCAGCTAGCCCACATGCCCCTTGCTTAATTCAGGCATTCAGTGAATCTGGATCCATGGGACATGGCAGAAGCCTGTTTCAGCTCACCTCCCAACAGGAGGGGCAGGTTAGGCCTGAGAGGACTGTGCCTTCTCGGCCTGCCATACCTACCTTGTCCACTGTGCAGATATGCACACTATTTGTAAATAGTTTATCTTCTTTTTTTTTTTTTAAGTTTCTGGTTGTTACTGTCTATACATCCTGTAATGTTAATTGATAGGTCAGTGCATAAACATCTTCCTGCTTCCAAATGTTGCCATGCAGTATCCCCCCGATCATTAACTGCTCCTCTAGCTTACAAAAGATTCCATCTGAAGTACAGAGAGTGGCCCCCTCCTTGGTCAGCTGCATGCCCCTTCTCCTCCAAGATTTTTTCTATATGCCCATGATTATAGATGAAGTTTCCCTCATTACCTGAAGTGTCAGGGGGTTTATCTTTCCCTCAAAGAGGAAGCAGGTGCTGACGTGGCTGAAAAGGGTGAAGGCCTAGGTTGCCTTTTTACAAGAAACAAAACTAACCAGGCCGGACCATGCACACCTGGTAAAAGACTGGGTGAGAAAAGAACTCCATGCTACTGTCCCCATGAGGAAAAGAGGCATGGTCATCATGTTACACAGATCCCTCCCTTGGTCCATTCTGAAGACCAAATCAGACCCCCAGGGTAGATGGGTGATTGCCCTGCTTGACACTCCCAATGGGCATATCTTAGTGACCAATATATATGCCCCTAATAAGGATGACCCCACCTTTTTTCTCAACTGAACAACTACAATAGAAGCCATGGCAGAAGCAGACATTCTCGTTATTGCAGGGGGAGACTTCAACCTCATGCTGGTACCCGTCTTGGACAGAAGTGATCAAGGAAAAGAGACCCATGTTTGAGAGCTGCAGGCCACACTGTGGCTAAGCTTTGAGTTTAGGTTGGTTGATATCTGGCACCTCATACACCCCAAAGAGCGTGACTGTACTTTCCAATCTGGGGTGCATGGCTCATTTAGCTGACTAGACTTTTGGTTTACCTCGCAACCCCTTACCCAGTGTGTTCTGGAATCTAGCATTCTTCCCACTGTCATCTCAGACCATGCCCCAGTTCTGCTGATATTATCATGGGACACCCCCCTACCCCACTCCCCCACCTGGAGGCTGGACCCACTTCTCATGCAGGACCCAAAATTTGTAGAGTGGGCTAAATCTGAAACCACGCGTTTTTTGCAGGAGAACCCAGTATCTGAAATCTCTGCACAGGCCACTTGGGACGCATACAAAGTCAATATGAGAGGGAAGATTATAGGATATGCCGCACACAGGAGAAAAAGGAGGGAGGAGGAGCTGGTTTAACTTGAAGGTGAGCTCGTCACCGCTGAGCAAGCCCTGAAGGCTATGTCTCATCCCTCAGCCCACTCCACTTGTGGACGGTGGGTCCTAACAATCCGTATGAAGCTTAATGAGCTCCTGTCCTGGAAAGCTGATCTGGCTCTCCTCTGGGTTTGCCACTCATACTGGGAGGCCGGGGATAAAAGTGGGAAAATACTGGCTTACCAGCTTCACAAACAACAAGCCAACAGGTATATTACAGGGCTTAAAGACCCCTTATCCAGGAAAGTGAGAACCAAACCTCAGGAGGTGAATGACACTATGGCAGCTTTTTACTCTCAACTATACACCTCCTTCAGGGCTGGCGTACGGCCTGAAACCCATGAATTTTTAGAGCCTATAAGGTTGCCTAAGCTAACTACCTCCCAAGGGCAACCCTTGAGGTGCCACTAACCCCAAAGGAAATATCTGAAGCTTTACTGTCTCTCAAAAAAGGGAAAGCTCTTGATGGGGATAGATTTTCATTAGACTTCCTTCAGGTAATAGCACCCCTGATAACCCCCCTACTACGCTAGGTTTTCACTGAGTCTGAATATAAATGTAACCCCTAGATGGCGCTATCCCAGGGGCTACTACCCCTGCCTGATTTGCCACTAACAGGTTGAGGGGCCTGGATCCAATGGCGGGTGCCTCCACCCAGAGGTCAGGGTTTGCAATAGTTAAACTAACTTGGTCACAGCCCTCTGGGACACTGCAACCCCCCTTTCTTCCCACTAGTGGCCCACACAATATATCAGAATTACCTTCACAGTATACACTTACCCCAGGTCTGGTTCCGCACTGGGACCTCCTAGAAATGAGATACAGTGCAACAATCACAGTACAGTACTTTAACATAGACAAATACCTCAGGCAGTATAACTTTGCTGAAACAAGCAGCTCTGATTTATTTAGGGGATATAACAAGGACAGGGGAAATCAGGTTAATTAGCTTATCACTCTAATAATTCATTTATGGCTCTGTGCACAGGCCTATCCCTATCAGTTACTGTCCCTGGGTACCCAAGCCCTAGTGGCTAGTCCAAACCGTGGCAGCTGGTAGGGCCCTTTCACACAGAGAAAAGGAGAATTAAACAGTCAGCAGTACAGTAATTCCATTTGGATTTAATGTGGCAATTCAACAGGGAGCGAATTCTGAATTAGTACTCACGACCTCCAAATAAGATAGGGTCCTTCAATGTCAGTAGGGCTCACTTGAGGTACACAAACCTCTTCACACATTTATATAAAGAAGCACTATACCAGGCAGGCTGCATCTGTATCCCGATCGCAATTACTGCACAATACCCGGGAGAACACACAGCAGATTCAGTTCCTGACAGACCGAAAGTGCAATTTCAGCAATCTTCCAGTCTTCTACAGGGTGAGCCTGGTTTCTACTCTTCAGAGATCCTTTGATTCTTTTCACAGGACGGATTCAGTCCTAACAAGCTGCAGACCGAACTCTGGGCTCATACACGTTTTTGACTAAAACTGCACACTGAAAAAGCACAGGGCTCCTTCCTTCTTCACTGCCAAAGCTCAACTCCAACTCCAACCGACAAAACGGCACTTCCTTTGAGTTCCTCCCAGTTCTTGACTGGATTGGCTGTCACTCACAATAGACTGCTGCTGTTGGTCCAAAAAGGCACTGAAGTCTAAACTACATCTCCCAGAGTCACTGCCCATACAATCCTCTTGTGGCTGGCTCAGATTATGAGTCCAAGTTCTGATTCGTCCAAGGCACCATTTTAGAGCTAGCTTACCCACACTGATTGGTCCAGTTCAGCAGTTCAAAACTAGAATGGGAACTAGCAGACACAGTTCTGACTGCAAAGAAAGCAGGTTAGACAAACTGTAATTTCATTATTACTCTAAATAATTTCTGGCAAACAGTTACATCTTTCAGATAGGTTCCTTTGCACTCCTAGTGACTGCAAAATGAAGTGAATTGCAGCAGCTCGAGTGGTACTCAGAGAAGCACACAGTCCCCCATACAACTAATTATGTCTGCAAGCAGACAGCTCTTAAAGAGACAGTACCAGAGGCTCTAAAACACTCACTGATAAATGGCTTAAATGCCAAACACCATTCAGGCTTGGAGCATTCAAGCAAGCTCCTGGAAGTCTTTTGGGAACCCCATTTGCAGGGGGTTACACCCTTCCTGGTTTGGAAAGCTTGACGTCCGTTGCAAGTACCTCATAAGTTTCAACTGCAACCATATACATTTGCATTAGGCTCGCACATGTAATCATCAGTCAATATATCATTTTACCAAGAACACATTTCTGAAACATTGCAGTACGTCACTCTTTACACAGTATTACATACACATTGTACCATAACTCAAGTTATTATCTCTTGTACATGAAACCTGAAGAGAGGGGGCCCTTCCCTATCAGTTACCTTGGGGCTGGATGGGGCAAGGGCACCATACTTAGAGGGCAACACAAGTAACTTGGAGTTAGCACTGATGCTCAGTTTGGGCAATGAGCTCGGGGACACATACACCCCTTTATGGACAACATTGAGAGGCAAGTCCACAGGCCTCCCAAGTGAATCATAACTGAGGTGCACCACAGGCTTTACAGCTCGACCAGTCTTTCTAGGGGGAACTGTTATAGTCTCTGCACTCTGAGCCTCATTTTCAGCATTGTCCTCACTTGTCAGGGGAGTCTCCATGGGGGTAGAGAGGCTAGAACTTGGGGCACTTTCAGCTCCAGGAGTTACAGTTTCTGAGTCCACAACATTTGGCTCGCATGGAGAGCTTTTGGACACTGGCAGTGGACTGTCAGGGCACTCAAAATACTCTTCTTGTTCGGTGTATCACCAGTCTGCCCCAATCTATCATTTTCCTCCCCTGAAAGCTCAAACAGTTCAACCATGCACAATGATTCCATTTCATCTGATCTGATGCTTTGCACTTCACTTTCTGGGAGCATTGGCTCCAGGGATGAAGCTGGGGCTTAGACAGTCCAGAAGGCCCAGCTTTGTCTCCAGTATTGACTAGGGATTGCCCCAAACAATTGACTCAGTTCGTAAGAAGGATAGTATTCAAAGTCACTCTCACTTTCTTCTGATATGGACTGACAGTCATGCTCAACTGGGACTTGTGGAGGGAACACTTTAACTTTGCTTCTGTAGGTGCAGACTTTCTTGATCTTTTCTTAGCAGCAGCTCTAGTCACTGGTCCAGAGGGGCATCTTCTGGGGCTCAGACTCAATCAGGATTTGTCCAATGGGCAGTAAATGATTTCTATGCATTGTTTTTACATCTTTTGAATTATTCTCAGGCCTTACTTTGTACACTGGCAGATCATCTAGTTTGCCCACTACAATGTGAGGGAGATGGTGCCATCTGTCAGCAATCTTGTGCTTGCCATGCAGTCCCAGATTTCTTAGCAATACCCGATCTCCCTCCTGGAGTTCCTGTGCTTTCACCTTTTTATCATACCTTTCTTTGTTGGCCAGATTTCTTTTGGCAGCCATGGTTTGAGCCAGTTGGTACGCATGAGTTAGCTGGGCCTTTAACTTTTGCACATACTGTAAATAGTTGTCAGCTTGAACCCCATCAGGAGAGACCCCAAAACACACATCTACTGGTAGTCGAGCTTCTTCCAAACATCAGGCGGTAGGGGAGAATCCAGTGGCATCACTTTTGGTGCAGTTATAAGCATGTACCAGGGTGCTAATTTGTTGGCTCCATCTAGGCTTGTCTTTGTGCAGGGTGCCTAGCATATCTAGCAAAGTGCGGTTGAAACGCTCAGGCTGTGGGTCTCCTGGGGTGGTAAGGAGTGGTTCTGACTTTCGACTCCCCACAGAGAAAGCATCTCTTTGATCAGACGACTCTCAAAGTCTCTCCCTTGATCAGAATGGATTCTTTGTGGAGCCCCATAGTGAACAAAAGTTTTCTACAAGTACTTTGGCCACAGTGGATGCTTTCTGGTCTTTGTGGGGAAAGCTTGGGCATATCTCGTGAAATGGTCAGTGACCACCAGCACATTACTGATATTTCTTTGATCTGACTCCAAACTCAGAAAATCAATACAGACCAGCTCCATGGGTGCACTGGTGGTGATGTTAACAAGGGGCAGCCCTCTGGGGCAAAGCTTTCCTCTGTAAGCAGCTCTACAAGTTCGAATGTGTTGCTCCACATCAGCCCCCATCTTAGGCCAATAGAATCTGGATCTCACCAAGTCAAGTGTTCTGTCTATACCAAGGTGCCCCATGTGGTTGTGCAAGGACCTCAGTACTGAGTCTCGAAGGCAGTGGGCAGCACTAGTTGTTGTTTGTCTACTTGTCCCCTCTGTCTACTGTTTCTCTGTACAACAGTTTATTGATCAGTTTCAACTTAGGACCTTCTTTGTATAACAGTGCAGTTCTCAAATCAGTGGAGCGTAATTTGACACATCTTTTCCTGCATAGAGGGCTTCTAAAGCTGCTTTGATCATGGGATCGCGGATTGAGCCCGCTGAATACTGTCATTGTCCAGCTGAGGCAGTGCACCAATGTCTATTGCAGAAAAGTGGCAATAAGCAGCAGGTATGCAATTCTCAGAGGTCCCAAGCAATCCACCATGCAGTCCACTGCGTCCGTGGACATTTGTTCCTCCCTGTCAAACTTCCGCAGAGTGCCCGAATGTCAGGTTCTGCCAATCGGACCCAATCATTCTGGGGAACAGGCCTCCGGGAGAGAGCATCAGCATCTATGTGGTTCAGACCTGCTCGGTATTCGAGAGCATAGTCATATGTAGATAATGCAGAAAGCCACCTATGGCCAGTGGCATCCAACTTAGCTGAGGTCTGCACATAGGTCAAAGGATTATTGTCAGTTTTTACTAGTATTTTAGCCCCATACAAGTACTCATGGAATTGGTCAACAATAGCCCACTTCAAAGCTAGGAACTCTAACTTATGTACAGGATAGTTCTTTTCGGATGGGGTCAGGCTTCTACTGGCAAAGGCCACTGGTCTCAGGCCATTCTCGTGCTCTTGGTACAACACAGCCCCCAACCCTTGCAAGCTAGCATCAGTGTGCAGGACGAAGGTTTTCTTGGATCGCATAGGCCAGCACTGGAGCATGGGTAAGTTGATATATGATCTCATGAAAAGCAGTCTCACAATCAGGAGTCCAGCGGCCCCAAATACTTCACTTGGATGAAAATACACTCTTTCAGTCTTGAGGGACGCTGACTTTTGGTATTTTTTGTGGGTTGGGGGATACCCTTGAGTAAGGTTAAGTAAAGGGCGGATCACTCTTGAATAGTCCTTGATGAAGCGCCGATAATAACCACAGAATCCCAGGAATCTTTGCAGTTCTTTAGATTTTTGGGCTGTGGCCAGGTGGTCAAGGCCTCAACTTTACTTGGGTCGGTCTCTATTCCTCGGTGGATACTATGTGTCCCACATACTTTACTGATGTTTGAAAGAATTGACACTTATCAATGGACAGTTTAAGGCCAAAGTCCTCCAGTCGGTCCAATACCTTAAATAATCTGCTTTCATGTTCCTCCAGTGAGCTGCCAAACACAATAACATCATCTAGGTATACCAGGCACTCTAGTAAGTTCATGTCCCCACTGCACGCCTCCATCAATCGCTGAAAAGTGGCTGGGGCACCTGAAATCCCTTGAGGCATCCTCATGAATTCATAGAAGCAAGCGGACAGATAAAGGCAGTCTTCTCACGGTCCTCTGGGGCCATCGGGATCTGGTAGTACCCATCATGCGAGATCCAGCACAGAGAACCACTTGCTCCCGCTTAGGCAGTCCAAAGCATCCTGAATGCGGGCATTGTGTACTGATCAGGGATAGTCCACGTTTAAGGTGCGATAATCCACACACATCCTTACTGTTCCATTCTTTTTCCTCACTACCACAATGGGGAAGCATAAGGGCTTCTGGATTCTTGTATTACACCAGCAGCTAACATCTCTTGCAGATGCCGCCTCACATCATCTATGTCAGCAGGTGCCAGGCGCCGAGACCTCTCACGAAATGGTCTTTCGTCATGCAGCCGGATATTGTGCTCAGCTCCTTGCACGCATCCTACATCCCATTCCTTTAAAGAAAACACCTGGTCTCTCTGGGCAAGCTTCTCACTGATCCTCACTTTCCATTCAGCTGGCAGCGGGGAGTCGCCGAAATCAAACAAGTCAGGCGTTACTCTGTCATTCTTCCTTGAACTCTTGCTGCTGGGTAGCACTGCAGTGTCTGCACAATGCACATTAGCCAGGATGCAACCTCTGTTTACTCGAATGTCTCTTTCAGACACATTATGAACTTGGACCATTACCCTTCTGGCATAAGCATGGGCTCTAGCGGCAAAATACTAGGCTTGACCAGCAGTCCCTCTGGCAATTTTCCATCGCCTGGTGCATCCAACATTAATATTTTATTCTTAACATCCTTTCTGATACGGACCTCTCCTGTAAGGTACACTGGGCATTTGGCGCCAGGATCAGAGACTCAGGATCCTTCTTCCATACAATTCGACTGGTTCCTCTGGTTCTGTTTTTCAGCATCTCTCTGTGCCTCATAGGCCTTCTTAATTAAAGCCGAACTCTTAAAGCTCTACTAGTCTTTGACCCCTGTTTTTCATAACACAACTGTGCCAGCCTTCCGAACATAGAGCATTTGTTCCAATCAAAGGGACACCATCATACAGTCCAGTGGGGGACACACTAAGGCTAGGGTCTCTACTTGTTCGGCCACTCCAGCCACGGAGGTGGGGAAAGACAGCCAAATTCGATATATACCCGGAATAGGGTAGGCCTTCTCACTTAACCCCCATACATGCAGTCCTTCTAATGGTTGTAAGGGTACGTCTGACAAATGCTTCTGATACCAATCCTGGAACATAATTGTCACTTGGGAGCCACTGTCTCATACAGCTCTTGTAGACACTCCATTCACCTTTACAGTGGTCTCCATGGAGGGACCCACTATTCTGGACCAGTCTGGAGAGGCGGTAGTGGGGGCCTGGGCAACTGACCTTGCCACAAAAGGACGTGAATTAGCATTTTTGGTGCCCTCACTGGGATCATGTCGCACCTCTTAACCACTGATTTCTTCTCCAAGCTCTCCTTGTAGCCTATATGCAACTTTGTCAGTGTCTTTTGGGGACTGGCATTCCTTTCATGTGCCCATCTTTCCCACAATTATAGCAAAACATACTTTCTGAGTTTGAGCTGGCCGAGGCGCCACACTGGGAGCCAGGGCGGGGTATTACTAACTGGAAACCTGGGTGCCATCTCTGTTCTGCGGCGTGATAAGCATTTGGAGACATCTCGTCAGTTTCTCCACTTCCATGGTCAAGGAATTGAGTTTGGAGCTGTTATCAGCAGGAGATACATGGTGGGTACCCTCACCCCATAGCAGATGCAGTCGGATATAGGTCAGGGCCGTACTTGCAGGCGTGGCCTTCATAAAGGGACTGTTTTTGAATTCCCGGATCTCTCTCAACAGTTCAGCCCCATTGTGGCATATCTTTTCCTTGTCAGAGCACTCATTGACTGTCAACCTCTGCCCCTGAACTTCACTTGATGGGTCACCTCAGTCACTGGGTCGTAGCCACAGCTGTTGGTGCAGGTACCTCCCGAGGTCGCCTTTTTCTCAACTCCTCGAATTTCTCTCATTAACTCATCATAGGAGGGTGGGATTCCAGTCGATTTGCCAGGCGAACTGAAGCAACAGCAGTTCTGAGAAGGGGCAGACTTAAGGATTCTGTCCAGTCTGGTTCGTCCAGTTCAATCGCTGGCAAACTACCCTTTCTGAGGCATTCTTGCAACAATTTTTCCAGCCGAGAGACATACACAGACAACAACTCCTTGGTACTGTTGTGCATTTCTTACTCTCCACCATAGGTCCTCATCAGAATCTGGGCTCCCATACACATTCTCCAAGGCCTCAAGATAGGCCTGTGCAGTCGCTTCAGGGTTACTGGCCTGCTTAGCACGGATGGTAGCCAGGGCAGGACCTCGGAGGCTCTCACTAACCCTCTTTCGCTTTTGCCTCCCGAGCATTGCCATTCTAGCACTTGGGGCAACATAGTCTATCCAGGTCTCCCAGTCATCCTCCCCTTGGGGGTGGGAGGTGCCAGAGAAGATCCTCAACCTTCGTAAGAGTCGTGACTAATGGCAGGTGCAGAAATAGGAGTCTGCATTGGTTCAGCCACCATTACGGGCACTGGAGCAGGACAGGGTGTTGGGGAGGAACACCCCAGGTGGCAAGAATAGTTTCTTCAAGTCCTCCACAGTTTTCCCCTCCCAGCAACCATTCAGCAAATTTCTCCTCAAAAGTTTCAGATAGTGGTGGGGCTGATTCCCCCGGGTCTTTACTGTCCTTAGTTATCACTTCCAAGCAGTGAGGGCTCCTCTGGGGTAATGGTCTGTGGCACTTTGGAGCTATCTATGGGATCCTTAAACTCTACTAGGGCCAGGAAAGTGTGGGTGAGCAGATTAGCATGCCGACCCACCACCACAGGGTTTTGTAAACCTTCCACCTTGGAAAGTACTCCTGCACAGTGTCCGTATTGATACCCAGTGGGATGTCCAGGATAAGCATAGCATTTTGGGGTCGATCTCCTCCCAGTACACCACTCCACCAGCCGTGCACAGCCACTTCTGTCGGGTACCCATTTTTCTTAACAGTGGTTCGGAGAATATGGCCACTAGAGGACACACAATCCCAGCGGTGAGCCTCCAAGATGTAACCCCTAGATGGCGCTATCCCAGGGCTACTACCCCTGCCTGATTTGCCACTAACAGGTTGAGGGGCCTGGATCCAATGGCGGGTGCCTCCACCCAGAGGTCAGGGTTTGCAATAGTTAAACTAACTTGGTCACAGCCCTCTGGGACACTGCAACCCCTTTCTTCCCACTAGTGGCCCACACAATATATCAGAATTACCTTCACAGTATACACTTACCCCCAGGTCTGGTTCCGCACTGGGACCTCCTGTGAAATGAGATACAGTGCAACAATCACAGTACAGTATTTTAACATAGACAAATACCTCAGGCAGTATAACTTTGCTGAAACAAGCAGCTCTGATTTATTTAGGGGATATAACAAGGACAGGGGAAATCAGGTTAATTAGCTTATCACTCTAATAATTATTTATGGCTCTGTGCACAGGCCTATCCCTATCAGTTACTGTCCCTGGGTACCCAAGCCCTAGTGGCTAGTCCAAACCGTGGCAGCTGGTAGGGGCCCTTTCACACAGAGAAAAGGAGAATTAAACAGTCAGCAGTACAGTAATTCCATTTGGATTTAATGTGGCAATTCAACAGGGAGCGACCCTGAATTAGTACTCACGACCTCCAAATAAGATAGGGTCCTTCAATGTCAGCAGGGCTCACTTGAGGTACACAAACCTCTTCACACATTTATATAAAAGAAAGCACTATACCAGGCAGGCTGCATCTGTATCCCGATCGCAATTACTGCACAATACCCGGGAGAACACACAGCAGATTCAGTTCCTGACAGACCGAGTGCAATTTTCAGCAATTCTTCCAGTCTTCTACAGGGTGAGCCTGGTTTCTACTCTTCAGAGATCCTTTGATTTTTCACAGGACGGATTCAGTCCAACAAGCTGCAGACCGAACTCTGGGCCTTACACACGTTTTTGACTAAAACTGCACACTGAAAAGCACAGGGCTCCTTCCTTCTTCACTGCCAAAGCTCAACTCCAACTCCAACCGACAAAACTCGGCATTTCCTTTGAGTTCCTCCCAGTTCTTGACTGGATTGGCTGTCACCACAATAGACTGCTGCTGTTGGTCCAAAAGGCACTGAAGTCTAAACTACATCTCCCAGAGTCACTGCCCATACAATCCTCTTGTGGCTGGCTCAGATTATGAGTCCAAGTTCTGATTCGTCAAGGCACCATTTTAGAGCTAGCTTACCCCACACTGATTGGTCCAGTTCAGCAGTTCAAAACTAGAATGGGGAACTAGCAGACACAGTTCTGACTGCAAAGAAAGCAGGTTAGACAAACTGTAATTTCATTATTACTCTAAATAATTTCTGGCAAACAGTTACATCTTTCAGATAGGTTCCTTTGCACCCTAGTGACTGCAAAATGAAGTGAATTGGCAGCAGCTCGAGTGGTACTCAGAGAAGCACACAGTCCCCCATACAAACTAATTATGTCTGCAAGCAGACAGCTCTTAAAGAGACAGTACCAGAGGCTCTAAAAACACTCACTGATAAATGGCTTAAATGCCAAACACCATTCAGGCTTGGAGCATTCAAGCAAGCTCCTGGAAGTCTTTTGGGAACCCCCATTTGCAGGGGTGTTACATAAAGACATACTACCCTGCACCCTAAGTGAAGCTGGTATTACTGTGCTCCTCAAGAAGGAGAAAGATCCCACTGAAGCGGCCAGCTATCACCCCATATCCCTGATTAACACCGACAGTAAGGTGTATGCTAGGGCACTGGCCAATAGGTTAAACCCACTATTGCCCACCCTGATTCATCCCTCACAAGTTGGATTTGTAGAAGGCAGATATAGCACTGACCACTTACGAACACTTTTCAGTCTCATTCGTTTAACCAAGCTTACGAACACCCCAACTGCTCCTCTGGCAATAGACTTTGAGAAGGCGTTTGATTCCATTGAGTGGGATTATCGTCATACTGTCCAAGAACATTTTGGTTTCAGCCCTCATTTCAGATCTGCCATAACAGCTTTATACACTTCCCCCTTAGCAAAACTGCTAGCCAACTCCACACTCTCAGACCAGTTTCAACTTCATAGGGGAACCAGACAGGGATGCCCTCTCTCTCTCTCTCCCCTTCTCTTTATCCTGGCAGTTGAGCCCTTGGTGACAGCAATCCGACAAGACCCCCATATTAAAGAGATAAATCTAGGACAAGCACAATATGCCACCTTGATATATGCAGATGATTTGCTGGTCCCCTTAGGGGATGCTCAGGTATCAATCCCCCCATTACTTGCCCTTCTAACAATTGACGCATATTTCTGGTCTCAAAGTTAATCACACCAAAACTGAGATTTTCCCTCTTAACTCGCAGTGTCAGCCTCAGATTATACCCTGGTCAGGGCTTAAGTGGGCAAAAGACACCATCACATATTTGGGTATAAAAGTAGGGTCAAACACTGACAAGTGGCGGGATAATAATTTAAGCCCACTGTTGTTTGAATGAAACGGAGAGCTGGACCAGTGAACTTGGCTACAACTTATTATGGCTGGCAAGATTGCAGCCTTTAAAATGTCTATGGCCCCCAAATTGTTCCTCTTGATATCGCATATTCCCTTGTTTCTACCCCATGACTGGTATCAGAAAAGAGATGGGATAATTGGCTCTTTCTTTTGGGGTACTAGCAGACCCCGCTACAGCAGGAGTACACTCAGGTTGCACGGGAAGCAGGGAGGGTGGGGATTACCAAGGAAAGAGGGATACAAACTGGCTTACCACTGCTTGCAAACCCCAAAATGGTTTCAGCCCCAGTCAAATGAAACTCCCCAATGGCTAGAGATAGAATGCACACCCCTTTCCTTGCCTCCCTTACTGTGGGTGGATGTACCTCATCTGCTAAATTCTCATCCAACTCTGGGGCCCACAATTAAATATTGGAAGGTATTACATAAAAAACTAGGGACCCCTAAATGTCCCCCTCTATACATCCCCCTCTGGCATAACCCCTCTATTATAATAGGGGACAGCCTGGTGCTTTGGCTCATTCAGAAGGAGAAGCACATTCTGTTCATTAAAGACCTTATGGTCCCTAGATCCAGGGTTTTAGACACTTTTCAAAATTTGAAAAAAAACTGGTGGGCCCAGATATTCAAACTGCGCCCAAAAAGTGCTCAATAGCAGGAGCAAGCGCAAGTCCATTACGCCCATGCGCAAGAGGCGCGATATTCAAAAAGTGAGCCATCCAAACTGCGCCTACAGCCGACGACTGAATATCGCACCACCTGCGCCATAGTGCAACTAGGGAGGGGAAGCTGAGCAGATCAGATGCGCCATAGCACAACAAGGGATGTGCAGCTGAGCAGTCCAGAGGTGCCATAGTGCAACCAGGGATGCCTCCCAGCAGTAGGGCAATGCAACTGCACAACCAGGGAGGTAGGGGCCCACCACCCATGCCACAGATGGGCACAGGAACACACAGCAGAACAGACATCGTCCCCTCACACCCCATGCACTGTACAACTGGGGAAGGGCTGGAATAACCACTGGCCCATGGAGACAAGCAACTTACCCACAGCTGGGCCATGGTGCCCCATCACACCCCCCGGCAAGTTGTGACTGGCACACAAGGAGGGCTGACCACCCTGTGCCACACCATCCCCCCAATGCAGAGCACATCCTGCACTGTGACCCCTAGACACCCTGCCCAGGAGCAGCGTTCACCACTGCAGGAAACCCCATGCATGCCACCAGCCCCACTGTGACACTGCAACCCTGTGCACCACAGAACCATGCAAGGCAGCCCTACCATGAGCACCCATCAGCAGGTGGCAGCACACAGCGATGCAACAACGGCATACACAGTGCCACCATGCACAGTCCCCCCCGAGGTACTGCTGAGAGACCAACCATGCGTCGGCACACGGGGTACTCCACACAGGACAGGGCATGCCCCGGACACCACCACCAGTGGTACAGCACCCTGCACAGTCTCCCAGTGACACACCACGACCCAGCACTGGCCACAACAGCCAGCACAGACACCCACAGTGGCGTGTGGAAGCATGCACCACACCGGATGCCACACAGTGCATGGACAGACACCCACCCATACCCAAGGGCACAACAACACAGGGACGCAGTGGCGGGGCAACCAAGCCCCCAGCGTGTGGGCCCATGTAAACTGTGTACACACAACCCACAGCCCTCCGTGGCACTGGAGTGCCAGCCACCCTGCACAGGCACTGTGGACCTGTATGCCACCAGCATTTTCCTGGAGCACAAGTCACAGACAGTGGTGCACATCCCCTGCAACACACACAAGCCACAGCATGGAGGTGGGTCAACAACTGTGGAGGCCACAGTGTCACCCGAGGCAAACATGCACCACACCAGTGACAGGAGGCAACCCAGCAGTGTGACGGGTACAGTGGCTGCCCTGCATGGACTGTCACCACTGACATGCATGGGTGTCAGCTGCACAGGCCACGGACGGGCTGATGGGGCACCATGGACACTAAGAGCACGCACCATGGACCACTGCACACAGTCATCCAGTGCACAGGGCACAACACACACACACCACAGACACTGACTGATAGCTACCCCCACACCATAGTCACCTCCACACGGACACACACACATACCCATGACCGCACCACCCCTGACGCCATGCACACCACTGCAGCTGAGCACCTATAGCCTGCTGCAAATCAGAGACCACCACAGTATTCATATCAAAAACTGTATTAAAACAACATATAAAAGTTAACTATTTACAACAATATATACAAGGTGGGGGGAGGGCCACAAACAAGGTGGGGTGGGTAAGGGACAGGGGTGGACAAATGGGACAGGAAAGGAGGGGTGTGAGGGTGGGTCCAGGGGGGTAGGGGATATCAGGGGCAGAGGGACTTCTAACGGGAGCGCCGCTCCCCGCTCTGGCTCCTTCACTGTCTGTGCCTCATCAGGACCCCGGTCTCATCAATCCTGCAAAGGATATCGAGTGACTCCCTCACCACCTGCAGGATCTCCCGCAGTGCCTCCCTGATGTCTTGGAGCTGGCGTGTACCTAGGACAAGGGAGCACAGTCAATAGGTGTGAATGCACAGCCCCATGCAACCCAACCACTGTGCATGGCATACGGCCGTGGGACATACCTCTGTGATGGTGTGTGACCACCCACAGTGATCACATCCACATGACCTGCCCATCCAGGCGCATACAGCCATGTGGAACGCTGCACACACCCACTGGCAAAGTCACGCACAGCACCACCGTGGCCGTTTAGTGACATGGCTATGTGGTGCAAATGCAGTGGCACAGCCATGTACCCGGTGCACGCATGGACCACCATCGACGCACTCCCAGACATGCATTGCCACTGGACAGTGTTGACTGTAACAAGTTGCGTGCATGGCAGTGGTGTCGATGGATGGTGGCCATGACCCGCTGCCCACCCTGTTACACAGCATGCAATAGTAATCATGGAGGTATGGCACTCATCATCATCGGGCTGGTCCCTTGGGCGCTGTGGACCCTCGACCCACCTGGCCTCCCTCTCCTCTTCATTGCGCCGCAGCTCACAGGCCAGGTGCCATTCCTCCAGGCCTGTGGTGCAAACATAGAGTGAGGAACATCAGTACAATCCCATAGCAAAGCCCTCCTGCCCCCAGGTGTGTGCCCTCCCACCCAGCCAGACTCACCCACCCCACACCCTGATAACACCACCACAGCCAACCCCGGACTGTCCCTCCCCCATGTGCTGGACACATACAACTGTGATACCCATATGGAAGATAAAAGTCTGTTGACATAACACCTACCTGGCCGTGGCACCATGCCCCTCCTGGCACGTCCCTGCGGGCAGGCTAGCATCTCCGGCTTCCTCCACCACAGGTCCCCATACCTGTGGCGGCACTGCTCTGCACCTCTCCCCTGTCCAGTGGCCTCCTCCAGTGCAGTTGCCACCTCCTCCCACACCTGGCTCCTGGACCTGTCCAGGGGTGCCTCCCCGAACAGTGGCCCATGGTGTGGCTTCACTATGGCCACTAGGTTGGCCAGTTCTAACTGCATCCACTGAGCAGCCCTCCTGCGCGCCATTCTCTCTGCTCGGTCTGCAAATATGGCTCTCTGCAGCGTGGCTCCCCACGTGCAGATGCTGCATGGTACAGCACTGCCATTCCCTATCGCACTGTCACCGAACAGCGTGATAGTGGTGCACCCATGCCTGACGCATGGCACCTAAGGGGCAAAGGTCAGGCACAAGGTCAAGGGTCTCTGGCGCACGGACACGCACAGCGCCATTGGAACCCAATGCATGTAGCGCAATTGGCTGCCTGTGTTCTACCGCCAGTAGCGGCCTACCGCGCTGTTGCCCCAGTGCGCCTATGATAGCCCAGTGCCACAGCGCCATGTAGGTGAACATCGCTATAGTGCCACTGGCACAGTGGTGGTCATGCCCTGCATTGCTTCCCATGCACAGCACGTCAGCAACGCGGCAGACGCCTGCATCAGCAACCCGGGCATGCGCAGTGAGGTGTGTACTACGCATGACACAGAACTGCGCCATTGGCTCAGCACGTTCAACACAATTGTGCAAAGCGCAACAGCGTGATATTCAGCCGTCATATGCAAAACAGCTAATCAGCCATGCAATGGCACAGCACTGCAATTTGCATCCACTTAAAGTTGCACCTCGCCTCATTTGCATGGGTTGCGCTATAAAAGTGCGACATTGGGCTGCAGTGGCCATAGTCGGTTACTGCAGTCTATTGGTGAGTTGCATGCTGTTTGGGAGTGTGGACTGTGGATTTAGGGACATGCATGGGACTGCACAGTCACAGGTAACAACTGCCATTCTTACAGGCTAAATAATGACCGAGCAAGTTGTGGGAGAGGAGGAACACAGTGGTGGGAGGAGGAGGAGGCCTAATTTCACCAAGGCGAGACTGAAGCCCTGTTTGAGGCCTACCTGGATCAGGAGCCACTTCTCAGCGGATGGCAGGGAACACCTCAAGCCCGTGCTGCTGCATGGGAGGAGGTGGCACGTGCTGTGAACCTGCATGGCAGCCACCAGTGCTCCGTGCAGGAGTGCAAGAAGAAGATGGGCACAGACAGGAGGAGGATAAAGGAGAAGGTGGCTGCCATCAGGGCAGCACGAGCTGCGACAGGTGGGGGACAGCCGGAGGTGGTATACCTGACCCCACAGGAGGAGAGTATTGCTGGAAGCATGCAGCATAGTGCCATTGAGGATGTTCCGGGTGGTGGCTTCCAGATGGGTGGTGGCCCATCACTGCATGGTAAGTCATGGTCTGTTTATCGGGGGGGGCAGGGTAGGTCACATGCAGTAACGCGACTTTGTTTTCCCTTACAGATCCTGACTGTCTGCATGGGTCAGCGGTGGTGGGTCTGTCCACTGAGGACAGTCAGCTGGAGATGGGGGAGGGCCCGTCCACCTTCACAGGTATACGTGGCTCAGTGTGACAGTGGGCCCACCTGGCTGTCCACACTGATGTTGTTGTTGTAACAGGTATGGAGGAAGCCCTGCCCATGTCCCAGCGTGACAGCATCCATGGATGCCAGCATGCTGTGACACGGGCCGGTGCCGAGTCTGTCACTGATGATGATGTCACCAACAGCATGGGCAGTGACACGTGTGCACCATGGGATGGCCACACATCAGGTAACATCACGGCCATGGCTGTGGGTGGTGCTGCCATGGAGGCCTGCGTGTCAGCACAGTCCCAGCCTGTGCCTGTCAGCACCAGTGGGGCAGCACTGGTGTTTGTTCAGGACAGTGGGACTGTTGCGGCCACTGTGGCAGCACCACTGAGCCCTGGGGACTGGCAGCCGGAGGGGCAGCATCAGTGATCGGCCAATGGGCTTGGGGGTACAAGGTCCAGCGGCGGCGTCTGTGCACCTCCTGTGGACATGCCCAGACCTGGTCCTGGTGCGCAGCGCCCACCCTCAAGGGGTGCTGAGCATCAAGGCTGCACACACCCTGAGGGACAGGATGCCGAGGAGGCAGATGACCTCTTGGACGAGCACACCCACCTACTGCAAGCATCAGTCCAGCAGCAGATGCGGCTTGGGACGTCAGTGGATGCACTGTGTGCGGCTCTGGAGCGGGCAGAGGAGTGTCGCAGCAGAGACACCACTCTGATCCTGGCAGGGATGGACCAGTTCCGGGAGGATGTGACCGTTGCCATTGACAGGCATGCACAGGCATTCACTGCTGTCATGGCCACAATGGGCACACAGTCATGTGCCCATGTGTCACGGACACCACACAGTGCACTGTCCACCCCCTGTTCCCGGCGTCGTGTGACACCCTCCCTGTTGAAACCGGGTTCAGGTGTGGGCATCCTGAGCACACCTGGCGCAGGCATGTTCCGTGTGCTGCAGACCCCTGTGCGAGCACAGTCACGTTCATGCAGTGGAACCCCTGGGGGACCATTGGTGCCACCCCATGAGGCCAGTGGTCAGCCTGTCAGTGCTGGCAGGTCTCAGCAGGGCTGCCCATGCATCTGTGGTTTCCGGGGCACTGTGTCGCATGACTGACCTGTCTCCCAATGCGGCTACTGTCTGGTGCTGCCCTGTGTGCATTGTGTCTTTCAGTGGGCAGTGCACGGGTGGGTACCCGGCCCTGCATGCAGACACACAGTCCATCTGCACACCCTCCCAGCTGCTGTCCGCAGTTGCGTGTGCATGATGATGCCTGCATTGCGCTGTACACCAATGTGCAATGGTGCTCAGCATCTGACACACGCACATGGACAGACAGTGGGTGTGATGGTCTGTGGACACGTGTGTGGCTAGGGGTGGTGTTCTGGGTCAGTGTGCCTCCTACCCTTTGTGCAAGTTTGTTGCGTGTTGTGTGTGTGTGTGTCCCCGTCTGCATGGCATGTTAGGCCTCACCCATCCCTGGTTGTGTGTGTGGTTCCATGCCCGGCCACTTCCCTTGATGGCATGCACCCCTGGAGTGTGTCCATGCGTGGTTGTGGGTTGTGCCTTGGCCACTGGTGGTTGCACATGGCTCCATGACTTACCTGGTTGGCTGAAGTGCTCCTCTGTGATGGTGTCCCAGTGCAGCTGTGCCAGCCGGAGCAGTTGGGGGTCCCGTCGGCAAAGGGGGGGCTGCCCATCACCATCATCACCGGCATCCTCATCATCCCCATTGCTGTCCCCCTCTTCGACCTGTACGGCTATCCCACATTCATTGGCCATGTTCTGCAGGATGCAACAGGCCAGGAATAGCCCGCAGGCCTTTGAGGGGCTGTACTGTAGGGCACTGCCGGTGGTGTCCAGGCAATGGAAATGTGCCTTCAGCATCCCGAACACCCGCTCGATGAAATTACGTGTGGTGGTGTGTGCCTCATTGAAGCGTTGCTGCGATGGGGTCGCGGGCCACTGGTAGGGTGTGAGCAGCCAGGGATGGAGTGGGTATCCACTGTCACCTGTGTGTAGAGGGTGGAGGTTAGTTTGGTGATCAGCATCAGCCTGCCCCGGGCCATGTAGGCCACTACCTATGTCACCTCTGACCATACCCGCCCAGGCCCAATGATTGTCCATGTGGTTTGCATACTCACCCACTAGGTGTCCACTGGGGATATCCCCACTCTCGAATCTGTGGCACAGTGATGACTGGTGCCAGATGAAGGCATCATGTGCTCCCCCAGGGTGCGTGGCACAGACATTGATTATGCGCCCCCTGGCATCACGCACCACCTGGCAGTTGATGCTGGCACAGCCCTTGCGATTGATGTATGCGGCCCCCTCGGGATCAGGTGGTGTGCGGATGGCCACATGGGTGCAGTCTATTGCCCCTAGCATGCCAGGCATACGTGCTACCCTGTGGAACTCCTGTATGTTTGCTGTGCACTCTGCCGGTGTGCTGGGGAAATGGATGTACTCTGCAGCATGTGGCAGCAGTGCGCTGAGGAATTGGGTGAGGTGGCGTGATGTGGCCGACTGGGTTATGCCTGTGGTGTCCCCAGTTGGTCTCTGGAAGGTACCTGTGGTGGCAAGCACATGCAAGCTGTCACTTTGGTCTCCACTGACAGGGCATGGCTCCGCTGTGGGTGCCTGCATCACATCACTGCACAGCTCACAGAGCCGCCTCAGAATTGCCCGATCCAGGTGGTACCGCCCACAATCTCGGTATCACTGTACAGCTCAGCTGGTGCGGGCTCGGTACTGCCTGTTGGGGGCATACCACTGACGGGCCCTTCCACGGCCATGCCCCTCGCTGCCCGCCTTCTCACCCCCCTCATAATGGCCTCCATCTGGAAGGTGGCACTGGCCATGTCCCTGGCTTGTGTTCATCCTCCCGGCAGCTATTACTGTATTCTCCCTGCTGTCCTCACTGCTACTTCCTCTGCACCAGAAACACCTGCATATGCTGGCCTCACTGCTGTGTGGTGTACCTCCCCCTTCTGCAGTGTCTCCCCACACCTTCTCCTGTGGCTATTGCTTCCAGGTGCCCTTTCCTGCCTGGCCCTGTGTGTCCCTGCTGCCCAGTGTGTCCTGCTGTGAGTTGCTCTCATATGTGGCTTTCCTGTAGCGTTCTTGGGCCTCTCCCTTGCTCCCTTTTATTTTGGCTCATTTCCGCTATGGAGCAACTTCCGCTTGCTCCCCTATTGCGCATGGCGCATGTTGTTGAATATCGCACTGTGCCATTTATGCATGGTTCCTCCCCCTTCAGTTGCGCATGCCTCATTATCATTGCGCTGTTGCTCAGCGTGATTTGGGGGGTGCAACTGCCTCCTGCTGAATATCACAGAATGGCGCATTTTTGGACTTGCGCAGGTGCAACCCTATTGCGCATGGCTCAACTCTTTTGAATATCTGGGCCATGGTCTCTACTCTACTCTGACCTGTGGAAATATTTCCAGTTAAGGGATGCACTTAAGTCCATCCTTCTGCTAGACAAGGGCTCGATTGGACACTCATCCCAACTCCACAAGTGGCTCTGCACACCCAAAGGGACAGCAGGGATAATATACGCTTCACTCAGGGATGCCCTGTCTAACACTGCTGCTTCCTCTAAGGCCAAATGGGAAAAGGCATTGCAAATTCAAATCTCAGATGCACAGTGGGGAAAATGTTGGCAAACAGGGCATACAGTGCATAGGGATGCCCGGAGCAGATTCATACATAACAAAATACTCCACTCATGGTATAGGACCCCTGTAGTGCTTAAAAAGGTGAAAGTACTGACTCAAGATAACTGTCGGAGGTATCAACTGCTTGGAGGGGACTTATATCATATCCTATGGCAGTGCCCATCAATATCCCCAACCTGGGAGAGAGCATTCCAAAAAGCTAGTGAGATTCTTCATCACCACATTCCACCCCGGCCTCTCTGATGCTGCTGTACATGAGATCAGAGGCCCCATATCTTACCTTTCATGAGTTCAGATGGTTAATGCAGCTCTGCATGCAGGTAAAACATAACATTCTGAAGAACTGGAGAAGTCCCACCATATCCACCATGAGTGAAATTCTTTCAGCACTTACCCAGGTGTGTGAGCTGGACAGATGCTCCCATTTGGTGTTGGGACTGGTGCGGTCATGCCAGAAAAGTTGGGCACCACATATGGCCAACTGGCTCCCAGTGTGGGTATAGGCTGAAAGAATTGGTTACTATAGTGGACTATACTTTGTTAATGACAATATGCATGGCTATGACCTTCTGTTCAATAAACAATGTTTCTATCTGAAGGTTTTGTATACTATAGACAGTCTGTAAATAGTTTATTAATCAATGTTTATTAATCGGATGGATCTCAGCATAACTTACCTTTGACTGTTACAGGACCCTGATAAAAGGCTGCATTTTACTTTGTGGTGACCTTCCCTTTCTGATACTGCTCCTGGAATGACAACTGGAAGGTATATCTTTCTGACTACTTGAAGCCTTTGCTAATCAGCAGCGATACCTCCTACTTGATTACATACTCCACCAAGGAGACGAGGTAGGTGCCCCTTCCCCATTATGCCAGATTACCTATGTTATTACACTCAGTCATGACTTTTTTTGTTGCAGAACATGATTATTTGCTGGTCCTCCTTCACAGCCACGAACTGGCTGAACACCGGTTTGTATAAATTAGACTACAGATTGTTGTTTGTTAATTATTTTTGTTTATGTAATTATATGTTATGTAATGTATGTTTGTTTTGAAACCAATAAAACTTTTAACTGACAAAAAAGCATTATAGAAAAGACAGCAAAACTTGAAACCTGTGTAACTGGACACCAAATTAATATATTTCACAAAACCAGCAAAATGCACATTTGTGGCACAAGCCCTTTGTACCCTGAAAATTTCACAGCAAAATTGCAAAACATTTCTTCCCAGCATAGTGACAAAGAAAAAAACAGTGCACATCTGACATTACAATGCTATCCTAAGGGAAACAAAGCAAATTTTAAACCTGCAGAATTCTACAGCAGAGTAATATATTTTCACCAAAGCAGCAAAAGTTCTTTTTTTCACAATTTGCAGAAAACAAAAATCCTTTTTCACAAATTGTGAAAAAGGATACTGTTGTGCAATTCCTTTTTTGTGATATTGAGAAAAAGAAAATCATTTTCATAAATTGCAAAAAAGATCCTGTTTCATGTTTTTTTTTTCTTTAGTTTGTGAAACAGGATTTAGGAATCTGAAAAAAAAATCAAATTTTTAAGTAACTTATTGAAAAACTAACCTCATATTCAGATTCTATGGGTCCTAATTAGGTAAAGTCAACTGTCATTTTCTACTAAACCCATTTTTTTTTAGTTATTTCATTTTGTTTTCACTGCTAACTGAAAACAAGATGGTGGAAGCATGGAAAAGATTTTGCATTTGTGGCAAAAGATCCTGCATTTGTGAAAATGGATTTGGCATTTGCAATAAAAAATCATTTTTTGAGCAGGACATCTAACTGGTCCCATAGGAAATAATGGGAAACTTTGAAATTTAATAACTTTGGAATGGATTAATATTTTTGCACCAAGTCTTCAAAAGGTTGATCTGTAACCCAAGACTTTTCTATCAAAAAAGTATTAGACTAAAATTCCACACCGTTTTTTTGTGCAGCGGCGTGACAAAGAATTTCACCAAAAACTGTCATTTTCACATTTTTATTGAAAATCCATATCTCCACAGCCTAACATCCAACAGGAATGACACTTGCAACATCAAGAGATCATTGTTCCCTGATGTCATGTGCAAAATTTCATGTGAATCGCTTGAATAGTTGCAAAGTTATTAATTTATTAGTAAAGATTGGACCCTAACTATAGGGGTGCAGTTGCGCCCCTATAATATATAACTATATATACAGGGGATATGACATGGCCTGAGTGAAGATATCATATTTATCTTCACGAGAGGGCCAATGATATCACATATTCTCTTATATGAAGACACGAGTGAGATCTGATGCTCTTATTGGCCCGAGGAAGATAAATATGATATCTTCACTCAGGCCATGTCATGTTCTGTTTATATAACATGTGTTTTGGGCTTTTTGTAGCATGATCCCCTAAAGCACCCCCCACCCCCAAATCTTGCAACATCACAGATTCCATACTGTATTAAAATAAATTATCTGGCGGATCCTGTTAATTTACAGTTTTTTTTTTTTTTTGAAATACTGTTATTTCATTGAGCTTGGTATTATTTGTAATTAAAAACAGTAATGTAAAGAGGTTCCTGGATGATTGTCCACCTGTGCTACCGACAAAATCCTGTAATACTTTCACTTTCCCCCCGAACTGTAGCGTGACCGAGCGGCATGTAAACGAGCAGATTACCGGTACCAGAGCTTTAAAATAAGTGTCTGCACTTTAAAGAAAATCCTGGCTTTTATCTCCCAATAACATGGTTTACTTAATAGAAGGACCGTCTCTACCACGAAGCACAGCGAGGTGAGTAGTCTGCTTTAAAACAGGAGAAGAAAGTGCGGCGTAAGGGCAAAAGGCCAGAATTGCTTAAAAACAGGGATAAATAGTCCAAACAAACTGCCACCGAAGGGCTGCAGCACTTAGTCTTGAATCGCTCAGAGTAAACCTGAAGCGTGGTAGAAGGCGTGCAGCGGCGCAGTAGTCCCAGTCCAAGAAAGTTCCCCAAGGCCAGCAGCCCAGGTGAAACAGGCGCTTTCCTGAGGGAGTACAGCCAGGAGCACTGCTGACTGAGCTGAGGCAACTGGCAGCTGGAAAGCGGTGAAAACGTACCTGGCTGCTTTTACACTTTTAGCAGGTCAAAGGACCAGGAGCGGCTGAGCCTCATGGTTCTCCTTCTGGGCGTGCTAATCAGCGGTCAGCCCCTGTTAACAGGCTTCCTGGAAGAGCAGGGCGTAGGACTTTGGTGATTTCGGCAGGGCTGGCGGCTCTTCGGATGAACCTGGGCAGGCAGGCGGAGGGTCCTCGGCAGCACTGAGGGCTTCAATGGCAGGTTCCTAAGCCCCGGCGGGCTAGGAGAGGACCTAAGGAGAGCGGCAAGGGAGAGACTTAACTAAGGGAAGCTGAAGGACAAGGCGCAGTAAGAGGACAAAGAAAAAGGGAGGGAGTGTGAGATTAGGGAGGGGATCCAAGGAAACAAAGAGAGAGGGGCTGTAACACAATATAGGCAGGTAAAGTCAAGCTTTAAGTTAGTTGCAAGACAGCTCTACAGGTTAAGACTTTAGGCTCTATGAAATACAAGTACTAGGCAGTATAAGAGGACTAACTACTCAGAGAAATAGCTCAGGTATGCACTCTAAGCAAAAAACAGGGCAAAAGGCCAGAATTGCTTAAAAACTAGGGATAAACAGTCCAAACAATCTGCCACTGAAGGGGCTGTAGCACTTGAGTCTTGAATCCGCTCGGAGTAAACCTGAAGCGGGTAGGGAGGCGCTTACCAGCGGCACTCAGTAGTCCCAGTCCAAGGAAGTTCCCCAAGGCCAGCTGCTCAGGTGATAACAGCCGCTTTTCCTGAGGGAGTACAGCCAGGGAGCACTGCAGACTGAGCTGGAGGCAACCGGCAGCTGGAAAGCGGTGAAAACGTACCTGGCGGCTTTTACACTTTTAGCAGGTCAAAGGACCAGGGAGCGGCTGAGCTCGTGGTTCTCCTTCTGGGTGTGCTAATCAGTGGTCGGCCCCTGTCAACAGGCTTCCTGGAAGATCATGGGCAGGACTTTGGCGGTTTCGGCAGGGCTGGCGGCTCTTCGGATGAACCTAGGCAGGCAGGCGGAGGTCCTCGGCAGCACTGGGGTTTCGATGGCAGGTTCCTAAGCCCCGGCGGGCTAGGAGAGGACCTAAGGAGAGTGACAAGGGAGACACTTAAGTAAGGGAAGCAGAAGGACAAGGCGCAGTAAGAGGACAAAGAAAAAGGGCGGGAGTGTGAGATTAGGGAGGGGATCCAAGGAAACAAGGAGAGAGGGGCTGTAACACACTATAGGCAGGTAAAGTCAAGCTTTAAGTTAGTTGCAAGACAGCTCTACAGGTTAAAACTTTAGGCTCTATGAAATACAAGTACTAGGCAGTATAATAGGACTAACTACACAGAGAAATAGCTCAGGTATGCACTCTGAGCAAAAAACAGGGCAAAAGGCCTGAATTGCTTAAAAACCAGGGATAAATAGTCCAAACAAACTGCCACTGAAGGGGCTGTAACACTTGAGTCTTGAATCTGCTCGAAGTAAACCTGAAGCGGCTAGGGAGGTGCTTGCGAGCGGCACTCAGTAGTCCCAGTCCAAGAAAGTTCCCCAAGGCCAGCTGCTTAGGTGAAAAGCCGCTTTCCTGAGGGAGTACAGCCAGGAGCACTGCAGACTGAGCTGGAGACAACCGCAACTGGAAAGAGGTGAAACGCATCTGGCGGCTTTACGCTTTTAGCGGGTCAAAGGACCAGGGTGCAGCCGAGCCTGGTTCTCCTGGGCGCTGAATCAGCGGTCGGCCCTTGGTCAACAGGCTTCCTTGAAGTGCTGGGCGAGGACTTTGGCGGTTGCAGCAGGGCTGGCGGCTCTTCGGATGTACCTGGGCAGGCAGACGGAGGGTCCACGCTGCACTGGGGTCTCGATGGTGGGTTCTAAGCCCCGCAGGCTAGGAGAGGACCTAAGGAGAGCAGCAAGGAGAGACTTAAGTAAGTGAAGCTGAAGGTCAAGGCGCAGTCAGTAGCGAAAAAAAAGAAGCGGGAGTGTGAGATTAGGAAGGGGATCCAAGGAAACTGTGAGAGAAGGGCAGTAACACACTATAGGCAGGTAAAGTCAAGCTTTAAGATAGTTGCTAGATAGCTCTACAGGTTAGGACTTTAGGCTGTATGAAATACAAGTACTAGGCAGTATAAGAGGACTAACTACTCAGAGAAATAGTTCAGGTATGCACTCTAAGCAAAAAACAGGGCAAAAGGCAAGAATTGCTTAAAAACCAGGGATAAATAGTCCAAACAAAGTGCCACCGAAGGGGCTGTAGCACTTGAGTCTTGAATCCGCTCGGAGTTAACCTGAAGCGGTAGGGAGGTGCTTGCAAGCTGCGCTCAGTAGTCCCAGTCCAAGATAGTTCCCCAAAGCCAGCAGCTCAGGTGAAAACAGCCGCTTTTGGTGAGGGAGTACAGCCAGGGAGCACTGCAGACTGAGCTGGAGGCAACCGCAGCTGGAAGGCGGTGAAAACATACCTGGCGGCTTCTACTATTAGCGGGTCAAAGGACCAGCGTGCGGCTAAGCTAGTGGTTCTGCTCCTGGCCGTGCAGATCAGCAGTCGGCCCTGTCAACAGGCTTCCTGGAAGGCTGGGCGCAGGACTTTGGTGGTTGCGGCAGGGTGGCGCTCGGATGTACATGGGCAGGCAGGTGGAGGGTCCTCGCAGCACCTGGGTGTCTCGATGGAGGGTTCGCAAGCCCCAGCAGGCTAGGAGAGGACCTAAGGAGAGCAGCATGGAGAGACTTAAGTAAGGGAAGCTGAAGGAGAAGGCGGTCAGAGGACAAAGAAAAAGGGTGGGAGTGTGAGATTAGGGAAGGGATACCAGGAAACAGACAGAGAGGGGCTGTAACACACTATAGGCAGGTAAAGTCAAGCTTTAAGTTAGTTGCAAGATAGCTCTACAGGTTAAGACTTTAGGCTCTATGAAATACAAGTACTAGGCAGTGTAAGAGGACTAACTACTCAGAGAAATAGCTCAGGTATGCACTCTAAGCAAAAAACAGGGCAAAAGGCCAGAATTGCTTAAAAACCAGGGATAAATAGTCCAGACAAACTGCCACCGAAGGGACTGTATCCCTTGAGTCTTGAATCTGCTTGGAGTTAACCTGAAGCGGGTAGGAAGCCGCTTGCGAGCGGCGCTCAGTAGTTCCAGTCCAAGAAAGTTCCCCAAGCCAGCAGCTCAGGTGAAAACAGCCGCTTTTCCTGAGGGAGTACAGCCAGGGAGCACTGCAGACTGAGCTGGAGGCAACCGGCAGCTGGAAAGCGGTGAAAACGTACCTGGCGGCTTTTACGCTTTTAGCGGGTCAAAGGACCAGGGTGCGGGCGGGCTCGTGGTTCTCCTTCTGGGCGTGTGAATCAGCGGTCGGCCCCTGTCATCAGGCTTCCTAGAAGGGCTGGGCGCAGGACTTTGGCAGTTGCGGCAGGGCTGGCGGCTCTTCGGATGTACCTGGGCAGGCAGGCGGAGGGTCCTCGGCAGCACTGTGGGTTTCGATGGTTGGTTCCTAAGCCCCGTCGGTCTTGGAGAGGACCTGGCGGCTTTTACGCTTTTAGCGGGTTAAAGGACCAGGGTGCGGCCAAGCTCGTGGTTCTCCTTCTAGGCGTGTGAATCAGCAGTCAGTCCCTGTCAACAGGCTTCCTGGAAGGGCTGGGTGCCACGCACAACGATTCCGGCAGGGCTGGCGGCTCTTCGGAAGAACCTGGGCAGGCAGGTGGAGGGTCCTCGCAGCACTGTGCATCTCGTTGGCAGGATCCTAAGCCCCAGTGAGCTAGGAGAGGACCTAAGGAGAGCAGCAAGGGAGTGACTTAAGTAAGGGAAGCTGAAGGACAAGGCGCAGTCAGAGGACAAAGAAAAAGGGCGGGAGTGTGAGATTAGGGAAGGGATCCAAGGAAACAGAGAGAGAGGGGCTGTAACACACTGTAGGCAGGTAAAGTCAAGCTTTAAGTTAGTTGCAAGATAGCTCTACAGGTTAAGACTTTAGGCTCTATGAAATACAAGTACTAGGCAGTATAAGAGGACTAACTACACAGAGAAATAGCTCAGGTATGCACTCTAAGCAAAAAACAGGGCAAAGAGCCAGAATTGCTTAAAACCAGGGATAAATAGTCCAAACAAACTGCCACCAAGGGCTGTTGCCCTGAGTCTTGAATCCGCCTAGAGTTAAAATGAAGCGGTAGGGAGCGCTGGCGCAGCGGCGCCAGTAGTCCCAGTCCAAGAAAGTTCCAGGCCAAAACCAGCCGCTTTTGCTGAGGGAGTACAGCCAGGGAGCACTGCAGACTGAGCTGGAGGCAACCGCAGCAGGAAAGCGGTGAAATGTACCTGGCGGCTTTACGCTTTAGCCGGTCAAAGGACCAGGTGCGGGCGGGCTCGTGGTTCTCCTTCTGGGCGTGTGAATCAGCGGTCGGCCCCTGTCATCAGGCTTCCTAGAAGGGCTGGGCGCAGGACTTTGGCAGTTGCGGTAGGGTTCGCTGCTCTTCGGGTGTACCTGGGCAGGCAGGCGGAGGGTCCTCGGCAGCACTGTGGGTTTCGATGGCGGGTTCCTAAGCCCCGGCGGTCTTGGAGAGATCCTGGCGGCTTTTACGCTTTTAGCGGGTTAAAGGACCAGGGTGCGGCCAAGCTCGTGGTTCTCCTTCTGGGCGTATGAATCAGTGGTCGGCCCCTGTCAACAGGCTTCCTGGAAGGGCTCGGCAAAGGACTTTGGCAGTTGCGGCAGGGCTGGCGGCTCTTTGGATGTACCTGGCCAGGCAGGTGGAGGGTCCTCGGCAGCACTGGGCGTCTCGATGGCGGGTTCCTAAGTCCCGGCGGGCTAGGAGAGGACCTGGCGGCTTTTACGCTTTTAGCGGGTCTAAAGATCAGGGTGCGGCCGAGCTAGTGGTTCTCCTTCTGGGCGTGCGAATCAGCGGTCAGCCCCTGTCAACAGGCTTCCTGGAAGGGTTGAGCGCAGGAGTTTGACAGTCGCAGCAGGGCTGGCGGCTCTTCGGATGTACCTGGGCAGGCAGGCGGAGGGTCCACGGCTGCACTGGGGGTCTCGATGGTGGGTTCCTAAGCCCCGGCGGGCTAGGAGAGGACCCAAGGAGAGCAGCAAGGGAGAGACTTAAAAGAGAAGCTGAAGGACAATGCGCGGTCAGAGGACAAAGAAAAGGGGCGGGAGTGTGAGATTAGGGTGGGGATCCAAGGAAACAGTGAGAGAGGGGCGGTAACACGCTATAGGCAGGTAAAGTCAAGCTTTAAGTTAGTTGCTAGATAGCTCAACAGGTTAAGACTTTAGGCTGTATGAAATACAAGTACTAGTCAGTATAAGAGGACTAACTACACACAGAAATAGCTCAGGTATGCACTCTAAGCAAAAAACAGGTCAAAAGGCCAGAATTGCTTAAAAACCAGGGATAAATAGTCCAAACAAACTGCCACCGAAGGCGCTGTAGCACTTGAGTCTTGAATCCGCTCGGAGTAAACCTGAAGCAGGTAGGAAGGCGCTTGTGAGCGGTGCTCAGTAGTCCCAGTCCAAGAAAGTTCCCAAGGCCAGCTGCTCAGGTGAAAACAGCAGCTTTTCCTGAGGAGTACAGCCAGGGAGCACTGCAGACTGAGCTGGAGGCAACCGGCAGCTGGAAAGCGGTGAAAACGTCCTGGCGCTTTTAGGCTTTTAGCGGGTCAAAGGACCAGGGTGTGGCCGAGCTCGTGGTTCTCCTTCTGGGCGTGCGAATCAGCAGTCGGCCCCTGTCAACAGGCTTCCTGGAAGGGCTGGGCGTAGGACTTTGGCGGTTTCGGCAGGGCTGGCGGCTCTTCAGATGAACCTGGGCAGGCAGGCGGAGGGTCCTCGGCAGCACTGATGGTCTCGATGGTAGGTTTCTAAGCCCCAGCGGGCTAGGAGAGGACCTGGCAGCTTTTACGCTTTTAGCGGGTCAAAGGACCAGGGTGCAGCCAAGTTCATGGTTCTCCTTCTGGGCATGCGAATCAGCGGTCGGACCCTGTCAACAGGCTTCCTGGAAGGGCTGGGCGCAGGACTTTGGTGGTAGCGCAGTGCTGGCGGCTCTTCGGATGTACCTGGGCAGGCAGGCGGAGGGTCCTCGGCAGCACTGGGGGTCTCGATGGTGGGTTCCTAAGCCCCGGCGGCTAGGAGAGGACCTAAGGAGAGCAGCAAGGGAGAGACTTAAGTAAGGGAAGCTGAAGGACAAGGCGCGGTCAGAGGACAAAGAAAAAGGCGGAGTGTGAGATTAGGGAGGGATCCAAGGAAACAGAGAGAGAGGGCTGTGACACACTATAGGCAGGTAAAGTCAAGCTTTAAAGTTAGTTGCAAGATAGCTCTACAGGTTAAGACTTTAGGCTCTATGAAATACAAGTACTAGGCAGTATAAGAGGACTAACTACACAGAGAAATAGCTCAGGTATGCACTCTAAGCAAAAACAGGGCAAAAGGCCAGAATTGCTTAAAACCAGGGATAAATAGTCCAAACAAACTGCCACCAAGGGGCTGTTGCACTTGAGTCTTGAATCCGCTCAGAGTTAACCTGAAGCGGTAGGAGGCTTTGCGAGCGGGCGCTCAGTAGTCCCAGTCCAAGAAAGTTCCCCAAGGCCAGCAGCTCAGGTGAAAACAGCCGCTTTGCTGAGGGAGTACAGCCAGGAGCACTGCAGACTGAGCTGGAGGCAACCGCAGCTGGAAAGCGGTGAAAAGCATCCTGGCGGCTTTTACGCTTTTAGCAGGTCAAAGGACCAGGGTGCGGGCGAGCTCGTGGTTCTCCTTCTAGGCATGTGAATCAGCGGTTGGCCCTGTCATCAGGCTTCCTAGAAGGGCTGGGCGCAGGACTTTGGCAGTTGTGGCAGGGCTGGCGGCTCTTCGAGATACCTGGGCAGGCAGGCGGAGGTCCCGGCAGCACTGGGGGTCTCATGGTTGGGTTCCTAAGCCCCGGTGGACTCGGAGAGGACCTGGCGGCTTTTACGATTTTAGCGGGTTAAAGGACCAGGGTGCGGCCAAGCTCGTGGTTCTCCTTCTGGGCGTGTGAATCAGCGGTTGGCCCCTGTCAACAGGCTTCCTGGAAGGGCTGGGTGCAGGACTTTGGCGGTTTCGGCAGGGCTGGCGGCTCTTCGGATGAACCTGGGCAGGCAGGTGGAGGGTTCTCGGCAGCACTGGGGTTCTCGTTGGCGGGTTCCAAAGCCCCGGTGGGCTAGGAGAGGACCTAAGGAGAGCAGCAAGTGAGTGACTTAAGTAAGGGAAGCTGAAGGACAAGGCGCAGTCAGAGGACAAAGAAAAAGGGCGGGAGTATGAGATTAGGGAGGGTATCCAAGGAAACAGAGAGAGAGGGGCTATAACACACTATAGGCAGGTAAAGTCAAGCTTTAAGTTAGTTGCAAGATAGCTCTACAGGTTAAGACTTTAGGCTCTATGAAATACAAGTACTAGGCAGTATAAGAGGACTAACTACTCAGAGCAATAGCTCAGGTATGCACTCTAAGCAAAAAACAGGGCAAAAGGCCAGAATTGCTTAAAAACCAGGGATGAATAGTCCAAACAAACTGCCACCGAAGGGGCAGTTGCACTTGAGTCTTGAATACGCTCATAGTTAACCTGAAGCGGGTAGGGAGGCGCTTGCGAGCGGCGCTCAGTAGTCCCAGTCCAAGAAAGTTCCCCAAGGCCAGCAGCTCAGGTGAAAACAGCCACTTTTGCTGAGGGAGTACAGCCAGGGAGCACTGCAGACTGAGCTGGAGGCAACCAGCAGCAGGAAAGCGGTGAAAACGTTCCTGGCGGCTTTCACTACTGTGTCAAAGGACCAGAGTCGTGAGGGCTCGTGGTTCTCCTTCTGGGCGTGTGGAATCAGCGGTTGGCCCCTGTCATCAGGCTTCCTAGAAGGGCTGGGCGCAGGACTTTGGCAGTTGTGGCAGGGCTCGTGGCTCTTCGGATGTACCTGGGCAGGCAGGCTGAGGGTCCTCGGCAGCACTGTGGGTTTCGATGGTGGGTTCCCTAAGCCCCGCGGTCTTGGAGAGGATCCTGGTGGCTTTTACGCTTTTAGCAGGTTAAAGGACCAGGGTGCGGCCAAGCTCGTGGTTCTCCTTCTGGGCATGTGAATCAGCGGTTGGCCCCTGTCAACAGGCTTCCTGGAAGGGCTGGGCACAGGACTTTGGCGGTTGCGGCAGGGCTGGCGGCTCTTTGGATGTACCTGGCCAGGCAGGCGGAGGGTCCTCGGCTGCACTGGGGGTCTCGATGGGGGCTCCTAAGCCCCGGCGGGCTAGGAGAGGACCTGGCAGCTTTTACGCTTTTGTTGGGTCAAAGGACCAGGGTGTGGCCGAGCTCGTGGTTCTCCTTCTGGGCGTGCGAATCAGCGGTTGGCCCATGTCAACAGGCTTCCTGGAAGGGCTGGGCGCAGGATTTTGGCAGTTGCGGCAGGGCTGGCGGCTCTTTGGATGTTCCTGGGCAGGCAGGCGGAGGGTCCTCGGCAGCCCTGGGGGTCTCGATGGTGGGTTCCTAAGCCCCGGTGGGCTAGAAGAGGACCTGGCCGCTTTTACACTTTTAGCGGTTCAAAGGACCAGGGTGCTGCCGAGCTCGTGGTTCTCCTTCTGGGCGTGCTAATCAGCGGTCGGCCCCTGTCAACAGGCTTCCTGGAAGGGCTGAGCGCAGGACTTTGACGGTCGCGGCAGGGCTAGCGGCTCTTCGGATGTACCTGGGCAGGCAGGCGGAGGGTCCTCGGCAGCACTGGGGGTCTCGATGGGGGGCTCCTAAGCCCCGGCAGGCTAGGAGAGGACCTGGCAGCTTTTACGCTTTTGTTGGGTCAAAGGACCAGGGTGTGGCCGATCTCGTGGTTCTCCTTCTGGGCGTGCGAATCAGCGGTTGGCCCATGTCAACAGGCTTCCTGGAAGGGCTGGGCGCAGGATTTTGGCAGTTGCGGCAGGGCTGGCGGCTCTTCGGATGTTCCTGGGCAGGCAGGCGGAGGTTCCTCGGCAGCCCTGGGGGTCTCAATGGTGGGTTCCTAAGCCTCGGTGGGCTAGGAGAGGACCTGGCGGCTTTTACGCTTTTAACAGGTAAAAAAATCAGGGTGCAGCCGAGCTCGTGGTTCTACTTCCGGGCGTCCGAATCAGCGGTCGGTCCCTGTCAACAGACTTCCTGGAAGGGCTGGGCGCTGGACTTTGGCCATTGCGGCAGGGCTGGCTGCTCTTCAGATGTAGCTGGGCAGGCAGGCGGAGGGTCCTCAGCAGCACTGGGGGTCTCGATGGTGGGTTCCTAAGCTCCGGCGGGCTAGAAGAGGACCTGGCGACTTTTACGCTTTTAGCAGGTCAAAGGACCAGGGTGCAGCCGATCTCGTGGTTCTCCTTCTTGGCGTGCGAGTCAGCGGTCGGCCCCTGTCAACAGGCTTCCTGGAAGGGCTGGGCGCAGGACTTTGGCGGTTGCGGCAGGGCTGGTGGCTCTTCGGATGTACCTGGGCAGGCAGGCGGAGGGTCCTCGGCAGCACTGGGGGTCTCGATGGCGGGTTCCTAAGCCCCGGCGGGCTAGAAGAGGACCTGGCGGCTTTTACGCTTTTAGCGGGTCAAAGGACCAGGGTGCAGCCGAGCTCGTGGTTCTCCTTCTGGGCATGCGAATCAGCGGTCGGCCCCTGTCAACAGGCTTCCTGGAAGGGCTGGGCGCAGGGCTTTGGCGGTTGCAGCAGGCTGGTGGCTCTTGGATGTATCTGGGCAGGCAGGCAGAGGGTCCTCGGCAGCACTGGGGGTCTCGATGGTGGGTTCCTAAGCCCTGGTGGTCAGGGAGAGGACCTGGCGGCTTTACGCTTTAGCGGGTCAAAAAATCAGGTTGCGGCCGAGCTCATGGTTCTCTTTCTGGGCGTGCGAATCAGCGGTCTGCCCCTGTCAACAGGCTTCCTGGAAGGGCTGGGCGCTGGACTTTGGCCGTTGCGGCAGGGCTGGTGGCTCTTCGGATGTAGCTGGGCAGGCAGGTGGAGGGTCCTCGGCAGCACTGGGGGTCTCGATGGCAGGTTCCTAAGCCCCGGCGGTCTAGGATATGACCTGGCGGCTTTTACGCTTTTAGCGGGTCAAAGGACCAGGGTGCGGCCGAGCTCGTGGTTCTCCTTCTGGGCGTGCGAATCAGCGGTCGGCCCCTGTCATCAGACTTCCTGCAAGAGCTGGGTGCAGGACTTTTGCAGTTTCGGCAGGGCTGGCGGGTCTTCAGATGTACCTGGGCAGGCAGGCGGAGGGTCCTCGGCAGCACTGGGGCTACCATTGTGATTATTTAATTGTGCACATTTAGGTAAATGATCTTAGAATGACAAAGTGACTGTGTGTGTGAGAGCAGAGACTTGTCTGCCACAGTCTCACCAGTACAATGATGATGTAATGTACTGGCTGCACCTCCCACCAACCCCCAGGATGATGATGATGATGATGCGGTCCAAAATAGGCAGGCAAGTCCTAGATTCCTATCTTGGTTTTTAACCTGTCTCCTAACCCCTAACTTTTTGTAGAAGGAGTCAGTGCATTTTTTTGTATGTCACCAAGTATTTTTAGTATATCAACTGGTCTCGGTATGGAGCACAATTCAAAGCAATGTGAAAGAACAGAGCACACCAGGCAATCCAAAGTAACCACTTCACCACTGCTACTACTACCACTACTATCGGGAAAAAACAGAGCTATGGTTATATAAGAAATAATTATTCTTAGGTGCAATAGGTGATAAAATACATGATCTCATCAGTATGAGAAGCGACTGTGTGTGAGATCAGGGACTTGTCTGCTACAGTTGCTACCAGTACGTGATGTACTGGCTGCACCTCCACCCACCCACCCACCCACCCACAGGATGACGATGATGCAGTCGAAAGTCAGGCAAGTCCCAGATCTCTCTTTTGTTTTAAAACCAGTCTCCTGAGTCTGACTTTCTGTAGAAGAGGTCAGTGTGTTTTTTGTATGTCACCAATTATTTTAGTATAGCAGCGGGTCTCAGTATGGAACATAACATGAAGCAATGTGAAAGAACAAGAGTACCAGGCAATCCAAAGTGACCACTTCGCCACTGCTACAACTAGCACTTCTATCAGGGGGAAAAACAGAGCTACAGTTATATAAGACATAATTATTAGTGAGGTGCATTAGGTAATAAAATTAATGATCTCGTTAGAATGAGAAAGCAACTGTGTGAGATCAGGGACTTGCCTGCCACAGTTGCTACCAGTACATGATGATGTGATGTACTGGCTGCACTTCCCACCACCACCCCAGGGTCATGATGATGCGGTTGAAAGGCAGGCAAGTCCCAGATTTCTACTTTTAAGCAGTCTAGTCTCAACACTGAAAGCTGATGCATCACTCACAGCTGCAGCACAGGTACTGCTGTCAGTGTCATCTTCTTCAAGATCAACATCACATATGTAGCCCAAGTTTGGCAAGTTAACCTTCAAGAATGTTAGCTTCTCCAGATTGTCTGGTGTTAATCTTGTTCATTTATCAGTCACATCATCCTTATTAGAACTAAATAAATGCACAGAACAGACACTGGAGGGTGGACATCCAATATACTTACAAGCCAGAGTGACCAGCCTTGGCCAGCATGATTTTTTCTCTTGCCAGTGAGCTAATGGGTCATCCTTAAAACTACTGTTGGACTCAGACAGATATGCATCAACAGTACCATGCTTACTACTGAGCATGCATTTTCTCCTTGTGGAATTTCAATTTCCTGCAGCTGGCCCCAAATGTCATCCTCCTTATTGTCTGCTTCTGTACTAAGTTTTGGAGCATTCTTTTGAATTGAGGTGGTGTCATTGTAGTACTGCTTGCCAGTCCTCCTAATGAAACCTCATTAACTGCATCAATCAAAAGTTGCCTGTAGTTCAACTCCTCCATATCATCAGAAACCACATCAGAAAGGTGTCTGTTCCAGAAAGGTGGATCTAGCAATGTTACTAAGAGATACTCCTTGCTCCCTGTCATAGCTGATAAATGATAATTTCTCATCATTGCTAAGTCTGATAAGCATGTTATTAACTAGAGATTGGTTCATATCTAAGTTGCTCCCATTTTCTCCAACCTTTTCTGAGAACTAGAATGAGTGGACTAACTTGGCTAAGGGATGCTTTTTCTACAATGACCTCTTTATAGCACTCATGAATGGTTTCAGAATGTGACACAACTGTTCAGCAGAGGCCATTGAATAGAATGGAGTTCAATGCCCTTCCCAATATCACTGCACATGATATACTCAATGATAGCTACCTTTGGTTCAAGGATGCATTCAGTCATAAGTAAGTTGAATTCCACCTTGTTGCTGCATCCTGAACAAGCTGGAGATGAGGAAGACCTTTATCCTTTTGGATATCAGCAAGGATGTCATGGGCTTTTACTGAATGGTTGAAGTGGCCACACACTTTGTGCACTGTACCCCCAGTGGTTGATACTTGCTGGTCATTACTTAGGAAGCCTTGAACAATTAGATTAAGACAATGGGCAAAACAGCGCATATGTAGTTGCCATCATGAAGTGCTTTTTTAATGTCTGAACCATTTTCGGCAACAAAAACATGACTTTCAAACCCTGTGAAGTGACCCAAGCAGTAAGCAGTCTTTCCAGTTCTTGCTGAATGTGTTGTGCTGTGGTGTTTGTGTGTGTGTGTGTGTGTGTGTGTGTGTGTGTGTGTGTGTGTGTGTGTGTGTGTGTGTGTGTGTGTCTTGAAAGTGACATACATGGAGAACTACCATTTTCTGAAATGTGATGAGTTTTTTTTTTAGCTCTGAGAGACAGTACTGGTAGTAGTAGTACTGGCTGAAGTGGTAGCAGACAGACTAGTACATGAGAATGATGATGAGTTTCCCGAAAAAGTGAACCAATGTGCAGTAAGAGAAAGATAGGCAATGGTTTGGCTACTGGTTCACATATCAGCAATGAAGTGAACTACCTTGTCCTCAACCTCTCAGAGAGTATGCCTTACTTGAACTACTAAGCTATCATACATCCAGGATACAGCAGTTACTGAAGAGAATTTTCTACTTGGCATTAAATATCATGGCTCTAAGTATTCCAAGAGCCTTCTGAAACCCACATCTTCCACAACAGAGTATGGCTGCAAATCAAGTACAATCATTTCTGCTATTTTATGATTTATTGCCAGTGCAATGGGATAGTTTTGTGAATATTTAGACTTTCTTTCAAATACTGCTTTTAACTTCAATTGCCTCTTATCGGGGTTAGATTTGGCTGTGGGTGTTAGTACTACATGCCATGCCTGGTAAAACAGAGGACCTTACAAAATTATCATGACTGTGACTGTGAGGCGAAAGTGTACTTTTGGATCTTACCTGGTGCTCGTCTCCCACTGTTTCATTGGAATGTTCCTGTTCACTGAGAGCCTTGCTAGATTTCCAGCCACCAATGTTAGACTGGTATTTGAACCACATACAACGATATGGGGAATTTGTGAAAGATGTTGCATCATTGTTGTGGTTCCAAAATTACCTTTATTTTTCCCCCCTACTAACTCATGTGTTGCAATGTACACATATAGCTTGGTAAACATCCTTGGGGTTTACATAAAATGATTCCAAACAGTAGAGGTGGACTGTTTATGTCTAGTAATGACCTCAGTAGGACTAGGAGTTGAGTGGCTGGGTTTATGTGGGGAAGACATATCAGTGGAGGATTCAGGTTCATCAGGTGAGACAATCATAGACTCCTCTGTAGCACCATTGCCATCATCATCATCATCATCATCACTATTGTCAGATTTTGTTTCACTTTGTATGACGTTTGCCTTTGACTTTTTCCTTTTCCCTTTTGACCACTACTACTGTCATTATTTGTATCCACATTGTCACTGTCAGAACCAGAATGAAACATAGCTAAAGGTAAGGTCACAAGCTCATCATCACCAGTCTCACCATAACCGTGGTCATCAACATCATCATTCTCGGACTCAGTAGAGCTAACATTTGCAGTCACAGATTGAGTCATTCGATATGCATGTGTTGCAAATCAAGCAAATCCACTGTGGGTTGTACCTGTAAGTGCTTTAACTTTATGTACAATTGGAATACTCGTTTTTTTCACTTATTTCTCAGACAGCTTGCTATTGCCAAGGTCTTCCAACACTTTGTTGGCTGTACTACTGAGCTCTTCTGACTTAGACAACCCCTTGCTGGGTTTTCAGTATTTTGAGAATTAGCCTGCACATGGATAGTAGTAGCATTTAGTTCAGCCTCTCAACAGACTGTGCGCTTGCTGTTGTTGTCATAGTACATTACTTTTTGGGCCACTTCTTTCTGGGCTCTTGAATAAACCTTTTTATGTTTATTACTTCCTTTGCCCACGGCTTTTGCTTTACTATTTTCTGGAGTACTCATAATGCCAGTCTGTTGCTTGTTCAGGGTCAAAAAGTGATTTTTTTTTATTTATTCCACATGATGTGATGGAATGCCCCGCCCACTGAGCCAAAGCTTATACCCCACTGAACGAGCACACAGGGAGGAAGATGGCAGATGACTGACTTCTTGGGAGAGGGGTTACACAGTATGCAAAAAGTGGCACTGGTACACTGATGACTAGCTGGTAGATGTTATTATACACACACACACACACAATTTTATTTCACACACACCTACAGAATGCTAAGGGCAATGCTGCAGACACTGCTGCTACCCACACAGATTCAAGGACCCTACCTGGCCTAACCCTCTCTGACACAGTACTTTTCCCTTCAAGGATTTTTTTAATTTATTTATTTATTCTGCCTGATGTGATAGAATGCCCTGCCCACTGAGCTAAAGCTTATACCCTACTGAGCGAACACAGGGAAAAAGATGACACATGACTGACTTCTTGGGGGGGGCACACAGTATACAAGAAGTGGCACTAGTGCACTGATGACTGGCTGGCAGATTTTATTACACACACACACACACACACACACACACAATTTATTTCACATACCACCTACACTAAGGGCAAAGCTGCAGGCACTGCTGCTACCCACACAGATTCAGGGACTCTGCCTGGCCTAAACCTCTCTGTCGCAGTACTTTTTCCCTTCAAGGATTTTTTTTATTTATTCCATGTGATGTGATGGAATGCCCTACCCACTGAGCCAAAGCTCATAGTCCACTGAGAGAGCACAGGGATGATGATGACAGATGACTGACTTCTTGGGGGGGGGTCACACAGTATGCAAGAAGTGGCACTGGTGCACTGATGACTGGCTGGCAGATATTTTATTACACACACACACATTGTATACTATAAAAAAATAAAACAAGCATTTGTCAATGCCGAACGTTCACTTGCAGGTATTTGCAGTGGTGTGTGGCATGTATGGTGCTTTACCCTAATGCCCTGTGCGATTGCTGGTATTTGCACAATAAATTGTCAGCTTGACCTTTTTGTTACCCCCATTGTGCGCTACATAGGTGGAAACACATTTTGGGCAGGATGTGAAAAATGACAGCTGTACTGCTCATAAGGAAGTGTGGTAAAATGGCAATGTTGAAAATCTGGAGTGGAAATATTGAAAATTCGCAAAGCTAGGAGCGTGCGTGGGAACTGTGCAATGCACACTCATAAAACAGTCATTGTTCGGAATTTTTTCACCAAATTGTCAACATTGGCATTTTAAAACCTCTGCTAATGAACAGTGTCACTGTGATTGTCTTACTGTGTGCCATACATTGATTTTGCACACCGAGTGCGCCATTGTGCATTACATGGGCAGAAACACGTTTTGGGCAGGATGTGAAAAATGACAGCTGTACTGCTCATAAGGAGGTGTGGTAAAATGGCAATGTTGAAAATCTGGAGTGAAAATATTGAAAATTTGCAAACTTATGAGCGTGTGTAGGAACTGCACAACGCACGCTCGTAAAACAGTTATTTTTAGGAATGTGTTCACCAAATTTTCAACATAGCCATTTTAAGATCTCTGCTCATGAACAGTGACACTGTGATTTTCTTAATGCGTCCCATACACTGAGTTCACACAGCGACTGTGCCATTGTGTGCTACATGGGCGGAAACACGTTTTGGGCAAGATGTGAAAAATGACAGCTGCAGTGCTCATAAGGAGGTGTGGTAAAATGGCAATGTTGAAAATGTGGAGTGAAAATATTGAAAATTCGCAAACTTACGAGCGTGCATAGGAACTGCACAATGAACACTCGTAAAACAGTCATTTCTAGGAATTTTGTCACCAAATTTTCAACACAGCCATTTTAAGACCTCTGCTCATGAACAATGTCACTGTGATTTTCTTATTGTGTCTCATACATTAAGTTCACACACGGACTGCGCCATTGTGTGCTACATGGGCGGAAACATGTTTTGGGCAGGATGTGAAAAATGACAGCTGTACTGCTCATGAGGAGGTGTAGTAAAATAACAATGGTGAAAATGTGGGTGAAAATATTGAAAATTCATGAAACTTACGATGCGTAGGAACTACATAACACACACTTCGTAAAACAGTCATTTTAGGAATTTTTCACCAAATTTTCCAACACAGCCATTTAAGACCTCTGCTCATGATCAGTGTCACTGTGATTTTCTTAATGTGTCCCATACTTAATTTCGCACACCGACTGCGCCATTGTGCGCTACATGGGCGGAAACACTTTTGGGCAGGATGTGAAAAATGACAGCTGTAATGCTCATGAGGAGGTGTGGTAAAATGCCAATGTTGAAAATCTGGAGTGGAAATATTGCAATTCGCAAACTTACGAGTGTGCGTAGGAACTGCGCAATGCACACTCGTAAAACAGTCATTTTTAGGAATTTTTTCACCAAATTTTCAACATTGCCATTTTAAAACCTCTGCTAATAAACAATGTCACTGTGATTTTCTAAATGTGTCCCATACACTGAGTTCGCACACCGACTGTGCCATTGTGCGCTACATGGGTGGAAACACATTTTGAGCAAGATGTGAAAAATGACAGCTGTACTGCTCATAAGGAAGTGTGGTAAAATGGCAATGTTGAAAATCTGGAGTGGAAATATTGAAAATTCGCAAAGCTAGGAGCGTGCGTGGGAACTGTGCAATGCACACTCATAAAACAGTCATTGTTCGGAATTTTTTCACCAAATTGTCAACATTGGCATTTTAAAACCTCTGCTAATGAACAGTGTCACTGTGATTGTCTTACTGTGTGCCATACATTGATTTTGCACACCGAGTGCGCCATTGTGCATTACATGGGCAGAAACACGTTTTGGGCAGGATGTGAAAAATGACAGCTGTACTGCTCATAGGAGAGTGTGGTAAAATGGCAATGTTGAAAATCTGGAGTGAAAATATTGAAAATTTGCAAACTTACGAGCGTGCGTAGGAACTGCACAACGCACGCTCATAAAACAGTTATTTTTAGGAATTTGTTCACCAAATTTTCAACATAGCCATTTTAAGATCTCTGCTCATGAACAGTGACACTGTGATTTTCTTAATGCGTCCCATACACTGAGTTCACACAGCGACTGTGCCATTGTGTGCTGCATGGGCGGAAACACGTTTTGGGCAAGATGTGAAAAATCACAGCTGCAGTGCTCATAAGGAGGTGTGGTAAAATGGCAATGTTGAAAATCTGGAGTGAAAATATTGAAAATTCGCAAACTTACGAGCGTGCATAGGAACTGCACAATGAACACTCATAAAACAGTCATTTCTAGGAATTTTGTCACCAAATTTTCAACACAGCCATTTAAGACCTCTGCTCATGAACAATGTCACTGTGATTTTCTTATTGTGTCTCATACATTAAGTTCACACACGGACTGCATCATTGTGTGCTACATGAAGGAAACACGTTTTGGGCAGGATGTGAAAATGACAGCTGTACTGCTCATGAGAGAGGTGTAGTAAAATAGCAATGGTGAAAATGTGGAGTGAAAATATTGAAAATTCGCAAACTTACGAGCGTCGCATGAGAACTGCACACACACTCGTAAAACAGTCATTTTAGGAATTTTTACCAAATTTCCAACACAGCCATTTTAAGACCTCTGCTCATGATCAGTGTCATGTGATTTTCTTAATGTGTCCCATACATTAATTTACTTTACCGACTGCGCCATTTATGCCTCCATGGTAGGAAACACTTTTGGGCAGGATGTGAAAATGACAGCTGTAATGCTCATGAGGAGGTGTGGTAAAATGCCAATGTTGAAAATCTGGGTGAAATATTGCAGTCGCAAACTTACAGTGATGCGTAGGAACTGCGCCAATGCACACTCGTAAAACAGTCATTTAGGAATTTTTCACCAAATTTTCAACATTGCCATTTTAAAACCTCTGCTAATAAACAATGTCACTGTGATTTTCTAAATGTGTCCCATACACTGAGTTCGCACACCGACTGTGCCATTGTGCGCTACATGGGTGGAAACACATTTGAGCAAGATGTGAAAAATGACAGCTGCAGTGCTCATAAGGAGGTGTGGTAAAATGGCAATGTTGAAAATCTGGAGTGAAAATATTGAAAATTTGCAAACTTACGAGCATGTGTAGGAACTGCACAACGCAGACTCATAAAACAGTCATTCTTAGGAATTTTTGCACCAAATTTTCAGCATAGCCATTTTAAGACCTCTGCTCATGATCAGTGTCACTGTGATTTTCTTAATGTGTCCCATACATTGAGTTTGCACACCGACTGCGCCATTGCACACTACATGGGCAGAAACACATTTTGGGCAGGATGTGAAAAATGACAGCTGTACTGCTCATGAGGAGGTGTGGTAAAATGGCAATGTTGAAAATCTAGAGTGCAAATATTGAAAATTCATAACGTCACAGTATTAAGTAAAAGGAACTACGCACACATTAAATCAAACAGTCATTTAAGAATTTTTCACCAAATTTTAAACATAGCCATTTTAAGACCTCTGCTCATGAACAGTGTCACTGTGATTTTCTTAATGTGTTCCCTACATTGATTTCATCACCGACTGTGCCATTTGCGCTACATGGGGAAACACGTTTAGGTGAGATGTGAAAATGACAGCTGTACAACTCATAAGAAGGTGTGATAAAATGGCAATGTTGAAAATCTGGAGTGAAAATATTAAAATTTGCAAACTTATGAGCCTGCGTAGGAACTCGCACACACACTCATAAAACAGTCATTTTGAAATTTTGCACATTTTCAACATGGGTTTTAGGACCCCTTCTCATGAATGATGTCACCGTCATGGCATTATTCAAGCCCAAAGGGTGATTTCATGCAGTGACTGTGCAGTGCCTGCAAAATCACCCTTCGGGCCTGAGTAACGCCATGACAGTGACATCATTCATGAGAAGGCGTCCCAAAAACCCCATGTTGAAAATTTGGTGCAAAAATTCCAAAAAATAACTGAGATATGAAATAAAGTTGAAACCCCCCTATCTAGCCCATTATACAGCTTACCAGCATTTCCTCAGTTCGCAGTCGGCTTTGAAGAGTGCAGACGTGTTCCCGGTCCATCAAGATCATCGAGACGGAGTCCGGAGGTAAGTATGGGGTGAGGGGGGTGTGTGGGGAGGCTGGGTGCACAGTGGGTGGGTGTGGGTTGTGGGAGGGGGGAGTGGGAGATGCGCCGTGGGACCATTTTTTCTTTACCGGAAAAACAAAAACAAAATGACGACGTGGGACTTTTGCCACACTGGGGTGGTCTCCCAGCATGGTAGAAGATGTGTGGGGGGCCGAGGAGCTGACGGGAGATTGGGCACCCCCGTCGGCAAAACACAGCGGAGGTTTGCCACGCTGGGGTGGGCTCCCAGCGTAGCAGCAGGATGGCTCTGGGGGGCTGTGGAGCCATCGGGGGATTGGGCACCCCCATCGGCAAACAAAGTTTAAGCTTTGGGCGGCATGATGCGCTGGGGCGCGGACGCGAGGGGAAGGGGTTCTGACGCAGTGCTCTCTATGGCAGTGGTGTTCTGCTTTGAAGCAGAGGAACACCGCTGTCATACAGAGCTCCTGCACCCATTGGTTCAGGACTGCCACGCCTGCTCAAGGGAGCAGTGCGTTGGATGGGAGAGGCACACCTTCAAAGTGTGCTACTCTCCCAAAACGTTCCTTGCGCATGCATGCAAGTGAACGTAAAAATAGAAATCTCCACTTAAATGACTGATAACAGGCAGGAAAACTGAGAGAGATGACTTGGTGGGGGACAATTGGGCAAACAGCAAGAAAGATAACTCGGAGTGGTGTGGTATTGGGTGGTACACTGGCACACTTCAACATACCTCACCCCTCTGCTAGACTGCTACCTCAAAAAATGGGCAGTCTGGCTCTGGCACTTAAAGTGAAGTATGTATGTATGTATGTAAACATTTATTTATACAGTGTTACAGCCATTAGGGTTCAAAGAATCCCTATTTACAAGGCATACCTGTTTGTACAAAAGTTCAAGTTTCCAAAAGTAACAGTACACAATTATTATACAAAACATAACATTCATATTTAACTAATACATATATCATAATGTTAAATACATAACAACACAAAATAAAAAGCACAGACAATTACAGCAACTTATATAAAATATCATGTGTAAATATCACATGGGGAAAATTCACCTATTGCATTGACATCTAAAATATAACCCCTTCTTTTACTGCTGTTTATACTCTGTAGTGGATAGCTCTATATCACAGAAGGAAAGGAGGAAGTCCATTCCAACTTGAGGCGACCTTGTATTGGAAAGTCATGTTGCTAAAAGTATTTTTTATTTTCAGAATCAACAGATCTCTAGCTCCTGATTTCCGTAGATTCAATCCATGTTTTGGTTTTGAAGTTTATCTAACATACTAACATACTAATTGCCAGCAGATTAGACCTTATGGTCTATCGAGTCTGCTCAAACCTCAGATCCCTAGTTGGGTGCTGAGGCCCTCCCCCCTTGTGTTCCAGAAACCCCTATCATCCATCCCCACCCCCCTGGGCCAGGCCATCATCTGGTACATCCGCTTTCTGTGTCTGTCCCACCCTCTCTTGAAGCCCTCCACTGTGGATCTCTGAACCAGCTCACCAGGCAGTGCATTCCAAGGGTCCTCCACCCTCTCAGTGAAAAACCTCCTCCTCTTTTCCACCTCACCCTTCCTCCTTCCAACTTCAAACCATGCCCTCTGTTGATACCTCCCTGCTTCAGTCTAAAGATCCCCTCCTTGTTTACCCTATTTATTCCCTTGAGGTACTTGAAGACCTCAATCATGTCTCTCCTGTCTCTCCTCTCCTCCAATGAAAACAGGCAGAGCTCCTCAAGTCTGTCCTCATACGTCAAATCCCCTAGTCCTCGTATCATCTTAGTTGCCCTCCTCTGTACCTTCTCCAGGAGCTGTATGTCCCTCTTCAAGTGTGGTCTTCAGTACTGTACACATTACTCAAGGTGTGGTCTAACCAGTCCATTGTACAGTGGCAGAATCACTTCCCTGCTCCTAGAGGTGATCGCCCTTACGATGCATTCCAACATCCTGTTTGGCTTGCCAGCCACTCTCCTGCACTGCTCAGAGTTATTCATACATGCATCCACCATGACCCCTAGGTCTTTTTCCCCCTGTTGAGGCCTCCAGCACCTCCCCTCCCATGGTGTACCTGTGTTTAGGGTTTCCACCAAGATGTAACACCTGCACTTGGTGACATTGAAAAATCTACCAAATAATGTTGAGATCTATTTTAAATAATCTTGAATCTGGTTTAACTAGATACCCTTAGCCCTCTGATGCAATGAATTCCATCCTAGTTTAATGTACATTGTACAATGGTGAGTACTACTATCACATCTTAATATAAATCTCACTAATTTATTATAAAATACCTCCAAATTTTGTAATCACTTTTTGGAAGTATGCCTATAAATATGACTTCCATAGTTCAAGTTCAAGTTTATTGCAGGAAAGACTCCGTTGAGCAAGCTCATTCACAAGGAGGTCCTGAGGCACATACACATACAGTTTGCAATTACATAGACAGGAGATATAAAATGTAGAACAACAAAGAAAAAAATCTATAATACAAGAGGTATACACAACAGAAGTCCTTATACTATATATGCAGTACATTCCAGCTTTAACCTTGCCCTAAATTATGCAACACATTTCAGCTTAATAAGTAGAGGCCAGTTGGTACCTAGGAAGTTGATTTTATGCTAGGGCCTAGTAGCACCTACATATGTCTTTTAATTTAGAGGTAACTAGTGTTTTGTAGGAGTTAATTGATACGATGCTGGTTAGCTTTAGCATGGCTTGTAGTTGGTTCCAAATGTTTGGGAGGGCGTACGAGACAGCTCTTTGGCCAGCTGTGGTACGTGTCCTGGGAACATCTAGTAGGATAAGGTCAGATTTCCTAAGGGAGTAGGCGCTATGCAAGATGTGTATGAAAGATGTTAAATAGGCAGTTTGTGGAGTAGTAATTTGAGGGTCCAAATGCCAGCATGCAGGAGGCGTCTGGTGGCAAGAGAGGTCCACCCAACTGCTGCATAAAGATCACAGTGGTGGGTCCTGTACGCAGAGTCAGTAATGAAGTGAAGAGCACGGTGATAGAATACGTCCAGTTTAGATAGGCTCAAGGTTGGGGAGGAGATAAAGATAATGTCTCCGTAGTCAAGCAAGGGAAGGAATGTTGCTTGGACAAGTCTTTTGTGGGTCATGAGAGAAAAGAAGGTCCTATTTCTAAAGAAGAAACCCAAGCATGTTTTAAGCCTCTTTGATAGATCCTTGATGTGGTCATTGAAGGAAAGCTTGTTGTCTATCCACATACCTAGATATTTAAATTTAGGTACGACTTCCAAGGGTTCACCTAGGGAGGTAACTATGAAGTTTTTAGGTGGGGTAGGTAGGGCACCAGACAAGGCAAGTCTCGAGAAAATCATTGTCTTGGTTTTTTTGGCATTTAAGAGAAGCTTGGCATTGATAAGGTTGCTTTCTAACTGGATAAAGTCAGCTTGGAGTGCTTCCCTGACTTCAGTTAAGGACGAGCCTGATGCGTACAAAACCGTATCATCCACAAAGAAATGTATGCTAGAGTTCTTTATGTGGGAGTCAAGGTTGTTGATGTACAGGGAAAAAAGGATTGGTCCTAGGATGGAGCCTTGAGGGACTCCTCTGGCAATTGGAAGGGGCAGATAGTAGGCCATCAGCTTTGACTTTTGTATCCTCCTGTGAGATAACTGTTAAACCACTGTAAGGTAAGTGGAGGAACACCTATTAGTAGGCAAGACAGGTGATTAGGAGGTGATGGTCTACAGTGTCGGAAGCCTTACTGAGGTCTAGAAAGACTGGACCAGTAACCTTCTTGGTGTCCATAGCATGGATCCAGTCATTAGAGACTTTAGCCAAGGCTGAGATGGTACTGTGCTTCGACCTGAAGCCAGATTGGGCTGGGTTTAGGAGTGAGTGTGCTTCAAGGTGATTTTTAGTTGGTTGTATATAAGTTTTTCCAGCACTTTGGAGAGAACGGGCAAGATAGAGATAGGACGGTAGTTGTTTAAGTCACAAGGATCTCCTGATTTGAAGAGAGGAAGAATATGGGCGGATTTCCAGCAGGATGGAACAGTGGCTGTGGTAATAGAGAGGTTGAAGATGTGAAGGATGGGGGCTGTGAGTTGGACATAACCTAACCACAAGAAAAATGATTCAAAGCCATCGTCCCCTGCACTTTTCTTGGTGTCAAGGCTAAGAATTATGTCTTTGACTTCTTTGTAGCCAAACAGGCAAAACTGGAAGGGATGAGGTGGAGTAGCATGTGTAGTATCTGGGCTAGAGTTGCTATTCACTCGGCTAGCATATGGGGAGGAGTCGAATGCCAACCCGGCAGTGGCAAAGTGAAGGTTAAGTTCTTCAAGGATTCGCAGTTTATTTTCAACCATCCTGTCCTTGGCCAGAATCTTGGTGGAAAGGAGGAAGCAGGATGGCCTTCAATGGATCTCAGTGTCTTCCAGATTTTTTGGGAGTTCCCTTTGGCCTGCTCCAGAGTGGAGATGTAGAAGTTTGCTTTAGTAGCATGTACACTTTTAACACAGGCATTTCTGGCAGTTCTAAATGCCTGCCAGTCTGCCGGGTCCTTTGTGTGCCTGGCCCTAGCCCATAGCTTGTCTCTATTGGTAAGTGCCGATTTGAGCTCTTGGGTGAACCACGAATGCGAGATTTTCTGCAGCCTCATTTCAATAAGAGAAGCATGCTTGTTAATTAGGGTGGTGAGGTTGTCATTTAGGACAGAGGCGGCGGCATCAGCAGATTTGGCAAGATATAGGTCTTGCCACCTGATTGTAGCTAGATCGGTTAGGAAGTTTACTGAGTTGAATTTACAGAACGAGCATTTGATTCTGAATTTATGGTGCTGCTGGGTTTTAGATTGGAATCTTGTACATACAACCATACTGTGGTTGCTCATGTCATTATGGAAAACATGCGAATGTGAGATTTTATGGGGATGTTGAAGTTAAGATGACATCTAAGAGTGAGCTGTTGGCAGAGTTAGAAGCATTGATTCTTGTGGGTTCAGTTACTATCTGTTAAGACCCAGCTCATCACAGATGGCTTTAGGAGCGGATTTAGCAGTGAGCCAATCCATATTGAAGTCCCCTAAGATTATTGTTTCCATGTTAGCAGCCAAAGTTATGGATTTCAACACGTTAAGAATTTCTGTGCCTCCCATGAAGTCATAGCCACCAATGATTGTGATGCATTCTGAGGCTGGAAGGTGAAGTTTAAGCAGACAATCTCATATTCCTTGGGCTTATTTACAGGAAATGCTGCTAACATCAAATTTTGATTTGCAGTATACAATCACTCCCCGATCCCTATCATCCCTAAAGAGCTTGAAGCCCGTATAGTAATTTGCGGATCAGTGTTGGTCTTTTTAGCCATGACTCAGTAATTATAATCAGATCTGGGTCAGTGTGGCTGCCCAAACTGAAGATGATCAAGTTTTTGAGCAGGCTTAGAATATTGACCATCATCAGTTTCATCCCAGGAGCAGCTGCAAACTCCGACGGAGAAGTGATTTGAGTTGGGGGACATGGATTTAGTTTGACATTGCCTGAATAGAAAAGGAGAATTAGAAACATTTTCTTGAGGGCATTTATCAGGTCGAAGTGGGCTCTTTTCGTATGGGTTCTTGTGTGGTGTTCAGTCATTGAGGTACGTCTAGCCAGGGCATAGGAGATGCTGACATGGCCGTTCAAGGCTAGCAGGGAAAGGTCACGGAAAGACATTGGCAAAGGGAGGAGGGCCAGAGGAGAGGGATGAGAATTAAAATGAAAACCCGACAGATTAAGAGTAGGGAAGCAATATGAAGATGCAGCAGGAACTATGATTGTGGGTTCCAGGCTGGGATGACTTCTGACTTAGCATGGATCAGTGCTTTATGAGTCATAATTTTTGCCAGGATTAGAAGTAGAATGATAATGCAGACCATATTGCCCACGATTGAGTACAGTGATTTGTGTAGAAAGACCAAGAATCCCTCTAGTGGCAGGTCTGTATAACCTGCTAATGGAAAACTAGCCACTTAAAAAAAAAAACAACAAAAAAAAATTCTATTACACAGTTGAAATGTGCTTAGTTCTATCGAAAATCTATTTGTAAAAAGTGCCAGGTGGCTGAAGCAGGAGAAAAGTCCTAGTCAATCAGAGTGGGTTTTGCTGGAAGCACCCGTGTTCTGATTGGCTGCGCTGTCCTGTATCTTCCAAGGAGCTGCAGGTGGGCATCCTGGTCTCAGTTGGTGTCTGGCTGGGTGCTGGCCGATCGTGGGGGAGCTGAAGCAGCCCTGTTCAAGGGCAGGCAGCTGGAGAGAAGGAAAAAGAGCAGGTCTTAAATAGCATAGAGGTTAGGATGGGTTAGATCTGAGCAGTTTAGTAAGACAAAAGGTAGTTAGACTTTTCGGCGCCAAGGCAGAGTGCTTGGATGGGGGGGTTGCAGGAGGAGCACTGACACAGAAGAGTGTAAGCACTTTAAAACACTAGTAGAAATTACATTCCAGCTAATACAGTTGAAAACTTCCATTACACAGTTGAAATGTGCTTAGTTCTATCAAAAACTATTTGTAAAAGTGCCAGGTGGCTGAAGCAGGGGAAAAGTCCTGGCCAATCATAGCAGATTTGCTGGAAGCGCCCGTGTTCGATTGGCTGCGCTGACCTGTACCTTCCAAGGAGCTGCAGGCGGGTGTCCTGGTCTCGGTCAGTGGCTGGCTGGGTGCTGGCCGACCGTGGTGGAGCTGAAGCAGCCCTGTTCAAGGGCAGGCAGCTTCCAAGGAGCTGCAGGCGGGTGTTCTCGCTCGGTCGGTGGCTGGCTGGTGCTAGCTGACCATGGGGAGTTGAAACAGCCTGTTCTACAGCAGGCAGTTTCCAAGGAGCTGCAGGCGGCGCCCTGTCTCGGGTGGTGGCTGGCTGGGTGCCGGCTGACCGTGGGGAGCTGAAGCAGCCCTGTTCAAGGGCAGGAAGCTTCCAAGGAGCTGCAGGCGGGCATCCTGGTCTCAGTCGGTGGCTGACTGGGTGCCGGCGACCGTGGGGAGTTGAAGCAGCCCTGTTCAAGGGCAGGCAGCTTCCAAGGAGCTGCAGGTGGACGTCCTGGTCTCAGTCGGTGGCTGGCTGGGTGCCGGCCAACCGTTGGGGAGCTGAAGCAGCCCTGTTCAAGGGCATAGTCTATTACTGGTAGTACTAATTGATTTACTATGCTCAGATGCATTTCTTTTGTTATGCAATTTGATATATGTCTCATTGCTCCAATTTTTGCATTTGTTTTCCTTATTAATTCAGTTACATGTTGTTCAAAACTTAAATGTTGATCGATTTGAATGCCTAAATATTTATATACTGATGTCTGCTCCAAAATTTTTCCTTCCTGGGTCTTTATGATTATTTTTGGAATGGTTTTATTATTCCTCTCTGAACCAAAGCACATTGTTTGTGTCTTTTTATAATTTATCAAAAGCCCAAGACAGGAGAAAAAATCCTGCATAGCTAAAAAAATCACCTTGAAATTTTTATTCTACTTCTCCCGAATCCTTTCCTATAGCTATCAAAATGGTATCATCCGCATAGAGTCTAACTTGCTAATGTTTTATAGATTTTGGTAAATCATTCAAATAGACTAGGAACAAGAGGGGACCCAGAATAGATCCCTGGGGTACCCCTCTTGTCACAAAGCCCAGACTAGACTTCTGACCATTTAACATTACAAATTGGGATCTCTTATCTAAATATGATTTAAACCATTTACATGTTTCTTCCTCCACTCCTATTTTTTTCCAATTTCCTTAATAGAATACTGTGATTCACCAAATCAAATGCCTTTGATAGGTCCATGTATACTGCACCCATGGACCTCGCAACCTCCAAAGGAGTAGCTATTAAATCCAAGAAGTCCATGAGTGCAGTAGCCATGGACCTACCCTATCTGAAACCCGATTGAAACAGAGTTAATTTGTGATATTGTTCAAGATATTCCATTAATTGACCATGGACAATCTTTTCCAAAATCTTAGAAATTGTTGACAACAAAGCTATTGGCCAATAGTTTGAAGCGATCATAGAATCTCCCCCCTTAACTATTGGGATAACCTTAGCCTGCTTCCAAATTAAAGGAAACAGACCCTCCTTAAGGCTCCAATTAAAGATATCCCTCAATATTGGTGACAACTCTAGGGCAGCCTCCTTTAATAATTTATTTTCGATCATATCGGGGCCACCTGCCTTGTTAGTTTTTAATTTGTTTATTATTTTTAATACCTCTAATTTTTTCACAGTTCTAAATCTGAACTTTGGTAAATGACTTGCCTGAAAGTTTTCTGAACCTGCGTTTTGATCCACATACTGTGTTTGTTTTATTTTAGTTGCAATTTCTGATTTCAAATCAGGAAGTTCAATAAAATAATTATTCAAAATCTCTGCAGCATTTTCTGCTTCAAATACTATACCATTTTGACTGAGTTTTATCTCTTTGATTTCTAATGGATTTGTAAGATTTTTATTAAGGTCCAATATGTTCTTGGTTCTGTTGTTTCCCTAATCTTTTGTTTATAGTACAGTGCTCTGGATTTTCTTATTTCCTGAATCACTCTGTTTCTTGTTTTTGTAAAGTTATCCCATACTTCAGGTTTCAAAGTTTTATTAGCTTTTTTCCAAAGTTGATTTTTTTGCCCTAATCAACTTCTTTATAGCTGTAGTTATCCATGGCACATTATTTTGTTTTTGAACAACTTTTTTCCAAGGAGCAAATCGATCACATGCCCAATAAACATTGATGTAAATTCCTGTCAGCCAAATTTAAATCAGGAATTAGGAAAATTCTATGCCATGTCAAACCCTGTTAATACTTCCTAAATAACAACTTATTGATTTTGGTATAACATCTTTTATACACAGTTGGAACTTTAACTGTTGGAACAACTTTATTTCAGACGTAATAGTACATTTTATCACATTATGGTCCCCTAAATTAGGTTCACCAACCCCTTTATTCACTACAGTCAATTCGGAGAGATGAAGCACAAATCCAATATACTTCCTTACTTTAATTTACCTTTTCTTGTAGGAGAATCCATTATCTGAACCAGGTTTAAACATTATATATAATTTTCTAAAGCCTGACCCATAGGACATCCCAGGCAGCATTAAAATCACCCATCAATATTACATTAGTTTGTCCTATACATTCCATCATAGTATATGAAAGTTTGTCAAAATGAATAATGTTTATCTTAGGTGGAGAATAAACAGTTCCCACGATTAAATTTAATGTCTGTATCTTTATCAATAGGCATTCAATTCCTTCAATTTTCCCAGAATACATAATCCTAGAGAAACCTAAACTATGTTTTATATAAATTAAAATCCCTCCCCCATGTGACCCTTGATCTTGTCTGTGACAATAAAGATCCTTAAGTTCAATTTCAGTTTGAGGAATCTCATTTTTTAGCCAAGTTTCAGTCAAAATAACTATATCTGGTTTTTCCATGTCGACCCAAGTTCTGAGGAGGTCCATTTTATTGATTAAGCTTCTTGCATTATCCAATACCAATTTAATGGTCCCTCCCTCAGGACCTGGGTTCAACTCAATGTCCCCACAAAGGACAAGAGATCGCAAAAGCATCTGGCTTGATGTAGTGTAACTTCTGGGGTAGACTAAATGGTAAATCTTTTGAGTCTGCTGTCTAACCAAATTAAAGGGATTTCTCCCTTAATCAACTTGTTGGCCCTTAATTGGCTCTTTCTAGGCTGACAGAGATTCAAATACACACCAGTTCTTTCCCCAGAAGAATCAAAAGTAGTAGGACCATGTATTTGTATCATACAGGTAATTCCTACCAACAGACCCACCATTTTAAACATAAGACCCTTCATCTTGTTTCCTTAACTATGATGTTACCCAACTAAAACATACAAGTGTTGTTATCCTTTAAAGAAGAATAAAACTCACCACAGATTTCAACTAATTATCATAAATACTGCACTTTTTTAGCCTTAATCATTGTGCACATTTAAATCTCCTTTGAACCTCCAAGCAGCATGTAGCCTGTTCCCAATTAAATTGCAAATAGCAAATAGAACATTTAAACAATGCTAAAAATATTTCCAATGTCTTTTAACATCTATTCACTAGCCTGCCTATTCCAAGTTGTAAGTACTTTTAATGTCCTTTTCTATTACCACTCACTGCCGCTGCAGAGCTAGCACTATAGGCCAGCATGGGCTTTATGTGATACAGCCCCTCCTCCCTGATGATGTGTTCTGGTTAATTTCACTCGGCTGGTCCCTGTATACCGACTGCTGGTGTAGACACAGGGGTAAATACAGGCTCTCTACAAAGCACACACGTGATGGATTTCAGCATAAAGTCAGGCACAGCAATACAAAGGCAGTTCATTTTGCTAGGCTATCAGGTGTTTTCTCAGCCACAGTGTACCTGAAATAATTGAAAATGCAGTGCGGGCTTTTATGTGATACAGCCCCTCCTCCTCCTCTGATGTGTTCTGGTCAATTTCACTCGGGCTGGTCCCGGTATACTGACTGCTGATGTAGACACAGGGGGAAAATACAGGCTCTCACAAAGCACACATGAGATGGATTTCAGCATAAAGTCAGGCACAGCAATACAAAGGCAGTTCATTTTGCAAGGCTATCAGGTGTTTTCTCAGCCACAGCATTTCTGTGGGTTCCTCCTGCTCTGGTGCTTCTTGCACTGCATTTCCCATGATACAGCGGCTGTCTGAACTGCTCTCAACAGCCAAAAGTGTTCTGAAGCCATTCATGTAAGAACACTTCGGCATGTTCGGGTTAGTTCATATTTTGGATGAACTGGTTCACCCATTCCTACTTTTAATTCACCTAAATTAGGTTAAAGTCTCTCTTCAATCTCTTGTTCTCTTCTTTTTTGTCTGTACTAGTCTGTTTTCATTCAAGTTCTTTCTCACAACAAGTTGCCCCAATCTCCTCCAAGTTCCTCCTCCTCCTCCCCGAGTCTCCTCTTCCAACAGAAGCTACTCCTGTCCCCACCCCAATCCCAGACTCCCACACCCAGTCCTCAGCTTAATTCCCTCCTGAGTCCCTGACTCCCAGTCCCCTACTCCCCACTCCCACTTCTCCTTCTAATTTACTTGTTTTGTTTTAGTTGAGTACATATATATATATATATATATATATTTCTTCTTTAATTTTTTAGAGTTGATTTCTTCCTCTGTTGCCCAAGGGGCAAAAAAAAAAAGCAAACAGCACAAGTCAACACACAGACTCTGCACACAGCATGGAGCAGCCTACAGAAGCTACTGCTCCTTCTCTGTTTTGATTCCTCTGCATAGCTCTAAGATGGACCACATGGGGTGCTAGAGCAGCAACCCAATCAGTTGCCACCTTAGAGAGATGGATAGCTCAGCCATCCAATGAGGAACCAGAGTCATGTCTCTGGTCCCTCCTGTGGGTTTCTCCTGCTCTGGTGCTTCTTGCACTGCATTTTCTGTGATACAGTGGCTATCTGAGCTGCTCTTAACAAGCCAGGGGCTTGCCTGACTGATGGGACTGGAGGCAAGTGTGCATTTGGTTGTGCATTGGGGAGATGGGGCACATGAGGTGGCAGTCTGTCAGTGCCATATTTTGTAGCATTGTAGCAAGGCATCATAAGCCCTGATAGAAGCCTTTTGGAAGTTACTCTCTTAGGGATTTTATTGGGCTTGGCAGTAAGTGTGTGCCTGCTGGCAGCAGAACAGTGCTTGGCCACAGGTAGTTAGTACCTTGGTGACATCCTCTTGATTCAGTTTCAATTCTTTTTGTGGCAGTTTTTTAGTCATTAGCCTTTCTTCTCCTGAGTCCTGACTCTGCCTTTTACAGTGTGATCTGGGCAGTAAGTGGTACGTGTATGTCAGCTGAGTTGGCAATGTGCTGTGCCTGGCCTCTGGTAGGTTTCACCTTGGTAGCATCCCATAAAAAAGAAAACAAAAATAATTATGTCCTCCTCTCCTCCTCCTCCTCTTCTCCTGAGTCCTGAAGAAGCTGATCTGGGCAGTGGGCAGCAAGTGTGTGCCAGCTAGCAGTGTGCTGGTGCCTGGCATCTGGTAGGTGGCATCTTGGTGGCATCCCATAAAAAAGTTTAAAGAAGCAGTTCCTTCCTCCCTCCTCTTCCTCCTTCTCCTTGTGAGTCCTGAAGCAGCCTTTTGCAGTGTGATGTAGGCAGTGTGATCTGGGCAGTGGGCAGCAGGTGTGTGGCAGCTGGCAGCATCCCAGTGCCCAGCCCCTGGTAGATGGCACCTTGGTGGCATTCCATAAAAAATAAAGAAAATTAAAAAATCTCCTCATTCCTGAAGTCCCCCCCATTGGTCCTAAAGCAGCATTTTGCAGTGTGATCTGCCCAGCCACTGGTAGGTAACAACTTGGTGGCATTTCATTAAAAATTAAAAGGGAAAAGAAAAAAGAGGAGATGAGAAGAGAGCAGACCAGAGAGAGGAGAGAGAGGAGAGGGAGAGGGAGAAGGGAGAAGAGAGAAGAAGAGAGAGAAGAGAGAAGAGAAGAGAAGAGAGAAGAGAGAATGATTCTCCACATTTCTGAAGTTCCTTCCTTCTCCTCCTCCTCCTCCTCCTGAGTCCTGAAGCAGCATTTTGCAGTGTCTTCTGGGCAGTGTGAGCTAGGCAGTGTGACCTGGTGGTGGACAGCAAGTGTGTGCCTACTGGCAGCATGCCAGTTCCAAAACCCTGTTAGGTGGCACCTTGGTGGCATCCTATAAAAAAATTCTCCACATTCCTGAAGTTCCTTTCCTCTCCTCTCCTCTCCTCTCCCTCCTCCTAAGTCCTGAAGCAGTCTTTTGCATTGTGATCCGGGCAGTGTGATCTGGGCATTGTGATCTAGGCATTGTGATCTGGACAGTGTGAAACAAGTATGTGCCAGCTGGCAGCATGTTGGTGCCTGGCCCCTGGTATATGGCACCTTGCTGGCATCCAATTAAAAACAAAATAACCGAAAAGAAAATAATTCTCCACATTCCTGAAGTGCCTTCCTTCTCCTCATCCTCCTGAGTCCTGAAGCAGCCTATTGCAGTGTGATCTGGGCGGTGTGATATGGAAAGAGAGATCTGGGTAATGGGAAACAAGTGTTTGCCAGCTGACAGTGTGATGGTGCCCAGCCCCTTGTAGGTGGCACCTTGGTAGCATTCCATTAAAAGAAGAAAAGAAAAAATTCTCCACATTCCTGAAGTTTCTCCCGAGTCCTGAAGCAGCCTTTTACAATGTGATCTGGTCAGTGGGCAGCAAGCGCGTGCCATCTTGCAGTGTGCCAGTGCCCGGCACCTGTGTCTGCTAGTAGCTAGGTGGTGCCTGGCCTCTGGTAATCCTTGGTGGCATTCAACTGATAAAATAAAAATTAAAAAATTAAAAATAACATCACAAAATTAAATAAAATATGAAGGGCCTGATTTTAAAAGAGCCCTTAGAGTGATGCACACCACCATGGTGAAGGCACACCACCATGGCCAGTCACAGAATGCGTTATGCACATGCTGTATACAGTATACAGCAGATGCATAACATGTTCTACAGCTGCCCGTAGTGGTGTGCAGAGGGCTGTACTGGTCACAGGGTTGTGGCAGGGATGGGGGAGGGGTTGGTTGGGCAATGCATGATGGGATGGGGAGTGGGGTTCACTAGACCACCAGGTACTTTTATTGTTATGTGTTTGGGTGAGATCAGGGATCGCGGGGGTGCTATAGTACTGGGGCACTTTTCCCATGTTATGTGGGGGAGATCAGCATTCAATGGGGGGGTCCACTACACCACCAGGCATGATATGTCCACATCAGGGATGGGGGGGCTGCTAGAATACCAGGAAATATCTGATTACACTATGGGCAGCATATTATAAAATAACATTTATTGCAGAACACTGCAATGGCACTAGCCGGGTGCCACAGCACTGTGTCTGATGCCCAGCTGTGCCCCCACATCACCACTGTCACCTCCCATGATCCTAGTGTGCCCCTACTGGCCCCTGTACCACTGCAACCAACAGGCATAACCCACTTAGACCACCTCCTGGCTGGTCTAAGTGGTGACCCCTCCTGCGTCCATGTTGGGGCATGCAGGATCCTAAAAAAGGGATGCTGCAGCCCCACCATGGAGCAATCCGCCCTGTGACCAGACACAATGGGTTCTTTAACACAATCCTGGTGCGAGTGAGCTTTGGAGCAGCAGTGTCTAGATCAGATGCAGGCTGCTTTAGAAAATTGCATTTGACGCAAGTGGTGATGTAAATCACCACATACGTCAAATTCTTTTGACGCAAGTCCCTTCAATCATTCCTACTCATTTGAAAATCAGCCCAAAGTCTTCCTCATTCTCATCAACCAAGTGGCTGAGTCCTGTAGCAAGCATTAGGAAATGGAGCAATAGACAGATCAAGGTGATGATGGCATGGGATCATCCGGTTCCAGACACATCAAAGAAAAACAAAAGTGTAGTGGGCTTGGTCATAGACCCTCTATCTCTGTGGGAACTACAACTGTAGAGAAAGATGACAGTAGTGGTCAAATAGTCCATAGAGTATCACACATTGTAAGAATCATTCACAGTGGCACTACAAGGGTTGTAACATGAGCAATCATTGTGGAAAAGGAAGAAATCGTCAGGTAGTGAGACAGGCAAAGGAGGAGAAAGTGATTTGGCGGAGATTCTTTAGGACAGATATACAGACTGTGATTATGTACCCAATAAAAGTGATAGCAGCAACAGTTCTGGGGAGGAGCAGTTGGAACAGGTGGGAGTTCAGCCTGGTGCAGGTGCTCATAAGAGAGACAAAAAGACCAAAAGTGGTGGTAAACCAATAAAAGAAATGACATAACAGATGATGAAGACGTAGTAAAACTGGTGGCTCAGGACACATGGTAGAGGAGGAAGAACCATTCCCTGATCCTGGAGAACCGTGGAGGAAGAGGAGGGAGGATGTTGATGGGGAAGCAGCCCCCAGCAACCCACCCATTAGGCAACAGCCAACAGTGCCAGTAGGAAAGACCAAATTGGTGACGTTGATTGTGTGGTATTTCTTTAGCGTGGACAAAGAATCATGGAAACATATAGTGCCTTTTATGTAAAGGCAGGCTGAGTTAGGTAAGTAGGGAACAAGTCTGGGAACATCTACCATGAAAAGGCATTTGCTGAAGTCCCACAGATTTCAGTATGAGAAGCCATGCCAACACATAACGTGAGCAGAAGCACCACAGGCAGCAAAGCTGATTATGATCTCCAGGGGGAGGAGAACATTAAAACTCCTAGGAGACCAGGTAGAGAGGAAAAGGAAGAAAGTCCTTCAGGTGGTAGCCAATGCATAACCCCAACATCTTTCATTCATCACTTCTTAGCCCACTGACTTCCACACCTCTGAGGGACCACAAATCCCCAGCCACTTTAACCCCCCCATGTGGCAAAAATAGTAGACAACTGTAACTTGTCCAGCGAACAAAAGCACTCAGCTCTCACTGGTCAAGTCCATGGAAAAGGGTCAGAAATATAAAGCCAAAAGACCAGAGACAAAAAAGTTATCAAGAGCAATTGTGGAAATGCTAGCCACTGACTTGCTGCTATTCTCCTTTGTGAGCAATGCTGGTTTTCTGATAATAATTGAAGTTGCAGTGCCAAGGTATCAAGTGCCCAGCCATACCACCTTTTCCACAGTGGCTCTTCCTGATTTACATCAGAATGTCTACAAGAACTGTGTCATGGTCCTGAAATCATCATTTGTTCCACTCGTTCACATCGTCACTAACATGTGGACCAGTTGTCAGACTACTAATTACATGGCAGTGACTGCCCATTGGGTCAGTTTCCCCTCTTCATTCCCCTGATCTTCCTCCTACTCTTCTTGCTCCTCTGGATGCCAGCAGCAGCAGTAGTCACAAGTCACTGGGGCCTCCAGCCTCTGCAAGAAGGCAGCTTTATGTACTGCTGGCTTTAATAATGACCAACATGCAGAACACTTGTAACACTTCCTTCAACAGAAGTTTGAGAAGTGGCTGACACCACACTCATTGAAACCAGGTTTTATAGTAAAAGGGAATGCAAATAACATTGTGAAAGCAATAGACAATGATTATACACGTTCCATGTTTTACTCACTGTATAAATCTGGTAGTTTAGGAATTCCTGGATAAGGAAGGCACCACTGTGCAGACATGTGTAGGTCTGGCCAAAAACATCCGTGGGAATTTTAGCCATTCTGTAAAGGCACATAAGCTGTTATGTAGCATTCAGCAGTGGAAGTACCTGCCCATCATCATCTGAAACAGGGTGTGGCAACATGATGGAACCCCACCTATTATATGATGGAATGGCTGCTAGAACAACAGAAGGCTAGCTACCATTATGCCATTGAGAATGGTATTGGCAAGGGAAACAAAAAAAACATCAGCCCAAATCATTGGCACCTGACAGAGACCTTCTGCACTGTGCTGAACCCTTTGAGGAGGCGGTCAAAAGGGTGGGTGATGATGCAGCTGGTCTAAGGCAGCGCCATCCCACTCATTGCCTTTATTAACCTGCAACTCTTTGTATGAAAACTCAGTATGACGAAAAGGAGGATGCCACTGTTGTCAACCTTGTAGAAAGGATAAGACTATGTTTGAAATGATACATGCATTTGAAAATGGGTACAGATGACCACTACATCCTGGCCACTGTCTTGGGTCTTCAGTTCAAAGACATATTGAGACATTCTTTGATGCACAAGAATGTGGTAAGGTTCAGTAGTCCTACAAAGGCTGGCTTGTCCATTTGATCTCTGTACGTATGGCACAAAATAAGAAAAAGAACACAAATTGAGCAGAAGAATGACACTCATCAATCACACTGACAGGACAGGTGGAGGAGAGGGACAAAGGAGGATCCCCCATGTGTTTCCACTGCTACTACTGAGTGTCACAGGAGTCACTTACTTTGTCTCCAAATCAAACTGCTACTTCACACTGCTACTGCTCCTGCTGCACCCGGAGAAAGACTGTCATTGATGACAAACTACTATGGGAACAACAGTCTGACTATGGTTTGATGAAAATGTACAGTAGGTCACTTTCTGACACAGTGGTGCCTGAGATGCCAGCAAACAAGATGGTGCAGGATTACCCAGATGAGAATGTGCCACTAGCAGAAGGAGATGAGCCTCTATTGTACTGTTACCAAAGAAAGACAATTTTGTCCCTCTTTGATGCAGTTAGCCATTGAGCACCTCAGTTGCCCACCAGCAAGCATGCACTTAGAGACAATTTTCAGTGCTGCAGGCAATATTGTCATCAACAAGAGAACATGCCTCGCCTTTTTAAAAAGTAAGCTGTCCCTTTTTCCAAAACATCTTTATGCCACCGTTTTTGGAGGATGAATCTCCTACACTTCCAGCTGAGCCAATCAAAGAGGATGAGAGGTGGATGAGGAGGGCTTCTGTGTCTACTAGTTTATTTTTTCTTTTTGAGGGAATCAGTAGCCTACACACACACATACACATACACACACCCTGTGGATTGCTGCACTGTTGTTTCTTCACTTGATCATTTAGTTTTGACATATATATATATATATATATATATATATACATACTCCTTCAGCCCCTGAGTGTATATTGTATATATGAGTTGAAAAGGGTCTATGCCTAGCCTTATTCAAAATTTCCACCTGAGGCTAAGTGATTTAATGTTTGAATTTTTGACAGGCCTACACAGGCCACATACATCATTTTGGAGCAACAGTGCCCATGAAGTGTGAACAACACTGACCCATGGCAGAACTGGCTGCACTATCAGTGTGTGATAGTGTCATAATAGGTACACCATTTGTGGAACCAGTAGCTCACACTGTGGGGTGCTGCACTGTTGTCTTTAATGTTTGGTAAATTTTTGGAAGGCCTACTATGCACAGGCCAAATAAATAATTTTTGGCCAACACTTCATATGTGAAACCATGGCAGAACTGGACAGTTTGAATTTTGACAGGCCTGCACAGGCCGCATACATATGTTTTGGAGCAACATTGCCCACGAAGTGTGAACAACACTGATCCATGACAGAACTTGGTGCACTGTCCATATGTGTCACTGTTCCAATGGGTGCACAATTTTGGAACCAGTATCTCAAATTGTGGGATGCTGCACTGTTGTCTTTAGTCAGTCTTTAATGTTTGGTGAATTTTGACAGGCATGCATAAGAAAATAAACAATTTTTGAGCCAGCGTTACCCATGTGAAACCATGGCAGAACTGGATGCCTTGTCCATGTGTGACACCAACCCAATGGGTGCACAGTTTTTGGAACCAGTAGCTCACACTGTGGGATGCTACATTGTTGTCTTTAGTCCGTCTTTAATATTTGGTGAATTTTTGACAGGCCTACACAGGCTGCATACGTAATTATTTTTTTTTGGGGGGGGGGCAACATTGCAGATGAAACCAGTGTGTACAACACTGATCCATGGCAGAACCAGATGCACTGTTCATGAGTGGTACTGCCCCAATGGGCACACAATTTTTGGAGCCAGTAGCTCACACTGTGTGATTCTTTACTGATATTTCGTGGGCATACATATAGCCCTTACAATTACAAACATTTTATTTTTTATTTCAGCATTGTTATTTAGCTACATACTCTCATTTATTACTACCAGTATTGTCTGTGTTTGGCACTGACTGAATGGACACAGTTTTTGGAACCAGTACCCCTTAATGTGGCCCACTGCATCATTCTGCTGTGTTGGGTGCTTCATCAGCCCAGTCATTTATGAAATTCAGTTTATTCATTCTGTCTCATGCTTTTTAATGGTTGAACCAGCACAAAGTAATTCACCCATAAGAGAACTTCAGCAAACTTTACATGGTTCGACAGTCAAAGGTCACTAGGGAAGTTTGCACAGCTATACTTTTATTATTCAACAAAACAATGTGTACTTACACATATATTTGTTCAAAAGATTAAATTTGGAATGTTTTCTGTTACAAACTCCCAGGTACCAGCTGTCTATATCAGCTCTCTAAATGATGAACATATTTCAATTATTCTGTAACATTTAATAATATTAGCTAAATTGGCTTTAAATTATTAATGATCTAATATTTTACATTCACTGTGCCCTTTAACTAATTTCCATTACTGAATCCTGTTAAAACTGCCTTTCTTATCTGGTGGTTGTCCAGTCACTTACAGAAATAATTATATGAAATGTTTTCATGCTACACATAAAATTATCCATGTGATATGCATGCTGCAAGCACAATTTAAATGTTAAATCAGAACTGATTGCTTGCATGTGGCATACGTGCAGCAACCAAGTGTGGAAAGCATGCTTTTTATGTTAAATTAGAACAGACTGCATGTATGTGGCATGTGAGCAGAAAGCAAGTGGTCACTGATAACTGCACACATAAAAGTTAAGTGACTTGCTCAGGATCAAACTGTATACACAGTGTGGGTTCATGAAATTCAAACCCAGGTCTCCGGGTTTGCAGTTCAGTGCCTTTATTCAATAAGCTACTGTATACTGCTTGCACACGTGTGGCTTGCTTGTACTTCAATACAAATCTGCATACATCTGCATGCATGCGACATGCTTATGGCCACTGTTACACTTTTTAATTTTCTTCTGCCCCCATCTCAGCTGCACAGCTGAACTGTAACACACATATCAATGGAAACACATGTGATTATTCCCACCCACAATACACACACTTACCCACAAAACTACTTAATTACTTCTGTCTGGCCTGTACTCCTATTCTCTTTCCATATTTTTGAATGCTTCCATGCAAACAGGCTTTAAGAGGCAAACTCAAAAGTAGCAATAACTCGACACCCACCTAAATGGCAGTCCCCCACCATGCACACACACTGTAGAGAGTGTGGCCATGCTACAGACAGTCCACCAAGTACAGATATAAGCTGAGAGTCTCTTACCAGTACTAAGGAGCCAGAGGCAGGAATCTTTAACAGATAATGTCCATGAGTCAGAGTGCTGGGGCATACCCCCCTGAAATGAATGAAGTTATTTTTTATTACTATTTTATACATTATGATGGTGAGTTAGAGAACAATGAAGGCCACTGTTCTACTAACAAGGCCTTTGTTCATCGAGCGGTGGTCTTCATTAATTTCCAACTCACCATCATAATGTATAAAATAGTAAAAAAAAATTCCCCCCTTCATTTCAATGGGACATGCCCCTGCACTCTCCCTTGCCCTATGTCATAATGTGCCTGAGCATGAGGATGTGGAGGTCAGCTTCTTTGGGGGAAGGGCATAAGCCTGACTATAGTTGGGCTCCAAAAGTCTGTGCATACCATACCCTCAACTGTCCCAGAATGCAAGGAACAGCCCACACTTTACCCTTGAAAACTGCTCTGCCCTTCATCCATTCCTCATGGAAAACATGCTGCTTACACCTAGGATGTCCTGTAAATTTAGTCTTTATGACAGGGACACATTTCAGATTTCAGCAGGGGGAGCCAACAACCAGTGCAGGCCAGGTGCTAATTAGATCCTAGGCAGCAAGCTCTGGAATATCTGGAATATCTCTAAAAGGTAAAACTTATTTGTTGTGACTTAAAAGTGATATGCAAATCAGGAAAAATTCAAGTGAATAAGATTCATCTGTCTATACCCCAGAGCAGTGTATCAGATTTGGGCTTAAACCCATCCAGTTACTAACCAATTTTTTTCCTGGCTGAAGTTCTGAAACCCCCCCCCCAAAAAAACAGGCCTGATTTCTATCGCTGATTCCATTCCATTCAATACCCACCTCATATGGGTTGTGAAGCTGTCCAAAGGCACAGAAACTTGAAAACACATCAATATTTCAGCCTTCTTCCTTCCACTATCCCCTGTAAAAATTATTTACATTTACCTACCTAACCATCTGGCCAGAACCTATGGCCTGACCTAGTGTGCCACCAGCCCAGTTTTCAGTCTGCTCCTCCTCTGTCTTCTGCCAGAAGCTGGATGCTAGAACTGACCATCCCAGGTCCCCAGCATGGTCCACGACCAAGTCACCTCACCAACCAAAGCCATCCAACTTGTGTTGCTTCTTGCTTGGCTGCTGCCACACTGCACTGATCAAGGCCTATGAAGGTCACCCACACCTCTGTCACTGCTGCTATTAGGCCTAGTTGGTTGCCGCAGGGGCCCATGTTGTTTTTTTTTTTTTTATGGTATGCTCATTAGAGTAAGAGGGAAGTCATGTCAAGTTGGCTTCTAGCTCACCCCCGCCCTTCAGCCACAATGGGAAAAGGAGACTCACTAAGAGTAGATCAACAAAATATATTTCCACAACACTGCTATTAAGAGTTCAGTGCTCACCGACTCCTCCAAGCTGTAGTGTGTAGCCTGTCTACTCTCGGTGGGAAACACAGTGTTACACTCACATGACTCATGTGTTCTTGCTTGGCTGGATCTCCTCCATGTCATGTGTGATAGCACCACCACTAATACGTGGAGAAATGGACAACACAATACAGACACAGCTGAGTGATGAATGCACCTGCAGCATGAGCGACACATGCCAGGGGGCACTTATTGTGCAAAAGATTAGATCAAATTTAATGCCATTATTGCCACACTATAAGAACAACCTAGGCACAAATGTGTGTGAGGGGGATAACTGCCCCCTCTGCCCTCCCTAAATGGCACCTTGCTTTATGGTAGAAATTTATTCTCAGGAGCGGGTCAGCAGGCAATGAGGAGAGGTTGAGGGCACTGAACATGTACTCCCTGGAAGACAGGAGAGAGAGAGAGAGAGAGAGAGAGAGACAGTGGGGACATGATTGGGACCTTCAAGTACTTGAAAGGGATAAATAAGGTTGATAAGGAGAGTCTCTTTAAGTTGAGTGGCAACCATAACTCGAGGGGGCACAGTCTTAAGCTAGAGGGTGGGAGGTTTAGGAGGGAGGTCAGGAAGCACTTCTTCACAGAGAGGGTAGTGGACACTTGGAATGTGCTGCCAGAAGAGGTCATTTCACTGAAGACAGTGGGCAGTTTTAAGAGAAGCTGGGATAGGCATGGGGAAAGTAAGGATCATGGGTATGGAGAATGGGATGAGGGGAGGAGGGTAGGACAGTACTTCAAGCTGTGGATCCTGAAATACGAGCAGACTTGATAGACCAAATGGCCTTATTCTGCTGGCTTCTTCGTATTTTCATATGTTCCTAATATCGGTACAAATAAATCCAATGGTTTCCACTGTGTTCTGAAGTACTGTATCTCCATGTTTCAGGATATGTCCTGATCATCGTGAGAGATAGTGTCCCTCATTGACCCTCATTTTGAGTGTCCATGTCCCTCATTTCAGTGACAAAATGTGAGGTATGGTGCATGTTTCCAAGACCCTACTGAGTACAAAGAGTACTGAGCATGGCCATAGTGTATCTGCTCCAAACAGAATGACAAAGGGAAAGTAAGTGGTGGGGGGGGATAGTAACAACAACAAAAATGGAAAGGGACCTGGGGGTTATCATATCAGATGACCTTAAGGTTAGCAAGCAATGTGAGAAGGTAGTAGGGAGGGCTGGGGGTATACTGAGATGTATGGGGAGAGGCATCACCAGCAGAAAACAGAAAGTTGTTATCCCTCTGTACAGACAGTAGGTGAGACCCCATCTGGAGTACTGCATCCAGTTCTGGAAACCCCATCTCCACACGGACATAGACAGGATATAGGCAGCCCAGAGGAGGGCAGCTAAAATGGTGCAGAGTCTGCAAGAGAAGCCATACAAGGAGAGACTCAAGGAGCTTAATATGTATACCCTTGAGGAAAGGAGGGAGGAAGGACATGATAGAAAATTTAAGTACCTCAGTGGAATCAACAAAGTCCAAGAACGTAGCATCTTTCAGAAAAAGAGATGTGCAAGAACAAGGGGACACAATTTAAAGATGGGGGGGCAGTTCAGGGGCAATGTGAGGAAGTATTTTTTAACAGAGAGGGTGGTGGATGCATGGAACAGCCTTCCAGAGGAGGTTGTGGGGTCTAAAACTGTGGGAGAATTCAAGAATACATGGGATATGACATAAGGCAATTCTTGTGGGGGGGTAAGAAGAAATAGGCTGTTGGTTAACTAGGATCTGCAGCTTATCCTGTAGGTAGGGAAATTGGCAGACTAGGTGGGCCAAGCAGTCCTTATCTGCCATCAAAGTCTGTGTTTCTATGTTAAGTGAGCCAAATCAGTCAAGGAGAAACACATTTCTACAGTAGCACTAAATATGCATAAGGGGTTTGCATGGCCCAAAACAAAAAGTCAGGCTTCACAACACAGAGTCCCTCTTCACATCTGGAATGGGGATGTTGGCTGACTATATCATAGGCATTTAATGCAGTAAGCAAACAATACTTTACAAATTAATTACAATTTATTGATAAAAATCAAAAGCCATTAAACAACTTGCAAAAGGATCAGAATTAATGAGTTTACCTAATGTTAATGGGAAATCAATGAAAAGGGCATTTAAATGGCTCTAGTATGAGAAATAGAAATGAATATGTTTTTTTAGATAAGATTTGCACCAGCTTAGTTGCTGCACACGTGGCAAGTGTGCAACATGTGAACCTGATGTGATTTATAAATGAGGTTCACACAGGTTAACTGCTGCACTCATCTCAAGTATGTGTCATCAAGGCACAGGTCAAGAAGCATAGGAAAACCAGAAGCAGTTTCAAAATTGCAAATAGCATTTTATTTTTATCAATGACAGCAAAATAAAAAAATAAAAGAAGGGTTGCCTGAACAAAGGCAGACCCCTTTGTCCTGGGCTCCTGTCCAATGAAAGGAGCTCAGTCAGGACAGAGAAAGGGGGATAAGGGTCAGGGAGGTATGATGTCACAGAGTGACGGGAAAGGGGTGGGTTTGAAAGGGAACATTGTCAGCTGATTGACTGGGAAAAGAGAGGGGGGAGAAAGGGGTAAGGAAAGTACCTTAACAAGAGTAGAATGTTCTTTTTCTTTCATTGCTAGACAGTTTTGTTTCCCACCCTTCCTGTCCGAGTATTGGTAGGAGTAGCAAGGTATATGGGAGGCTGGAGCAGGATATGGATTGGAACTTCAATGAGGTAGTTTAAAGGAACTGCTGAAGGTGGAGAGCAGGAGAAAAAGAAAGAAAAAAAAATAAATTAAACTGGAAAGGGGGAGGGACCCAGCCTGGGTGTACACCAGGGTTGGGTGAAGGAGAGACTGCTTTGTGGGTTATGCCAAGAGGAGCTACGAAAGAAGGGAATGGATATATATCCATTCCCTAGAAAAAAGTGATTAACAAAAGAAAAAAAAACAGTTGTACATCCAGGGGAGAAGGATGAAGAATAAGTTACAAATTTTAAATAAAAAATGTGAATATAAATGGATGGAAATAACGTGGAATTTGGATGACATGATGATATCTATTCTGATGAGATAAAATGTTCATAAAACAGAAGGAAATTGTAAAATGAAACATTTTGAATAAACATTGAATTGCCAACTGAGCAACCAACCAAAACAGGTGTGATGTCATTTCATTGAGAAGAGGTTCCAAGGACAAATTATTCAGTATAACTATTTACAAAGGCAGTTCAAACAGAGAAAACAAAGTCCTTCTTCTGAGTGTTTCTTCTCAATTTCAAATCTCAGTCTCTCTCTCTCTCTCTCTCTCTCTCTCTCTCTCGCCTCTGCAAAACATTGCTGGGTCTTTGCAGGGAGCTCATTAAAGAGACAGTGTTTTTTCACAGAATATTCTTGTCAGTTTCCAGTGTTCTTGCAGGCACAGCAAAAAGAGCATAATGATCCAGAACTGACCTCGTGTAGCCAGCTCAGCAGAGATTTTGCATCCAGCATTCTCAGGTATTTTATTTTATTTATTTATTGAGTCTTGGATTACAACACCTTTGAGCAATACAACTCATTTACAAAGGTTCCACGTCAGTAGTACAAAAACAAAACAAGGTAAACAATAGATAAGTAAATAGCATATATCAAGAATATACTTAAAAAAATCAATACATAAAAAACAATCAAAATAGCACTGAATGTTGCTCAATATAACAGTAGAGTGGGCTAGAAGAGAGGGCAGCCTGGGAGGCCTTGCCAAAATCTAGGCGAGAAAGAAAGTAATGGGGTATAAGGTGGGGATGGGAGAAACAAGAAGGAGAAGGAGATGAGTTGCACAGGAGGTGGAGAGGGAAGGAGCGGAGCTGCAAAGGAGGTAATGGGTATAGAGAGATGAGAGGATGGGGAGGTGGAAGGAGGGAAATGTGGTGAGTGCAGAGAGAGAAGGAGGAGTGCTGGTGAAGTGAGGTGGAGGAAAACAAATTAATGGTATAAGGAGAAGGAGAAGGAGAAGGCCTTGTCAAAAACCCAAGGGAGAAAATAATATGGGTGGAAGAGCGGTAAGAGAGAGAAACATAGGGAGATGGAAGGGAAGAAGTTGCAAAAGAGATGGCATGAAATAAGAGAATGGGTGGAGGGTGGAAGAGGGAAGGTGAGGAGGAGCAAGGGAAGAACTTGAAGATGCGTGAGCAGAGAAGAAGCAGGGGTGAGGATTGGAGGGAAAAGGCTCAAGGGTAGGATTGAAATGAAATGCCAAGAGTTAAAGATGCGAAAGATATAAGTACAATGAGAAAATATGCAGAAGGCTGCTAAGTGGGCAGTCGCAGTACTGTTTGCTAATAGATGTTGTCAAAGTTTGTGTTTGAAAGGGCCAAGTTTTGACTCAGCAGAGATGCCCCTACCCAGGGAGTTGAGCCAGAGGGGGATGCTCTGTAAGCAAAAAACCTCTGACCTAAGGTGTCTGGGAACAGTAAAGACCTGAGTTGCCCAGCTGCGAGTATGTTGGGTACTGTGACAAGGGCTAAGAGCTGTTGGATCCCGTGGGGTAACAAACCAAGGTGTGCCTTCTTGGCATGTAAGCAGGTTTGATATTGGATCCGGCTGAATAATTGAAGCCACCCAGTCTGAGCATATAGGTCACACGTGTATGTGAGGTGGGCAGCCCCAGTAAGGAGTCTGCATGCTTTGTTAAGAGCAACAGTGATCCTGTGAAGGGATGTAGCAGAGGCAGAGCCTTAAACAACCAGCCCATAATCGATGATGGTAATGACAGAGCTGAAAATTGCTATTCTTAGTGTCTCAGGAGTGAGGCTATGCTTGTGCCTGTGGAGTAGGCCAATCCTTATGTTGACAGCTCGAGCTACGTTATCAGTATGTTGCGAGTAGGTGAGTGAGCTATTAACAGTGACCCCTAGATATTTGAAGGAGTGGATCTGTTCAAGTGGGGTGCCAATGCAGTTTGTGATGAACAAGGGTTTAGACTTGTGTTTCTTATGAACATTGTTGAAAAGCATCACTTTGGTCTATTTATAGTTTAGCACCAGTTTTTTAGTGCTGAACCACTTTTCCACTTCTGAGAAACTGCGTTGAAGGTTATCCTGGAGGCTCTTAGGGTCAGGGTTACCAGAGCTGATCACGGCATCATCCGCCTAAAGCAAATCTGTTCATGACAGGCTTGTGGGAGGTTATTCAAGTAGATACTGAAGAGAAGGGGACCCAGTATGGATCCCTGATGCACTCAAGAATGGACTGGCTTCCTTTTGGACAGGACATTGGTTATCTTGACCTGCTGCGAATGGTCTTCTAAGTAACTTTTGAACCAGCTGAAAGCATCATTCAACACCCCAGTAAGTGATAATTTCCCACATAGCAGTGAGTGATTGACAGTATCAAAGACCTTCATCAGGTTGATAAAGGCAGCCCCAACCAGATGGCCTTGGTCGAGTGTGTTATGTATGAAACCAGTGAATTCTAACAGTGCAGTGGTAGTAATATGACCTACAAAAAGTCATGCTGCTGAGGACATTGGGTATTGTATTTGTCCAGGTATTCCACAAGCTGATCTGCAATTATACGCTCTAGTGCTTCGATAGAGGAAGTAGAATGGAAATTGGCCTGCAGTTTGTGTACTGTGCTCTATCTCCATCTTTGTGCACCAGGGTTACTAGGTCTTGTTTCCATTTTGGGGAATTGCCCAAGCCTTAGAAAGGTACAGAATCTTGGTAAGAGATGTAAGAGTTTCCTCGAGGGTGAGGGCAAGAAATTTGAGATCTAGATTGTCCCCACTGAATCTTGCTTTACCGAATACTTTGCATGTACTTTCTAGCCTCATGCTTAGTAACTTCTTTGAAGTAAAAGGGGGCTGCTGCTGCTGAGCATCACAGACTGGGGGTGGCAGGGTCAGAGACCATGAAAAATCAGGGGAAACTGCTGAGGTCTGTAAAGGCATCGTTAAAAATATTGGCTATGGCCATTGGGTCCAAGAGTTGGGCTTCCATCAATGTTAAGCATGGTGGTGCTCTCTTTGAGGCCTTTGCCAGTGACTTCTTATGTTGCTCCAGAAATGTTTACTGGTCACCCCATGAGTTGAAAGTGCCTCCCTAAAGTATTGACTTTATGCAAAACGGATGGTTCTGGTTAACCACTTGAGTTCCAAATAGCTTTTGCAATCATTTCAACAGTACAGCTATATACAGTTTTAGCTTTGCAATCATTTCAACAGTATAACTATATACAGTTTTAAACAAAGGAATACCAGTATCAGTGACATTTCCACATAATGATTCACATATATTTTATACCACGAGATATGCAAGGGGGAGAAGACAGAAATAGCAAGGAAGACAGCGGATGGAGAGAGGCAGAGAATTACAAAACCATCGGAGGATCAGTTCCTAGGTCTCACGAGAACATTTGGTTGTGCAACCAGACAGAGAAAGAGACAGAAAAGGAGAGGATAGAACAGACGGTATACATCCTTGATGTCGACATATGGCCAATGCGGAGTCCCCACAGCGACAACAGTGCCACATCACTGTAGTGAATCCGCTGGCACCTGGCACTGTCTGTAAGGGGTCCTGCACCCCCCTGACTCAGCTCTGACTCAGAGTTGAGAATCCTAAGTGTGGGGGGTGGGAGGCACAGCCCCCCATATGGGGAGTTCAGGGGTGAATCCCCCCGAAGAAAACTATTGTTGCTTCTGCAAACCGGCAGCCAACTGCAAAATGCAGTCAACCTGCTGGTTTTGCTGTCGGGTCATTTGACAAATATTTTGTCGATGGCTCATTGTGGATCCAAACAGACCCTTGCATTTAAACTTTTTCTGCATAACAAATGGATGCAAGGCCTTATTCAACCCTGTCACAGTGTGCAAAGCAGGAACCTGATTTGATTTTTAGAAGATGTTCACACCAGCTTACCTTCTGCACCGTCAAGCTTGCAGCATGCAAACCTGATTTGCTTTTAGACCTGGTTCACATAGGTTCACTTTGTGAATGTGAACCACATGCAAACATTGCACAATTACAAGTGGCATGCATTCTGCATGCATACAGCACTTATAGTTCGGTAAGAGATATAACAAAACCAAACAAAATTCAGTTAGATAATATTCATGATAAACCTCGATTTTAACTGACCAATTTTCATGCCTCATCTTCTAAAATGTCACCCACTACTAGCTATCTGGGTATTTTGCCCTGTATTGAGATAAATGACATTGTTGAAATATTGCTTTCAGTTTCTCATTTCTTCAACTACAAACTCCATCATTTATGTGGTTTCTATCATTCAAAGAGAAAGCAACTCAGTGTTCTGAGAAGCCGCTTTGGTGTCTCACAGGTTATCTTGCAACTGTTTCTCAAAGGGAACTACAGTAGCCTGCCATTCTCACTTCCTTTAGGGAAGATGTACTCACTCTCCAAGCAGCATGTGATGTCAGCGAGGTGGTAATGTCACTAATGTTCATAAATCTCCTGGGGAGTAATGTGCCATACTGCCCAGTCCCATCAGAGAAGCTCACCAAAATCTACCAAAGGCAGCACAGTGACACAATGTGACTGTGAGCTCAGCGTGAGAACAATGTTTTCATAAGTAAATGATATGTTTAACCATTGGATCTCACTGTATCACACATAAATCGACAATCTCATGTGTATAAGCTTAATAGTTCACTAACTATCATTTAGTCTAAGGGTTCTATTGCCACATTTCCCTAATGACTCATTGTAATATTAGCAAACAGAAAAATAAAAATAAAAATAATGAATGTATCTATAATCAATTGTCAGCAAACCTAATGGGGATCCCAAGTCTGTTTGTCAAAGGTGGCAGTACGGTAGAACAACTATACTAACTGCCCCCCATTCTTGCATCTCACAGATGAAGTCTATAGGAAAACAAGAGAAAACACTTACATAAAATTAACCCATTTTATCTCCTCATTTAAACCATGCTTTTTATTGAAACTGCCCAATCAGTCAATCCATCATTCTGCTTTTCTCAGAAAGGCTCAATCCTAATCCCCACCCCCAACCTTGGTTTGCTAACTAGATCAAAAGAAAAAGATCTCAAGGTGCTAATCTGATGTTTGGCTTCCTTGGAGTGGCATGCTAAAGGTGATTTCATATCTCTTAACTTAAGGCACTTTTGTGTTCCCTGATGTAGAGTACAGGTCTTATGGTTTTACCCACATATATTAAACTGCAGGGACATTTTATTTCATAAGTCACATGATCAGTGACATGTTAAGAAATGTCTTACTTCAAATGCTTCATTCCTGCTACTATTTAAGAACTCCTTTGCTTTTATGGAATTGTAACAGTGAACACATTTCTCACAGTTAAAAAAAACCTTCTGGTTTTGGTCCTAACCAAGTTAAGGGTGCTGAGGGTGGGCTCCAGTGTTTCATTTTGACTAGCATGCTTTTTATGCTGTCTGTTTTCCTGGCTGTTACCCAGTATCTCTCCTGAAGTGTCTCCTTCCCTACTGTACTGCTCCTTAACAAACTCCAATGTTTGAAAATGGTATTTTTTATCCTAAATTGGTCACCAAATGTTGCTACCATAGCAACCATATCTATGACTGTTTCTGTTTTTCTCCAACCTCAAAATATGTTCTCTATCCACCAATTGAGCCTTTCTTTCTGCCTCCTCTATTATCGATTTTTGTAGTCTCTCTGTTGGAATCTATCAATCAATCCTTTACTGTTTTTTATATATTTCTCATTAACCTTACTGTTAATCTTGTATATGAGGAACTGAGTATATGTTATAAGTTTAATGAGATTTTCAGGGTGGTAACTCTGGGCATGGAGCAAAGTGTTTCTGTGTGTTTGTTTCTTATGCAAAACATTGTCTTTTGGCCTCAATGACCACCATAAGATCCAAATAATGGATTTGCCTTTTTATTGCATGCCTAGTAAATGACAAATTCAGTACACGGCTATTTAAGTAGCCAAAACATTCACTGAGTTCATCCACAGAGCCATCTCAGATCATTATAATGTCATATGAAGCCTTTGTCAAAACAAAGTTAGTCTGTCCTTTCAAGATGTGTTGTTCTTCAAATCCTATCATGTAAATATTAGTGTATGTGGGGCCATACTGGCACCAATTGCAGTTCCTTGTTTTTGTAAACAGACATGTTATTCAAATTTAAAATAATTGTTAAAACAAAACCAATTTGTTCAGATTCAAAATAAACTTTTGGGTGGTTTAGTCTCTCCCCATGGGTTAGAACTTATCTCTAAGTGCCTCCAAACCTTGTAAATGTGGGATGGAGGTGTAAAGACTCTTCATGATTGTTACTAACAACATATCAGTGATTCTTGCTCCTGATTATTCAAGTCCTTCAATGCCCGTATCAAATGTTTACAATCCTGTGCAAATGAACTTGATTGTTCTACCAATTTTTTGTGAAAATCAATAAAATTGGTAGTGGCTCTGTAATCAAATCAAGACCAGACATTTAAGGTGTTCCTGGGTAGATGAATTTATGTATTTTAGATAATACATAAAATAATGGTGTTCTGGGATGTTGGGATTTCAATGCTTTTGCAACCCAGGTTTCGATCCTTCTTCTATCTTCTGTCTCATCAACCAAACTTACTATTCTCATTTTTAAATCCTCAAAAGGGATCCTATCCACTTTTCCTAATTAGTGGTATCATTCAGAAAGTTATAACATTCTTGCTGGTAATCTTTTTTGTCTAGTATTACTATCTCTCAACCCTTGTCAGCCCCCTTAATCACTACAGTTTCATCGTCCTGAAGGGATTTCAGTGACCCATATTCTTCCTTAGACAAACTATACTGTCTATATTGATTTTCACTTTTATTGATAATGGTATCTATATCATTCCTTACCATTTGACAGTAAGTGTCAATATTTGAGAGAATGGACCCAGGTTGAAGAAAATATTTTACCTTTAAGAATTTCCTAAGAGCCCTGTTTTGTTTTCTGTATTGGCAACTGCATCTGTATCTTTCATTATATCTATGATATTAAAGTATTGTTTGATTCTTAATGTTCTAAAAAATCTTTCCAAATCAAGTTTAAGCTTGAATGAATTCAGTTTTTTTATTAATACAGAATCCAAGGCCTTGGTTCAAAATTTGTTCTTCAATAGTAGTTAACATTGTCTGTGATAAATTAACAACTTAGGATTCTTCCTTGTCTGCTGTCTTGTTTCATGTGTCTTTCTCTATGGACCACCTTGATCTGATGTGTGCCTTGAGGTTGTAACACTCTCCTCCTGTCTGCCTACCGTCAATGCCCCTCCCCATGCTGTGTACAATCTCTCCCTGTGAAAATCTTGTTGTTGGTATCTGGTGTAACACAATGGTGTAATGTGGGTAAAACTACCCTTTCTTTGTCATCTGTATTTCTGTCTTCCTCCCCTAAATCTTTTATTGTAATATCTAAATTTATTTCCTCTCTTTTACCTGCTGCTGTCTAAGTTTGTGTTATATGTGGTATTCTCTGAGTCATATATCATATGGTCACTTATCTTTGAGTTCTTTTTTTCTATGTGTGAGCATGACCCTCTTTATAATCAATCACATTTCATTTAACATTTTTCAATTTTATCTGTTTCAGTTGTTCATCAAACTTAGCTAAGCCCTCTCAATTTTACCCACACTATTTTTCAACTCATTTAAATCAACATTTATTTTCAAATTTTCTAATTCCTCTATTTTCTGTACTTTCTCCTGCTCTTGATGAAACCTTCTATCAACAACTACATAAAATCAAATGAGCATTTAGCCCAGATACCATCCCACCTGTTTAGGAACTCTTCAGATAAGAACCTGAGATGTGGTTCAAGCAGTACATTAAGGCCACGTGGTACAGTATATGTCTTTGCTTTACATATTCATTCAGCAATACTGCATGCTAATCCAATTATACATATTTTTGTTTTAAAGATTAATATTTTCCAGTCTCTGTTCATAAACTTGTAGGGTTTACTGATTCCTGTTTATTTTCACTAAACATGTTATTCTAGCTTCATCTGTTTCATCATAATGAGTTAAATTGAATGGATGTCTGTCAGTCTACCAAATTCCAAAAAGTAGCCATTTTAAAAATATAAATATGAATCCCTTTTGGGGTGGTATGGCCCAAATCTTACCATTCCTGGAGACTGCAACATCTACAATATAGTGTACAAATGTTGTTAAAGTCCAACAAAGAGTCCAATAATAAAGACATTATAGATGTTAGAATGACTGTTCAAGCAGCATAAAGCACTGAAGGACTTCAACATGCTGTACAGTGATCACTGCACATCCACTCTCCCAGTGTTGAGCAGTGGAGGCTGATGGACACCCTGATCCAGATACTCAAGACTGAGCATACTACCCAAACAGTAAGTGTGGTAAATGCATGTATCAGCTAGACCACTCCACCAAGCCATGTCCTGTGGCAGGCACTTCTTAATATCCAGGAGCAGTTTGGCAGGACTAATTATAATGGAGGCAGTAAACTGATTGAGGGTTCTTAATTGTGTGTCCTCACATGAACATTTGTGTAGCATGATTGTGTCCTGAGTATGCAGTGGTGACCTTGATAGATCCTCGGTATAAATATGGTATAGTATCACTTCTTGAAGGAGAAATGCAGAAGTGGAATGGCACATTCAGGCACTGACATGGCTAGTAAACAAGTGCATGGTGCACTGCAGAAAGGGAGGGAATGCATCAATGGCAAGGAACCTGCCTCAAAAAACTTTGTTCATACTGTCCTTGTCAGCTGCAAAAGCATCTCACTCATCCTCCTCATTCACTCACACAGGTAGTAATAAGGAAGGAATCATGTCAGTGAAGGTGTGTGCTATCTCAGACAGAGCAGATAATCAAGAGAATATCTTTCATTGTGGGACAAGCAATTTGTAATTGACAAGTGGACATTGATAATAAGAAGCAGTGTGTGAGTGTGACTGACCATGGAACAGAGTGCACTTTGATGATGGTGGATGGATGGATGGGTGGGCTGGTGGGGGGGTCATTGTTATCAAGAAAGAAAGGCATACAGATATTTTCTTGTTTGACTTTTGCACCGGACCACTGATGTGCATTGGAGAAGGGAACAAAGCCACTAGACCACCAGGTGTTTCATAAGTTGTGTATTGTACATCGTACATGTAAAGTAGTTTGGCAAATGAAGAGAGACACAGCATAACATTATTTCTACAGTTTAAGCTAACTAAATAATCAAAATCATAGCCTGACATGTGTATTTATAAAAAATAATACATGTTAAGTCATGATTTTGATCATTTTGAGGAAAAATTCAAAACTAAGCACATAACAAATGAGCAGTAGTTAGCACTACAAAAAGCAATGTAGCTCTCGTCTCTCATTCCTATTACATAATCATGTACCACATTCAGCTGACATTTTAGGGAGCTAACAGGGTGTTTTTTTTAAACAAAGGCTATTGTTTAAATTTTTCAAATGATTTGAAACTGCATTTATGTCAATTATATAAATGCAGTTTTAGCTCTAATGTAAACAGTAGCCTTTCCTTTACCTCTGCATGAAGTCAGATTTGTAACTCTTATGGTTAAAATAGTATGCTTAGGTGTCCTTTAAAGTGGGAGGAGGTTTTCTTCAGTTTTACTTTGCTAACTGAATACTAACATTCAGGGAATGAGATGAGTGGGTAGGTGGAAGGGGGTTGTAGGGTGGTCTGGGTGCTGTTCAATTGGGGACAGGCAATACTGATTTTCTCTAATGGTCAGGGGTGGGTGGAGTGGGGTGTAGAGGGTGATGCTGTAAGGGTAGTTGATTTGCTTTCTATAGTTTTAAAAATGGGCAAAAAATACAGTTGCTATGGCACCTATTGAAAAGGAACGATGTGACCAGAGTGGAAAGTGTACAGTGTAGAGCCACAAAACCAATTTACAATGTAAAAGAAGAATCCTATGGTAACAGACTAAAGAGAATCAGTTTCACATAACTGGAAACTAGATGTGTAAGAGGAGATATTCTGCTGATGACTGATTTGTTTTCCAAGACCCATACCTTTTTAATGAATTACAATTTGAGTCCACCTGTGGACCCCCACTTTAAATTAAACCACACAAATTCAAGACAAATAGGAAAAAAACACTACACTCAGTGCCTTGTTAGCCCTTGGAATCAACTACCTTTATGTTGCGTCCTCCCAGGACCACCTTGTAAATGAGCCTGCTAAATGGTTTCTTCTTTTCCTGTTAAAAATAACAACTGAATTGAATACCATGTGAAGCTATAATTTTTAAAACCAAATCTGAATTCAAGGCCAAAGTAGATAAGTACATAATGAGTAGAACAAGCATGAAGTACTACTCATAAAATTACAGAAGCTATTAATGGGCTGACAGTACACCTTCTTTGCTCCATGAGTCTTTAGTATGAACTTTAGCATGAATACTGAATACCAACGATCCCCTATTAGGACAGGCACCCAAATATTTGGGTTACACCAACTATGGTATTTGTGATATTTGTGAAATAATATAATATTCTGGACATTGTACACCTTAATTAGGTATTGGTACTGGTATTGGTATTGAACTGTGGTATTTTCCACAAGGCCACACCTTTTCAATTGTAACCCATTTACAAATTCATATCTTTGCTGGATTAACATGCCTCCCAGGTAGTATATTTTACTTACTATCTTATTGTACTGCCCCAAACGCCTTGTCTCTGTACTAGCATAGTGCTGGTTACTCTCAGTCACAAGACTGGGTAAGGATTAAGAAGCATATGTATATTGAAGACTCAAATGACAAGATATTATGATCCCTACTTGAATATACTCAAACCCAACAGCATATGTGTAGACACCCACTCAGCAGGCCAGGCCCTACTTCCAAAGAGCCAACCTCTGAGCACAGTCTTGAGAACAGTTTAACAGAACAAGGAAACCCTTTTGTCTGTTTTGTGAGTTCGGATCAACCTTTGGCCTTAAGTCTTGGAGGGATTCAAACCGTGAACCTCTTGCTAGCATACCCAATGCACAGGCTCAGATATTCTGTCTTCAGGGGGCCAGATATCTTTGTCTATGGGCACCTAACCAGGTATACAGAGATGAACCCTTAAAAACTTTAATAAAGACCTCAGATTTAAAATGCTTCTCTTTCCAGTTTGGTACCACCATTCAAGCTTATAGCTAATGTCTGCTATAATCATATATATTTTTCTTACAAATAAAAGAAATTCAAAGACAGACCAAATATGCTCTAAAAAGAATTTTACTAAAATAGATAATAATATGTAAAACACAAAATACAGAACTGTTATATCACAATACATACAAATCTTTTAAAAGTACAAGGTTTAAATAGTGCAAATTCCTACAACAATATTTAGATTTGTCTAGCTTTCTAAATACCTGTTTTAAAGTGCTCACAGATGTGTCCTTGTCAGAGTCCAGGTAAAAAAAAGACCAAGTAAAACAGAATATTCCTTAAACAAATTGTATTTCCCAACCCCTTTTTGTGTGAGGTCACTAGCTCCTCCTCTGTCAGAATATATATAAAAAAATATATATCTTATACAAAAAACAGGATGTCTTTTCAAAATATTACATTTTATAACTTCAGCATAATTCATGTCCTTCAAATGACACTTCGTTGATATCATAATAAGCTTCCTCCTTCCAGGACATGAAAGCATCTTTATGATTTTGCATTTCTATGTAATAACCTGGGTTTTCCCGCCAGCGTCATAAAATGGATATGATCTTTCATCTTAGCAACTATAGCTGTAATTAACGCAGACAAACAGGAGGTCCATGGTTAAGGCCTTCCATGTAACACATTGTCTCTAAAACCTGTGTGTGTGATCTCACATGCTGTTTTCAGCATTTTCTCATGGCTTTATCTTTCAGCTGAAACCTGGGGATGAGTGAGATCATTCTAAGAGCACCAGATTTTTCAGCAGAGACAGTCAGTAATATGTTTTATATTAACAAAAATTATACAGCACTCAGAACTGGCTGTCCATGTCACAATTTGTACTGAGTTTGGCCTCTTCTACTCCTCCACATCAGTCATATCCACCTACATGAGATGTAAAAAGTTAAAACCTCTTCCTGCAACCTAGTCTCCAGTAGAGATGTTGCAAAGTTTTAATTCATTAGTGAATTTCCTGTGAAGTTTCCGACTCTGCCTCTGCAGAGCAATCCGCAACTTTTTTCCATCAGTTTGTAAATTCACCTATTGACTTTGCCAGTGACTTCACCACTAACTTTGCCATTAAGACAGTAAGGCAAAGTCTGTTCAGGACAAGGCTATTGGTGGTAAACAAGTACTTGTAGTCACATGGAAACAACTCCTACAGGTCACATGCTACTGTTCTATGTACTGACTCATCATTAGTTTCACATTGTATACTCAGCTAGTGAGTAGAAGGGGACAGGTCTGCTCTTAAAACCTAGCCAAAAAAAATCAGCTTTCTTTTGCTTGTTCTTCATCTTATTTTTACTGTACAGTTTGTGAGTCTTTGTTTAGTTGTTCTTTAGCTGTTATTTTCTTTATATTGAACACTTTTATTTGTGCTATTTTTCATCTATTTTAGTGTGTGTGTCTTTTTCTTCTCTGTCTTTTTACTCTGTGTTTTTTTTGGGGGGTAAAATGAGTGGTAGTGGTCAGGAGGAGAGGGAGTGCAGACAGCAGATGGGAGATGCACTTTTCACATCAACAGGGCCTGGCCCATGGCACTGGCAGTAAGAGGAGACAGCAGCAGCAGTCCCCCACAACACTTCCCAACAACAAAATGAGGCAAGGCACCACTACCAACAGCAAAGGAAGCTCTAGCCCAGCCAGCTATTGCACATAGTTAAGATCATCTTGCTCCTCCACTCGCAGCAGGAACCAACGTTTCTTGTCTGGGACTTTCTTGATATTGACCCCACTACTATAGTGTGGTAACCTGTGAACTATGCCACACTGTTGTTCAGCATTGGGAAATAGGGGAGCCATTTCTGGAGAGGTGAGCAGCACACACACTTAGAGGAAGGTACTGCAAGGAGTGGGAGGAGCATCTGAGAAATAAAGTTGGTGAGAGGGGTGGAGGTGGTGCCACCCCTACTGGTTCTTCTCTGCCAGGCAAGAGAAAGAAACATGGTGTGCAGGTGCAGGAGGCAGAGATGGAAGGGATGGGGAAAGAGACCTGCAGTTAGGCTTGGGTGATGTGGGAGGCACCTGAGAGACAGGCCGCAGAACCTCCTCCCACATCCACCCATGTGGAAGTACAACAGCTCCGCAAAGAGGTAGGGGAGCTCTCCCAGCAAGTTGCTGGGATGAAGGTGCTATTGGAAGAGGTGCTCCAAAATAAGCAAACCATTTTGGAGTGTTTGGCCAAACTGAGAAGTGGTGGTGCACCCTCTGGCCCCAGGCCATAACCCTAAACCCTCCAATCTAGATATTTTCTTTTTGTCTTTCTCTTTTACCCTCTGTTAAACCCTAAAAATGAAAAAAAAAACTTACAAACAAAAAAAATTGTTGATTTATCTTTATTTCTTTCTGACTGTCTTTATTCTTGTTACTGCTGCACTGTTAAACCCTAAAAATAAAAAAAATGAAAAAGCTTAAAAAGAAAATAAATTATTCATCCTTATTTCTCTCTGTCTGTCTGTATTTCTTGATTTCTGCTACTGCTTTCTTCTATCTATTGAAATTCTTCTTTCTCATTCAGTCAAAAGAAAAAATCTGATTTCAACTCTATCATTGTCTTTCTTATGCAACTGCACCATCCTTACACTGTCACTAAAATTGTTCTCAGCTACTGCTGCTATATGGTGCTGTGCTGTGTGTTTCACTCTAACCCCCGCCACAGGCTGCCCTTCTTATAATTCACTGCACAACAGTAGTGCAAATGTTCCAGAAAAACAAAGTAGGACAAATTTCAGTACAAGTATTTTAGGACACACAACTGCCAAGCACAATATATAAATTTGTCACTTCTGAAAATTCTTTCCTAAACCAGAAATCAGCAATGCTGTTAATAAAGTACTGCTGCTGCTGCTGCTACTATGCTGTTTAAGTCACCCTCTCAGACAGTTTGTGTTTTCAAGCACTTTAGTACACACAGCTGCCAAGCACAATATATAAATTTCACACTTCTGGAAATTCTCCCTCAAACCAGAAATCAGTAATGCTGGTAATACAGTGCTGCTGCTGATACTGCTACTATGCTGTTTAAGTCACTCTCTCAGACAGTCTGTGCTGTCAAGCACTTTAGTACACATGACTTCCAAGCACAATACATACATTTCTCACATCTGGAAATTCCCTTTCAAACCAGAAATCAGTAATGCTGATAATAAACTGCCAATGCTGCTGCTACTGTGCTGTTTCAGTTGCTGTCTCAGACAGTCTGTGTTGTCAGAAACTTTAGTACACACGACTGCCAAGCACAATATATAAATGTCTCACTTTTGGAAATTCTTTCCCAAACCAGAAATCAGTAATGCTGGTGATAAACTGCTGCTGTTGCTGCTGCCACTGTTACTATGCTGTTTATATTGCCCTCTTGGACAGTCTGAGCTAGTCAGCAGAAGGGTACAGGTCTGCTCTTTTCAGAGTGTAAAATCTAGCCCCCCACAAAACAAGTTTCTCAGCTTTTATTTTCTTGTTCTTCATCTTATTTTTACTGTATAGTTGAAGTCTTTGTTTGATTGTTCTTTAGCTGTCATTTTCCTTATATGGAACACTTTTATTTGTGCTATTTTGCATGCTTTTTAATGTGTTTTATTTACCTCTTTTTACTCTGTTTTGCTTTTCTTTAAAATGAGTGGGAATGGTCAAGAGGAGGGGGGTACAGGCAGCAAATGGGAGACACCATCCTTTTTGTATCATGAGGCCCATGACACTGGCAGTAGGAGACAGGAGCAGCACCCCCCCCCCACAGTGCAGCGTCTCCAGCAGCAAGATGATGCAAGGGCACCAGCACCAACAGCAAAGGAAGCTCTAGTGCAGCCATCTGTTATACCACCACCACCATCTCTGCATTATGAGGAGGAGGAGACCAGCCAGAACCATCTTGATCCTCCTCTTGTTGGCAGCAGCCAAAGTCCCTTGTCTGGGAATTTTTGATATTGACCCCACTGACAATAGTCTGGTCACCTGTAAACTATGCCATGCTGTTGTTCAGTGGGGAAATGGGAGAGCCATTTTGGGACAGATGGGCAGCACACCCACCTTAGAGGCAGGCACCTGGAGGAGTGGGAGGAGCATCTGTGAAATAACGTTACTGAAAGGGTTGGAGGTGGTGTTGCTACCCTTACTGGTTCTTCTCTGCCAGTCAAGAGAAAGAAACATGGTGTGCAGCAGGTGCAGGAGGGAGAGATGGAGTGGACTAGGAGAGGGCCCTGCAGGCAGACTTGGATGCTATAGGGCACTTGAGAGACCAGCTTCAGATCCTCCTCCCACATCCACCAGTGTGGAAGTATGGTGGCCCACTGCACAGCAACACCACAAATCAAATCAAATCAACTTTATTTTTATAGTGCCTTTCAAAACCAAGGTGCTGTACATAAAACCAAATACATCAAATATAAATAAAATTAAATAAGCATTTAAAACAGATCATCCATAACTAGGGAAGGCTAGGTTAAATAAATATGTCTTTAACTCAGTTTTAAAACTACCGATGTTGGGCATTCTCTCAACCGATGAGGTAGAGAAATCCACAGGGTTGGAGCTGAAAAAGAGAAGGCACAACAACCAGATGTCTTCAAATGTACCCTGGGAATCTCCAGCAATCCCTCATCGGTGGATCGGAGAGGGTGGAGGGGGCAGAGCACCAGGAGATCTTGCAGGTAACCAGGTCCCTGATGATGTAGGGCTTTAAAGGTTAGCAAGCCAACCTTAAAGGTGATCCACCACTGAACAGGCAACCAGTGCAGTTCGCGGAGCACAGGCGTAATATGACCACAACAGTGAAACCCAAAAAAAGACCTCGACAGCAAAAGTCTTAGTTTCTGGACAGCACAATATAGTTTCTGGACAGCACAATACCGTGTGTCAGCATTGTGCCATCACTGAGGGATGTCAGAAGATTTGCTGTTGATGAACAGTGGTGCTTTCATGGAAGTACAACAGCTCCACAGGGAGGTACAGGAGCTGCTGTGGTAGTTGCTGGGATGAAGGGGCTGTTGGCGGTGGTGCTGCAAAATCAGCAAACCAGTTATGGTTTGGCAGAACTGTGAAGTGGTGCTGCACCCTCTATCCCCAGGCCATAGCCCTCCAATGCAGATATTTTCTTTTACGCTTCTCTTTTACCCTCTTAAACACTAAACATTAAACAAAAATTATTCATCTATCCTTATTTCTCTTTGTCTGTCTGTATATCTCTATTTCTGTTACTTCTGCACCGTTAAACCCTAAAAATGAAAAAAAGAAAGTAAAAACTTGAAAAGAAAAAAAAAATTCATCCATCTTTATTCCTCTCTGTTTGTATTTCTTGATTGCTGCCATTACTTTGTTCAGTCTATTGAAACTCTTCTGTTCTCATCCATTCAAAAGAAAAAAATCTGATTTCAACTATGTTATTGTCTTTCTTGTGCAACTGCACAAAAATCTGATTTCAACTCTTTTGTTGCCATTCTCATGCAACTGCACAGTTCTTATATGATCATGAAAATTGTTCTCAACTACTGCTGCTACATGGTGCTATGCTGTTTGTCTCACTTCCCCCGCCACAGGCTGCCTTCCTGCAATTCATTGCACAACAACAGTACTTCAAATGTTCCAGAAAAATAAACTAGGCTGAATTTTGGTACTCCTAGATTTATGTGTATGCTGCTACTACATGGTGCTGTGCTGTGTGTCTCACTCCCCCTGGGCTGCCCTTACTGTATTTCACTGCACAACAGTACTGTATTGCAAATGTTCCAGAAAAACAAAGTAGGACAAATTTCAATACTCCCAGAACTATGTGCATGCTGCTACATGGTGCTGCGTTGTATCTCACCCCCAGATACTGGCTGACTTTTCTAACCCTATGATTCTTCTGTGTAATCCTGCACAATGTGGTGGAGAGGATGGTTGTTGATGGATTGCTTGCTGAAGGAAGAGCAGCAGGACCGAAGGACAACTGTAAAGAGAACAAAAAAGAAATTATTTAGACTTTACTCAACTTGCCACTGTGATGGTAATGGTATATCCACTGTCCACTTCTGTTCTTACTGTACCAGTCACCTGTGATTAAAAATCAGAAATTATTTAGCTTTTATTTGGCCACCATGGGGGCCACATGGTATATCCATAATCCACTCCCATTCTGCTCTTCCTGTCACTTGTGAATAAAAATGATAAATGATTTAGCCTCCCTTTGGCCTCTGTGGCACACTATGTACCTGTGAAAAAGGAGAACAACAGATAAATAAAAAGAAAATCATAATGATACTTACTATTGGTGTGGGAACATGTCACGTAACTCCTGTCTTTTTCTTGAGAGTTGTCTGGCATTGTGACTGCCTTTGCCAATCATCCCTGTGAATGGTGAAACCTGCAGGGAGACAAAAGAAAAGAAAGAAAACATTGAAGGCCTTTTGTCCTCTGAAGGCCAAGAACTGGAGTTAAGCAACACCAGTGAGAGATGGATAAGGACTATGAACAATAGTGAAAGTGACTTATCACAGCAGACAAAGATAAGCCATGGTGGAGCTGAGGTCTTGCTGCCTTGATAAGCTGGCTGGCTGGAGAGTTGGCTTGAGGGCTGGCTAGTGGGCTGGCTGGTAGAAGACCTGAGTGGTGACATTTTATACTGCATCAGTTTGGATGCGAGTCCATGCTGTTTGTGTCTGTGTAAAGACCCAAGTAGGCCAGTGGATAAGAAGTAGGAGGAGGTGGTGTCATGTCTTGCTGGCTGGAGCAGGCATGCTTTGCCTAGCTAGTAATGGAATTTTTATGCTGCAACAATGTGCAGGTGGTGGCCCATGGGGTTTGTGGATGTGCAGGACCCAAGCAGGTTAGAGGAGGAGGAGGCAGTGCTGTGTCTTGCTGGCTAGAGCAGGCATTGTCTCTAGACATCACATTATGGTGGTGGAGTCAGGTAATCGATTAGGTGCAAGGAAACAGCAGCACAATAACTGAGGATGGAGAACAGTAAAATGAGTGAAAATAACAGAATTAATTTGTGAATAATAAAGTAAAGGATTATACTGATGAGGGGGAAAGGAGGGAAACAACACATCTTGTTTTATGCTGCCTTCTACCTCATCGAGGAAGAATCTCAGTCTTTCATACTGGAGTTGTCACCAGATGGGAATTCTCTCTCCGTTACTGCTTCATCCACCTTGGTGGTGCAAGACAATTTGTTAATACTGACAACACCTTGCTCTTCATCTTCACCACCACCACTGCCTTCATGTGATAGGGACATGGACATGATTGTCTTGTGCATTCTGTGCCCCTCATTCATTTTAATAAATGTTAGCAAGCCAACATTTTTTGGTGACAGATTGGTGCACCTGTCCCATACAATGGCCCCAGCCAAACTGAATACCTGTTCCACACTGACACTTGAGGGTGGGCAGCTGTGGTATTTTCATTGCAACAGAGGTCAGTGATGGCTACTCAGTGACCTTGTTGCTCCAGTATAGCAAGGGCTCATCAGCAATGGTAAGGTGCCTTGTGTCTGCCAAATGTACACCTATCATACGTTGTGCTGCCTGCAGTCCTATTGCCTCATCATCATCCTCCTTTTCTTCCATGTCTTCAACTCCCACATGGCATAAAACATCCCAAATGGGATTTGGCATTTTCTCTTGTAACTTGCATGATTTTTCAACCATTACCTATGTGAGGTGGTGGTAGCAACACCTGGTCTCTGTGGAGTTTCATTTTGTTTAGATAAATGCATCTTTAGCATCTGTGCCCTGCATACCCTTTTCATTAGAGGATCGGCCAACCTTTGGACCTCCTCACATCACCTTCAGTTATTGATGTCAGCCCACATTTATAGTGTGGGTCCAACATGGTGGTAATCCCAAACTCTTCATACTGCAGAATGTTGGAAATATGTGTATTACAATCTAAGCCATGGAGCATGTGTTCCATTAAGGCACAACTTCCACTATCACCATCTGCCTCCAGCACTTGCAGCACATTCACCAGTCTCTGCTTCAGCACAAGTAGTAGAGGAATGACCTAACTGATACAGGCATTGTGTCCCCCCTTACTGCCTGTGTTGCATATTCAAATGGCCTGAGAATCATGATGAGGCCATTTATTTGCTCCACCGCTCTGTTATCAGAGACAGGGATACTTCCTGCACTGTCACAGCTTGTATGTACAGTAGCAGCAGATATTCAGATATGGCTTTATACTGCTCATACAACTGCTAGATCATGTACAGTGTCAAGTTCCTTCTGGTGACAACATCTAGCTTCATATGGTGCTGAGGCATTTTGTTTTGTATCTGCAGTTGACGGTGCAGGTCATGGACCTTTCTGGAATGGGCAACATGGACACAGATGCAATGAGCTACAGTCAACATGGCCTTGATATTAGGATGGGTTGGAAACTGCTGCACAAAGAGATTAAGACAGTGTGCCAGGAATGGCACCCTGACAAACCCCCATTACTGATGCATTTTGAAACATTTGAACCATTATCACTCACAATGAAACCTGCTTTCAGTGAATGGGGGTGAAACCACTCATCAATCTCAGTAAGAAGCACACCCAGCATTTTTCACCTGTGTGTGATCCAGGTATACTCTTCATTAGTAGTATGCTGGTAAATATCTGGAATGTTTGGAATTCAAAAATGCATTGCATAGGCATAGGGAAACACTAATGAGAGGAAAGAGAACAAAGCCAGAGATCAGGCAGGGTCTGTGATTTTTGTACTGTAGAGTAAAGAAATGGGCAGACTGGTGGTCCTGGCAGTCCTTATCTGCTGTCAATTTCTATGTTTCTGTGTTTCTACTGTATGTTGCTACTAGGACAAGTGGGCAGTGGAATGTTTCCCATGCCCAGAGTCAAATACTACCCCAGGTACCTGTGCCCATTGTGCTGTAATGCAAAAGTAGGAGCTACCAGCTGAATAGTCACTGGTTCACATATCCATGTTCAGATGCATGTATGGTGATGCTGAGTGCTTCAAGGCATGGTTTATCATCTGTGACACTGTCTCATAGACTTCAGGAATGGCACATTTAGAAAAGTATGTTCTTGATGGATCTGCTATTTGGGACAGGCATAGGCCAACAACCTCCAAAATCCAGTTTGCCATTTGCAACAGGTATGGACCATCAACCTCCAAAATCCAACATCCCCAACAAAGGAGAATGGCAATAGATCAATATCCAACATTTCATCAGTTGCTGCATTTAGCTTGTGTGCAGTAACATGATTAGAAATGAATTTGGAGTGATGCTCAAACATGCTATGCAGTGTAGGCTGGACCTTTCTTGAAGCTGGGCTACCAAACAGCTGGACTCTTGGTGGCATTCTTGGGGTGGTATTTGACTCCTAGGTTCATATGTGCTGTTGTAGGTGACAGCAGTGATTTGTTTTTTCATTAGGCAATACATTTCTGACTTAAGTGGTACTGCTCAACTCACCACAAACGTGCCATGACCACCCACAGACCCTCCTCCTCCTATCTGTAGTCCTCCTCACTCACCCCTCTATCTGCCTGGTCTTTTGTCCTGTCACTTCTCTTTGTCTTGACTTGCCTGATGGTGATGATAATGATGATGGACAGGAACCCCTGCACTAGCTTCCTTCTGGTGTTGAAGCCAGCATAAGCGTTACCTGTTCTTCAGGTGTGTTGCCCACCAGTGCATAGGTGGCGCCCATTTTCCCTACTAACTTATGGTGACAGATTGTGACTGTCTCAGCAGCTGAGTCAAGTACAGTATTTAAAAATCCCAAACTAGGGATTTCATAACCCCTGATTTACCATGTCTATGGGAGTGGGACAGCTCAAGGGAAGGGGTGGAAGTTTGTGTTTTTTGGGATGATTTCATAACTTCAAGAATATGGGGGACTTAGTTAGTTGGATAACTGCAGACAACATCCCTCTATCATCTGCATCATCACCTTATGCACTTTCTCTTCAGGCTCCAGGGGATCAACAAATAACACCATTTTGGCTGTTACTTCTGCATTCTGGGCAAGAACTGTGCATGCTCACCTTGCATGCATGAGAAGTTCACTGTCGCCTTCATCTTTGTGAATTTCAGAATGCCATTCACCACAACTATGCATGTGAAAATGCCACGCATGAGCAGTTGCGTTACCACCTGTCAATGGCACTCGCTCTTGCAGAGCTCTGCAAGCTCACCACAGCCATATTGGCTCTAGCTATAACTTGTTATTAATGAGCTTTATCAGTTTACAAAGGTGATCCAGGACATGTGGACCTTGAAAGGGCAGAAAGACAAGGAGCTCAAGACTTTTCTTACATGAGACTTAATCTTTTTCTATTGTTTCCAAAAGTACCCTACTGATCGATCTGTGGTTGATGCCTGCTGCCTCATGCATAGCTACTTCCAGGACATGGCCATCACCATGATGGCAGTATTGCAAGTACTTTATTACTGAAAGAGTGGCAGACAAGTAAAACTTTTTATTAGGACTGTATTTCTTTGCACTGGTGACCAAGCACATTTGGATCCTGAAAGTTATAAAGAAGATGAGCTCATGGCTTCACTGTCATGGGACTTATTTCTTTTGTTTACTGTTGCTATAGGTTCCACATCTGATTGATCTGCTGCTGCTGCTGCATCCTTGCACTGCTGCCTCCTACATCTCCTGACTGTGGAGTGTATATCCTCAGTGATATATATATATATATATATATATATATATATATATATAATTTATTTATTTACTTCAAGCGTTTAACCAGGAAAGTCATACTGAATTAGTATCAGTTTATTTCTTCATAGAGAGAAGAGAAGAGAAGAAGAAGAGAAGAGAAGAGAGAGAGAGAAGAGAAGAGAATAGTCCAGTGGCATCTATAGCAGCAACTTGTGGTGGTGAAGTGTGGCAAGAGCAACAAGTATCAGTGGGAGTGAGGCAGGCTCCACTTGCCCCATTCAGAAGTGCATCCTGCCAACTGTGATTACACTTGCATTAAGACTCAATGAGAGCTGTAACATCTGAGGCATTGTGTGACCTGTTTGCCCTAATCTATACCAGCAAGCATTCTCAAGGTGTCATGAGATCGATTCTGCTGTATTGACTGTTTTATTCAAAGAACTGCCCATTTCGATCCTGTATGCTGCACTGCCACTTTGAACTGCTGTGTTGCTAATTGTGTAGATTTGTTGCTTGCTGAATTTTGCTGCACCTTTTGTCTGAGTGTTAGTTCCTGGTTGCCTGGATAATTGTGCTTACTGTTTAAACTGTGAGTGCATAGCTGCTCTACCACTGGCTGAACAGCTCCCTGTTGCTATAGCAACTGTCCACCTACACTTGCCAAGCCACTTCCTAATTATTGAGCCACACCTCCCTCCAAATGGTGGTGGCAGCCCAGTTTGTTGTGATTAAGGGATTTAAGTATCCTGCTTGCTTAGATGCGGTGGCGTCTATAGCAGCGGCTTGTGGAGGAGAGTGCAGCAAAATGCCATGGGAGTCCATAGGAGCCATGGCAGTCTGGGTCAGTTATGCTGTTTAAGTTTCTTCATATTGGAATTGTCTGATGATTGTTAGGTGCCCCAGTTTTTAACTGAATTGAAAATGGTGAGATTTATGTTTTTGTTTAGTTGTATTGTTTTTCTGTATGGTGGGTTGTTTTGGGGTGACTGGTGTAAAACAGGCTTTTTCTGACTTTACAATGTCCAACTTATTGATTGGAGCCAGTGTATCCCTTGAGTCCTACCACCTATTATTAGTTAAGAAATTTGAAACTAGAGTCTGTAGGTATATTTTGTTAAACCAGACTGTTTCCATCATCCAGACAAGTATTCAGAGGGTGGCTCATGTGTTCAAGCTTGCCCATCTATAAGTATTGTCTGGTGATATTGAAACAAACCCAGGACCTGTTTTCTCAAGTAATATAACAAGTAGTCCTCAAGGACTCCTGGGTTGCCCGGGTCGCCCCTGAAAAAGGGACCATTGGTCTCAGTGGGCTTATTCGGTAAAAAAAATCTAAATAAAATATCTGATTTGAATTCTTTCTCCCTGCATAGAACCCATGGTTTTAAAATTGTTCATTTAAATGTTAGAAGTTTAATCCATAAACTTGCTGAAATTGAATAACTCACTAAATGTTATCAACCCAATATAATGGCCATTTCAGAAACTTGGTTGAAGCCTCCAGTTCCTGACAGTTTATGTATAATGTCAGGCTATAATATAATTAGGGTTGACTGAAAAGGCAAGACAAGGGGGGGTAGCAGTTTATTTTATAGAGCATCTGCAGCTGAATGTTAAGCATTAGTTATGAGAATGACTAGTTGACTGATTGGTTACTACTTCATCTTACAGTAGGTGGTAGGAAACTTGTAACTATAGGTTGCATGTATAATCCCCCTCAGTGTGGCCTAGATGGGTTAAAAGAATATTTGGAAATTGTGGCTGCCTTTATTAGGCATCTTGATTTTTTGCTTGTTGGAGATATGAGTCTCAAATGACTTCAGGGGGATAGTTTGGGGTTGGAGTTTTTCTTACATTATTTTGACCTAACCCAAGGAATAAATGAACCAACCTGTCTAAATCTGCAAACTTCAAATTACTCAGTTTTGGATTGGATAATTACACATATAATTGGTATTATTGCTGCTTCTGGTGTATTGGCAGATTCAGTAAGTGATCATATGGCTATCTTCTGTGTGTTGAATTTTAAATATATTAAAACTCCACCTCATTTTGTTCTGGTTCCTAGTTTCAAAAATGTCAATGTTGATCCTTTAAATGCACATTTGTCCTCAACTGACTGGTCCTATTTAGAATCCATTCCTGATGCTGACCTTGCTTTAGATTTGTTTTGCAGCCAGTTACTTCCTGTACAAAACAACTTCTTTCCATTACAGATGCTGAGACTTTGGGATGCCACTGACAAATGGTTCTCAAAAGAAATAAAAAATGGATTAAGCAAATAAATCTTGCCTGGGAAGCCTATACAAATGTTTGCCTATTACATCTTTAAATAGTTATCATTGCTTGAGAAATAAAGTTTCTGAACTGGTAAGGAATGCTAAAAAGGAGTTCTGTAGGGATCAATTTGAGGCTAGTTGGACTGACCTAGGAAGTTTTGGGATAATGTTAATTCTTTGCTGTCACCTAAGTCAAGAAGTGTCATTAAGAAATTGAAAGTTAATGATGTAGAGGAGACTGATCCCCTGAGACTGCAAATCTTTTTAATGCTAAATGTTCTGATTTATCAAGTTATAGGAAGAATCCATCACAGATGCCCACTGGTGACCTTGGTTATGATACTTTTCTGGCTGGGAGACCTACATTTTATTCTAAGGAAGTTGAAAGACATGATGTATTTAAGCCTATGTGCTATTTCTAATAACTTTAGTGATTGTGGGGTGAGTTGGAGGAAGGATTCTTAGACTCTATCCCTATATTGTTGACCCTCTTTGTTATATTTTCAATTTGCCCTGATATCTCATCAATTGCCTTTTGACTGAAACGTGCAATGTTATCGCCAATTCCTAAGAAATTTCATGCTGTATCTGTGGAGGACTATATGCCTAATTCAATGCTGAACCCCTTAAGTAAAATGCTGGAGATGATTATTGCCAATCAAATAAATGCTTATTTGGATATTTATACTGTACTTTGTCACCAGTACAGTAGCATGGATTTCAGGAATCGTGGAACAGGTACTGCCTTGGTCAGGTTCACAGACACTGTCCTGATGGATTTGGAAAATGGCCTCATGACCAGGGTGGTGTTTGTGGACATGATAAAGACATTTAATCTTATCAAACATGATCTGTCATGTTCTAAGCTTAGTGCTTTTGGCTTCTCTGATGTTGTTGTTGATTGGATTAGGGACTACTTGGTGGATCACTTACAGTTTGTCAATACTGGTTCAGTAGAGCCATATTGTTCTTCAATAAGACATGGGTACCCCAGGGGTCTATTTTGGGCCTGTTATTGTTTTCTTTATTTTTAATCAGCTGCATTTGTTGTGTAAATCATGCAACTCAATTCTTTATGCTGACAATTTAGTTCTTTTTCTCAGACAATATTGTCACATGAGTTGTTGTTGCTTTAGAACAAGATTTCAGGGATGTCTGAATCTGGTTTTCTAACAATGTAATGGTTTTGAATTCTAAAAAAAAACAGTCTGTGTTATTTGGCACATCCTTAATGTTAATGGAAAATTCCAGTTTATGCCTACAAGATTATGTAGGTACTGTGAATGAACAAGTGTATCAGTTCAAATATTTGGTAGTTTTGCTTGATCCTGGGCTAACCTTTTCTTTGCAGGTTAGATCCATTAATTGTACGATCAATCAGAAATTGGGTCTTCTTTCTAAATTTAAAGCTTATTTTTCTATGGAAACTAGAAAATCCATTACTGTGGGTTCCCTTCTTCCACATTTTGATTACATATTGCATTGCAGAGAGCAGTAGTGCAGTGGTTTAAGGCTCTGAGCTGCACATCTGGAGACCTGGGTTTGAATCCCACAGCCCCACTTGCATACTGTGTGACTCTGAGCAAGTCACTTAACTTCCCTGTGCTCCCAGGTCACACCTGTAAACAAGCTTTCAGCTTAGTGTTTCTCTCCTGGTTAAACAATTGGAAAAAAAAATTGGTAAGGAGTTTAACATTTTGTCTATTTCATATAATAATATTTGTCATTTTGTTTTGTCTCCCCATTCAAACTCATAATTTTTATCTTTATTCACTTTATTCACAGATACATAGATACATAGACACTGTTGGCAGATAAGGGCCTATAGCCCACCCAGTCTACCATTTGAGCTTGTAAGTTCCCTTTACATTTTCTAGAAGTCTGTTGCCCTTATCCCTGATCTCCAGAATTCCTTATGTCTATCACATGCATTCTTAAATCCCGTGATTGTTACTGCCCTCACCACTTCCTCTAGCAGGGTGTTCCACTTGTCCACCACCCTTTCTATGAAGAAATTCTTCCTCACATTTCCTCTGAATTGCCCTCCCTCCAACTTCATCCCATGCCCTCTAGTCCTGGAACATCTTTTTTGCTGGAAAATAGTGTATTCCTGCACCCTGTTCCTCCCTGTAAGGTACTTATATATCTCTATCATATCCCCTCTCTCCCTCCTCTCCTCTGGGGGGGGTACATATTCAAGTTCTTCAGCCTGTCCTCATATGACTTGTGATGCAATCCCTATACCATCTTTGTTGCCCTCCTCTGAACCTTCTCTATCCTGTCTATGTCCTTACGTAGGTAAGGTCTCCAGAACTGTGCATGGTACTCCAGGTGAGGCCTCACTCAATTAGGTTACGTGTCCCCAAGATCTAGATTTGAGAATTTTTTTGATTGTATGATTTTTAAATAAATATTTTCATGTACTTTGTTCCCTTTATCTGATTTGGTCTCTGTCCATTCAGTTTCATCTAAACTTAGATCTACCAAGGGCATACTATTAAATGCAATTCCACAGAAGCATAGATCAGGCTCTAATGTTTTTCAATTGCAGAACCTTTATAATGGAATACTCTACCTACATTACTCTATCAGTTTCTTTTTATGTTTTAAGTTTATTTTTAAGCAGTTTTCATTGGAAAATGTTGTTTGTAAATATTCTATTTAATTATGTTGTTTAAGCCTGTTGTCGTTTTATATATTGTTAGTTATGTTTTGTGTGGGCTTCTGGGTCAGACCTGAAGAAGGACCTTTGGTTCACTGTCCTTACCCGGTTAACAAATAAATAAGTAAAATAAAATAAATAAAATTAAAATGTACAAAAAAGAAAATACATCAATATTAAAATAAGTAAAACAATAAATATAATTTACAAGAAAATACTTCAGAATAAAAATTGCCATTCAGCAAATTACTGTACAGTAAACTACGAATCTGGCAAAAGAACAAACTGTGAGCCACCAAACAGTAACATAAGGAGCAGAGAGTAGTGACTATTAACTGGGGAGAGGGGCTAATCTAATATCAGTGTAGGGAGGAAGGCTGGTGACAGAAGTCCACCCCAGTATCAGGAACAGCTTCGGAGTGAGTAGAGAAATAACAGGAGAAATTTCAGAGTGAGAAGGGAAGGAGCTGAGCAAATGGAAGTGGAGAGAGTACCACAATTTTGGGACTTGGAATGAGAAGAAAGCTTGGCCAGCAGTAGTTTTCTTGCTGGGAGAGCAAAGAGTGAATGCAAGCATTGCAAAGCTACTAAGAGGTAGAAGGGGGGACACAGGAGAAAAGCAAGATATGAGAAGAAGGAGCCAACAAAATTTGGAGATAAATGAGGCACAGTGGGATAAACATCTGGCATCAAGGAGGGAGGGAGAAGGAGGTATATAAAGAATAGTGGTGACTATGTCAGGGTTTGTCAAGGGTGAATCGACAGAAGAAGTGAAGGAGATGGTCCAATATAACTAACATGGTCTTTGGAGCAGCACTATAAACAATGTCTCCATTGTCAAAACTGGGGAGAATCATCTTAGTGAGGCTTTGTCTTCAGACAGGAGGTGGAATGCATCTCTTATTTCTGTCAAGTGCTCTTAGTTTGGGGTGGAGCTTCTTCTGGCTTGCATCCCCAAGAACAGAAAAGTTAAAGTGGTAATCCAACCAGACTCCAAGGTGCTTGAAGGAGGAGACATCCTCAATAACTGCACCATAAAGGATATGACAGGAAAAACCAAGGAAGACTCTAGCAAACTTCTGCCTGGTTCCGAATGTCAGAGACCATTTTCTTTGCATTGAGGGATATCCAATTTTCTCTGAACTTCTGCTGGATATATATACATGTGTATGTGTGTAGATATCTATAGATATAGATGCAGATATAGATATAGATATAGATATAGATATAGATATAGATATAGATATAGATATAGATATAGATATAGATATAGATATGAGAGAGAGTGAGAGAAGGAGAGAAAATAAATGATAGGTTTGTGTGGTATACAAGGAAATCTACCTACTTGGAGGGTAATTAGATAATAAAGCCACAAGCTCAAAGGGTGACTGGCTTTATTAACTAATAAGACCCCTAAATGGGTGTATTGCCTTATATGTCACATATACCCATCATTTTTTTTATAATACATAGTAGTAGTTTGCTTTTTTTTACCTACTGTGCGGGGCTGAGTGTTTCCTGGTGAGCCATGGCTGGGGCCATTTTTGGTTTTGCCTTGTCCCTCACCCCATGTGTTTCTGTAGTGCAGGGTTCCCCTATAAATGGGGTGTACTGTATCTGGGCCAATCAGCTTTTCATTCATTGGTGGGTTCATGGATTGTGGTGGTTTGAAGGGAGCAGCATCATTGGTTAAGAGGATGGTTTGTGGTCAGGGAACAGTGTGTGTGTCATTAGGGAACATGGAGCCAGTGGAGTACATTGGCCTGGGGTCTTGAATGACAGGATCAGCATGGCATGCATGGCAGTCAATGAAATAGCTGAAACATAGAGGGAAAATTTGTAGGTTGGTATTGGAGGGGGATGGGTTTCTATTGTGTTCCCTGTAGCTGGACTCCAACTGTTTTTTTACAGGTTTGGGGAGCTCCAGGTTGGGGGGGGGAGATGGTTGCCTACAAATGATTTTGGTTTTTAGGATTTGAGTGCTCCTGGACTGGGGAGAAGAGTGCTACAGGACTTTGGGAGGTTCCCACATTATATAGGTGCAGCCTTAATGAGGAGGCATAGGCGCTATACCTCTGGAGGGATACGGTATCCCTCCAGAGGTATACACTGCTGCAGTTAAGAGATATTCGGATATAATTAATGATGTATACAGGGAAGTACATAATAATGGTTCTTACTGGGGAAAAGAGCCAATCATATATTATTTATTATTCTGATGTGGTAGCACCAGTACAGTTAGGGTTGAATGACAGATTCTATATTAAACCCCTAACTTTGCATCTTAATAGCTTTGGCATTGTTTGACTAAATTAGTTGAAATTTTGCATGCGTTATCTAGTAGGCAGATCTAAATATGTGGGAAGTTTCATGATGGCAGCTTGTGCAGTTTCTGAGAGCCTTTTATGTTATTTTCCTGTAGATGTCTAATTTTTTTCCTATATTTAACATAGTTTTGGCTTTGCTGTCACATACAGCCTACATGGAATGGAATTTTTTCAATGGCATTCAGGGTAGCAGCCTGCAAGGTAGTGCCTTTGGAAGGTTTATGAAACAAATATTTAACAGTTCCAGAGTCCCAAAAGTTTAAAGGTTTTGTTTGTTTTGCAGTTCTGAGCATGCTCAGTAGGGTTTTGGATAACATTCTTATACCAAAGGAAAAATTCCATGTTGCAGACTTTTTTGTTTTCTCACCACTTGCTTCTCACAGCATGAGAACAATTTTCCACGTTGTGCTAGCCATCGTCTTATTTCCCCAAAACTAAAAAACAGAAAATACATACAAATAATAAATAAAAACACCTGAATTTAGCTGAATGGGACATATTTAACTTGATTTTGGAGCTTGTTTTTTTAATACCTTTTCTGAGCAACCCAAAATCCAGGGTGTCCAGCTTAGCAAGAGAAACCATTGAAGTGCCTTTTCTGTAAGAAACAGAAGGACTTTCTGAATGCTAAAGCCACACCTGGAATCATGCTGCCAGCTTCAGTTGAAGGAGTGAGCCCATGATTCACTGTTCTCTCTGTGTCTGTCTGTCTGTCTGTCTGTTTGTCTATTTGTCTATCTATCTATCTATCTATCTATCTATCTATCTATCTATCTATCTATCTATCTTTGTTGATCTATCTTCCTTATTAAAATTGTTCTTAAGTGGACTGGGATGCTCACTAGTACCACTTCTTTCTTCCCCTCCCCTCCAGGTTGCACACTCACCTTCCCAGTCTTTGTTAGCGGACCGGGTGCCCAACCCTGGTACCACTTCTGTTGACCCACTCCCTCTGGGTACATGTTCCTGTTCTCCAGTATATACATGATAACACTTTGGTGCCCATACCCAGTGCTGCCAAACACTAGCCTGACACTGGGATGTCCAATCCTCAGCGTTGGAATGTGACTGTCCCCTGCAATAAAGAAAACCATTCCTTAATGATTTCTTTTTCTGTAAAAGGTCCCTCACAGATCTGACTCCCACTCAACACCCACCACCCTACACCTCCCACAACCTCTGCACCCACTCATTCACTCACCTGAACATGTCCCATGGCATAGAGCAACTCTTTGATTGAAGACACATCTTGCTGCTGGAATCTGGCAACTGTGATATGAGAAAATATGGTAAGTTTATTTACATTTTTGCTCAGTATTTACAAAGAAAGAGGGGGAAGTACCTAAAACAAACAGTAGAAACACTCTGGATACAGAAGTTGATACCAGCCCATTTACAGAAGAAAGGGTTCTGAAAGAACTCTTAAAACTGAAGGTGGACAAAGCAATGGGGCCTGATGGGATTCATCCCAGGATTTTAAAAGAACTAAGGGTAGAACTAGTGACACCACTGACTACCCTCTTTAACAAATCATGGGAGGATGGGTGGTACCTGAGGACTGGAGGAGGGCAGATGTGATTCCTTCACAAAAGTGGGAGCAAGGCAGAAGCAGGAAACTACAGACCTGTTAGTTTAACCTCAGTGGTAGGAAAATGATGGAATCACTTCTGAAGGAAAGAATTGTCGAGTATCTAGAGGCCAGAGGGGCACAGGACCCAAGGCAGCATGGAGTCACAGCAGGAAGGTCATGCCAGACAAATCTGATAGATTTCTTTGACTGGGTGACCAAAGTAGTGGATCAGGAAGGGGCTGTGGACATGGCTACCTAGACTTTAGCAAGGCATTTGACACGTCCCACAAAAGATTAATATACAAGTTAGCCAGTCTGGAAGTGGGTCCCAAGATGACAGCCTGGGCAAAGAATTGGCTGGAGAATAGGACACAGAGAGTAATAGTAAATGAAGTCTACTCTGAAGAAAGGGGGTTACTAGTGGGGTACCTCAGGGTTCAGTATTGGACGGTCCTCTTCAATGTCTTTATAAGCGACATTGCAGAGGACTGGAAGAAAATATGTCTCTTTGCAGATGACACAAAGATCTGCAACAGAGCTGATGCACAAGGTGGGGTGGAAAGGATGAGAAGGAACTTGCAAGGTTAGAGGAATGGTCAAATGTATGGCAGCTTCGATTCAATGCTAAGAAGTGCAAGGTAATGCACCTGGAAACAAAACCCAGGGAAGAGTACACAATGGGGGTGAGATACTAACAACAACAAAATGGAAAGGGATCTGGGGTAGTCATATCAGATGACCTAAAGGTGGGCAAGCAATGTGAGAGGGCAGCAAGGAGGGCTGGGGATACTGGGATGCATAGAGAGGCAACACCAGTAGAAAACAGGAAGTTATTATCTCTTGTACAGACAGCTGGTGAGACCCCATCTGGAGTACTGCGTGCAGTTCTGGAGACCCAATCTCCACAAAGACATAGACAGGATGGAAGCTGCCCAGAGGAGAGCAACTAAAATGATGCAGGGTCTGCACCAGAAGACATATGAAGAGAGTCTTAAGGAGCTTAATATGTATAGCCTCGAGGAAAGGAGGGAGAGGGGGGACATGATAGAAACTTTCAAGTACCTCAAGGGAATCAACAAAGTCCAAGAGGGTAGCATCTTTCAAAAAAAGAGGTGTGCAAGAATAAGGGGGCACAATTTGAAGATAGAGGGGGCAGCTCAGAGGTAATTTAAGGAAGTATTTTTTCACAGAGAGGGTTGTGGATGCATGGAACGGCCTTCCAGAGGAGGTTGTGGAGTCAAAAACAGTGGTGGAATTCAAGCATGCATGGGACAGTCATAAGGCAATTCTAGGGGGTTGGGGTAGGAAGAAGTAGGCTGCTGGTTAACTAGGATCTGCAGCTTATCCATTAGGTAGGGAAATGGGCAGACTGGGTGGGCCAAGCGGTCCTTATCTGCCGTCAAATTCTATGTTTCTATATGTTTCTATGTAAGTTTGGTTAATGTATTTCAATGGGATTTGAACTCTGATTCATAACTTTCTCATTTTTGAATATTGTTACACCAGATTTTCAACATGGCCTTTTGGGGACTCCCCCTCATGACCACTAGTGGTGGAATTATGGAAATCTGTCCCAAAAGGCAATTTTGTTGTTGCTTTGTGAAATCACCTTTCAGGCAGGATTTGAAAACATTTATCACTCTTGCTCATGAGGTGGGGACATAAGACAGCAATGTTGAAAAGTTGGATCAAAATATTTAAAAATGACAAAGCTATAAGTGTACATTGAAATTTTTCTGTGCTCCCTGATAACTTTGATAATTTTAAATATTTTTACCCAAATTTGCAGCATACCAATTTTTTCACACCACATCATTAACATAAGAGGTGTTGTTTTTCAAATCCTGGCCAGAATATGTTTTTGTACTGTGGTGTTGAATGATGTTATGACAGAGATTTGAAAATTTTCACCTACTGGATTCATGAGGTGGGGTAATAAGAAGGCTATGCCAGTCTTGACCCCAACAGGCATGCTTTGTGATCCCATGCTGGTGAACTGAGTTGAGGGGTGAGCTCAAGTAGCACAGCTACCTGGGGTGAGGGTGCTGGGATGGTGCTGATATGCAACACCCCTCCCCAGCCAGGGAATGAAAGCTGCAGGCTTCCACACAGGTCCAAGTACAATACAGCAAAGACAGCTCTTTTCTTGGAATAGGGCCCTGCATTTCTGCACCTGTGGGTGGCAGAAGGCCATGTGCATTTACTGACAGATTGACTTTTTGTCCTGTGTATCTTTATCTCCGGTCACATGGAATTGAAGGAACCAGAAGGCCCTGCAGTTCTGCAGCCCTCCAGACAACCCCATGAATGCTTGACATCCGTTGCTACATAGAAGTACAGGCCTGCAAAAGGCTACTGCACCTCATAAATGGATGAAGTCTCCCTTGGCTGCGGGCCCAAAAGGCCTTGTGCATCTGGATCTGTTCATGCAGGTCATGAATGAGGATATGATTCCACTACCTCAAAAATAAATGAAATTCTTTGCAAAAAACATAATTAATGCACCAGTTAAGGTTCAAGTAAACACTACAAAAGTAGGGAAATTTGACATTAGAGTTTCCAACCCCAGCTCCCCAGCTCCCCATCCCCCAAGCAGAAAAAGAAAAATACATTAGGGTTTGGGGTCTCCAGACTCTTGGTGAATCAAAGGTGAGGTCTTCCTTGGAGTTGTTTACCCTAGTGCCCACCCCATTCCTTGAACAAACAACATCAGATATGATCTCCTTTCTTCACCTAGGCCCCAGGGCCCTGCATGAAAAGCTGCAACAGATTGTATTGGCAACATGCAGTGAGATATAATTATGTACCTTTGAGGAATGTATCACTATGATGCACTGGCTTGGAGGTGTACCTTCTGTTTCAGACAGGAGGCTATAGGCTGGTGAGGAAGAGTGAGTATTAGGGTAGACAACTGCAAGGATGACCCCACCACTTATTCTCTAAGACTCCAGAGACCCCAAACCTTAATGTTTTTTTCCGTTTGCTGCTGAGGGTGAGGAGTTAGGGTTGGAAACCTTAACACCATATTTTCCTACATTTGTGGCATTAACTTGAACCCTAACTGCTGCATTAATGTTTTTCTTTTGCAAAGATATATATATATATATATATGTCTTGGAGAGACTTTCAGAGCAGCCAGAGTTCTCTTAGTTTATGCTGCTGAATCTGATACACAGACATTCAATTCTGCACAATGGTCCTTGGCAGAAAATATTTGCACAATACTCTGCACCTTTGAGACTGAGACAAGGAGACTAAGCTCTGACAGTGCATGTATTTCAGATGTTATGCCCACATGCTCTGTCCTATACCACAGAATCGAAAGCATAAAGCTGACAGGTTTGCAAACACTGAAAAATAATATGCTGGCTGCAATGGACAAATGATTGCTGCATTATGAATCAATGAAAGAAGTTGTAGTTGCCACAGTTTTAGATGCCCAGTATAAGATGCACTTTTTCCAAAGCGAGTGTGGCTGAAGCTTTGCATGGGCTGTGCTAGGACAGCTGGTAGAGGAGCTATCAGATGCCCAACATACACCCACCATGAAACCTTTACAAGACAACCCTGCAACTGAGCTGGAATCTGAGCAGGATGATCCGTGGAAAGTATTCTCACAAACAAACTCCTTACCAGAGGATTGTAAGTGTGTTGTAAGTGTGTTTTGTGTCTCAGTAAATCATAACATTTATTTTAGCTTTCCAGAGTAAAAAAATGTTGTTTTTTTCAGCTGCTGCTATAGATGGATGCCCACATAGAAATATTGAGCTTGACACATGCCTGGCTGAAAGCATCATGCCAAAAAAAAGTACCCCAGATGTGCTCCATTTCTGGAAGATGCAAGATATCCATTTCCCAATGTTGCCTGCAATAGCAAACGCTACCTTGCTCCTCAACTGACTAGTGGACCCAGGAAAGGGTTTTAGTGTGGCCAGAGACATAATTAATGAGAGGAGATCACAGCTCTCCCTGAAACTGCCAACATGCTCCTTTTATTAAGCACACATAGCAGGCTCACATATATTACAGCTGCCTTTGGCTTTATTGGCCTTTTAATGGTTTTACCTTAAATCTTATTAAACAAGTTATCCTCAGCTTTCCTGCATACTGTATGTTACTGTCCATTCATGGGTCACATTGGTAGGAAAAGAGGGGTTAGATGGATCCAGGAAGTATTAGGATATAGATGAGCATGGAGACCTCAGTAAGGGTGAATCAAACCACAGGTAATGCTTTAAAGGACATTTTGTCTTGTTTTGAACTGTGCCTTATCCAACTCGATAAATATCCTATTTCAGTCAGATATTGGATTGAAAATATCTGATTCCAATATCCGACACAGAATAGGGATCCATCCATCCCTAAGATACATATATGATACATGATGGGCATGAGTGTGATATGGAAAATATTTTCACTCCTCCAGAGTGACCTCTGGATATTCACAAGTGGTAAAGCCATAAGTAGAGATGCAGCGAAGTAACATTCCACCCACAGAGTGGTGCAAAGTGGCCACTTCACCTTAGTATTCCGCTCATGAAGTGCCAATTTTAAACCCTCACCTCGCCACTTCACATTGTAATTATGATTTGCATTGTGCACTCCACCTTATTCACTTTAAAGGGAGTGAGACTACAGACTCCACACACACCACATGGCTTACACAGGGTAGGTCACATGCTTCAGGCAGGCAGGCAGGAGGTTACAAGCAAAACACTCTCCAACGTGGGCTGACTTACATGTTTTGCATGGGGTGTGACAAATGGCTCTGAGAATGGCCAGAGGTGGGGTGTGGATGTGTGATGAAGAGGGTGCACAGGTGACAAGTCCACAAATGAAGTTATTTTCCCATTTTATGTACAGTGGTTGATGTACCACTTGCACTAGACATACTGCATTGACCACCACCACCACCACCACCACCACTGCTACTCTGACCACCATTTGACAAGATTTCTAAATCATAATCCTCCCCCTCTTCATGCCTGTAGTAATCCTCTGGTGTTATTTCATTGCTACTGCAGATATTCCTACTTGGTCTTACACTTGTGGAAGGGGATAACATGCTTAGTAAGGTTGATGATGAGGGAGAATGCCCCACTATGGCATTAGCTGCCATCTGGTGCCAGATCCACAGTGCCATGTGCCTGTTCATAAGATGTGTATGCTGGCCCCCCATGCCGAGATGACTCCCCTTTTTACCTTGACTCACACATGCATAGCAAATCGGCGAGATTGCAACTGGCTCACCATTTGCATCTTGGACAAAAATCCCAAACAAAGGGATTGTGATCCCTTACTTTTAACATGTCTCTGATGCTGCTTATTGGACTCTGTTTTTTTAGCCCCTGAAATGGGGGGTGTGCTACATGATTTTTCAGGCTGTACACACTTGGACTCCAACTGACCACCACAACTACCTATGATTATTACTGGGTCATCATCATTATCATCAACAGGATCCACTAAATCACAACTTTTTGATTGGGGGGGATTTAACACCAACAGACCCAGACACAGCCACCTTGACTTTCTTTTTCTCTGGTTCCCAACAGGGGTCACTGACGTAATTATCATATTCATCAGCATCATCTGCATCCATATTTTCAGCTTGGATGCTGTCATGTGGAGAACATGTTCCAACCACAGCATCATCATCCAATATTTTTGCTCTACACTTTGAATCATTGGATGGCAAAGGCATGACCTCAACAGTGCTGGAAGAAATGTGACATTGTGAGTTATCATTGCCAGGATCAGAATCATGTTCCACTACCATGGGGATGTTAATGGGGAGTATGACATCATCTACACTGTCAGTCACAATTTTAGACTATATTTTTTGAAATGGTTAACTGGTCAGAAGTGGAACTTGAGGCAGCAGTACTCATACCAGCAGAAACTGCACTAACACCACCAGCTAAGACAACATCATCTCCTCCAACTATGAGAGAAGCTACAGATTGTGCTGTTAAAAACATTGATGGAGAAATCCCTTCACAGACATCAGCTATGCACTTCTGCATACTACCATGCCCATGAACAATCTTGCCATTGGCAGCAGTGCCATGGCCAGAAACAACTTTGCTTACATGTCTTTTTGCAGGCATTTTAGTGGATCACCAAGAAAATTCTAAACAAATTTAGATTTCTGAACTTTCAGCTTGGGCCGGTGGATATGAAGTCAAAAAAAAACAACAACTGTGGCTTGCAGATGGAGACTGGGCACTAAACCAATGCAAAAGCACAGACAGATTAAGACTGCACTGCGCATTCAAGAAGAGATGCAGATGCGAAGTCACAACGACACCTTAACCAGTGCTCACAAGTCACAATCCAACCTGGAAAAGAATACCTTTTGCCAGTTGTGGGGGGAGGGGTGCAGTGCACTGCAGTAGCAGTCCAAAACCAAGATACCGCAAAGCAGTACAAAATAACGCAGGTGCGGTGGATAGCAGGTTCACACTACTGCAATTACTCTGTGGCACAATAAAATGTGTCTGATTTGATGGCATGCATTGCACGCACACTCACACACACACTACAAGTAATGCGTAGCAAATTGAAAACTTCAGTAATATAACCAAATCTTTTAAACAAACTGAAATTATGCACTACTGCACCACAACAATCAACAAAAAAAAGTCAAGTATTACTGAAAATATTACTGTGTGTACATTAGCACAGTTATACAAGAAAAATATAACCAAAACAGAAAGACTGCCTTTATCTCCCAATTTTAACCTACCTCCACCACAGATACGCCCCTCCCCAAAGCACACTTCAAGTGTCTGTCAGTACACAGACTGAATGTTCTAAATTAACATTCAAAATCCACACACAAACAATAAACACTCGATGATATGAGAACAGGAGGGTTTCCTACAATTGATGTACTAAATTTTGAGCAAACAAAATGGCTCAGAAAAGCTTTTTTAACAGCTCTTAGAGGATTTTAATCATGGAGCTCTGAAAGAAAACTGTCTCCATCTACCACTTCACACACACTACACAGAACTGAGGTTGTGCAGAACAAGCTAGAGCCCATGTGACCTGCAATCCCATGAATCACTACAAAATTGGCCCTGGAGCTCAATAACAAGGCAAAGTGATGTGAAGTACATTGATTTCTATGCACTTCGCATTAAAATTGGTGCAGAAGTGGTTGGAGGATGGCACAGCAGCTCAGGTGAAAACAGCTGCTTTTCCTGAGGGAGTACAGCCAGGAGCACTGCAGACTGAGCTGGAGGCAACCGGCAGCTGGAAAGCGGTGAAAACGTACCTGGCGGCTTTTACGCTTTTAGCGGATCAGGGACCAGGAGCGGCCGAGCCTCGTGGTTCTCCTTCTGGGCGTGCTAATCAGCGGTCAGCCCCTGTCAACAGGCTTCCTGGAAGGGCTGGGCGAGGACTTTGGCGGTTGCAGCAGGGCTGGCGGCTCTTCGGATGTACCTGGGCAGGCAGGCGGAGGGTCCACGGCTGCACTGGGGGTCTCGATGGCAGGTTCCTAAGCCCCGCGGGCTAGGGAGAGGACCCTAAGGAGAGCAGCAAGGGAGAGACTTAAGTAAGGGAAGCTGAAGGGCAAGGCGCAGCTAAGAGGACAAAGAAAAGGCGGAGTGGAGATTAGGAAGGGATCCAAGGAAACAGTGAGAGAGGGCTAGTAACACACTATAGGCAGGTAAAGTCAAGCTTTAAGTTAGTTGCAAGACAGCTCTACAGGTTAAGACTTTAGGCTCTATGAAATACAAGTACTAGGCAGTATAAGAGGACTAACTACACAGAGAAATAGCTCAGGTATGCACTCTAAGCAAAAAACAGGGCAAAAGGCCAGAATTGCTTAAAAACCGGGGAAAATAGTCCAAACAAACTGCCACCGAAGGAGCTGTAGCACTTGAGTCTTGAATCCGCTCGGAGTTAACCTGAAGCGGGAAGGGAGGCGCTTGCGAGCGGCGCTCAGTAGTCCCAGTCCAAGAAAGTTCCCAAGGCCAGCAGCTGTGGTGAAAACAGCCGCTTTTCCTGAGGGAGTACAGCCAGGAGCACTGCAGACTGAGCTGGAGGCAACCGCAGCTGGAAAGAGGTGAAAACGACCTGGCGCTTTTACAATTTTAGGGGTCAAGGACTAGGGTGCGGCCGAGCTCGTGGTTCTCATTCTGGACATGCAAATCAGCGGTCGGCCCCTGTCAACAGGCTTCCTGGAAGGGCTGGGCGAAGGACTTTGGCAGTTGCGGCAGGACTGGCGGCTCTTCAGATGAACCTGGGCAGGCAGGTGGAGGGTCCTCGGCAGCACTGGGGGTATTGATGGCGGGTTCCTAAGCCCCAGGGGGCTAGAAGAGGACCTAAGGAGAGCAGCAAGGGAGAGTCTTAAGTAAGGGAACTTGAAGGACAAGGCGCGGTCAGAGGACAAAGAAAAAGGGCGGGAGTGTGAGATTAGGGAGGGGATCCAAGGAAAGAGAGAAAGAGGGGCTGTAACACACTATAGGCAGGTAAAGTCAACCTTTAAGTTAGTTGCAAGATAGCTCTACAGGTTAAGACTTTAGGCTGTATGAAATGCAAGTACTAGGCAGTATAAGAGGACTAACTACACAGAGAAATAGCTCAGGTATGCACTCTAAGCAAAAAACAGGTCAAAAGGCCAGAATTGCTTAAAAACCAGGGATAAATAGTCCAAACAAACTGCCACCGGAAGGGGCTGTGGCACTTGAGTCTTGAATCCGCGGAGTTGCTGAAGCGGGTAGGGAGGCGCTTGCGAGCAGCGCTCAGTAGTCCCAGTCCAAGAAAGTTCCCCAAGGCCAGCAGCTCAGGTGAAAACAGCCGCTTTTCCTGAGGGAGTACAGCCAGGGAGCACTGCAGACTGAGATGGAGGCAACCGGCACCTGGAAAGTGGTGAAAACGTACCTGGCGGCTTTTATGCTTTTAGCAGGTCAAAGGACCAGGGCGTAGCGTAGCTCATGGTTATCCTTCAGGGCGTGTGAATCAGCAGTCATCTGCTGTCAACAGGCTTCCTGGAAGGGCTGGGCGCAGGACTTTGGCGGTTTCGGCAGGGCTGGCGGCTCTTCGGATGTACCTGGGCAGGCAGGCGGAGGGTCCTCGGCAGCATTGGGGGTCTCGATGGTTGTTTTCTAAGCCCTGGTGGGCTAGGAGAGGACCTGGCGGCTTTTACGCTTTCAGCGGGTCAAAGGACCAGGGTGCGGCCGACCTCGTGGTTCTCCTTCTGGGCTTGCGAATCAGTGGTCAGACCCTGTCAACAGGCTTCCTGGAAGGGCTGGGCGCAGGACTTTGGCAGATGCGGCAAGGCTGGCGGCTCTTTGGATGTACCTGGGTAGGCAGTCAGAGGGTCCTTGGCAGCACTGGGGGTCTCGATGGCAGCTTCCTAAGCCCCAGCAGGCTAGGAGAGGACCTAAGGAGAGCAGCAAGTGAGAGACTTAAGTAAGGGAAGCTGAAGGACAAGGCGCGGTAAGAGGACAAAGAAAAATGGCAGGAGTGTGAGATTAGGGAGGGATCCAAGGAAACAGATAAGAGGGCTGTAACTCACTATAGGCAGGTAAAGTCAAGCTCAGTTAGTTGCAAGATAGCTCTACAGGTTACGACTTTAGGCTCTATGAAATACAAGTACTAGGCAGTATAAGAGGACTAACTACACAGAGAAATAGCTCTGGTATGCACTCTAAGCAAAAACAGGGCAAAGGCCAGAATTGCTTAAAAACAGGGATAAATAGTCCAAACAAACTGCCACCGAAGGGCTGCAGCACTTGAGTCTTGAATCCGCTCGAGTAAACCTGAAGCGGTAGGAAGGCGCTGCAAGCAGCGCTCAGTAGTCCCAGTCCAAGAAAGTTCCCCAAGGCCAGCAGCCGTGGTGAAAACAGGCGCTTTTCCTGAGGGAGTACAGCCAGGGAGCACTGCTGACTGAGCTGGAGGCAACTGGCAGCTGGAAAGCGGTGAAAACGTACCTGGCGGCTTTTACACTTTTAGCAGGTCAAAGGACCAGGGAGCGGCTGAGCTCATGGTTCTCCTTCTGGGCGTGCTAATCAGCGGTCAGCCCCTGTTAACAGGCTTCCTGGAAGAGCAGGGCGTAGGACTTTGGTGATTTCGGCAGGGCTGGCGGCCTCGGATGAACCTGGGCAGGCAGGCGGAGGGTCCCCGGCAGCACTGAGGGCTTCAATGGCAGGTCTCAAGCCCGCGGCCAGGAGAGGACCCAAGGAGAGCGGCAAGGGAGAGACTTAACTAAGGGAAGCTGAAGGACAAGGCGCATAAGAGGACAAAGAAAAGGGAGGGAGTGTGAGATTAGGAGGATCCAAGGAAACAAAGAGAGAGGGCTGTAACACAATATAGGCAGGTAAAGTCAAGCTTTAAGTTAGTTGCAAGACAGCTCTACAGGTTAAGACTTTAGGCTCTATGAAATACAAGTACTAGGCAGTATAAGAGGACTAACTACTCAGAGAAATAGCTCAGGTATGCACTCTAAGCAAAAAACAGGGCAAAAGGCCAGAATTGCTTAAAAACTAGGGATAAACAGTCCAAACAATCTGCCACTGAAGGGGCTGTAGCACTTGAGTCTTGAATCCGCTCGGAGTAAACCTGAAGCGGGTAGGGAGGCGCCTACCAGCGGCACTCAGTAGTCCCAGTCCAAGGAAGTTCCCAGCCAGCTGCTCAGGTGATAACAGCCGCTTTCCTGAGGGAGTACAGCCAGGGAGCACTGCAGACTGAGCTGGAGGCAACCGCAGCTGGAAAGCGGGTGAAACGACCTGGCGGCTTTTACACTTTTAGCAGGTCAAAGGACCAGGAGCGCTGAGCTCGTGGTTCTCCTTCTGGGTGTGCTAATCAGTGGTCGGCCCCTGTCAACAGGCTTCCTGGAAGATCATGGCGCAGGACTTTGGCGGTTTCGGCAGGGCTGGCGGCTCTTCGGATGAACCTGGGCAGGCAGGCGGAGGTCCCGGCAGCACTGGGGTTTCGATGGCAGGTTCTAAGCCCCGCGGCTAGGAGAGGACCTAAGGAGAGGACAAGGGAGACACTTAAGTAAGGGAAGCAGAAGGACAAGGCGCGTAAGAGGACAAAGAAAAGGGCGGGAGTGTGGAGATTAGGGAGGGATCCAAGGAAACAAGGAGAGAGGGCAACACTATAGGCAGGTAAAGTCAAGTTTTAAGTTAGTTGCAAGACAGCTCTACAGGTTAAAACTTTAGGCTCTATGAAATACAAGTACTAGGCAGTATAATAGGACTAACTACACAGAGAAATAGCTCAGGTATGCACTCTGAGCAAAAACAGGCAAAAGGCCTGAATTGCTTAAAACCAGGGATAAATAGTCCAAACAAACTGCCACTGAAGGGGCTGTAACACTTGAGTCTTGAATCTGCTCGAAGTAAACCTGAAGCGGCTAGGGAGGTGCTTGCGAGCGGCACTCAGTAGTCCCAGTCCAAGAAAGTTCCCCAAGGCCAGCTGCTTAGGTGAAAACAGCCGCTTTTCCTGAGGGAGTACAGCCAGGGAGCACTGCAGACTGAGCTGGAGACAACCGCAACTGGAAAGAGGTGAAACGCATCTGGCGGCTTTACGCTTTAGCGGGTCAAAGGACCAGGGTGCAGCCGAGCCTGGTTCTCCCGAGGCTGGATCAGCGGTCGGCCCTTGTCAACAGGCTTCTTGAAGTGCTGGGCGAGGACTTTGGCGGTTGCAGCAGGGCTGGCGGCTCTTCGGATGTACCTGGGCAGGCAGACGGAGGGTCCACGGCTGCACTGGGGGTCTCGATGGTGGGTTCCTAGCGCCCGCAGGCTAGGGAGAGGACCCAAGGAGAGCAGCAAGGAGAGACTTAAGTAAGTGAAGCTGAAGGTCAAGGCGCAGCCAGAGCGCAAAGAAAAGGCGGAGGTGAGATTAGAAGGGATCCAAGGAAACTGTGAGAGAAGGGCAGTAACACACTATAGGCAGGTAAAGTCAAGCTTTAAGATAGTTGCTAGATAGCTCTACAGGTTAGGACTTTAGGCTGTATGAAATACAAGTACTAGGCAGTATAAGAGGACTAACTACTCAGAGAAATAGTTCAGGTATGCACTCTAAGCAAAAAACAGGGCAAAAGGCAAGAATTGCTTAAAAACCAGGGATAAATAGTCCAAACAAAGTGCCACCGAAGGGGCTGTAGCACTTGAGTCTTGAATCCGCTCGGAGTTAACCTGAAGCGGGTAGGGAGGTGCTTGCAAGCTGCGCTCAGTAGTCCCAGTCCAAGATAGTTCCCCAAAGCCAGCAGCTCAGGTGAAAACAGCCGCTTTGGTGAGGGAGTACAGCCAGGGAGCACTGCAGACTGAGCTGGAGGCAACCGGCAGCTGGAAAGCGGTGAAAACATACCTGGTGGCTTTTACGCTATTAGCGGGTCAGGACCAGGTGCGCGCTAAGCTCGTGGTTCTGCTCCTGGCTTGCGAATCAGCAGTCGGCCCTGTCAACAGGCTTCCTGGAAGGGCTGGGCGCAGGACTTTGGTGGTTGCGGCAGGGGTGGCGCCTCTTCGGATGTACATGGGCAGGCAGGCGGAGGGTCCTCGGCAGCACCGGGTGTCTCGATGGAGGGTTCGCAAGCCCCAGCAGGCTAGGAGAGGACCTAAGGAGAGCAGCATGGGAGAGACTTAAGTAAGGGAAGCTGAAGGAGAAGGCGCGGTCAGAGGACAAAGAAAAAGGGTGGGAGTGTGAGATTAGGAAGGGGATACCAGGAAACAGACAGAGAGGGGCTGTAACACACTATAGGCAGGTAAAGTCAAGCTTTAAGTTAGTTGCAAGATAGCTCTACAGGTTAAGACTTTAGGCTCTATGAAATACAAGTACTAGGCAGTGTAAGAGGACTAACTACTCAGAGAAATAGCTCAGGTATGCACTCTAAGCAAAAAACAGGGCAAAAGGCCAGAATTGCTTAAAAACCAGGGATAAATAGTCCAGACAAACTGCCACCGAAGGGACTGTATCCCTTGAGTCTTGAATCTGCTTGGAGTTAACCTGAAGCGGGTAGGAAGCCGCTCGCGAGCGGCGCTCAGTAGTTCCAGTCCAAGAAAGTTCCCCAAAGCCAGCAGCTCAGGTGAAAAGAGCCGCTTTGCTGAGGGAGTACAGCCAGGGAGCACTGTAGACTGAGCTGGAGGCAACCGGCAGCAGGAAAGCAGTGAAAACGTACCTGGCGGCTTTTACGCTTTTAGCGGGTCAAAGGACCAGGGTGCGGGCGAGGTCGTGGTTCTCCTTCTGGCGGTGAATCAGCGGTCGGCCCTGTCATCAGGCTTCCTAGAAGGGCTGGGCGCAGGACTTTGGCAGTTGTGGCAGGGCTCGCGGCTCTTGGATGTACCTGGGCAGGCAGGCGGAGGTCCTCGGCAGCACTGTGGGTTTCGATGGTTGGTTCCTAAGCCCGTCGGTCTTGGAGAGGACCTGGCGGCTTTTACGCTTTTAGCGGGTTAAAGGACCAGGGTGCGGCCAAGCTCGTGGTTCTCCTTCTAGGCGTGTGAATCAGCAGTCAGTCCCTGTCAACAGGCTTCCTGGAAGGGCTGGGTGCCACACTTTGGCAGTTTCGGCAGGGCTGGCGGCTCTTCGGAAGAACCTGGGCAGGCAGGTGGAGGGTCCTCGGCAGCACTGTGCATCTCGTTGGCAGGATCCTAAGCCCCAGTGAGCTAGGAGAGGACCTAAGGAGAGCAGCAAGGGAGTGACTTAAGTAAGGGAAGCTGAAGGACAAGGCGCAGTCAGAGGACAAAGAAAAAGGGCGGGAGTGTGAGATTAGGGAGGGGATCCAAGGAAACAGAGAGAGAGGGGCTGTAACACACTGTAGGCAGGTAAAGTCAAGCTTTAAGTTAGTTGCAAGATAGCTCTACAGGTTAAGACTTTAGGCTCTATGAAATACAAGTACTAGGCAGTATAAGAGGACTAACTACACAGAGAAATAGCTCAGGTATGCACTCTAAGCAAAAAACAGGGCAAAAGGCCAGAATTGCTTAAAAACCAGGGATAAATAGTCCAAACAAACTGCCACCGAAGGGGCTGTTGCCCTTGAGTCTTGAATCCGCTCAGAGTTAAAATGAAGCGGGTAGGGAGGTGCTTGCGAGCGGCGCTCAGTAGTCCCAGTCCAAGAAAGTTCAGGTGAAAACAGCCGCTTTTGCTGAGGGAGTACAGCCAGGGAGCACTGCAGACTGAGCTGGAGGCAACCGGCAGCAGGAAAGCGGTGAAAATGTACCTGGCGGCTTTTACGCTTTTAGCGTGTCAAAGGACCAGGGTGCGGGCGGGCTCGTGGTTCTCCTTCTGGGCGTGTGAATCAGCGGTCGGCCCCTGTCATCAGGCTTCCTAGAAGGGCTGGGCGCAGGACTTTGGCAGTTGCGGTAGGGTTCGCTGCTCTTCGGGTGTACCTGGGCAGGCAGGCGGAGGGTCCTCGGCAGCACTGTGGGTTTCGATGGCGGTTCCCAAGCCCCGCGGTCTTGGAGAGATCCTGGCGGCTTTACGCTTTTAGCGGGTTAAAGGACCAGGTGCGCCAAGCTCGTGTCTCCTTCTGGGCGATGAATCAGTGGTCGGCCCCGTCAACAGGCTTCCTGGAAGGGCTCGGCAAAGGACTTTGGCAGTGCGGCAGGGCTGGCGGTCTTTGGATGTACCTGGCCAGCAGGTGGAGGGTCCTCGGCAGCACTGGGCGTCTCGATGGCGGGTTCCTAAGTCCCGGCGGGCTAGGAGAGGACCTGGCGGCTTTTACGCTTTTAGCGGGTCTAAAGATCAGGGTGCGGCCGAGCTAGTGGTTCTCCTTCTGGGCGTGCGACTCAGCGGTCAGCCCCTGTCAACAGGCTTCCTGGAAGGGTTGAGCGAGGAGTTTGACAGTCGGCAGGCTGGCGGCTCTTCGGATGTACCTGGGCAGGCAGGCGGAGGGTCCACGGCTGCACTGGGGTCTCGATGGTGGGTTCCTAAGCCCCAGGGCTAGGAGAGGACCCAAGGAGAGCAGCAAGGGAGACACTTAGCAAGAGAAGCTGAAGGACAATGCGCGTCAGAGGACAAAGAAAAAGGGGCGGAGTGTGAGATTAGGGTGGGGATCCAAGGAAACAGTGAGAGAGGGGCGGTAACACGCTATAGGCAGGTAAAGTCAAGCTTTAAGTTAGTTGCTAGATAGCTCAACAGGTTAAGACTTTAGGCTGTATGAAATACAAGTACTAGTCAGTATAAGAGGACTAACTACACACAGAAATAGCTCAGGTATGCACTCTAAGCAAAAAACAGGTCAAAAGGCCAGAATTGCTTAAAAACCAGGGATAAATAGTCCAAACAAACTGCCACCGAAGGCGCTGTAGCACTTGAGTCTTGAATCCGCTCGGAGTAAACCTGAAGCAGGTAGGAAGGCACTTGTGAGCGGTGCTCAGTAGTCCCAGTCCAAGAAAGTTTCCCAAGGCCAGCTGCTCAGGTGAAAACAGCAGCTTTTCCTGAGGAAGTACAGCCAGGGAGCACTGCAGACTGAGCTGGAGGCAACCGGCAGCTGGAAAGCGGTGAAAATGTTCCTGGCGACTTTTACGCTATTAGCGGGTCAAAGGACCAGGGAGTGGCCGAGCTCGTGTTCTCCTTCTGGGCGCATGAATCAGCAGTCGGCCCCTGTCAACAGGCTTCCTGGAAGGGCTGGGCGTGGGACTTTGGCGGTTTCGGCAGGGCTGGCGCTCTTCAGATGAACCTGGGCAGGCAGGCGGAGGGTCCTCGGCAGCACTGGATGGTCTCGATGGTTTTCTAAGCCCCAGCCGGCTAGGAGAGGACCTGGCAGCTTTTACGCTTTAGCGGGTCGGACCAGGGTGCCAAGTTCATGGTTCTCCTTCTGGGCATGCGAATCAGCGGTCGGACCCTGTCAACAGGCTTCCTGGAAGGGCTGGGCGCAGGACTTTGGTGGTAGCGCAGTGCTGGCGGCTCTTCGGATGTACCTGGGCAGGCAGGCGGAGGGTCCTCGGCAGCACTGGGGGTCTCGATGGTGGGTTCCTAAGCCCCGGCAGGCTAGGAGAGGACCTAAGGAGAGCAGCAAGGGAGTGACTTAAGTAAGAGAAGCTGAAGGTCAAGGCGCGGTCAGAGGACAAAGAAAAAGGGCGGGAGTGTGAGATTAGGAAGGGGATCCAAGGAAACAGAGAGAGAGGGGCTGTGACACACTATAGGCAGGTAAAGTCAAGCTTTAAGTTAGTTGCAAGATAGCTCTACAGGTTAAGACTTTAGGCTCTATGAAATACAAGCACTAGGCAGTATAAGAGGACTAACTACACAGAGAAATAGTTCAGGTACGCACTCTAAGCAAAAAACAGGGAAAAAGGCCAGAATTGCTTAAAAACCAGGGATAAATAGTCCAAACAAACTGCCACCGAAGGGGCTGTTGCACTTGAGTCTTGAATCCGCTCATAGTTAACCTGAAGCGGGTAGGGAGGCGCTTTCGAGCGGCGCTCAGTAGTCCCAGTCCAAGAAAGTTCCCCAAGGCCAGCAGCTCAGGTGATAACAGCCGCTTTTGCTGAGGGAGTACAGCCAGGGAGCACTACAGACTGAGCTGGAGGCAACAGGCAGCAGGAAAGCAGTGGAAACATACCTGGCAGCTTTTACGCTTTTAGCGGGTCAAAGGACCAGGGTGCGGGCGGGCTTCGTGGTTCTCCTTCTAGGCATGTGAATCAGCGGTTGGCCCCTGTCATCAGGCTTCCTAGAAGGGCTGGGCGCAGGACTTTGGCAGTTGTGGCAGGGCTCGCGGCTCTTCGGATGTACCTGAGCAGGCAGGCGGAGGGTCCTCGGCAGCACTGTGGGTTTCGATGGCGGGTTCCTAAGCCCCGGCGGTCTTGGAGAGGACCTGGCGGCTTTTACGATTTTAGCGGGTTAAAGGACCAGGGTGCGGCCAAGCTCGTGGTTCTCCTTCTGGGCGTGTGAATCAGCGGTTGGCCCCTGTCAACAGGCTTCCTGGAAGGGCTGGGTGCAGGACTTTGGCGGTTTCGGCAGGGCTGGCGGCTCTTCGGATGAACCTGGGCAGGCAGGTGGAGGGTTCTCGGCAGCACTGGGGTTCTCGCTGGTGGGTTCCAAGCCCCGGGCGGGCTAGGAGAGGACCTAAGGAGAGCAGCAAGTGAGTGACTTAAGTAAGGGAAGCTGAAGGACAAGGCGCAGTCAGAGGACAAAGAAAAAGGGCGGGAGTATGAGATTAGGGAGGGTATCCAAGGAAACAGAGAGAGAGGGGCTATAACACACTATAGGCAGGTAAAGTCAAGCTTTAAGTTAGTTGCAAGATAGCTCTACAGGTTAAGACTTTAGGCTCTATGAAATACAAGTACTAGGCAGTATAAGAGGACTAACTACTCAGAGCAATAGCTCAGGTATGCACTCTAAGCAAAAAACAGGGCAAAAGGCCAGAATTGCTTAAAAACCAGGGATGAATAGTCCAAACAAACTGCCACCGAAGGGGCAGTTGCACTTGAGTCTTGAATACGCCATAGTTAACCTGAAGCGGTAGGGAGAGGCCAGAAGCGGCGCCAGTAGTCCCAGTCCAAGAAAGTTCCCCAAGGCCAGCAGCTCAGGTGAAAACAGCCACTTTTGCTGAGGGAGTACAGCCAGGGAGCACTGCAGACTGAGCTGGAGGCAACCAGCAGCAGGAAAGCGGTGAAAACGTTCCTGGCGGCTTTCACTCTTTTAGCCGGTCAAAGGACCAGGGTGCGGGCGGGCTCGTGGTTCTCCTTCTGGGCGTGTGAATCAGCGGTTGGCCCCTGTCATCAGGCTTCCTAGAAGGGCTGGGCGCAGGACTTTGGCAGTTGTGGCAGGGCTCGTGGCTCTTCGGATGTACCTGGGCAGGCAGGCTGAGGGTCCTCGGCAGCACTGTGGGTTTCGATGGTGGGTTCCTAAGCCCCGGCGGTCTTGGAGAGGATCTGGTGGCTTTTACGCTTTTAGCAGGTTAAAGGACCAGGGTGCGGCCAAGCTCGTGGTTCTCCTTCTGGGCATGTGAATCAGCGGTTGGCCCCTGTCAACAGGCTTCCTGGAAGGGCTGGGCACAGGACTTTGGCGGTTGCGGCAGGGCTGGCGGCTCTTGGATGTACCTGGGCAGGCAGGCGGAGGGTCCTCGACGGCACTGGGGGTCTCGATGGCGGGTTCCAGCCCGGCGGGCTAGGAGAGGACCTGGCGGCTTTTACGCCTTTAGCGGGTCAAAGGACCAGGGTGTGGCCGAGCTCGTGGTTCTCCTTCTGGGCGCTGAATCAGCGGTTGGCCCATGTCAACAGGCTTCCTGGAAGGGCTGGGCGCAGGACTTTGGCAGTTGCGGCAGGGCTGGCGGCTCTTCGGAGGTACCTGGGCAGGCAGGCAGAGGGTCCTCGGCAGGCATGGGGGTCTCGATGGTGGGTTCCTAAGCCCGCGGCTAGAAGAGGACCTGGCGCTTTTACACTTTTAGCGGTTCAAAGGACCAGGGTGCTGCCGAGCTCGTGGTTCTCTCTTGGCGTGTTAATCAGCGGTCGGCCCCGTCAACAGGCTTCCTGGAAGGGCTGGGCGCAGGACTTTGACGGTCGCGCAGGGCTGAGCGGCTCTGATGTACCTGGGCAGGCAGGCGGAGGGTCCTCGGTGGCACTGGGGGTCTCGATGGAGGGTTCCTAAGCCCCGGCAGGCTAGGAGAGGACCTGGCGGCTTTACGCCTTTAGCGGGTCAAAGGACCAGGGGTGGCCGAGCTCGTGGTTCTCCTTCTGGGCGTGCGAATCAGCGGTTGGCCCATGTCAACAGGCTTCCTGGAAGGGCTGGGCGCAGGATTTTGGCAGTTGCGGCAGGGCTGGCGGCTCTTCGGATGTTCCTGGGCAGGCAGGCGGAGGTTCCTCGGCAGCCCTGGGGGTCTCAATGGTGGGTTCCTAAGCCTCGGTGGGCTAGGAGAGGACCTGGCGGCTTTTACGCTTTTAACAGGTAAAAAAATCAGGGTGCAGCCGAGCTCGTGGTTCTACTTCCGGGCGTCCGAATCAGCGGTCGGTCCCTGTCAACAGACTTCCTGGAAGGGCTGGGCGCTGGACTTTGGCCATTGCGGCAGGGCTGGCTGCTCTTCGGATGTACCTGGGCAGGCAGGCAGAGGGTCCTCGACAGCACTGGGGTCTCGATGGTGGGTTCCTAAGCTCCGGCGGGCTAGGAAGAGGACCTGGCGACTTTTACGCTTTAGCAGGTCAAAGGACCAGGGTGCAGCCGATCTCGTGGTTCTCCTTCTTGGCGTCGAGTCAGCGGTCGGCCCCTGTCAACAGGCTTCCTGGAAGGGCTGGGCGAGGACTTTGGCGGTTGCGGCAGGGCTGGTGGCTCTTCGGATGTACCTGCAGGCAGGCGGAGGGTCCTCGGCAGCACTGGGGGTCTCGATGGCGGGTTCCTAAGCCCCGGCGGGCTAGAAGAGGACCTGGCGGCTTTTACGCTTTTAGCGGGTCAAAGGACCAGGGTGCAGCCGAGCTCGTGGTTCTCCTTCTGGGCATGCGAATCAGCGGTCGGCCCCTGTCAACAGGCTTCCTGGAAGGGCTGGGCGCAGGGCTTTGGCGGTTGCAGCAGGGCTGGTGGCTCTTCGGATGTATCTGGGCAGGCAGGCAGAGGGTCCTCGGCAGCACTGGGGGTCTCGATGGTGGGTTCCTAAGCCCTGGTGGGCTAGGAGAGGACCTGGCGGCTTTTACGCTTTTAGCGGGTCAAAAAATCAGGTTGCGGCCGAGCTCATGGTTCTCTTTCTGGGCGTGCGAATCAGCGGTCTGCCCCTGTCAACAGGCTTCCTGGAAGGGCTGGGCGCTGGACTTTGGCCGTTGCGGCAGGGCTGGTGGCTCTTCGGATGTAGCTGGGCAGGCAGGTGGAGGGTCCTCGGCAGCACTGGGGTCTCGATGGCAGGTTCCTAAGCCCGGCGGTCTAGGATGAGGACCTGGCGGCTTTTCGCTTTAGCCGGTCAAAGGACCAGGGTGCGGCCGAGCTCGTGGTTCTCCTTCTGGGCGTGCGAATCAGCGGTCGGCCCCTGTCATCAGACTTCCTGCAAGAGCTGGGTGCAGGACTTTTGCAGTTTCGGCAGGGCTGGCGGGTCTTCAGATGTACCTGGGCAGGCAGGCGGAGGGTCCTCGGCAGCACTGGGGCTACCATTGTGATTATTTAATTGTGCACATTTAGGTAAATGATCTTAGAATGACAAAGTGACTGTGTGTGTGAGAGCAGAGACTTGTCTGCCACAGTCTCACCAGTACAATGATGATGTAATGTACTGGCTGCACCTCCCACCAACCCCCAGGATGATGATGATGATGATGCGGTCCAAAATAGGCAGGCAAGTCCTAGATTCCTATCTTGGTTTTTAACCTGTCTCCTAACCCCTAACTTTTTGTAGAAGGAGTCAGTGCATTTTTTTGTATGTCACCAAGTATTTTAGTATATCAACTGGTCTCGGTATGGAGCACAATTCAAAGCAATGTGAAAGAACGAGCACACCAGGCAATCCAAAGTAACCACTTCACCACTGCTACTACTACCACTACTATCGGGAAAAAAACAGAGCTATGGTTATATAAGAAATAATTATTCTTAGGTGCAATAGGTGATAAAATACATGATCTCATCAGTATGAGAAAGCGACTGTGTGTGAGATCAGGGACTTGTCTGCTACAGTTGCTACCAGTACGTGATGTACTGGCTGCACCTCCACCCACCCACCCACCCACCCACAGGATGACAGATGATGCAGTCGAAAGTCAGGCAAGTCCCAGATCTCTCTTTGTTTTAAAACCAGTCTCCTGAGTCTGACTTTCTGTAGAAGAGGTCAGTGTGTTTTTTGTATGTCACCAATTATTTTAGTATAGCAGCGGGTCTCAGTATGGAACATAACATGAAGCAATGTGAAAGAACAAGAGTACCAGGCAATCCAAAGTGACCACTTCGCCACTGCTACAACTAGCACTTCTATCAGGGGGAAAAACAGAGCTACAGTTATATAAGACATAATTATTCGTAGGTGCATTAGGTAATAAAATTAATGATCTCGTTAGAATGAGAAAGCAACTGTGTGTGAGATCAGGGACTTGCCTGCCACAGTTGCTACCAGTACATGATGATGTGATGTACTGGCTGCACTTCCCACCACCACCCCCAGGGTCATGATGATGCGGTTGAAAGGCAGGCAAGTCCCAGATTTCTACTTTTAAGCAGTCTAGTCTCAACACTGAAAGCTGATGCATCACTCCACAGCTGCAGCACAGGTACTGCTGTCAGTGTCATCTTCTTCAAGATCAACATCACATATGTAGCCCAAGTTTGGCAAGTTAACCTTCAAGAATGTTAGCTTCTCCAGATTGTCTGGTGTTAATCTTGTTCATTTATCAGTCACATCATCCTTATTAGAACTAAATAAATGCACAGAACAGACACTGGAGGGTGGACATCCAATATACTTACAAGCCAGAGTGACCAGCCTTGGCCAGCATGATTTTTCTCTTGCCAGTGAGCTAATGGGTCATCCTTAAAACTACTGTTGGACTCAGACAGATATGCATCAACAGTACATGCTTACTACTGAGCATGCATTTTCTCCTTGTGGAATTTCAATTTCCTGCAGCTGGCCCCAAATGTCATCCTCCTTATTGTCTGCTTCTGTACTAAGTTTTGGAGCATTCTTTTGAATTGAGGTGGTGTCATTGTAGTACTGCTTGCCAGTCCTCCTAATGAAACCTCATTAACTGCATCAATCAAAAGTTGCCTGTAGTTCAACTCCTCCATATCATCAGAAACCACATCAGAAAGGTGTCTGTTCCAGAAAGGTGGATCTAGCAATGTTACTAAGAGATACTCCTTGCTCCCTGTCATGGCTGATAAATGATAATTTCTCATCATTGCTAAGTCTGATAAGCATGTTATTAACTAGAGATTGGTTCATATCTAAGTTGCTCCCATTTTCTCCAACCTTTTTCTGAGAACTAGAATGAGTGGACTAACTTGGCTAAGGGATGCTTTTTCTACAATGACCTCTTTTATAGCACTCATGAATGGTTTCAGAATGTGACACAACTGTTCCAGCAGAGGCCATTGAATAGAATGGAGTTCAATGCCTTCCCCAATATCACTGCACATGATATACTCAATGATAGCTACCTTTGGTTCAAGGATGCATTCAGTCATAAGTAAGTTGAATTCCACCTTGTTGCTGCATCCTGAACAAGCTGGAGATGAGGAAGACCTTTATCCTTTTGGATATCAGCAAGGATGTCATGGGCTTTTACTGAATGGTTGAAGTAACACACTTTGTGCACTGTACCCAGTGGTTGATACTTGCTGGTCATTACTTAGGAAGCCTTGAACAATTAGATTAAGACAATGGGCAAAACAGCGCATATGTAGTTGCCATCATGAAGTGCTTTTAATGTCTGAACCATTTTCGCAAAAAACATGACTTTCAAACCCTGTGAAGTGACCCAAGCAGTAAGCAGTCTTTCCAGTTCTTGCTGAATTGTTGTGCTGTGGTGTTTGTGTGTGTGTGTGTGTGTGTGTGTGTGTGTGTGTGTGTGTGTGTGTGTGTGTGTGTCTTGAAAGTGACATACATGGAGAACTACCATTTTCTGGAAATGTGATGAGTTTTTTTAGCTCTGAGAGACAGTACTGGTAGTAGTAGTACTGGCTGAAGTGGTAGCAGACAGACTAGTACATGAGAATGATGATGAGTTTCCCGCAAAAGTGAACCAATGTGCAGTAAGAGAAAGATAGGCAATGGTTTGGCTACTGGTTCACATATCAGCAATGAAGTGAACTACCTTGTCCTCAACCTCTCAGAGAGTATGCCTTACTTGAACTACTAAGCTATCATACATCCAGGATACAGCAGTTACTGAAGAGAATTTTCTACTTGGCATTAAATATCATGGCTCTAAGTATTCCAAGAGCCTTCTGAAACCCACATCTTCCACAACAGAGTATGGCTGCAAATCAAGTACAATCATTTCTGCTATTTTATGATTTATTGCCAGTGCAATGGGATAGTTTTGAATATTTAGACTTTCTTTCAAATACTGCTTTTAACTTCAATTGCCTCTTATCGGGGTTAGATTTGGCTGTGGGTGTTGTACGACTACATGCCATGCCTGGTAAAACAGAGGACCTTACAAAATTATCATGACTGTGACTGTGAGGCGAAAGTGTACTTTTGGATCTTACCTGGTGCTCGTCTCCCACTGTTTCATTGGAATGTTCCTGTTCACTGAGAGCCTTGCTAGATTTCCAGCCACCAATGTTAGACTGGTATTTGAACCACATACAACGATATGGGGAATTTGTGAAAGATGTTGCATCATTGTTGTGGTTCCAAAATTACCTTTATTTTTCCCCCCTACTAACTCATGTGTTGCAATGTACACATATAGCTTGGTAAACATCCTTGGGGTTTACATAAAATGATTCCAAACAGTAGAGGTGGACTGTTTATGTCTAGTAATGACCTCAGTGGGACTAGGAGTTGAGTGGCTGGGTTTATGTGGGAAGACATATCAGTGGAGGATTCAGGTTCATCAGGTGAGACAATCATAGACTCCTCTGTAGCACCATTGCCATCATCATCATCATCATCATCACTATTGTCAGATTTTGTTTCACTTTTGTATGTGCTTGTTTTGACTTTTTCCTTTTTCCCTTTGACCACTACTACTGTCATTATTTGTATCCACATTGTCACTGTCAGAACCAGAATGAAACATAGCTAAAGGTAAGGTCACAAGCTCATCATCACCAGTCTCACCATAACCGTGGTCATCAACATCATCATTCTCGGACTCAGTAGAGCTAACATTTGCAGTCACAGATTGAGTCATTCGATATGCATGTGTTGCAAATCAAGCAAATCCACTGTGGGTTGTACCTGTAAGTGCTTTAACTTTATGTACAATTGGAATACTCGTTTTTTTCACTTATTTCTCAGACAGCTTGCTATTGCCAAGGTCTTCCAACACTTTGTTGGCTGTACTACTGAGCTCTTCTGACTTAGACAACCCCTTGCTGGGTTTTCAGTATTTTGAGAATTAGCCTGCACATGGATAGTAGTAGCATTTAGTTCAGCCCCTTCAACAGACTGTGGCGCTTGCTGTTGTTGTCATAGTACATTACTTTTTGGGCCACTTCTTTCTGGGCTCTTGAATAAACCTTTTTTATGTTTATTACTTCCTTTGCCCACGGCTTTTGCTTTACTATTTTCTGGAGTACTCATAATGCCAGTCTGTTGCTTGTTCAGGGTCAAAAAGTGATTTTTTTTTATTTATTCCACATGATGTGTCGGAATGCCCCGCCCACTGAGCCAAAGCTTATACCCCACTGAACGAGCACACAGGGAGGAAGATGGCAGATGACTGACTTCTTGGGAGAGGGGTTACACAGTATGCAAAAAGTGGCACTGGTACACTGATGACTAGCTGGTAGATGTTATTATACACACACACACACACAATTTTATTTCACACACCACCTACAGAATGCTAAGGGCAATGCTGCAGACACTGCTGCTACCCACACAGATTCAAGGACCCTACCTGGCCTAACCCTCTCTGACACAGTACTTTTTCCCTTCAAGGATTTTTTTTTAATTTATTTATTTATTCTGCCTGATGTGATAGAATGCCCTGCCCACTGAGCTAAAGCTTATACCCTACTGAGCGAACACAGGGAAAAAGATGACACATGACTGACTTCTTGGGGGGGGCACACAGTATACAAGAAGTGGCACTAGTGCACTGATGACTGGCTGGCAGATTTTATTACACACACACACACACACACACACACAATTTATTTCACATACCACCTACACTAAGGGCAAAGCTGCAGGCACTGCTGCTACCCACACAGATTCAGGGACTCTGCCTGGCCTAAACCTCTCTGTCAGGTACTTTTCCCTTCAAGGATTTTTTTATTTATTCCATGTGATGTGATGGAATGCCCTACCCACTGAGCCAAAGCTCATAGTCCACTGAGAGAGCACAGGGATGATGATGACAGATGACTGACTTCTTGGGGGTCACACAGTATGCAAGAAGTGGCACTGGTGCACTGATGACTGGCTGGCAGATATTTTTACATACACACACATTGTATACTATAAAAATAAAACAAGCATTTGTCAATGCCGAACGTTCGCTTGCAGGTATTTGCAGTGGTGTGTGGCATGTATGGTGCTTTACCCTAATGCCCTGTGCGATTGCTGGTATTTGCACAATAAATTGTCAGCTTGACCTTTTTGTTACCCCCATTGTGCGCTACATAGGTGGAAACACATTTTGGGCAGGATGTGAAAAATGACAGCTGTACTGCTCATAAGGAAGTGTGGTAAAATGGCAATGTTGAAAATCTGGAGTGGAAATATTGAAAATTCGTCAAAGCTAGGAGCGTCGTGGGAACTGTGCAATGCACACTCAAAAACAGTCATTGTTCGGAATTTTTCACCAAATTGTCAACATTGGCATTTTAAAACCTCTGCTAATGAACAGTGTCACTGTGATTGTCTTACTGTGTGCCATACATTGATTTTGCAACTGAGTGCTCATTGTGCATTACATGGGCAGAAACACGTTTTGGGCAGGATGTGAAAATGACAGCTGTACTGCTCATAAGGAGGTGTGGTAAAATGGCAATGTTGAAAATCTGGAGTGAAAATATTGAAAATTCGCAAACTTATGAGCGTGTGTAGGAACTGCACAACGCACGCTCGTAAAACAGTTATTTTTAGGAATGTGTTCACCAAATTTTCAACATAGCCATTTTAAGATCTCTGCTCATGAACAGTGACACTGTGATTTTCTTAATCTGTCCCATACACTGAGTTCACACAGCGACTGTGCCATTGTGTGCTACATGGGCGGAAACACGTTTTGGGCAAGATGTGAAAAATGACAGCTGCAGTGCTCATAAGGAGGTGTGGTAAAATGGCAATGTTGAAAATATGGAGTGAAAATATTGAAAATTCGCAAACTTACGAGCGTGCATAGGAACTGCACAATGAACACTCGTAAAACAGTCATTTCTAGGAATTTTGTCACCAAATTTTCAACACAGCCATTTTAAGACCTCTGCTCATGAACAATGTCACTGTGATTTTCTTATTGTGTCTCATACATTAAGTTCACACACGGACTGCGCCATTGTGTGCTACATGGACGGAAACATGTTTTGGGCAGGATGTGAAAAATGACAGCTGTACTGCTCATGAGGAGGTGTAGTAAAATAACAATGGTGAAAATGTGGAGTGAAAATATTGAAAATTCGCAAACTTACGAGCGTGCGTAGGAACTGCGCAACACACACTCGTAAAACAGTCATTTTTAGGAATTTTTTCACCAAATTTTCAACACAGCCATTTTAAGACCTCTGCTCATGATCAGTGTCACTGTGATTTTCTTAATGTGTCCCATACATTAATTTCGCACACCGACTGCGCCATTGTGCGCTACATGGGCGGAAACACTTTTGGGCAGGATGTGAAAAATGACAGCTGTAATGCTCATGAGGAGGTGTGGTAAAATGCCAATGTTGAAAATCTGGAGTGGAAATATTGCAATTCGCAAACTTACGAGTGTGCGTAGGAACTGCGCAATGCACACTCGTAAAACAGTCATTTTTAGGAATTTTTTCACCAAATTTTCAACATTGCCATTTTAAAACCTCTGCTAATAAACAATGTCACTGTGATTTTCTAAATGTGTCCCATACACTGAGTTCGCACACCGACTGTGCCATTGTGCGCTACATGGGTGGAAACACATTTTGAGCAAGATGTGAAAAATGACAGCTGTACTGCTCATAAGGAAGTGTGGTAAAATGGCAATGTTGAAAATCTGGAGTGGAAATATTGAAAATTCGCAAACCTACGAGCGTGCGTGGGAACTGTGCAATGCACACTCATAAAACAGTCATTGTCTGGAATTTTTTCACCAAATTGTCAACATTGGCATTTTAAAACCTCTGCTAATGAACAGTGTCACTGTGATTGTCTTACTGTGTGCCATACATTGATTTTGCACACCGAGTGCGCCATTGTGCATTACATGGGCAGAAACACGTTTTGGGCAGGATGTGAAAAATGACAGCTGTACTGCTCATAAGGAGGTGTGGTAAAATGGCAATGTTGAAAATCTGGAGTGAAAATATTGAAAATTTGCAAACTTATGAGCGTGTGTAGGAACTGCACAACGCACGCTCGTAAAACAGTTATTTTTAGGAATGTGTTCACCAAATTTTCAACATAGCCATTTTAAGATCTCTGCTCATGAACAGTGACACTGTGATTTTCTTAATGCGTCCCATACACTGAGTTCACACAGCGACTGTGCCATTGTGTGCTACATGGGCGGAAACACGTTTTGGGCAAGATGTGAAAAATGACAGCTGCAGTGCTCATAAGGAGGTGTGGTAAAATGGCAATGTTGAAAATATGGAGTGAAAATATTGAAAATTCGCAAACTTACGAGCGTGCATAGGAACTGCACAATGAACACTCGTAAAACAGTCATTTCTAGGAATTTTGTCACCAAATTTTCAACACAGCCATTTTAAGACCTCTGCTCATGAACAATGTCACTGTGATTTTCTTATTGTGTCTCATACATTAAGTTCACACACGGACTGCACCATTGTGTGCTACATGGGGGAAACACGTTTTGGGCAGGATGTGAAAAATGACAGCTGTACTGCTCATGAGGAGGTGTAGTAAAATAGCAATGGTGAAAATGTGGAGTGAAAATATTGAAAATTCGCAAACTTACGAGCGTGCGTAGGAACTGCGCAACACACACTCGTAAAACAGTCATTTTTAGGAATTTTTTCACCAAATTTTCAACACAGCCATTTTAAGACCTCTGCTCATGATCAGTGTCACTGTGATTTTCTTAATGTGTCCCATACATTAATTTACTTTACCGACTGCGCCATTGTATGCGCTTCATGAGTAGAAACACTTTTGGGCAGGATGTGAAAATGACAGCTGTAATGCTCATGAGGAGGTGTGGTAAAATGCCAATGTTGAAAATCTGGGTGAAATATTGTACAGTCGCAAACTTACAGTGTGCGTAGGAACTGCGCAATGCACACTCGTAAAACAGTCATTTTAGGAATTTTTCACCAAATTTTCAACATTGCCATTTTAAACCTCTGCTAATAAACAATGTCACTGTGATTTTCTAAATGTGTCCATACACTGAGTTCGCACACCGACTGTGCCATTGTAAGCTACATGGATTGGAAACACATTTGAGCAAGATGTGAAAAATGACAGCTGCAGTGCTCATAAGGAGGTGTGGTAAAATGGCAATGTTGAAAATCTGGAGTGAAAATATTGAAAATTTGCAAACTTACGAGCATGTGTAGGAACTGCACAACGCAGACTCATAAAACAGTCATTCTTAGGAATTTTGCACCAAATTTTCAGCATAGCCATTTTAAGACCTCTGCTCATGATCAGTGTCACTGTGATTTTCTTAATGTGTCCCATACATTGAGTTTGCACACCGACTGCGCCATTGCACACTACATGGGCAGAAACACATTTTGGGCAGGATGTGAAAAATGACAGCTGTACTGCTCATGAGGAGGTGTGGTAAAATGGCAATGTTGAAAATCTAGAGTGCAAATATTGAAAATTCACAAACGTACGAGTGTGCGTAGGAACTGCGCAACGCACATTAAGTCAAACAGTCATTTATAGAATTTTTTCACCAAATTTTAAACATAGCCATTTTAAGACCTCTGCTCATGAACAGTGTCACTGTGATTTTCTTAATGTGTTCCTACATTGATTTCAAGACACGACTGTGCCATTGTGCGCTACATGTGGGGAAACACGTTTAGGTGAGATGTGAAAAATGACAGCTGTACAACTCATAAGAAGGTGTGATAAAATGGCAATGTTGAAAATCTGGAGGAAAATATTAAAATTTGCAAACTTATGAGCCTGCGTAGGAACTGCGCTTACACTCATAAAACAGTCATTTTGAAATTTTGACACATTTCAACATGGTTTTGGGACCTCTTTCATGAATGATGTCACGTCATGGCATTATTCAGCCCAAAGGGTGATTTCATGCAGTGACTGTGCAGTGCCTGCAAAATCACCCTTCGGCCTGAGTAACGCCATGACAGTGACATCATTCATGAGAAGGCGTCCAAAACCCCATGTTGAAAATTTGGTGCAAAAATTCCAAAAAATAACTGAGATATGAAATAAAGTTGAAACCCCCCTATCTAGCCCATTATACAGCTTACCAGCATTTCCTCAGTTCGCAGTCGGCTTTGAAGAGTGCAGACGTGTTCCCGGTCCATCAAGATCATCGAGACGGAGTCCGGAGGTAAGTATGGGGTGAGGGGGTGTGGGAGGCTGGGTGCAGTGGGTGGTGTGGGTTGTGGGAGGGGAGGAGATGCGACTGTGGGACCATTTTTTTCTTTACCGAAAACAAAAACAAAATGACGACGTGGGACTTTTGCCACACTGGGGTGGTCTCCCAGCATGGTAGAATGATGTGGCCGAGGAGCTGACGGGAGATTGGGCACCCCGTCGGCAAAACACAGCGGAGGTTTGCCACGCTGGGGTGGGCTCCCAGCGTAGCAGCAGGATGGCTCTGGGGGCTGTGGAGCCATCGGGGATTGGGCACCCCATCGGCAAACAAAGTTTAAGCTTTGGGGGCGGCATGATGCTGCTGGGGAGCGTGACGCTTAGGGGAAGGGGTTTTGACGGTGTTTTCATGGCAGTGGTGTTCTGCTTGAAGCAGAGGAACACCGCTGTCATACAGAGCTCCTGCACCCATTGGTTCAGGACCGCCACGCCTGCTCAAGGAGCAGTGCGTTGATGGGAGAGGCACACCTTCAAAGTGTGCTACTCTCCCAAAACGTTCCTTGCGCATGCATGCAAGTGAACGTAAAAATAGAAATCTCCACTTAAATGACTGATAACAGGCAGGAAAACTGAGAGAGATGACTTGGTGGGGGACAATTGGGCAAACAGCAAGAAAGATAACTCGGAGTGGTGTGGTATTGGGTGGTACACTGGCACACTTCAACATACCTCACCCCCTCTGCTAGACTGCTACTCAAAAAAAATGGGCAGTCTGGCTCTGGCACTTAAAGTGAAGTATGTATGTATGTATGTAAACATTTATTTATACAGTGTTACAGCCATTAGGGTTCAAAGAATCCCTATTTACAAGGCATACCTGTTTGTACAAAAGTTCAAGTTTCCAAAAGTAACAGTACACAATTATTATACAAAACATAACATTCATATTTAACTAATACATATATCATAATGTTAAATACATAACAACACAAAATAAAAAGCACAGACAATTACAGCAACTTATATAAAATATCATGTGTAAATATCACATGGGGAAAATTCACCTATTGCATTGACATCTAAAATATAACCCCTTCTTTTACTGCTGTTTTATACTCTGTAGTGGATAGCTCTATATCACGAAGGAAAGGAGGAAGTCCATTCCAACTTGAGGCGACCTTGTATTGGAAAGTCATGTTGCTAAAAGTATTTTTTATTTTCAGAATCAACAGATCTCTAGCTCCTGATTTCCGTAGATTCAATCCATGTTTTGGTTTTGAAGTTTATCTAACATACTAACATACTAATTGCCAGCAGATTAGACCTTATGGTCTCTCGAGTCTGCTCAAACCTCAGATCCCTAGTTGGGTGCTGAGGCCCCCCTTGTGTTCCAGAAACCCTATCATCCATCCCCACCCCCTGGGCCAGGCCATCATCTGGTACATCCGCTTTCTGTGTCTGTCCCACCCTCTCTTGAAGCCCTCCACTGTGGATCTCTGAACCAGCTCACCAGGCAGTGCATTCCAAGGGTCCTCCACCCTCTCAGTGAAAAACCTCCTCCTCTTTTCCACCTCACCCTTCCTCCTTCCAACTTCAAACCATGCCCTCTGTTGATACCTCCCTGCTTCAGTCTAAAGATCCCCTCCTTGTTTACCCTATTTATTCCCTTGAGGTACTTGAAGACCTCAATCATGTCTCTCCTGTCTCTCCTCTCCTCCAATGAAAACAGGCAGAGCTCCTCAAGTCTGTCCTCATACGTCAAATCCCCTAGTCCTCGTATCATCTTAGTTGCCCTCCTCTGTACCTTCTCCAGGAGCTGTATGTCCCTCTTCAAGTGTGGTCTTCAGTACTGTACACATTACTCAAGGTGTGGTCTAACCAGTCCATTGTACAGTGGCAGAATCACTTCCCTGCTCCTAGAGGTGATCGCCCTTACGATGCATTCCAACATCCTGTTTGGCTTGCCAGCCACTCTCCTGCACTGCTCAGAGTTATTCATACATGCATCCACCATGACCCCTAGGTCTTTTTCCCCCTGTTGAGGCCTCCAGCACCTCCCCTCCCATGGTGTACCTGTGTTTAGGGTTTCCCCGCCCAAGATGTAACACCTTGCACTTGGTGACATTGAAAAATCTACCAAATAATGTTGAGATCTATTTTTAAATAATCCTTGAATCTGGTTTAACTAGATACCCTTAGCCCTCTGATGCAATGAATTCCATCCTAGTTTAATGTACATTGTACAATGGTGAGTACTACTATCACATCTTAATATAAATCTCACTAATTTATTATAAAATACCTCCAAATTTTGTAATCACTTTTTGGAAGTATGCCTATAAATATGACTTCCATAGTTCAAGTTCAAGTTTATTGCAGGAAAGACTCCGTTGAGCAAGCTCATTCACAAGGAGGTCCTGAGGCACATACATACAGTTTGCAATTACATAGACAGGAGATATAAAATGTAGAACAACAAAGAAAAATCTATAATACAAGAGTATACACAACAGAAGTCCTTATACTATATATGCAGTACATTCCAGCTTTAACCTTGCCCTAAATTATGCAACACATTTCAGCTTAATAAGTAGAGGCCAGTTGGTACCTAGGAAGTTGATTTTATGCTAGCCTAGTAGCACCTACATATGTCTTTTAATTTAGAGGTAACTAGTGTTTTGTAGGAGTTAATTGATTCGATGCTGGTTAGCTTTAGCATGGAGCTTAGTTGGTTCCAAATGTTTGGGAGGGCGTCGAGACAGCTCTTTGGCCAGCTGTGGTACGTGTCCTGGGAACATCTAGTAGGATAAGTCAGATTTCCTAAGGGAGTAGGCGATGCAAGATGTGTATGAAAGATGTTAAATAGACAGGCAGTTTGTGGAGTAGTAATTTGAGGGTCCAAATGCCAGCATGCAGGAGGCGTCTGGTGGCAAGAGAGGTCCACCCAACTGCTGCATAAAGATCACAGTGGTGGGTCCTGTACGCAGAGTCAGTAATGAAGTGAAGAGCACGGTGATAGAATACGTCCAGTTTAGATAGGCTCAAGGTTGGGGAGGAGATAAAGATAATGTCTCCGTAGTCAAGCAAGGGAAGGAATGTTGCTTGGACAAGTCTTTTGTGGGTCATGAGAGAAAAGAAGGTCCTATTTCTAAAGAAGAAACCCAAGCATGTTTTAAGCCTCTTTGATAGATCCTTGATGTGGTCATTGAAGGAAAGCTTGTTGTCTATCCACATACCTAGATATTTAAATTTAGGTACGACTTCCAAGGGTTCACCTAGGGAGGTAACTATGAAGTTTTTAGGTGGGGTAGGTAGGGCATTAGACAAGGCAAGTCTCGAGAAAATCATTGTCTTGTTTTTTTGGCATTTAAGAGAAGCTTGCATTGATAAGGTTGTTTCTAACTGGATAAAGTCAGCTTGGAGTGCTTCCTGACTTCAGTTAAGGACGAGCCTGATGCGTATAAAACCGTATCATCCGCAAAGAAATGTATGCTAGAGTTCTTTATGTGGGAGTCAAGGTTGTTGATGTACAGGGAAAAAGATTGGTCCTAGGATGGAGCCTTGAGAGTTCCTCTGGCAATTGGAAGCAAATAGTGGCCATCAGCTTTGACTTTTGTATCCTTCTGTGAGATAACTGTTAAACCACTGTAAGGTAAGTGGAGTAGCACCTATGTAGGCAAGACAGGTGATTAGGAGGTGATGGTCTACAGTGTCGAAGGCCTTACTGAGGTCTAGAAAGACTGGACCAGTAACCTTCTTGGTGTCCATAGCATGGATCCAGTCATTAGAGACTTTAGCCAAGGCTGAGATGGTACTGTGCTTCGACCTGAAGCCAGATTGGGCTGGGTTTAGGAGTGAGTGTGCTTCAAGGTGATTTTTTAGTTGGTTGTATATAAGTTTTTCCAGCACTTTGGAGAGAACGGGCAAGATAGAGATAGGACGGTAGTTGTTTAAGTCACAAGGATCTCCTGATTTGAAGAGAGGAAGAATATGGGCGGATTTCCAGCAGGATGGAACAGTGGCTGTGGTAATAGAGAGGTTGAAGATGTGAAGGATGGGGGCTGTGAGTTGGACATAACCCTAACCACAAGAAAAATGATTCAAAGCCATCGTCCCTGCACTTTTCTTGGTGTCAAGGCTAAGAATTATGTCTTTGACTTCTTTGTAGCCAAACAGGCAAAACTGGAAGGGATGAGGTGGAGTAGCATGTGTAGTATCTGGGCTAGAGTTGCTATTCACTCGGCTAGCATATGGGGAGGAGTCGAATGCCAACCCGGCAGTGGCAAAGTGAAGGTTAAGTTCTTCAAGGATTCGCAGTTTATTTTCAACCATCCTGTCCTTGGCCAGAATCTTGGTGGGAAAGGAGGAAGCAGCAGGATGGCCTTCAATGGATCTCAGTGTCTTCCAGATTTTTTGGGAGTTCCCTTTGGCCTGCTCCAGAGTGGAGATGTAGAAGTTTGCTTTAGTAGCATGTACACTTTTAACACAGGCATTTCTGGCAGTTCTAAATGCCTGCCAGTCTGCCGGGTCCTTTGTGTGCCTGGCCCTAGCCCATAGCTTGTCTCTATTGGTAAGTGCCGATTTGAGCTCTTGGGTGAACCACGAATGCGAGATTTTCTGCAGCCTCATTTCAATAAGAGAAGCATGCTTGTTAATTAGGGTGGTGAGGTTGTCATTTAGGACAGAGACGGCGGCATCAGCAGATTTGGCAAGATATAGGTCTTGCCACCTGATTGTAGCTAGATCGGTTAGGAAGTTTACTGAGTTGAATTTACAGAACGAGCATTTGATTCTGAATTTATGGTGCTGCTGGGTTTTAGATTGGAATCTTGTACATACAACCATACTGTGGTTGCTCATGTCATTATGGAAAACCGCAGAATGTGAGATTTTATGGGGATGTGAAGTTAAGATGACATCTAAGAGTGAGCTGTTGGCAGAGTTAGAAGCATTGATTCTTGTGGGTTCAGTTACTATCTGTGTAAGACCCAGCTCATCACAGATGGCTTTTAGGGAGCGGGATTTAGCAGTGAGCCAATCCATATTGAAGTCCCCTAAGATTATTGTTTCCATGTTAGCAGCCAAAGTTATGGATTTCAACACGTTAAGAATTTCTGTGCCTCCTGACGGGGGTCATAGCCACCAATGATTGTGATGCATTCTGAGGCTGGAAGGTGAAGTTTAAGCGAGACAATCTCATATTCCTTGGGCTTAGTTTTACAGGAAATGCTGCTAACATCAAATTTTGATTTGGCGTATACAATCACTCCCCCCCCCCGAATCCCTATCATCCCTAAAGAGCTTGAAGCCCGGTATAGTAATTTGCGGATCAGTGTTGGTCTTTTTAGCCATGACTCAGTAATTATAATCAGATCTGGTCAGTGTGGGCTGCCCAAACTTGAAGATGATCAAGTTTTTTGAGCAGGCTTAGAATATTGACCATCATCAGTTTCATCCCAGGAGCAGCTGCAAACTCTGACGGAGAAGTGATTTGAGTTGGGGGACATGGATTTAGTTTGACATTGCCTGAATAGAAAAGGAGAATTAGAAACATTTTCTTGAGGCATTTATCAGGTCAAGTGGGCTCTTTTCGTATGGGTTCTTGTGTGGTGTTCAGTCATTGAGGTACGTCTAGCCAGGGCATAGGAGATGCTGACATGGTCACAAGGCTAGCAGGAAAGGTCACGGAAAGACATTGGCAAAGGAGGAGGGCCAGAGGAGAGGGATGAGAATTAAAATGAAACCCGACAGATTAAGAGTAGGGAAGCAATATGAAGATGCAGCAGGAACTATGATTGTGGGTTCCTAGGCTGGGATGACTTCTGACTTAGCATGGATCAGTGCTTTATGAGTCATAATTTTTGCCAGGATTAGAAGTAGAATGATAATGCAGACCATATTGCCCACGATTGAGTACAGTGATTTGTGTAGAAAGACCAAGAATCCCTCTAGTGGCAGGTCTGTATAACCTGCTAATGGAAAACTAGCCACTTAAAAAAAAAAACAACAAAAAAAATTCTATTACACAGTTGAAATGTGCTTAGTTCTATCGAAAATCTATTTGTAAAAAGTGCCAGGTGGCTGAAGCAGGAGAAAAGTCCTAGTCAATCAGGAGTGGGTTTTGCTGGAAGCACCTGTTCTGATTGGCTGCGCTGTCCTGTATCTTCCAAGGAGCTGCAGGTGGGCATCCTGGTCTCGGTTGGTGTCTGGCTGGGTGCTGGCCGATCGTGGGGGAGCTGAAGCAGCCCTGTTCAAGGGCAGGCAGCTGGAGAGAAGAAAAAAGAGCAGGTCTTAAATAGCATAGAGGTTAGGATGGGTTAGATCTGAGCAGTTTAGTAAGACAAAAGGTAGTTAGACTTTTCGGCGCCAAGGCAGAGTGCTTGGATGGGGGGGTTGCAGGAGGAGCACTGACACAGAAGAGGTGTAAGCACTTTAAAACACTAGTAGAAATTACATTCCAGCTAATACAGTTGAAAAACTTCCATTACACAGTTGAAATGTGCTTAGTTCTATCAAAAAACTATTTGTAAAAAGTGCCAGGTGGCTGAAGCAGGAGAAAAGTCCTGGCCAATCATAGCAGATTTGCTGGAAGCGCCCGTGTTCCGATTGGCTGCGCTGACCTGTACCTTCCAAGGAGCTGCAGGCGGTCGTCCTGGTCTCGGTCAGTGGCTGGCTGCGCCGGGCCGACCGGGGGAGCTGAAGCAGCCCTGTTCATGGCAGGCAGCTTCAAGGAGCTGCAGGCGGTGTTCTCGCCTCGGTCGGTGGCTGGCTGGTGCTGGCTGACCATGGGGAGTTGAAACAGCCTGTCTAGCAGCAGGCAGTTTCCAAGGAGCTGCAGGCGGCGCCCTGTCTCGGGTCGGTGGCTGGCTGCGCCGGCTGACCGTGGGGAGCTGAAGCAGCCCTGTTCAAGGGCAGGAAGCTTCCAAGGAGCTGCAGGCGGGCATCCTGGTCTCAGTCGGTGGCTGACTGGGTGCCGGCCGACCGTGGGGGAGTTGAAGCAGCCCTGTTCAAGGGCAGGCAGCTTCCAAGGAGCTGCAGGTGGGCGTCCTGGTCTCAGTCGGTGGCTGGCTGGGTGCCGGCCAACCTTGGGGGAGCTGAAGCAGCCCTGTTCAAGGGCATAGTCTATTACTGGTAGTACTAATTGATTTACTATGCTCAGATGCATTTCTTTTGTTATGCAATTTGATATATGTCTCATTGCTCCAATTTTGCATTTGTTTTCCTTATTAATTCAGTTACATGTTGTTCAAAACTTAAATGTTGATCGATTTGAATGCCTAAATATTTATATACTGATGTCTGCTCCAAAATTTTTCCTTCCTGGGTCTTTATGATTATTTTGGAATGGTTTTATTATTCTCTCTGAACCAAAGCACATTGTTTGTGTCTTTTTATAATTTATCAAAGCCCAAGACAGGAGAAAAAATCCTGCATAGCTAAAAAATCACCTTGAAATTTTATTCTACTTCTCCCGAATCCTTTCCTATAGCTATCAAAATGGTATCATCCGCATAGAGTCTAACTTGAATGTTTTATAGATTTTGGTAAATCATTCAAATAGACTAGGAACAAGAGGGACCCAGAATAGATCCCTGGGGTACCCTCTTGTCACAAAGCCCAGACTAGACTTCTGACCATTTAACATTACAAATTGGGATCTCTTATCTAAATATGATTTAAACCATTTACATGTTTCTTCCTCCACTCTATTTTTTCCAATTTCCTTAATAGAATACTGTGATTCACCAAATCAATGCCTTTGATAGGTCCATGTATACTGCACCCATGGACCTCGCAACCTCCAAAGGAGTAGCTATTAAATCCAAGAAGTCCATGAGTGCAGTAGCCATGGACCTACCCTATCTGAAACCGATTGAAACAGAGTTAATTTGTGATATTGTTCAAGATATTCCATTAATTGACCATGGACAATCTTTTTCCAAAATCTTAGAAATTGTTGACAACAAGCTATTGGCTAATAGTTTGAAGCGATCATAGAATCTCCCCCCTTAACTATTGGGATAACCTTAGCCTGCTTCCAAATTAAAGGAAACAGACCCTCCTTAAGGCTCCAATTAAAGATATCCCTCAATATTGGTGACAACTCTAGGGCAGCCTCCTTTAATAATTTATTTTCGATCATATCGGGGCCACCTGCCTTGTTAGTTTTTAATTTGTTTATTATTTTTAATACCTCTAATTTTTTCACAGTTCTAAATCTGAACTTTGGTAAATGACTTGCCTGAAAGTTTTCTGAACCTGCGTTTTGATCCACATACTGTGTTTGTTTTATTTTAGTTGCAATTTCTGATTTCAAATCAGGAAGTTCAATAAAATAATTATTCAAAATCTCTGCAGCATTTTCTGCTTCAAATACTATACCATTTTGACTGAGTTTTATCTCTGTTTGATTTCTAATGGGATTTGTAAGATTTTTTATTAAGGTCCAATATGTTCTTGGTTCTGTTGTTTCCCTAATCTTTTGTTTATAGTACAGTGCTCTGGATTTTCTTATTTCCTGAATCACTCTGTTTCTTGTTTTTGTAAAGTTATCCCATACTTCAGGTTTCAAAGTTTTATTAGCTTTTTTCCAAAGTTGATTTTTTTGCCCTAATCAACTTCTTTATAGCTGTAGTTATCCATGGCACATTATTTTGTTTTTGAACAACTTTTTTCCAAGGAGCAAATCGATCACATGCCCCAATAAACATTGATGTAAATTCCTGTGCAGCCAAATTTAAATCAGGAATTAGGAAAATTCTATGCCATGTCAAACCCTGTTAATACTTCCTAAATAACAACTTATTGATTTTGGTATAACATCTTTTATACACAGTTGGAACTTTAACTGTTGGAACAACTTTTATTTCAGACGTAATAGTACATTTTATCACATTATGGTCCCCTAAATTAGGTTCACCAACCCCTTTATTCACTACAGTCAATTCGGGAGAGATGAAGCACAAATCCAATATACTTCCTTTACTAGTTAATTTACCTTTTCTTGTAGGAGAATCCATTATCTGAACCAGGTTTAAACATTATATATAATTTTCTAAAGCCTGACCCATAGGACATCCCCAGGCAGCATTAAAATCACCCATCAATATTACATTAGTTTGTCCTATACATTCCATCATAGTATATGAAAGTTTGTCAAAATGAATAATGTTTATCTTAGGTGGAGAATAAACAGTTCCCACGATTAAATTTAATGTCTGTATCTTTATCAATAGGCATTCAATTCCTTCAATTTTCCCAGAATACATAATCCTAGAGAAACCTAAACTATGTTTTATATAAATTAAAATCCCTCCCCATGTGACCCTTTGATCTTGTCTGTGACAATAAAGATCCTTAAGTTCAATTTCAGTTTGAGGAATCTCTTTTTTAGCCAAGTTTCAGTCAAAATAACTATATCTGGTTTTCCATGTCGACTCCAAGTTCTGAGGAGGTCCATTTTATTGATTAAGCTTTGCATTATCCAATACCAATTTAATGGTCCCTCCTCAGGACCTGGTTCAACTCAATGTCCCCACAAAGGACAAGAGATCGCAAAAGCATCTGGCTTGATGTAGTGTAACTTCTGGGGTAGACTAAATGGTAAATCTTTTGAGTCTGCTGTCTAACCAAATTAAAGGGATTTCTCCCTTAATCAACTTGTTGGCCCTTAATTGGCTCTTTCTAGGCTGACAGAGATTCAAATACACACCAGTTCTTTCCCCAGAAGAATCAAAAGTAGTAGGACCATGTATTTGTATCATACAGGTAATTCCTACCAACAGACCCACCATTTTAAACATAAGACCCTTCATCTTGTTTCCTTAACTATGATGTTACCCAACTAAAAACATACAAGTGTTGTTATCCTTTAAAAAGAATAAAACTCACCACAGATTTCAACTAATTATCATAAATACTGCACTTTTTTAGCCTTAATCATTGTGCACATTTAAATCTCCTTTGAACCTCCAAGCAGCATGTAGCCTGTTCCCAATTAAATTGCAAATAGCAAATAGAACATTTAAACAATGCTAAAAATATTTCCAATGTCTTTTAACATCTATTCACTAGCCTGCCTATTCCAAGTTGTAAGTACTTTTAATGTCCTTTTTCTATTACTGCCACTCACGCTCATGCTGCCGCACTCGTGCTATAGGCAGCGCAGGCTTTTATGTGATACAGCCCCTCCTCCCCTGATGATGTGTTCTGGTTAATTTCACTCTCGGGCTGGTCCCTGTATACCGACTGCTGGTGTAGACACAGGGGGTAAATACAGGCTCTCACAAAGCACACACGTGATGGATTTCAGCATAAAGTCAGGCACAGCAATACAAAGGCAGTTCATTTTGCTAGGCTATCAGGTGTTTTCTCAGCCACAGTGTACCTGAAATAATTGAAATGCAGTGCGGGCTTTTATGTGATACAGCCCCTCCTCCTCCTCTGATGTGTTCTGGTCAATTTCACTCGGGCTGGTCCCGGTATACTGACTGCTGATGTAGACACAGGGGGAAAATACAGGCTCTGACAAAGCACACATGAGATGGATTTCAGCATAAAGTCAGGCACAGCAATACAAAGGCAGTTCATTTTGCAAGGCTATCAGGTGTTTTCTCAGCCACAGCATTTCTGTGGGTTCCTCCTGCTCTGGTGCTTCTTGCACTGCATTTCCCATGATACAGCGGCTGTCTGAACTGCTCTCAACAGCCAAAAGTGTTCTGAAGCCATTCATGTAAGAACACTTCGGCATGTTCGGGTTAGTTCATATTTTGGATGAACTGGTTCACCCATTCCTACTTTTAATTCACCTAAATTAGGTTAAAGTCTCTTCAATCTCTTGTTCTCTTCTTTTTGTCTGTACTAGTCTGTTTTCATTCAAGTTCTTTCTCAACAAGTTGCCCCAATCTCCTCCAAGTTCCTCCTCCTCCTCCCCGAGTCTCCTCTTCCAACAGAAGCTACTCCTGTCCCCACCCCAATCCCAGACTCCCACACCCAGTCCTCAGCTTAATTCCCTCCTGAGTCCCTGACTCCCAGTCCCCTACTCCCCACTCCCCACTTCTCCTTCTAATTTACTTGTTTTGTTTTAGTTGAGTACATATATATATATATATATATATATTTCTTCTTTAATTTTTTAGAGTTGATTTCTTCCTCTGTTGCCCAAGGGCAAAAAAAAAAAGCAAACAGCACAAGTCAAGCACACAGACTCTGCACACAGCATGGAGCAGCCTACAGAAGCTACTGCTCCTTCTCTGTTTTGATTCCTCTGCATAGCTCTAAGATGGACCACATGGGGTGCTAGAGCAGCAACCCAATCAGTTGCCACCTTAGAGAGATGGATAGCTCAGCCATCCAATGAGGAACCAGAGTCATGTCTCTGGTCCCTCCTGTGGGTTTCTCCTGCTCTGGTGCTTCTTGCACTGCATTTTCTGTGATACAGTGGCTATCTGAGCTGCTCTTAACAAGCCAGGGGCTTGCCTGACTGGTGGGACTGGAAGGCAAGTGTGCATTTGGTTGTGCATTGGGGAGATGGGGCACATGAGGTGGCAGTCTGTCAGTGCCCATATTTTGTAGCATTGTAGCAAGGCATCATAAGCCCCTGATAGAAGCCTTTTGGAAGTTACTCTCTTAGGGATTTTATTGGGCTTGGCAGTAAGTGTATGCCTGCTGGCAGCAGAACAGTGCTTGGCCACAGGTAGTTAGTACCTTGGTGACATCCTCTTGATTCAGTTTCAATTCTTTTTGTGGCAGTTTTTTAGTCATTAGCCTTTCTTCTCCTGAGTCCTGACTCTGCCTTTTACAGTGTGATCTGGGCAGTAAGTGAGTGCGTGTATGTCAGCTGAGTTGGCAATGTGCTGTGCCTGGCCTCTGTAGGTTTCACCTTGGTAGCATCCATAAAAAGAAAACAAAATAATTATGTCCTCCTCCTCCCTCCTCCTCTTCTCCTGAGTCCTGAAGAAGCTGATCTGGGCAGTGGCAGCAAGTGTGTGCCAGCTAGCAGTGTGCTGGGTGCCTGCATCTGGTAGGTGGTAATCTTGGTGGCATCCCATAAAAAGTTTAAAGAAGCAGTTCTTCCTCCCTCCTCTCCTCCTTCTCCTTGTGAGTCCTGAAGCAGCCTTTTGCAGTGTGATGTAGGCAGTGTGATCTGGGCAGTGGGCAGCAGGTGTGTGGCAGCTGGCAGCATCCCAGTGCCCAGCCCCTGGTAGATGGCACCTTGGTGGCATTCCATAAAAAAAATAAAAGAAAATTAAAAAAAAATCTCCTCATTCCTGAAGTCCCCCCCCCCCCATTGGTCCTAAAGCAGCATTTTGCAGTGTGATCTGCCCAGCCACTGGTAGGTAACAACTTGGTGGCATTTCATTAAAAAATTAAAAAAGGGAAAAGAAAAAAAGAGGAGATGAGAAGAGAGCAGACCAGAGGAGAGGAGAGGAGAGGGAAGGGGAGAAGGGAGAAGGGAGAAGAGAGAAGAGAGAAGAGAGAAGAGAGAAGAGAGAAGAGAGAAGAGAGAAGAGAGAATGATTCTCCACATTTCTGAAGTTCCTTCCTTCTCCTCCTCCTCCTCCTCCTGAGTCCTGAAGCAGCATTTTGCAGTGTCTTCTGGGCAGTGTGAGCTAGGCAGTGTGACCTGGGTGGTGGACAGCAAGTGTGTGCCTACTGGCAGCATGCCAGTTCCAAAACCCTGTTAGGTGGCACCTTGGTGGCATCCTATAAAAAAATTCTCCACATTCCTGAAGTTCCTTTCCTCTCCTCTCCTCTCCTCTCCCTCCTCCTAAGTCCTGAAGCAGTCTTTTGCATTGTGATCCGGGCAGTGTGATCTGGGCATTGTGATCTAGGCATTGTGATCTGGACAGTGTGAACAAGTATGTGCCAGCTGGCAGCATGTTGGTGCCTGGGCCCTGGTATATGGCACCTTGCTGGCATCCAATTAAAACAAAATAACCGAAAAGAAAATAATTCTCCACATTCCCAGTGCCTCTTCCTCATCCTCCTGAGTCCTGAAGCAGCCTATTGCAGTGTGATCTGGGCGTGTGATATGGAAAGAGAGATCTGGGTAATGGGAAACAAGTGTTTGCCAGCTGACAGTGTGATGGTGCCCAGCCCCTTGTAGGTGGCACCTTGGTAGCATTCCATTAAAAGAAGAAAAGAAAAAATTCTCCACATTCCTGAAGTTTCTCCCGAGTCCTGAAGCAGCCTTTTACAATGTGATCTGGTCAGTGGGCAGCAAGCGCGTGCCATCTTGCAGTGTGCCAGTGCCCGGCACCTGTGTCTGCTAGTAGCTAGGTGGTGCCTGGCCTCTGGTAATCCTTGGTGGCATTCAACTGATAAAATAAAAATTAAAAAATTAAAAATAACATCACAAAATTAAATAAAATATGAAGGGCCTGATTTTAAAAGAGCCCTTAGAGTGATGCACACCACCATGCGAAGGCACACCACCATGGCCAGTCACAGAATGCGTTATGCACATGCTGTATACAGTATACAGTAGATGCATAACATGTTCTACAGCTGCCCGTAGTGGTGTGCAGAGGGCTGTACTGGTCACAGGGTTGTGGCAGGGATGGGGGAGGGGTTGGTTGGGCAATGCATGATGGGATGGGGAGTGGGGTTCACTAGACCACCAGGTACTTTTATTGTTATGTGTTTGGGTGAGATCAGGGATCGGGGGGGTGCTATAGTACTGGGGCACTTTTCCCATGTTATGTGGGGAGATCAGCATTCAATGGGGGTCCACTACACCACCAGGCATGATATGTCCACATCAGGGATGGGGCTGCTAGAATACCAGGAAATATCTGATTACACTATGGGCAGCATATTATAAAATAACATTTATTGCAGAACACTGCAATGGCACTAGCCGGGTGCCACAGCACTGTGTCTGATGCCCAGCTGTGCCCCCACATCACCACTGTCACCTCCCATGATCCTAGTGTGCCCCTACTGGCCCCTGTACCACTGCAACCAACAGGCATAACCCACTTAGACCACCTCCTGGCTGGTCTAAGTGGTGACCCCTCCTGCGTCCATGTTGGGGCATGCAGGATCCTAAAAAAGGGATGCTGCAGCCCCACCATGGAGCAATCCGCCCTGTGACCAGACACAATGGGTTCTTTAACACAATCCTGGTGCGAGTGAGCTTTGGAGCAGCAGTGTCTAGATCAGATGCAGGCTGCTTTAGAAAATTGCATTTGACGCAAGTGGTGATGTAACTCACCACATACGTCAAATTCTTTTGACGCAAGTCCCTTCAATCATTCCTACTCATTTGAAAATCAGCCCAAAGTCTTCCTCATTCTCATCAACCAAGTGGCTGAGTCCTGTAGCAAGCATTAGGAAATGGAGCAATAGACAGATCAAGGTGATGATGGCATGGGATCATCCGGTTCCAGACACATCAAAGAAAAACAAAAGTGTAGTGGGCTTGGTCATAGACCCTCTATCTCTGTGGGAACTACAACTGTAGAGAAAGATGACAGTAGTGGTCAAATAGTCCATAGAGTATCACACATTGTAAGAATCATTCACAGTGGCACTACAAGGGTTGTAACATGAGCAATCATTGTGGAAAAGGAAGAAATGCGTCAGGTAGTGAGACAGGCAAAGGAGGAGGAAAGTGATTTGGCGGAGATTCTTTAGGACAGATATACAGACTGTGATTATGTACCCAATAAAAGTGATAGCAGCAACAGTTCTGGGGAGGAGCAGTTGGAACAGGTGGGAGTTCAGCCTGGTGCAGGTGCTCATAAGAGAGACAAAAAGACCAAAAGTGGTGGTAAAACCAATAAAAGAAATGACATAACAGATGATGAAGACGTAGTCAAAACTGGTGGCTCAGGACACATGGTAGAGGAGGAAGAACCATTCCCTGATCCTGGAGAACCGGTGGAGGAAGAGGAGGAGGATGTTGATGGGGAAGCAGCCCCCAGCAACCCACCCATTAGGCAACAGCCAACAGTGCCAGTAGGAAAGACCAAATTGGTGACGTTGATTGTGTGGTATTTCTTTAGCGTGGACAAAGAATCATGGAAACATATAGTGCCTTTTATGTAAAGGCAGGCTGAGTTAGGTAAGTAGGGAACAAGTCTGGGAACATCTACCATGAAAAGGCATTTGCTGAAGTCCCACAGATTTCAGTATGAGAAGCTGCCAACACATAACGTGAGCAGAAGCACACAGGCAGCAAAGCTGATTATGATCTCCAGGGGAGGAGAACATTAAAACTCCTAGGAGACCAGGTAGAGAGGAAAAGGAAGAAAGTCCTTCAGTGGTAGCCAATGCATAACCCCAACATCTTTCATTCATCACTTCTTAGCCCACTGACTTCCACACCTCTGAGGGACCACAAATCCCCAGCCACTTTAACCCCATGTGGCAAAAATAGTAGATAACTGTAACTTGTCCAGCGAACAAAAGCACTCAGCTCTCACTGGTCAAGTCCATGGAAAAGGGTCAGAAATATAAAGCCAAAAGACCAGAGACAAAAAAGTTATCAAGAGCAATTGTGGAAATGCTAGCCACTGACTTGCTGCTATTCTCCTTTGTGAGCAATGCTGGTTTTCTGATAATAATGGAAGTTGCAGTGCCAAGGTATCAAGTGCCCAGCCATACCACCTTTTCCACAGTGGCTCTTCCTGATTTACATCAGAATGTCTACAAGAACTGTGTCATGGTCCTGAAATCATCATTTGTTCCACTCGTTCACATCGTCACTAACATGTGGACCAGTTGTCAGACTACTAATTACATGGCAGTGACTGCCCATTGGGTCAGTTTCCCCTCTTCATTCCCCTGATCTTCCTCCTACTCTTCTTGCTCCTCTGGATGCCAGCAGCAGCAGTAGTCACAAGTCACTGGGGCCTCCAGCCTCTGCAAGAAGGCAGCTTTATGTACTGCTGGCTTTAATAATGACCAACATGCAGAACACTTGTAACACTTCCTTCAACAGAAGTTTGAGAAGTGGCTGACACCACACTCATTGAAACCAGGTTTTATAGTAAAAGGGAATGCAAATAACATTGTGAAAGCAATAGACAATGATTATACACGTTCCATGTTTTACTCACTGTATAAATCTGGTAGTTTAGGAATTCCTGGATAAGGAAGGCACCACTGTGCAGACATGTGTAGGTCTGGCCAAAAACATCCGTGGAATTTTAGCCATTCTGTAAAGGCACATAAGCTGTTAGTGTAGCATTCAGCAGTGAAGTACTGCCCATCATCATCTGAAACAGGGTGTGGCAACATGATGGAACCCCACCTATTATATGATGGAATGGCTGCTAGAACAACAGAAGGCTAGCTACCATTATGCCATTGAGAATGGTATTGGCAAGGGAAACAAAAAAAACATCAGCCCAAATCATTGGCACCTGACAGAGACCTTCTGCACTGTGCTGAACCCCTTTGAGGAGGTCAAAAGGGTGGTAAGTGATGATGCAGCTGGTCTAAGGCAGCTACTCCCACTCATTGCCTTTATTAACCTGCAACTTCTTTGTATGAAAACTCAGTATGACGAAAAGGAGGATGCCACTGTTGTCAACCTTGTAGAAAGGATAAGACTATGTTTCTGAAATGATACATGCATTTGAAAAATGGGTACAGATGACCACTACATCCTGGCCACTGTCTTGGGTCTTCAGTTCAAAGACACATTTGAGACATTCTTTGATGCACAAGAATGTGGTAAGGTTCAGTAGTCCTACAAAGGCTGGCTTGTCCATTTGATCTCTGTACGTATGGCACAAAATAAGAAAAAGAACACAAATTGAGCAGAAGAATGACACTCATCAATCACACTGACAGGACAGGTGGAGGAGAGGGACAAAGGAGGATCCCCCATGTGTTTCCACTGCTACTACTGAGTGTCACAGGAGTCACTTACTTTTGTCTCCAAATCAAACTGCTACTTCTGCTGCTACTGCTCCTGCTGCACCCGTAGAAAGACTGTCATTGATGACAAACTACTATGGGAACAACAGTCTGACTATGGTTTGATGAAAATGTACAGTAGGTCACTTTCTGACACAGTGGTGCCTGAGATGCCAGCAAACAAGATGTGCAGGATTACCCAGATGAGAATGTGCCACTAGCAGAAGGAGATGAGCCTCTATTGTACTGTTACCAAAGAAAGACAATTTTGTCCCTCTTTGATGCAGTTAGCCATTGAGCACCTCAGTTGCCCACCAGCAAGCATGCACTTAGAGACAATTTTCAGTGCTGCAGGCAATATTGTCATCAACAAGAGAACATGCCTCGCCTTTTTAAAAAGTAAGCTGTCCCTTTTTCCAAAACATCTTTATGCCACCGTTTTTGGAGGATGAATCTCCTACACTTCCAGCTGAGCCAATCAAAGAGGATGAGAGGTGGATGAGGAGGGCTTCTGTGTCTACTAGTTTATTTTTTCTTTTTGAGGGAATCAGTAGCCTACACACACACATACACATACACACACCCTGTGGATTGCTGCACTGTTGTTTCTTCACTTGATCATTTAGTTTTGACATATATATATATATATATATATATATATATATACATACTCCTTCAGCCCCTGAGTGTATATTGTATATATGAGTTGAAAAGGGTCTATGCCTAGCCTTATTCAAAAATTTCCACCTGAGGCTAAGTGATTTAATGTTTGAATTTTTGACAGGCCTACACAGGCCACATACATCATTTTTGGAGCAACAGTGCCCATGAAGTGTGAACAACACTGACCCATGGCAGAACTGGCTGCACTATCAGTGTGTGATAGTGTCATAATAGGTACACCATTTGTGGAACCAGTAGCTCACACTGTGGGGTGCTGCACTGTTGTCTTTAATGTTTGGTAAATTTTTGGGAAGGCCTACTATGCACAGGCCAAATAAATAATTTTTTGGCCAACACTTCATATGTGAAACCATGGCAGAACTGGACAGTTTGAATTTTTGACAGGCCTGCACAGGCCGCATACATATGTTTTGGAGCAACATTGCCCACGAAGTGTGAACAACACTGATCCATGACAGAACTTGGTGCACTGTCCATATGTGTCACTGTTCCAATGGGTGCACAATTTTTGGAACCAGTATCTCAAATTGTGGGATGCTGCACTGTTGTCTTTAGTCAGTCTTTAATGTTTGGTGAATTTTTGACAGGCATGCATAAGAAAATAAACAATTTTTGAGCCAGCGTTACCCATGTGAAACCATGGCAGAACTGGATGCCTTGTCCATGTGTGACACCAACCCAATGGGTGCACAGTTTTTGGAACCAGTAGCTCACACTGTGGGATGCTACATTGTTGTCTTTAGTCCGTCTTTAATATTTGGTGAATTTTTGACAGGCCTACACAGGCTGCATACGTACTATTTTTTTTGGGGGCAACATTGCAGATGAAACCAGTGTGACAACACTGATCCATGGCAGAACCAGATGCACTGTTCATGAGTGGTACTGCCCCATGGGCACACAATTTTGGAGCCAGTAGCTCACACTGTGTGATTCTTTACTGATATTTCGTGGGCATACATATAGCCCTTACAATTACAAACATTTTATTTTTTATTTCAGCATTGTTATTTAGCTACATACTCTCATTTATTACTACCAGTATTGTCTGTGTTTGGCACTGACTGAATGGACACAGTTTTTGGAACCAGTACCCCTTAATGTGGCCCACTGCATCATTCTGCTGTGTTGGGTGCTTCATCAGCCCAGTCATTTATGAAATTCAGTTTATTCATTCTGTCTCATGCTTTTTAATGGTTGAACCAGCACAAAGTAATTCACCCATAAGAGAACTTCAGCAAACTTTACATGGTTCGACAGTCAAAGGTCACTAGGAAGTTTGCACAGCTATACTTTTTATTATTCAACAAAACAATGTGTACTTACACATATATTTGTTCAAAAGATTAAATTTGAATGTTTTCTGTTACAAACTCCCAGGTACCAGCTGTCTATATCAGCTCTCTAAATGATGAACATATTTCAATTATTCTGTAACATTTAATAATATTAGCTAAATTGGCTTTAAATTATTAATGATCTAATATTTTACATTCACTGTGCCCTTTAACTAATTTCCATTACTGAATCCTGTTAAAACTGCCTTTCTTATCTGGTGGTTGTCCAGTCACTTACAGAAATAATTATATGAAATGTTTTCATGCTACACACATAAAATTATCCATGTGATATGCATGCTGCAAGCACAATTTAAATGTTAAATCAGAACTGATTGCTTGCATGTGGCATACGTGCAGCAACCAAGTGTGGAAAGCATGCTTTTTATGTTAAATTAGAACAGACTGCATGTATGTGGCATGTGAGCAGAAAGCAAGTGGTCACTGATAACTGCACACATAAAAGTTAAGTGACTTGCTCAGGATCAAACTGTATACACAGTGTGGGTTCATGAAATTCAAACCCAGGTCTCCGGTTTGCAGTTCAGTGCCTTTATTCAATAAGCTACTGTATACTGCTTGCACACGTGTGGTTTGCTTGTACTTCAATACAAATCTGCATACATCTGCATGCATGCGACATGCTTATGGCCACTGTTACACTTTTTAATTTTCTTCTGCCCCCATCTCAGCTGCACAGCTGAACTGTAACACACATATCAATGGAAACACATGTGATTATTCCCACCCACAATACACACACTTACCCACAAAACTACTTAATTACTTCTGTCTGGCCTGTACTCCTATTCTCTTTCCATATTTTTGAATGCTTCCATGCAAACAGGCTTTAAGAGGCAAACTCAAAAGTAGCAATAACTCGACACCCACCCAAATGGCCAGTCCCCCACCATGCACACACACTGTAGAGAGTGTGGCCATGCTGCTACAGACAGTCCACCAAGTACAGATATAAGCTGAGAGTCTCTTACCCGAGTACTAAGGAGCCAGAGGCAGGAATCTTTAACAGATAATGTCCATGAGTCAGAGTGCTGGGGCATACCCCCCTGAAATGAATGAAGTTATTTTTATTACTATTTTATACATTATGATGGTGAGTTAGAGAACAATGAAGGCCACTGTTCTACTAACAAGGCCTTTGTTCATCGAGCTGTGGTCTTCATTAATTTCCAACTCACCATCATAATGTATAAAATAGTAAAAAAAATTCCCCCTTCATTTCAATGGGACATGCCCCCTGCACTCCCTTGCCCTATGTCATAATGTGCCTGAGCATGAGGATGTGGAGGCTGGCTTCTTTGGGAGGGCATAAGCCTGACTATAGTTGGGCTCCAAAAGTCTGTGCATACCATACCCTCAACTGTCCCAGAATGCAAGGAACAGCCCACACTTTACCCTTGAAAACTGCTCTGCCCTTCATCCATTCCTCATGGAAAACATGCTGCTTACACCTAGGATGTCCTGTAAATTTAGTCTTTATGACAGGGACACATTTCAGATTTCAGCAGGGGGAGCCAACAACCAGTGCAGGCCAGGTGCTAATTAGATCCTAGGCAGCAAGCTCTGGAATATCTGGAATATCTCTAAAAGGTAAAACTTATTTGTTGTGACTTAAAAGTGATATGCAAATCAGGAAAAATTCAAGTGAATAAGATTCATCTGTCTATACCCCCAGAGCAGTGTATCAGATTTGGGCTTAAACCCATCCAGTTACTAACCAATTTTTTCCTGGCTGAAGTTCTGAAACCCCCAAAAAACAGGCCTGATTTCTATCGCTGATTCCATTCCATTCAATACCCACCTCATATGGGTTGTGAAGCTGTCCAAAGGCACAGAAACTTGAAAAACACATCAATATTTCAGCCCTTCTTCCTTCCACTATCCCCCTGTAAAAAATTATTTACATTTACCTACCTAACCATCTGGCCAGAACCTATGGCCTGACCTAGTGTGCCACCAGCCCAGTTTTCAGTCTGCTCCTCCTCTGTCTTTCTGCCAGAAGCTGGATGCTAGAACTGACCATCCCAGGTCCCCAGCATGGTCCACGACCAAGTCACCTCACTAACCAAAGCCATCCAACTTGTGTTGCTTGCTTCTTGCTTGGCTGCTGCCACACTGCACTGATCAAGGCCTATGAAGGTCACCCACACCTCTGTCACTGCTGCTATTAGGCCTAGCTTGCTGCCGCAGGGGGCCCATGCTGTTTTTTTTTTTTTTATGGTATGCTCATTAGAGTAAGAGGGAAGTCATGTCAAGTTGGCTTCTAGCTCACCCCCTGCCCCTTCAGCCACAATGGGAAAAGGAGACTCACTAAGAGTAGATCAACAAAAATATATTTCCACAACACTGCTATTAAGAGTTCAGTGCTCACCGACTCCTCCAAGCTGTAGTGTGTAGCCTGTCTACTCTGCGGTGGGAAACACAGTGTTACACTCACATGACTCATGTGTTCTTGCTTGGCTGGATCTCCTCCATGTCATGTGTGATAGCACCACCACTAATACGTGGAGAGAATGGACAACACAATACAGACACAGCTGAGTGATGAATGCACCTGCAGCATGAGCGCACACATGCCAGGGGGGCACTTATTGTGCAAAAGATTAGATCCAAATTTAATGCCATTATTGCCACACTATAAGAACAACCTAGGCACAAATGTGTGTGAGGGGGATAACTGCCCCCCTCTGCCCTACCTAAATGGCACCCTTGCTTTATGGTAGAAATTTATTCTCAGGAGCGGGTCAGCAGGGTACGAGGAGAGGTTGAGGGCACTGAACATGTACTCCCTGGAAGACAGGAGAGAGAGAGAGAGAGAGAGAGAGAGACAGTGGGGACATGATTGGGACCTTCAAGTACTTGAAAGGGATAAATAAGGTTGATAAGGAGAGTCTCTTTAAGTTGAGTGGCAACCATAACTCGAGGGGGCACAGTCTTAAGCTAGAGGGTGGGAGGTTTAGGAGGGAGGTCAGGAAGCACTTCTTCACAGAGAGGGTAGTGGACACTTGGAATGTGCTGCCAGAAGAGGTCATTTCACTGAAGACAGTGGGCAGTTTTAAGAGAAGCTGGGATAGGCATGGGGGAAAGTAAGGATCATGGGTATGGAGAATGGGATGAGTGGGGAGGTAGGGACAGTACTTCAAGCTGTGGATCCTGAAATACGAGCAGACTTGATAGACCAAATGGCCTTATTCTGCTGGCTTCTTCGTATTTTCATATGTTCCTAATATCGCACAAATAAATCCAATGGTTTCCACTGTGTTCTGAAGTACTGTATTCCATGTTTCAGGATATGTCCTGATCATCGTGAGAGATAGTGTCCTCATTGACCCTCATTTTGAGTGTCCATGTCCTCATTTCAGTGACAAAATGTGAGGTATGGTGCATGTTTCCAAGACCCTACTGAGTACAAAGAGTACTGAGCATGGCCATAGTGTATCTGCTCCAAACAGAATGACAAAGGGAAAGTAAGTGGTGGGGGATAGTAACAACAACAAAATGGAAAGGGACCTGGGGTTATCATATCAGATGACCTTAAGGTTAGCAAGCAATGTGAGAAGGTAGTAGGGAGGGCTGGGGTATACTGAGATGTATGGGGAGAGGCATCACCAGCAGAAAACAGAAAGTTGTTATCCCTCTGTACAGACAGTAGGTGAGACCCCATCTGAGTACTGCATCCAGTTCTGGAAACCCCATCTCCACACGGACATAGACAGGATATAGGCAGCCCAGAGGAGGGCAGCTAAAATGGTGCAGAGTCTGCAAGAGAAGCATACATAAGGAGAGACTCAAGGAGCTTAATATGTATACCCTTGAGGAAAGGAGGGAGGAAGGACATGATAGAAAATTTAAGTACCCCAGTGGAATCAACAAAGTCCAAGAACGTAGCATCTTTCAGAAAAAGAGATGTGCAAGAACAAGGGGACACAATTTAAAGATGGGGGGGCAGTTCAGGGGCAATGTGAGGAAGTATTTTTTAACAGAGAGGGTGGTGGATGCATGGAACAGCCTTCCAGAGGAGGTTGTGGGGTCTAAAACTGTGGGAGAATTCAAGAATACATGGGATATGACATAAGGCAATTCTTGTGGGGGGGTAAGAAGAAATAGGCTGTTGGTTAACTAGGATCTGCAGCTTATCCTGTAGGTAGGGAAATTGGCAGACTAGGTGGGCCAAGCAGTCCTTATCTGCCATCAAAGTCTGTGTTTCTATGTTAAGTGAGCCAAATCAGTCAAGGAGAAACACATTTCTACAGTAGCACTAAATATGCATAAGGGGGTTTGCATGGCCCAAAACAAAAAAGTCAGGCTTCACAACACAGAGTCCCCTCTTCGCACATCTGGAATGGGGGATGTTGGCTGACTATATCATAGGCATTTAATGCAGTAAGCAAACAATACTTTACAAATTAATTACAATTTATTGATAAAAATCAAAAGCCATTAAACAACTTGCAAAAGGATCAGAATTAATGAGTTTACCTAATGTTAATGGGAAATCAATGAAAAGGGCATTTAAATGGCTCTAGTATGAGAAATAGAAATGAATATGTTTTTTTAGATAAGATTTGCACCAGCTTAGTTGCTGCACACGTGGCAAGTGTGCAACATGTGAACCTGATGTGATTTATAAATGAGGTTCACACCAGGTTAACTGCTGCACTCATCTCAAGTATGTGTCATCAAGGCACAGGTCAAGAAGCATAGGAAAACCAGAAGCAGTTTCAAAATTCGCAAATAGCATTTTATTTTTATCAATGACAGCAAAATAAAAAATAAAAGAAGGGTTGCCTGAACAAAAGGCAGACCCCTTTGTCCTGGGCTCCTGTCCAATGAAAGGAGCTCAGTCAGGACAGAGAAAGGGGGATAAGGGTCAGGGGGGGGTATGATGTCACAGAGTGACGGGAAAGGGGTGGGTTTGAAAAGGGAACATTGTCAGCTGATTGACTGGGAAAAGAGAGAGGGGGGGGAGAAAGGGGGTATGAAAGTACCTGCACAAGAGTAGAATGTTCTTTTTCTTTTCATTGCTAGACAGTTTTGTTTCCCACCCTTCTGCCCGAGTATTGGTAGGAGTAGCAAGGGTATATGGGAGGCTGGAGCAGGATATGGATTGGAACTTCAATGAGGTAGTTTAAAGGAACTGCTGAAGGTGGAGAGCAGGAGAAAAAGAAAGAAAAAAAAATAAATTAAACTGGAAAGGGGGAGGGACCCAGCCTGGGTGTACACCAGGGTTGGGTGAAGGAGAGACTGCTTTGTGGGTTATGCCAAGAGGAGCTACGAAAGAAGGGAATGGATATATATCCATTCCCTAGAAAAAAGTGATTAACAAAAGAAAAAAAAACAGTTGTACATCCAGGGGAGAAGGATGAAGAATAAGTTACAAATTTTAAATAAAAAATGTGAATATAAATGGATGGAAATAACGTGGAATTTGGATGACATGATGATATCTATTCTGATGAGATAAAATGTTCATAAAACAGAAGGAAATTGTAAAATGAAACATTTTGAATAAACATTGAATTGCCAACTGAGCAACCAACCAAAACAGGTGTGATGTCATTTCATTGAGAAGAGGTTCCAAGGACAAATTATTCAGTATAACTATTTACAAAGGCAGTTCAAACAGAGAAAACAAAGTCCTTCTTCTGAGTGTTTCTTCTCAATTTCAAATCTCAGTCTCTCTCTCTCTCTCTCTCTCTCTCTCTCTCTCGCCTCTGCAAAACATTGCTGGGTCTTTGCAGGGAGCTCATTAAAGAGACAGTGTTTTTTCACAGAATATTCTTGTCAGTTTCCAGTGTTCTTGCAGGCACAGCAAAAGAGCATAATGATCCAGAACTGACCTCGTGTAGCCAGCTCAGCAGAGATTTTGCATCCAGCATTCTCAGGTATTTTATTTATTTATTTATTGAGTCTTGATTACAACACCTTGAGCATCACAACTCATTTACAAAGGTTCCACGTCAGTAGTACAAAACAAAACAAGGTAAACAATAGATAAGTAAATAGCATATATCAAGAATATACTTAAAAAATCAATACATAAAAACAATCAAAATAGCACTGAATGTTGCTCAATATAACAGTAGAGTGGGCTAGAAGAGAGGGCAGCCTGGGAGGCCTTCCACAAAATCTAGGCGTAGAAAGAAAGTAATGGGGTATAAGGTGGGGATGGGAGAAACAAGAAGGAGAAGGAGATGAGTTGCACAGGAGGTGGAGAGGGAAGGAGCGGAGCTGCAAAGGAGGTAATGGGTATAGAGAGATGAGAGGATGGGGAGGTGGAAGGAGGGAAATGTGAGTGCAGAGAGAAGGAGGAGTGCTGGTGAAGTGAGGTGGAGGAAAACAAATTAATGGTATAAGGAGAAGGAGAAGGAGAAGGCTTGTCAAAAACCCAAGGGAGAAAATAATATGGGTGGAAGAGCGGTAAGAGAGAGAAACATAGGGAGATGGAAGGGAAGAAGTTGCAAAAGAGATGGCATGAAATAAGAGAATGGGTGGAGGGTGGAAGAGGGAAGGTGAGGAGGAGCAAGGGAAGAACTTGAAGATGCGTGAGCAGAGAAGAAGCAGGGGTGAGGATTGGAGGGGAAAAGGCTCAAGGGTAGGATTGAAATGAAATGCCAAGAGTTAAAAGTGCCGAAAGATATAAGTACAATGAGAAAATATGCAGAAGGCTGCTAAGGGCGGCAGTCGCGTATACTGTTTGCTAATAGATGTTGTCAAAGTTTGTGTTTGAAAGGGCCAAGTTTTGACTCAGCAGAGATGCCCCTACCCAGGGAGTTGAGCCAGAGGGGGATGCTCTGTAAGCAAAAAACCTCTGACCTAAGGTGTCTGGGAACAGTAAAGACCTGAGTTGCCCAGCTGCGAGTATGTTGGGTACTGTGACAAGGGCTAAGAGCTGTTGATCCTGGGGGTAACAAACCAAGGTGTGCCTTCTTGGCATGTAAGCAGGTTTGATATTGGATCCGCTGAATAATTGAAGCCACCCAGTCTGAGCATATAGGTCACACGTGTATGTGAGGTGGGCAGCCCCAGTAAGGAGTCTGCATGCTTTGTTAAGAGCAACAGTGATCCTGTGAAGGGATGTAGCAGAGGCAGAGCCTTAAACAACCAGCCCATAATCGATGATGGTAATGACAGAGCTGAAAATTGCTATTCTTAGTGTCTCAGGAGTGAGGCTATGCTTGTGCCTGTGGAGTAGGCCAATCCTTATGTTGACAGCTCGAGCTCACGTTATCAGTATGTTGCAGTAGGTGAGTGAGCTATTAACAGTGACCCCTAGATATTTGAAGGAGTGGATCTGTTCAAGTGGGTGCCAATGCAGTTTGTGATGAACAAGGGTTTAGACTTGTGTTTCTTATGAACATTGTTGAAAAGCATCACTTTGGTCTATTTATAGTTTAGCACCAGTTTTTAGTGCTGAACCACTTTTCCACTTCTGAGAAACTGCGTTGAAGGTTATCCTGAGGCTCTTAGGTCAGGGTTACCAGAGCTGATCACGGCATCATCCGCCTAAAGCAAATCTGTTCATGACAGGCTTGTGGGAGGTTATTCAAGTAGATACTGAAGAGAAGGGGACCCAGTATGGATCCCTGATGCACTCAAGAATGGACTGGCTTCCTTTTGGACAGGACATTGGTTATCTTGACCTGCTGCGAATGGTCTTCTAAGTAACTTTTGAACCAGCTGAAAGCATCATTCAACACCCCAGTAAGTGATAATTTCCCACATAGCAGTGAGTGATTGACAGTATCAAAGACCTTCATCAGGTTGATAAAGGCAGCCCCAACCAGATGGCCTTGGTCGAGTGTGTTATGTATGAAACCAGTGAATTCTAACAGTGCAGTGGTAGTAATATGACCTTTACAAAAGTCATGCTGCTGAGGACATTGGGTATTGTATTTGTCCAGGTATTCCACAAGCTGATCTGCAATTATACGCTCTAGTGCTTTCGATAGAGGAAGTAGAATGGAAATTGGCCTGCAGTTTGTGTACTGTGCTCTATCTCCATCTTTGTGCACCAGGGTTACTAGGTCTTGTTTCCATTTTGGGGGGAATTGCCCAAGCCTTAGAGAAAGGTACAGAATCTTGGTAAGAGATGTAAGAGTTTCCTCGAGGGTGAGGGCAAGAAATTTGAGATCTAGATTGTCCCCACTGAATCTTGCTTTACCGAATACTTTGCATATGTACTTTCTAGCCTCATGCTTAGTAACTTCTTTGAAGTAAAAGGGGGGCGCTGCTGCTGAGCATCACAGACTGGGGGTGGCAGGGTCAGAGACCATGAAAAAATCAGGGGGGGAAACTGCTGAGGTCTGTAAAGGCATCGTTAAAAATATTGGCTATGGCCATTGGGTCAAGAGTTGGGCTTCCATCAATGTTAAGCATGGTGGGTGCTCTCTTGAGGCCTTTGCCAGTGACTTCCTTTATGTTGCTCCAGAAATGTTTACTGTCACCCCATGAGTTGGAAAGTGCCTCCCTAAAGTATTGACTTTATGCAAAACGGATGGTTCTGGTTAACCACTTGAGTTCCAAATAGCTTTTTGCAATCATTTCAACAGTACAGCTATATACAGTTTTAGCTTTGCAATCATTTCAACAGTATAACTATATACAGTTTTAAACAAAGGAATACCAGTATCAGTGACATTTCCACATAATGATTCACATATATTTTTATACCCGCAGATATGCAAGGGGGGAGAGAAGACAGAAATAGCAAGGGAAGACAGCGAGATGGAGAGAGGCAGAGAATTACGAAACCATCGGAGTGATCAGTTCCTAGGTCTCACGAGAACATTTGGTTGTGCAACCAGACAGAGAAGAGACAGAAAAGGAGAGGATAGAACAGACCGGTATACATCCTTGATGTCGACATATCGACAGCGGAGTCCCCTACAGCGACAACAGTGCCACATCACTGTAGTGAATCCGCTGGCACCTGGCACTGTCTGTGAGGGGTCCTGCACCCCCCTGACTCAGCTCTGACTCAGAGTTGAGAATCCTAAGTGTGGGGGGTGGGAGGCACAGCCCCCCATATGGGGAGTTCAGGGGTGAATCCCCCCGAAGAAAACTATTGTTGCTTCTGCAAACCGGCAGCCAACTGCAAAATGCAGTCAACCTGCTGGTTTTGCTGTCGGGTCATTTGACAAATATTTTGTCGATGGCTCATTGTGGATCCAAACAGACCCTTGCATTTAAACTTTTTCTGCATAACAAATGGATGCAAGGCCTTATTCAACCCTGTCACAGTGTGCAAAGCAGGAACCTGATTTGATTTTTAGAAGATGTTCACACCAGCTTACCTTCTGCACACGTCAAGCTTGCAGCATGCAAACCTGATTTGCTTTTTAGACCTGGTTCACATAGGTTCACTTTGTGAATGTGAACCACATGCAAACATTGCACAATTAAGCAAGTGGCATGCATTCTGCATGCATACAGCACTTATAGTTCGGTAAGAGATATAACAAAACCAAACAAAAATTCAGTTAGATAATATTCATGATAAACTCGATTTTAACTGACCAATTTTCATGCCTCATCTTCTAAAATGTCACCCACTACTAGCTATCTGGGGTATTTTGCCCTGTATTGAGATAAATGACATTGTTGAAATATTGCTTTCAGTTTCTCATTTCTTCAACTACAAACTCCATCATTTATGTGGTTTCTATCATTCAAAGAGAAAGCAACTCAGTGTTCTGAGAACGCTCGCTTTTGGTGTCTCACAGGTTATCTTGCAACTGTTTCTCAAAGGGAACTACAGTAGCCTGCCATTCTCACTTCCCTTTAGGGAAGATGTACTCACTCTCCAAGCAGCATGTGATGTCAGCGAGGTGGTAATGTCACTAATGTTCATAAATCTCCCTGGGGGGGAGTAATGTGCCATACTGCCCAGTCCCATCAGAGAAGCTCACCAAAATCTACCAAAGGCAGCACAGTGACACAATGTGCACTGTGAGCTCAGCGTGAGAACAATGTTTTTCATAAGTAAATGATATGTTTAACCATTGGATCTCACTGTATCACACATAAATCGACAATCTCATGTGTATAAGCTTAATAGTTCACTAACTATCATTTAGTCTAAGGGTTCTATTGCCACATTTCCCTAATGACTCATTGTAATATTAGCAAACAGAAAATAAAATAAAAATAATGAATGTATCTATAATCAATTGTCAGCAAACCTAATGGGGATCCCAAGTCTGTTTGTCAAAGGTGGCAGTACGGTAGAACAACTATACTAACTGCCCCCTCATCTTGCATCTCACAGATGAAGTCTATAGGAAAACAAGAGAAAACACTTACATAAAATTAACCCATTTTATCTCCTCATTTAAACCATGCTTTTATTGAAACTGCCAATCAGTCAATCCATCATTCTGCTTTTCTCAGAAAGGCTCAATCCTAATCCCCACCCCCAACCTTGGTTTGCTAACTAGATCAAAGGAAAAAGATCTCAAGGTGCTAATCTGATGTTTGGCTTCCTTGGAGTGGCATGCTAAAGGTGATTTCATATCTCTTAACTTAAGGCACTTTTGTGTTCCCTGATGTAGAGTACAGGTCTTATGGTTTTACCCACATATATTAAACTGCAGGGACATTTTATTTCATAAGTCACATGATCAGTGACATGTTAAGAAATGTCTTACTTCAAATGCTTCATTCCTGCTACTATTTAAGAACTCCTTTGCTTTTATGGAATTGTAACAGTGAACACATTTCTCACAGTTAAAACCTTCTGGTTTTGGTCCTAACCAAGTTAAGGGTGCTGAGGGTGGGCTCCAGTGTTTCATTTTGACTAGCATGCTTTTATGCTGTCTGTTTTCCTGGCTGTTACCCAGTATCTCCTGAAGTGTCTCCTTCCCTACTGTACTGCTCCTTAACAAACTCCAATGTTTGAAAATGGTATTTTTTATCCTAAATTGGTCACCAAATGTTGCTACCATAGCAACCATATCTATGACTGTTTCTGTTTTTTTCTCCAACCTCAAAATATGTTCTCTATCCACCAATTGAGCCTTTCTTTCTGCCTCCTCTATTATCGATTTTTGTAGTCTCTCTGTTGGAATCTATCAATCAATCCTTTACTGTTTTTTTATATATTTCTCATTAACCTTACTGTTAATCTTGTATATGAGGAACTGAGTATATGTTATAAGTTTAATGAGATTTTCAGGGTGGTAACTCTGGGCATGGAGCAAAGTGTTTCTGTGTGTTTGTTTCTTATGCAAAACATTGTCTTTTTGGCCTCAATGACCACCATAAGATCCAAATAATGGATTTGCCTTTTTTATTGCATGCCATAGTAAATGACAAATTCAGTACACGGCTATTTAAGTAGCCAAAACATTCACTGAGTTCATCCACAGAGCCATCTCAGATCATTATAATGTCATATGTGAAGCCTTTGTCAAAACAAAGTTAGTCTGTCCTTTCAAGATGTGTTGTTCTTCAAATCCTATCATGTAAATATTAGTGTATGTGGGGGCCATACTGGCACCAATTGCAGTTCCTTGTTTTTGTAAACAGACATGTTATTCAAATTTAAAATAATTGTTAAAACAAAACCAATTTGTTCAGATTCAAAATAAACTTTTTGGGTGGTTTAGTCTCTCCCCTATGGGTTAGAACTTATCTCTAAGTGCCTCCAAACCTTGTAAATGTGGGATGGAGGTGTAAAGACTCTTCATGATTGTTACTAACAACATATCAGTGATGTCTTGCTCCTGATTATTCAAGTCCTTCAATGCCCGTATCAAATGTTTACAATCCTGTGCAAATGAACTTGATTGTTCTACCAATTTTTTTATGTGAAAATCAATAAAAATTGGTAGTGGCTCTGTAATCAAATCAAGACCAGACATTTAAGGTGTTCCTGGGGGTGTAGATGAATTTTATGTATTTTAGATAATACATAAAATAATGGTGTTCTGGGATGTTGGGATTTCAATGCTTTTGCAACCCAGGTTTCGATCCTTCTTCTATCTTCTGTCTCATCAACCAAACTTACTATTCTCATTTTTAAATCCTCAAAAGGGATCCTATCCACTTTTCCTAATTAGTGGTATCATTCAGAAAGTTATAACATTCTTGCTGGTAATCTTTTGTCTAGTATTACTATCTCTCAACCCTTGTCAGCCCCTTAATCACTACAGTTTCATCGTCCTGAAGGGATTTCAGTGACCCATATTCTTCCTTAGACAAACTATACTGTCTATATTGATTTTCACTTTTATTGATAATGGTATCTATATCATTCCTTACCATTTGACAGTAAGTGTCAATATTTGAGAGAATGGACCCAGGTTGAAGAAAATATTTTACCTTTAAGAATTTCCTAAGAGCCCTGTTTTGTTTTCTGTATTGGCAACTGCATCTGTATCTTTCATTATATCTATGATATTAAAGTATTGTTTGATTCTTAATGTTCTAAAAAATCTTTCCAAATCAAGTTTAAGCTTGAATGAATTCAGTTTTTTTATTAATACAGAATCCAAGGCCTTGGTTCAAAATTTGTTCTTCAATAGTAGTTAACATTGTCTGTGATAAATTAACAACTTAGGATTCTTCCTTGTCTGCTGTCTTGTTTCATGTGTCTTCTCTATGGACCACCTTGATCTGATGTGTGCCTTGAGGTTGTAACACTCTCCTCCTGTCTGCCTACCGCAATGCCCCTCCCCATGCTGTGTACAATCTCCCTGTGAAAATCTTGTTGTTGGTATCTGTGTAACACAATGGTGTAATGTGGGTAAAACTACCCTTTCTTTGTCATCTGTATTTCTGTCTTCCTCCCTAAATCTTTTATTGTAATATCTAAATTTATTTCCTCTTTACCTGCTGCTGTCTAAGTTTGTGTTATATGTGGTATTCTCTGAGTCATATATCATATGGTCACTTATCTTTGAGTTCTTTTTTCTATGTGTGAGCATGACCTCTTTATAATCAATCACATTTCATTTAACATTTTTCAATTTTATCTGTTTCAGTTGTTCATCAAACTTAGCTAAGCCCTCTCAATTTTACCCACACTATTTTTCAACTCATTTAAATCAACATTTATTTTCAAATTTTCTAATTCCTCTATTTTTCTGTACTTTCTCCTGCTCTTTGATGAAACCTTCTATCAACAACTACATAAAATCAAATGAGCATTTAGCCCAGATACCATCCCACCTGTTTAGGAACTCTTCAGATAAGAACCTGAGATGTGGTTCAAGCAGTACATTAAGGCCACGTGGTACAGTATATGTCTTTGCTTTACATATTCATTCAGCAATACTGCATGCTAATCCAATTATACATATTTTTGTTTTAAAGATTAATATTTTCCAGTCTCTGTTCATAAACTTGTAGGGTTTACTGATTCCTGTTTATTTTCACTAAACATGTTATTCTAGCTTCATCTGTTTCATCATAATGAGTTAAATTGAATGGATGTCTGTCAGTCTACCAAATTCCAAAAAGTAGCCATTTTAAAAATATAAATATGAATCCCTTTTGGGGTGGTATGGCCCAAATCTTACCATTCCTGGAGACTGCAACATCTACAATATAGTGTACAAATGTTGTTAAAGTCCAACAAAGAGTCCAATAATAAAGACATTATAGATGTTAGAATGACTGTTCAAGCAGCATAAAGCACTGAAGGACTTCAACATGCTGTACAGTGATCACTGCACATCCACTCTCCCAGTGTTGAGCAGTGGAGGCTGATGGACACCCTGATCCAGATACTCAAGACTGAGCATACTACCCAAACAGTAAGTGTGGTAAATGCATGTATCAGCTAGACCACTCCACCAAGCCATGTCCTGTGGCAGGCACTTCTTAATATCCAGGAGCAGTTTGGCAGGACTAATTATAATGGAGGCAGTAAACTGATTGAGGGGATTCTTAATTGTGTGTCCTCACATGAACATTTGTGTAGCATGATTGTGTCCTGAGAGTATGCAGTGGTGACCTTGATAGATCCTCGGTATAAATATGGTATAGTATCACTTCTTGAAGGAGAAATGCAGAAGTGGAATGGCACATTCAGGCACTGACATGGCTAGTAAACAAGTGCATGGTGCACTGCAGAAAGGAAGGGAATGCATCAATGGCAAGGAACCTGCCTCAAAAAACTTTGTTCATACTGTCCTTGTCAGCTGCAAAAGCATCTCACTCATCCTCCTCATTCACTCACACAGGTAGTAATAAGGAAGGAATCATGTCAGTGAAGGTGTGTGCTATCTCAGACAGAGCAGATAATCAAGAATATCTTTCATTGTGGGACAAGCAATTTGTAATTGACAAGTGGACATTGATAATAAGAAGCAGTGTGTGAGTGTGACTGACCATGGAACAGAGTGCACTTGATGATGGTGGATGGATGGATGGGTGGGCTGGTGGGGGTCATTGTTATCAAGAAAGAAAGGCATACAGATATTTTCTTGTTTGACTTTTTGCACCGGACCACTGATGTGCATTGGAGAAGGGAACAAAGCCACTAGACCACCAGGTGTTTCATAAGTTGTGTATTGTACATCGTACATGTAAAGTAGTTTGGCAAATGAAGAGAGACACAGCATAACATTATTTCTACAGTTTGAGCTAACTAAATAATCAAAATCATAGCCTGACATGTGTATTTATAAAAAATAATACATGTTAAGTCATGATTTTGATCATTTTGAGGAAAAATTCAAAACTAAGCACATAACAAATGAGCAGTAGTTAGCACTACAAAAAGCAATGTAGCTCTCTGTCTCTCATTCCTATTACATAATCATGTACCACATTCAGCTGACATTTTAGGGAGCTAACAGGGTGTTTTTTTTTTAAACAAAGGCTATTGTTTAAATTTTTCAAATGATTTGAAACTGCATTTATGTCAATTATATAAATGCAGTTTTAGCTGCAATGTAAACAGTAGCCTTTCCTTTACCTCTGCATGAAGTCAGATTTGTAAACTCTTATGGTTAAAATAGTATGCTTAGGTGTCCTTTAAAGTGGGAGGAGGGTTTTCTTCAGTTTTACTTTGCTAACTGAATACTAACATTCAGGGAATGAGATGAGTGGGTAGGTGGAAGGGGGTTGTAGGGTGGTCTGGGTGCTGTTCAATTGGGGACAGGCAATACTGATTTTCTCTAATGGTCAGGGGTGGGTGGAGTGGGGTGTAGAGGTGATGCTGTAAGGTAGTTGATTTGCTTTCATAGTTTTAAAATGGGCAAAAAATACAGTTGCTATGGCACCTATTGAAAAGGAACGATGTGACCAGAGTGGAAAGTGTACAGTGTAGAGCCACAAAACCAATTTACAATGTAAAAGAAGAATCCTATGGTAACAGACTAAAGAGAATCAGTTTCACATAACTGGAAACTAGATGTGTAAGAGGAGATATTCTGCTGATGACTGATTTGTTTTCCAAGACCCATACCTTTTTAATGAATTACAATTTGAGTCCACCTGTGGACCCCCACTTTAAATTAAACCACAAATTCAAGACAAATAGGAAAAACACTACACTCAGTGCCTTGTTAGCCCTTGGAATCAACTACCTTTATGTTACGTCCTCCAGGACCACCTTGTAAATGAGCCTGCTAAATGGTTTCTTCTTTTCCTGTTAAAAATAACAACTGAATTGAATACCATGTGAAGCTATAATTTTAAAACCAAATCTGAATTCAAGGCCAAAGTAGATAAGTACAATGAGTAGAACAAGCATGAAGTACTACTCATAAAATTACAGAAGCTATTAATGGGCTGACAGTACACCTTCTTTGCTCCATGAGTCTTTAGTATGAACTTTAGCATGAATACTGAATACCAACGATCCCCTATTAGGACAGGCACCCAAATATTTGGGTTACACCAACTATGGTATTTGTGATATTTGTGAAATAATATAATATTCTGGACATTGTACACCTTAATTAGGTATTGGTACTGGTATTGGTATTGAACTGTGGTATTTTCCACAAGGCCACACCTTTTCAATTGTAACCCATTTACAAATTCATATCTTTGCTGGATTAACATGCCTCCCAGGTAGTATATTTTACTTACTATCTTATTGTACTGCCCCAAACGCCTTGTCTCTGTACTAGCATAGTGCTGGTTACCTCAGTCACAAGACTGGGTAAGGATTAAGAAGCATATGTATATTGAAGACTCAAATGACAAGATATTATGATCCCTACTTGAATATACTCAAAACCCAACAGCATATGTGTGTCGTAAACCCACTCAGCAGGCCAGGCCCTCTACTTCCAAAGAGCCAACCTCTGAGCACAGTCTTATGAACAGTTTAACAGAACAAGGAAACCCTTTTGTCTGTTTTGTGAGTTCGGATCAACCTTTGGCCTTAAGTCTTGGAGGGATTCAAACCGTGAACCTCTTGCTAGCATACCCAATGCACAGGCTCAGATATTCTGTCTTCAGGGGGCCAGATATCTTTGTCTATGGGCACCTAACCAGGTATACAGAGATGAACCCTTAAAACTTTAATAAAGACCTCAGATTTAAAATGCTTCTCTTTTCCAGTTTGGTACCACCATTCAAGCTTATAGCTAATGTCTGCTATAATCATATATATTTTCTTACAAATAAAAGAAATTCAAAGACAGACCAAATATGCTCTAAAAAGAATTTTACTAAAATAGATAATAATATGTAAAACACAAAATACAGAACTGTTATATCACAATACATACAAATCTTTTAAAAGTACAAGGTTTAAATAGTGCAAATTCCTACAACAATATTTAGATTTGTCTAGCTTTCTAAATACCTGTTTTAAAGTGCTCACAGATGTGTCCTTGTCAGAGTCCAGGTAAAAAGACCAAGTAAAACAGAATATTCCTTAAACAAATTGTATTTCCCAACCCCTTTTGTGTGAGGTCACTAGCTCCTCCTCTGTCAGAATATATATAAAAATATATATCTTACAAAACAGGATGTCTTTTCAAAATATTACATTTTATAACTTCAGCATAATTCATGTCCTTCAAATGACACTTCGTTGATATCATAATAAGCTTCCTCCTTCCAGGACATGAAAGCATCTTTATGATTTTGCATTTCTATGTAATAACCTGGGTTTTCCGCCAAGCTCATAAAATGGATATGATCTTTCATCTTAGCAACTATAGCTGTAATTAACGAGACAAACAGGAGGTCCATGGTTAAGGCCTTCCATGTAACACATTGTCTCTAAAACCTGTGTGTGTGATCTCACATGCTGTTTTCAGCATTTTCTCATGGCTTTTATCTTTCAGCTGAAACCTGGGGGGGGGGGATGAGTGAGATCATTCTAAGAGCACCAGATTTTTCAGCAGAGACAGTCAGTAATATGTTTTATATTAACAAAAATTATACAGCACTCAGAACTGGCTGTCCATGTCACAATTTGTACTGAGTTTGGCCTCTTCTACTCCTCCACATCAGTCATATCCACCTACATGAGATGTAAAAAGTTAAAACCTCTTCCTGCAACCTAGTCTCCAGTAGAGATGTTGCAAAGTTTTAATTCATTAGTGAATTTCCTGTGAAGTTTCCGACTCTGCCTCTGCAGAGCAATCCGCAACTTTTTCCATCAGTTTGTAAATTCACCTATTGACTTTTGCTAGTGACTTTCACTCACTAACTTTGCCATTAAGACAGTAAGGCAAAGTCTGTTCAGGACAAGGCTATTGGTGGTAAACAAGTACTTGTAGTCACATGGAAACAACTCCTACAGGTCACATGCTACTGTTCTATGTACTGACTCATCATTAGTTTCACATTGTATACTCAGCTAGTGAGTAGAAGGGGACAGGTCTGCTCTTAAAACCTAGCCAAAAAAAATCAGCTTTCTTTTGCTTGTTCTTCATCTTATTTTTACTGTACAGTTTGTGAGTCTTTGTTTAGTTGTTCTTTAGCTGTTATTTTCTTTATATTGAACACTTTTATTTGTGCTATTTTTCATCTATTTTAGTGTGTGTGTCTTTTTCTTCTCTGTCTTTTTACTCTGTGTTTTTTTTGGGGGGTAAAATGAGTGGTAGTGGTCAGGAGGAGAGGGAGTGCAGACAGCAGATGGGAGATGCACTTTTCACATCAACAGGGCCTGGCCCATGGCACTGGCAGTAAGAGGAGACAGCAGCAGCACCCAGTCCCCCACAGCACAACACCCCCAACAACAAAATGAGGCAAGGGCACCACTACCAACAGCAAAGGAAGCTCTAGCCCAGCCAGCTATTGCACATAGTTAAGATCATCTTGCTCCTCCACTCGCAGCAGGAACCAACGTTTCTTGTCTGGGACTTTCTTGATATTGACCCCACTTACTATAGTGTGGTAACCTGTGAACTATGCCACACTGTTGTTCAGCATTGGGAAATAGGGGAGCCATTTCTGGAGAGGTGAGCAGCACACACACCTTAGAGGAAGGTACTGCAAGGAGTGGGAGGAGCATCTGAGAAATAAAGTTGGTGAGAGGGGTGGAGGTGGTGCCACCCCTACTGGTTCTTCTCTGCCAGGCAAGAGAAAGAAACATGGTGTGCAGGTGCAGGAGGCAGAGATGGAAGGGATGGGGAAAGAGACCTGCAGTTAGGCTTGGGTGATGTGGGAGGCACCTGAGAGACAGGCCATGAGACCTCCTCCCACATCCACCCATGTGGAAGTACAACAGCTCATGAGGTAGAGGCTCTCCCAGCAAGTTGCTGGGATGAAGGTGCTATTGGAAGAGGTGCTCCAAAATAAGCAAACCATTTTGGAGTGTTTGGCAAACTGAGAAGTGGTGGTGCACCTCTGGCCCCAGGCCATAACCCTAAACCCTCCAATCTAGATATTTTCTTTTGTCTTTCTCTTTACCTCTGTTAAACCCTAAAATGAAAAAAAACTTACAAACAAAAAAATTGTTGATTTATCTTTATTTCTTTCTGACTGTCTTTATTCTTGTTACTGCTGCACTGTTAAACCCTAAAAATAAAAAAAAATGAAAAAGCTTAAAAGAAAATAAATTATTCATCCTTATTTCTCTCTGTCTGTCTGTATTGATTTCGCTACTGCTTTCTTCTATCTATTGAAATTCTTCTTTCTCATTCAGTCAAAAGAAAAAATCTGATTTCAACTCTATCATTGTCTTTCTTATGCAACTGCACCATCCTTACACTGTCACTAAAATTGTTCTCAGCTACTGCTGCTATATGGTGCTGTGCTGTGTGTTTCACTCTAACCCCCCCGCCACAGGCTGCCCTTCTTATAATTCACTGCACAACAGTAGTGCAAATGTTCCAGAAAAACAAAGTAGGACAAATTTCAGTACAAGTATTTTAGGACACACAACTGCCAAGCACAATATATAAATTTGTCACTTCTGAAAATTCTTTCCTAAACCAGAAATCAGCAATGCTGTTAATAAAGTACTGCTGCTGCTGCTGCTACTATGCTGTTTAAGTCACCCTCTCAGACAGTTTGTGTTTTCAAGCACTTTAGTACACACAGCTGCCAAGCACAATATATAATTTCACACTTCTGGAAATTCTCCCTCAAACCAGAAATCAGTAATGCTGGTAATACAGTGCTGCTGCTGATACTGCTACTATGCTGTTTAAGTCACTCTCTCAGACAGTCTGTGCTGTCAACACTTTAGTACACATGACTTCCAAGCACAATACATACATTTCTCACATCTGGAATTCCTTTCAAACCAGAAATCAGTAATGCTGATAATAAACTGCCAATGCTGCTGCTACTGTGCTGTTTCAGTTGCTGTCTCAGACAGTCTGTGTTGTCAGAAACTTTAGTACACACGACTGCCAAGCACAATATATAAATGTCTCACTTTTGGAAATTCTTTCCCAAACCAGAAATCAGTAATGCTGGTGATAAACTGCTGCTGTTGCTGCTGCCACTGTTACTATGCTGTTTATATTGCCCTCTTGGACAGTCTGAGCTAGTCAGCAGAAGGGTACAGGTCTGCTCTTTTCAGAGGTGTAAAATCTAGCCCCCACAAAAACAAGTTTCTCAGCTTTTATTTTCTTGTTCTTCATCTTATTTTTACTGTATAGTTGGAAGTCTTTGTTTGATTGTTCTTTAGCTGTCATTTTCCTTATATGGAACACTTTTATTTGTGCTATTTTGCATGCTTTTTAATGTGTTTTATTTACCTCTTTTTACTCTGTTTTGCTTTTCTTTAAAATGAGTGGGAATGGTCAAGAGGAGGGGGGTACAGGCAGCAAATGGGAGACACCATCCTTTTTGTATCATGAGGCCCATGACACTGGCAGTAGGAGACAGGAGCAGCACCCCCCCCCCACAGTGCAGCGTCTCCAGCAGCAAGATGATGCAAGGGCACCAGCACCAACAGCAAAGGAAGCTCTAGTGCAGCCATCTGTTATACCACCACCACCATCTCTGCATTATGAGGAGGAGGAGACGCAGCCAGAACCATCTTGATCCTCCTCTTGTTGGCAGCAGCCAAAGTCCCTTGTCTGGGAATTTTTTGATATTGACCCCACTGACAATAGTCTGGTCACCTGTAAACTATGCCATGCTGTTGTTCAGTGGGGAAATGGGAGAGCCATTTTGGGACAGATGGGCAGCACACCCACCTTAGAGGCAGGCACCTGGAGGAGTGGGAGGAGCATCTGTGAAATAACGTTACTGAAAGGGTTGGAGGTGGTGTTGCTACCCTTACTGGTTCTTCTCTGCCAGTCAAGAGAAAGAAACATGGTGTGCAGCAGGTGCAGGAGGGAGAGATGGAGTGGACTAGGAGAGGGCCCTGCAGGCAGACTTGGATGCTATAGGGCACTTGAGAGACCAGCTTCAGATCCTCCTCCCACATCCACCAGTGTGGAAGGATAGGCCCACTGCACAGCAACACCACAAATCAAATCAAATCAACTTTATTTTATAGTGCCTTTCAAAACCAAGGTGCTGTACATAAAACCAAATACATCAAATATAAATAAAATTAAATAAGCATTTAAAACAGATCATCCATAACTAGGGAAGGCTAGGTTAAATAAATATGTCTTTAACTCAGTTTTAAAACTACCGATGTTGGGCATTCTCTCAACCGATGAGGTAGAGAAATCCACAGGGTTGGAGCTGAAAAAGAGAAGGCACAACAACCAGATGTCTTCAAATGTACCCTGGGAATCTCCAGCAATCCCTCATCGGTGGATCGGAGAGGGTGGAGGGGGCAGAGCACCAGGAGATCTTGCAGGTAACCAGGTCCCTGATGATGTAGGGCTTTAAAGGTTAGCAAGCCAACCTTAAGGTGATCCACCACTGAACAGGCAACCAGTGCAGTTCGCGGAGCACAGGCGTAATATGACCACAACAGTGAAACCCAAAAAAAGACCTCGACAGCAAAAGTCTTAGTTTCTGGACAGCACAATATAGTTTCTGGACAGCACAATACCGTGTGTCAGCATTGTGCCATCACTGAAGGGGATGTCAGAAGATTTGCTGTTGATGAACAGTGGTGCTTTCATGGAAGTACAACAGCTCCACAGGGAGGTACAGGAGCTGCTGTGGTAAGTTGCTGGGATGAAGGGGCTGTTGGCGGTGGTGCTGCAAAATCAGCAAACCAGTTATGGTTTGGCAGAACTGTGAAGTGGTGCTGCACCCTCTATCCCCAGGCCATAGCCCTCCAATGCAGATATTTTCTTTTACGCTTCTCTTTTACCCTCTTAAACACTAAACATTAAACAAAAATTATTCATCTATCCTTATTTCTCTTTGTCTGTCTGTATATCTCTATTTCTGTTACTTCTGCAACGTTAAACCCTAAAAATGAAAAAAAGAAAGTAAAAACTTGAAAAGAAAAAAAATTCATCCATCTTTATTCCTCTCTGTTTGTATTTCTTGATTGCTGCCATTACTTTGTTCAGTCTATTGAAACTCTTCTGTTCTCATCCATTCAAAAGAAAAATCTGATTTCAACTATGTTATTGTCTTTCTTGTGCAACTGCACAAAAATCTGATTTCAACTCTTTTGTTGCCATTCTCATGCAACTGCACAGTTCTTATATGATCATGAAAATTGTTCTCAACTACTGCTGCTACATGGTGCTATGCTGTTTGTCTCACTCCCCCCCCCCGCCACAGGCTGCTCTTCCTGCAATTCATTGCACAACAGTACTTCAAATGTTCCAGAAAAATAAACTAGGCTGAATTTTGGTACTCCTAGATTTATGTGTATGCTGCTACTACATGGTGCTGTGCTGTGTGTCTCACTCCCCTTGGGCTGCCCTTACTGTATTTCACTGCACAACAGTACTGTATTGCAAATGTTCCAGAAAAACAAAGTAGGACAAATTTCAATACTCCCAGAACTATGTGCATGCTGCTACATGGTGCTGCGTTGTGTATCTCACCCCCCCAGATACTGGCTGACTTTTCTAACCCTATGATTCTTCTGTGTAATCCTGCACAATGTGGTGGAGAGGATGGTTGTTGATGGATTGCTTGCTGAAGGAAGAAGCAGCAGGACCGAAGGACAACTGTAAAGAGAACAAAAAAGAAATTATTTAGACTTTACTCAACTTGCCACTGTGATGGTAATGGTATATCCACTGTCCACTTCTGTTCTTACTGTACCAGTCACCTGTGATTAAAAATCAGAAATTATTTAGCGTTTATTTGGCCACCATGGGGGCCACATGGTATATCCATAATCCACTCCCATTCTGCTCTTCCTGTCACTTGTGAATAAAAATGATAAATGATTTAGCCTCCCTTGGCCTCTGTGGCACACTATGTACCTGTGAAAAAGGAGAACAACAGATAAATAAAAGAAAATCATAATGATACTTACTATTGGTGTGGGAACATGTCACGTAACTCCTGTCTTTTTCTTGAGAGTTGTCTGGCATTGTGACTGCCTTTGCCAATCATCCCTGTGAATGGTGAAACCTGCAGGGAGACAAAAGAAAAGAAAGAAAAACATTGAAGGCCTTTTGTCCTCTGCAAGGCCAAGAACTGGAGTTAAGCAACACCAGTGAGAGATGGATAAGGACTATGAACAATAGTGAAAGTGACTTATCACAGCAGACAAAGATAAGCCATGGTGGAGCTGAGGTCTTGCTGCCTTGATAAGCTGGCTGGCTGGAGAGTTGGCTTGAGGGCTGGCTAGTGGGCTGGCTGGTAGAAGACCTGAGTGGTGACATTTTTATACTGCATCAGTTTGGATGCAGTAGTCCATGCTGTTTGTGTCTGTGTAAAGACCCAAGTAGGCCAGTGGATAAGAAGTAGGAGGAGGTGGTGTCATGTCTTGCTGGCTGGAGCAGGCATGCTTTGCCTAGCTAGTAATGGAATTTTTATGCTGCAACAATGTGCAGGTGGTGGCCCATGGGGTTTGTGGATGTGCAGGACCCAAGCAGGTTAGAGGAGGAGGAGGCAGTGCTGTGTCTTGCTGGCTAGAGCAGGCATTGTCTCTAGACATCACATTATGGTGGTGGAGTCAGGTAATCGATTAGGTGCAAGGAAACAGCAGCACAATAACTGAGGATGGAGAACAGTAAAATGAGTGAAAATAACAGAATTAATTTGTGAATAATAAAGTAAAGGATTATACTGATGAGGGAAAGGAGGAAACAACACATCTTGTTTTATGCTGCCTTCCACTCATCGAGGAAGAATCTCAGTCTTTCATACTGGAGTTGTCACCAGATGGGAATTCTCTCTCCGTTACTGCTTCATCCACCTGGTGGTGCAAGACAATTTGTTAATACTGACAACACCTTGCTCTTCATCTTCACCACCACCACTGCCTTCATGTGATAGGGACATGGACATGATTGTCTTGTGCATTCTGTGCCCCTCATTCATTTTAATAAATGTTAGCAAGCCAACATTTTTTGGTGACAGATTGGTGCACCTGTCCCATACAATGGCCCCAGCCAAACTGAATACCTGTTCCACACTGACACTTGAGGGTGGGCAGCTGTGGATTTCATTGCAACAGAGGTCAGTGATGGCTACTCAGTGACCTTTGTTGCTCCAGTATAGCAAGGGCTCATCAGCAATGGTAAGGTGCCTTGTGTCTGCCAAATGTACACCTATCATACGTTGTGCTGCCTGCAGTCCTATTGCCTCATCATCATCCTCCTTTCTTCCATGTCTTCAACTCCCACATGGCATAAAACATCCCAAATGGGATTTGGCATTTTCTTGTAACTTGCATGATTTTTCAACCATTACCTATGTGAGGGGTGGTAGCAACACCTGGTCTCTGTGAGTTTCATTTTGTTTAGATAAATGCATCTTTAGCATCTGTGCCCTGCATACCCTTTTCATTAGAGGATCGGCCAACCTTTGGACCTCCTCACATCACCTTCAGTTATTGATGTCAGCCCACATTTATAGTGTGGGTCCAACATGGTGGTAATCCCAAACTCTTCATACTGCAGAATGTTGGAAATATGTGTATTACAATCTAAGCCATGGAGCATGTGTTCCATTAAGGCACAACTTCCACTATCACCATCTGCCTCCAGCACTTGCAGCACATTCACCAGTCTCTGCTTCAGCACAAGTAGTAGAGGAATGACCTAACTGATACAGGCATTGTGTCCCCCCTTACTGCCTGTGTTGCATATTCAAATGGCCTGAGAATCATGATGAGGCCATTTATTTGGCTCCACCGCTCTGTTATCAGAGACAGGGATACTCCTGCACTGTCACAGCTTGTATGTACAGTAGCAGCAGATATTCAGATATGGCTTTATACTGCTCATACAACTGCTAGATCATGTACAGTGTCAAGTTCCTTCTGGTGACAACATCTAGCTTCATATGGTGCTGAGGCATTTTGTTTTGTATCTGCAGTTGACGGTGCAGGTCATGGACCTTTCTGGAATGGGCAACATGGACACAGATGCAATGAGCTACAGTCAACATGGCCTTGATATTAGGATGGGTTGAAACTGCTGCACAAGAGATTAAGACAGTGTGCCAGGAATGGCACCCTGACAAACCCCATTACTGATGCATTTTGAAACATTTGAACCATTATACTCACAATGAAACCTGCTTTCAGTGAATGGGGGTGAAACCACTCATCAATCTCAGTAAGAAGCACACCCAGCATTTTTCACCTGTGTGTGATCCAGGTATACTCTTCATTAGTAGTATGCTGGTAAATATCTGGAATGTTTGGAATTCAAAAATGCATTGCATAGGCATAGGGAAACACTAATGAGAGGAAAGAGAACAAAGCCAGAGATCAGGCAGGGTCTGTGATTTTTGTACTGTAGCAGGTAAAGAAAATGGGCAGACTGGTGGTCCTGGCAGTCCTTATCTGCTGTCAATTTCTATGTTTCTGTGTTTCTACTGTATGTTGCTACTAGGACAAGTGGGCTTAGTGGAATGTTTCCCATGCCCAGAGTCAAATACTACCCCAGGTACCTGTGCCCATTGTGCTGTAATGCAAAAGTAGGAGCTACCAGCTGAATAGTCACTGGTTCACATATCCATGTTCAGATGCATGTATGGTGATGCTGAGTGCTTCAAGGCATGGTTTATCATCTGTGACACTGTCTCATAGACTTCAGGAATGGCACATTTAGAAAAGTATGTTCTTGATGGATCTGCTATTTGGGACAGGCATAGGCCAACAACCTCCAAAATCCAGTTTGCCATTTGCAACAGGTATGGACCATCAACCTCCAAAATCCAACATCCCCAACAAAGGAGAATGGCAATAGATCAATATCCAACATTTCATCAGTTGCTGCATTTAGCTTGTGTGCAGTAACATGATTAGAAATGAATTTGGAGTGATGCTCAAACATGCTATGCAGTGTAGGCTGGACCTTTCTTGAAGCTGGGCTACCAAACAGCTGGACTCTTGGTGGCATTCTTGGGGTGGTATTTGACTCCTGGAGGTTCATATGTGCTGTTGCTTGGGTGACAGCAGTGATTTGTTTTTTTTTTTTGCAAAGCATTACTGTGCTTTTCTGACTCTAAGTGGTACTGCTCAACTCACCACAACTGCTGCTATGCCCACTACTAGGCAGACCCACAGACTCCTCCTCCTCCTATCTGTAGTCCTCCTCACTCACCCCTCTATCTGCCTGGTCTTTTGTCCTGTCACTTCTCTTTGTCTTGACTTGCCTGATGGTGATGATAATGATGATGGACAGGAACCCCCTGCACTGGCTTCCTTCTGGTGTTGAAGCCAGCATAACGGTACCTGTTCTTCAGGTGTGTGTTGCCCACCAGTGCATAGGTGGCTGCCCATTTTCCCCCTACTAACTTATGGTGACAGATTGTGACTGTCTCAGCAGCTGAGTCAAGTACAGTATTTAAAAATCCCAAACTAGGGATTTCATAACCCCTGATTTACCATGTCTGTGGGAGTGGGACAGCTCAAGGGAAGGGGTGGAAGTTTGTGTTTTTTGGGATGATTTCATAACTTCAAGAATATGGGGGGGGACTTAGTTAGTTGGATAACTGCAGACAACATCCCCTCTATCATCTGCATCATCACCCTTATGCACTTTCTCTTCAGGCTCCCATAGGGGATCCAACAAATAACACCATTTTGGCTGTTACTTCTGCATTCTGGGGCAAGAACTGTGCATGCTCACCTTGCATGCATGAGAAGTTCACTGTCGCCTTCATCTTGTGAATTTCAGAATGCCATTCACCACAACTATGCATGTGCAAAATGCCACGCATGAGCAGTTGCGTTACCACCTGTCAATGGCACTCGCTCTTGCAGAGCTCTGCAAGCTCACCACAGCCATATTGGCTCTAGCTATAACTTGTTATTAATGGGCTTTATCAGTTTACAAAGGTGATCCAGGACATGTGGACCTTGAAAGGGCAGAAAGACAAGGAGCTCAAGACTTTTCTTACATGAGACTTAATCTTTTTTCTATTGTTTCCAAAAGTACCCCTACTGATCGATCTGTGGTTGATGCCTGCTGCCTCATGCATAGCTACTTCCAGGACATGGCCATCACCATGATGGCAGTATTGCAAGTACTTTATTACTGAAAGAGTGGCAGACAAGTAAAACTTTTTTATTAGGACTGTATTTCTTTGCACTGGTGACCAAGCACATTTGGATCCTGAAAAGTTATAAAGAAGATGAGCTCATGGCTTCACTGTCATGGGACTTATTTCTTTTTGTTTACTGTTGCTATAGGTTCCACATCTGATTGATCTGCTGCTGCTGCTGCTGCATCCTTGCACTGCTGCCTCCTACATCTCCTGACTGTGGAGAGTGTATATCCTCAGTGATATATATATATATATATATATATATATATATATATATATATAATTTATTTATTTACTTCAAACGTTTAACCAGGAAAGTCATACTGAATTAGTATCAGTTTATTTCTTCATAGAGAAGAGAAGAGAAGAGAAGAGAAGAGAAGAGAAGAGAAGAGAAGAGAAGAGAAGAGAAGAGAATAGTCCAGTGGCATCTATAGCAGCAACTTGTGGTGGTGAAGTGTGGCAAGAGCAACAAGTATCAGTGGGAGTGAGGCAGGCTCCACTTGCCCCATTCAGAAGTGCATCCTGCCAACTGTGATTACACTTGCATTAAGACTCAATGAGGAGCTGTAACATCTGAGGCATTGTGTGACCTGTTTGCCCTAATCTATACCAGCAAGCATTCTCAAGGTGTCATGAGATCGATTCTGCTGTATTGACTGTTTTTATTCAAAGAACTGCCCATTTCGATCCTGTATGCTGCACTGCCACTTTGAACTGCTGTGTTGCTAATTGTGTAGATTTGTTGCTTGCTGAATTTTTGCTGCACCTTTTGTCTGAGTGTTAGTTCCTGGTTGCCTGGATAATTGTGCTTACTGTTTAAACTGTGAGTGCATAGCTGCTCCTCACCACTGGCTGAACAGCTCCCTGTTGCTATAGCAACTGTCCACCTGCACTTGCCAAGCCACTTCCCTAATTATTGAGCCACACCCCCTCCCTCCAAATGGTGGTGGCAGCCCAGTTTGTTGTGATTAAGGGATTTAAGTATCCTGCTTGCTTAGATGCGGTGGCGTCTATAGCAGCGGCTTGTGGAGGAGAAGTGCAGCAAAATGCCATGGGAGTCCATAGGAGCCATGGCAGTCTGGGTCAGTTATGCTGTTTAAGTTTCTTCATATTGGAATTGTCTGATGATTGTTAGGTGCCCCAGTTTTTAACTGAATTGAAAATGGTGAGATTTATGTTTTTGTTTAGTTGTATTGTTTTTCTGTATGGTGGGTTGTTTTGGGGTGACTGGTGTAAACAGGCTTTTCTGACTTTACAATGTCCAACTTATTGATTGGAGCCAGTATCCCTTGAGTCCTACCACCTATTATTAGTTAAGAAATTTGAAACTAGAGTCTGTAGGTATATTTTGTTAAACCAGACTGTTTCCATCATCCAGACAAGTATTCAGAGGGTGGCTCATGTGTTCAAGCTTGCCCATCTATAAGTATTGTCTGGTGATATTGAAACAAACCCAGGACCTGTTTTCTCAAGTAATATAACAAGTAGTCCTCAAGGACTCCTGGGTTGCCGGGTCGCCCCTGAAAAAGGGACCATTGGTCTCAGTGGCTTATTCGGTAAAAAAATCTAAATAAAATATCTGATTTGAATTCTTTCTCCTGCATAGAACCCATGGTTTTAAAATTGTTCATTTAAATGTTAGAAGTTTAATCCATAAACTTGCTGAAATTGAATAACTCACTAAATGTTATCAACCCAATATAATGGCCATTTCAGAAACTTGGTTGAAGCCTCCAGTTCCTGACAGTTTATGTATAATGTCAGGCTATAATATAATTAGGGTTGACTGAAAAGGCAAGACAAGGGGGGGTAGCAGTTTATTTTATAGAGCATCTGCAGCTGAATGTTAAGCATTAGTTATGAGAATGACTAGTTGACTGATTGGTTACTACTTCATCTTACAGTAGGTGGTAGGAAACTTGTAACTATAGGTTGCATGTATAATCCCCCTCAGTGTGGCCTAGATGGGTTAAAGAATATTTGAAATTGTGGCTGCCTTTATTAGGCATCTTGATTTTTGCTTGTTGGAGATATGAGTCTCAAATGACTTCAGGGGATAGTTTGGGGTTGGAGTTTTTCTTACATTATTTTGACTCTAACCCAAGGAATAAATGAACTAACCTGTCTAAATCTGCAAACTTCAAATTACTCAGTTTTGGATTGGATAATTACACATATAATTGGTATTATTGCTGCTTCTGGTGTATTGGCAGATTCAGTAAGTGATCATATGGCTATCTTCTGTGTGTTGAATTTTAAATATATTAAAACTCCACCTCATTTTGTTCTGGTTCCTAGTTTCAAAAATGTCAATGTTGATCCTTTAAATGCACATTTGTCCTCAACTGACTGGTCCTATTTAGAATCCATTCCTGATGCTGACCTTGCTTTAGATTTGTTTTTGCAGCCAGTTACTTCCTGTACAAAACAACTTCTTTCCATTACAGATGCTGAGACTTTGGGATGCCACTGACAAATGGTTCTCAAAAGAAATAAAAAAATGGATTAAGCAAATAAATCTTGCCTGGGAAGCCTATACAAATGTTTGCCTATTACATCTTTAAATAGTTATCATTGCTTGAGAAATAAAGTTTCTGAACTGGTAAGGAATGCTAAAAAGGAGTTCTGTAGGGATCAATTTGAGGCTAGTTGGACTGACCCTAGGAAGTTTTGGGATAATGTTAATTCTTTGCTGTCACCTAAGTCAAGAAGTGTCATTAAGAAATTGAAAGTTAATGATGTAGAGGAGACTGATCCCCCTGAGACTGCAAATCTTTTTAATGCTAAATGTTCTGATTTATCAAGTTATAGGAAGAATCCATCACAGATGCCCACTGGTGACCTTGGTTATGATACTTTTCTGGCTGGGAGACCTACATTTTATTCTAAGGAAGTTGAAAGACATGATGTATTTAAACGCCTATGTGCTATTTCTAATAACTTTAGTGATTGTGGGGGTGAGTTGGAGGGAAGGATTCTTAGACTCTATCCCCTATATTGTTGACCCTCTTTGTTATATTTTCAATTTGCCCCTGATATCTCATCAATTGCCTTTTGACTGGAAACGTGCAATGTTATCGCCAATTCCTAAGAAATTTCATGCTGTATCTGTGGAGGACTATATGCCTAATTCAATGCTGAACCCCTTAAGTAAAATGCTGGAGATGATTATTGCCAATCAAATAAATGCTTATTTGGATATTTATACTGTACTTTGTCACCAGTACAGTAGCATGGATTTCGCAGGAATCGTGGAACAGGTACTGCCTTGGTCAGGTTCACAGACACTGTCCTGATGGATTTGGAAAATGGCCTCATGACCAGGGTGGTGTTTGTGGACATGATAAAGACATTTAATCTTATCAAACATGATCTGTCATGTTCTAAGCTTAGTGCTTTTGGCTTCTCTGATGTTGTTGTTGATTGGATTAGGGACTACTTGGTGGATCACTTACAGTTTGTCAATACTGGTTCAGTAGAGCCATATTGTTCTTCAATAAGACATGGGGTACCCCAGGGGTCTATTTTGGGCCTGTTATTGTTTTCTTTATTTTTTAATCAGCTGCATTTGTTGTGTAAATCATGCAACTCAATTCTTTATGCTGACAATTTAGTTCTTTTTTCTCAGACAATATTGTCACATGAGTTGTTGCTTGCTTTAGAACAAGATTTCAGGGATGTCTGAATCTGGTTTTCTAACAATGTAATGGTTTTGAATTCTAAAAAAAAACAGTCTGTGTTATTTGGCACATCCTTAATGTTAATGGAAAATTCCAGTTTATGCCTACAAGATTATGTAGGTACTGTGAATGAACAAGTGTATCAGTTCAAATATTTGGTAGTTTTGCTTGATCCTGGGCTAACCTTTTCTTTGCAGGTTAGATCCATTAATTGTACGATCAATCAGAAATTGGGTCTTCTTTCTAAATTTAAAGCTTATTTTTCTATGGAAACTAGAAAATCCATTACTGTGGGTTCCCTTCTTCCACATTTTGATTACATATTGCATTGCAGAGAGGCAGTAGTGCAGTGGTTTAAGGCTCTGAGCTGCACATCTGGAGACCTGGGTTTGAATCCCACAGCCCCCACTTGCATACTGTGTGACTCTGAGCAAGTCACTTAACTTCCCTGTGCTCCCAGGTCACACCTGTAAACAAGCTTTCAGCTTAGTGTTTCTCTCCTGGTTAAACAATTGGAAAAAAAAATTGGTAAGGAGTTTAACATTTTGTCTATTTCATATAATAATATTTGTCATTTTGTTTTGTCTCCCCCATTCAAACTCATAATTTTTATCTTTATTCACTTTATTCACAGATACATAGATACATAGACACTGTTGGCAGATAAGGGCCTATGGCCCACCCAGTCTGCCCATTTGAGCTTGTAAGTTCCCTTTACATTTTTCTAGAAGTCTGTTGCCCCTTATCCCTGATCTCCAGAATTCCCTTATGTCTATCACATGCATTCTTAAATCCCGTGATTGTTACTGCCCTCACCACTTCCTCTAGCAGGGTGTTCCACTTGTCCACCACCCTTTCTATGAAGAAATTCTTCCTCACATTTCCTCTGAATTGCCCTCCCTCCAACTTCATCCCATGCCCTCTAGTCCTGGAACATCTTTTTTGCTGGAAAATAGTGTATTCCTGCACCCTGTTCCTCCCTGTAAGGTACTTATATATCTCTATCATATCCCCTCTCTCCCTCCTCTCCTCTGGGGGGGGTACATATTCAAGTTCTTCAGCCTGTCCTCATATGACTTGTGATGCAATCCCTATACCATCTTTGTTGCCCTCCTCTGAACCTTCTCTATCCTGTCTATGTCCTTACGTAGGTAAGGTCTCCAGAACTGTGCATGGTACTCCAGGTGAGGCCTCACTCAATTAGGTTACGTGTCCCCAAGATCTAGATTTGAGAATTTTTTTGATTGTATGATTTTTAAATAAATATTTTCATGTACTTTGTTCCCTTTATCTGATTTGGTCTCTGTCCATTCAGTTTCATCTAAACTTAGATCTACCAAGGGCATACTATTAAATGCAATTCCACAGAAGCATAGATCAGGCTCTAATGTTTTTTCAATTGCAGAACCTTTATAATGGAATACTCTACCTACATTACATTGCTCATCAGTTTCTTTTTTATGTTTTAAGTTTATTTTTAAGCAGTTTTCATTGGAAAATGTTGTTTGTAAATATTCTATTTAATTATGTTGTTTAAGCCTGTTGTCGTTTTATATATTGTTAGTTATGTTTTGTGTGGGCTTCTGGGTCAGACCTGAAGAAGGACCTTGTTCACTGTCCTTACCCGTTAACAAATAAATAAGTAAAATAAAATAAATAAAATTAAAATGTACAAAAAAGAAAATACATCAATATTAAAATAAGTAAAACAATAAATATAATTTACAAGAAAATACTTCAGAATAAAAATTGCCATTCAGCAAATTACTGTACAGTAAACTACGAATCTGGCAAAAGAACAAACTGTGAGCCACCAAACAGTAACATAAGGAGCAGAGAGTAGTGACTTATTAACTGGGGAGAGGGGCTAATCTAATATCAGTGTAGGGAGGAAGGCTGGTGACAGAAGTCCACCCCAGTATCAGGAACAGCTTCAGGAGTGAGTAGAGAAATAACAGAGGAGAAATTTCAGAGTGAGAAGGGAAGGAGCTGAGCAAATGGAAGTGGAGAGAGAGTACCACAATTTTGGGACTTGGAATGAGAAGAAAGCTTGGCCAGCAGTAGTTTTCCTTGCTGGGAGAGCAAAAGAGTGAATGCAAGCATTGCAAAGCTACTAAGAGGTAGAAGGGGGGAACACAGGAGAAAAGCAAGATATGAGAAGAGGGAGCCAAACCAAAATTTGGAGATAAATGAGGCACAGTGGGATAAACATCTGGCATCAAGAGAGGGGAGGGAGAAGGAGGTATATAAAGAATAGTGGTGACTATGTCAGGGTTTGTCAAGGGTGAATCGACAGAAGAAGTGAAGGAGATGGTCCAATATAACTAACATGGTCTTTGGAGCAGCACTATAAACAATGTCTCCATTGTCAAAACTGGGGAGAATCATCTTAGTGAGGCTTTGTCTTCAGACAGGAGGTGGAATGCATCTCTTATTTCTGTCAAGTGCTCTTAGTTTGGGGTGGAGCTTCTTCTGGCTTGCATCCCCAAGAACAGAAAAGTTAAAGTGGTAATCCAACCAGACTCCAAGGTGCTTGAAGGAGGAGACATCCTCAATAACTGCACCATAAAGGATATGACAGGAAAACCAAGGAAGACTCTAGCAACTTCTGCCTGGTTCCGAATGTCAGAGACCATTTTCTTTGCATTGAGGGATATCCAATTTTCTCTGAACTTCTGCTGGATATATATACATGTGTATGTGTGTAGATATCTATAGATATAGATGCAGATATAGATATAGATATAGATATAGATATAGATATAGATATAGATATAGATATAGATATAGATATAGATATGAGAGAGAGTGAGAGAAGGAGAGAAAATAAATGATAGGTTTGTGTGGTATACAAGGAAATCTACCTACTTGGAGGGTAATTAGATAATAAAGCCACAAGCTCAAAGGGTGACTGGCTTTATTAACTAATAAGCCCCCTAAATGGGTGTATTGCCTTATATGTCACATATACCCATCATTTTTTTTATAATACATAGTAGTAGTTTGCTTTTTTACCTACTGTGCGGGGCTGAGTGTTTCCTGGTGAGCCATGGTTGGGCCATTTTTGGTTTTGCTTGTCCTCACCCCATGTGTTTCTGTAGTGCAGGGTTCCCTATAAATGGGGTGTACTGTATCTGGGCCAATCAGCTTTTCATTCATTGGTGGGTTCATGGATTGTGGTGGTTTGAAGGGAGCAGCATCATTGGTTAAGAGGATGGTTTGTGGTCAGGGAACAGTGTGTGTGTCATTAGGAACATGGAGCCAGTGGAGTACATTGGCCTGGGGTCTTGAATGACAGGATCAGCATGGCATGCATGGCAGCAATGAAATAGCTGAAACATAGAGGAAAATTTGTAGGTTGGTATTGGAGGGGATGGGTTTCTATGTGTTCCTGTAGCTGGACTCCAACTGTTTTTTTACAGGTTTGGGGAGCTCCAGGTTGGGGGGGGGAGATGGTTGCCTACAAATGATTTTGGTTTTTAGGATTTGAGTGCTCCTGGACTGGGGAGAAGAGTGCTACAGGACTTTGGGAGGTTCCCACATTATATAGGTGCAGCCTTAATGAGGAGGCATAGAGCGCTATACCTCTGGAGGGATACGGGTATCCCTCCAGAGGTATACAGCTGCAGTTAAGAGATATTCGGATATAATTAATGATGTATACAGGGAAGTACATAATAATGGTTCTTACTGGGGAAAAGAGCCAATCATATATTATTTATTATTCTGATGTGGTAGCACCAGTACAGTTAGGGTTGAATGACAGATTCTATATTAAACCCCTAACTTTGCATCTTAATAGCTTTGGCATTGTTTGACTAAATTAGTTGAAATTTTGCATGCGTTATCTAGTAGGCAGATCTAAATATGTGGGAAGTTTCATGATGGCAGCTTGTGCAGTTTCTGAGAGCCTTTATGTTATTTTCCTGTAGATGTCTAATTTTTTTCCTATATTTAACATAGTTTTTGGCTTTGCTGTCACATACAGCCTACATGGAATGGAATTTTTTTCAATGGCATTCAGGGTAGCAGCCTGCAAGGTAGTGCCTTTGGAAGGTTTTATGAAACAAATATTTAACAGTTCCAGAGTCCCAAGGATTTAAAGGTTTTGTTTTGTTTTTTGCAGTTCTGAGCATGCTCAGTAGGGTTTTTTGGATAACATTCTTATACCAAAGGAAAAATTCCATGTTGCAGACTTTTTTGTTTTCTCACCACTTGCTTCTCACAGCATGAGAACAATTTTCCACGTTGTGCTAGCCATCGTCTTATTTCCCCAAAACTAAAAAACAGAAAATACATACAAATAATAAATAAAAACACCTGAATTTAGCTGAATGGGACATATTTAACTTGATTTTGGAGCTTGTTTTTTTAATACCTTTTCTGAGCAACCCAAAATCCAGGGTGTCCAGCTTAGCAAGAGAAACCATTGAAGTGCCTTTTCTGTAAGAGAACAGAAGGACTTTCTGGAATGCTAAAGCCACACCTGGAATCATGCTGCCAGCTTCAGTTGAAGGAGTGAGCCCATGATTCACTGTTCTCTCTGTGTCTGTCTGTCTGTCTGTCTGTTTGTCTATTTGTCTATCTATCTATCTATCTATCTATCTATCTATCTATCTATCTATCTATCTATCTTTGTTGATCTATCTTCCTTATTAAAATTGTTCTTAAGTGGACTGGGATGCTCACTAGTACCACTTCTTTCTTCCCTTCCCCTCCAGGTTGCACACTCACCTTCCCAGTCTTTGTTAGCGGACCGGGGTGCCCAACCCTGGTACCACTTCTGTTGACCCACTCCCCTCCTGGGTACATGTTCCTGTTCTCAGTATATACATGATAACACTTTGGTGCCCATACCCAGTGCTGCCAAACACTAGCCTGACACTGGGATGTCCAATCCTCAGCGTTGGAATGTGACTGTCCCCTGCAATAAAGAAAACCATTCCTTAATGATTTCTTTTTTCTGTAAAAAAGGTCCCTCACAGATCTGACTCCCCACTCAACACCCACCACCCTACACCCTCCCACAACCTCTGCACCCACTCATTCACTCACCTGAACATGTCCCATGGCATAGAGCAACTCTTTGATTGAAGACACATCTTGCTGCTGGAATCTGGCAACTGTGATATGAGAAAATATGGTAAGTTTATTTACATTTTTGCTCAGTATTTACAAAGAAAGAGGGGAAGGTACCTAAAACAAACAGTAGAAACACTCTGGATACAGAAGTTGATACCAGCCCATTTACAGAAGAAAGGGTTCTGAAAGAACTCTTAAAACTGAAGGTGGACAAAGCAATGGGGCCTGATGGGATTCATCCCAGGATTTTAAAAGAACTAAGGGTAGAACTAGTGACACCACTGACTACCCTCTTTAACAAATCATGGGAGGATGGGGTGGTACCGAGGACTGGAGGAGGGCAGATGTGATTCCCCTTCACAAAAGTGGGAGCAAGGCAGAAGCAGGAAACTACAGACCTGTTAGTTTAACCTCAGTGGTAGGAAAATGATGGAATCACTTCTGAAGGAAAGAATTGTCGAGTATCTAGAGGCCAGAGGGGCACAGGACCCAAGGCAGCATGGAGTCACAGCAGGAAGGTCATGCCAGACAAATCTGATAGATTTCTTTGACTGGGTGACCAAAGTAGTGGATCAGGAAGGGGCTGTGGACATGGCCTACCTAGACTTTAGCAAGGCATTTGACACGGTCCCACACAAAAGATTAATATACAAGTTAGCCAGTCTGGAAGTGGGTCCCAAGATGACAGCCTGGGTAAAGAATTGGCTGGAGAATAGGACACAGAGAGTAATAGTAAATGAAGTCTACTCTGAAGAAAGGGGGGTTACTAGTGGGGTACCTCAGGGTTCAGTATTAGAACCGGTCCTCTTCAATGTCTTTATAAGCGACATTGCAGAGGGACTGGAAGGAAAAGTATGTCTCTTTGCAGATGACACAAAGATCTGCAACAGAGCTGATGCACAAGGTGGGGTGGAAAGGATGAGAAGGAACTTGGAAGGTTAGAGGAATGGTCAAATGTATGGCAGTTCGATTCAATGCTAAGAAGTGTAAGGTAATGCACCTGAAACAAAACCAGGGAAGAGTACACAATGGGGGTGAGATACTAACAACAACAAAATGGAAAGGGATCTGGGGTAGTCATATCAGATGACCTAAAGGTGGGCAAGCAATGTGAGAGGGCAGCAAGGAGGGCTGGGGGGATACTGGGATGCATAGGGAGAGGCAACACCAGTAGAAAACAGGAAGTTATTATCTCTCTGTACAGACAGCTGGTGAGACCCCATCTGGAGTACTGCGTGCAGTTCTGGAGACCCAATCTCCACAAAGACATAGACAGGATGGAAGCTGCCCAGAGGAGAGCAACTAAAATGATGCAGGGTCTGCACCAGAAGACATATGAAGAGAGTCTTAAGGAGCTTAATATGTATAGCCTCGGAGAAAGGAGGGAGAGGGGGGACATGATAGAAAACTTTCAAGTACCTCAAGGAATCAACAAAGTCCAAGTCGGTAGCATCTTTCAAAAAAGAGGTGTGCAAGAATAAGGGGCACAATTTGAAGATAGAGGGGGCAGCCCAGAGGTAATTTAAGGAAGTATTTTTCACAGAGAGGGTTGTGGATGCTTGGAACGGCCTTCCAGAGGAGGTTGTGGAGTCAAAAACAGTGGTGGAAATCTAAGCATGCAAGGGACAGTCATAAGGCAATTCTAGGGGTGGGGTAGAAGAAGTAGGCTGCTGTTAACTAGGATCTGCAGCTTATCCATTAGGTAGGGAAATGGGCAGACTGGTGGCCAAGCGGTCCTTATCTGCCACAAATTCTATGTTTCTATATGTTTCTATGTAAGTTTGGTTAATGTATTTCAATGGGATTTGAACTCTGATTCATAACTTTCTCATTTTTGAATATTGTTACACCAGATTTTCAACATGGCCTTTTGGGGACTCCCCCTCATGACCACTAGTGGTGGAATTATGGAAATCTGTCCCAAAAGGCAATTTTGTTGTTGCTTTGTGAAATCACCTTTCAGGCAGGATTTGAAAACATTTATCACTCTTGCTCATGAGGTGGGGACATAAGACAGCAATGTTGAAAAGTTGGATCAAAATATTTAAAAATGACAAAGCTATAAGTGTACATTGAAATTTTTCTGTGCTCCCTGATAACTTTGATAATTTTAAATATTTTTACCCAAATTTGCAGCATACCAATTTTTCACACCACATCATTAACATAAGAGGTGTTGTTTTTCAAATCCTGGCCAGAATATGTTTTTGTACTGTGGTGTTGAATGATGTTATGACAGAGATTTGAAAATTTTCACCTACTGGATTCATGAGGTGGGGTAATAAGAAGGCTATGCCAGTCTTGACCCCAACAGGCATGCTTTGTGATCCCATGCTGGTGAACTGAGTTGAGGGGTGAGCTCAAGTAACCCAGCTACCTGGGGTGAGGGTGCTGGGATGGTGCTGATATGCAACACCCCTCCCCAGCCAGGGAATGAAAGCTGCAGGCTTCCACACAGGTCCAAGTACAATACAGCAAAGACAGCTCTTTTCTTGGAATAGGGCCCTGCATTTCTGCACCTGTGGGTGGCAGAAGGCCATGTGCATTTACTGACAGATTGACTTTTTGTCCTGTGTATCTTTATCTCCGGTCACATGGAATTGAAGGAACCAGAAGGCCCTGCAGTTCTGCAGCCCTCCAGACAACCCCATGAATGCTTGACATCCGTTGCTACATAGAAGTGCAGGGCCTGCAAAGGCCCTGCACTTTCATAGGTGGATGAAGTCTCCCTTGGCACAGGGCCCAAAAGGCCTTGTGCATCTGGATCTGTTCATGCAGGTCATGAATGAGGATATGATTCCACTACCTCAAAAATAAATGAAATTCTTTGCAAAAAACATAATTAATGCACCAGTTAAGGTTCAAGTAAACACTACAAAAGTAGGGAAATTTGACATTAGAGTTTCCAACCCCAGCTCCCCAGCTCCCCATCCCCAAGCAGAAAAAGAAAATACATTAGGGTTTGGGTCTCCAGACTCTTGGTGAATCAAAGGTGAGGTCTTCCTTGGAGTTGTTTACCCTAGTGCCCACCCCATTCCTTGAACAAACAACATCAGATATGATCTCCTTTCTTCACATAGGCCCCACAGGGCCCTGCATGAAGAAAGCTGCAACAGATTGTATTGGCAACATGCAGTGAGATATAATTATGTACCTTTGAGGAATGTATCACTATGATGCACTGGCTTGGAGGTGTACCTTCTGTTTCAGACAGGAGGCTATAGGCTGGTGAGGAAGAGTGAGTATTAGGGTAGACAACTGCAAGGATGACCCCACCACTTATTCTCTAAGACTCCAGAGACCCCAAACCTTAATGTTTTTCTCCGTTTGCTGCTGAGGGTGAGGAGTTAGGGTTGGAAACCTTAACACCATATTTTCCTACATTTGTGGCATTAACTTGAACCCTAACTGCTGCATTAATGTTTTCTTTTGCAAAGATATATATATATATATATATGTCTTGAGAGACTTTCAGAGCAGCCAGAGTTTCTTTAGTTTATGCTGCTGAATCTGATACAAGACATTCAATTCTGCACAATGGTCCTTGGCAGAAAATATTTGCACAATACTCTGCACCTTTGAGACTGAGACAAGGAGACTAAGTCTGACAGTGCATGTATTTCAGATGTTATGCCCACATGCTCTGTCCTATACCACAGAATCGAAGCATAAAGCTGACAGGTTTGCAAACACTGAAAAATAATATGCTGGCTGCAATGGACAAATAGATTGCTGCATTATGAATCAATGAAAGAAGTTGTAGTTGCCACAGTTTTAGATGCCCAGTATAAGATGCACTTTTTCCAAAGGAGTGTGGCTGAAGCTTTGCATGGGCTGTGCTAGGACAGCTGGTAGAGGAGCTATCAGATGCCCAACATACACCCACCATGAAACCTTTACAAGACAACCCTGCAACTGAGCTGGAATCTGAGCAGGATGATCCGTGGAAATATTCTCACAAACAAACTCCTTACCAGAGGATTGTAAGTGTGTTGTAAGTGTGTTTTGTGTCTCAGTAAATCATAACATTTATTTTAGCTTTCCAGAGTAAAAAAATGTTGTTTTTTTCAGCTGCTGCTATAGATGGATGCCCACATAGAAATATTGAGCTTGACACATGCCTGGCTGAAAGCATCATGCCAAAAAAAAGTACCCCAGATGTGCTCCATTTCTGGAAGATGCAAGATATCCATTTCCCAATGTTGCCTGCAATAGCAAACCGCTACCTTGCTCCTCAACTGACTAGTGGACCCAGGAAAAGGGTTTTTAGTGTGGCCAGAGACATAATTAATGAGAGGAGATCACAGCTCTCACCTGAAACTGCCAACATGCTCCTTTTATTAAGCACAACATAGCAGGCTTTCGCTAATATATTACAGCTGCCTTTGGCTTTTTATTGGCCTTTTAATGGTTTTTACCTTAAATCTTATTAAACAAGTTATCCTCAGCTTTCCCTGCATACTGTATGTTACTGTCCATTCATGGGTCACATGGTAGGAAAGAGGGGGTTAGATGGATCCAGGAAGTATTAGGATATAGATGAGCATGGAGACCTCAGTAAGGGTGAATCAAACCACAGGTAATGCTTTAAAGGACATTTTGTCTTGTTTTGAACTGTGCCTTATCCAACTCGATAAATATCCTATTTCAGTCAGATATTGGATTGAAAATATCTGATTCCAATATCCGACACAGAATAGGGATCCATCCATCCCTAAGATACATATATGATACATGATGGGCATGAGTGTGATATGGAAAATATTTTCACTCCTCCAGAGTGACCTCTGGATATTCACAAGTGGTAAAGCCATAAGTAGAGATGCAGCGAAGTAACATTCCACCCACGAAGTGGTGCAAAGTGGCCACTTCACCTTAGTATTCCGCTACGTGAAGTGCCAATTTTAAACCCTCACCTCGCCACTTCACATTGTAATTATGACTTTGCATTGTGCACTCCACCTTATTCCACTTTAAGGCGGAGTGAGAATTCACAGACTGCCCACACACACCACATGGCTTACACAGGGTAGGTCACATGCTTCAGGCAGGCAGGCAGGAGGTTACAAGCAAAAACACTCTCCAACGTGGGCTGACTTACATGTTTTGCATGGGGTGTGACAAATGGCTCTGAGAATGGCCAGAGGTGGGGTGTGGATGTGTGATGAAGAGGGGTGCACAGGTGACAAGTCCACAAATGAAGTTATTTTCCCCATTTTATGTACAGTGGTTGATGTACCACTTGCACTAGACATACTGCATTGACCACCACCACCACCACCACCACCACTGCTACTCTGACCACCATTTGACAAGATTTCTAAATCATAATCCTCCCCCTCTTCATGCCTGTAGTAATCCTCTGGTGTTATTTCATTGCTACTGCAGATATTCCTACTTGGTCTTACACTTGTGGAAGGGGATAACATGCTTAGTAAGGTTGATGATGAGGGAGAATGCCCCACTATGGCATTAGCTGCCATCTGGTGCCAGATCCACAGTGCCATGTGCCTGTTCATAAGATGTGTATGCTGGCCCCCCATGCCGAGATGACTCCCCTTTTTACCTTGACTCACACATGCATGGCAAATCTGGCAGATTGCAACTGGCTCACCATTTGCATCTTGGACAAAAAAATCCCAAACAAGGGATTGTGATCCCTTACTTTTAACATGTCTCTGATGCTGCTTATTGGACTCTGTTTTTTTAGCCCCTGAAATGGGGGGTGTGCTACATGATTTTTCAGGCTGTACACACTTGGACTCCAACTGACCACCACAACTACCTATGATTATTACTGGGTCATCATCATTATCATCAACAGGATCCACTAAATCACAACTTTTTGATTGGGGGGGATTTAACACCAACAGACCCAGACACAGCCACCTTGACTTTCTTTTTCTCTGGTTCCCAACAGGGGTCACTGACGTAATTATCATATTCATCAGCATCATCTGCATCCATATTTTCAGCTTGGATGCTGTCATGTGGAGAACATGTTCCAACCACAGCATCATCATCCAATATTTTTGCTCTACACTTTGAATCATTGGATGGCAAAGGCATGACCTCAACAGTGCTGGAAGAAATGTGACATTGTGAGTTATCATTGCCAGGATCAGAATCATGTTCCACTACCATGGGGATGTTAATGGGGAGTATGACATCATCTACACTGTCAGTCACAATTTTTAGACTATATTTTTTGAAATGGTTAACTGGTCAGAAGTGGAACTTGAGGCAGCAGTACTCATACCAGCAGAAACTGCACTAACACCACCAGCTAAGACAACATCATCTCCTCCAACTATGAGAGAAGCTACAGATTGTGCTGTTAAAAACATTGATGGAGAAATCCCTTCACAGACATCAGCTATGCACTTCTGCATACTACCATGCCCATGAACAATCTTGCCATTGGCAGCAGTGCCATGGCCAGAAACAACTTTGCTTACATGTCTTTTTGCAGGCATTTTAGTGGATCACCAAGAAAATTCTAAACAAATTTAGATTTCTGAACTTTCAGCTTGGGCCGGTGGATATGAAGTCAAAAAAAAACAACAACTGTGGCTTGCAGATGGAGACTGGGCACTAAACCAATGCAAAAGCACAGACAGATTAAGACTGCACTGCGCATTCAAGAAGAGATGCAGATGCGAAGTCACAACGACACCTTAACCAGTGCTCACAAGTCACAATCCAACCTGGAAAAGAATACCTTTTGCCAGTTGTGGGGGGAGGGGTGCAGTGCACTGCAGTAGCAGTCCAAAACCAAGATACCGCAAAGCAGTACAAAATAACGCAGGTGCGGTGGATAGCAGGTTCACACTACTGCAATTACTCTGTGGCACAATAAAATGTGTCTGATTTGATGGCATGCATTGCACGCACACTCCACACACACTACAAGTAATGCGTAGCAAATTGAAAACTTCAGTAATATAACCAAATCTTTTAAACAAACTGAAATTATGACTACTGCACCACAACAATCAACAAAAAAGTCAAGTATTACTGAAAATATTACTGTGTGTACATTAGCACAGTTATACAAGAAAATATAACCAAAACAGAAAGACTGCCTTTATCTCCCAATTTAACCTACCTCCACCACGAATCGCCCCTCCCAAAGCACACTTCAAGTGTCTGTCAGTACACAGACTGAATGTTCTAAATTAACATTCAAAATCCACACACAAACAATAAACACTCGATGATATGAGAACAGGAGGGTTTCCTACAATTGATTACTAAATTTTGAGCAAACAAAATGGCTCAGAAAAGCTTTTAACAGCTCTTAGAAGTTTTAATCATGGAGCTCTGAAAGAAAACTGTCTCCATCTACCACTTCACACACACTACACAGAACTGAGGTTGTGCAGAACAAGCTAGAGCCCATGTGACCTGCAATCCCATGAATCACTACAAAATTGGCCCTGGAGCTCAATAACAAGGCAAAGTGATGTGAAGTACATTGATTTCTATGCACTTCGCATTAAAATTGGTGCAGAAGTGGTTGGAGGATGGCAGAGTAATGCGAAGTCATTGTTATCAATGGACTTCGCATTCCTCATTATGACGCAAAGTACTCCTCTCTTTGCGTTGTGGATTACTAACAATTCCGTTACTCATGAATTGCTTACGAGAGCAAATTTTAGCCACTTCCCCACCTCTAGCCATGAGTGAGTATTCAGAGGTCAATGTGCAGGAGTAAAAAATTTTCCATATCACATGAGTGCACATCATGTATCTTATTTATACAATGGGGGCACCTATTGTTGCAAAATTTACCATTTGCACAGGTTTGCATGGGTGTGATAAATGTCAATTCTTACATTTAACACACTCCAGTGAAAATAACAGAATTTATCACACTCATTTATCACTCACCCCATTGTGTAAAAAAAAAAATATATATATATATCTACATATATATATGGGATAGATGATGGGCATAAGTGTGATATGGAAAATATTTTCATTCCTCTAATGTGACCTCTGAATACTCATGAGTGGCGAAGCCACGATTGAGGTTTCAGAGGTCACTGTAGAGGACTGAACATATTTCCCAAATCACATGAGTGCACATTATGTAGCCTATTTATACAATGGGGGCCTCATTGTTGCAAAATGTTCAATTTGCATGGCTTTGTGTGGCTTTGTATGGGTTTAGCATGGGTTTGGGGGGTGCAACAAATGGCATTTATTTTAACTCTGCTGATGTCATCAGGATTTATTTCACTGCAGTGAAAATATACTTGTTTTATCTCACTGGAATATATTTCACCCCCATTGTGTGTGTGTGTGTGTGTGTGCATATATATATATATATATATATATATATATATATATATATATACACATACATATATATATATATATATATATATATATATATATATATATATATATATATATATATACACACATATACATATATATTATAATGGTGCAATAGTGCTACTATAGTTAGAGTTGAATAGCCTGTTTAATGTTAAACCTCAATTGTTGCACTTTAATAACTTTGCAAATGATCAATAGATTTGCACAAAATTTTGTATGCACTGTCCTGTGGGATAGATCTCTTGACGTGGCAAGGTTTGTTGTGGTTGGATGTGTGGATTCTGAGATACAGACAATGCAAAAACCTTAAAAGTCACCACTTTTTGCAATTTTTTCTTGATTGCCTTTTGCCCAGATGGTGTGGAATTTTGGTGTGATTTTTATGGTATAAAGTACTTGGGTAACAGAACTGTCATACTTTGTTTGCTGACAAAAATAATCTCTTGCAAAGTTATTCAGTTTTTAAGTTCCTATTATTTCCTATGGGAAGATCACTTTCCTGAAGAGATGTAAAAAGTTCAACAAAGGATATGATCTCACAAAAAAGGATTCATTTTCATAGCATCCATTCCTTTTTCATGAGGGAAAAATCCTTTTTCATGAGTCACCATCTTCTTTCTGTTTTTTCTAACAATTTTTTTTTTCAAAAATCACAAAAATGACATCCTGGAGAAAGACCACTACACCTGTCTGGCTCATCGGGACCCCGTTAGGTGCAATATGAACTTCAAAGTTTGAAATATATCCTTGAAATGTGTTTTTTATATATAATGAATCCTTTTTTATGACCATGTGATACAAAAAAAGAATCCATTTTTCTATCACAAGTCATGAAAAAGGATCCTTTTTCATCACTCCAGAATCATTGCTTGTTCCTTGCCCTCCCTAGTACTCTACTGTTTTTCCCTGGTGTCTTGTGGGCCCCCCCACCCACCAGTGCCCCTGCCCTTTCAATTACTTGGTGTCTAGTGGCACCCCCCTGGATGAAGAGGGAACATTCCCTCGAAGCACCAGGAATACCATGGGGAAAAAAACAGTCATATTTTTGCTCATTTCTGCATGTGAGTCACTGCTTTTTTGCAATAAAAATAATTTCCCTTGTGTTTAATGGCACCTCCCACCCTCCTATCACTGTGCCCATAATAAAACTAATTTCTCTGGTGTCTAGGGGCACCCTCTGATTGCTGTCACTGATATTTTCCTGGTGTCTAGTGGCACCACCCACCCTCTGATTGTTGTCCACAATGTTTCCCTGGTGTCTAGTGGCAGCCTCTGATTGCTGTCACTGATGTTTCCCTGGTGTCTAGTGGCACCACTCACCCTCTAAATGTTGTCCACAATGTTTCCCTGGTGTCTTGTGGCACCCCCACCCTGGCATCATTGTCCCAATGTTTCCCATGGTATCTAGTGGCACCCCACAGTCCCTGGATTGAGAGAGCTCTAAATTCTGAACCAACTTTCAGTACTGGTGGGTGTTCACATACAGAGAAATGAGCAGCAGAAAAAAAGGTGTTGTGAGACTGCCAGAACAGCATGTCTCAGTAAATGTGGCACACTGTAACAAACTCCCTACCAATGCACTTGCTTAATAAGAAGCCAAGGCAGTTTATCTTCATGCAAATTCTTTATTTGTGCAAATCGGGTGTTGGACAAATAAAGTTCCCTGAAGCTAAAGTGCAGTGCAAAATGATTGACTAGGTGGCTAAATAAAAAATAAAGAAACCACCGACACCATTATGGTGTTCCTGAGCAGAACAGACTAGGTGACTTGCAGACAGCGTGCATCTCAGATGGGTCATGCATGTGCTGACATTTTGGCTACATGCCTTCATCAGAGATGATTGGTCCACCAAACAGGCTCCATTTAAATAGCATACAGTATGCTTATTTTTGTCCTACGTGGTTTCAGCTGTATGGAGTCTGCTGTTAAAGCAGTAGTGCAAAATACCATAGGGTGACAAGTTAAAGTGAAAAGTGCAACATAATACATACAATCTAACACACATAACACTTACATGCTAAATAGATAAAAAGAGAACTATATCAAAAAAATAATGCCTTGTATACCAATTTCTATAAAATTGTCAACCATATTAACTATGAAATAAAAATCAATAGCATTTCATAGTACATACAGGAGAAATTCAAGTTATCCCAAAAATTAATGTCAGATTAGTTATCACAGCAGTAACTAGTGGACATAAGGGTATTTACTTCTCAAGCCTAACACTCACCCTGTTCTCATAAAGTCTACACATCTGACCTTATTTACAGATGGAATTGGGTGAGCATTAGTCTTGAGAAACCCAAGGCATACCCCACACCTGCTCTCCTGCTCGGTTTGGGAAGGTGGGGTGTTAGGAAAACCCTAACACCTCATTTCCCAACTTTTATTGCTTTGACCCTTATTGGAGCATTAATGGAGTTGTTTGCAACTTACATTATATTATAGGGGTGTGGTTGCGCCCCTATAGTTGAAGTTACATAGGCAGTTTAATGTTAAACCCCAGTTTTTGCACTTTAATAACTTTGCAACTGTTTAATGGATTTGCATGAGATTTTGCATGTGTGGTCTTGTGTTGTATATCTATAGACATGCCAGTTTTGGTTCAATTGGATGTGTGGATTCTGAGTTCTGGATAGTGCAAAAAATAAATTTTCGCTCATTGGTTTTGTTGTTTTTTTCATTGAACTTGCCTACAGCCCAGATGGTTTTCAGGGTAGAAAGGGGCTGGCCTACAGATGTGCCTTTTGCTTGTTTGGTGAAAAAAAAAAACATAAATCCATTCCAAAATTTTAGAAATTAAAAAAAAAATGGTTCTGAGCATGCTTAGTAAGCACTTCAAGACAGCTGTATGAAATGAAAAAGGAATCCTTTTTTGCATTGGAATAATCTTTTTTCATTTGCCACCATCTTGTTTCCTTTTTTTCTAAAACAAAATTGCAAAAGCCACAAAAGTGATATCCTGGAGAGAGAGAGAGCGTGAGAGAGAGAGAGAGAGAGACCAACACATCTATCTGACAGATTGGGGCTTCGTTAGGTGTAATCTGCACTTGACTGTTTAAGAAATGTCCTTGAAATGTTATTTTTTTTTCAGTATTATAAATCTATTTTTCATGACATATGATACAAAAAAAGAATCTTTTTTCATATCACAAGTCACAAAAAAAAAGAACCTTTTTCATGAAGGGAAAATCCATTATGCTTGCTGCAGTGCTTAGGAGTTGCTAAAATGTTAAACTTTGTGGCTTTCTCCATGCCAAGAGAAAGACATATAAACATTATCTTATTAAAAGACATAATTGTTTTAAATGAGTTAAGGCTACAAATTAAGGATCTCATGAAACAGACTTATAACACTGCTGCATCTGCTGAGCTATCCTTTTCCATCCCAGTCCTATGGTAGCTGCTTCCCTAAGAGATATACAGCTAGAGTATGAGAGCACTGCTGCCCAGAACCTGCAGATAAGTTTCAGTCAAAACATTATGTGCATATTGGTAACCTACAGCTATTTGCATGAATCCATATGCACTTAGAACGTACAAGAAATATGGAAAATGGTGTTGAAATATTTTTGAGTCAACAAATTTAAAAATTCGAGAATCGATGCATTTATATTTCTATATTATTTAGCAGTTGAGTTATAATGTAACTGTTTATGTTGTGATGTGTCTTTTATAATCTTGCTCAGTTGGCTGATGGGCCTAAAGAATTATAATTATTTTTTTGAGCAAAAACAACTTCATCATGAGGAAGTTACACTGAGTTGTTTTTAGATGGTATATACAGTATCAACAAACGTGTATCAAAGGAGACAACAGATAAACAAGAAGATCTTCAGAATAACACTCAAGAAATAAAGTTTTGATTGATTGATTGATTGCATAGGGCAGTTTGTATTTATGTACTCTTTAACACTTTAACACAGGCATAAGTTAGTTTATTAAGTCATAACTATTTCAAATGAGTTAAGACTGCAAAGTGTGTGTGTGTGTGTGTTGGGGGGGCTGGGTTTAGATTAGCAGATTTGTGAATAAATTAATCAAACAGTGATGGGAAAAGAAATGTGTATACTGAAGTGACAGATCATGAAATATCACATATGGCTAAGCACTAGAGAAGAGTATTCTTATGGTGTGTGCAACTATGGTTATTCATTTTTTCTATGACTAATGACATCATTTTTGTTAATTATACATGTTGAATACTTTAACCTACTACTGAGTGTGAATAAATTCTAAGCCAGAACATAAGGTTTTAAGTATAACGTTTGATAAAAGTTAAGTATATTCCACAGTGAAACATTGTGTTTCAGATGGTAAGCCATAAACTCAGGTCATGCTGAGCAGTTTTGTAAATGTATAATTAAAAGGGCAAGATACATGTCAAAAGGAGATTTGTGAAAGTATGTGATTTCAGTGGGGAAATTTAATGATTTTCTCTACGTGATGTCAACCACTTCAGAAGCCTATTCCCTTGGAAGTGGGAAGGGCAGAGAAATGGAAAGAAAATGTTACCTTCAGCTACAACCTCATCACAATGTGCATCCAAAGAAGTGTCTAGAAGAGTAAGATTGATATGACACCTCATCTTCCTTTTAATCAGATATACATACAGTAGGAGACCCACAGCAGGGTGGCAGGGGACCCTGCAGGGGAAGGAAACAACTCCTGGTGGGGGACTCCATTGTTAGGAAGGTAGAACTGGGGGAGGAAGGGGACAGGGAGGTAAGGTGCCTGCCTGGCGCCATGGCTTGGAGGGACAGGGAGCGAATCCTCAGGATTGCCGGAGCAGCTGCACAGGTGAGGGAGCTGGATGTCATTGTCCACCTAGGAACAAATGACCTAGCTAAGAAAAGGGATTAGAGAAGTGCAGGAAGAGTTTGTGGAATTGGGGAGGGGCCTTAGTCAAGTAGCACGCACGGTAACCTTCTCGGAGGTGCTACCCATCTATGGCATAGGAGAGGCTAGGGTGTTCTGCACCATGGGGTTCAATCAGTGGTTGAAAAACTGGTGTGGAGCTCAGGGATTTGGCTTCATTGGGGACTGGGGTCCACCTGGAGTGATGTAAGCCTTATACTGGCATGATGGGCTGCATCTGTCGGGAGGAACCAGGATCCTAGGTGATAGGTTTAAATACTTCATTGGCAAGCTTTTAAACTAGCCAAGGGGTGAGGCACTGGAAAGGAGCAGGAAAATTCTAGCTCCCCCCAAATAATCATGCTAGTAAGTGCGGCAAACACCAACATAGAGGTGCCGATAGGGAGAAGGACAGGAGTAAATGGAGAAAGTGACAAAGGCAAGAAGGACAGGGATGGGGCAAAAGGGAGTAAGGCCATCAGGAAATGGAGGGTAATGAGTACCAATGCCCGTAGTCTGGGCAACAAGCTCCCTGAGCTGATGGCCTTAATGGAAGAGGGATGCCTGGATATCGTAGCAGTCACAGAAACATGGTACACAGAGAACCATGACTGGAATGTTAACATACCAGGGTACATAACCTACAGGAGAGACAGGCAGGGGAGAAGAGGGGGAGGAGTAGCTCTCTATGTAAAGGAAGGGATAAAAGCATCTGAACAAAAGAGTAAACAGGGTGGAGAGGAGGCACTGTGGGTCACCTTGGAGACTGGAAAGGGCACCACAATCCTCACAGGGGTTGTGTACAGACCCCCATGTCAGGGGGAAGGAATGGACAAGGATATGATAGAAGGCATTCTTAAAATGGCAGAGAAAGGGGAGATACTGTTGATGGGAGACCTGAATATGCCAGATGTTAACTGGAGCACATTTGCTGCAGCCACATCCAAGAGCAGGGCCATTCTTGATGCCCTACAGGTGGCAGGCATTAGACAGCTAGTTTGGAACCCACTCGTGAGGGAGCAATCTTAGACCTTGTACTCTCAAGCGGGGCAGTGAGAGGATCTCAGATCTAGAAGTGGGTTGCCATCTGGGGACAAGTGACCATCAAACAGTGTGGTTCACGTTAAACTCAGCTACAGAGTCAAGCCATACAAAAGTGAGGGTACTGGACTTTAGGGAGGCTGACTTTGGCAAGATGGGAGGTGCCTCAGAAAAGCATTAGCAAACAGGCTAGAAGGTGTGGAGCAACAATGGGAATTATCAAAACTGCCATCACAGAGGCAACAAGCCTTTGTGTGAAGCAAATAAACAAATCAAATGAAAGAAAAAGCACTATGGTTCTCAAAAGAGGTGGCTGTGAAAGTCAGGAAGAAAAAGATAGCATTCCGAAGTATAAGGAAACACAGAAGGAGCAGGACAGAGAGCTGTACCAGTTAAGGCAGAAGGAAGCAGGGAGGGAAGTCAGAATAGCAAAGGCCCAAACTGAGGAAAAGATAGCCAACTCAGTTAAGAAGGGGGATAAAACCTTCTATAGGTACATCAGTGAGCGTAGAAAGACAAAGGGAGGGATAGTGAGGCTGAATAGAATGAACGGTGGGTGGGCAGAGGGGGACAGTGAAAAAGCAGGAATACTGAACGAATATTTCTGCTCAGTATTCACAAAAGAGGAGGGGGAAGTGCCTAATCCAATTAACAGAAGCACTCTTGATAGGGTGGTCGATCCCAGTCCTTTCACAGAAGAAAGGGTTCTGCAAGAACTCCTAAAACTGAAGGTGGACAAAGCAATGGGTCCTGATGGAATTCACCCCAGAATTCTAAAAGAATTAAGGGAGGAACTAGTGAAACCACTGGCTACTCTTTTTAATAAATCATGGGAGGATGATGTGGTACCCGAGGACTGGAGGAAGGCGGATGTGATTCCCCTTCACAAAAGTGGGACCAAGACAGAGGCAGGAAACTACAGACCTGTCATTCTGACCTCTGTGGTAGGGAAAGTGATGGAGTCACTTCTGAAGGAAAGAATAGTTGAAATCCTAGAGGCCAGTGGAGCACAGGACCCAAGGCAGCATGGGCTCACAGCGGGAAGGTCATGTCAGACGAATCTAATAGATTTCTTTGACTGGGTGACCAAAGTAGTAGACCAGGGAGGGGCTATGGATATGGCCTACCTAGACTTTAGCAAGGCATTTGACACAGTCCCACACAAAAGATTAATAGTCAAATTAACCAGCCTGGGAGTGAGACCCAGGGTGGTAGCCTGGGTAAAACATTGGCTGGACAACAGGACACAGAAGGTAATTGTAAATGGAGTCCACTTGAAAGAAAGGGGGGTTACTAGTGGGGTACCGCGGGGTTCAGTATTGGGTCCTGTCCTTTTTAATGTCTTCATCAGTGACATTGCAGAGGGGCTGGAAGGAAAAGTATGCCTTTTTGCAGATGACACAAAGATCTGCAACATGGTTGATACACAAGGAGGTGTGGAAAGGATGAAAGGGACTTGGCAAGGTTGGAGGAATGGCAGAAGTATGGCAGCTAGATTCAGTGCAAAGAAGTGCAAAAATGCACTGGGAAACAAGAACCCAGGGAAGAATACACAATGGGTTGGGAGGTAGTAACAACAACAAAAAAGAAAAGGGACCTGGGGTAATCATATCAGATGACCTTGAGGTTGCAAAGCAATGTGAGAATGCAGTAGGGAGGGCTGGGGGTATACTGGGATGTATAGGGAGAGGCATCATCAGCAGAAAACAGGAAGTTATTATCCCTCTGTACAGATAGTTGGTGAGACTCCATCTGGAGTACTGTGTCCAGTTCTGGAGACCCCATCTCCTCAAGGACATAGACAGGATAGAGGCAGTCCAGAGGAGGGCAACTAAAATGGTGCAGGGTCTGCAAGAGAAGCTGTATGAGGAGAGACTAAAGGAGCTTAATATGTATACCCTTGAGGAAAGAAGGGAGAGGGGGGGATGATAGAAACTTTTAAGTACCTCAGTGGAATCAACAAAGTCCAAGAGGGTAGCATCTTTCAGAAAAGAGACTTACAAGAACAAGGGACACAATTTAAAGATAGAAGGAGGGCGGTTCAGGGGCAATGTGAGGAAGTATTATTTCACAGAGAGGGTAGTGGATGCATGGAACAGCCTTCCTGAGGAGGTAGTGGGGTCTAAAACTGTGGGAGAATTCAAGAATGCATGGGACAAACATAAGGCAATTCTTGTGGGGGGCAGGAAGAAATAGGCTGTTGGTTAACTAGGATCTGAGGCCTATCCTGTAGGTAGGGAAATGGGCAGACTGGATGGGCCTAGCGGTCCTTATCTGCCGTCAAAGTCTATGTTTCTATGTTTCTATGTATGTAACATATGGAAAGCAAGCAAGACCTGTGCCTATAGAAGTTGATAATGTAAAAGCTGTCAGCAATATTTAATGCAACACTTTTAATTCACACCAGATGACTTGCAGCTGTGCCACCACAGCTAGCAAGCTTCTCAGTTTCACTTAGGAGTGTTTTGCTGCAATTACACTCCATACTGTGACCAATTTTATTGGTGGCCTATTTTTCATATACCTATGCAGCTTTTCTGTTCAAATACCCACCATAGCTGCCTTCCATAGGTTAATGTTCTGAAATTATAAGTGGTGGTAACCATCACAAGATGTTTCAGCCAAAGAAGGTTGAACTGTAACCGTATCATTCATGCAAAAAAGGGTGTGTGTGCTTAACATGTGTATATACAGGTATACAGTATATATTATTCCCCATAGATTACTTAAATTTCATATTTCTTTTACTATTTTGTTGAGTTACATCAAAAATATTTACTACAGCACATACCATACCATAAGGACCAATTAACATTCTTTTTTTAACTTGGAAATTTTATTAAAGTAGCAGAAAGGAATATTTGTCATATGTGATACTTATTTCATGTTCTTCAGGTGCTCTTATCAACCCCTATCCCATCATTCACTCCACCTCTGCTTAATTTCTAAAAACTATTTAATTTCATTTTAGAACTTTAGTCAACTGTAACTCTTTTTACTGCTATGTTCTTTAAAGTGGGGTGAACCAGTCAATTGCATACATTACCATTCAGATATCAACTGCACTTGCAGTGCCCAGTTCATTCCCTATTTTCAGGCTTAATAATGGAGGGAATGAGGGAACTATTCCTCAAAAATTACTTAAATTTCATTTTTCATATTTCTTTTTCTGTGACTGACATCTCCCCCCAAAAAAATGTCTCTTCTCCTCAAGTAAATCCTGTCCTTGTTAGCAGCGTTCTTTGAGACAGACATGCACTTTTATAACATTTTCTTCCCTTCCTGATCCTCCCATGTTTCTTTCAATCAGTTTTTGGGATGGGCACTAAATTATGTGTACATTAAGTTGGAGTCTTATTAGCTTCTATTTTAAAAGTCTAGTGGAATTAAATATCAGCACAAATGTCGTAAAAGTGCATATCAACCTTGAAAAATGCTGCTAACAAAGACAGGAGGTAAGTGAGAGGAAGATAACTTTTTTTGAGGGGGAATGACAGTCACAGCAAAAGAAATATGAAATTTAAGTAATTTTTGATTAACAATATATACACAATAGTACCCTCATTCCATACACTACCAAGCTTGTAAATAGGGGATGAACCAGGCACTACAAGTATAGATATCAGAATGACAATATATGTAATTGTCTGGTTCACCCCACTGTTAAGTACACAGCAGTAAATAGAGCTACAGTTGACTAAAATTCAGAGGTGGCATAAATGACAGGGACAGGGTAGAGGTAAGGGCACCAGATGAACACAAAATAAGCATCATGTTGGTGAAAAAAATTATGTTAATTGGTCCTTCTGGTAAGGTATTTTTCTTAGTAAATAATTTTGATGTAACTCAACTAAATAGCAAACTAAATATGAAATGCAAGTAATCTATGGGAAACAATATGTATATATTCATTGCAAAAAACTACATATAGGATAGTGCATGGGGAACGGTTGACAACAAGGCTATTCTTTCACCGAGTTGGCACTATGACGACAAAGATTACCCTCGAGAAGCAGCTGATGTCTATCTGTCATGAATATAGCAGGTAGATGCCCTGTTGTCACTGCTCCTCTATGCACCTTTCTATAGTGTATGGTGGAACGCCATTTTTTGGGGGGAAAAAAAAGTTACTAGAAGGAAAAAAGAATTTACATTGTGAACGTTTTCACGCTAACCATTAGTACTGCCCCTGATATTGCTGCTTTCGCCATGTGTCCTGTCTATGGAGTGAGCCCTAACTGTCAAATGCTGCTCGAGGACACAGTGTGATGTTTGCAGTACAGTAGAAAACATCATTCTGTTGCACTGTGAATGTCACTAGAGTGTGACTACAAGGTTTTGAAAATGATCGATTTCGGTGGAGAACGACGTTCCACCATACACTATATTAATGTATCCATTAGGGTTAGTATTAAAATGTCAAAAGCTGGGAAATTCTGGCCCAGTGGCACAGAGAGCTAAGGTGCTGGATGCCTTACCTTACTATGCCAGTGACCCATGTTCAGGAACAAGCATGGGATAGTGGGGGTCCACCTGGGGGGAGGGTCAGGCAAGGATTGAGCAACTGCTGGAAGCTCTCCTCTCCCAGATAGGGGAGGTTGTCTCTCCCAGCCTTTGACCACCACCATGTAAAGGCATGGTGGTGGTGTAGGCAGGGGGTGGAGAAAGGTGTGAGGCCTGGGGTGGGCAGAGCAGAGCTGACCTGGGCCAATGTGTGCATGTGCACCTCCACACACATGCTGACCTTGACTGGGGGCTCTGGGGAATGAGGAGAAAATGCAGATAATCGGGGACATGGCTGGATGAAGCTCCCCACACCGGCTCCAGTGGTTTCACTGGGCAGAGGAGGAGGAGGAGGTGCCCAAACAACTGTGGAAGTCCAGTGTCAGGTAGTCAACACAAGCCGCTGACTGCTGTGAAGAATATATACCTGACGGAAAGAAAAAAAAGCTGGGAAATTTGATGTTAAGGTTTTTCGACCCTAACTCCACATTCCCACCACCACCACCACCACACTCAAATGAGCAGCAGAAGTGTCAAGGCAACAAAGACAACCAGACACAGCCATCATCAAGTAAGGCAAACAACATACAACTCTCTGCAGATAACATAAGAGAGAGCTATCATCATGGTCCACCAGGTGTATGAGGTCTGCTGCAATACCAGTGTGTTGGGGGGATGACCATATGCTGCCTACCATGAGTGGAAGGCCAGTTCAGGCAATGCACCCCAAAGTGCTCCCTAGAGATCTATCAGTAGGCTCATGGGGTTGTGGGGGATGAGGCACTGCATACTGAGGAGTTGTAACTGTGTATAGATATATATCTCCACACGAGTGGTAAGAGCTTTATAACTAACTTGTGACTTAATACCAACCCTAACTGATGCATTAACATAGTTTTTGCAATGAATTTCCTTACTTTTTGAGATACTATAAGCACATCCTTATTTGCCTGCATCTGTGTACTCCCATCAGTCAATAATGGTATCTGCATTTGCTTGTGGAAGCGCAGGGCCCTCTGGTCCTGTGCTCCCATCCATCCATAATTTTTGAGATATTGTAATTGTATCCTTATTTCTCTATGGTAGGGCAGGGCCATCTGGGCCCTGTGCTCCCATCTCGTGGTGTGCAGCACCAAAGAAACACCTCACAATGCAATGTTATCTTATGGGAAGCACAGCAAAATTTCAAACCTGCATAATGCCACACCAAATTAATATATTTTCACCAAACCAGCAAAAGGCACATCTGTGAGGCAGGCCCTTTGTACCCTGATGATTTCAGATCAAAATTGCAAACCATTTCTTCACAGCACAGTGACAAAGAAACAACTGTGTACACCTCACATTACAATGTTATGCTAAGGGAAATGAAGCAAAATTTAAACCCTCAGGACTCCAGAGCAAAGAAATCTATTTTCACCAAACCAGTGAAAGGTACATCTGTAGGACATGCCCTTTGTATCCTGAAATTTCAGTCCAAAATTCCAAACCATTTCCTCAGTGTGCAGTGTCAAAGAAACAGTTATGATAGAATTGTTTTTACACAAACTGCGAAAAAGGATCCTGTTTTGCATTTCCTTTTTTTTTTTTTTGCATTTTGAGTAAAAAGAACAATCCATTCACAAATTGTGAAACAGAATCCTATTTTGTGTTTCTTTTTTCACAATTTGCAAAAAAGGATGTTGGCATGTTCAAAAAACACATTTTCAGGTGATTTATCAAAAAACTAACAGCAGAATCCATCATCATCATCATCATCAGTTTATTGGATAGCAAATTGAGAGAATCCAATAGAATGGGTCCCTATTAGCTGCACACATGTATTGGTTACTTCGGAAAACATCATTTTTTTTATGTTTTTTAATTTTCTTTGCCTTGCTAAGAAAAAAAGATATATATAAAGTATGAAAAAATATTCCCCATTTGTGGCAAAGGATTACCCATTTACGACAAAGAATCCTTTCTTGAAGCTCACATCTAACTGGAAAGTGAATTCCCATAGGAAATAATGTGACATTTTAAAGTTTAATAACTTTGGAATGGATTAATATTTTTTTTACCAAACCTTCAAAAGACACATCTGTGACCCAAGACCTATATACACTAAAAATTTCAGACCAAAATCCCAAGCCATTTTTGGGCTGCAGAGTGACATAGAAATTATAACAAAAAAGTAATTTTCTAATTTTTTTCACACTCCATATCTCCACACCCACACATCTGACCATAATGAAACTTGGCCCATCAAGAGGTCTTTGGTCCCTGATAGTCAAAACAAAACTGAACAGCCACATTGAGAATGGACTGGTGCTATGACAAACTCAGTCCATAGGCAATCAGAAAGTCAGCACCCAGTCCAGGACTAGTATCAAAGCATTTATTGATATAGTGCAAAGTGTTGAGTGCAAAATAACTCTGGCTTACAAAACCATTCTGGTAACTCGCATGGCCACAGATTCTTAAGTTAACTCTTGAGTTTGTGACCACACCTGTTACCAGAATGGATTTGTAAGACGAAGCTATTTTGCACTCAGCAATTTGCACTTTATTTGTCAATAAATGCTTTGATACTAGTCCTGGACTGGGTGCTGACTTTTCAATTGTCTGTGTCCTTGATAGTGTATGCAATCATTCCTGCAAATTGATTGAATGGTTGCAAAGTTACTAAAGTGCACAATTTTGAATTTAACATAGAAGTGATCAATCAATCCTAACTATAGGGGAGTGGCTGCACCCCTATAATATGTGTACTGAAGTGTTATTTATGAAAAAATAATTTCCCTTCATGCTGTTTGGAGTTACAGAATTGCTTAGCTGCACGTTGTGGTCCTGTGACCCAAACAGCAAGGGAGGTCGTTCTTATTCAGTAAGAATAACCCTTTATTACACATACAGTATAAACATGTATGAGGGTGTTTCATGCAAACACTTCTAAAATTCTGAAGCTGTACTGTATGTTCAGTTGACATAGTCCATTTTACACAGGGGGGTTATCTAACTGTCTACATAGGCAAATCTTTCAATTGTAAATGCAAGTTCCATTAAAAAAAAACAGAACTCTCCATCATGATTAATTATATGATGATTACTGATGGGTGCTTTTCCCATAGGGAAACACAATTGTAATTTTCTGTTATAACCAACTGGTTATAACGGCAAACACGTGATGGGTTTCCCTCGGCCCACGCATGCACCAGTCCCTGGTCTTCATGTGACGTTCCCGGAATCAATGTGGCCACAGTCTTAACCACGCCTTGTAGTCGGCAGTAACTTGATTTTTTTTTAAGTCATCTCCTCCACTGACCGAGAAAACCATTTAAAAAAGGGAGATGTTAAATGGGTACCATATTTCCCTTGTCAGCATGCTTTGACCAATGCTTCTCCCCATCTCTTCAAAGTGAAGCATGACGAATGTTCACAACCATCGCTCAGCAGTAAATTTAATTTAAAAAAAATGTAGACCAATTTAAAAGCAAAATCTCCAGCTTTTTTTCAAATCAAACATGTGCAACACTCTGTGAGAGCCTTCTAACTTGGCAGATCATGCACACAATTGTAACTTGGCAGAATCAGAATGCTGACTGGTCCCCATTTGTGTGAACACCACTGTTTTGCTTATTCTATTTTCTATAATTGCTGAGGCAAAAAGCACCTGCTAACAATTATATAAAATAAAATATGGGGTGGTGTGTGTAAAACTTTATTTTACACACACCCTCATTGTGGGATGTATTTCATAAACCCCTCGGGTTTTGTCCTCAGGGTTTATGTAGCATCCTACAACTCAGGTGTGTGTAAAATCTTGTGACACACACCACCCCATGTATTGTTCTCAATTTAATATGTACAATACCTTAGTCTCTTATGGTAATATGAGTTTTTTCTTAACTCATTGGTGTTCCAGAACTGAGAAGAGGGTCTAAGCAACTAGATAACCCACTCCTACAAGAGACACAGGAACTGCATATAAATCAATATTATAAAATGGGCACCTACAATCATCAAGAACTGTGATTGTCTGAGATCCATCACAAGACCCTTCTGCATCTAGCTCTCACACAGTCTTCCTGGTACTTAGCATTATCACAAATCACTACACCACTGCCAGATTTTAGAAAATGTTTGGCAGCTATTTTTTTCCTTCCTAAGACAAAATGTCACCAAAGTTCTGTTCCATACAGGTCTTCACACTTTGATTATGCAAATCATTCCAGTTCAGCACTAAGCAATACTATCATGGGTTACAGACATTGCTGTTAAAGCTACACATGGGTAGGCAATGAACATGTTTTGAAAACAAACTTCACACTATACAATTTGTCAGTTACGCTTTTCAATTGTGTATTATTTAGCAATTATGAAAAAGCATTTTGTGAAACTTGTGTTATGTGTTCCTCAAGGCAGAACTGCTGAAAGGCTTTCAAAACATATGTGAAAAGTATTTTGTGCTACATCCTCTGATACATATTGTACTAATTGTACAGGAGCACATAATTCAATGCACAGGGTCAGTGGTACTACACAACTTCTATATGTGTGTTTCAAATTTGTAAAACATCCCATTTGGAAACTTCACTGGGGAGGGAGACACAAGCCAGCAAGATTTGTTCACAAAAAGTATGCTAGACAAAAGGATAGACTTCTGTCAAATATACCAGTTTCCCAAACAACAGATTTTTTTGTTTTTTTCTCACTGTCTCTCTGAGTAGACATGTAGGACATGGCTGTCATTATATGTCCATACTTTTTTTAGTTATTTACATGATAAGTAAAGGGTGTGTTTAAACAGCCATGAATTCCCATGGTACACCTGTCCTATATATAATGTAGATAGCTATAGGCAATGTAGTGTGTATTTGAACCATTGCACTTTAGTTTCATCGAAAGGTACACATGTGCATAACCAGTGTCGAACACTATAGATTCCAAAGCCCACAAATCTCTTCATTCCATGCAATGTGAATTATGTCCAGTATTGCAGGCTTGTGTCCAATGACTCTCAAAAAATAGCACAAAAGCAGACTGACTTCTGAGAGCTGAGCATGTTTGAATGTATATAGATTTAAGATGTACATATCCTCCCACAGTATTGTAAGGGTTAAGTCAAGAGAGAGTTGGAAAACATTTCTCATTTGCAGCACCCCGTCCCACACTTGGTTTACAGTGTAAGCAAGGGATTCTTGTTCCTGTATATACCAAGGCTTCTCTGTTGTCTCCTAACACTTGCAGATGCATTTCAAATGGGTGAGATTATCACACCTGTAAAATACAACAAAGCAGAATAAAAGTGATACATAATGCGAACGACTCAGAAACCAAATGATTATGGCCATCATGTTTTGCATCATTCTCTTTCCTATGGTGTTCAGGAACACAACAAAAAAAAGAACAAACAAAAGCAACCCTGTGTCACCCAAATAACTGCTGGATGTCAGGGACTTTATCTATTTCTTGTATCTCTAAAAAATAGTTATGAGCTAGATAATCGCAAAGGGATAAGCAGTATTCAGGGAAGTACAATAAGTTAGTCAACAATTAAAAACTTCATTTAATAAAACAGCCATACAAGATGTTCACACAGGTACTACAGCCATAAAGGCCCAGACTAATTACCCTTGCGTACACAATGATTCTTTTGCAAGAGTCAGCATTACACACACATTATCAAAAGTGTTTGTTTCCATTTGAAATGCGTTACATTTTCTGTTTGATTAAAATTATTTGCTTTTCTCTTTTGATACAGTAACTTGCTTCATATAAAAATGTTACTGACACTTTATGCTGAAGAGCCCATCTGACTTTTTAAAATAATTTTGATGTGTGTGTGTGTGCATGACTATCATTGCATGTATATGCGCATATCAACATCTTCCTATTATTTGGTGTTTAAAAGGGAAACATTTACTTCCATTCATATCTAAGATTTAAGGAAAATACTCTCTGATGTGATACTATGTTGCAAGACTTGTTTATAACTATCTCCACTTGTAAATAAGCTATAATATACTGTCAGTAGATTTAAAGATGAATCTACATATTGAATAACTAAACATGCATGTACACTGATGAAGCATCAGTGCTTTACTATAGAAATGCATCATAGGAACCATCATGTGCTGATTTGTCTGCTTCTTTGGATTTTAATAAATGAAAATAAATTATTAAGATTGTTGTAGTAAGTTTTTTTTACCTCACTCTGTGTGAAGTTGATTAAAACATGTTCACATTCAGCACTAACAGTTCATATTGCAAACATACAATAATTCTGCATAATCACCACATTTTTGAAAATCTTGGCGATGGTGCATATCTGTAAGTATGTTGGCCAGTACATAATGAAGACAGTCTGAGTAAAAATGGGCTCATGGGGGAAAATCACAGTTGAGCCATAGGCTTTTTAAATGGTGTCCTATGATCAGTGCAATAGCAGATTAATATAAAAGCATATTAAATTAAAATACCACACTCCATGGTTTACAATATGCAGTCAGATATATTAGTGACCTAAGAAACATAAAAAGCCCTTATTGACAAGGAGTTAATATGATTCTTAATGTTAGAAGTGTTACATTGTTAATATGATTACTTCAAAATTGTTACAGCTTGTGTGTCTCCTTAGAACAAACAAAAAAAGAACTGGACACAACATGTGTATGCTGCCCTGCAGCAAAATATCAAATTTAATGCATCGGCTATTAGGAAGAAGACAAAGAGTAACTTTGTAATGTGTATTGGCTAATACTGGTGCTGCTAAATGTTCAGCAATAGCCTGTTCATAACCACTGAATTATTTCAATAACAAAACAAGGACACAGCTAAACTGTGATTGATTTGAATGGGTCACCTTATGCCTTGCATCAGTCTGGGGCAGTGAAAACTGATAGCAGAAGCTAGATCAGCAACTGTCCATCCATCCAGTATCAGGTACACCAGCACATCAAGAACTGATTGAAAATTGGACGTATATGATGCAGGGTACCTAGGTTATGTACAAAGGAGAAGACAAGTAATTGTTTTGGTCCATGTTATCTGGACTAATACTAACTCAGTTTGCCTCGAACACAGCTGCCAATACCCTTCCTTATTTTAAAACGTCCCCTGAAAACTTTCAAATATTTTTTCCTTTCCCTTCTGGATTTATTCTCTCCATTTTGTAGTCAGTTTTCCTGATCTCACACTGGAAAATGCAGCAAATTAAAAAATATATCGTCACATGATTACACCCGTTTATACTGTACACTGATCTCTAAATTAGTTTTGCTGTAAAATGTTTTTCTTGTACAGTACTTACATCAGGATCTCCAAACGAAAACGCAAGTGCATTGCTGAGAAATTATATCAAAGGGTATACCATGTTGTCCACACCTATTAAAAAAATTTATGCTGACAAAGCTTTGTGTTGATAAACAAGAAGAGAGTTCATTGTATTATGTGACTATCTACTTCATGCTAACTGATTCATGTGTTAGTACAGATAATGCAAATATGGAGACTGCAAACTCTGCCTGGGTGCTTACTGCCAGGGAAAAGGAAAGCAAATTGCAGGGTTTTTGTTTTAGCGTATTTAGTAAATATCATTTGGGAGATGTGCCACTGCCCCCCATGTCAACTTCATGTAAATATAAGTATTATAATGATGCAGTGTGAAAAATTCTCAGGCTGATATAAACTTCGGAGTTTGGGGGTTTTAGGGAATTCTGTAGGGTTGATATTTTACTGGCCCAGGGACAAAATAATGTAGTAAAGATTAGAAAAATCTATAATGACACTCCTTTGATGTTTGAAAGTCTTAAGAATTATAGAAGATTTAAATAATTGACTCCTTTCTTCTGGATTTTAAATATGGTTTTCTTTTAAAGGACGGATGGGGGGGTGAGTGAAAAAACAACTGAAATGATTTTAAAGTGTTTGTTATGGATGCTAACTCATCCCATGGGCATATCTACCCATCTCAATATTTTTGCCATGGGACGGCGATCCAACATCAAGGGAGGGGGAGGAACCACTAGACTACCAGGGAAAGTTTTTTTGCTATGAGGACAGCAATCGGAGAACAGGGGAGGGACCACTGGACTACCAGAACTCCATATAGTAATTTACCATTCAAACAGTAAAGTTCAAACAGTAAACAAACCAAACAGTAATTATTTAATGATTGACAGGGGACATGCTTTTCAGTGGAAAAACACATATTTGCTGTGTAGATATACTAAATTTAAGACAAACATCGAACTAAGCATATCACTGGGACCTAAATACAAGTGTTGTGCTGTCCTTACCACGCACTAGTTGTGTACAACACTATTTTAAAAATTGTTATAAAAGCAAGATGGCTGTCATCACAAACAGTATTTCTCTGAGCAGGAACAGTAAAGTTGAAGGAACAGTAAATTTACAGTTCAAACTGTTTTCATTTACAGTACCTGCCTGTCTTACGGCTATCACAAAAATTGTTATAATTCAAAGATGGAAAATATTCATTCACCAAACCATTCAAAGGTATACCATTGGCACAAACCCCATCATCTCTGAAAATTTCAGAGAAAATTTTCATTCCATCTGGTCTATAGATGATGACAAAAAGGTCCTATGTAAAGCAATGAGAAAAAAGTGGTTTTTTTTGTCTTTTTTTCTGTTTTTTATCACTTTATATATAAAAAACCATACAAGATGCCATCACAAAACTTTTCATGTTTTGAGACTCTGGCAGAATGACTGCACATGCCCAGTAATGGGCTATTTCATTGAAGTACACCAAAGTTATTAAGGTGCAAAAGTTTGAATTTAACGTTGAAGTGCTGTACCAATCCTAACTATAGTGACACTACTGTGCTACTATAATATGTAAGATAGCTTACAGAGGCACGCTATTCATGGTGGTGTTCAGTTTGAATACAAAATGCCCAATAAAAGAATACAGGAGATGAACCATTAATATAAAAAACAAACATGTTTTAATGATAATCACAAGATATAGTCACAGTACCATCAACATAAAGACGTTCCTGTCCCATTTGAGGGTACAATGTGGATTTGGTGTGAACACTTTAAAAACTGTTTAACTGTTCTTTTGCCTTACAATGGAGTTGATATATCAGTGTATTTCAGAAAGGTCCATGGCATGATGGAAAACTCAAGGCGTGAAGAATTGAATGCAAGTGCAGTATGTGCTTGCCCCGCATTATGAGTGCAGTTTGTTTCCAGAATCACTACATTTAGCCTTTATTTTGTTGTTTTAATTATCCTAAGTTCAAAACTACCAATAACACAGAAACTGGGTGTCTCCATCTTTTTAAAAAGGATTTCGTTTTTCATATGCTTGCACATTTTGTCTCCATCAGTCAGTGTAAACATCCTGGGCAGGCCATTTATTCTTTTGTCTGTGTATTAGTGAGGGTTTGCTTTTCTTTCCTCCACCACATCTTGTTTTATCTGCAGGTCTCTCCTCCCTGGATGGATTTAACCTATTGGCATACTTGGAGGCTTGGAGACTGGTTCTTTACCTCTTGGACACTGAGACCCCCTCAACATAAGCAGGGCTGCAAGGGGCAGGACAACAATGGTGAGTGTCTTTTAGGACCTCCAGGGTTGGAATGGGGTGAATTAAACCTCACTTGTCCACTGGGGGCGGTGGCAGTGAACCTCATATCCAATTGACAAATACTTGCATAAGTGCACAAGCATACCGAACCTGGTCCTGAGAAGAGGACAGTATGATGCAACTAGATCACTTCTTTTCTGTACAGGAGCAGATTTTATTTCAAAACCATATTGAAGATGACATTCTAGGCAGCATATAAAATAATAATGATATAGTAAAGTCCAAAGAGTAGTCAGCAGGAGGTGAGACACATACCAGCCAAGTTTAAGGCTGAGCTGAGTGAGATATTAAGGCAGAAGCTATTAAAAAAGAGCTCAGATATTAAAAAAAACATTAGTTTGAAATAACAGGGGAAATAAAATGACAAGCATTTCCAGTTCAGCTTTAATACTGTATGTTTACTGGATGCTGGACTGGACAAAGACAACCTATCACTATTAGGATCCGAAGAAAAATGGAGAAGTGAAGCAAACAACAATGACAGAAACACAGTTCACAGATGAGCAAACAGTTGCTGTCAATTGATGTCAGTACCTCTTTATTTAACACAGAGAAGCACCTTTAGCAAAATCAGCTGCAGTGACAGGTTATACTCATTTACAGGGAACAAAGCCTGAGTTTCCTTTCCCCTTGTCAATACAGAGTTTTTCTTGTTGCAAAATTTAAAACATTGGCCCTCTGCCACCGCACTGATATTATCATATCATTTTGTTTTGAATGTTAAGCATGTTATTTATTTGATTGCCACCTTATGTTCTGCAGATTGAGGGCATTGGTGAGGTTGGTGGGTGTGGGTATTGGGTTTGTTTGTTAGGAAAGCAGTGGCAGTCAGTAATTTGTTATACAGTGCTGCAAACATCAATATGCTGAGAGAGGAAGATCAGGGCATCTGTTGACAGCAATGCGACTGGTGATATTTTATTAAACCCATGTTTAAAACATAAATTATACAGCCTGTAAACAATCTGACATCAGGGTCATTTGTTGATTAAGAGTAATTATTGTGTGTTTGTGTTGTGAGGTCAGAGGTTAAGAAAGAAATTGCCACATTGGAAAGACGAAACAGTAAAATCTAAATTACAAACAACACAACGCACATGGAGGTCACAGTACCTGAAGCTGACTTTTCTGTATAAAAGTTTCTTAAGTGCTGCAGCATTTCTCTTTGACTTCAATGCAAAGGGAAAAAAGGCTTTACAGCTATTATTGTTGACTGAGGCTGATAATAAATTAAACATTCTTAAAGCTCCACCAAACATGCCCATTTTCACTAGAGCAGATACGCATGAGACACTTGTTCACATAATAAGGGTGCCTCCCATGCCCTGAAATGGAGTGTTGTGGTTGGTCTAGATAGCCCTTTTAATCAATAATACTGCATGTATTACAATTATGCAGAGCATGCTTAACATGTACTGCATGAAATTGCAGTATACTGTCACAGTAAATAATGCTTCACACGTGCACTCATTCCTGAAATGTTTTTGTTTTTTCAATTGTTTAACCAGGTAAGACACATTAAGCTGAAAGCTTGTTTACAGGTGCAATCTGGGAGCACAGGGGAGTTAAGTGACTTGCTCAGGGTCACAGAGTATGCAAGTGGGGGCTGTTGCATTGAAACCCAGGTCTCCAGATTTGCAGCTCAGAGCCTTAAACCACTGCACTATACTGCCTGAGAAATGAGAGAAGTCATTATACAGGAAAAAGTAAATAACAATTAAATGCTGATTTTTGCATTTTAACAAGTGAAGAATATACTGTAATACTGTTAATTTAAGAAAATGAATAAAACTTTCATTTGAGTAATACTGTATGATGCTGCTACTGAAATACATGATTGGGATGATTAGCAATTTACATACATGTGTATGTATTTATTAAATTGCTGATGACAGGGAAAGGACATCTAGAGAGTTCTACCTATGTTCAGTCATATGTGTGTGTGTGTGTGTGTGTGTGGGTGTGTGTGTTGGGGGGGGGTTATACGGGTTATACAAATGCCAACCAACCAAAATTGAATTAGATTAATTTGTCGATGGTATTTTACTGAGGTTCTATGTCATATTAGTGAATGCAAAATGGTGACAGCAAAACAGCGAGGGAAAAGGAATGACCGTCAAATAACAGCAATTGCCGAAATGGCAAGTGAGTTTTGGCTTGGGTTTCACCACTCGTGACGTCCTTTGTGGGGGGCTTTGCCCCCCATCCTTTTTATATATAAACATCTCCAGGGGGAAACACATTGGGGAGTGGAAGAAAGCTGTAGATCACCTTTTCGGTGATCGCTGTTTTTGCAGGGTTGCCCTTTTCCCCTCACTGTTGTGCAGTCATGATTTTGACACTCATGATCCTGCACTCACAGTTTTCACAGGATACTTTTCAGTGAAAGGTGAAAATTTGCTCCAGAAGCCCAGTAATTTCCCCTTCTCTTTCTGAGAAGTGCCATGGGATCTTTAAGGTCCACGAGCAACCACCAGAAAAGGAAAAATCATGATGGTGGTCTGACTCTCCAGTGCTGACCGATCGGTACTGCAGCTGGTGGACACAGCACTAGCCCCATAGAAATACAACAAACAGGAACAGCTCACTCAAAAAGACAAGGAAAATAAATCAGTACTGTCCATGGTTATAAATACATACAACCTAGCTCTGTAGCAAATATACATGGAACTGCGCTGCAGCATTTCTTCTTCAGTTTTATGACTGCATGTTGAGTTGTTTGTTCATAGTCATAAAAAGAGGATTATCTAATCAGTTTTTGCTTCCTTTAAATTGCCCCCACTCACCCTACACAACACCATTTTTCCTGGATGTCTCTATCACCTGCTCAATATACAGAGCAAAAATGGACATACTTATAATAGCTGCGAATGCATCACATAGCTTTCACTTTTTCCCACCTAAATCCTCACTTGTTTCTATTTCCCTTAGAAAGTGCTGTATCATGGCACCAGAGCTCATAGCACTCATTTCCTAATACAGCCAGGTGGCTGTACCTGCCTTACTCACTGTGATTAAAATAGAAGCTCCCCCCCCCCCCCCAATCCAACACAGAACAGACTGAAGAAATTGTCGATTTACAGGAGAACTAGACAAGATGTCAACCCAGCCCTTCCACCCCACCCTTTTTTATTTTCCTGCTACTCATAGTTCTTGCCTATGAATTTCCCTACACTAATTTAAGAGATCTCCCTTGCCCTCTCACCCCACAGTGCCCAGCAGAAGTCCACCTGTGGACTCAAACAAGGATGGCTAAAGGAGTCCTTTCAGCAGATATCACTCTCAACAACTGCCCGACACTGCTGCATGCACAATGGGTAACTTGCTGCTATTCCATTTTTGTCTTTCTGGTATTTTGCTCTGTTTGGTCTTTTCCTGGCTCTACCTGAAATCTGTGCCATATACTTTTTTTTCCACATTAATATGCTCTTCACTGACACTTCACCTCTGTCCCATAAATAGAGCTATTGCAACACTCCCAGTCTCAAACCACTTGTTTCTTGTGTTAGATTGAAGCATACACAAAGGGGATAGTTTCTTTCCTCGCTTATCTTCTATTTTTTTATTTCTCGTTTATCTTTGTATACTGCTCCATTTAATCTTTCCTCCTTCATAACGACAATATTTGTGGGCATTATTCATAATGCTGTGTACCAAATTTGGCACTGATGTATCACACTTTTATGAGTTCTATAACTTTTATTCTTTCATAGGTATTTAATCCTTTGCAGTTTCACTCCCCCATTATTTCCTGGCATTGTTTTGCCTTTTAGCTTTAAATCAGGGACTGTGTGTTTGGTCAGTCTTTTGGAATTTCCTCAGTTGAGTTTCCATTTTAGAAATGATACCTTCTACAGCTGTTTAGCTCTGCACCCTGATTTGCTTATGCATTATGTTATAGGGTTTTCGAACATATCTGGAGCTCTGTTTTTTCCTCAGGTATTTTGGTATGGTTCAGAATTAACAGGAACCCTAGCACTATCAACATACAGCCATTTTCTACCTTGCAACTAGCAGCACCATCTATTGTCCCCAGAACCCCTCCAATAAAGACACCGGCAAGAATGTTTGTGGTTGCTCAGTTCTGCAAATAGTTTACTGATATTCCAATTTCCATATTTACAATAAATGATCACTGTCATTGTCCTTTACACACCGTTCAGCCATATTCATAATACTTATACATATATACATTGTATCGCTCACATTGTATGAATCATATTCTTGTTCTATTCCTCCCACCAATTTTCCTTCTTTCTTTCTGCCCCCCCAGACGTACATCATGGGGGTGGGCCCTGTTGCTTCCTCTTTGTTGTCAAGGGGTACGCGTGTACACATCATGCCCCTGCTTATATCCTATCACCCTGTGTCCTTTGTCGTGTTTTTCTTTTTTAAACTCCTCCCTACTTTCCTGTCCTACTCTTCCTTTTTCCTTTTTTCTTTCCATCTTTTTGCCATCCACCTTCGGCAGTCCCACTGTAGTCCAATACCATTGTGCTCCACCTACCACAGTGGTGCGCTGTGTTCCACCTACTACAGTGCTCCTCCTGCTACCTCCTATGGGGCGGTTGGGGGAGAAATTCCTTTGGAGCAAACTTGTGGCCTCTTGCTCCTGTGCAGCCCCTTTTCAAGCCCCATTCTAGCCCAGCCCACTTGCCTGGACCTACCAATCCCTGACTGCCAACTCTATTCCCAGCTTTCTCTCCCCCCCCATGACCTCACCAGGGCACTTATTTCCTCATTCTTCTTGCTATACCCCCCCCCAAGCCTCCACTACTTCCTGTCTGAGTCTTGGAACAATGTGGTATGCCTCTTTAAGCTGGGCAACCACTCTTTGTCCCCAGAACCCCTCCAATAAAGACACCGACAAGAATGTTTGTGGTTGCTCAGTTCTGCAAATAGTTTACTGTTACTCCAGTTTCCATATTTACAGTAAATGATCACTCTCATTGTCCTTTACACACCGTTCAATCATATTCATAATACTTATACATATATACATCGTATCACTCACACTGTATGAATCACGTTATTGTTCTATTCCTCCCACCCATTTTCCTTCTTTCTTTCTTTCTGCCCCCCCAGACATACATCATGGGGGTGGGCCCTGTTGCTTCCTCCTTGTTGTCAAGGGGTACGAGCGTACACACTGTGCCCCTGCTTTGATCCTATCACCCTGTGTCCTTTGTCATGTTTTTCCTTTTTAAACTCCTCCCTACTTTCCTGTCCTACTCTTCCTTTTTTCCACTAGTCCACCTCCAGCTTGCGATGGACGGTGGGCTTCCCCCCTTTCTCCAACCCCCCTTTCATTTTCTTTATCTTCACACAGCCTTTTCCGTAACCCTTTGCCTCATCCACAGCTCAATGGCATTAGACATTTCTTGATTAAATAGTGCCAGCCACAGGTCTGAAAGATGTACTCTGTCCCCGCGGAAATATTCGTCTATCAGTTCCAGAATTGCATGGTGAATTACCACTCCCCCCAGGGCCTCGAATAACCTGCCTACCCGTGTGTTCATCCTCTTCCTAGCCCTGTCCATATCCTTGTGGCTCTCCTCCCTGCACCACACCCTCCGAGGGGTTATGTCTGACCAAGCCAATGTCACATCTGGCCACCATAGCTTAATTGTCTCCACATCCTTTTTTATGTGGAAAATATGTCCAGCTATGGCCGTATCCCCAAGTCATTGCCACCCAGGTGTCTGATGATGAGGTCTGGTTTCCCGTGGACCTTCCCAACTTCCCTCAGTTCCGGCAATAACTGCACCCACTTCATCCACCTTTGACCTTTCCACCTCAAATGGATGACATCACTATTCAGGTACAGCTGCTTGCCCCCTTGTCTCCTGGCTGCCCACTTCTCCGCCCAGTGGATAAACGAATGTCCACAAATCCATGTCTCTAGTCTCTTGGTTTTGCCTGTATATGGAAAAAATACATTATTTAATAACAGCACAGTTACCCCCCTTTCCGCTGTACTTGCTATGGGAAACAAAAGAAAAACCATTAGTGTGGAACACTGTGTATGTATTTCTTGTAACATTCAGACTTTCACCTTCCCTTTTCCATGATTGCCCCAGCTGTGCACCCCATGCGGCCAGCACTGATACTGCTCCATTCCTGAATGAATGTGAAGAGTAAAGTTCGCCCAAAAATCAGTCCCTTGCACAGCACTGCCGTCACCTGATATCCTGTGACTGGCTTCCCATTACCATGTATGAATAGGGTGGATCCTCCCCCAGTGGGCTGCCCTGCTGTGTACTCATACAAAGTCCCCACCAGGCAAATGGCTGGGTTGCTATGCTTCCGCAACCAAACTCTGTTGCCCTGTCCTTGTTGGTCTGTTTTTGACCATCTTACCCTTACTACCACTGCCTCTGTGCCCCACTCTATGTCTTCCCACTGCAGTCCACCTCCCTTGGACTTTCCGCCATGGCCCACTGCCTCACTTAGACTGAAAGCCCCATCATACATACTCAGATACAGGGCCTGAAACAACAGAGCCTCACTACCTGAGCTAGCTATGTGGTGCAGTACCCCCACCAGCCTAGCCAGTAGGCCTTCCCCTATTGGTTTCCTGCTGTCTTGCTTCTTGTCATTCCCCCGGGCCCAACCCTGCATCATTCTGCACGTCAGGTTGCTTTTCGTGGGGTCTTCCCATCCTTTTAAGTTACATACTTGTCCTATGGCTGCCAAATGCACCCCTATAGTGGCATGTGCCCAGCCCTGCTGCCACTCCCCCACTATGAATCTGGCCACCTGCTCCTGTGTTACTGCACCACTTACCTGTCCACTGAATTGTTAGCAAAAATTTTAAAATGCCCTCCATGAGTTCTCATAAGCTCTAAGGGTCCTTGGGGCCCAGGAGTTCCAGAACAATGTTTCAGCTCCCCTGATCCAATTGTCCATACGAACATCAGAATGGAAGTCCCCTCGGCCAATGCTCCGGTTGCAATGGTCCAGAATTTGTCCATCTGCAAATGGAAGAGGTGCAGTCAGCTATCACGTTTTCCACACCATCGATGTGCATAGCCCTGAATGACATATTCAGTGTTAGTCCTAAGCACACCATCCTCCCTAAAACCCTTGTCACCCTCTCTGACCTGGTCAGCTTTTTGTTCAGTACCTCAACCACTGCCTGATTATCACTCCAAAATGTGACCTGCCTGTTTCTGAGCTCTTTCCCCCATACTACCATTGCCACCCATATGGGGAATATTTCTAGAAATGTGATGCCCTTTGTCACTTTCCTTGTAACCCATTCTTCAGGCCATGGTTCTGCAAACCATTTACCCTGGAAGTAACCTCCCATTCCTACAACCCCCCGCTGCATCTGTATAAAGCTGCAAGTCCATGTTATAAAGCCAATCATCTTGCCAGAATGTCTGCCCATTATATACCTGCAGGAAGTGCTCCCACACTGCCATGTCCTCTCTGGTACCTTTATTTATGTCTATTCAGTGATGAGCCTGCTTTGCCCCTCCCATTGTCCATGTGAGCTGCCGTGTAAACATGCGCCCTGGCACAATGGTCCTACATACAAAGTTCAAATGCACCATTAGTCACTGTGCCTTCTGGAGCTGTATCCTCCTGCTACCCCCAGCCTGTCTTAACAACACCTGCAGTTTCTTGACCTTCTACTCTGGTAACCAGTAAAGCTCTTGTACCGTGTCCAACTCTAAACCCAAAAACTCTATCTTCCATAATGGTCCCTCTGTTTTGTCTTACGCTAGCGGCATCCATAATTCCTGGCATAAAGCATTGAAGTCCCCCAGCATCCCCCTTCTCCTTTTTGCCTTCCCCTATGAACAGGAAGTCGTCGAGGTAATGCTCCACTGTCCGGTATCCAAAACATCTGGAATCTGGTATCTGGAACAGCCATTGCAACCAGGTACTAAACATCTCAAATGCAGCGCATGCTACTGAGCACCCCATTGGCATGGCCTTGTCAAAGTATTACCCCCCATCTACCTGGAAACCTAAAAGATCCCAATCCTTCACCCGTACCGGTAATAGCTGGAATGTGGATTCTATATCCATCTTGGCCAGCTATGCCTCCTGTTTAGTCCTGATGAGTTGCACTGCCTCTTCCAAAGTAGCATGGGTAACCCTGCTGTCTTCTTCACCTATGGCATCATCATGAGTCCCCTTCTGGGTATGAAAGGTGGTGTGTCACCCTGTACCCCCCGGCTGTTTTTGGGACCAATCCCTAAAACCACAGTTGCATGGGGTGATTTGAACTGGCCTTCCACCCATCCTGCTGCTACCTTTTGAATTAAGCATGCCAGCAGTGCACTTTTCCCTTGAGTAGACTTAAGGTTCTTTGCCGTTGTCCCCTTCTGAATCCCCCTAAACTTTAAATTAAATCCTGACTGAAAACCCGCCCCCAGTTCCTTGGCTGCCACCAGGTCAGAGTAGCCCACCAAACCTTCTTGAATTGCTGCCCCCTTGATTGGTGTCCGCGCCATCCTAAACTTACTCCTTGAAACCTCAGTTGTCCTGATACTGGGTCTGGTAGGAGTGTCCCCTCCTTCCCCCATTTGCCCACCCTCTGTTACCCCTCTCCCACTGCTGGCCTCGAAATGCACTCTGGTTGGCCCGAAAGGGCTGTTGATACCCCTGTTCCTGTCCCCCAGTGCTCTTTTCCCAGTTGTATCTGCACTTTGCCGCTGGATGGTGCCCCCCACATTTTGAGCAGATATGTCAGAATCGACAGTTAGGCCATGAACAAAATGCCTGATTATACCAACATGCCTTCAATACTGCTCCTCCTCTCCTATCGCCTTGGCCTCCTTGTCTGTTGGCCCCATGTAAATTTCTAACCAAGGTCTATCTGCTAGCATCCCATTTTACATCCCCAAATGCCATCCTATTTCTGAATTTTTCGTCATGCCTCAGCCAACTATGTCCTGGTAATAAGTCAAAGTGGGGTTGCCAACTCTGGCTTCTTCTCAATGGCGATGGCCAAGAAGTAGGTAAAGCCTGTGGACCAGTTTTCCCTGGTCTTCCCTTTGCCTGACTTGTCCTCTTCTCCCTTGCCTAATAACATCACAGCTGCCATATCCTTCTTCTCAAAGCTGTCCTTTTCTTTGAACTTGTCCATGTTGTCCACATTCGCTAATGCGAAGATGTCAACATACTCCCCTTTCTATATTTTCTCCTTTATGGCCGTCGGCACGTGATCAGCTAACCTGATCCCCGGTGCTCCCACTTATCTTCCGAGTATGGGTCCCACCCCCACCTGTCCCTGACCCTTTTATTTCACCTAATGCTTTCTCCAATTGCACCAGCCCATTCTCCACCATGCTTTTTAGCATCTGCTCCACATATTCCTTTACACTGCTTTCTAGGTCACTGCTGGATTACCTGCATGGCTTGGTTGTGGGACACTGGGCCCGGCTAGGGTCTCCCGGTGTCGGCATGAGGCCCTAATGGTGTAACATCATTCCAGGCACTAGCGGTGGGACCAGAGGGAGAGGGTTCTGGCTCTGGTGTGGGGCAGGGGGTGGGAGGAGATTCTGGGCTTGGGTTAATGGGAGGTAGACCTCGAGGAGTCACCGGTGCTGGCACCGGCTCCTTGGGCCCGGGCTCTGGCACCCGTGATCACTTTGGTGCCCTCCTTTCCTTCCCCTGTCCCTTCCCTTGCTTCCCCTTTCTCTTAGTGCCTTGGTCCCCCCCATCTGGCTCCACCACCTCAAATAGCCAGTTAGCCTTCGCCACCAGGTCCATGACTGCTCGATGGCACTCCTTCTTGTTCGGCTTCCCTCTCTTTGGTTCCATCTTTTTGGATACCTACTAACAACAGATAAACGTCATAACCATACTTTTTTTTTGTTACTCCCCCAGACCCTTCCCCTTGTTGCCTCATGCCACTGCCCCCCTTCTGTTAACCCCCCCGATCCTTCTTGTCCCAGTTGTTACCGGCGCGCTTTTGTGGATAAGCATGCTGCTGTATTTCTCCTTTCTTTTACAATTAGCTAATCCATTACAGAAAGTATATATCTATCCTAGAGCAACAAAAGACTCTCTGGTGTAACCAAAAATTGTATGTGGCAGACATATCATTTATATACCCTTATGTTAGAGTTTTGGCCCTGTGTGGACATACAAATGCATTATGGAGGTGCGGTTTACTTTAGCAAATAGACTGGGCCTCCTGGAATCTACTTTCATTTCCAAATGAAGCCAAAACATAGACTTAAACTGTGCTCTGTCGATCTTACTGGATCCTTTTCAGTCAATTGCAATTCTTTATTCCCCCCCTTTACTTTTATGTTTTGCCTCTGATGTTTTGCTAAGTTTTTAATTAACAGTAACTATGTTTAATAAACTTGGTCTTCAGGGAGTTCAGCAAGTATGCAGTCTTGTCCTCATGACTAGTGATTCTGTTTACCACTGTCCATGGAATTCTGAAGAAAACTCTACTACATTCTGCAAGCTCCTGCAGGAATATTATGTGGCTAGTTCCTGTCTAACTGAGGAGTGTCCCTCCTGCTGTAACTCCCCTGCGTGTAATTCGCTAAGAAGTCCCACACAAACAAACCTATCTTAAACCCCTTGTATTCTAACTATGCTGCCAATAATTACTTTTATTTCTTTATCCATTGTACCCTAAATGTCTTTACCATCTGTGACGCCCCCCCAGGCCTTCTACCCACGTGGTGATGATGTCAGACGCCATCCCATGGTAGGCCCAGGCTTCTCATCTGCTTTGTATGTCCTCTTCTTGTGTGTACTGGCACCTTAAACATTCCTCCTTCACCAGGTTTAACCCACCACTTCATGCTTTTCCCCACAACTTCCAGGTCATTACACTACAGGCCTTTTTTTATTTCACTTAGCCATTTTTTCCCCAGTTTACCTGCTATCTATCCCCACAGGAGTTCTACCCTCACCCGAGGTGCTTGCGCTAGGCCACATGGCTTTGCTTTCCCCTCACCCTTCTCCCATTGCTCCTCAGGCGCTGAACTGGACAGCACGCCCAGCCAGGTTCTCACCCCAGCACCTCTCAGTAAAAAAAAACCCTCGCAAAGCCTGCCATATCATTGCGCTTTCAACATTCCACCCTGGGGTACTAAAGCGCCCGTCAGCTGCCACTTCTACAGACTGCTCGCATGAAACACTACCAAAAAATATCCCCGCTAGCTACCACCATAAACCCTGCTGCTAGCCCTGGAGTACCCGATTTCTTCACAGCATTCTCACCCTCTTTCACCTCTCCTCGTTCCACCTCTGGACCATATCGGAAAACAAAAGCTCTGTACTTTACCTCTGTGCAGTCCTGATTTAACCCCCTTACAGATCTTCTTTCCAGTGGTTCGGTTTTCCCAACGATACTTACTGTTGTTGGTATATGATTTTACTTTTTAACTGCTTAATTATCTGCTGTAAAATTATATAACTCCAAATATCTATAAAAACCAAAGCCCACAGGCTGACTTTTTGCTGAACTGATGTGCTTCCAAAGCGAAATTCCTTTGGAGCAAACCTGTGGCCTCTTGCTCCTGTGCAGCCCCTTTTCAAGCCCCATTCTAGCCTGGCCCCCTTGCCTGGACCTACCAATTCCTGACTGCCAACTCTATTCCCAGCTCTCTCTCCTTCCCCCCCATGACCTCACCAGGGCACTCATTTCCTCTTTCTTCTTGCTTTACCTCCACCCCCCTCCCCCGAGCCTCCACTACTTCCTGTCTGGGTCTTGGAACAATGTGGTCTGCCCCTTTAAGCTGGGCAACCCCTCTTTTCTTGAAATGTTAATTGCCCTGCTTTTCATGATTCTGATTCTGGCTATTGGTTTTACATTCCCAGTGATGTTTTATATATATATATATACTGTATATATGTATTTAATTAATCACAAACAGCACATATTTGTACAATCATTTTAGTGTGTTTATAGGATTATTAGTCTTGCAGGTATGACTCTTGCTCTTGGAACTGTATTAATTGGTATGGATGATTTTTAGTTTGATTTAAACAATTAATTGCTGCCTATAAAAAATGACTCATTCTATGCTTGTAGTCACAATCAAGCCAGCATATGTGTGTGTACAAGCCTGCTCCTAGGCAAATCAGTCATGCAAGAAATGATCACATTAAATAGTAACCATTATCAGCAAGCAACTCATCAGTTTCATCCATTCTAGTTTAGATTTCATTTGTTAACACATGTTAGATTCAAAATCTAGCTCAAATGGTTGTAAAAATACTGATTATGTTTTGTTTTACTCATGTTTAATCAATCAATCAATCAATCAATCAATTAATTCTTTATTTAACCAGGTTGAACATCATTGAGAAGAACTAATTTGTGAGGTGGACCTGCATACAGTTACAGAAAAATCATCACAGTGATACAGTCAACAAGGGGTTAGATTACATTAATGTTGGGGGGTGGGGTTGCATAAGATAAACTATACACAGAGGATTTCAATGTTTTTGTTCCAGATGTTTTTATATAAATTATTTAATTTACAACTGTTGTCTCTTGTAAATTTGATCATGTGCTAATTGTACCCAGAGTATGATTCATCCATAATAGAGTATGAGGAGGGGACTCCAAGCTGGCTAGTGGTGGCAGTCAATGGGCTACTTGACTAAGTCATCCTGGGTGGGTGCTCAGTGTGGAAATTAGCTCGTCTGAAGAGCTGAACACAAAGTGGCATGGAGGATGGTTAATTTAATGGACATAGCTTAGTGGAGTAATCGGACTGGTAACAATGAACTTGAATTTCTGGTAATCATCACTCACACCTGCCAGTATCTCATGCATACATTTTTTTTTTTTTGCTGTTACCTGTCCCGTAGTGCTAATAGGTACAGTGTGCTCTGCAAAACAAAAAGGAAAATGGGTCCTGTCTTCCAAGCCAGTGTCTATCTTCTCTATTTGTGAATTAACAATTTGGAAGTGAATGGCTTACAACACACCTTTGCATCTGTATTCCTAGCTGGAAGTTTATTGAGGCACATTGACTGCCATTTTACATTGTGTTGCATTCTACATCAGTATAGTTACCTGCAGTTTGAAGCAATTGCATTACTGCTGCCTCTGCAACGACTGTATTACTCCACCCCCATGCACACGATGCTTAAATCATTCATTTAGGGTCAAATGCATTTGTTCCGCAACACAAACTCTGCTCAAATGGTATATTTCCTAAAACTCTCTCTATGTCTAACTGCCTATCCGTTTGTCTATCTATTTTTTTCAGCTATACAGCTGATGCACCGTTGGTGGTTCTTCACCTCCGTACCACATTCATGCAGTCTGTTCAACACTCTTGTGATCTCTGATTTGAGAGATAGTCTGTGTGTGTGTGTGTTGGCTCCAGTGAATGACCCTGCTTGCTGTAAGGCTTATCCACTCCCTTACTCTGCTCTGATGCCGATGTCAACACCCCCATCCATCCTCTCCATGAAATTCATGGGGCTAGCTTAGCATATGTCTGGCAGAAAATAAATGAAATGGGGCTTTGAAACCCTTCTGTTGAAATCTGTTGAAGCTTCTGTGTTTCTGGTACAATGGGGCTTTGTTACCGTAAGTGTCTGCTGCAAATGAGCTGTCTAACTCCTGTTTCTCCTGAAGTGGGACTTTTATAACACCTATATTTCTGCAGAAAATACGGCTTTGTCTTCCTTATGTTGCTACTGATATGGTGATTTGAAACACCTATGTTTCTGCAAAGTCGTGTCTTTGTAACCCCATTTGTTTCTGCTGGGATGGGACTTTCTGACCCCTATGTTCCCCTTAATATGGGACACTGTAATTCCAATGTTTCTGTTGAAATGGGTCTTGTAACCCCTATGTTTCTTTTAATATGGGTCTTTTTAACCTCAATGGACTTTGTATGTCTCAGCTGAAATGTGGTTTTTGTAACCCCCATAATTGTACTGAAATTATGCCACAGCTTCCATATCACCAGCAGCACTTTGGAGTTCTAAGTGAAGAAGCAAGAACCTGAATCTACTCTGCCCAACACACTTCAGTCTTAGTGTTTTTTGTATACCAGACATGCCGAATGCACAAAACAAGTGTCTCATCTAGCTCAAATCATCACCTTCCCCACTTGTTTACATTCTTCGGAAGTCTTAGGTTATTACAAGTGTTATAACGTGTCAATAAATATGCAAACTTTTAAAATGTGACCGCAGTGTTTTATTTACTTGATCCAAATAAACTTGCAACAGAAATGCCATAAAGTGGATTTCTTCCAAACTGAGTGGCAACTGTAGAATGACTCAGTTTAATGCTAGTTTACACTGCCATTTTTGGACCACAGTAGCCCAAGCCCTTAGACTGCTCCAGTGCAAAAGTGGTAGTGTGGAACATTACCTGATCATAGTAAGTCACTCCTTACTCTGTTCCAGAATCCTCTGTAGAGTTGGGAACGCACAGCAATGTGATTAGGGTATGCTGCCATGTGGGCTACTAACATCACTCACATTGCTGTAAAGAGTTCAAACTGCAGACCTAACCCTACCCTATCATGTAGTGGTCTTTTTGTGCATGGCAGTCACCCTCCACAGTAGCCCAATATTGCACTTCCATAAACTGAAAGCATGTAATGACCAAGAAAATTTGATTGTGTGGTTTGGTGTGAGCTAACATTGTACTTTCTTCTTAGCACAGTACATGCAAACATTTGAAGGGAGTCCTTTTATGTGCTGTACATATTTCTTATTATAGGTTTGAAATATATGTACAGTTCAATTAACAGTAACATCAGCATGGCTAACATCACCCTTCCCCCAATCTCATGATTACCAGTATCAGCTGCATGACTAACACCCGACCTCTCTCAAACTCATGTCTCCTCTTGAGTACAGTTCACATCGGAGCTAAGAGGGTCATATATATATATATATATATATTTACTAATATATAAACTTGGCTTCAGCCAAATGCCCTTTGGGGTAACCCTTGCCTCAGTGCTTGCGCACAGAGGTTCTTTGTCTTATATATATATATATATATATATATATATATATATATATGTGTGTGTTCATGCAGCAGCACAGGAAACATAGAAACATAGAATTTGATGGCAGATAAGGACCACTTGGCCCACCTAGTCTGCCCATTTCCCTACCTAATGGATAAGCTGCAGATCCTAGTTAACAAACAGCCTACTTCCTCCTACCCCCACTAGAATTGCGTTATGTCTGTCCAATGCATTCTGGAATTCCTCCACTGTTTTTGACTCTACGACCTCCTCAGGAAGGCTGTTCCATGTATCCACAACCCTCTCTGTGAAGAAATACTTCCTCACATTACCTCTGAGCCGTCCCCCCTCTATCTTCAAATTGTGCCCCCTTGTTTTTGCACATCTCTTTTTCTGAAAGATGCTACCCTCTTGGACTTTGTTGATTCCATTGAGGTATTTGAAAGTTTCTATCATGTCCCCCCTTTCCTCGAGGCTATACATCTTTAGTTCCTTTAGTCTTTCTTCATATGTCTTCTGATGCAGACCCTGCATCATTTTGGTTGCCCTCCTCTGGACAGCCTCCACCCTGTCTATGTCTTTGCAGAGATGGGGTCTCCAGAACTGTAGACAGTACTCCAGATGTGGTCTTACCAACTGTCTGTACAGAGGGCCAACAAATTCCTGTTTTCTACTAGTGATGCCACTCCCTATGCATCCCAGTATCCCCCCAGCCCTCCTTACTGCCTTCTCACATTGCTGGCCCACCTTTAGGTCATCTGATTTGACTACCCCCAGGTCCCTTTCCATTTTTGCTGTTGTCAGTATCTCACCCCCCATTGTGTACTCTTCCTCTGAGTTTTTGTTTCCCAGGTACATTACTTTGTACTTCTTTGAATTGAATCTAAGCTGCCATACTTTTGACCATTCCTCTAACCTTGCCAAGTCCCTTTTCATCCTTTCCACCCCACCTTGTGCATCAATCCTGTTGCAGATCTTTGTGTCATCTGTAAAGAGACATACTTTCCCTTCCAGTCCCTCTGCAATGTCACTTATAAAGACATTAAAAAGGACTGGCCCCAGTACTGAACCCTGAGGTACCCCACTAGTAACCCTCCTTTCTTCACTGTGGACTCCATTTACTCATACCTGTGTCCTGTTGTCCAACCAGTGGTTTACCCAGACTACCACCCTAGGACCCACACCCAGGCTGGCTAATTTGTTTATTAATCTTTCTTTTGTGCAGGACTGTGTCAAATGCCTTGCTAAAGTCTAGGTAGGCCATGTCCACAGCCCCTCCCTGGCCTACTGCTTTGGTCACCCAGTCAAAGAAATCTATTAGATTTGTCTGACATGACCTTCCCACTGTGAATTCATGCTGCCTTGGGTCCTGTGCCCCACTGACCTCTAGGTACTCAACTATTCTTTCCTTCAGAGTGATTCCATCATTTCCCTACCACTGAGGTCAAACTGACAGGTCTGTAGTTTCCTGCCTCTGTCTTGCTCCCACTTTGTGAAGGGAATCACATCCACCCTCCTCCAGTCCTCAGGTACCACCCCATCCTCCCATGATTTATTAAAAAGGGTAGTCAGTGGTGTTACTAGTTCTTCCCTTAGTTCTTTTAAAATTCTGGGGTGAATCCCATCAGGCCCCATTGCTTTATCCACCTTCAGTTTTAAGAGTTCTTTCAGGACCCTTTCTTCTGTGAAAGGACTAATATCAACCCCTATCCAGAGTGCTTCTATTGACTGGATTAGGTATCTCTCCCTGCTTTTCCATTGTGAATACTGAGCAGAAGTATTCATTCAGTATCCCTGCTTTTTCACTGTCGCTCTCTGCCTAACCACCTTCCTCTTTGTTCAGCTTGAGTATCCCTGCCTTAGTCTTTCTTTGCTCCCTAATGTACCTATAAAAGGTTTTATCCCCCTCTTAACTGAGTTGGTTATCTTTTCCTCGGTTTGGGCCTTTGCTATTCTGACCGCCTTACCTGCTTCCTTCTGCTTTAATTGGTACAGTTCTCTGTCCTGCTCCTTCTGTGTTTCCTTATACTTCCTGAATGCTATCTATCTTTACCTTACCTTCCCCGCCACTTCTTTTGAGAACCATATTGTTTTTTTCTTTTGTTTTGATTTGTTTATTTGCTTCACACAAAGACTTGTTGCTTCTGTGATGGCGGTTTTGATGTTTCCCCATTGTTGCTCCACCCCACCTTCTTGCCTGTTTGATAGTGCTTTTCTGAGGCACGCTCCCATTTTGTCAAAATCAGCCCTCCTGAAGTTCAGTACCTTCACCTTTGTGTTGCTTGACTCTACAGCTAAGTTTATCGTGAACCACACTGTTTGGTGGACGCTTGTTCCCAGATGGCTACCCACTTCAAGATCAGAGATCCTCTCTCCATCCCCATTTGAGAGTACCAGGTCTAAGATTACTCTCTCCCGAGTGGGTTCCAAAACTAGCTGTCTGAGGCATGCCCCCTGTAGGGCATCCAGAATGGCCCTGCTCTTGGATGTGGTTGCAGCAAAGGTGCTCCAGTCAACATCTGGCACATTCAGGTCCCCCATCAGCAATATCTCCCCTTTCTCTGCCATGCCAAGGATGCCTATTATCATTTCCTTGTCCATTTCCTCCCCCTGAGATGGGGGTCTGTATACAACTGTATAGGCATCGACAAAGCCTGACTCCTGATGCTCTTAATCTTGCCATCCATAGTTCAGTGGTCTCACAAGTTGACTATGGACTAGTAATTTATGGTTCTGCATCAGACACAGCCCTCAGATGCATCAAAGCAGCATTAAACAAAGCCTGTTAACTTGTCACTGGGTTCGGGCAACTCACACACACGTGTGACTTGTATGAACTGGCTAACTGGCTCCAGTTCTTAGGGAGACTCAGGTTCCAAACCAGCCTTTTAGCTAAAAAAGTAAGTCTTGGCCTGATGCTGTCTGGTGTACAGAAGTGTCTTACTCCTTATGAAAACAATTGTTGTACCAGAATTTCAAAAAGCATAATTTTTTAATTCCCTGATGTCGTACCTCATTAGGCCAGAGGGACTTTGTACACTGTGCCCCTTCATGGACTTAAACTCTACCTCCTGACATTTCCTATCCTGCCACCTTAGGTCTCTTTAAACAAAAGCTTGAGACCCACCTGGTCAAGAAGGCCAGCTGTGACTGCTTCCACTAACACTTCAGAAGACACACAATTGGTCACACGAATTCCTCCCACCCCTCCCATTGTTGAAGCCTCACCTGGTCCTGAGCACAGACCTCCTGATTTTTAACTTCATTAGTTGCATTCTTTGTAATTACCAGGTCTCCCACTATATCCGCACATCACGGGGTCATAATGTTGCAAGACATTATGCTGCAGCAAAATACCGCACTGCCAGTACAGTGTAATATATTGCAAGTAGCATAAGTCTTTGTTTTGCAGGGGGCTCTGCTCCCCACACCCTCATTACAGGAGGCTGTGTCCCTGAACTGCCCCCAACTAAAATAACTAACTCCAGGGGTGTTAACACTTAAATTCACACAAAGTGTGAAAAATATAAAAATTTCATGCATCTGGGACCGGGGATTGAAACCCAGTCCACAGACACACAGCCTCCCTTGCTGCCAGTGGCTCATCTCAGCCCCATGATCTCTTGTCCAAGCAGGATTCTTATCTTGTACCGGGAAGAGTGAGAGGGTGCACTACAGCACATACATCCTTTTGCAGTTTTGCACCCTCTTGCTCTTCCCTACTGAGCTGTTCCTGTTACGTGGTTATGTTGTGCGCTGCAAAGCATGCGACATATTGACACAGTTGGTTATCCACATATCCCTTATTTTTCCTCTCCTTTATATTTTCCTCCTACCTCCCCTTTACTTCTACCTTCCCAATATGTCGCCTTTATCAGGCAGCTTGCCATAACTTTTTCCTCATTACACATTGTTAGTTTCCTCTCCACCTTTCTTCTTGTGTTCTGGCATCCTTGGCAGTTGTTTCCCTTCCTTGTTACTCATACTATCTCACCCAGATTCTCTGAAAAAATGGCATACCTTGTATTATATTGTATTGGATTGTGTCTTGCTAGAAAAGTCTTCATTTCACTCCAGAATCATGGTCAGACTTTGAATTTTTACATCTTGGACAGTGACAGTGTCTTCATTTTGGTATTCCCCAGTGGTGAGAGGGCCTGGGTGTCCAAATTCTATTTACTGTTTCTTTCATGTTTACTGTAAGAAGACTATTGGATTCTTAACTGTTTTTTACACATTTAATGTGAGCAGACTATGAGATTCTCAATCTTGGGCAGTGAGAGTGCCCTGACTTCCACTACTCCTAGGCTGTGAGATGGCCTGGGGGTTTAAACACTACTCTCTGCACACCCAGTGAGAGGGGGTTGCAGAAGATTTTTACCTTCTGGTTTTGCTTACTTTTTTCTGTGCTTTTATGAGAGCCAAGTGCTGGACTGAAATATTTATGCAGTGCTAGGAGGGGTTTATTTTTTAATTGTATTTTTATTTATTTTGTGAGGGTATATTTTATTTTATTTTTGTGTAATTATTGGGTTAGGTATTTTTATTATTGTTAGTTTGGGGGTCTCCTTTTAGGTTTGGTGCTTTTTGTATTTTGATTTTGTTAAGCCTGTGGAATGTGTAGGCCTTTCCCCAGGTTGTGCACTATTTGTCTTCTGCTCTCCATGCCCTCCACCCGTTCTCCCCCCCACCTCTGATGTTGTCAACTTACCAGTGCTGTTGAGCACTGGGTATTGCTCGTAGGAGGGGGGTGGGGGGTGCGGACATCGGAGGATGAATGAACAGGTCTCACATTGGGGAGTTTGGCCAAGAAGATGCCCTGGGGTGAAATGGAGCCTGGAACATGGTTCACCATGTCTAGTCCCCATACCCAAGGGCACTACTATTTTTGGTGGGCAAGTAGCCGGGGCGGCCCCGGAAACCCATCCAACTCGAGCGGTGTTATGCAATGCCAGATCAATTAAAAATAAGACTGCAGATCTTGTTGGAAAAACTGATTTGTCCTGCATCACTGAGACCTGGCTGGATGAAAATGCTGGCCCCACATCAGAGACTGCAATTCTGGCCAGGTACTCGGTGATACACAGCTCGAGACTGGACCATGGGGGTAGGGAGGGGTGGCGGTCTGTTTCAAGAATGAATTGGGCCTCATGAGTGTACCAGTTGAAGAGACTGAATCTTTTGAGTGTACTGTGGCAGCAGGTGTAGGTTGTAGGATAACTCTCATCTACCATCCAGCCAGGGACAAGAAGCAATTTCTACAGGAAGTGGCAGATTTCATGGTTGACATTGCATTTGAGTCACCAAGACTGATGGTTCTGGGTGACTTTAACGCCTGGGTCTACTACTAACTCTCTCAATTTGGACAGCACTTCCTCCAGTTGATGACATTGCTGGGCCTCACAGAAATTGTTACCTCAGCTACTCATAAATACAGTCACTCTCTTGATTTGGTTTTCCTTCTGGGGATTGACGCCTCAGATTTGGGGGTGGAACCTGTCGGTTGGTCAGATCACTACACCGGGAGGTTCAACTTTTGTGCCCCCCTCCGTAGGCCTGCCCCTGTGGAGATGGTCAGTTACCACCCTTTATGGGATATGAGCCCTGAAGGCCTAATGGTGGTGAGCGACCTCTCTGAGTTTCCTGTGGCAAGAATCCAGAGACTTTGGTGCTGGCATATAACAAGACCATCTCCATGGCCCTGGATTCAATTGCTCCAGTCCATGTTCATCCTCTCTCCCTTCGCCCTCAGGCCCCTTGGTTTGATGGGACCCTGAGGGAGTTGCAGTGACTAGGATGAAGGTTAGAGTGGTGCTGGCAGAAATCTGCCATGTAGGATGACCACCTTAGATTGGTAGAGCATTATCAAGTCTACCAGCCAGCGATCTCCTATAAGAAGGCAGAATTCCTGTCCAGGAAGATTGCTGCTGATCAGAACCAGTTGGATCCGCTATTCTGAACTGTGGACAGGCTGTGCAACCCAGCCTGTCTGCAGCTCCGAAGAGCCTTTTTGCAAGTGGAGTGCGACGAGCTTGCTTAGTTCTTTGCGAATAAGGTGGCTGACATCAGAGCGGAGAGCCTCTTGACTTGTTCTTTGGGGGATGCTGTTGATCGGTGCCTGGTCACCTCACCTCATGCTTTCTGGAGTACCTTTGACTGTCTGGAGCTCATGGATGTCATGCGGATTGTCCAGAGTATGCGCCCTGTGTGCTGTAGTTTGGATCCAGGCCCAGCTTCCCTGATTATGGGTTGTTGTGATATTATTGGCCTGGTCATGGTATAGATAGTCCAGTGCTCCCTTGATTTGGGTGAGTTTCCAAGCTTCCTGAAGGAGGCAGTGGTGACACCCCTCCTGAAGAAGGCTTCTTTGGATCCGGACTCCCTGGCTAACTACAGACCAATCTCAAACCTCCCTTTTATAGGGAAGGTTATTGAGAAAGTTGTGGCAGTACAGCTGGAGAACCACTTGACCACCCATAACATCTACGAACCTCTCCAATCCAGTTTTCAAAAGAAGTACAGTATCGACACTGCACTGGTTCGGGTGCTCAATGATCTCCTGATGGCAAAAGTTCAGAGAAGCTGCTCCATCTTGGTATTCCTTGATCTCTCTTCAACTTTTGACACTGTGGACCATGGGGTGCTGCTTGGGCGCCTGAGGTCCATCTGTAGCCTGACTAGTACAGTCCTCAAGTGGTTTATATCCTTCCTCACTGGCAGAACTCAGAGAGTGGTATCTGAGATTTACAGTATTCCTCTGACCCACTCTCTCTGTCATGTGGGGTCCCTCAGGGCTCAGTGCTGTCCCCCATGTTGTTTGCAGTGTATATGCTGCCCTTTTGGAGACATTGTAAGAAGGTATGGGCTGAGGTTTCACTGCTATGCTGATGATACCCAGCTCTACCTGTCTTTTGCACCTGAACAGGATAGTGCTCTCTCGATATTTAACAACTGCATTGCTGAAATCCAGGATTGGATGAATTCAAGCTGGCTAAAGTTGAACGCGGGAAAGACTGAGGTGATGGTTGTGGATCTGGGTCACTGGATAGATGGGATGAGGGCTGGTCAGCACTCTGGACTTCGTCTGGGGGGGGCTTCCAGATCCTTGCCTCTGAATGGGTGTGAGACCTGGGGGTGGTGCTTGATGACAGGCTGACACTACAATCTCAGGTGTTGGCAGTCATCAAGTCTTTCTTTACCATCTTAGGAACATCACCAGGATCAAGCACCTTGTTCCATCCAGTGATCTGCCTACATTGGTCCACACCTTTGTGACCTTGCACCTTGATTATTGCAACTCCCTGAACTTAGGGCTACCTGGGGTTGATATCCACCACCTGCAACTAGTGCAGAACACTGCAGCATGGTTGCTGATGGGGACTTCTCAATCTTCTCTTATTACCCCTGTGCTGTGTAATCTGCACTGGCTGCCGATTTGGTGGCGGATCACCTTTAAAGTCAGATTACTGACTTATAAAACCCTACACGGACTTGGCCCTGACTACTTGAAAGAGCTCCTTGTACCTTACTGCCCCGAGCGACAGCTCCATTTGGCTGACAAGGGGTTGCTGGAGATTCTGAGGGTGCCTTTAAAATCTTCTGGGGCCCATGCATTTATGTACATGGCCCCTATCCCATCAGCTGTGGGAGTGCGTGACTGCGGGGGGATTTAAACAGTAGTAGTAGTAAGTAAGTAGTAAAAATTTTTTATTCATAATATAATGACTATGAATTACTCTACTGAGCCTAAGCTCCTTTACAGAGAGGTCCAAGGTGCCAGTTCCAGTTACTCTTACATCATATTACAATATACATAATAAGAACAATAGTCAGAGCACAATTCTTTGTCAATAAATATGACACAATTCCAAAACATCAACATATACATGTATCAAAACACAGTACTTAACTGATGAGATAATCAGTACATGGACAATAAATACAAATACAAAAATTTCCATACCATTATCCATTCTAGCTAAGCTAAAATCCCCTCAATATTGATATTTTCAATAAGCCATTCTTTTATTGGATTCAACTGAAAATCCCTATCTAAAGGTTTAAACTTCCCAGGTAAGTTATTCCATAGGGAGGGTCCCATACTTAAAAAATGATTATCCCCCCACACCGTTCTCCAATTTGGAACATTACATTCTAGACTATTTGCAGAACTCAATCCCTTAACTGGATTCTTTAAATCAATACTCTCAACTAGGTACCTAGGAACTTTCCCTGAAATACATTTTAACACAAGTATAATTGTACTAAAACCTCGCCTTTGAGATAAGGTGTACCAGTCCAATTCCTTATACAGGTCCACTCTATGTGTCATTCTTGGTGCACCTAATACAAATCTGGCCAATTTATTATACATGACATCAAGCTTGTATAACTGCTGTTTTGAGGCACCCATATAAATCAAGCTTCCATATTCCAATATGGGTAATACCACAACCGTTACTACTAATTTTCTAACTTCCAAAGTCATACTATTCCTTACTCTATATAGTGAGCCCAAGCACTTTCCAACCTTTGTCAAAATGTTTTCTATACGACTATCCCATTTAAGTTTTATATCTAAATAAACCCCTAAATATCTATATTTGTCAACTTGTTGCAAAATACCCCCAGAGTACGTTATAATTTGTAATCCATCTTGTTCAACTTTAGGCCCAGTTCCCCTATGAAATATCATTACCTGGGATTTTTTTTCATTTAAAACTAGTTTAGATCAGAACATAAAGTCCTGTAAGTAATCAAAAGCCTGCTGCAATACTGGTGGAATAAATTTCACTGATAAATCAGCAAAGTATACAATTGTGTCATCAGCATAAAGATGATATTGCACCCCCTGTTGTTCAAATCTCAGATCATTCATATAAAGATTGTATAATATAGGACCCAAAATGGATCCTTGTGGGACTCCTGGCATAATCATTTTTAAATTGGACGACCACTCCTTAATGGTCACCTGCTGTTGTCTTGAATCAAGGTAGTCTATGAACCAGTTTACCACCGATTCAGACATATCACAGGTTTTAAGTCTGGACAGGAGGATTCCGTGGTCTAAAGTATCAAACACCTTTGAGAGCTCAACAAAGATTGCTCCCACTGGCATCCCCCTGTCCAGACCCTCCACAATATCTCCCGTGACCTTTAATAAAGCCATGGTAGTTCCGTGCTCTGGTCTAAAACCTGATTGATATCTATTAAGAATATATTTATCTTTCAAGAATACCTGAAGTTGTTTTGCAACAATCTTTTCCAGAATTTTAGAGATAGTTGGCAACAGGGAAATTGGTCTATAATTTTCCAAAAGCATCCTAGATCCTGTCTTAGAAAATGGTACAATCTTAGCTGTTTTCCAAGCTGGGGGTAATTCCGCAGAAAAAAGAGACATATTGAATAAATTTGCTAAGGATTGGTCTATAACGGGGGCTGCAAACTTTAATAAAATAGTGGGAATGCCATCCATACCTTCTGCTTTGTTGATATTCATTTTAAATAACAAATCCCTAACTTCGCCTCTCATAATAGGGGTAAATTCAAACTCAACTTGTTCACCAAATTGTGCATGTACTTTATCTGATTTATTTATTTCATAATTTCTTTGTGAAGCCTGATTTACATTTTCCCTTCCAGATTTTATTGCATCAGTGCCCATATTAATAAAGAATGTATTAAACTCATTTACTACTTTATTTCCTATATCCAATTTATTTCCATTGATTAGGAAATGACTGGGATAACCCATATTTGGGCCCTTATGTAACTTATTTATTGTATTCCAAAATACTCTTGGATTTTCCATCATTTCTTTAGACAATTTTTTGTTGCAATAAACCTGTCTAGCCTTCCTAATTTCTTTAGTATACACATTTCTTAATTGTTTATACTTAATCCACTCCTGATTTCCTTTTATTAATTTAGCTTGTTTCCATGCCTTATCTCTAGCTCTTTTAATTTTAAACAGATTAGAATCATATCAAGGTGCATTATTTGATTTAATCAACCTCATTTTTATAGGGGCATGTTTATTACAAATTTGTGTAAAATCTTTTTGAAACATATCTCATGCATCCCCCACATTGGGAATTAATTCAAATCTTTCCCAATTATAATTTTCTACATCTTGCATGAATGAGATATAATCAAAGGCCTAGATATTCAAAAGACTTGAGCCATGTGCAATAGGGTTGCACCTGCGCAAGTCCGAAAATGTGCCATTCTGCGATATTCAGCAGGAGGCAGTTGCGCCCCCCAAATCACGCTGAGTAACAGTGCAATGATAATGAATGCATGTGCAACTGAAGGGGGAGGAACCATGCATAAATGGCGCAGTGCGATATTTAACAACATGCGCCATGCGCACTAGGGGAGCAAGCGGAAGTTGTGCCATAGCAGAAATAAGCCAAAATAAAAGGGAGCAAGGGAGAGGTGCAAGAACGCTACAGGGAAGCCACATGAGAGCCAAAGATAGCAGGGAAAACTGGGCAGCAGGGACACACAGAGCCAAGCAGGAAAGGGCACCTAGAAGCAACAAGCACAGGGGAAGTTGTGGGGAGACAGTGCAGAAGGGGTAAGTACACCACACAGCAGTGAGGCCAGCACAGGCAGGTGTTACCAGTGCAGGGGAAGTAGCAGCCAGGACAGCGGGGGGGAATACAGAAACAGCTGCCGGGGGGGTGAACACAAGCCAGGGACATGGCCAATGCCACCATCCAGATGGAGGCCATAATGAGGAGGGTGAGAAGGCGGGCAGTGGGGGGTGTGGCCGTGGAAGGGCCCATCAGCGGTATGCCCCCAACAGGCAGTACCGAACCCACACTAGCTTCGAGCTGTAAATTGATACCGAGATTGTGGGCTGGTACCACCTGAATCAGGCAATACTGAGGCGGCTCTGTGAGCTGTGCAGTGATGTGATGCAGGCACCCACACGGCGGAGCCATGCCCTGTCAGTGGAGACCAAAGTGACAGCTTGCATGTACTTGCTCACCACGGGTACCTTCCAGAGACCAACTGGGGACACCACAGGCATAACCCAGTTAGCCACATCATGCCACCTCACCCAATTCCTCAGCGCACTGCTGCCACATGCTGCAGAGTACATCCATTTCCCCAGCACACCAGCGGAGCGAACAGCAAACATACAGGAGTTCCACAGGGTAGCACGTATGCCTGGCATGCTGGGGGCAATAGACTGCACCCATGTGGCCATCCGCACACCATCTGGCCCTGAGGGGGCCGCACACATAAATTGCAAGGGCTATGCCAGAATCAACTGCCAGGTGGTGTGCAATGCCAGGGGACGCATAATCAATGTCTGTGCCACGCACCCAGGGGGAGCACATGATGCCTTCATCTGGCACCAGTTGGCACTGTGCCACAGATTCGAGAGTGGGGATATCCTCACTGGCCACCTAGTGGGTGAGTATGCAAATCACATGGACAATCATAGGATCTGGGGGGCATGGTCAGAGGTGACATGGGTAGTGGCCTACATGGCCCGGGGCAGGGCAATGCTGATCACCAAACTAACCTCCACCCTCTACACACAGGTGACAGTGGATACCCACTCCGTCCCTGGCTGCTCACACCCAACCGGTGGCCCGTGATCCCATCGCAGCAATGCTACAATAAGGCACACGCCACCACATGTAATGTCGTCGAGCGGGTGTTCAGGATGCTGAAGGCACATTTCCGTTGCCTGGACACCTCTGGCGGTGCCCTACAGTACAGCCCCTCAAAGGAATGCATGCTATTCCTGGCCTGTTGCATCCTGCACAACATGGCCAACGAATGTGGGATAGCCATACAGGTCAAAGAGGGGGACAGCGATGGGGACGATGAGGTCGCCAGTGACAATGGTGATGGGCAGCCCCCCCTTGGGTGATGGGACCCCCGACTGCTCTGGCTGGCACAGCTGCACCGGGACACCATCATGGAGGAGCACTTCAGCCAACCCAGATAAGTCATGGGGCCATGTGCAACCAACAGTGGCTAAGGCACAACCCACAAACATGCATGAACACACACCAGGGGTGCATTCCATCAAGGGAAGTGGCCGGGCATGGAACCACACACACAACCAGGGATGGGTGAGGTCTAACATGCCACGTGGATGGACACACACACGCACACACACACAATGCACCAGACATGCACAAAGGGTAGGAGGCACACTGACCCAGAATGCCACCCCTAGCCACAAACATGTCCACAGACCACCACGCCCACTGACTATCCATGTGTGTGTGTCAGATGCTGAACACCATTGCACATTGGTGTACAGCACAATGCAGGCATCATCATGCACACGCAACTGCAGACAGCAGCTGGGAGGGTGTGCAGATGGACTGTGTGTCCACATGCAGGGCCAGGTGCCCACCCGTGCAATGCCTGCTGAAAGACACAATGCACACTGGGCAGCACCAGACAGTAGCCATGTTGGGAGACAGGTCAGTCACGCGACACAGTGGCCCAGCCACCACGGATGCATGGGCAGCCCCGCTGAGACCCGACAGCACTGACAGGCCAACCACTGGCCTCATGGGGTGGCACTGATGGTCCCCAGGAGTTCCACTGCATGAACACGAATGTGCTCACGCAGGGGTCTGCAGCACACCAAACATGCCTGCGCTAGGTGTGCTCGGGATCCCCACAGCTGAACCCAGTGTCAACAGGGAGGGTGTCACACGACACCAGGAACGGGGGGGTGAACAGTGCACTGTGTGGTGTCTGCGACGCATGGGCACATGACTGTGTGCCCATTGTGGCCATGATAGCAGTGAATGCCTGTGTCTGCCTGTCAATGGCAGTGGTCACATCCTCCCGCAACCAGTCCATCCCTGCCAGGATCAGAGTGGTGTCTCTGCTGCGATGCTCTTCTGCCCACTCCAGAGCTGCACACAGTGCATCCACCAACATTGCAAGCCGCATCTGCTGGTGGACTGATGCTTGCAATATGCGGGTGTGCTCATCCAAGAGGACATCTGCCTCCTTGGCATCCTGTCCCTCAGGATGTGCATAGCCCTGATGCTCAGCACCCCTTGAGGGTGGGCGCTGCACACCAGGACCAGGTCTGGGCATGTCCACAGGTGGTGCACTGATGCCGCCCCTTGACCCTGTACCCCCAAGCCCATTGGCCAACTGCTGATGCTGCCCCTCTGGCTGCCACTCCCCAGGGCTCACTGGTGCCACCACAGTGGCTGCAACAGTCCCACTGTCCTGTACACACACCAGTGCTGCTCCACTGGTGCTGACAGGAACAGGCTGGGACTGTGATGACACGCAGGCCTCCACGGCAGCACCACCCACAGCCATGGCTGCAATGTTACCTGCTGTGTGGCTATCCCATGGCACACACGTGTCACTGCCCATGCCGTTAGTGACATCATCATCGGTGATGGACCCGGCACCAGCCTGAGTCACAGCATGCTGGTATCCATGGACGCTGGCATGCTGGGACACGGGCAGGGCCTCCTCCGCACCTGTCCCAACAACATCAGTGTGGACAGCCAGGCGGGCCCACTGTAACACTGAGCCACGTATACCTGTGGAGGTGGATGGGCCCTCCTCCATCTCCAGCTGACTGTCCTCAGTGGACAGGCCCACCACCGCTGACCTATGCAGACACTCAGGATCTGTAAGGGAAAACAAAGTCGCGTTACTGCATGTGACCTACCCTGCCCCCCCAATAGACAGACCATGATCAACCATGCAGTGACGGGCTACCACCCATCTGGAAGCCACCACCTGGAACACCCTCAATGGCACAACACTGCATGCTTCCAGCAACCCTCTCCTGCTGTGGGGTCAGGTGTACCACCTCCGGCTGTCCCCCCACCTGTAGCAGCTTGTGCTGCCCTGATTGCAGCCACCTTCTCCTTTATCCTCCTCCTGTCTGTGCCCATCTTCTTCTTGCACTCCTGCACGAAGCGCTGGTGGCTGCCATGCAGGTTCACTGCACGTGCCACCTCCTCCCATGCAGCAGCACGGGCCTGAGGTGTTCCCTGCCATCCATTAGAAGCAGCTCCTGATCCAGGCAGGCCTCAAACAGGGCATCGGTCTCAGCCTTGGTGAAATTAGGCCTCCTCCTCCTCCCACCACTGTGTTCCTCCTCTCCCACAACTTGCTCAGTCATTATTTAGCCTGTAAGAATGACAGTTGTTACCTGTGACTGTGCAGTCCCATGCATGTCCCAAAATCCACAGTCCACACTCCCAAACATCATGCAACTCACCAATAGACTGCAGTAACTGACTATGGCCAGTGCAGCCCAATGTCACACTTTTATAGCGCAACCCATGCAAATGAGGCAAGGTGCAACTTTAAGTGGATACAAATTGCAGTGCTGTGCCATTGAATGGCTGATTAGCTGTTTTGCATATGACGACTGAATATCGCGCTGTTGCATTTTGCGCAATTGTGTTGAATGTGCTGAGCCAAGGGCGCAGTTCTGTGACATGCGCAGTACACACCTCACTGCACATGCCCGGGTTGCTGATGCAGGCGTCTGCTGTGCTGCTGATGTGCTGTGTGTGGGAAGCAATGCAGGGCATGGCCACCATTGTGCCAGTGGTGCTACAGCGATGTTCACCTATATTGCGCTGTGGAATGGGCCATCATAGGCACACTGGGGCAACAATGCGGTAGGCCACTACTGGAGGTAGCACACAGGCATCCAGTCATGCTACACACATCGGGTTCCAATGGTGCTGTGCCTGTCCATGCGCCAGAGCCCCTTGACCCTGTGCCTGACCTTTGCCCCCTAGGTGCCATGCGTCAGGCATGGGTGCACCACTATCGCGCTGTTCGGTGACAGTGCAATAGGGAATGGCAGTGCTGTACCGCACAGCATCTGCACGTGGTGGAGCCGTGCTGCAGAGTGCCATTTTGAGATGACTGAGCAAGTAGAATGGCGTGGAGTAGGGCTGCACAGTGGACCCAAGTAGAACTGGCCAACCTAGTGGTCATAGTAGAGCCACTCTATGGCCCACTGTTTGGGGAGGCACCCCTGGACAGGTCCGGGAGCCAGGTGTGGGAGGAGGTGGCCAATGCACTGGAGGAGGCCACAGGAAGGTGGCGGACAGTGGAACAGTGCTGCCACAGGTATGGCGACCTGCGGAGGAGGGAACCAGACCTGCTTGCTCGCCTGCGGTCACGTGCCAGGAGGGGCACGGTGCCATGGCCAGGTAGGTGTTACGTTCACACACTTTTATCTTCCATATGGGTATTACGGTTGTATGTGTCTGGAACATGGGGGAGGGACTGTCTGGTGTTGGCTGTGGTGGTGTTATCAAGGTGTGGGGTGGGTGGGTCTGGCTGGGTGGGAGTGCACACACCTGGGGGCAGGGGGACTTTGCTACAGGATTGTACTGATGTTCCTCTCTCCATGTTTGCACCACAGGGCTGGAGAAGAGGCATCTAGCCCGGGAGATGTGGTGCCAGCAGGAAGACAGGGCCGCTAGGAGGGGCGACGGTCAACAGCACCCGAGGGACCGGCCCGATGATGGTGAGTGCCATACCTCCATGATTACTATTGCATGCTGTGTAACAGGGTGGGCAGTGGGGCATGGCCACCATCCATTGACACCACTGCCATGCACGCAACTTGTTACAGTCAGCACTGTCCAGTAGCACTGCATGTCTGGGAGTGCGTCGATGGTGGTCCATGTGTGCATCGGGTACATGGCTGTGCCACTGCCTTCGCACCACATAGCCATGTTACTAAACGGCCACGGTGGTGCTGTGCATGACTTGGCTGGTGGGTGTGTGCAGCGGTCCGCATGGCTGTATGCACCTGGGTGGGCAGGTCTTGTGGACATGATCACTGTGGGTGGTTACACACCATCACAGAGGCATGTCCCACGGCCGTATGCCATGCACAGTGGGTGGGCTGTATGGGGCTGTGCAGTCACACCTATTGACTGTGCTCCCTTGTCCTAGGTGTCCGCCAGCTGCAGGAGATTAGGGAGGCACTAAGGGAGATCCTCAATGTGGCCAGGGCTTCTTTGGAGATCCTGCAACGGATTGACCAGCTTGGGGTCCGGAGGAGGCACCGGAGGCAGAGCAGCCAGAGCGGGGATCGGGGTTCCCATTGACCATCCCTCTGCCCCTGATATCCCCTACCCCCCTGGACCCACCCTCACACCCCTCCTTTCCTGTCCCATTTGTTCACCCCTGCCCTACCCACCCCCACCTTGTTTATGGCCCTCCCTCGCAACTTTGTACATAGTATTGTAAATAGTTCCTTTTGATATGGTTTTTGAATACAGATCTTTTGATATGAATACTGTGGTGGTCTCTGATTTGCAGTGGGCTATAGGTGCTCAGCTGCAGTGGTGTGCGTGGCGTCAGGGGTGGTGCAGTCATGGGTTATGTGTGTGTGTCCATGGGGAGGTGACTATGGTGTGGGGGTAGCTATCAGTCAGTGTCTGTGGTGTGTGTGTTGTGCCCTGTGCACTGGATGACTGTGTGCAGTGGTCCATGGTACATGCTCTGTGTCCATGGTGCCCCTGTCAGCCCATCCATGGCCTGTGCAGCTGACACCCTTGCATGTCTGTGACCTGCACAGTCTGCTGGCATGTCAGTGGTGGCTGTCCATGCAGGGCAGCCACTGTACCCATCACAATGCTGGGTTGCCTCCTGTCACTGGTGTGGTGCATGTCTGCCTCGGGTGACACTGTGGCCTCTGCAGTTGTTGTCCCACCTCCAAGCCGTGGCTTGTGAGTATTACAGGGGATGTGCACCACTGTCTGTGACTTGAGCTCCGGGCAAATGATGGTGGTGTACAGGTCTACAGTGCCTGCGCAATGTGGCTGCCACTCCTGTGCCATGGAGGACTGCAGGTTGTGTGTACACGGTTTCCATGGGCCCATACTGGGGGCTTGGTTGCCCTGCTACTGCATCCCTGTGTTGCTGTGCCCTTGGGTAGGGGTGGGTGTTTGTCCATGCACTGTGTGGCATCCGGTGTGGTGCATGCTTCCACGCACCACTGTGGGTGTCTGCACTGGCTGTTGTGGCCAGTGCTGGGTCGGGGTGTGTCCTCGGGAGAGTGTGCAGGGTGCTGTACCACTGGTGGTGGTGTCCGGGGCATGCCCTGTCCCATGTGGGGTACCTCATGTGCCAACACATGGTCAGTCTCTCAGCTGTACTTCGGGGGGGCTGTGCATGGTGGCACTGTGTATGCCATTGTTGCATCACTGTGTGCTGCCACCCGCTGATGGGTGCTCATGGTGGGGCTGCCTTGCATGGTTCTGTGGTGCACAGGGTTGCATTGTCACAGTGGGGGTGGTGGCATGCATGGGGTTTCCTGCAGTGGTGGACGCTGCTCCTGGGAAGGGTGTCTGGGAGTCACGGTGCAGGGTGTGCTCTGCATTGGGGGGATGGTGTGGCACGGGGTGGTCAGCCCTCCTTGTGTGCCAGTCACAGCTTGCCAGGGGGTATGATGGGGCACCATGGCCCGGCTGTGGGTTGGTTGCTTGTCTCCATGGGCCAGTGGTTATTCCAGCCCTCCCCCAGTTGTGCAGTGCATAGGGTGTGGGTGGACGATGTCTGTTCTGCTGTGTGTTCCCCTGCCCATCTGTGGCATGGGTGGTGGTGGGCCCCTACCTCCCTGGTTGTGCAGTTGCATTGCCACCCTGCTGCTGGGGAGCATCCCTGGTTGCGCTATGGCGCCTCTGGACTGCTCAGCTGAACATCCCTTATTGCGCTATGGCACATCAGATCTGCTCAGCTTCCCCTCCCTAGTTGTGCTATGGTGCAGGTGGTGCAATATTCAGTTGGCTGGCTCAGTTTTGAATATCGCGCCTCTTGCGCATGGGCGCAATGGACTTGCGCTTTCTCCTGCTATTGCACACTTTTTGGGTGCAGTTTGAATATCTGGGCCAAAGTGTTTAAATACCCTTGTATGGATGATATTTTTAGGTACCTTTCTGATTTTCTGATTTCTTATACAAAAATGATCTGGTGAACAGACATTGTATCCGGTAACACCCCACTCTTTACATACTTATCAGGATTTGAAGTAAATATAAGGTCCACAATAGCTGAATTACCGGGATTAGTTGCATTTAACCTGGTTACATCTTTTATCAATTGTGTCAAATTCAAGGTTGTGACCATATCAATTAAACTATGATGAGCATCTATTTTTCCCCAATCAACATTTAAATCCCCAATTACCAATAACTCATGTGAATTTAGGTAATTCTTCAATATATTTTGCATTTCAAAGAAAACTACTAAACTACTTTTAGGTGGGCAGTATATACCTAACAATAATATGGGTTTAGAGTAGGGTAACTTTATTTCCAATGACAGAATTTCTGCATCAGTCCAATCATACAAATTTTGCTGTTCCTTAATATCAATCCAATTTCTGGCATAAATTACTACTCCCCCATTTAGATCTATCTTTTCTCCACACATTAAAGTTTTCCAAAGCTATGTCATTATCTTGAATTCTTAATTGCAACCAAGACTCAGTGATTATTAGTATATCAGGTTTATAACACACTACCTACTCTCTCAGATAATCAATTTTCTTAAACAAACTGCAAATATAAATATGCACAATCTTCAACCCCTTTTCATTCAACATTTCTAATGTATAATCATTATTCAAATCAACTACAGGCCCAGGGTTTAATTGAACATCCCCACTTAAAATTAACCCCATAATTACTATCAATTTACCCAATCTATACAATTTAGGATTTATTTGTTTCCCCCTCCTTATATTATTTCTTATATTAGAACCCTCAAGAATGGCATTCTGTCCCCAACCACTTAAAACTTTGCTACATGTGCACACCCACTTAATCAAAATAGTCTCATTGTGCATATCCAGCAAAGAAGCCTGAATATCCCCCTGCCACCTAACTAAAACATCTCTCTCTCTCTTGACATGGTACCTTTATGTACTATTGCCAGATGTGAATGCACTGCAACATCTTTTTCCCTCTGGGTAGGGTCTAGGAACTGGCACCCTACTAGTACAATTCTCCACCATAACATTGACATTGTTGCAAGTCTTTACCTCCTGTTAATCTAAAAACTTTAATTTAAGTGCAATACTTGACAAATACCTCAAATTAACAGGATCAGACCTCTAACAGAGGCTATTTCCGTCAATCTAGACAGTTCAACAGAACAAACAGCAGATATCAAAAAAATTGTATATTAAAACTATATAATAGAAATAGAACTTGCTCATGTACAATTCCAAACCAAGCTATCTTTTGGGAACAGTACATAAACAACACTAATAAAATTTCGTACAATAAACATCCATAAATAGATCTAGCTTGCCCCTCTGATTTAAAATTTAAACAATGAGTCAAATTAACTCAAACACCAGTAACTACCCCACCCAAGTCCCTATACAAGCAGCAATATACCTTATCAGTAAAAGTAACAACTTCAAACTTATTTAACTAAAAGTTTAAATTTTATACCACTATAAACCGATATCTGCAAAAATGCTGCTCAACTCCTTTCCTTGTGTCTACAGTGGCTTTTCTGATGCCAAGTGGCGCTCACGCCACATACGCTCACGCTGCAGGCAACGCAGTTCTTTTATAGTATGCTGCCCCTCCTCCTTTGCTGACGTGTGCTCCGTTACACCTGGCCCCTCTCACTAGAGCACAGGTATACTGGGCCAAGGGGGAGCAATGGCACAGGAGCAAACGAAGCACTTTGCAGATATCAGGCTCACAGTTACAACATGTACCAGGCACACAGTTCGATTCCTCCTCAGGCAACAAACAAACATTCTCAATTCCCAGTCTCACAGTTCAGCAGAGCAGACAGCAGATGTAATTAGGCTGAAAAAATGCTGTGCTAGCAGATGGAAATTAGCTCAGTGTACCTGTTCTGGCATTGAAAACTTTTTTATGGCAGTCAATGACAACAAACAGCGTCTGTTGATATTGGGGTCAGCACTCTCATAGACATAAACCAATAGGTCTTAGGTTGTTTTCTTACAAATATTTTCTTTATTGATAAACACCACACTTAGAAAAAAGACCAACAATCATAAACTACAACACACAGAATGCAGCTCACCACCTCTAATGCATAGTCGGTAATCGTCAGTCCTATAAATTATACACCTGCAGCTGCCAATTGCTATTAACTTCTACATGGTGTCTATATTATCTTAGTGCGATCAAAAACTCCAAACTGAATAATCAGAAAAAAGGCGCTTACTATGTAAAACGGCACATCACAATAAGGATTACAACAAAAGCTGGAAAAGCTGGTGTGCTGCTGAGCCGACCAACATGCTGAGAATGGCTTGTGGTGATCTGCTTATGTATCGACCTGCATCCTACGTCATCATCACAGCGAATCGACAATCCAAACCCTCTCCTATTTAACGTGCAAATTTAAAGAGATACACATCAAAAACTCAGTGCTTGTGAATAAAAATGAAAAAATGTGCCTAAAAGAATTGGCTATTACACCTATAAGTTAAAAAGATCAGACTAAATAAATGAGTCTACATATAAATAAAACATAAAACATGTGTATATCATATTAGTATAGAAAATGCACATATGAATTACTCATCACAGACACATGATTAAATAAAGAAAACATTAGTAATAATGCAAGGAAAAAAGGGAACGGGGGAGGGAAGGGGGGAGAAGAGTGGGGAACCAGAACAAAGGATTAATACAAAGCAAAAATCCATTATACAGTATGGGAGACAGAGCCAGAAAGTCATAATCTCCCTTTAGACAGAGCTGGAAAGTCTAATCTCCTACTGATGAAGGCATGCAAAAGGAGACAGAACTGAAAAGTCTAACCTCCCAAAAAAGGACAGAAAACCATTTCATAAGATAACATCCAGAATTCTAACGCTTGTCAATATAGCTATGTAAAGGAATGTATTCGTTAAGCCTTTAGGAACCAAACTTTCAAGTTTAAATATACAATATGCTTCTTTTTGCAGCAATAACTGACTCAAATCTCCTCCTCCTCTAAACCCTGTGTCCACTTTTTCAATACCAATAAATTTGAAGGATGCCGCAGAACCATGATTTGCTTGTTTGTAATGCCTGGCCATAGCATGCTCCAAATTTAAATTTCTAATGGCCCCATTATGTTCTCCTATTCTGCTTTTTAAAGCTCTCTTTGTTTGGCCTACATAACTCATCCCACATGGGCAAAGTAGTAGGTAGACCACTCCTGATGTACTGCAATTTATAAACTCGTTTATGCAATATTTTTTACCCGATCTTGGATGATTAAATTTCTTAGTGTCATATTTATTGGAACAATAGACACAATGTCCGCATCTATAGTTCCCAGTCAGAATTGGGGGCAACCACATCCTTGGCTCATCCCTATGTACTGGAATATATGTATGGACCAAAGAATCTTTCAGATTTTTTCTCCTCTTATATGTTACCCTAGGGACTTGGTCTGTAAATCCTGCAAGAGTCGTATCAGATTGAATTATCGGCCAATGTTTCTTCACAATCTTACCAATCTTTGAGGCTAAAGGATTAAATTGCATAATGAAAGACATGGTATTGTCACTCTGTTTCATTTTTTCTGTCATTAACAATGCTTCTCTATTCATAGGTCCCGATTCTAGAAAGCATACACCACAGCACAATACAGATTCGCCAATGGAAATGACGCAAGCCACAAATATGACAATCAAATGCACAAAACGCAATTCTACATTGTGATATGCACCTTGACGCAATACAGAATGCCAATTGCAACTTACGCTGCAGTTGCGACATACCTGCAGGTGCGCCAATGTGCAACTGAACATGCACCAAGAAAGGGGATGAGATATGCCAGGACGAGACTCTAGAAGTTGCAGTGCCACAACTTACACCAAGACCAGCCGGAGTAACTTACACCAGGTGGGAGCAGGCGTAACTTACACAGTATATAAAGGAGCATAGACAGATAGGCAAGAGACACAGCAGCACAGTACTGTGACAGAGAGAGAGGAGAGAGACAAAATGGAAGGACCAGTAGCAATGCTAGGTGTGCTACTACTGGAGCGCTGGGACAGGCACAGGAGGTGACACAATGCCTGGAACCAGAGGCACAGGCAGCAACCAGGACAGCATAGACCTGCCAGACACCATGCACCATGGCTGTACAGGGTAAGGAAGACATACCAGGACCTGATGCAGGAAGAGTGTATCACACGCTACCAACTGCCCTGGGCCATCATAGACAGGTTATGTCATGACCTCGATGCAGACCTGCGCAGTACCACCTGCAGGGAGCAGTCAGTCCCTGTGGAGGTGAAGGTGACAGCAGCACTATGCTTCCTGGCAACAGGCACATTCCGGAAACCAACAGGCGACACTGTGGGAATATCACAGCCAGCCACTTCCAGGTGCCTACACCAATTCCTGAATGCCATGATGGCCCGCATGGACCAGTACATCACCTTCCCCCAGGAAGCATGACAGCAGCAGGCAGTGATGCAGGGCTTCTACACCATTGCCCAGTTCCCACATGTCATGCGTGCAATAGACATCACCCATGTTGCCACACGTGCACCATCGGTCAATGGTGATGTGTATGTGAATCGGAAGGGCCACCACTCCATGAACATGCTGGTGGTATGTGACAGTCATGGCCACATACTGGATGTGGTTGCCCAGTAACCTGATTCCACGCATGACTTCTGTATCCCGTGAAACAGTGGGCTACATGAGGGATACTAGAGGGGCCAGCTCACGGGAGGATGGCTAGTAGGTAAGTGAACACAGCACAGAGCACTGCATACCTGAACACCTGCACACCATACAGACATAAGTTCATAGGCCACAGAGACTGATGATGTACCATCTATCCAACAGGGGACAACGGTTATCCACAGCTGCCATGGGTGATGACACCACTGCACCACACACACACATCAGCACAGACACGCTACAATGAGGCGCACAGCCAGACCAGGTGCATCATAGAGTGCATCTTTGGGGTCCTGGAGGCACAATTCAGGTGCATTGATAGATCATCGGGGGCATTACAGTACAGTTCAGAAACAACCTGCAAGATATTCATTGTCTGCTGCGTACTGCACAATATCGCAGTGCAACACCATGTGCCACTACCGGACCAGCTGGAGAACGTGGATGAGGAGGACCAGGAGGGGAATGGCAGGGCACACAGACATGTGAGGCACCACCAGACAGATGCAGCACAGGCACAGGCAGGCTAATGTGTGTGACGTGACCTGATAGAGAGGCACTTCGCCCGAGAGATGCCATGGAACAACAGTGACAGCCACCAAACGCCGGGGGAGATGTCCAACAAAACATCACATGGTCATGCCGCCTGGTGCAGTGCACAGGCCACGGTGACACTGGATGATGATAACATGTCCCATGGACTGTGGCCACAATGGGCGGTGCACACACAGCCATCGACATGGAACAGTGTGGGAACTGAGATACGGCATGGAGCAATGTAAGAAGACCAGCACAACAGGTAGGTGGTGATAGGCACGGCACTGTCTGCTGGGGGGGTGGATATGGCCATGCAGAGGGCAACACAGAATATGCATGGCACCACATGACAAGGCAAACAGTAGGGTGGCTCAATGGGCACGGGCAGGCAGCACACCATGAGGGCACACACCTGTGAGGCCTGCAGACACATGGCACAACCAGTAGACACTGACACACATGAACAGGGTGGAACCAGTGCCATGCAGTGGGCCATGCAAGCAACACACAGCAACACACCATGGGAGACATGACAGACAGATTGTGTGAGCAAGGCAGGCACACAGCTATAGTGTGGCATGGGGTATAAAGGGTGCACAGAGGCCACAGGCACAATGCTGGGACGATGTTGCCACCAGGCACAATGCCCCTGCCATGGCCACTGACACATGTAAACAGTGCAACCACAACAGGGACACAGCACCAGGTAGCACAGACCTGTGGACATATGGTGGTGAGACACACCGATGCCCATGCCAGTGGTGCCACCTGCAGGGAACAATGGTACCTCAAGGTGGAAGGGTGCTGCACAGGCTCCATGCCACCACACAGCTGGGAGGTACAATGTGAGGTGGCATGGATGCCACAGCAAGCACGGTGACCCGCAGCACACAGGACACCACGCAGATGTAGCCAGTGGACAGTGCCATGGGCCATGAGCAGAACAATCGGCACACTGACCAGATGCATAGTGAGGAAACACAATGGACAGCAGACACCACCACCAGTGTGCACCCCTGTGCATGGTGACACACACGCACACGGCCATGCACACCTGGATCAGACACATAGAGTGATGATGGCAAATGGTTTAATGGAAACAACAGGAACAGGGATACAGAGAAACAATGAAACGGGGATGGGGATAAACATCAGGCGACGGCAAAACATAGCAACAAAACAAAGTATCCACACCCAAACAGCAACCCACAACAACCCCAAATGCCAATGTGCACCCACAAACAACAGAAAACAGGCCCAACAACTACCCAATCCCACCTACAACAATTAACACAAACACTTATAAATGCCCTCCTGAAATCAACCCACCACACCCATATATACAATCCCACCCAACCATGTCAACTACCCCTCTATACACACCCACCCACAAACACAGACCCACCCACAGTCGGAACGTGCAAACCCATGTGAACTAGGTCTGCTGCAGTTCAGTTTGCAGGGCACCCACTGACCCATGGAAGTGCCCAATGTCCTGTAAAATGGCTGAAAAAAGAGTCACAAGGTGCTCCCAGTCCAGGCCCCCACCCTACATTGGACCAGCCCCAGAGTCACCAGCCGTAACAGGAATGGCCTCTCCCTGCTGCAGCCCTGGCATGGCATCAACTTGCTGTGGTCCTGAGTCCCCTGCTGCAGGTGCAGCGGCGCATGGTGCAGTGCCAGGTGTTGGGGCATCTTTGGCTGCCCGTGCTGCATCAGCCCCCTCCGCGGTCCCATACGGTGCTGCAGCCATGGCCTGGTCCTCCTCTGCTGCATCGCTGCCCTCTGTGGCCAGGCTGGGTGCATGCTGTGTGTCAGGCCCCTGGCGCCCAACTTCAGTGTGGTCCATTGGTTCAGGCTCTGGTGCCATGGTGTCAATGTCCTCAGCAGACACCGCTGCTGAGGAAGTGGAAGAGGAGGAGGAGGTTGGAGGAAGGATCCTGGCCCTCCACTGCCTGTGCTGCGTGCATTGCTGGTACTCAGCAGCATCGCTTTCCTTCACCTCGGCCATCACCCACAGCAGAGCCCTCTGCCACTGTGACAGCCTGCTATGGACACCTGTAGGGATGCTAGGGATGCAGTCAGTGCTGGGCCTGGTCAGGTGGCACACACACATAGGCAATGTGAGGGTGCAGCATGAGCCACCATGTGGCAGTCCGCCATGGCCACGGCACAAGGGGACCACTATATGTACTTACCAGATCTCCAGTGAAGCTCCTCCTACCTGAGGCTGCTGATGCAGCCCCACTGCATGGCTTGGGATGTGCCAGTGGAACCTGTGGGGTGTAGGAATCTGTGGGGTGTAGGGACAGGTGAGTGTGTGTGAGGCACCACATGCCATGGCCACCATGCCAGCACTGCCGCAACAGACGAACAGCCGTAGGCATACATACCTTCACCTGTGACCTGCCCAGACTGCATGTCTGAGTCCCTGCACCTTGCCATACTGATCATCCTGTGCAGGATCCCGGGCTCCCTCCATGACAGGTCCTGCCAGCAGTGCATGACCTGGAGGACAGTCCTGCGTGTGCCGGTGGACTCTGCCATGCGGGCACTAATGGCATGCCACGCCCCCTCCTGCTCCGCGGCACTGTTCCTCTGACACCCAGGTGGCAGTCGCGTCCTGCCCCAGTGCTGCACACAATTCACGAGCATGGCTGTCTCAAGCGGCGGTTGGGTGCATGCCCGCTGAGGCTCAATGAGGACCCTGGTGACATTGTGGTACACTGGCATGATACCTGTATTGGGGAAATGAATGACACATGCATCACTACACAATGGCTCCATGGACGTGGATGTGTTGACCTCCCTCACCCACCATGTGCAACACTGGCCTCCGGCCATGGTACATGGGATAGGACCAAGTCACAGGACTGCAACTGCGGGCCCCCACCACAGGAGGTGCACCACGCACCATCGACATGCACAACATGAAGTGTGGAAAGGCCGAGCAGTGTCATGCAGGGGTCGGGCACACAGTGACTACAGTGCACCAACACACCACCTGTCCCCAGCAGAGGCATGACACAGCCTGACCCTGCACAGTGTGGGTGTGGAACACAGCATGCAGCCCTGCCACACATCTGCACCACCTCCCCCATGTGGAGCAGCATGTGGCCACATCCAGCAGGTGCCCATGGGGCAGTCCCAAGGCCAACTGTGGGCAACAGAATGGAGAATGACAGATACCTACCTGGACTGTGCACTGTGGTGACAGGAATGGGTGGTGCTGTTGGATCTGGTGGCACACCTGGATGGAGAGACAGCAGGGCAACATAAGCCAGTGGTGCAGTCAGTGACCACCAGAGCTGCAGAGGTGTGGCAGCGTGAACTTACCTGGTCCTGTGCGGTGGTGCTGAATCCTACACAAGGGACAGTGAATAACAATGCAGGTACACAGTGCTCTACACTCAATGGAACAGTGCATGCTGAGCAATGCCTAATACTGACCGAAGACCTGTATGTGTCCACTGTGGTGCTAGGGAGGGAATGGACATGGGTTAGTACACTGCTGTATGTGCCACTGTGGCCTGCTGTCTGTGGGTGCTACAAACCCCCCTCCAGCTGTCACCAACCCACAGGTATGTACCTGAACATGGCCCAGGATGGTCCCCAGGTCACCCTGCCATGACAGACCCAGCACAGGGTTGGTTTTGCCTGAAGCATGCCTGCAATGACAGCGGGTGGCACTGCAGACAGGCCACCATTGTGCACCTGACAGGCATACCATGTAGGGCGTGGTACAGGGACAGTGATACACAGCCAGCCAGTCTGGCAGCTGTGCACCTGTGTCTCAGGTGCTGGCAATGGCCTGTGTCACCCACCCCCGCACTGTCTGAAGGGACGTGTGACAACACGCGACCTGTGATACGCAAGATAGCTGGGACATGGGCAGTCATATGCTGCATACAGGCATGAATGGTGATACATGGAATGACCAGCCATCAGGTACAGAAGCGGCACACAGGTCAGCATGTGGTGCGGCCCACCAATGCAGTGTCACACTCCCACCAAATGGACATGGAACACAGATGCAGCGGCACAGTGACAACGTGACAAGGCCATGACCCCAACCATGAGGAGTGTACATGACAGTGGCGCTGTGTGGGAATGTGCACTGCCCTGGTGGTGCCCATGTCACAGCACACCAAGTACCACCCTGGGCAATGGCATGGGTGGCCATGGCCTGTGTACACCATGGTGTACCAATGTCCTTGTGTGGGGCAGCACAATGGTGCCAGTGTGCACCCAATGGCCATGTAACCCATCATTGCCACATGCCCCGCCTGTACCATTAGGCCAAGGGGCCATTACCATGTTGAGAGGTCACTGTCACTGTCCACACACCCCATGGACAGGTTGGTCATACAGCCAGCAGTGTGGGAGTCTGGGGTGCACTGCAGTGCATCTGTGTTCAGCCATGCATGGGGGGGGCAGCAGCCAGTGGCATGTGCAGACCTCACGACTGTACCACAGTATGAGGAATCAACCACAGCCTACAGCACAGAGGCACCCTGTTCCACAATGTGTGGTCCCGTCCCACAGTCAGTACAATCAGTGGAATGCACACATATACAGTAGACGATGACACAGCCAGAATAATCACGTCACACCTGACCATGTGAACTGAGCTGCACACATCACGACAGTGGACTGTGCCCCATAGGCAGTGATGTAGGTAGGTGTACCACATATTGAGCAGCAGGAACACATTGTGATAGGTGATGCCCCATGTCCAGGGACCAATGGACGTGGGGCATGGCCATGGTGAACAGTGTTGTACAGCACATGCTAACAGGGGCATCTAATACCGACCTGTGCGCATGCCTACACACCTGGCTGTACCCCTAACTAGAGGCCTCCCACAGGATGGTATACCATTGTGTGACCTGCCCTGGCCATGGGGGGGCCACTCCCCTCACCCACTATGCCAGCTGCATTGCATTATGCTGGGATTGCCCAGAAGAACCAATGCACCACAGTGGTGTAGTGATGTCCCTCAGCATGACAGAGCCAGTGCAGAACCCATAGTATACAATGGCCCAACAGAAACATGGTCTCTGATTGGTCATTCTGGTACTGGACTCTTGGTGTAACCTCTGCACACCATCACGTGTCTGGTCTCAGCCTCACTGTGCACCTGTGTCTGACCAGTTGGCACTCTGTCTTTGCAGCTACGCTTATGACACATGAATAGTCCTCCGCACTAACAAAACAGTCTGTGACGTGCCTCTGATAATCTGTAGCACAACATGCCATTGTATAATACCATCAATGGCCTCCAGGGTATGTGTAGTGCTGGGATAATGACATGCCTCAGGTATTGGACGAACTCGGCCTGCGGCCCGTGCCCAACCACCTGAGCCGTACTGGTACACCAGCACAACACACACCATGTTGGGCGGTATTGCCCACCACAATCACTAAGACGATCTGTGTTGGTACAACCAACCCTCATTGCCTACATTGTGGGGCCCACCCATGGTGGACAGAGTACTACGCACAATCAGGATGTGCTACACAGTTCGGCCCATACCCCTCACCCTCCCACATACTACCCAGGGACAGGGCATCCAATACCAGGGTCTCAGCTGTCATGACAGGGGTAACTGTTCCAGGACCTGTGTACAACATGCATCTGGGTGTGCCTAGCATTACCCTAATGAGGACTACATGGCCACACCCATGGCTGGCATAGCATTGTGAGGCCTATCCCCACCCTGCAGTGACAGTAGTGCAAACCATATGAGGGACCGATGAGATAGCTGCGCCAACATCAGGGACAGCCCTGTAAGGCAGGGGCTGTGAAGGGGTATGGCCTGGGTCTGTGCTATGCAGGTATGATGGCCAGTGCCATGGGTAGTACTGCTGAGAGGCTCAGAGGTATGGTGGCATACCTCTCAGGTATCCCTCATCAGGGGGGCCATCCCTCCACATGCCCCTAAACAGTGCTCTGTCCTACATCCGTCCATCATGGGAAGAGTGCTGCCCACACAAGCACTGTGCTATGAATTCAGATGGTAGACCAGAACACCATGATAATCAACAATCCGAACACCATAATAAACAATGTACATGAACACACAATGGTGTTCACAGTGGTCTGAGTCTGTATCCCCATGTTTGGGGCTGTGACCCTCACCCTGAGGATCAGTGTCCCTCATTGTCCCCCATTGTGAGTGTTCATACCTGTCCCTGTCCCTTAGTTCAGTGACAAATAGTTTAGAGGTCTGCATGGGGGGGGGGTTGGGCCTGCTGTGGTCCAGTACTCACCAGTCTGCTGACTGTCTGTCCCTGTCCTGCACTTGTTGGCTGTGGCACAGTTGTTCCCCTGTCCTAGACCCAGCTCTCCAGCTTCTGAAACTCTACTGTGTGTCAGGGCCTAACTACGCAACATGGCTCGCTACAGCACATGCATCGCACATCGCATGTGAGCAATTGCGGCCTGCGACACAGCACTTCCGATGTGCAATTGTGGCGTGCGTGACAGAATTTATGATATGCAATTGCGACATGTGTGTTGGCAATTGCAATGTGGAGTTGTGGCCTGTGCTTGTTGTCACACAAATGTGTTTGCTTGCTGCGGCAGCTACGCATCTGCAATATGGGTATGGGAACACACACATGTGTAGCATCTGTGCCTGCAGGGCCCTGTGTTTGTGCCCTGTGGTGGTCAGCGGCAGGATGCTGCCAACCGACTTTGGTCCACACACAGGGGTGGGACTACATGGCACTGCACACATCCATGGTGTGCCACTGGCACAGTCATTGCACATGGGTACCTACCCTGCCAGCAGCAGGGCTGAATCACCTGCAGAGGTGTGGGGGAGGCACCGTCCCATGGGACGCCTGTCAGCATGGGCCACTGATGGAGTGCCTGGGATCCCATGGGTGCACTGCACCTGTCGTGGCAAGGGTGGGATGCATGCCTGTACAACTTGGTGGCAGTGAGGCCACAACCTGTCATGTTGTGCAGTGCTGTCAGTGTGCCAGATGTCACCACACTGTACCATGCTAGCTGGCAGCAGTCACCACGGTACTGTGTGGTGGCACTGACCTGGTACCTCTGTACTGAGTGTGCCACTCCATGTGGACAACAGTGGTGCTACAAACACCACCCCATGGTGTACACCACTGTGAGTTGCTGTAGGCACATGGCATGGCTGTGTGGCATACACAATGCCCGGTGCTGACACCTCACAGGGGACAGTGGACTCAGTGGTAGATGTCACGATGAACAACACAGGGACCCGTGGAAGGGAAGCGGCAAGGGCACGTGGGGTGCAGGGATGCATCGCCAGGGGGATAACCTCCAGGGTGGCGAATGTTATCCTCCCACTGTACAACTGCATGGGTAGGCCACACCTCAGGTACTGTGTACAGATGTGGAGATCACAGTTACAGAGGGACATTGCACACCAAGAGAGGGCCATGGAAGGGCGACCGATATGAACCTGGGCCTGGGAGTCAGGACCTCTGAGGAGAGGCCCATGGAGCTCGACATTTACACCCAGGAGGAGAGGAGGGACGGGGGGACATGATAGTGGTCTCTGGGTACATGTCAGGGTACTGTTACGGAGGCCCAGGCAGGGTGCTGCATGGGATGGTGGGTGGGGCAACATGTTGACGTGGGTGTGAGCTGGTAGGGGAATGGCTGGGAGTGGAAGGGAGGAGCTATCATTGCAGTGGATGGGTCACGGTGCCATGGACTGAACAGCCCAGGGGGCTGGTAAGGGTGAGACTGTGGCCGGGTGTACAAGGGATGGGATGAGTGCGGGGGTACATGTGACCAGGCCCATTACAGGTGGTTCATCTGACACAGGGGCAGTATGGCCCAAGGGGTGGGTGGGTGGGACACCAGGAATGGCCCTCAGTGCGGTGCCATATATCGAGCAGACCCGTGACCGTAGGCCTAGTCGTGTCGCAGTATGGTATGGTATGGTATGGTGGTCTGTGTGTATGACATGCACATGCTGCGCATGACAGCTGTGTCACCCATGCACAGCAGCATGCTGTGTCCCCATCCACCCCCTTGCAGAGCACTGCCAACCGCTGCACTGGCAGTGGCCACACCTGGTGAGGCATCACCCAGATGCACCCCTGTCCCTGGGTGTGGCACCAGTAGCACATGAGCGTTAGGACCCAGGCCACGGTCATGCCCTGTGGCTGTGCCAGACAGTGCAGCTGTCCTGCTGTGGTTTCACTGTACACATGGTGTGTGGCCTGCATGGTCTACCTGTCTGGGCATGTCTCATCCTGTGGCACCCCTGCCACTGCTGACCATTGTGGTACCCCTCCCATGGCACCTGCATGCCATGGCATTTGCCATCCCAGGGATCAGCCCAACCCCACGCACCAGTCCCCATGGACTGCAGCTGGCCTCAGACATCCTGTACCCTATGCCTGTTGCCTGGCACCACCGCTGCACTGCTATGAAGCTATGTCCTATCGATGGCTTGACCCATGACACGCAATGGCTATCACCTACCTACCAGAGCATGCCCTCCTAGGGCTGTGACCAGCACTGGTGGACATCTAATGATACCTGAGGAATAACACATTACACCATACAGATCAGGTGCAATGTTTTATTTACATGGTGCACAGTCAACATCTGGTGCGCATAACACAGTGCTCCCCTGTCCTTCCCATCACGTGTGCCCCCACACTAAGCCATGCACACAGTCCCACATACACACACTCACACCCTTGTGTACTGCACAGTGCCCCCCCAAATACAGGTACCTCCCTGCCATGCTATTGGCCCCACCTCACCATTGCAGCTCCACCCAACCATCCCCCATCTGAACCACACTCCTGGGCGTACTACAGCCATCTACCACGGCCACACCATGCTCGCACAGACCCCTCCGGTGCCGGTTGCTGGGATGTGGGGGACCCTGCTGTGCTGGCAGGTTGTGCGGTGCCCTGGTGGTCCTCCCCTGGCATCGTACCCTGTGGGCCTGTGCGTGCCACCACAGTGGATCTGCTGTGCCTCCGCCCCCTCAGGCGAACATGCCTCGGAGTCACATGTGGTTGCAGCTGCGCCAGTGCTGCACTGTGTGTTACCCCATCCCATGTAGACTTTCTCAGTACCTGGGCAGCCTGTGGTGCACCAGCTTTTGTGTGCATGCCTCCCTGTGTGGGCCCTGTGCCTGTCCTTGGTCCAGTGGGACTATGTGTCTGCCATCCTGGCCTGCGCCTGTGGTGCCGGCATGGTTTCCTGGGTCACAGTGGGTGCACCATGGTGCCAGCCTGTGCCTGGGTCAGTGTGGGTCCTGCCTGTGCTTGCCTGTGTAGGGGCTGGGGGTGCCATTCACTGGGCCAGGTACTGCAGGTGTTGCAATAGCTGCAGTGCACATGCTATGGTCTGTATGGCCATGGGCATGGCTGTGCGTGGCGATATTGCTGTGCCATCATGTGTTCCAGGCTTGTGTTGAGGTGGTCCATGTACACCAGCTGGAATTCAGCACAGTGTCAGATGCCCTGTACAGCATCCCCCAGGCCACCCATGCCGCCGTTGTCTCCCTGGTGCATGCCTGCAAACAGCATCTCAATGCTGGTGTGGTGCTCCTGCATGCCCTGCCGAATGTTCCCCAGCTCTTGCCTCACAGCCCCCTGCCCGGCCAGCACTGACTGGCAGTAGTACCTTATGTAGGCTGGTGGGGACATCTGGTCCTGCAGCTCCTGGATGGCCCCAGTTGCTCCTCCAGTCAATGGGTGCTCAGAGGGCTCAGCAACCCTATTGCAGTGTCATGTGCTGATGGCTGTTCATGCTCAGCTACCTCCTGGTTGTTCACAGATGTCTGCACCACCTCCGCTGGTGTGGCATCACTGCTGGTGTCCTCTCTGGTCCCCTGCTGCTCCCTTAGCTGTCCTGATGCATCCTCCTCACTGCTGGCCACCCCCTCCTCACCCATGGGGCTGTCACCATTACCAGTCCCGTCATGCTCCAACATGGGTTCCGGTGTGCTGGCCACAGGTGTGCTGGTGTATGGGCTGCCTCCACTTGATGGTGTGCTGCCGCCTTCTCCCGACACTGTGCCAGTGGCCTGGTTTGTGCTGGCAACATCCTGGCCTTGCTGCTGCTGCTGCTGCTGCTGTTCCCGCCTTCCAGCTCCACTCGGCCCACCTTCACCAGCTGCCACAGCACCTGTTGGATGGACAACATGTTACTGTGTCCCCACATCACTGAGTACCCTCACCTGCCTAATCAGTGTTGCCCTCACAGGTCTGCTTCAGCATTGCGCTATGGCATTGCACATGCCACACATCTGTACAGTCCCACCAGGTATATGTCACCTCTGTACCTGAGTCCTGTGCTGTTGGCGTGGTACCCCCACTATTGCTGCCCATGCTGTGCTGTCCATTCTAGTACATCTATTCCAGTTGTCACACAGCTGCCCTGTTCAGCTCCTCACTGCACAGTGAAACTGTGCACGGGTATGCTCATGGGGCGACACTGTGCTGCAGGGGCCAGCCCCCCAGGGTGAGTGCATTGTCCCTGCCATCGTTGCACATGTTCTTCAGCTCTCGCCCTCTGTCTGCGAGCACTGAGGCAGTGCCCCATGCCCCCCCCACAGCACAGCCCATACCTGAGCACAGCCCCCCCAACAGTTCACAGTGCATGGCACAGCACCCCCTGGTCTGCACCCCCCAGTACACAGTGCATGTCACAGCAACTCCCAGTTCAGCACAGCCCATGCCTGAGCACTGCCCCACCAGTACACAGTGCATGTCACAGCACCCCTGGTCTCACAGCCCACCCCAGTACACAGTGCATGTCACAGCAACTCCCAGTTCAGCACAGCCCATGCCTGTGCATTGTCCCCCACCAGTACACGGTGCATGTCACAGCACCCACTGGTCTGCACAGCCCCCCACCACTCAGTACACAGTGCATGTCACAGCACCCCTGATCTGCACCCCCAGTACACAGTGCATGTCACAGCAACTCCCAGTTCAGCACAGCCCATGCCTGAGCACTGCCCTCCCACCAGTACACAGTGCATGTCACAGCACCCCTGGTCTGCACAGCCCCTCACCAGTACACAGTGCATGTCACAGCACCCCTGGTCTGTACATCCCCGCACAGTGCATGTCACAGCAATTCCCAGTTCAGCACAGCCCAAGCCTGAGCACTGCCCCCACCAGTACACAGTGTATGTCATAGCACCCTCTGATCTGCACAGCCCCCACCAGTATACAGTGCATGTCACAGCACCCCTGGTCTTCACCCCCCAGTACACAGTGCATGTCACAGCAACTCCCAGTTCACACACAGCCCATGCCTGAGCACTGTCCCCACCAGTACACAGTGCATGTCACAGCACCCTGGTCTGCACAGCCCCCAGTACACGGTGCATGTCACAGCAACTTCCAGTTCAGCACAATCCATGCCTGAGCACTGCCTCCCCCTACCAGTACACAGTGCATGTCACTGCACCCTTGTCTGCACAGCCCCCACCAGTACACAGTGCATATCACAGCACCCCTGGTCTGCACATCCCCAGTACACAGTGCATGTCACAGCAACTCCCAGTTCAGCACAGCCCATGCCTGAGCACTGACCCCCCACCAGTACACAGTGCATGTCACAGCACCCCTTGGTCTGCACAGCCCCCCCACCAGTATACAGTGCATGTCACAGTATCCCCCGGTCTGCACAGCCCCCCCAGTACACAGTGCATGTCACAGCAACTCCCGGGTTAGCACAGCCCATGCCTGAGCACTGCCCCCCACCAGTACACAGTGCATGTCACAGGAACCCCCAGTTCAGCACAGCCCATGCCTGAGCACTGTCCCCCCACCAGTACACAGTGCATGTCACAGTAACCCCAGTTCAGCACAGCCCATGCCTGAGCACTGTCCCCCACCAGTACACAGTGCATGTCACAGCATCCCTGGTCTGCAAGCCCCCAGTACACAGTGCATGTCACAGCAACTCCCAGTTCAGCACAGCCCATGCCTGAGCACTGCCCCCCACCAGTGCACAGTGCATGTCACAGCACCCCTGGACAGCATAGCCCCCCAGTACACAGTACATGTCACAGCAACTCTAGTTCAGCACAGCCCATACCTGTGCACAGCCCCCAACAGTTTCATGTGCACGTCCCAGAACCTCCACAGATTGGCATGGCACGTTCCTTTTCACAGCAGCACATGTCAGCTGCACACATGCTTGTCCCTGGCCTACCCCTGGTCACAGTCTGGTTCCCTGGGCCCACTCTGTGGCCAGCTGTGGCCATGTGGTATTGCTGTGGCATGCCACCTCACCGCTGCATCTGCCTACACATTGTCACCCCACCCATGCCACCTTTGCTGTTGGCTGTAGTGCTGTTGCCATGTCAGACCTGTCTCATACATTGGTGTTGTTTGTCCCTACCTGTGGCAGTTTGCTGTCTGAAGGTGTCCAGCTCCATGACTCCACCGATGCTCTGCTGGCTCAGATGTGCTGCTATCCTCCTCTCCAGGCTGCTGAGTGGCTGCTGCTGGGTGGGTCCACCCCCTGTGCCCTGTGCACTCCATCTATTCTGTGCCAACTTGTGCTTCACTAGCTGCTTGAGCTCATTATACTTCTGGATGTCACGGACTGTCCTGCGCTGTGCTGCTATGGCATTCACCTTCCGTGTCACCCTGTCTCATGCCTTCCTCCTTTTTCCCCTCCTCTTGGTCTCCCCTTCATGGCTCATGAGGAGTGCATGGTGCTTGTCTATCTCTTCTACAAGTGTCTGAACCTCCCCATGATTAAAGTTCTTCTTGCGCCTTTGCCTCTCTGCGGCAGCTTCTGCCATAGCTCTGCCATTTCTGCTGGTGTATGTTAGGCCATAGCTGCATGTTACACCCTTTTATATTGTGTATCTTGTGTGTCATGACTTGCGCAGTTGCATTTGGCGTATGTCTCGCATGTTCTGGAATAGGCAGTATATCGCATGTCGCAATTGCATTTGTGTACCTTGCGGAAGTGCATTACTTGCATCTGGCATAGTTTCCTTTGTAGAATATCCACATCTGCAATAGTGGCAAGAAGCAAAGACGGCTCATAACCTATTTAAATAAAACGTTCTGTCAAGTTCCTTTTGGCTGTTTCTAACTGGGTATCAGAGGAACAGAATCTGCAGTCTCTAACATATTGGCGTTTAGGTATATTTTTGACCACATTTGCAGGGCGACAACTTTCTCTTTTCAAAAGGGTGTTTCTGGAGAGGGGCTTTCTGTACAAGCCAGTTTGTAAACTCTTTTCATACTTAGTAATTCTGGTGAGGGGTAGGAAGTTGCCTGTTGGTTAACTAGGATCTGCAGCTTACCCAATAGGTGGGAAATGGTCAGACTAGATGGGCCAAGTGGTCCTTATCTGCTGTCAAAGTCTATGTTTCTATGTTTAATTTGCCTCTTTTTCTTTTTTTACAGGTGGCAGGCACAGCAAGCACTGGAAAGGGCTACAGATATACCGAGCAGCCGCCACAGTGGCTTAGTGATGCTAAATAGATTGGGTTCTCTTATTTTTCTTCTCAGGTGACAGGCATAGTAATTCTGGTACTGGACAACAGATATACCACCCATGCAGTCATCCACAGTGGCTAAATAAGTAGAGTCTAAATCATTTCTCTCTTGCATTTAAAGATATCTTTCTATTCAAATGGCTTCTCCAAAGCAAGCAAGCCATAACCAACTTCTTCACCTGATCGCTGATGTGGTCAACGCTGACACATCTTGCTCAAACAAAAGTTGAAAAAATACCAGAAAAAAGAGAAACAGGAGTAGAAGACTGATAATGAGTGGCAGATATGAGACAAATAACATTTAAAGTATTTAAAAATAACAATTGAAAAAAGAAAAAGAATGCTTACCTTCCTTGGTAAGCAACATTGCTACACTGAAAAAATAGATCTAGGCCTGACCTGTGTAGCAAGAGGATTTCATGACACTAGTGTTAATACCTGAAAAAAGAGACGCAGTAACAAAAGATGGTTAGAAATACAGTGGTTTACATCCCCTTCCCCCGACCCTATAGCCAACAAAAAAAATTACTTACCTTTGCTAATAGGTTACAAGAAAGCAATTCTTGAGTCAAAGATCGTCATCCAGATCCAGGGCATGAAGCAGCCATATCATTTTTTATGTTGCTTGCACGCATGTGCAAGAAACATAGTGCCATCATCCGAGTTTTCGGAGGTGTGGCAGCCCTCTTCCAATTCAGTCAGTGTGTTTGCAGGCGCAGCCGCAGTTCTCCAATCACTGCTGGAGCTGTCTATGACAGCTCCAAAATGCAGTGGCATACAGTTGAAAGGGGAGCTATGCTTCAGTGAGCAGCGATCAGATATCACCTGCCCGCGCGCGCCCCCTACACACACATTGCCATTACGCACGCATACCGCGTGTCGGCCCCATTGTATAGCCGACGGGGTGCCCAATTCCCGTCGGCTGCAAAGGCGCTTTCAAACAGAGTTGCATGCTATGCTGGTGCCCACCCCAGCATGGCAACTCATTGTATAGCTGACGGGGTGCCCAATCCCCCATCGGCTCCACTGTCCTCCCCACCCCGAGAGTACAGGGTGCCACGCTGGGAGCCCACCCCAGCATGGCAACAGATGCTATCACCAACAGGGGTGCCCAATCCCCCGTCGGCTCCACCCTCCCCAACCAGCTATCCTTGTGCCACGCTGGGAGTCCACCAAGCATGGCAAACGTCCCGTGTCGCTCATTAAAAACAAAAAGCTGTCCTCGGCGCTTCTCCTGCCCCCTCCCACAACCCGCACCCACCCACTGCGCACCCTGTCTCCCCACACCCCCCTCACCCCATACTTACCTCCAGACCTCAGCGCGACGATCTTTGGTGGACTGGGAACACGTCTGCACTCTTCAAAGCCGACCGTGAACTAAGAAAATGCCGGTAAGCTGTATAATGGGATAGATAGGGTTTTTTCAACTTTGCTGCATATCTCAGGCATTTTTTGGAATTTTGCACCAAATTTTCAACATGGGGTTTTTGGGACCCCTCCTCATGAATTCTTGCACTGTCATGGCGTTAATCGGGCCCGAAGGGTGATTTCGCAGTCACTGCGTGAAATCACCTTTCTGCACTGATTAACAAAATGACACTGCCAGTGTTCATAAGGTGGGCTCTCAAAAGCCTATGTTGAAAAGTTGGTGAAAAATCTAAAAAATGACTGTTTTATGAGCATGCTATGCAGTTCCTACTTACACGCTGGTAAGTTTGTGAATTTTCAATATTTTACCCAGATTTTCTCAACATTGTCATTTTACCACACCTCCTTATGAGCAGTACAGCTGTCATGTTTCACATCTCACCCAAAATGTGTTTCCGCCCATGTAGCACAAACTGGTGCAGTCGGTGTGCGAAATCACTGTATGGGACACATTAAGAAAATCACAGTGACACTGTTCATGAGCAGAGGTCTTAAAATAACTATGTTGAAAATTTGGTGGAAAAATTCCTAAGAATGACTGTTTTACGAACCTGTGTTGCGCACTTTCTATGCACGTTCGTAAGTTTGCGGATTTCCAATATTTTCACTCCAGATTTTCAACATTGTCATTTTACCACATCTCCTTATGAGCAGTACAGCTATCATTTTTCACATCTCTCCCAAAATGTGTTTCCGCCCATGTAGCGCACAATGGCGCAGTCAATGTGCGAAATCAATGTATGGGACACATTAAGAAAATCAGTGACACTGTTCATGAGCAGAGGTTTTAAAATGACTATGTTGAAAATTTGGTTACAAACTTCCTAAAAATGACTGTTTCACAAGCGTGCGTTGTGCAGTTCCTATGCACGCTCGTAAGTTTGCAAATTTTCAATATTTGCACTCCACTGACTTCCAAATACCTACACAGCACATACAAGCAAGCAACATTCGGCATTGACAAATGCTTGTTTCATTTAGTTGTTGTAGACTAGATTCACAAAGTGCAGCAGCAGCAGCAGCATATGAGTTCCTGGTTCCTGCCTCATTTTAGGGTTTCAAAAGAAAAATTTCAGCCATGAGAATTTACTGTGATTTTCCAGGCACTAAAGTGCATCATGACTTTGCTACGGTTGTAGACTCACACAGCCCAGCATCAGCAGGCAGCCACATCATGTATTTATTTGGGTAGTACATCTCAGTTCAGAGCGTCATAAGAAAAATTCACAACAGCATGTAGGATCCTAACTTATTTATTCTGTCAGTTGCCAAAAAATAGTGGAGCACAGAATTTATTTATATTGTGCTTTTCACACAATTTCCACTAAAGTACATTGTCAGAACAGTATTGTGGCAGTAACATAGAGTGCAGTACCATGTGGCAGCATGTAGTAACCTGACAAATGTATTTGAATACTTGTGAAATATTCTGGGAGAACAGAAGTAATGTTAATTGTGATTAACACACAACTAACACAAAGTGTGTTACAAGAAAAGTTTTGAGGGCATTTATGACACACAACGCAGAACCATGCCACAGCATGTAGCAACCATCAAATTTATTTGAGTACTTGAGAAAAATTCAGGGAGAAAAGAGTTATTGTTAATTGTGATTGGGGAGGGGGCGTGGCTAGTGCACAACAAAGATGGAGCTCTGATTCCCTGGCTCTTCCATCGGCTTCCCTAATTCATAAATTCATAGCCACCTATTGATATCTATAAAGAATCCCTGGGAAAAGAGGCATTATCTGATACAGCACTACCTGCTTCACTGAAATATCTAAACATTTATGCAATTGAAAGTACCTCTCAGAGTGTATCGACCGATACTGTACCAGCCCGACTGACATCAGAGCCCCCAATAGGCTGGCAATAAGGAAACCATGCTCCTGATGGAGAAAGTGGAGGTGATGTTCACCCAGCTTCTCAATGAGCTGAAAGACATAAAGACAACCAAGGTAAACGCCAAGAACATAAAAATATTAAATTACAGAACTGCAACAGAAAGCAAGATGCATGCAAAGGAACACTCTTGAGACGACTTGAGGGCTCAACTGTGTAAGCAAGCCCCCACAATACAAATTATGCAGAACAAGCTGGACAATCTTGAGAACTGTGGCTGCTGAAATAATGTCAGATTTATAGGATTCCCAGAGCAAGCAGAATAGGGGAACGCTGTAATTTTTTTACAGCATGTCTTACTGCAAAAAGACTCCTGGGTGACCCACATTTTGACATCAAGAGGGCCCACTGCTCCTTAACCCCAGCCCCAAAAGCCGGGGAGTGCCCCAGGCCTATTATAGCCCCTTTCTTACACCTCCCAGTTAAAGAAAATATACTACATAGAACAAGGGAACGTGGGGAAATGGACTGGCAGGGATCTAAAATTATGATGTTCCCTGACAACTCGAAGAATTTAGTGGCTTGGAGACAGGCCTTTACACCAGCCCAACAAGCCTTGCAATGGGTAAGCATTCCAGTCATGCTCCTGTATCTGGCTCAGCTTAAATTTACACATAATGGCATGCTACGACACTTCCTTACCCCAGAAACAGCCATGGAGTACATAACACACCATTGGTCACTGGATGTTCACCCCAAAAATACTAGAGCTCAGGTGTGGCTGAGGGAAAGTCCTGATCCTTCCCCAAGAAAGATGGCTACTGTGCCAGCCCTCACATCTCTCAGATCAATAAGGCCCCAGGAGTTATTACAAGGGGATCACTCCAGTCAGCTACCACTGAAGTGAAAAGAAGCAGCAGGTGCCGATGAAGATTTACTGCTTCCACTTACCAAACACATTGTACTGTTTCCTGTTTGAAAAGTGCCAGCAAGAGTGAACTTACCGATGACCCAGATGCAGACATAGCTGAGTTTATGTCTGTTCATATGTCTGTTCATAAGTTTGCCACGCTGAAAGACTGCCCAGATAATGCAAGAACCTGTGACCCACCAGTGGTCTTACCTCTGGGAACACCATCTGAAACACAGCTGCTCACTGAAATCCAGCTGCAACTGACTGAAAAGGAGACCCAGCCACCAACACACCAGCAGTTGACTCCCACAGCCTGTTTCCCGGTGGCCATCTTGAAGCCACACGCTGAAACAGGCCATTCTCTGTCGCAACAAACACTGCCTCTGACCTGAAGTTTATGTCATAATAACCTATTTCTGTGCCTTCCTCAACCACAGATGGTTGGCACATTAGCAATACCCTCTCTAGGGACTGGAGAGTTGTACCGGTGATATGTGCCACTTGGACTCATTCCTGGATAAGATGCCTTGCTTGTTTTGTCACCTCAAGACGAAAGACACTGCAAACAGACACTCTCACAACTACTGTTTTTATCTCACCTCTTGCTGTTGTGCTAGTGGGACAGTACATTTTATTGCTAGTGGTATGCTTTTCAGTTATGAGTCCTACCTTGTTGCATTGAGAGTGTCCATTACATACTTCGGTATTGTCGGTAGCTGATACTGCCTGTCCGATCCCTTTTTTTAACTAGTTTTAAAGACCCCTGATGGGCTCCTAGAGGTTTGGAGGGCAGGACTTCACTTACTACATTTTCTTTTTAACTGTTGAAGATATATAAACCTGCTAACCCCTTTCCTACAGATTATCAGTCCTGAGAGCAATCTTAGACCTCGTACTCTCAAACGGGGGCAGTGAGAGGATCTCAGATCTAGAAGTGGGTTGCCATCTGGGAACAAGTGACCATCAAACAGTGTGGTTCACATTAAACTCAGCTACAGAGTCAAGCCACACAAAAGTGAGGGTACTGAACTTCAGGAGGGCTGACTTTGGCAAGATGGGAGAGTGCCTCAGAAAAGCACTAGCAAACAGGCTAAAAGGAGGTGTGGAGTAACAATGAGGAATCATCAAAACTGCCATCACAGAGGCAACAAGCCTTTGTGTGAAGTAAACAAATCAAAATGAAAGAAAAAGCCACTATGGTTCTCAAAGAGGTGGCTGTGAAAGTCAGGAAGAAAAGATAGCATTCAGGAAGTATAAGGAAACACAGAAAGAGCAGGACAGAGAGCTGTACCAGTTAAGGCAGAAGGAAGCAGGGAGGAATCAGAATAGCAAAGGCCCAAACTGAGAAAAGATAGCCAACTCAGTTAAGAAGGGGGATAAAACCTTTTATAGGTACATCAGCGAGCGTAGAAAGACAAAGGGAGGGATAGTGAGGCTGAATAGAATAAACGGTGGGTGGGCAGAGAGGGACAGTGAAAAAGCAGGGATACTGAAAGAATATTTCTGCTCAGTATTCACAAAAGAGGAGAGGGAAGTGCCTAATCCAATTAACAGAAGCACTCTTAATAGGGGGGTCGATCCCAGTCCTTTCACAGAAGAAAGGGTTCTGCAAGAACTCCTAAAACTGAAGGTGGACAAAGCAATGGGGCCTGATGGAATTCACCCCAGAATTCTAAAAGAATTAAGGGGAAACTAGTGAAACCACTGGCAACTCTTTTTAATAAATCATGGGAGGATGGTGTGGTACCCGAGGACTGGAGGAAGGTGGATGTGATTCCCCTTCACAAAAGTGGGACCAAGACAGAGGCAGGAAACTACAGACCTGTCAGTCTGACCTCTGTGGTAGGGAAAGTGATGCAGTCACTTCTGAAGGAAAGAATAGTTGAGTACCTAGAGGCCAGTAGGGCACAGGACCCAAGGCAGCATGGGTTTACAGCAGGAAGGTCATGTCAGATGAATCTAATAGATTTCTTTGACTGGGAGACCAAAGTAGTAGACCAGGGAGGGGCTGTGGACATGGCCTACCTAGACTTTAGCAAGGCATTTGACACAGTCCCACACAAAAGATTAATAGTCAAATTAACCAGCCTGGGAGTGGGTCCCAGGGTGGTAGCCTGGGTAAAACATTGGCTGGACAACAGGACACAGAAGGTAACTGTAAATGGAGTCCACTCTGAAGAAAGAGGGGTTACTAGTGAGGGTACATGCGTTCAGTATTGGGTCCAGTCCTTTTAATGTCTTCATAAGTGACATTGCAGAGGGACTGGAAGGAAAAGTATGCCTCTTTGCAGATGACACAAAGATCTGCAACAGGGTTGATACACAAGGAGGCATGGAAGGATGAGAAGGGACTTAGCAAGGTTGGAGGAATGGTCAGAAGTATGGCAGCTAAGATTCAATGCAAAAGTGCAAAATAATGCACCTGAGAAACAAGAACCCAGGGAAGAATACACAATGGGGGAGGTAGTAACAACAACAAAAAGGAAAGGGACCTGGGGGTAATCATATCAGATGACCTTAAGGTTAGCAAGCAATGTGAGAAGGCAGTAGGGAGGGCTAGGGTATACTGGGATGCATAGGGAGAGGCATCAGCAGCAGAAAACAGGAAGTTGGTATCCCTCTGTACAGACAGTTGGTGAGACCCCATCTGGAGTACTGTTTCCAGTTCTGGAGACCCCATCTCTGCAAGGACATAGACAGGATAGAGGCAATCCAGAGGAGGGCAACTAAAATGGTGCAGGGTCTGCAAGAGAAGCCATATGAGGAAAGACTAAAGGAGCTTATTATGTATACCCTTGAGGAAAGAAGGGAGAGGGGGACATGATAGAAACTTTTAAGTACCTCAGTGGAATCAACAAAGTCCAAGAGGGTAGCATCTTTCAGAAAAAGAGACGTGCAAGAACAAAGGGACACAATTTAAAGATAGAGGGGGCGGTTCAGGGGCAATGTGAGGAAGTGTTATTTCACAGAGAGGGTAGTGGATGCATGGAACAGCCTTCCTGAGGAGGTTGTGGGGTCTAAAACTGTGGGAGAATTCAAGAATGCATGGGACAGACATAAGGCAATTCTTGTGGGGATAGGAAGAAATAGGCTGTTGGTTAACTAGGATCTGCGGCCTATCCTGTAGGTAGGGAAATGGGCAGACTAGATGGGCCAAGTGGTCCTTATCTGCCGTCAAAGTCTATGTTTCTATGTTTCTATGAGAGGGGGACAGCAGGATCTCCCTTAAAATCAATCTACTTCAGCAATATACAAGTGGTAACCTTCTCATGTGTTGTCAGCCAGTGGCTGCTCCTCTTTACCTGAGGTAATTAAGTTTAAGCCATAGCATAGATATTTTTACTTTTGGCCTTAGGAAAAAAACAGATTTGCATGCAGTGCAAGGTTAAAGTGATTTTGTGAGCTTTCACAGATGCCTTTTTCACATAGTATCTCATTGCCACCCATTCTTCAGATGCTGAAGCTGCAATTTGTTCTATAAAAAAAATCTGTTATAGACATTTTTATTTATGTTTTATCAGCACTGTGTCCTTCAGTTTTCTGTCTGCAGTCACACCCCCCAGAATGATGTCATGCAAGGGAACTGTCAATGTTTTACATACAACACCAAGGAATTCTGGGTACATTATCATGTTGATATAAATGTTAGTTACTCTGAGGTGTAGTCACTTATTTTGGTGGTGGTGACTGCACCTCATATGTAGATATCCATAGCAAGGCATTGTGGGTAAGATAAGAAGTTGTTTTCCAATTCCCTTACTGTGAGGTGCAGTCTTAAGTCTCTGTAGTAGCTTCAACAATAAAAGCTCTCATGTGCTCATTTTCCAAACAAGGCATTGTGCATATAGTATCTAGTTGTCAGAGTTTCTATACTGAGAGATGTAGTCTCCTATGTCGGGCGTGTAAATGTCTGCAATACCAAGACTGACCAACAGAGGTCTCTGTTTCAAACCAGTGCTTATAAACTTTGTTTCCCTTGCATGATGTCACACATGGGAGTTGCAGCACTGAGGGAAAAAAAAGAGGCGGGTTATGCAAATGAAGCAGAGCACAGAAATAAAAACATTTATTTCATGGAAAACATCCCTTTTTGGCAGTTTGAGTGGTAGGAGATTGAATCACAACTCCTGCAGGTTACTACAGGTTATTAATCCCATTTTCCATTGCAAAGTTCACAAAATCACTTTAAGCATATATCCTCCAGCTCATAGTCCTGTGTCTGCGGCTGCCTTACTTTGGTGTATGTTGCCTCCAACCCTCCCCCTACTATTTTTCTCTACTTCTTAGTTGGATTGCATCACAAGTCCTATGAGGACAGGTTGAAGGCACTGGATATGTACTCCCTGGAGGAGAGGAAGGAGAGAGGGGATATGATAGAGACATACAAGTATCTTACAGGGAGGAACAGGGTGCAGGAATACACTATTTTTAAGCGAAAAAGATGTTCCAGGTCTAGAGGGCATGGGATGAAGTTGGAGGGAGGATGATTCAGAGGAAATGTGAGGAAGAATTTCTTCACAGAACGGGTGGTGGACAAGTGGAACACCCTGCCAGAGGAAGTGGTGGGCACAGAAACAATCATGGGATTTAAGAATGCATGGGATAGACATAAAGTAATTCTGGAGGTCAGGGGTAAGGGGCAACAGACTTCTAGAAAAACATAAACTGAATTTACAAGCTCAAATGGGCAGACTGGGTGGGCCATAGGCCCTTATCTGCCGACACTGTCAATGAATCTATGTTCTTGCACTAATCCAGTCCTAGCTCTCTTATTTCCTCTTATATACAGCCTGGGTATATCCCTTTCCTACAATATTATACCTGCACCTACTTTTTTAATCTTTATTCCTTATGTTCTGTCCAACAGGGGCAAGCCAGTCATTTCCTGGTGACAAAATAAATGCTGTCACAACTGGCTTTAATGGATAAAACCTTCACTATCGAGACACCGGTACAGGCAATGAAAGATCCCCTCACCAGAGACTTCACTTGATTGAGGAGTTACCCGGTAGCAGACTCTGTTTCACCCCCATGGCAACTCTGCACCAGTGCACAGCCAACTGAACTGCCTCTGCAAGTACGTCCCTATATCCTTTCTTTTATGGCCCTCTGCAGCAGAGACATCAGCAACTCTACATTTCCCAGACTGCTATCTCTACATTCCCTTCACTAAATGCCACAAAGGCTGAGGACACTATGTTCTTCTAAAGCTCTCCCCTACTTAACCCTTACTAACAGCCCTCACGTAATTTCCCTTCTCAACCATACCTCCCCCAGCCCTCCCCTCTTATCTCCTCCTCCTCCCTTTTTCTTTTTTCACAGCATACAGCCTTCTCTTAAATGCAAGCACCACTTACCAGCCTCCACTACAGTTTCTTACCTAACACTGAAGTTTGAATCAACTTTAACCTTACATGGTAAAACTTTACTGCAATATGCTTTATTTGGCCTGAGTAAAATTCAACACAATGCCCTAGACTACCTTCCCACTCCTTCCAAGGCAACAGAAGGTGATACTTAGGTCATTCCACCCATACTGAGGACCATTTTATAGGTATTTTCTCAGCTCCTCCTACAAACCTCATTAAATAGGGAAGGACGGGTGAACAGCCCTTGACCTTGGAGTAGTTCTTCTTCTAGAAATAGATATATTCATTTTTTGCTATCAGCTGGATAGAATTAGTTGCACGTCTACAGCTGGCCACACTCGATGGAACCCAAGAGACCATGAGCAGCTGTATGGCACCTGGTCAACATCTCAATTCCTATGCATATGGCATCTCTGTACTTATATTTTTCTTGTTTAGGAACCTTTTTCATACCTATCTTCAGCTTCATGTATGTGTTAGCATCTACTATGTTATCAAGTTGAATTCTATGTAAGAACATTGTATATAGCTGGAATTTTTGAAGTTACTCAATATGTCTGCTGTATGTCATCCATTTATACAAGCTTTACAAGATACGGGTACCTCCAGGGCAGGCAGTATGGGGGGATGGATCTCTATGGGGCTCAGTCCCTCCTGCCCACCTTGCCTACTCAGAATTCAGATTCCCTGCTTGTGCTGTATTCATATTCTGATTTTACTTGCCTAAGCCCTTTAAACCTCCATAATGACTGATATTAGATGCTATAACAGGAATGCTAGGGGATCCCTGGTTACGTGCAAGCAGGTTTAAAAACCATCTCCATAAGATGCATACACAAGTGGCCCTCCTTCAGGAGACCAAACGTATGGACCTGGAATCGCAAAGTTGGCTAAAGTGTGGGTAGGACAAGAACTAAACAGCTTAGCCAAGTCCAAAAGGAGAGGAAAATCAATACTGGTTCATAAAAACCTGAATTGGCAGCTTGTGAAAACAACTCATGATGCAAATGGGTGCTGGATATTGGCTCTGCTTCACACCCCTCAAGGCCCTCTAGTTGTGGGGAATTTATATGCTATCAATAATGACTTGCCTCAGTTTTTTCACTTAGTAGCAGCACAGGTGGCTGCACTTAATGAATCCGGGCTCCTATGTTGCTGGGAGGTGATTTTAATTTAACATTAGAATCTGCTGCCTACTCACCAGTGCAGCAGTTGCACTACCGCTTTTGATGCCAACGACCTGGGTTTGAAAGTGAGCCTGGGCACTGGGGGCTGGCCAGGGGGAGGAGGACTGATCATCTCACGAATTGCTCTCCTGCACCAGGTGGAGGGGGGGTGTTCACCTGACCCCTGGTGGAGGTCAGAGGTATGACAATTGGTGCAAACCATTGTTGGGGGGGGCAGATGTTGGCACATGTGCCCCTAATGTCATTGCACATCCCGTTTCCCCAGGGAAAGAATTTGGACCATACAGGATGCCACTAGCTTTGCGTTGCAGGTCCCGTACCACTGACCTGTGGCACCACTGGAGGAAGGGACCCCCTCCCAAAGACCCCACCCTGAGGGACAATCCAGGGCATAACTCTGGTTGGGTAAATCCTGGGGAGGTGGATGAAGGGGCTGGGCATGGAGTAGGGCTGATTGGGGTCCAGTCCTTGGAAAAAGAATGGCAAATTAAAAAAAAAAACATTAGAACCTGCTGTGGATAGAAGTCAATGCAGACAGGAACCCCATACAAGAGCCGTAAGGGCTCTTAAGCTCTGGATAAAAGACCGAGCCCTATTCAATTTGTGGCTCATCCATAACTCCAGGCTTCATGATTATACTTATCATTCAACGGCACGTGGTACTTACAGTAGGTTGGACATGTGGCTTGTGACTTATTTCACCACAACTTACGCCTATGGTAAGTAATGTCCATATAACTCCCACAGTTATTTCAGGTCACGCTCCCCTCTAATTTTAATTTAACATTAGAATCTGCTGCCTACTCACTGGTACAGCAGTTGCACTACCGCTTGTGATGCCAATGACCTGGGTTGGAAAGTGAGCCTGGGCACCGGGAGGTTGGCCGGGGGAGGAGGACTGAGCATCTCATGGACTGCTGTTCTGCACCAGGTGGAGGGGAGATGCTCCTGGTGCTCACCTGACCCCTGGTGGAGGTCAGGGTTCTGACAATTGGTACAAGCCATTGCTGGGGGGGGGCAGACTTTGGCACAAGTGTCCCTGATGTCACTGCACATCCTGCTTCCCCAGGGAGAAAAATCGGACCACACAGGATGCCACCAGCCTTGCACTGCAGATCCTGCACCACTGACCTGTGGCACCACTGGAAGAAGGGCCCCCTCCTGAAGGCCCCACCCTGGGGGACAATCCAGGGCATAACTCAGGTTGGGTAAATCCTGGGGAGGTGGATGAAGGGGCTGGGCATAGGGTAGGGCCGATAGGTGTCCAGTCCTTGGAAAAAGAATGGCAAATTAAAAACCAAAAAACATTAGAACCTGCTGTGGATAGAAGTCATGGCAGACAGGAACCCCATACAAGAGCCATAAGGGCTCTTAAGCTCTGGATGAAAGACCGAGCCCTATTAAGTGTGTGGCTCATCCATAACCCCAGACTTCGTTATTATACTTCTCATTCAACGGCACATGATACTTACAGTAGGTTGGACATGTGGTTTATTTCACCACAACTCACTCCTATGATAAGCAATGTCCATATAACTCCCATAGTTATTTCAGGTCACGCTCCCCTTCAACTCAATCCATTATACGGGGCCATCCCTCATAAACCCTCGAGCTGGCAGATGACTCCACTTTTATCGTCAGATCCACAATTTGAACCCTGGTTAAAGGATACCACTGAAGAGTTCTTTTGATCAAATGATACAGGAAACACTTCACTTTCCAAGCTGTGTGAGGCTTCTGTGATCAGATCAGAAGATCAATCATAGCTTATTCAGCTCACCGTAAGGAAAAGGGAACAAGAGTTAGCTGACTAGGAGAAATAATTAGCACAAAAAGATCTTTACAAAACCCTTCCCCACGCCAAGGCCAATTCCCATCAGTACTGTGAGATTTTAAATTTCCATCAAGAAGTAAATACTGTAACAGCCAGGAAGGCTGAACTGGCAATTTTAAAACTGAAACATTCATTTTGGGGAGCAGGCGAAAAACGTGGCAAACTACTTGCTTGCTACCTTAGGAAACAACAATCTAAAAGATCCATTACTCCCTACGTAATACTATCGGGCAACTCTGTACCTCCCAACCTAGCATCAATGCTGCCATGACAGACTTTTACATGCAACTCTACTCATCAGCAACAACTCCAGACTCTAGCAAACTGTTATCCTTTTTGTCCACACTTAACCTCCCTACTCTAGACCAGGTACAGGCACAATGTCTAGATCTTCCTACTGCTAAGGAAGAGATCTTCACTGCAGTTCAAAAGCTGACCCCTAAAAAAACCCTGGAGGTGATGGACTCCCAATGGAAATCTATCAGATATTAGCTTCTCAAGTTTCCCCTGTACTGGAATAATCATACTTGCAAAACCTAGGAAGGACCCTGAGAGTCCTACTAGATATTGCCCTGTTTCCTTAATTGCAGTAGATAGCAAAATACTGTATATGCTAAAGTAGTGGTGACTAGACTTGAGAATATCCTTCCCTCTCTGATCCACCCTTCACATGTGGACTTTGTTAAAGGGTGTTTAAGCTCGGACCACATTTGCACTTTACTTGATCTTATTCACATAGCGAGGGCCACACCCACTTCAACTGCTGCCATTCCTACTGACTTTGAAAAGACTTTTGACTCAGTGGAGCAGGATTATCTTTATGTGGTGGTAAAGCATTTCAGTTTTGGGGCATTATTTATAACCACAATATGGGCCATGTACTCAGCCCCTCAAGCTCAAGTCCTCACTAATAATAAGTAAGTAAGTAATGTTTTATTTCTTGAGTGCCCAATCCCAGGGGCTCTGGGCACTTCACAAAGAGGTGTAACAAAATACAAAATGACAATTTAAACAAGAGTCTCTTACATAATATAAGATCAATAAATAAAATTAGTTAAGACAAACAACCCACAAAAAATAAGTCAATAAATATTAAACACGTCTTTAAAAGATGTGCATTTAGGCCTCGCTTAAAAATCACCACAGAAGGATCCTCCCTTAAAGACCCTGGCAATGAGTTCCAAAGAGCTGGTCCTGCTACTTCAAAAGCATGGTTTCCTGATTTCTTTAGCCTTGTCCTTGGAACTATCAGGAGGTCCTCCATGGAGGAGTGGAGTGAGAGCACATAGTGGACAGGAGTCAGAAGGTCAGTCAAATAGCCTGGACCCAAGCCATATAGGGTCTTATAGGTGAGCAAGCCCACCTTGAAGGTGATCCTCCACCTAACTGGCAGCCAGTGTAGTTCATGCATGACTGGGGTTATATGAATGGACCTAGAAAGGCCTGTCAACCACCTAGCCTCTTTGTTCTGCACCAGCTGCAGTCAGTGGAGGTTCCCTCCAGTGACCATGAAGTATAGAGCATTATAGTAGTCAAGCATTGACGTAACAAAGTCATGCACCAGTGAGGGCAGGTCATCAGGTAAGATTAAGGGTTTAATCTGGGCAACATCCCTTAGATAGTAAAAACTACTCCAGACAACACCTGAGCATTGAGTGTCAAACCATCATGAAAGATGACAGCTAGATTTCTCACCTTAGTGGAAGCCACCAGTGGAGTTGTACCCAGAACAACGCTGTTCCTGACCTAGCGGTGACCACATCTCGCTGGTAACTGGACCCCATCACCAGTACCTCTGTCTTATTGGGATTGAATCTCAACCAGTTAGAGGACACACAGTCCTGGATCTCAGACAAGCATTTATTTAGCACCTCCTCAGTGCAAGGTGTCCTGGGGCAAAGGACATATGCAGCTGGGTATGATCCGCATAGCAGTGAAAACCTAAACTGTAATGCCTAATGATGTCACCCAGGGGAAGCATGTACACCACAAACAACACAGGCAACAAGATCAAACCCAGAGGCACTTCACAGGTCAGGGGCTTCGGGCAGGAGAAGAAATTCGCAATCACTACCTGTTGCATCCTGCCTGTCAAAAAGGACTCAAACCATTTGATGAACTTATAGTCTGCTGTGGACTTCCTTTTTTCTAAAAAGAGGCACCTGACAATGGTGCTCTCTCTCCCCATTATTATTAATTCTAGCAACAGAACCACTGTCAGCCACACTATGACAACATCAGAACATGAGGGGCATTCAAGTTGGCCAAGATCAGTATAAAACCGTTTTATACGCTGATGATCTTATGGTCCTAACCAGTGAAGCCAATGTTTCTATCCATTCCCTAGTTTAGTTTCTGGACACCTTTACATTTTTGTCAGGACTGAAAATTAATCAGAGTAAAATAGAGGTTCTTCCTCTAAACACATTGGTCTTGATTCTCAAAGAGCCCAAAAATTTATGCAAGCTGCCGCTGAAGACAGCTTGCATCAAAGCCCTGTGCCTGATTCTCTATTAGGCAGGGCCTGGGGGGCAAAATCTTGCAGCTTGCGACAACCGTGGCCATGTGCCAGACAGACAATGCACTGGGAGGGTTTGCTGCAAGCTACAGGGTAACCATGTGCCACTCTAGACCCTGGTGGTCTAGCATTGCCCTTCATCCCCAATGGTGCCATTAACATTAATTGGTATAGCCCTCTGCCCTAGTAGTATAGTGATCTAGCAGTCCCCCCTCCCTGATCCCTGATGTTTCCCATATTATTAATTATAATCATAACCCTCTGCCCTGGTGGTCTAGCAGTCCCCCATTCCCAATCCCCGACGTTGCCCATATTATTAATAATTATCATAGCCCCCTGCCCTGGATGTGTAGCGGTCCCTCTTCCCCAATTCCCAATGTTGCCAGTAATATTACTTCTTATAGTCCCCTGCCCTGGTGGTGTAATTGCCCCCCACCCCATCAGGTAGTGCCCACCACCCCCGATCCTGAAACAGAACTGGCAACCAGCACAGCCCTCCTCTCACCTCCACGATCAGCTCCCGACTGAACTGCCAATGAGCACGTACCGTAAAGTGTATGCAGGGCAGGTGGGGAGCTACTACACCACCAGGGCAGGTGGCTTCAATAAGTAATATTATGGGCAACATCAGGGATAAGGCAGGAGGGACCACTAGACCACTAGGGTAAGGGGCTATGATAATTATTAATAATATGGGCAACATTGGCACTGGGAAGGTGGACTGCTAGACCACCAGGGCAGGGGGCTATGATTATAATTAATAATATGGGCAATGTTGGGGATCAGGAAGGGGGAACCACTAGACCACGCAGGGGACTATGATTATAATTAGTCATATAGGCAACATCGGTGATCAGGGATAGGGGATCACTAGACCACCAGGGAAGGGGACTATACTATTGATTAATATTATTGGCAACATCAGGGATTGGGGAGGGGGGACCGCGGTACATTGCTGCTACCTGGTCAACTCACCCGGTGGTGACATTTCTATGTATCCTTAGACCAGCCATGGCTGGTCTAACAGTACTTAGAAAAATTCACTGCCTGGGAAGTTTTGTGAATCCTGATTCTGGGGATTTGGCAGCCTGCATGTGCCGCAAGCTCCTGGCACCATGCCACAGCCCAGTGTGGTGCAAGGGCCATGCAAGCTCTGTTAGGTGCAGGCTGCCTTTGTAAATTGCTCCCAGGGCATCATTTGGCACTAGCGGCACTTTGTGCCAGTCATTGGGACTCAAGCCTTTTGCACCACCCTGGGAGCTTTGAGAATTGTGCCCGTTATGTCATGCTGCAGATTTACTACACTGAACCTCCGCTGGACCCTGGACTCAATCATTTATCTATGTATCAAAATCACTCCACAGCTTACTCATTTTAACTTATAGCCTCTCCTAGAAAAAAACTACAACAGAGCTCAACAGATGGAAACCATTGCAACTCTCATCAATCGTTAAAATAGAAGCTATAAAAATGATTATAGCTCTGAAACTACTCCACCTTATCTCACACCTTCCAGTAGTCATTTCCAATGTTTGGTTTACCCCCATAGATAAAGTCATAGAACAGTTTCTCTGGGAAGGGATGTGACCACTATATAGTAGGAAAAAACTGTGATCACACTGGTGTAGAGGAGGGTTAGACCTAAGAGATATTACTGGGCATTTAAAGTAGCTCATACTCTGAGATGGTTCCCAGGTCCTGGACATACTCGTCCACTGTGGATGGATATTGAAACTCATTTGTTAGGGGACTGGCCTCCTCACACCAGTCTTTTTGAAACATCCCATATCCCACTTTCGATCCCTCCCCTCCATATATGTGTCATGAACTACCTGGAACCAAGTGGGAAAGCGGTTAAAGTTAGACCTGTCTCATTCAGCTGTCACCCCCACCCCACCGCAGGGCACTAAACTAATCCAAGTAGAAGGGAGACCTCTGAATTGGCCACTTTAGAAGGGCAAGCACATCTTTACTGTCTTAGCTATCTTGCTACCCAATTCAGCCGTACTTGACTCATTTCAAGGTGTCTAAAGCAGATATGGTATACCAAAGTCAGAATTCTGGTGGTACCTACAATTAAGAAGTGCACTTACAGTACACCCCTCTTAAAAATAATAACAGATGCGTCAGTTAACGTACTTTCTCACCCACTGATTATATGGATTGACCAACATAAAGGAGTAGTCAGCCACATCTATTCCACTGTTAGGGACTGTATACCAGACCAAACTATTTGAGCCCAGGTATACTGGGAGAAAACCCTTAATCTAAACCTGGATGATGGAGAATGGTCTGCCTGTTGAAAATCCTCCTGTGCTCCAGCAAAGAATTCTAGCAGCAGACTCATACAGAAAAAAGTCCTATACACATGGTACTATACCCCTACAGTACTTCATGCTGTGCACCTAATTCTACACAATCAATACTGGAGATATTCCCAACCACATGGCGACCGTCATCATATATTGTGGGCATGCCCCAAAACCAATCTGTATTGGCAACAAATCTGTGATACTTTGCAAAGTATTTTCCAAATGCCCCTTCCAAATGCACCAGAACTATTCTTACTTGGAGCAACACACAGAACTCTTCATCTTTGTAAACATCAATACAGTTTAGTGGTCCTTGCCAGTATAGAGGCAAAATGTCTACTACTTCATAGATGGCGTACTACCGAGACTAGGGAAAAGGAAAATTGTTTAACCAGGAGTAGCACACTAACCCAAACCCAAAGTTTGTTTCCAGATGCGACCGGGGAGCACAAGAAAGTTAAGTGACTTGCTCAGGATCACACAGTATGCACCTAGGCAGCTGTGCAATTCAAGCCCAGGTCTCCAGATCTGCAGCTCAGAACCTTAACCCACTGCACTATACTGCCTCCATTCCATTCCATTCATACAGGAATTTCCGAACTGTTTGGTACAGGTGGCGCAGTTTGAAAGACTCTCACACCTGGCCTCAAACTCAGTACAGATATTTAACAAAATGTGGTCCAATTTCCACCAGTATCTTAAACAAACCACTTAATCGAAAACTCCATTACCTATAATGCTTTCAGCCCTCTCCCCCTGTACTGGAATAGGCTAATAGACAATTGATTTGCCACCTTACGTAACTGCTGTTCTGGTTTTTCCTCTTCTACTAGACCTTTCCTTCCCCCCCCAAGATTAGACCCACTCCAGAGTAGAACCTAAGACAAGACTATGCTCCCCCCCTCACCATTCTGGAAAGCTTAGCCCTAGACCTGCTTATTAGATAGACTATGTGACGGTATCACTTTCTTTCATTCTTTCTTTCTTTCTTTTTCTGTAAATAGTTCTGTTTATAAAATACATATGAACATACATACATGTGAAGAAGCCAGCAGAAGAAGGCCATTTGGTCTAACTAATCTGCTCATATTGCATGGTCCACAGCATGAGCTACTGACCCTGCCCACCCCACTCCTCCCATCCTTTCCATTCTCCCTACCCATGATTCTTACCTTCCACCTCTTCCTATCCCACGTCTTTTGAAGCTGCCCACTGTCTTCAATGAGACCAACTCTTCTGTCAGCACATTCTAAGTGCCCACCACCCTCTCCATGAAAAATTGATTCCTGACCTCCCTCCTAAACCTCCCCCCAAGCTTAAGACTGTGCCCCCTCATCTTATGGTTGTTACTTAGCTTAAAGATACACTACTTATCCACCTCATATATCACTTACAAGTACTTGAAGGTCCCAATCATGTCCCCCCTCTCTCTCTCTCTCTCTCTCTCCTGTTCTCCAGGGAGTACATGTTCAGTGCCCTCAACCTCTCCTCATATGTCTTACCCTGCTGACCTGCTATTATCTTTGTAGGCCTCTTCTGGACATTCTCCAGCAGGTTAGTGTCCTTTTTGAGGTGTGGACACCAGTACTGCATTCCATACTCTAGATGTGACCACACCAGTGACCTGTACAAGGGCAGTATAAACTACTCTGTCCTACTACTGATCCCCCAAGCTATGCATCCTAGCATCTTGTTTGCCCTTGCTGCTGCTTTCTTGCACTGTGTGGAATGCTTCTGGTCACTAGTGATTGTCACTCCCAGGTCCTTCTCCTTCTCTTCCTCCTCTGATGCAGATACCTGGAATCCACTCAGGTAGTACTCTGTCCTGAGATTCTTGGCTCCAATGTGCATAACATTGCATTTCTTGGCATTGAAGCCAAGCTGCCAGATCCCTGACCACCTCCCCAACTTTTTCAGATCATTCTGTAGGTCCTGTATCCCTTCAGCTGTGTCCAGGCTCCCACTGATCTTGGTGTTGTCCGCAAATAGACACATTTTACCCTTAATGTCATCCCTAATGCCATTCATGAAGCATACATACTTAAACAGTGCATATACTTAACAGCGTATTTACCATTTGAATAATACTGTTTGGAACATCTGTAGCACTATATTAGGGTGAATTCCAGGTCCTTCTTCCATAGATAAGTTGGGTTTTAATAAATGCTGTGCATGTTTAGTTCCTTTCCAAGTCAGAAGATGTGTGGTTATAGAAAACTTATGTAAAAATGAATGTCATTTTTCTTTTTTGTTTAAATCTAAGGTAGTTAGCTATAATGTATTACCACTAATGTAGGACTACACTAAGCCCGAAACATTGCCTGTAATCATAACCTGTCTCTGATGGCTGTAAGTATGATGGCATAAATTGAAAATTAATAAGTTATTAACTGCAAAAAAATGTTAACTATGATTAATGCACAATTAACACAAAGTGTGTTACAAGAACAGTTTGGAGGGCAGTGACAAACAATGCAGTATCATGTGACAACATTTACTGCTGTAGCAACCCATTAATTTTATTTGAGTACTTGGGAAAAATCTGGGAAAACATAATTAATGTTAAGTGTAATTAATGCACAAGTAACATGAAGTGCATTACAACAGTGTTGGGGCAGTAACACAGTGCAGTACAATGTGGCACTATTAGTGACCTTCAACGTTTGATGTATTTATTCTAGTAGCTGAGAAAATTTTAGCAAGGAGACAGAAACAGAGAGAAAGGAATGCCATGACATATGAAAGAGTCATTAAAGAAAATTTAGATAGGAAGTAGAAATTTGGGGGGAGTTTTTTTTAAATAGTAGCAAAAAAGTGAAGAAATACAGACAAGAAACCAGGAGTGAAACAGTAAAGACTTTCAATATTTTTTGTATTTTTAACCATTTTATTTCTTTATTTTTTTAAAACATTGGATAAAAAAGTTGAAAAGACTAGAAGCAGGATAGGAGGGAGTTAAAGTTATATAAAAAAAATTAATTGCTGAGGTATTTCTCAAACTCAAAGAAACAAAAAAGGACAGGCAGCATGTCAGTGGTGCAATTGGTAACAACAATATACTCAGAAACAAAAAAGCTGGTGCTTCTCACCTGCTGGAGAACCAAGAGTCTACTCAGACACTTTTACATCATATGCTGTATTGTAGAACTTACTGTAACACAGCAAATAGGTATATCCAGTGTAGAGACAGAGTGGTTCTGTGACTCGACGTGTGAGTAGCACCAGCTTTTTTGGTTTTTGAGTATTTCGCAAACTCACTGCCCACCACTGCCACCAGCACCCACACCACCATGGTAGACCTTGGCCATGCCTTCAAGCAACCTTTCCTGATTTGCAAGGATCCATTGCATAACCTCCTCCATTGATGTGACCCTGCACCTAAGGTCCCTATTTCCTGTCTTAGACCAGTGAACTACTCAGATGTTTTCCTGGCTGGTGGCGATTTGGGTGATGCTGGTTCTGCTGCTGGAACCATAGTAGGTATAGACACAGCAATAGGGTTGGCATGCCACACCTCAATGCACTGTGAATGTTGGTGATGCCCAATGTGCAGCACCTCTGCCTGCACAGAGAAGGGACCACCAACTCAACCACCAGTAGTCGCCAGTTTCCTCTGCTGTGATGCCTAATGAACCTGATGCCATGTTTTAAGGTAGTTTTGCTGCCCACCAGTACTCAAGTGGGTGCCTTTGTTGCCCTGGCTGAGCCTGGTCTTACAGAGATTGCAAATGATGATGCTGTCATCACCAGGATCAACTCGGAATAATTCTCACACCATGAAAGATCTCTGATACTGGTGGCTCTGGCGAGCTGGTGGAGGAACTGAGGAGCCCAAGGATGATGAGTGAGGCTCCTTTGCTGGTGGGGAGCTGGTGCCAGAGTGGTACCGATGGGAGGCATAATGGTTTCTGGCCACTCAACCTCAGGGGGAACTGGGGGCTGCTCTTCTTCAATATTATCAGTCGTTTCCTGCTGTTGCCGCTGCAGGTCCAGGGTCTGTTACATGTTTTCACTATCCTCCTGCTGCAGACACTGCCCAAATGGAAGATTGGGTTACTACTGCTGGTTTGGGACTACATCTAAAAGGAGAGGGTGCTGAGGTGCTATGGGGGGTCTGGCTCTCCCAAAATATCTGACCGACACCATTGTATGGAACCACCATGGCTACGAGCCCATTCTCGCTTTTCCATCACCTAAAAAGAAGAGGAAGAGACAAAATATATTCCAGAAGAAGAGGAAAATAAAACTACCAAATAACTCAAAAAAGTATATTCAAAATGGATATTAATTATAACAAGAGTGTTCTCTAACTAAAGTAACAAAACAAGAGAGCAAAAAAGTAAAGAAATTGCTAGAAAGTATCTTTTTAAGCAGTTCTTTTTATGTTGTCTTGCGCAGACAGTGCAGACAACATATTGGGGTTGCTTGAAGCGGAAGAGCAGGTTTTGGAGGTGAGGTCGTATTGTGGCTAGTGGTGCCATTGCTTTTTCGGGCTTGGCTGTGTGGCATGAATGAGATTGCGTGCTGTCTATGATAGCAGTTGCAAAATGTGCCACCAACTTGAAACATTTTAGCCACTGCAATGATGAAGCTCCACCTCATTGCAGGTCGTGCCTTTCCTGGTGTAACATTTCAATGAGATATGGCAGTGACTGTGCCATCTGCCTCTCACAGTCCCCAGAGAAGCCGACATCAGGGGTACCCAATCCCCCTGCTGGCATCATCATCATGCCCCCCTTTCCCAGTTCATTTGCTGATGGGTGAGCCCATTCCCTGTCAGCATCATGTCCCGTGTGAGTTGTTTGCCAAGGGGGGTGCCCAGTCCCCCTCAGCATCATTCCCCCCACCAAACACCCTTTTTTATTTGCCAATGGGGTACCCTATCCCTGTCAGCTCCAGTCCCCCCACCCCAAAACACGCAGGTGACATGCTGGGAACCCACCCCAGCATGCCAAATGTACCTGTCAAAAGAAAACCTTCCCATTTATGTTTAATTATTTTTTAACCTGTAAAGTAGAAAACGGTCCTCACTGTCTCGGCCCCCACCCCAACCTACGCCCACCCACTGCATGCCCCACCTCCCAGCTCACACCCCTCACCCCATACTTACCTCCGGAGCCTGGCACGACAATCTTCGGTGGACCAGGAACATGTCTGCACTCTTCAAAGCCGACCCCAAACTGAAGAAATGCCGGTAAGCTAAATAATGGCTTAAATAGGATTTTCTCAACTTTAATGCATATCTCAAGCATTTTGCGGAATTTTGGCACCACATTTTCAACATGGGGTTACTGGGAACCCTCCTCATGAATTCAGTCACTGTCATAATGTTATTCAGTCCCAAAAGGTGATTTTACGGTCACTGTGCAGAATCACCTTCCGGGACCGATTAACTAAACAACAGTGCCACTGCTCAAGAGGTGGGCTCTCAAAAAGCCTATGTTGCACATTTGGTGAAAAAAATCCAAGAAATGACTGTTTTAAGGGAGTGTGTTGCACAGTTTCCATGCATGCTCGTAACTTCACGGATCTGTAATATTTTCACTCCAGATTTTCAATATTGATGTTTTTCCACACCTCCTCATGAGCAGTACAGCTACTATTTTTCACATCCTGGCCAAAATGGGTTTTCACACTTCCGGTGCAGAATAGCATGGTCATTGTGGGAAATCAGTGTTCAAGACACTGTTCATGAGCAGAGGTCCTAAAATGCCTATGTTGAAAATTAGGTGGCAAACGTCCATAAAATGACTGTGTTACAAGTGTGCATTGTCCAGTTTCCACGCACGATCATAACTTTGATAATTTTTAATATCTTTACTCCAGATTTTCACCATTGCCATTTTTTCACACCTCCTTATGAACAGTACAGCTGTCATTTTCCATATCCTGCCTGAAATGTGTTTTTGTACATCCGGCGCGCAGTGGCGCAGTCGCTATAGGAAAACAATGTTCAGAACAGAGTAAGAAAATCACAGTAACACTGTTTATGAGCAGAGGTCTCAAAATGCCTTTGTGAAAATTTGGTGAAAAAATTCCATAAAATTACTATATTACAAACGTGCATTGTGCAGTGTCCATGCACAGTCATAACTTCAAGAATTTGCAATATTTTCACTCCAGATTTTCAACATTTTCATTTTTGTGCACCTTCTTAGAAACAGTTCAGCTGTCATTTGTCACATCCTGCCTGAAATGTAGTTTCACACATCTGGCGCACAACCACATGGTTACTGTGGGAAATCAATATTCGGAGCAGATTATGATAACCATAGTGCCACTGTTCATGAGCAGAGGTCCCAAAATGATTATGTTAAAAATTTGTTGAAATAATTCCACTAAATGACTGTTACAAGTGTGTGATACACAGTTTTCACACACGCTCCTAACTTTGAGAATGTTTAATATTTTCACTCCAGATTTTCAACATTGCCATCTCTTCACACCTCCTTATCAATGGTGCAGCTGACATTTTAATGTGATGCAGAATGGCGTGGTCACTGTGGGAAATCAACGTTCCAGATAGATTAACAAAATCACAGGGACACTGTTCATGAGCACGTTTCATGAGATGGGGTGACAAAAAGGCCATGTTTTAAAATTTGGAGTGCAAATACCAACAAACACCCAGGGCATTAGGGTTTCTAACCATTACGTCCCACCCTGTACAGACTAACAGGCATCAGGGATGTGTCTTTAGATTACCTGCTGTAGTGCTCATGCCACTAGACTTCCACCCTCACCTTGCAGCCACTGACAGGCATCAACATGGGCCTTGGACTCTTCAGCCCCAAAGTTCAACCCATTCTCCTATGCTGCACCCATCTTAATGTACTTCCTTATGAAATGGGGTGAGCATAAGGCCTGACGACCCCAAGGCACAATGCAACACTCGTCAGACTCTACAGGGCAGGGTGAGGTGAAATGGCATGAGTGTTATGGTCAGCGACCCAAAGCGCACACCCCAATGCCTGTTATTTTCTGCAGGGTGGGGTGGGGTCAGAGATGGGGTTGACGTTGGTTCTATACTTCACTGCTATTCTTATTATGCGCCTCTCTCTAACTCCTGTACTACCAATGCCAACACCAGCAAGACAACATTTGGCATTGATAAATGCTTGTTTGGTATCATTTTTAAGCAGTTCTCTAGTAGGCAGTCTCCTTCTCCTCTCTCTGCAAAACTGAATGTAAGGTACAGTCAATGTATAGAGATGTACCATGTGACCTGCACAAGCTCCTCCATGTGACCCACAGACAAGCTGTTTACTAAATGCCTAATTTACACAAATCTTCATCTTTGGCACCCCCAAGTGAGGTTGCAAGATGAAGTTACAACAGCGAATTTTGAACTTGGGTGTAAAAATTCAATAATTTGTCTCTGATGGCAAATTTGTGTGCTTCACCTTAAATTCATAAGTGGATTTAAACTTCGCAGCATCTCTAGATCCAAGCAATACTTCCAAAATGTTCATCTGCTATGCCAAATTAATGCAACAAGCTGACGGGAAATGCTTCAGGATGCAGTACAGTGCAGTGGTTAAGGGCACTGAGCTGAAAACCTGGAGACCTGAGTTTGAATCCCATCAGTCTCCACTTGCATAATGTCAGTGTGTGACCCTGAGCAAATCACTTAACTTCCTTCTGCTCCCAGGTCACACCTAGAAGCAAGCCCCAACTTAGTGTGCCTTTTTTAGTTAAACAATTTCCCCTTCCCTTCCTTCTGGGGTTCTGTGCATTAAGGGACTCCATGTGTAACTGAGAGATTGTATTGCACTGGGCGATCCCACCATTGCTTTGAGTCAACATTCAAAGGAATAAATACGAAAAGCAAAGGAACTTGGTGTTATATAACACCTGTTAAATAAACTATATCCCAAAGCCCTTTACAATCCAGTCAATGCTGCCATTTACAGCAGGCATAACTTTAATGAGCATAGGGATAGATTAGTTTGTGTATACAAGCACAGTACTTGGGGCTGTGGATTAATAGCAGGCTACACTTTGCCAAACATATTACTATCCTTTAAAAAAAACTTGGATGGAGATTGCATTTTTATTTTAGGATCAAGAGTTACTTTGCAGCTTAGAACATGCAAGAACAAAGAAACAAAAAAAAACAACAACAATGTGCTACAATAGCATGTGGGCAGAAACCAAAGCCAAATGGTAATATTAAATGCATGCTTAAAGTAGTGTCAGAGTCAATATTTCTACCATAAGTTTTCTTCAGGAATCTATAAAGAGAAAATAAGCAAAGTTAGTGGAGAGGTACTGGGAAAGAAGGTATATATACTGTACTGAGAAAGGAAAATGGGTGGGTAGAGCTAGGAAAACAGTGATAATAGGTAAGTCAAGAGTAGAAGCAGAAAAACAAAAAAGCATTGATGGGGCAGGAGAGACACAGTGGGAGTAAAAGAGGTACAGTAAGTCCTTACATAGGATCTAGTTATCTGTGCAGAAAGAAGACTGATAGGTGTCTAGTGTGGGGGAAGGAGACTATTAAATGTGAAGAAAATGGATATGCACACATACTGTATATCTTAGGCTACTATCCAGCCATGCTTTAATAGTAGCCAGTCTCAGTTAGAAGACACAGAGCAAATCGAAGTTGCAGTGAAAGCTGCCCCGTTTTAGAGGCTGTAGCTATTAACTGAAGTATGAAGTATATTAACCAATGTCTCCCATTGCCACTAAGACCAAGTTCACCTGTTGGAAAAGTCTGATGTTGCTGAACTTTACCCGATATAGGATTACTACACAGTGGGAGACAGAGTGAGACTTATAGAGAATAATATCCTGATCCAGAGCACCCACACCATACCATGTCAACATGAATGGATGGTATCTTTACATTTTACAAACTCAACTGGAAAGGAGGTATGGGGGTTCTATATTTTGCTTAATTCAATTTAATCAGAAGGTAAGAAGGAAGCACAGGGGTTTATGCATGAGAGGGGTGCTGCACTTCTGAGGTGCCGTCTTTCAGATGAGACGTTAAACCGAGGTCCCATCTGCCTGGATTGGTGGTAGTTCAGGTGGATGTTAAAGATCCCATGGCACTTACCGAAAAGAGTAGGGGAATTTTTTATTATAATATTCAATACCAATAAGAAAATAAACAGTGTTACAGTCACACAAAGAAAGAACAAATCATAGGACAAGGGAAAACAAAGCATTAATACAGTAGTTCAGTAGAATATCGGTATGTAAACAAAATCAGAAAACCAATCCATGAGTGAACCATACCTCCCAACCCCTAACAAAATGAAGATACAACAACCCAACCAAAGAGCAAGAACATGCAGTGAGTAAGGGACAAGTTCTATCCAATCTTATCCTTCAAAAAAGGGATAACATTCCATCTAGCTTGCCAAACTGATTCCATATACAGCTGTTTATCATGCAGAAACTGTGACTGTAATTCTTGTTCAAGAGACTGGATTATCTGCACAGAAGAAGTATCAATTTGTTGTAAAAGAAATTTACATCTGCATTGCCAGAAAATGAATTTGATACAAGTAAAATAAGTTTCAGTGTGCCCTTATCAAATTCATGAAACTGCAAAGAGAAACCCCCAATTAATTCCTGATAAGAGACCCGTTGCCATCTAACACCACTCAATTTTTGTGACAACAACTGCCAAAAATCCAAAGTGAAGGGACAAAAAATATAGTAATGTTCCATAGTTTCCAGTACTTCAGCACACGACAGTCGGGGACACGTACCTTCAGAAATACTTTTATGTTTTGCATTATTCCGAACTGGAAGTCTGCTATGGCAGCATAACCAAACTACATCCCACATTCTAGGGGGGGTCCAGGCATCTAACAAAGTTTGAATAATTTGCTGATGATACTCACAGTCCATTCCACAAAAGGCAGGGACAGAAACATAATGGAGTACTTGTATTGTCTGATATACCGTCTTTCTTGGTTTATCAATCACTAGTATAGGGGACAATTTCCTCTTCCTCAGTTTACAAAGTACAGGTTTAAAAAATTGGGGAACAGACCGGAAGGTATTAGGAAGACCAGTTGATTTAGACCAGAACAGAAAAAAAAGGTCTATACCAGCTGAGTGCCATGAGGATCCATAGTGCCGGGGATAGAGCATCTAAGTTCCAGAAATTGTAATGAAAAAATATACTAAAAAAATGACTCACAGGATTTATAATACCTCTCATTTAATGGGATTCAGCCAACTATCCCATATTGTCTGAAATACCAAACTTAATAAAACCACCTCCAATGAGGCAGGAATTGGATAAACCATACTAAGGTGCATAAAAATAGGAAAAAAAATGTTTTTAGTAAAGATACTCTCTTCATTTTGGTCAGTTGCCAAGATTTCCATAGCATAACCTTAGTCCTACCTATGTCCAATTTAGCAGTCCAATTTACCAAAGAGTTATCACCACTACCAAAAGTAATACCCGAGATAGTCAAGTTATCACAGGAAACAGAGATCCCCTTAATATCAGGCACACCCACAGTAGAGGGACTCAAGACATATCCCTTACTTTTGTCCATATTCAAAGCAGCTCCAGCCCCTGCTGCATAAGTATTCACAACATCCAATGCATGTAAAGTTGAGGTAACATCTTGTGCTACCAGACAAATATCATCAGCATAAGCCGTCACTTTAATGTCTAAAGCTGCATGTACCGGACGTACCCCATGAAAAAGAACTGATTGTTGCAGACTGCGTATTAAAGGGTCCAAACAAAAAACATAAAGAAGGGGGCTCATCAGACAACCTTGATGTACCCCCTGGTTGATCTGTACATAGGACCCCAAATGTCCATTAAGTAAAGGAATAACCGTAGCAGCAGTATATAAGAATAATAACCAATTGCAAAATTGTTCAGGTACACCATAATGTGCCAAAATCTTGAATAAAAATTGATGTGAGACTTTGTCAAATGCTTTTTCCTGGTCAAGGGAAAGGAGATAACCATGTAACAAATCATCCTTACCCTGCTCAATCAATTCCCTAATAAGTAATAGATTATCTGAAATATTGCAGCCTGAGACAAAACATGTTTGAACTGACACTATAAGAAAAGGGGATACAGAAGCCAATCTCAATGCCAATATTTTCATTAATATTTTGAAATCAACATTAAGGAGACTCAAAGGCCTCCAATTACCAATATTACTTTTCACACATTTCTTATATAAAAAATCTGAATAGCTGTACAAAAATGAAAATTAACTATGGAGGAGGACAACATCCAATTATAAACAGCAAAGAGAATATCCACCATGACATCCTGCAACTGTTTAAAGAACTCAGTAGTAAGTCCATCTAGTCCAGGTGCAGTATTATTGTTCAATGACTTAATAGCAGTGACGATTTCAGGTTGGGAGATCGGAGCAACTAATGAATGCAATTTATCAGATGGGCAGATAGGGGAAGGTATAGTATCCAAATAGTGTTGAATATCAGTATCAAATTTGTCCACCATGGTGTGTAAAATCTGTAAATGCTGCTGTACAACACCCAAAATTTGCCAGGAGCCCATCACAATATCACCATTAGGGGTAGATAAAGAGGTCATGATCCTATTGTCTGCTCTCTTCCTGCAACTGGCAAAAATATCCCCATAGGTAGATTTCCCCGGTGTACATATCCTGTGTTCATACAGCAAAGAAGAAGCCCTAGAGTATTGCAGGTCTGTCATTTCTCATTTGATATTAGCCACATGACTAGGGTCAACAGAAGTACCTTCATTAATATAAGAATACAGCTTAGCTAACTGGGTCTGAAGAGTGAGATATCTATGATACTGCTAAGTATGTTTGGTAAAAGCCTGTTTCTGTAGTAAAGATTTCAGGCCCACCTTGGTTTCCACCCACCAAAGACAAAGATCAGTTTGTAAACATGCAACAGACATCCTTGCATTCAGCAATTCACAAATTTCATCACAAATAGAGGAAGAAGTCAACAAAGTATTATTTAACTGCCAGTAACCTTTATCTATAGGAACAGGATCATCCAGTCCAACATCTACAGACACAATGGCATGGTCAGACATTTCTAGGGGCAAAATCCGAGCAGCATAAACTTTAACATATTGGGAAAGACAAAATCAATCCTAGTGGAGAAGGCACCTTTATAAAAAGTGCGCCCTCCAGTAAGATGAACTGATCTATAGGCATCTGGAAGACCAGCCATCAGAATAATATTTTTAGACAGTTGGTGTCACAAAAATCCTTTTGCATCTTGGCCCCTTTATCATGCTTATTCACTACACAATTAAAGTCTCCAGCCCAAACAATATGCTTCTTGATAAAGAAATAAGGACATATAGCAGTAAATAACTGGACCCTATCTTTTTTCTTTTGTGAGGCATAAATAATAAATCTCCAGCTAGCACCAGCAAAAGAAACATCCAAAAGAAATGCCCTACCAGGTAAGATGTCCATGACTCTAGAGACATGGAAATGATCCACACAAAACAAAACCCCCACACCCTCACAAACAGCAGTACCATAAGAAAAATAAGAAGGGCCCCAGCACCATAACCTATGTGCTGCAGTAACGAGAGAGGCAGTATTCAGTCTCGTATCCTGCAAAAAAATATCAAATCCCAGGTCATGTAGGACAGAAAAAGAAAGAAGCCTCCTTTTAGCATTTTTGATACTGTTAACATTAACAGTAGCAAGTCACAAAGAAGAAGCAGAGAATGAAATAGAGTAGAGAAATATTCGGACTAGAAGACCCATCAATAAACTTTACCACATCTAGTACCTTTACAAGTACAGCATCCCCTAGTGGCTCTTTGGGGGTTCTGGGAGGGAAGGGGTGTCAGATCACCGTCAGAATCAGAGGAGATAATTTGCTGAGAGAAGACAGTAGAAGAAGATGCAGAATCATCATCCAAATCAGAGCCAGACTGCAGTTTTGTGAGACGGTCAAATTTATTCTGGACTGGGATACCAGTGGGAGACACAGTAGACTTGGGGATTTTAGGGCGAGACTGGGACTGTTTCAGAGTCCTCTTTCTAGGAGCTATAACTGAGGTGGGGTGGGGATCATGACTGTAGATTATGCAGAGGAAGGGACAGACCCAGGGAGGGTTGAGGAAGAAGTCTGGAGTGACACATCACTGCAATCTATTGAAACTAAATCTTGCATTACAGGAGTCAGGGAAAGGTTCTCAGAAGGGGGGGGGGATAGCAGGAAGGGGTATGCAAAGAAGTCTTGGGCCGATTGACCTGCAAATGTTCAGCTGAGGGGGAAGGGTGTAAGACCTTCTGGGAAGGCATACCTTTCTTCTGAGCCTCAACAATAATAGAATCTTAACAAGCTTGATCAGACCTATTATGGGAGGCCCAGGGGCAGGACCTATACGTATGACCCCGTTCCTCACATAAATTACACATCATCTCATTCTAACAAGCTGAACTAGAATGTCCAAATTCTAAGCATAAATTACATCATGACCTGTCACAAGTGGAACTTAAATGCAGAGAAGAGCCACATTTGAAACATGTCTTGGGTTGACCTGCATAAAAGCAATGACCCCTTTCTCACCCCAAGAAAAAACAGCTTGGAAGATGCTGAGGACCAACATTAGTAGATTTAAGTCTAACTTTATATTTCCAACCCCCTATCCAAATATGTTCATCATCCAAAATAGGCTGAGGAGGGCCAAGGAGGTCACAGCACTGCTCGAGCCAATGAGAAACATCATGAACTGCAACACTTTCATTCCGGAAAAGAATAGTTACAAACTTAATCACAGGCTTCGTCAGGGGTATAGCCCTAAATGGGAACCACAAAGCAGAATTTTTAAGTTTTTCATATTTAGACCAAAACCTGTCTAGTCCTTGAGAAGTCTTAAAGCTCACATCATACAAGGTGTCACCAGACGCATTTATGAGAGCATAAAGTTCATTTAAAAAAAACAATGATTCCTTGAGCAGTTTTCTGCCTACATATAGTCTATCAGGTGGAGTGTCCAAGCCTCCCAAATGCTGGAGGTGTACTGCATTATGACGTTGCGCAGGTAGGGGCTGTTGTGAAAAAGTATCCTTTTTCCTAAAAGAAGCCCAGGTAGATTTAGCAATGTCAGCCACCAACACTGTAGGGGTGGGCAGGTCATGATCAATTTGGTCTCCCCAGGCACAAGGCCTATTACTAGGCCCTTCATCACCTGAGTCTCCAGCTAATTCAGTAGAAAAAGAAGGAGCAGGTACGGTACAGGGCACATCATGCAGGACATCATCTGCATGTAGATCAACATCAGAATCTGTAACAAAGTGTCCAAATGAAGCAGAGAGAAGAATCTGGGCCACATCTTGCCTACGTTGTGCCTCCCTCTCAGGAGAGCCCGGTAATGGGCTATGGGAGAGATCCGGAAGCCATTGTCCAAGTGACATCTGTTTCCAGCCTGCCTTTTGCAGAGAGACAGTAAGAGCAGCCAGCAATGCAGGGATCGATAGTCCTGAGACCGATGGAGACTGAGGAGCCTCACGTCCCCTAAACAACCCAAGAGAAGGACTGTCAGCAGATACAACAGATTCAACAGGTGAGCTAGAGTGAAAATTACTTATGGGGCTGGAGGACACAGGAGGAGGCATGACAGGGTGGAGGGACTATTCTGGGGAAGAGTCCATAGCATCAGGTACTGGCAAATTCGCAGGTGGCCGAGAAACATCATCGGAAAGTACAGCCTCGGTAGCAGCAGATGAAACTAATGCAGCAGGGATCCTCTCCAAAGAGACAGCATCAGGAATCAGTGTAGGCAGTGAACTGAAGTCAGGATTAGAAACATCAGGTTGCGATCCAATAGATAGGGCAGTTTCAGGCAGCACAGCATCTGGCGTAATCACTACAGGTATCATTGCATCGAGCGAGTTCAATTCATGCAAAACTGGAGTCTCCCTGCAATGTAGAAGGGAGAGAATATATTGGGGATTATCATGACAAATCCTTCGTAGCCAAGCATCTTCCGAAGTTGCAGCATCCTGTGGAGAAATAGCGTTGTGGTCTGGTACATTGCAGGAAGATGCAACCATAGCAGTAGGCAGTGCACTCTCCTCAGAACCATCAGCAGCAGCAGGCAAGATCTCCTTAGCTGGACCTGCAGGGAGGGAGATCTGCTCACCTGCAGGGATTCCAGAAGACTGACATCCATCTGACACAGAGGCCATGCATACAGCAGCTCCCCCTGCCAAAAAGTAGGGGAATTTTTTTATTAAAATCAAAACAAAATCTTGACAATTTTATTTACACATGCTAATTACTTCTGCACAATGGACCAAAAAAATTAAAGTTAGACTCATAGCATAAATAAGTATTAATTCATACAATAGACATAATACTGACTTGTACTATCCCCTCTTCCCCCATATCTAAGAGTAGGGGAGGTTTTGCTTTCACTGCATTAGACAAAAAATGGCACAAAACCAACATTCCATTTTCCTAATACATACGAACTATTCTTCTAACCATAAATGATGAATATATAACCATTCCCTCCTCTCCTCACCTTCTAATATATGAAGATTCTCTTCTTAAATGCCCACCTTCTTTTTTTTGAACTATGTTCGATTCAATATACATCATCATTCAATATTACATTAAAGTTAAGTCAGATCAGAAAAAAAAATCCATTTCATAAAAACCCTAAGCATAAGGATCCCAAAACTTGTATAATACAATCAGCATATATATATTTTTTTCTTTAAAAAATGTTTATTCACCCCCCTTGCTAACACAAAAAAATCCAGCTTTTTTTAAGAGAAAACACCTAACCTCTGCCCATTATATCTTCCCCCAGTCCTCATAGAAACCTCAGACCATTCCTTTTACTAGTCTTATTTTCCAGCCATTATTATTGTTACCTTACAACAAGGATAAATACTTAAAGTTAGACAACCCCACTCTCGTCCAGAAAAAGTAAAAGTTTATTAAGGATAATCCTACTAAAGCATCCCTCAAATAAAAGTAAAATTCCTCCAGAATGCCTGCCACTGATTAGTCGTAAATTTCATTTGTTCTTCTTTTTTAAGCTTCTGTAAATCTGACACCAGCAATTGTATCAAAACTAATTCAGGAATATATTGCTGCTGTAATACTAATCAACATCTACCTAACCATAACCAATATAAAAAATGGACATGTATGATTCGCAATGTATTCAAAGAATCTATTGTGTCCTGCAAAGAAAAAATACCATAGAATAAGGCTTCTGGTGAAGGAGGAATATTTAACCAACACTTCCATCTGTCTAACAAAGCGTCCCAAAATCTGATTGCATATGGGCATTGAAAATATAGATGGTTCATTGTTTCCAGTTTTGCCATACAATCCACCCTCGGACAATAACGATCCTGTAGTACTTTATGTTTCTTGTTGCTTTTCACATTAATTTTCCCCTGTATTTCCAACCATGCTGTGTCCCACATATGCATTGAGATCCTAATATTTATAATATAAGAGGAAATCTGTTCCTGTTGAGGTACCAAAAAAGCTGAAAAGGGGTTTTCTGCAAAATGGGTACCCATTACCTCCTCATATAATACTTTCCGTGTCTGATGTAAAACCCTCTCATAATTAATACCCCATAATTTTATTTTATCAAAAACTATTTCCCAGCATTTCACTAGTCTGGAACATCTCTTGTTTTTATGGAGAAGGCTTGCTGCTTTACATTCACTTAAGACCCCTTTTAATATTGGAAACTCCCAATGTATCCATAACTTGTTCTCCTGCTTAATCAGAGGGACCATATAGTGATAAAAAAAATTGTAAAGAGAAACAATATTGGATTTATCATATTGATCCCTCCATCGTTAATGTCCATATATAGAATGTTCCTCTTTATAGGATTCAATCTGCTGCCCCATATGCAACTAAAAAAAAACTCTTTGTAACCTTGTTTCCATGTGCTGAGGCAAAGGAAAAACAGCACTTAAATAAAGGAAAACAGGAATCAATACATTTTTCACATAATACACCCTCTTTTTTTGCCACTTTCCAGCGATTCCAAACTTCCACTTTCTTAGATGCTATTCCTAATGCTCGTTCCCAATTAAAAGAGGCCATATCCTCCCCACCCCCATATATTCCCAATACCTTGCATGGTTCTTGCATCACCAAATAATTACCCACAAAATATCTAACTGTAGAGATTCCTGCTATATATAAAATCTTAGTTTAATTCATATTCAATAGCACCCCTGTAACCTCACTTATTACTTGTATCATCTTGCAGGTTAAAAAAGTGCACATTCATCTTTCAAAATTAGGTACACATCATCTGCATATACGATAATTTTGTGACTATTGCCTCTCACTTGATCCACTCCTCCAATTAAAGGAGATCTCCATAAAATCCTTAATAGTGGGTCTATTACAAATACATACAGCAATGGGCTAAGGGGGCATCCTTGCCACAAACCTTTATTAATCATATGTTTATTTCCCATCCAACCATTTTCATAAGTAACAATGAATTCCAAAGCATAACATAATTTCAACCACCCTATAAATTCCAACGGTAACCCCAAAGCATTTAAACAGGCCCATAAAAAATCATGGGAGACCACATTGAATGCCTTTGCCTGGTCCAAACTCACTAAACATCTGTAATTTTCTAAGGGTTCATTTTCCAACACCATTTGTCCCATAATACCTCTTAAAATTAATAAGGCATCTGAAATTCTTCTCCCGGAACTGCACAAAATTGCATTGAGCTTATTGCAGAAGGTAGACGTTCCGACAATCTATTCTCCAACAATTTTGTAAAAATTTTAAAATCAACATTCAGCAATGTCAATGGCCTCCAATTATTTATGTCCTCACGGTCAACTGATTTATATAAAAAGATCAATAAACCTTCATACATATGAGAAGGTAAAACGTCTTCCTCTAATATGTAATTATAAAATCAAAGCATAACTTCCGGTATCACATCCCACAAAAATTTATAAAATTTGTTGGGTAATCCATCTGAACCTGGTGAAATATTATTTTGTAATGAAGAAATTACTTTTTGTAACTCTTGGGATGTAAATGGTTCAACTAATGATGTTTTTTTGTGTATTCAAAATGTGAGGTAATGCTGCCATCTGTAGAATATTATTTATTTGTGTACAAGATGAGTTATCCCCAAATGAGTCTCAATATATTCTTCTACCACAGCCATTATACCCTTATTGTCATCATGTTTTCTACCGCTTGAATCAATCAAAACTGTAAACCGTCTATTTTCCCTTCTCATTTTACAAGCCAGAAAAGGGTTAACTTGTTCAGACTTCACCTGCGGGCCGAATATTTGTTCTTTATAAAGATACGTGATCTGGGAATATTGATATTCCTCCATTTCCTATAGTACTTTAGAAAGTCGTTCAGATAAATTTATACCCTCTGTCACTTGTCTCAATAACAAGTTCCCTAATTCTTTTCTATACTCCACATATTTTCCTCTATTTGTTTGTATTTTATGTATACTAACTATTTTAAAATCATTAATCAAACACTCTTTTACTGTAAGTCTTCCCACCAAAATTCTATATTATCATATAAATCCATTGTTGTTAATTTATCCATTATTATACATTCCAGTTCCTGCTTAATATTCATGTCTACTAGTAGAGAGGTATTGAGTCTCCAACATCCTGACCCCGCTGCACGTCTCTGGCAGTACTCAAACACCACATCCAATAAACAGTGGTCTGAGGTTTCTATAGGAACTAATTTAACTTCATCCACCTGAAATACCTTGTGAACAAATAAAAAATTAATACAAGGAGAAAGAGTACCTTTGAAAAAGGTAGGTTTCCGTGCTAAAGAAGTGTTTAAAAAAACATTGTTTAAGTCTGCCTGTGACAATACTTGATTCAAAAAATTCTTGTCACAGTACTGCTTTCCTCCAACCTTTTTTCTTTAAAATTTATATTGAAATCACCTCCCAATATCAAAACACAGCTTGCATGTATTCATTGTAACAAATCAATTCTTAAAGATTTTACTTGAGAATTATAGATATTAATCAGTCAAAATATAATACCCTGAAACAATATGTCTAGTATAAGTGCCCCTCCGGGTTCAATTTCTGCCAACTTTTGTACCATCACTTCCATAGACATAAAACAGATACCCACCCCACTACAAGGATTGGTTCCTGCAGACCAATATGAAACTCTCCATCCTCACTCTCTTTCAGCTTGTGAAATTTCATCTTCTGTATGTAATCTAGTATCCTGAAGATAAACAATATCGTAACGCAATGAATGTAATATACCAAATGTTGTAAAACTTTTTTTCTTATTTTTTATACTATTCACATTTAAACTTGCTAGGCAGAGCACTATCATTTAAGGGGGATTCTGTTTTGGTCTACCACTTGATCTTGTTATAAGTTGTGAGGATGAAATCAAATGAGCTCCCTTTATAGGTAAAACCTCCTCTCTAGCCTCCCCTGAGGATAGTTGTGCATTACTGGGCTCCTCCTGATCAATCGGGAGTTCCTGCTCCATTTGATCACTCCAAGTAGTCAATGAGCTAAATCTATTTTAAGTTGCTACTGGGGAATACAAGGGATCAGGCATTGCCCCTTTTTTCCCTTTCTTTTTAATTTCTGTAAAAGATCCCTCTATCTGCATAGAATCATCAGTATTCATATGAATTGAGTGTGTATCCTCATCTAAATCTTCCAAATGAGTTCAACATGGGGATTCTCTAGTTAATACATTTTGTGTTCTAATTGGAGAGCCCTGAGGCGTAAAAAAGGAAGTATATTTGACTGTTGCATCTATTTCTTGTGAATTCCCCAGAGCTGGATTCATTAGTTCCCAATTGTCTATGCTTGATGCCCTACAATCTGAGGGGTTTGATAATCTCTTACTCCATCCTCTATAAGTTCCCCACCCTCTTTGACTTTCTCTCCTCTCATTTACCTGCTCTACCTCTGTTGATACAATAAAAGGAAGTTTTGCTTTATTCTAAAAATAAGCCTGGTCTGAAGCCTCATCCTGATCACTCGTTCCCCAAGGACATTCATCATATAAATGCTCTGAGTCCTCATATAGATTACATACTGGGGGGGCTACACAATCTGCTGCTATATGTCCAAGGACTCCACACATAAAGCATCTAACCATATGACAGTTTTTATATGATTGAGTGAGCCACATCTATAGCAGCTCTTTGGTTGTCCAATGTAAAATATTATCCCTCTATCCCGCCCTAGAAAAAATGAGCTAGGCAGATGTTGTATGCCTGAATCTTCATGATACAACTGTACCCTGTATGTCCACCCCCCAGTCCAAAATCTGTTATTATCTATTATAGGATTTGGATGTTTCATTATTTTGCACCTTTGTTCCAACCAATATGTTAAATTGGCTACGTTTACACCTTCATTATGGAAAAGTACGGTTACAGTTTTTATCATTAGTTTTGTAACAGGGATGGCCAAAAAATCCTTCCAAATGTCCAGGTTCTTCACCTCATAATAAAGGTTCCAAAATTTATCTAACAGTTTCATAGAACAGAAGCTGACATCATAGTTCCGGTTCCCTCACGAATGGATGAAGGCATACACATCTGAAGGAACAAACCCTAAACTGTCAATGAGTAAAATTTTGCCCACCCAATTTTGTCAGGGACTATCGGGGCAGCACCTTTATATCTCAGTCACACTAAAAAACATCTTTTGGCTTCCAAAGCTGGGCGCTGAAACAACCCAACGTAAGTTCATCCTGCAGACTCCTGTTCTATATTATCCCTCGATTTATTTTGAAAATTCCCAGTTCTATTAGGAGAAACTTTATCTGTTTTTTAGTTTAGGGCATTCAATAAAATCAGTGATCCTGGATTTACACTCACCCCCAATTGGTTTCGATCTGCCTCCAAAACTCCTGAGGACCGGGTTGCACTGTCTGATGCAGTTTTAGTCCCAACAGCTTCCTTCTCACCTGGTGCATGTGCAGTGGGAATAATAGAAGACTTAGTTTTATCAGAGGTAGAAACACCATCCTCGGATACATTTGGTGATATTTGTACGGGGACTGTAGAAATCCCTGGGATTGGTATATTAGGGTCTGGAATCCATATCACCTTAACGAATCCATCCTGTTTTACACAAAACTGTTGACCATATTTCCTCTGCTTCTTCACCTAGACAATCAAAGGTAGTTTGCTGTGTTTCTAATATTACTGTTCCATTTAACTAGTTTACAGATGACTCTACCAAAATACTTCCAGATAATCTTTTATTCCCCACAGATGTGGGGCTTGCTATCGATCATTTCCTTTTCTTTTCATCTTCTAAACATTTTTGACAAATTCCATAATCCCTCTCTGCTACTTGTATTAACTCCAAAAGTTGTTTCTTTTTTAATTCCAATTCAGCATTTAAAGAGCTAGTGTACTGCCAGGAAACTGCCTGCAATTAATTTTAACTTTCAGATGTAGTCAGCTATCACTTCTTATATCTAAAGTATTTTTTCTGTTCGGTTTGCTAACTAGAAGATTTTTCACCTAGCAGTACTGGGATGATGTGTGGAGCAGCAGTCTGCCTGGGGGGGGATGTCAGTTCTGTTCCTACCACTACATCAACACTGAGACCACACCAACTATGACATCACTAGTAACCAATGAAAACCATTTCTCACTGCCAGGTTTCACTTTCACATGAAGCAGCAGGGACTGGCTCTCCCTGGTTACTAGTGATGTCACAGTTTCCTGCATTTTGATTGGTAGTTTGTGAGAGTCACTGCTCAGGCTGCAAGGATTTTGGTGCCTCAAGATGTTTGGTCTCATTTCTGACGATGTAGTGGGAGGAACAAAACTGACTTTTTTTTTCCTCCAGACAGAATGCTGCTCCCACACATCACCCCAGTACTGCCAGGTGGAAAAACTTCTAATTAACAAAGAGAAAAGAAAAAATACTTGAGATATAAGAAGTGACAGCTGACTGCATCTAAAAATTACTATTAATCCCAAGCAGTACACTAGCTCTATAATATATCTTCCGACAAATGCTCTTGTTCTGGTACCTCTAACGTCGGGTTTTGATCTTCTAACTGAGGAGCAATTTCTTGTGTTAATAATACCGGTATATCCATATTTGCTTCTGATACCTCCACCAAGAGCTCCTGAGCTCCAGAGACCTGACCTTCCTCCTGCACAAACTCCTTCAAACTGAGGTCCTCCATTCCTGCAGACAGATGGACAGCACCACCTGCCTACAGAGTAGGGGGGAGTTCCTCAGTGTCCTGGCCAAATTTCCCTCATTCACTAAAAATACCACCAACATCTTAATCTGGTTCAAGGTCAGTTGGCATTCATCTGTATCCCCCTCCCCCAGGTTGTGCTTGAAAATAGGCAGGATTTGTCTAGTGCACTAACTCGGTCAACAAAAACTAAATAAATAAATAACCTTTTTTGTCCCATGCACAATATTGTGTTAAAAAAAAACACCACACTACACCAGCTATGGACAGTACTGCAAGTAGCTTGGCAGAATCAAACCAGGAAACATACCAGTACTTTTACTCTGTACTTCTTTTAGGATGGGAGCAGGTAAGGAGATTAGTAGGGAAACAGTGGCACATTAGCTGGCTATGAAGGCTGCACAGTGGTCTGAAAATTTACCTTTTTTCCCATTTTTCTTTACAGGATACTTACACACAGCTTCACTCATATGATAAATCCAAACAGTTCAAAAAAGTTTTACTTTACTGTGCACACAGGGACGCGAGAGTGGGTTTATGGGATGGGCTGCCAGCCCTGGTAAACACACCAAGTTTCAATAATCCAAACGTGACTCCATTCATAAAGAGCACTCCGTGAGCAGCCACTGCATTATTCTCTGTCCTCCTGCTGTGTGACACCTTTAATAGGTGTGAGACAGACTAGGCAGAGTGGCACTGACCACTCTCGGAGTTCCAGTACCATTTCTTATACTGTTCCTGTATTGAGGGGACGAGTGAAGAAGTACACTGGGTGTTGTAGTCCTGAGAGTCTAGACAGGATTGCAGCTTGTTCTGTTAGTGTTGTAAAGGGGCTGAATTTTTTACCATTCCTGGGGGCTTGTTAGTGCTGCAAAGTGCAGCTAGGCAGGCAGCACTACCCTAGGTAGTTGGGGGGATTGATGTTTTAGTGTTAGTATTCAGCGAGCCTATTGCTTAGCTTTGCTCCTACTGGTCATCTAACCTTACTAGATCTTCTGGTATTCATTCAGCATAAAGAGTGCTCCATGAGCAGCCGCTGAATTATTCTCTGTCCTCCTGCTGTGTGACACCTTTCATGAGTGTGAGACAGACTAGCTAGAGTTGCACTGACCACTCGCGGAGTTCCAGTACCATTTCTTATGCTGTTCCTGTATTGAGAGGATGAGTGAAGAAGTACATTGGGTGTTGTAGTCCTGAGAGCCTAGACAGGATTGCAGCTCATTCTGTTAGCATTGTAAAGGGGCTGAATTTTTTAGCATTCCTGGGGGCTTGTTAGTGCTGCAAAGTGCAGCTAGGCAGGCAGCACTACCCTAGGTAGATGGGGATTGATGTTTTAGTGTTAGTATTTATTGAGCTTATTGCTTATCAATGCTCCTACTGGTCACCTGACCTTACTAGAGCTTCCAGTTTTCACTCAACATAAAGAGCACTCCGTGCGAGCGGAGCAATAATGAGCACATGGCTTCCAGGCATGAAGACGCATGCAAAGACATGCCCATCTAGTGCATGTTTGGCATGTTCAGCAGGTGAGGTAGTGAAGGTACTAGTACAACTTATAGTAACGTAATTAACATTTTTAGCTTGATTAGTTAATATTAGTGTATACTGGAAGTTTAAAAAAGATGGGTGACACTATTATGACCTTAGAGGGGAACATTGGTGTGAAATGTGAGACCTGTGAAATGTATGCTATAGTGACACCCCCATTACCAAATATACCTTTAACATGTAAAAAATGTGTTTTGAATGAGTTGCTGCAGAAATAAATTTTAGAGTTTAATGCAAGATTAAATAGTCTGGTGCAAAATCAGATTACCATGTCGAGAAGGCTAAGTGAGGGCCCTCAAAATGCCAGTACAAAGCTTAGTCAGGATACTACTTGCCAACCAAATCAATCTGTAGATAACATGCAACAAGATATTACTCAGAATAGCCAACCATCTGAGAATATTGCTATCTCAATCACCACTGAGATTTTGACTACTACAGCTACTAGGGGAGTTAAAAAAGAAATAGAGGGGAAGATGCTATAAATTCTGGTGATGAAGAGTGGTATGTCATACAAAGTAACAGAGGGGGGAAAATGAGGACATAAAGCTGAAGCCTTTGAGATGCCATTCACAAATCATTTTTCCCCTTTAATAGATCAGGTAAATGACCCCAGCAGTGTCTGCACATTTGACCAGGTGGCAAATTTGTCAAGCCCACCCTCCATTGTATCTAGTGACAATAATAGTAATGAGCCTATGTCAATGTTCAGTCAGGCCAAGGTACTGATGGGTTCTTCTGATGTTACACATTCCAGTAGTGATGAGGGACTATTACAGGGAGATCTATCTAACATAGTTATGGATAACCCTGCCCCATTAACACTAGCTGACGCAAATAAGGACTCTGTAGAGGGCCTCTCTTCCACTGTCCATCTGGCATCATCATTTCCTATAAATACCTCTGTGTTAACTGAAGAAGTTTTTATTCTTGGTGATTCAATTACAAAATATACTGACCGATATTCTACTTGCGGCAACAAACACCACGTGACTAGCTGTAGCTATGGGGGGGCTACTATAAAGGATATTGTTAACATGCTACCAGGTATACTGCAAAAGGTGGAGGCCCCTAAGACAATTATATTACATTTTGGCATGAACAATATTAACAAAGCAGGAACAGATGAAGTTGCAGGAGATATGATTGGTGCAGTCAAAATCTTAAAAAAGTTTAAGGCAAAAGTAATTCTTTCAGAAATCTTACCAGTTCCTCCCACGTCAAGGCAGAAAACAACTAAAATTAAGCTTCATAACAACTGGCTTAGAAGGTGGTGCCTTGAGAATAACATCATTTGCCTTAGGACTTGGGAATCTTTTGTTTTCAATAACAATTTCGACAGTAATGATGGCCTGCATCTCAATAGACATGGGGCTAAATTACTTGGCAATATCTTTTATCAAGCTATTTCCAGTTGTGTTCAATATCCAAAAAACTAGTTAATGGGGGGGGGCAAGGGGGAAATAAATCCTATGTTTCCACCACCAATCATAAGATAGGGTACACTGTTAAAGCTATGGCAAATAATCATGAGATGAATTTCTTGCTAACAAATACAAGAAGCTTGCATTATATAAAAAAGGATGAACTAGAATTAATACTAACATCAAAAAATATTGCTCTTGCTGCTATATCTGAGACACGGTGGGGCGAAAGGTCTTCATGGAGTAAATCCATTCCTGGCTATAATCTAGTATGTAAAGATAGGACAAACAAAAGCAGTGGGGGCAAAGCCCTTTGTATTAAAAGTGACATAGAATATTGTCAGCTAAATCAACCACATAATGAAGAACTTGAAAGTCTCTGGATAGATATCTGGAAAAAAAAAATAATTGTGGGATTAAGCTATAGGCCCCCAGATATTCCAACATGTGATCATAACCTATTGCTGCAAAATATAGAAACAAATCTTAAATCAAAGGAAGTAATCATACTAGGGGACTTTAACATGGCTGGAATAAATTGGGTTTCACACACAGCATTGACCTCTGGTGAACATTCTTTCCTTGAGTTATGTGTATAATATGGTTTACAGCAATTGGTTACCATGCCTACTAGAGGAAACAATATACTTGATTTAGTAATTACTGATATTGCAGATAACATTTATAAACTTGAGATTCAAGAGCCCCTGCTCAACAGTGATCACAATGTTGTAACTTTCTCCTTGGATACCTCCATCAGCAGAAATATTGGTATCACAAAGACCAAAGACTTTAGAAATTCTGATTTTAGATCATTGTTAGCAGAACTTCATAGTTGGGATTGGACAAAAAATAATATTTCACCCAATCAACTTTGGCTGAAAATAAAAAATAAAATCATTGATCTCAGCGATAAATATATCCCTGATCATGAAATATACAACAAACATGGGAAAACCCCATTATGGTTCACAGAAAAAAATCAGAAATTTTATTTCTCAAAAAAGAAGGTATTATAGAGCATTTAGAAGGGATAATAATGATCATAATAAATCCAAGTATAGGGAGGCAGTTAGGAGGTGTAAGTCATGTATCAAAAAGGAAAAGTATAAAATTGAGTTTAGACTTGCCCATATCAAAGATGGTGGCAAAAGTTTTTATACCTATATAAGTAATAAAACATCTTCAACAGTGAAAATAGGCCCAATTAAGAGGGATGATGAAATTATAACTGACCCCAAGGAAATTATTAATTTAATAAATATTTTTGTTATGTCTTCAGCCCTAAACAGTCCAACATCAGATCCAGTCATTATGAACCAGCAAAGGATCTCCCTAATGCTCAAACCATCCTCGAGATTACTAGGGAGGAAAGCACATTAAAATTGAAAAAAATAAAAACTAGCACCTTTCCAGGTCCGGGTGCTATTCATCCTAAAATATTAAAAGTAATTGAACAATGGTTTATTGACTCACTGTATGTACTTTTCAATTTATCACTACAAAAAGGGGAGGTGCTCATGGACTAGCTTCAGGCCAGTGTGGTCCCAATTCACAAAAAGGGTGACTATAATAACATTTCAAATTATCAGCCAATAAGTCTGACCTGTATTCTGGGAAAAGTTATGGAGGGCATAATTAAAGATCATCTGGAAGTAGAAATTAACACCAAATGCCTGGTGGATGCAACCCAACATGGATTCAAAGCTCATAAGTCATGTCTAACTGCAAATTTGTACTCTATGAGAGGGTTAGTGCCCTGTTGGAAAACCGTAAATCAGTTGATGTCGTATATTTGGACCTATGTAAGGCTTTTGATAAAGTCCCTCATGAAGTTTTGATGGAAACTAAGGTTAGGATAGGCCTTGACTGTCGGCTTATTAAATGGATTAAAGCATGGCTGAGTAATAGGAAACAGGTAGTTAGAGTTTGTGGCTATTACTCTGATAGCAGAGAGGTTACCTGCATATGAGATAATTTTGCAACTATTGCCTCTCACTTGATCCACTCCTCTAATTAAAGAAGATCTCCATAAAATCCTTAATAGTGGGTCTATTACAAATACATACAGCAATGGGCTAAGGGGGCATCCTTGCTGCAAACCTTTATTAATCATATGTTTATTTCCCATCCAACCATTTTCATAAGGAACAACGAATGCCAAAGCATAACATAATTTCAACCACCCTATACATTCCAACGGTAGCCCAAAAGCATTTAAACAGGCCCATAAAAAAGCATGGGTCATAAGGAACAACGAGTGTCAAAGCATAACATAATTTCAACCACCCTATAAATTCCAATGGTAACCCAAAAGCATTTAAACAGGCCCATAAAAAGCTGAGTCCCTCAAGGCTCTGTTTTGGGTCTGTCTATGTTTTCCATCTTCATCTCCGACCTCAATTCAAACCTAAATAGCTTCGCCATCAAATTTGCTGACAGCACCAAATCGGTGGCTGTTGTTAGTAGCTTGGAGGGTTCAATGAAACTTAATGAGGATTTACTTATATTGAAAGGATGGGCAAGAACACATGGAATGTCACTTAACCATGAAAAATGTGTAGTTATGCACCTAGGGAAAAAAATATTTGCACCACTTATCTCCTGGATAGCAAATGCTTAAAATCTGTTTCTAATGAAAAATATCTTGGTGTCCTAGTCAGCAATGACCTCAAGTTTAGCAGTCATTGTACTGAATTAGTCAATAAATCCTCAAAGATCACAAACTGCATAAAGAGGTCCATCTCTAGTAGAAACAGAGCATGTATTATTCCACTATACCAGGTGTATGTACGTCCAGTTCTGGACTATTGTTTCACCATTATGGAGTCCCTACTTGCATAGGGATATAGATCGAGTGGAGAGTGTGCAGAGGAGACTCACTAAACTAGTGGATAGCATTCAGCATATGTGTTATGAGGACAGATTGAGAGCTTTGGAGCTCTATCCTCTAGAGCTCAGATGACTTAGAGGGGACCTTCCATTAATGTTTAAAATTCTGGAAGATAAGTCCCTATTAAATGATTTAGGATTTGTTATTAATCATAGAGAAGCAAGCCTTAGAAGCCATCATTCTCAACTTATGCTGACCAATCCAAAAGGACTTCTCAGATGCAGTTTCTTTACTCAATGTATTATTCCTTACTGGAACACTTTAACTAACACAGTAGTGGATGTGGGTACTTTCAGTTCTTTCAAACACAAACTAGAAAAGTATTTGATCAATGACCTAGTTCACCAGGATCATTGACCCAGATATGGGAGAAGTACTCTATGGGCTCACTGCATTTCTTAAGTACTCCTAGTATAAACTCCTAGGCCCGGATATTCAAACTGCGCCATTCTGAGGCTCAAGCCCTTGCACTGCTCAAAATAGTTGCTCAGGGGTGTGGCCTGGGCAATATTCAAAGGAGTTGCGCTATTGAGCAACTCCTTTGAATATTACCCCCCAGCCACAGCCACTGTGCATGGCGCAGTGGAACTTGCGCCACCACAAGTTGTCAGAGTTGAGCATTAAACTTGGCGGGTGCACAAGTACCATTGCGCCATGTGCAAATTTCCGATATTCAAAGGTGACATGCAAATGGGGCCATAATTCATGCAAAGCAGGCGGGGCCATTTGCATCTGATTGTAACCCCATTTGCATGCCATTAGCATGTAGGTGCCGATCCCCGAGGACTGCGCCTGGCACGCCCTGCCAGGCAACGCCCGTGCGGGACAGCGCACTCTGCAGCGATCGCGGGCAGAATGTAAAACAATCCCCAAACATCTCCCAATGCCCAATCACGGGCAAAGCGATACTGACAACCCCCAAACATCTCCCAATGCCCGATCGCGGGCAGTATGTATAATGACAACCCCAAACATCTCCAATGCCGATCATGGGCAGAGCATTAAACAACCCCGCAGTGCAATCGCGGGCAGAATGTAAAAGACCCCCAATCGAATATCTCCCTGGTGGTCTAGTGGACCGTAATGCCCAATCGTGGGCAGAATGTCCAGTGACAACCCCCCAAACATCTCCCTGGTGTCTAGTGTCCCCCACCACCCACCCACGAAGCCCACCTCTAGCTCTGCACCAATGGGCGGCAGCCCTACCAGACAGCTCAGTCGGGCGGGCGGCGGGTGGCAGGCGGGTGGATGCTGCCGCCACCGCTGCCAGGGGAGCGGGGTGGTGGGGCTTCATGGTGGGTGGGGTGGGGGCTACACTAGACACCAGGGAGATGTTTGGGGGTTGTCACTGACATTCTGCCCGCGATCGGGCATTACAGTCCACTGGACCACCAGGGAGATATTCGGGTTGGGGGCTCTTTTTACATTCTGCCCGCGATCGGGCACTGGGGGTTGTATTTCCGCTCTGCCGATCGGGCATTGGGAGATGTTTGGGCGGGGGTTGTCATTATACATACTGCCCGCAATTGGGCATTGGGAGATGTTTGGGCAGGGGGGGTTCTTTTCACGTTCTGCCCACAATCGGGCTGGAGGAGGGGCACAGGGACTGAGTTGGGGACCAGCCACGGGTGGCAGCTGCTGTGTTGCGCCCTGCAATACAGCAGCTCACCTGTGGGTGGCCCTCAACTTGATCCTTTTTTTTTTGGCTCAAAGTTGTGCAGGCGCAGGTTGGGGGTTGCGCCTGCACAACTCTGCACAACCCGACTGAATACCGGGTTGTGCAGTTTATGCATGGTTCCTCCCCCTCCTGTTGAGCATGCATTCATTTGCATTGCGCTGTTGCTCAACCTGTTTTCAGTGGCGCAACTGCCTCCTGCTGAATATCGCAGAATGGCGCAATGTTGGACTTGCGCATGCGCAACCCTGTTGCGCATGGCGCAACCCTTTTGAATAACCAGGCCCTAGTGTTCATTCACACAAGAGGCTTGGCACAATCTTATTTTTTGAAAATGCTGCTGTTCTTTTCTTTCCAAAAGCAATTCACAGCAGTACAGCAGCACAGTTAAGTGCATTAAATTCACTAATGGCATTCGATATTCAACACGCTAGCCCCAGCAATTTGGCTCCTAGTCTTCCTCAAGGGGCGTGGTTTAGAGTTCCCATCTCCTGCTATTTATTAGTCATTTAGGCTTATGTCATCATTCAATCTTTACTTGACTGACAATGCCAACTTTCTATGCCATGCCCAAGGTGCTTAAGAATCTAGAGCACCCACCAGGCAGGCTGATAATGTTGGGTGTGGGTATCCTGATATCACATCTTTGTGAATTTATTGATTTATTCTTACAGCCATGCATGAAGCAGCTCCCTTCCTACCTCAAAGATACCAGTGACACCATTTTAAAATTCAAATGTGTTAAATGGCAGAATGGTTACCACTGGACAACTATTGATGTTGAGGCTTTATACACCGTAATAAAGCACTCAGATGGAATTAAAGCGCAAAACGTTTCCTCAATAGACAGAGATCAGGGGAATAGATGCCTGCACAGTTCTTAATTTTGGCTTTTGAATTTGTATTAACACATCATTTTTTTTTATTTAACAAGGAATATTACATCCAACAATGTGGAACAGCAATGGGGGCATCAATGGCCCCCGCATACACAAACCTATTCATGGGGCTATGGGAACAAGAAATATTGTATTATCAAATCAACAACCCATTTTGTGAAAAAAATCATGAAGTGGGATAGGTTTATTGATGATTGTTTGTGTATCTTTAAAGGTGATAGATCAGAAGCAGAGTCATTTGTATTATGGCTTAATGATAACACACATAACCTTAGGTTCACATCCCAGATAAACCCAGAAGAGACACATTTTCTAGATATCACACTGAAGGGAGACAATGTGACTGGCTTAATTACAAAGGCAGGTTATAGAAAGGAAACAGCCACAAACTGCTTATTATGCAAAAGTAGCTCACAACCAGCAAAGTTAAAGAATTCTATCCCTTATGGACAACTCCTTAGAATCAGGAGAAACTGTACATTGGATGAGGAGTTTAAAGTTCAGTCAGAGGAACTTCTGCAGAGATTCAGAATTAGGGGCTATGCAGAAAATGTACTTCAAAAACCACTGCAGAATGTGACAACCAAAGCACAACAGGATTTACTGAAGGGTTGAAAGAAGGACAACAGCATACTAACACATACAAATAGAGGTCCCATTATATTTTCAATAGAATATAATAAATGTTGGGACAAATACGGAACATTGTATGGAGGAACTAGTAAACATTATAGAGTGTCAGCATATTAAAGAAGGTTATAGGAGAACATCCCAGGGTGACTTTCAGGAAACCAGCATCTCTAAAAGATAAATTGGCACATAGCCAGTTTAAAGGAAAACCACAGGAACAGACAATGTGGCTACCAGTAAAACCAGCAGGGGGGTATAAATGTTACAAATGTAATGTATGTCAGTTATGACCCCCCAAAAATAATTTATTTCAGTAACAACAGGGGAGAATGTGCAGATTAGGGACTTTATAACACGCTCCACTAACTTTGTTGTATACATTTTATGGTGCAGCTGTCATCTGTATTATAAAGGAAAGACAGTACGAATGTTAAAAGAGAGACTCCAGGAACATGTTCGCTCAGTAATAAATCAGAGATTGGACTCTCCGGTTTGGAGGCACTTCTTAGAGGTGCACAATGGTAAAGTGGATACATTACAATTTATGGGCTTAGAGCATGTTAAAATCCCAAGTAGAGGAGGTAACAGACAGGCTATCCTACTAGAAAGGGAAAGTTACTGGATTTTCACCCTGGTGACGGGAAAACTGAGAGGTCTAAATGAAGCATGGGATCTAAAGCCCTATTTCAGAAAGAAAAGATAATGTTATGTAAAACTTTGTTTTAAGACTAAGATGATTTAACACTTTTTCCCGCTTTCCCTTAACCCTTCCTCCCCCCTTCCTATACCCCCTGCCTCCTTCCCTATGAATAAACTGTTATCACAGAGTTCTTAGAATATGACCCAATAAGTGAACTACAAATGATTTATGAAATTTTATTTTGTGTTAATAGGCACCTGTGTGTTTAAAGTTAAAGCCTCTATCTTTATTTTTCTGGAAGGATGGCCACTTGGAGACTGAATAAACTGGTATTCAATACTTCTTACCTCTTTTTCTTTTCACCTCTGCCTATGTTTAAATGGGTTTTGTACTAATTCTGTAATCCAGCATTATACCCTAGATATAATATTGTATGCAGGGAATTTCATAGGATATATAAAACAGTAATTGATGGTGCACACTAAAGAAATTAGGATATTGCTGCAGTTGCTGAATTAAGAGTACAATGAGGTTTACAGAATTTTAAAACATGGTACTTTTGTTTTGTTTTTTGTAATTCATTTAAATATATTGTTTGACATGCATTATAATTAAAATAATTAAGGTATGCAGGATTTAGAACAGGCACTGACTAAGCAGAAATTAATGTTATTAAAGTATAACTTCATCAGAGAAAATATGCATTGTTACTTTAAAGAAATATAAAAATGGGTTACAATGGAACAAGTCAGTCAAGTAAAGACTGAATGACGACATAAGCCTAAATGACCAATAAATAGCAGGAGCTGAGAACTCTAAATCACGTCCCCTGAGGAAGGCTAGGAGCCAAAGTGCTGGGGCTAGCATGTTGAATGTTAAATGCTGTTGGTGAATGTAATGCACTTAACTGTACTGCTGCACTGCTGTGAATTGCTTTTGGAAATAAAAGAACAGCAGCATTTTCGTAAAATAAGATTGTGCCAAGCCCCTTGTGTGCATGAATTGAGTCGTGTTTGGATTATTGAAACTTTGCTCATATGATACCAGCTCTAGCAATGATCTAGCTGTCCATGCAGACACTCTGGGCTCGATTCTCAAAGCCACTGGCATGGCGCAAGGAGCTTGGGCCACTAAGAATGGTGCAAAGTGCCCCTTGGCCAAGAAATGCACCAGGAGTGATTCTCAATGACAGCCTGCATCAACTGCAGGCTGCCTGTCCTAAATGAGGCCTGCACCACCTGTGTGCCACAAAATGGGCTGCGGCATGGCACTAGGGGACTTGCGGCAGACACAGGCTGCCATATCCTGTAATGTGGGATTCTCAAAACCCTCTCAGAGGGCAACATTCTAAGCACCCTTACACCAGCCTTGGCTGGTCTAAGAGTACTTAGAAATGTCCTCTGGGAGGTTTGTGCTAATGTGCCGTGCCCCCTGCCCCATCCCTGATGTCACCCATTAAAAATATATATAATAAATCCCCTTTCCTAGTGGTCTAGTGTCCTCCTGATCCCATGATGTTGCCCATTAATGCACTTAATAAATAACATCCATGCTGGTGGTCTAGTGGATCCTCACCCCACCCCAGCAGGTACTGCCCACAACCCCTCTCTCCCCATCCTAAACCTGAGCCAACAACCAGCACAGCCCTCCTCTCACCACCATTGCCAGCTGCTGACTGACCTGTCACTGAGCGCATACTATATAATAACATATGCACTCACTGATTGACAGCTGTGAACCAACTGTCAGTCAATGAGCATGTACTGTATTATGCAGTACACGCTCACTGACAGGTCAGTTGGCAGCCAGACGTAGTGATGAGAGGAGGGCTGTGTCGGTTGCCGGCTTGGGGTTTAGGATGGGGAGGGCGGGGTGATCGGCAGTAGCTGCTGGGGTGAGAGGGTGGGAGGCCACTAGACCACTAAGGAAGAGAGATTTATTATGTATATTTATGACAGGTGACATCGGTGGATTGAGAAGGGGGGCCACTAAACCACTAGGGAAGGAGAATTTATTATATATGTTTATGACGGGTGACATCAGGGAATGGGGAGGAGGACCACTAGAGAAAGGGGATTTATTATATATTTTTATAATGAGTGACATCGGGGATCTGGGAGGGGGTGCACTAGACCACTGGGCACAGGACTTGAATTATTTTTTCAGGGGATTGGGCATGGGAGCCTGCTAGCCTTTGCTGCACTGGGTCTGTGGCAAACCCATACTATGCACCTTGTATTTGTTGCACAGGAGAAGCTGTGGCAAGTGAGGGGACTTAGGTGCCGGGGGTCCTCCAGTACCAGAATCTGTTTGCCGCAGCTTGCACCAATCTAAGCCGTCTTTGAGAATCAAGCCCTCTCTCTCTCTTTCTCTCCCTCTCCTCAGACACAGAGCACTGCACTATTCTTTCTTACTAGTTTTTTGGCAGTGTTTAAATAAATGTTGTCCTCAAACATTAGCTACCCTCAATTGGAAGCCACAGTAAAAAACAGCGACGCCAATTAGAAGCCACAGCTTCTAATCGAAGATATACGCAAGCTGAATGCCCATGTGAATATGCCAATATCAGGTGATCAGCTTTGCAGCTGATGTCTGAAAAAGGCAGGTACAAGTAACATTCTTGCTACTCTTGGACTACAGGGACCTAATATTGAGGGGGAGTCCCTCTGGCCAGCTTGCTAAATTAGTTGTGTGTCTATATGACACAGACTGTTTACTTTATAACAGGCATGAACTCTAGCATGCATCACTGAACCCTCTGTTCTCTCCTAGGTGGGATCCTCTCTGAATGCAAGCAGGTTAAAAATCCTCTGTCTCTGTGGATCAACAAAATCCTGCTGAATAATGTAACATTACTGAGGTGCCATCCTTGGGATGACACATTTTTGTTTATTTATTTTTTATTCAAGGTAGACCTTTGGGCAACAAGTGCCCCTTTTAAAAGGTGACTTAGTCACAAAAAGTGCATTACTGAAAACAATTTAAAGTATATGAACTTGATTGTACATTTGTCAACAGGAGATAAATAAGGTGGACGTAAAAAAAAAGACACTTTTCACGACAGTAGGGAATTTTGCTGGTCAACAGTTCCTTCTGTCCATTTTGTGGGGCTGTCCCGGTAGGTGTCCAGGTGGAAGTAAAAGAACCCAAGGTACTTTTTGCAACAGTAGGGGATTTTTCTGGTCAGCAGTTCCTTTCCCATAAAACATGTTCATGCTATTATCCCAAGGCTGTGTGTGGGTATCAATGTGTGACATGGCTGCCACTACATGTTTAAAGTCACTTTGCTACCAGTCTCTCACTGTTTGTAAAATACTTTGGGATACAATGTGTATGAAAGTGCTATATAAATGCTAATTATTCTGTTTCTTCTGCTTCTATTTTGCCACTTCTTCTTGATCTTCTTCTTCTGTTTCTTCTTCTATATGATCACAGTAGGACAGTGCACTGTCCATGTGAGGTTCCGGCTGATAACATAGCCCACATAATAAAGTGGGACACAACAACACAGGCATAACATCACGGTCAGAAAGACCATCTGGCCACAACATTGCGCTGCAGAATACTGAGGGCCACCACTCCATCATGTGGTGCCAGAGTCCCACAGTGCCAGCAGGACATGTACGGATAACAGGGCACCTTGACAATGAGGCAAGGGGCAGGCATGACGAAAGGCACACAATGACCAACGCCTGAATCTTGGTGCCTGCCCCACCACTGCAAGTGCAGCATTGTCCTCAGCATGATATACACAATACCAATGTTTAGTGTAATGCTGTGCACAGTGTCATATAGCTAATGGGTCTTCTAGTGTCCTGGATCCTCATTGTCCTCTGACACAGATGTCTCCATCCCCCGCTGGTGGAGCAGGCACCAGGATACGGCCATCGGTCATTGTGCACCTTTCGTCATGCCTGCCCTGTCCTTCATTGCCAGGGTGCCCTGTTATCCGTACATGTCCTGCTGGCACCATGGGACTCTGGCAACGCAAGGTGGAGTGGTGGCCCGCGGTATTCTGCACCGTGATGTTGTGGCCAGGTGGTCTTTCCGACCATGATGTTATGCCTGCATTGTTGTGTCCCGCTTTATTATGCGGGCGATGTTATCAGCCAGAACCCCATGGGTGATGGCTAAGATACTTAATAGAGTCCACTTTCTCAATTAGATCCCCCAAGGGTTGTTATTTCCAGGTCTGTCTTAATCCTCAGTTTTCTTTCTTGTCAATATAATTTTTATTCAACCCAGTTTGGCAGATGGAAAATCAATGTACATTATATCAGACACATACAGACAAGATATGTAGGGAACAAATCAGATATTTCAGGGATACCAGCATGCAATAGATCATATAATAATTAGCACACTGAGGAAGACCCCCACTTAGGAACAGCTCAAGGGGGTTACTGGTGGAGATAAGGCAAAGGGGAAATATACTACCCCTGGCCTTAAATCTTTGAATTAAACTTTCAGAAGTACCCTAATGTGGAAGGGGGCTAAGTGAGTGAGGGGGCAGGAGGCCCACCCGAGTGCATCAATTAGGATGGCGTCCAGTTTTGAAAAACAAATAATAGGCTGTTAAGTCTGAATGTGTGCTACAGGTCTCAACTGCTCAATGATTTCTGACTTTCTTGTGTTTTTTTTTGGGGGGGGGCGAGTATTAGGGGACAGAGTCCCTGTCCTTCTGCATCATGTATGTTACCCAGCTCATCCATCTAGTATTACACAGGTTGGTCTGGTTATCTAAGGAATATGTAATTCTTTCTGATCTATAGATTTGGTTTACTCTTGCCCTCTAGGTGTCAGTATCTTGGGGTTGGGGGTAAGCAAGAGTCTTATGGTCACTTTCTTGCTCACTGTCTGGATCCATTACAACCTTCTGTTGCTGGACTGTGGTGTGGTGAGGAATTAACACTGCAACTGCTCGTTGCTTGCCATTCGGCATCGACAAGGAGAAGACCAGTGGATACCCAATACTCAATTTTCTTGAATTACTAAGAACAATAGACTCAGTTGTTTTAATGTTTATGATCAAATTATTATCCACGAACCATGTTTGGAATCATTAAAGTCTTCCTGAAGGAAATCTGACTGAGCAGGCAGATTACTACTTTATGTCACTGTAACAGCATCATCAGTGTACAGAACTATTTTCTATTCCTACACACAGCTGGCAAATCTTTCAGAAACATACTAAACAACAGAGGTGACAAATTAATAACATGTTTTTGTTTATTTATTTAGGTTTTGTTGACAAGGAAATGAAGGCTAGACACTACTGCCTATTTTTAACCTTGACCACGGAGGGGGGGGGGTACAGATTTTATTTTATTTATTTTTAATTTATTTAAACAGCAGTTTGGAAAACCTTTGAGCCATAGGCTCATTTACAAAGGTACCTTGTCACAGTAAGACAAATGAAAATACACAGTATAACAGTACAACACATAAGTATAACAGTAACTTAAGACATAGATACAAACAAGCTGGTACAGGTAGGATTGATGCAAACAATACCAGAGTTATGTTGCAAGCCAACTGAAATGAAACCAGATTAAGCTGTTTGTGATATTTTAGTGAATGTGGGGAAATCTGACAAGGACGCCAGGCGTGGAGGATGGTGAGGAGAGTGACATGGCAGCCAGGTTGGTGGAGAATGCTTCCCTCCCCACCCTGAGTACTGAGGAAGCAAAGGGGGGCCATAGTAGGAAAAAAAACAAAAATGGAGGCTCCTATCGCAGTTATGGAAGTCAAAGCTGTTTCTGAGGAACAGCCAAACATGAAATCAGGCAAGACCCTATTGGTGAGACCATGTCTACAATAGATATGGAACTGGAAAAGGCATATGAAATTAAAAAGCTCACCTGTTGGTGTTATTGGCAGAGGAAGAAGAGAAAATGAGACAGTATAAGATGAAACTTGCTGCTTCAATTACTGAAGAGCTGGAGGGCATACCTAGACTGAATCTGGAGGAAAAAGAAGGAATCCAGGAAGAAACAACTGAAGTTCTGACAAGAGGCTTTGACACTGTCAGAAAAACACCAGAGCAGTTGAGCAGCATGACAGGCAAGGTAGCAGTGGTGTGTTTCAAATCCCTGACATTTGGTGAGCAAACAATGCCAACTGGCTGACTGGGGAGAGTGGAGCTGGGCATGTCAATAAATCTACCACAAGCGGGGGCGTGGCCAGCAGCCGAACGGAATGCACGCATAGTCGGCTCGCTCCTGATAGTAACCCCTTAATCCTGCATTATTCTTTCTATTTCTACATAACGGAAAGTGAAAACTGTTTCAGTACTCACCGGAGGCTAGCCTGAATCGGTTAATTTACTGGCGAGGTGCGAGTTGCGTTCGTTTTGACTGAGTGTTTCCTTGTTCACGGAGGGCTCCCGCCTGCTCAACGGCCGCCTGAATTATCTACGCACAACATGGAGGCCTCAACTACGCCTTCCCTGATCGCAATGGAAGGTAGTCTTACAGAAATTAGACAAATGTTTGCAGAGATTTTACATCGCATTGAGGGAGTGGATGGGGCCACGAGAAAGAACACTGAGGTCATTGTGGATTTATCGCAAAGGGCTGACATCCACGAACATAGGCTAGTTGAGGTGGAGGATGGCTGGCATAAAGTGGGGGCTAAGTTACAAGAGCAAGGACAAATGATCCAGCACTTATGGGCTCGGGTGAAAGACTTGGAGAACCACAGCCGACGAAACAATCTTAGATTCGTAGGGTTCCCTGAAGGCCGAGGGAATGACACAATAGCTTTTCTCCAACGGAACTGCCTTTACTGTTGGAATGTCAGTGCGGTCTCCATGGGAGCTGGATAGGCGCACAGAACTCTGGCCCACTGCTCTCTCGGGCTCTCGAACTATTCTAGCCTGTTTTCTCCGATTTCAAGACCGCTAATGAGTGACGCAATTAGCACGACAGAAGAAAGAATTAACTTGGAATGGACATAAAATACAAATATTTGCGGACTATTCATTGGAGGTCACGAACAGGCGGAAGGCCTTCACAGCTGCTCAGAGGGCTTGTGCAGAACTGGGACTTGAATACTCCCTGCGCTACCCTGCATCTCTACGGATTGTGATTAATGGAGCACCGCAGGTTTTCGATAATCTGTCACGAGCTGAGGATTTTATTGCTGCACAAGCACCCAAATTAAACTGGGGCAAATTGTGTTCACCCTATAGCCCGAGACCCTCGCCTGCTCAGCCTGCCCTGATGGACACTGGTGGACCCGTAACCCCACAGGATATGGCCGCTTCGACTTCTCACCTAGGTGGGTATACCTTGACTCCCACCCGGTCTACTCCTCATAAATCCCCAGGAAGTAAGAAGAAGAAGAACCGAAGAAGGGCCAGGATTGAAGGAGGTCACATAGACAAAACCCCTCGGCTTCGTTCCAGAAACAGAAGCAGAAGTTGCAGTCCAGAGCCGAACTCCTCTCATGACTCCTGTGCCCCAGATATGAGTAATAATCAGTACAAAGTTCTGATGGATCTCCCTACTGAGGACATTCCTCGCGACCTCCCTCTTCCTCCTAGGTGTCCCAGTTCGGCTGGTTCAAAATCATCAGCAGCCAAACAACTGCGTTGGGTGGCCCAAGAGTGTAGACAGGCATACTCACTGTACACATTTGTGTACAGTTTTGTTGAGTGCCTGTCAAAAACCATGAGCGACTCTGTTAATATTATCATTCTAATCTGTAGTATTTGGGTTAGTGTAGGCCACTGAGGAGGGTCTGATACATGTATAACCTCTTTAGAGAGTAGACGAATCATCTGACAACGATCTGACTAGTTTGGAAGGGGGTGCCATTTGGAAGGGATGTGTACATTTTTTAATTGGGGGGGTGTAACTGTTGGAGACTGTGTACAAAACGGAAATGTCTGGCTACACTCCTATGTCGATACAGGGTTCTAACCTTCCCCATCAGTCTTCCTATCCATTTTCTGGGTTTTGTCTCTACAAGTGAGCACTATTCCTTTTGCTCTGTCCCAAGCCCATTTAAAGCCCACCACAGTCTTAGTTCCACTACCTCAGCCAGCAAGCTGTTCCATGGTTCCACCACCCTTTCAGTAAAATAATACTCTCTCTTGGGCCAAAGGGGCAGCAGATACCTCTAGGGAGAACTCTGAGGCCCCGGCTGGTGGACAGGCCTTTGAACCTTCTGCAAGCAATATGGACAGTCCTACCTTTGCAACAATAGCAACTGGTTTAGTTTATTGTTCTAGGAATTACTACCTTTGAGCCAGAGGCTCTTTTACAAAGGTTCCACGTCAATTAGTTACAGTACAAAAAAGGTTACATAGATAACACAACAATTTGTGCTGTGTCAAGAGCGAGAAAACATATACAAATACATATCAAATCATTTGTGCAAAAGGACATGAGATATCAATAATCACATTATTATTACAAGAAAGATGTCATGCCAGATTAGGAGAAACAAATAGGAGAAAGTCCAGAACAGAGAGGGTAAGTGAAAGGTGTGGGGAGCAGACAATAGCAGGAGAAAAGGTTTCCCAAACATGTCTTTGTCAAATAATGGAACAGGGTGGGTAGTGAGAAAATAGGAGGTTTAATCAGGGCAGTCACAGGAGCTGGAGGTGGCAAGGTGAGAGAGCAGCCTTGATTTGAAAATACCTAGAGAGGTGGAGGCAGTAATATGAGTGCTGAGGGCATTTAGCCAGCTGGGGGCACGATAGGCAAATGATCTTTGTCCCTGAGAAGTCCGGCATCGGGGAACTTGGAGAGGCTGGTGTTCTGATCTTCTGGTAAAATGGGTGCTAGCGCTCGGGCATAACAGGTCTTGGATACAAGGCGGAGTGAGGTCCAGAGTGGATTTTTTCGCCATCAGGCAGGTAAGGTACTTTATCCGGTTTGAGAGTTGCAACCAACCTGAGTCAGCATAGAGTTCACATGTGAGGGTATGTCGATGTGCACCAGTGAGCAGCCAACAGGCCTTATTTAGGGATGTTGTAATGACTGATGGTTGATGGTTAATATTGTATGTTTTTTTCTTTCTTGAGTTCTATAATGCCAGGCGTGCCCGTGGATTAACAGCCATTGCCGTGTTTAAGGTACAACCACTATGTATCGAGTTAAAGGTGTCTTCCCATTAGAGGACAGCCTTGAGCTGCCCTCTGACCTAACTCGAGCAATCTTGCTATATTCTCACCTGCTGTCCCTGTTTACTCGAGGTACAGATCTGAGGATCCCAGTGCCTGTACTGGCTGGTATTCCTGTCCAATTGGGCCCAATAGGGATTGTTCAGGGCTTAATTCGGGGCTCTGTTCTATCGTAAACCTGCCTTAGTTACTAATACAAGTAAAAAGGGGTCTGTACTGCGTTTACAACTGCCCCATTTCATTATGCTGGAGGACGCCACTCTGGCCACCGTTGTGTGGAAGTTTTTTTTTTTTATTTATTCATTTAATATGTCTCTCCTTAAAGGGGGTTACCAGGAGAGTGTATCCACTTGGTTACGATGGTTCTACAGGGCCACTTACCTCCCAGCGACCTCCACTGGTGTCTGGGCTTGCTTTTATGTTTAGCCGACACGTACTATGGATGCTGGTCCTTTGTGGGTTTGCAAGGGTACGAACAAAGGGGTGGGGGATTGGGGGCAGGTTTGGTTATCCTGGAAAGGCTGAGTTGTTTGCTGTTAGTAAGGATAGTATCTGTTATTTCATATCCTTGTCAGATTATAATGTTGATACTTGGGTGTTGTGTTTATGTTAATATGGCAATCTTTCCAATGGTGCTTGGGGGTGCTCCGTTAATGTTTGGTGGGAAAGGAAGATGGAGTGGGGGGGCTTGCCCGGACCCGCCATTTAGTGTTTATAATCATAAAATCCAGTTAACATGTTTCATTTTAGGTTTGAATGGAGCCTAAGCTAATATCATGGAATGTGAGGGGCTTAACTCACCCATTAAATGAAAGAAGGTTTTAATTCACCTTAAGAAGTTAGCTCCTACAGTAGTCTTCTTGCAAGAGACTAAACTCTCCTCCAAAGAGGCCACCAACCTTAAGCAAGCTTGGGTGATCGAAGAGCTTCACAGTGTGGCCCCCACCCATAAAAGGGGAGTTTCCATACTTTTGCACAAAAATCTGGGATGGAAGGTGAAAAACTTCATAAGGGATCAGGAATGGAGATGGATTATTGCGGAAGTTGAAACCCTGAAGGTCCTCTGGTGTTGGCCAATATATATGCTCCTAATCAGGATTGCCTCAATTCTTCCATACTGTAAATCAGGCTATACTGGATTTCAACAAAAACAGAGCCCCAATACTTTTAGGAGGGGATTTTAACTTAGCACTGGATCATACCCTAGACAGAAGCAATAAATCGCCTGAACCCCATCTACAGGCTAAGAAAGCAGTCGGGGAAACTTATGTCTGAACTTGGTCTACTAGATGCCTGGAGGATACTACATCCAGGCGTTCATGACTATACTTGTTTCTCCCCTACTTAGCTCCTTTGGCTTGTATCCTCAGGGCTATATGAGAACGTGGCGGGGGTTTTGATTCACCCAATTTATGTTTCTGACCATGCTCCACTTGAGTTAGTTCTTAAGAGGGGACTGGACCCCCAATATTCCCAGTCTTGGTGGCTAGACCCATTACTGCTAGAAGATAAAATATTTCTTAATTGGTTTGGCCAGGCTGTAGCAGAATATTGGACGGATAATGATAACAGAGAGGTATCTCATTCAACCCTGTGGGAGGCCTTTAAAGCCACCATTCGTGGTAGGATAGTAGCCTTTGCAGCAGCCAGGCGGCGTACCCGGGTGGCCAATCAGAGGGCTTTGGAGAAGCAACTATATTGCTTGGAAACAGAATACAAAGCCCTAGATGATAAACCTCCTTCCCCTGACTTATTAGCACAGTTAGCCAGTACCCGAATCTCCCTCAGTGCTCACTTATCGTGGCTGGCTGAGCTAAATCTTAGACGCATGCACCATGTTTATTGGGAAAGGGGGGAAAAGGCCAGCAAATTATTGGCCTATCGTCTTAAGCGCCAGCATGCTTCTAAGATGATATATGCATTGGCAGACTCGTCTGGCAACCCCTGTCGGGCTAACTCAGGGATAAATTTGATCATGTCCCAATTTTATGAAAAGTTATACGCCTCACCAAACCCTTCTGACCCAGCTCAGATCCAAGCTTATTTATCCTCATTATCTATCCCCAGCATTTCCAGTCGGGATACTAAACTATTAGAATCTCCCTTTACAACTGAGGAAATTGCCCAAGCGACTTTTGCTTTGAATCTACGTAAATCCCCTGGGAGAGATGGACTCCCTATTGATTTATACAGACTTCCTGGTGTTAACTTGGCCCCTTATCTGGCACAGGTCTTTCGGCACTCCCTAATAGTTGGACAACTACCCCCCTCTATGAGAGAAGCTGTCATTACAGTACTTCCAAAAAAAGGGAAAGACCCGCTGTCTCCAGGTAGTTATCGCCCTATTTCCCTAATCAATGTGGATGCTAAGATACTGGCTAAGGTTATCGCCACTCAGCTGGAATCTCTCTTGCAGGGCCTGGTGGGTCCCTCCCAAGTGGGCTTTGTGAAAGGCCGCTCAGGATCCGACCATCATAGAACGCTGGGGTCATTGATGTATTTTGCCAAACTTTCACCAATCCCCTCAGTTGCTATGGCCTTTGACTTTGAAAAGGCTTTTGACTCGGTTGAATGGGCCTATTTATTTCATACTCTGTCCATTATGGGTTTTGGCCCTGAATATATTGCTTGGATAAAGTTGTTGTACTCCGCCCCCCTAGCCTCGGTGATGACTAATGGCACCATGTCTAGGCCCTTTCAATTGCAAAACGGCACGAGACAGGGATGCGCCCTCTCTCCACTATTACTTGTTTTAGCTATGGAACCCCTGGCTATTGCACTAAGGTCCTCCTGCGACATCTCCGGGATCCAGGTGGGGGACGTTAATTACAAGACCTTTCTTTATGCAGATGATCTGCTTATTATGACTGAACATTCTCAATTGGGGATGCAGACTATTTTACGAATCCTGAATGAGTTTACCAAGATATCAGGGTTAAAGTAAAACCAATCCAAACCTGAAGTTCTTCCGTTAAATTCCTTAACCCCAGGATCAGATTTTACTGTCTTAGGGCTAAAGTGGTCCCCACTGGGTATTAAATACTTGGGTATTATTTTACACCCAGACCCTCTTAAAATGCTTGCGGCCAATTTCAATTCCCTGATTGACTCACTCAGGGTTGATATGGGAAGATGGAAAGCATTAAAGCTTTCATTGGCTGGGAAAATTAACTCGATCAAAATGATGGCTGCCCCGAGGTTGCTCTATCTGCTGGCCCACTTCCCTTTGTTTATACCCCTGAAATGGTTTCAGAAATTGGAGACCCTTATGGGGAATTTCATATGGGAAGGTGCCCCCCCCCCCCGATTTAGCAAATTGAAACTCCAGCAGCACTGGAGGAGGGGGGTTGGGGTCTCCCATGGTTACAGCGTATCATATGGCTTTTGTAAGGCCCCAGACCCTTAGATGGTTTTCAAAATTGGACAGGGCTCCCCGCAGTGGCTTCAGATAGAGCGTCCCTAATTCATGCTGTTTCTCCAGCGGTCACTTTATATGCTAAGAAGAAATTGCCCACAAACCTTTCTCCGTCCATATTACTTTCAGTTAAATATTGGAAACAAGCTATGACCATGCTGGGTTACGATCCAGCCCCATGGAAATTCATGCCTTTATGGGACAATCAGGCCCTGAAAATAGGGGAATCTACCCTGCACTGGAAACTGTGGAAAAGACAGGGCTTAACCTCAATACATGATCTCTTCATTCCGGGGACAACTGTTATGGATTCTTTTGAGTCTCTGAGGGCGAGGTATCAGCTTCCATCTTCTCATTTCTGGAGATATCTTCAATTAAGAGATGCTGTAGCTCATCTTCCAAAGTCGCCTTTTGGTAACTCTTTACAAAAACAAATGCATCCTATTGGCACATGGACTAGAGTTAGCAAGAGTAGAGCTAGTAATATATATCACGCACTCAGGGACTCCACTTCTGACCCTACCCAGAGCGCTAGGCAGCAATGGGGGGAAGAGCTGCAGACCCCGATTTCAGAACAACAATGGAAGGATGGGTGGGTACATACTCATTTGGCTTGTCAGGATGGCCGCACGAGGCTTATCATGAACAAAACCCATCATAGATGGTATAGAGACCCGGCGAAATTAGTTAAAATGGGACTTATCCGGGCCGACACATATTGGAGATGTGGCAACCAAGGAGCTCATCTTCTGCATGTTCTCTGGGATTGTCCGGACCTTCAACAGTTTTGGAGTGCCATACAGTACATGTGCCAGCAACTGTTCCCTGATATTGTCCCGGGTCCCGACCTACTCCTTTTGGGCTGCGGCAATCCGGAGATCCCTAAGCATAGCCCAGGGGTGCAGTGGATCACTATGGTCGGGGAATTGGCCAAAAGGCTCATCCTGATGAGATGGAGAACCTCTGACAGCCCTACCTTTTACCAGTTTCTTTTGGCCCTAGCCCAAGGGGCCGCATTTGAGAGGATCTCAAGCTTTGCCCATGGTTCCTTATCTCGATATGATCAATGTTGGCAACCGTATTTAAGGTCAGAGTATTGTCATAATACTGCTTCCAATCACACTGCCCAGATTCCCTCCCCTCATTTATAAGGTGCTGATACCCCGTCCCCTCTCCTTCTGTTTGTAAAGTCCCCCTCTTTTCCTTTTCCTCCCTCTCGCCTTTTCCATATCTCCTTTTGACATACTTAAATATGAAGAAAGATTGCCTATGTTGTATATAGTTGATATTATAATCACATGTGAGTTCAACACACCTATGGTAGAGTGATTAGATAGTACTGATTTCTTTTGCCATATCCCTAGTTAGGGTGGATCGTATTTTATATTAATTTATGCTCTCCTTGGTTGATAGGACTCAACCCGCTACAATTTATCTCCTTTCTGGTCATCTATTAGGTGGTGGACAACATATGTGAATGGATAGCTTATATGGTCACTACTAACTGACTGATTGTTCTGTCAATTATTATTATTGATCCAATCCTAACTATATGTCATGTATGGATTCTCTTTATGTTATACTCTGCCGTTTGTGTATGACCTGCCTTAAGTCAACAATAAAAATGTTTAACAACAAAATAAATCTACCATAAGCAGATAGCAGAATGTAGCTGAACCACAAATTTTTGAACTAAAAGTAGATGAAGCCCATGTACTAGCTGACTGGGATAAAGACGGTAATGGATATGGGTGGCAGTATCCTGCGCCCATCAGTGTGGAGGATCTAGGTCAAGTGAGCCCTCGACCTGCAGTTCAGTCAGTTACTGTAAATAAATCCCTCCCTGCACAACAAAAGACTATGCTGCATGCACAGGAATCTGGTAGAGATACAAATGTGGCAGCTACAAGCTGACAAGAAAAAACTGCAGAGGCACAGGAAAAGATGCAGTTTGAAATGACGATAACATCCAGCTTTGGCTTTACAAATGATTTTGAGTCCTAGCTGTTTAAAACAAATGTGGAGTAGGCCAGCCCACCAATGCAATGGTAGTGCTACCACTTGCGATGTTGATGACCCAAGCTCAGTAGTGACCTTGGGAGTCAGAAGATCAGTTGGGAGGGAGGAGGATTGAGTGTCCCAAGGACTGCTCTCCTCCTCCAGGAAGGGAGGGAGGGGATCAGTGGCCAGTGTTAGCCTGGCCCCTAGCGGTGGCTGGTGGCTGGCACACCAACACTGCACAACTGGAGGTGAGGCAGATGCCCCGCATGCTGTGCACATGAGCATGCATGGCCCCGCCATTCGTGCCATTGCATGCCACTTCCTCATTACAGGGGAGGAAACAAGAAAAAGGCTGCTGACTAGTAGGATGACACTGGTCTCCCACATGTTCCGCACCTGGCTATCTGGGCACATCCCAGAGAATCTGGATCCTGTTCCCGGTGGGGCTATAGGGGGCCCCACTGACCCCGCTGGGGGTGGGGGGCAAGCCCTGGGAGAAGAGCCAGATGAGGCAAGTCCCAGTGGAAGCCGGGGTGATGGGGCTGGGGATATCGGTGGATAGGGGCCGGTCGACAAGGGAGCATAAAGAAACTAACAAAAAAATATATAAATAAAACAAATGTACAGCACCGCCCATCAGTTTGGGAAATCTCCCCCAATCCGGTGTAAGTTGGCCTGAGCAGCATGTAACTGAACACTTGCAAAAGAAATATTCCTGACTTTCAGTAGTAATATTGCCCAATGTGCAGACTCAACAGCAAAAAGAGACCATGGTTTACCCGGCAAAGGAAATGGGAACAAATAATATACAGTAGATAGCACTACCCCAGGGACTGTAAGCCAAAAAACAATACAAACAATTGTCACACTGTATAACAATACTTCCCCAAGTTGGGAACAGAAGATACTTTACAACCTGATCTGGAAGCAGTAAACATAGTGGAAGATTGGAACCCAGGGCCCTTGAACAGACAGAGGGGTTTGGGAAATGTACCAGGAATAGTACCCTATCCAACTTTAGATAAGTACAAAGAGAAGTCTGGGTATTCTGAGAATACATCTGAGAGGAAAAGATACACCGGCTTCTTTAGCTCCCCCATGGAACCAGCATGAAGGAGAAATTCTGTACACATAAAGTATAAAGGGGGCTTAGAAGACCAGCCAGATAAGATTTATGTTGCAAGCATTTTACTGAAGGACAGTGGCCCCTATGCACATGGAGTGGGAAGTATGTACCTGTGGCTCGCATCCCACCTGCGCAGCTATGCACCTGTGGAGATGCGCGCACTGGCAGCATTCACCACTGCCAGCCACCTGTCTGTGGCCCCCCCGGTGCACAGGTCCACACAGGGCGGGTGCAGGTGGAGTCGCGGACCCAGGTGGGCATCCAATTGGATGCCCGGCATGGGTCCAACAGTGGATCCCTTATGTGATGGGGCACATGTTGGCAGTGCACCCCATGGATGTCTGAGGGCCGGCGGCTGTGGTGGGTGGTAGGAGGGCAATGCCACCGGCCCTCTGATGGCACCACAGTGGTACAGTGGGATGGGGGGCTTGTTGGGTGGCAGGGGGGAACATTAGCGCCAGTTGTGGGTAGGGGGTTCACATATGTCACCGCTGGAGGGGGCAGCAGCCTTGTGCCGGTGCCCCTGTGAGGGGTATGGGTTTTGTGGGGGGCTGCCACACTCACCGCTGTGTGCTGGGGCAGGTGGGTGGCATCAGGCAGCCATGTGCTGTGGCCCAGAGTGTCGTTGGGCTGTCTGCCCTGTCCTGCGGCATATCCCAGGGTGTGCACAGGGCACATAGGGGGGTTACAGCGATGTTCCCCCGATGTACCCTGTGCCCTCCTACACACCTCTGCAGTCAGTACTATGCGTCTTAGCACATGGTATGCAGTGCCGGCCCTCCCCTCCCCTGCCCCAGCATGTTGCTCTTCATGCAGCTGAGGGATCCGGTGCATATGTGTTGCATGCCCCCATGGTGCATCCCATGTGGGGGGCACAATGGGTGTGGACTGGCTATGCACCCCAGATGCGCGGCGCATAGCCACTCCACCCCACCCCTTTGTGCATAGGGGCCAAAATGAGTTTTTTTGCAAATGAACTCTATGCTCTAATTCATATCTTGTGTGGCATATCTTTTGACATTAATTTTAATTTTATTTATTTAAAAGTTTCACTAGGAAAGGAATACTGAGCAATGAGTGCTTGTTTCCAGATGTGTCCTGGGGGAGATGGGATGGGAAACAGTAAGGATACAATCAACAAAAAAGGAAAATACAGTAAGACAATTTGATAAAAAAATACAATCAGCAAATACAGGATGACAATTGATAGCAGTCATTAAACAATCCAGAAAAAATACTAGGAAGTTAAACTAAACAATCAATTACATGAGTAACATACAGTAGATAAATGCTATCATGTGTAGCAGAACACGGGGGCAGGTAGGGTGGGATTAGTAATTAACCACAGCTGCAGAAAGGGGAGTAGAGGTCTTTTAGGAGGGCGGTGAGGACAGGATGGGAGGCAGCATGAAGGATGGACATAGGAAGTGAGTTCCAGATTTTTGGGAAGCGGTAGGAGAAAGCTGCCTGGCCTGCTGAGGTGGACCTGGGTGGGATGGTTAAGGTGCAGGAGCTGAGGTTTCTAGGGGAGTGAGAGGAAGATGGCTTGAAGGAAAGAGTAGAGGAGAAATACAGGGGGAGAGAGTGAATATAGAATTTAGCTAGAAAGTTTTTGTTTTTTTTTAATTCTCTTTTTTCCTGCTGCCTACCGCGACCATCAGCCCAGGTCACGGTCCCTCTGCTCCCACTCCCCACATGAGCCATAACTCCCGGATACCCCTAGATTACCCCAAGGGTGAAGTGGCACGGCCCAAGTGCACGCAGACAATGGGATAGGTCAGGAGTCAGCCTGGGAGCTCATTAGAGTGGAGAGGCAGGCATCATCCTGGCAGCTGGCAGCATAGTTTTTCCCCCTTTAGGTGGAGCAGGGACGTGCAATGATGACTTGCACCTGCCCCGGCCCCAGACTTGCTTAGGCATCGGTGCTTGTGGTGCAACCCAGCCTCCGCTGGGTGTCACCACAGAGCCGATCACGCCACCACCCTCCCCCCAGAGAAGGAGAGCAGTCACGGGATGCTCAATCCTTCTCCCTCCCCCCACCCCGGCTGGTCCTCTGACAACCCGAGTCCGCTTTCCCAACCCGGTCACCAGTGTTGCAAGCGAAATCCAAGCATTTAGCTAAAAAGTTGGTGTATTGGATATGGTGTCTGTCCTCTAGGGAGGAAAGGGAGAGATACTGGTACAGGTTGCAGTGATGGGTGCAGGGAGGGCAGTCAAGAGCAAATCAGCAGAAGGAATGGAATAGATTGTCCAGCCTGGTTAAGGAAGATTTGGGAGTGGCACTGTAGGCTATCCCCATACTCAAAAATAGGGAGGATCATTTTCTGGACAAGCGCACGGCGGGCCAGCAGTGGAATGCACCCACGGTTTCTGTATAGGGCACCCAGTTTGAAGTGCTGCTTTTTGTGGATAAAGTCTACAAGTCCAGAAAAGTTGAGGTTCTGGTCCAGCCAGACCCCAAGGCATCTAAAGGAGGTACCATCCTCTAGCAAGGTCCCAATTAGGGTGTGGAAGGAGGGGAGGATGGGAGCTGGGAGAGTCTCTGCCTAGTGCCAAATGTCCTGGAGACTGTCTTCTTGGCATTCAAGAACAGCTGATTTGAGCAAAACCAGAGCTGAACCTTCTCAAAATCATGCTGAAGTCTGGCTGCTACATCAGCAGGGCAGGGGCTGGATGTATGCAGGATGGTATAGTCTGCATACGTGTGGATGGAGGTGAGAGGCAGGCAGTGGGAAGGTCATTAAGGAAGATTGAGAATAGCAGCTGGCCCAAAACAGAAACCTGAGGAACTCCAGTGTTTATGGGGAGGGGAAGGGATATTGTATATTTAATCCGAATGGATTGGGATGTTCCCACACGTTATGAATGGAATCAGCAGGTGGCTGCATTTGAGAGCCCTGCGGCAGAGAGTTTGACAAGCAGGAGGGGGTGGGAGACAGTGTTGAAAGCCTTGGCAAGGTTGCCAAAGATAGCAGAGGTGATGAGTCCCTGGTCCATGCCAGTAAGGATGGAGTCAGTGAGCTTAAGAAGTGAGGAGGTCGTGGAGTGGAACTTCCTGAAACCAGACTGGTAAGGGGTGAAAAAGGAGGTGGAGTTAAGGTAGGAGGAGAGTTGGGATAGTGCCAACTGTTCCTGGAGCTTAGCAAGAATGGGGAGCAGAGAGATAGGCCGGTAGTTTCCAGGGGAAGAGGAATCACCACCTTTTGCAAGGGGGATAACAGTAGCATGTTTCCAATCAGCTGGGGCAGATGTGAGATAAAGAAGGAGAGATTTAGGTGAGAAGCAAGAGGAAGGAGATAGCAGCAGTGGACAGGTAAAGGATTTTGAAGTCAAGTCCGGAGGGGCACCTACCTTTAGAGGTGTTAAGGGCAAGAAGAGATTTGAGGGCATCAATAGGGCATATAGGACAGAAGGAGAAGGAGGGAGATAAGGGGCAGTCCATTTGAGAGGACTTAAGCGGGGAAAGGAGGGGTGAGGAAGGAGGGAGAGTAGAGACAAGGGAGGAGGTACAGGAGGTGAAGAATGTGTTAAACTGTGGCCACAGAGAGGGGATCAGATAAGGAGACATCACCCACCTTGATAACTGGAACAGGGGCTGGGATGGAGGGAGAACAGGGCCTTAACCACCTTCTAGAAATTGGACAGGTGGTTTATGTTTGATTGAAAGGTGGCTGAGAAGTATTCAGCCTTGGCCAGTCTAATTGCCCTAGTGCAAGCATTTCAAAAAGCATGGCACTTCTGGAGGACAATAGGGGAGTTGGTGGATTTGTGTATCTTCCATGCCTAATCCCTGGCACGTAGGCATGCCATCAGTTCAGCAGTGACCCAGGGGAGGTGGGAACTGTGCATCCAGGTGCTTCTTAGTGGGGCATAGTAGTCCCAGATAGTGAGGAGTTTTGATTTGAAATATTCCAATGCAGAGTCAATAGAGGATGCTAGGAGGATGGGAGACCAATCAGAGTTTGACAGGTCATTGAGTACTGGTTCCAGATTCAAAGATTTGTATGAGCAAATCAGTAAAATTAATAACACTGCAGGAGCCTGTGTGTGTGTGTGTGTGTGTGTGTGTGTGTGTGTGTGTGTGTGTGTGTGTGTGTCAGGGAAGGAAGGACTCTGCAGGCAGCTGAGTTTTTCCAGTGCACAAATGTTTGACTGTGATAGTTGATTTCAGTGTTGCAGTATATGCTAGCACAACAGAAAACACAAGGGGAAACAAGCATTTGTCAATGCCGAATGTTTGCTTGTTGGTGTTAGCATTGGATATGCAGGAGTTAGACAGATGCAGAATGGGAATGGCAATGAAGTATTGAACTTCACACCAACCCCACCTCCACCCTGCAGAGACAGGCAGGCATTGGGGTATGTGATTGGGTTGTCACCCATAACGTTCATGCCATTTCACCTCAGCCTATCCTGCAGACATTGACAAGTGTTGAGGTTTGCCTTGGGGGTGTTCGGCTTTACAGTCACCCCATTCCATAAGGATATATGCTGACATGGGTGCAGTATAGGAGAATGGGGTGAACTCTGGGGCCGAAGAGTCCAAGGCACATCTCGATGCCTGTCACTGGCCGCAGGGTTGGGGGTGGAATGGCATGAGCATTACAATCGGCAATCCAAAGGCACACCCCTGATGCCTGTCAGTCTGTAGAGGGTGGGACGTTATGGTTAGAAACCCCTAATGCTCCTGGCATTTGTTGGTATTTGCACTACAAATTTTCAACATGGCCTCTTTGTGACTCCCACCAGATGAAAGCATTAGAGACCTCTGCTCATGAACAGTGGTACTGTGATTTTGTTAATCTGTCCTGAACGTTGCTTTGCAACAGTGACCACGCCATTCTGCACCAGATGTGCAAAACCACAGTTCAGGCAGGATGTGAAAAATGACATCTGCACCATTCATAAGGAGTTGTGAAGAGATGGCAATGTTGGAAATCTGGAGTGAAAATATTAAAAATTCTCAAAGTTACGAGCGGGCATGTAAACTGCGCAATGCACACTTGTAACACAATCATTTTTTTAATTCTTTCACCAAATTTTTAACTTAGGGATTCTGGACCTCTGCTCATGAATAGTGTCACTATGATTTTCTTATTCTGTCCCGAACATTGATTTCCCACAGCAAGCACGCTATTGTGTGCCGGTTGTGCGAAACCACATTTTGGGCAGGATGTGAAAAATAACAGCTGTACTGTTCATAAGCAGGTGTGCAAAAATGGCAAGGTTGAAAATCTGGAGTGAAAATATAAAAAATTCTCGAAGCTAAAAGGGTGCATGGAAACTGCACAACGCATGCTCATAACATAGTTATTTTGTGGAATTCTGTCACCAAATTTTCAACATAGGTATTTTGGAACATCCACTCATGAACAGTGCCATTGTGATTTTTCTTAATCTGTCCCAAACATTAACTTCCCACAGCAGCCATGCGATTATGCGGCGGATGTGCGAAAATGCATTTTGGGTAGGATGTGGAAAATGACAGCTGTACTGTTCATAAGGAGGTGTGAAAAAATGGCAATGTTGAAAATCTGGGGTGGGATATTCAAAGGGGTTGTGCATGGCGCAACAGCGATGCGCCTTGTGCAACCCACTGAGGCACCCCGGCATGATATTCAAAGGGAGTTGTTGTGCTGTGCAATTCCTGATGCGCTGGGGCGCACCAGTAATGTATGCGGTGCAAGTGTGGGGGGCGTGTCCATGCATATGCGGCACATCCCGATATTCAGCCTGGAATGTGCAGCTCATAAGCAGGCACAACCCCGCCTTGTGCCACACAGGGGGTTGCAAAGATGTGCCCGTGAAAAACAGGAACAAGTCAAGGGACATCCACAGGCCAGCTGCCGTATTGCTGGGCGCAACACTGCAGCCACCTGCTGTGGGTGGACAACCGAGCTCCCTAGACACAAGCCGGGTGTCATGCCCCCCCTCGCCTGATCGTGGGCAGATACATATATTATCCCTGGTGGTCCAGTGGACCCTACCCCATTGCCCGATCATGGGCATAATATACATATATCCCTGGTGGTCCGGTGGACCCTACCCCTTCACCCGATCACAGGCATAGTGTAACACAATCCCTGGTGGTCCAGTGGAACCAATCCCCTGCCTGATCGTGGGCATAAGATGTAAACTAATTACCTGGTGGTCCAGTGGACCTGCCCCCATTCCCGATCATGGGTATAAAATGTAAATTAATTCCCTGGTGGTCCAGTGGACCTGCCACCCTACCCGATTGCAGGCATAATATGAAATTAAATCCCTGGTGGACCAGTGGATCTGATCCCCAGCCCAATCGCGGGCAAATAATGCAATGAAATCCCTGGTGATCCAGCAGTAACCCCCTCCCCACCCACCACTGGACCTGCCACCCCGCTTCCCCCGGTCAGTGGCGGGCTGCAGCTCCTCACCCGCAAGCTGCCCAGCTGCTCGCCGACTGACAGTGTACAGTACGGCTGTATGCCTATTAGTCCATTGCATGGGCCAATGGGCATGCAGACCATACTGTACTACACGGTCCCAAAATGTGAATGGCTCATTCACATTTTGGGACTGTGTTGTATAGTACGGTTGGCAAATGAACTGGGGAGGGGGCACGCTGACAGAGGTATTGGGCACCCCTGATGTCAGCTTTTCTGGGGACTGTCAGAGGCAGCCGCCATGTTTATTGAAAGGAGACACCAGGCAAGGCACGCTCTGCAATGAGGGGGTGCTACCCTCATTGCAGCAGCTAAATCATTTCAAGTTGGTGCCATGCTTGCCGAATTAGTGTCATCAGCAGCATGCCACCGCATTGGTCAGTGAGATATCATGTGGTCAGTGAGATATCTCTATTATCTTCCTGAAAAGAGGCACACACATGTTGTATAAATTGTTTTCAGTAGTTGACCACACTACAATATATGGCAAGATGCTAAAAATATACATGTTGACATTGGATGCCTATCTGAAGTGAAAAAAATATTTTGTATTTCTTTTTATAGTTACAGTTTTGGACAACTGCATTTAAAATGCAGAGCAATGTGGTGCTTTCTCTTTTTATACTTTGAATAAAGCATTTTTCTGTATTGTAAAGACACTGTTTTAGGATAAGAAGTTCAGACAATACGGATATTCATAAGAGACAAAGTAAGGTGATAATTTAGTACATCATTATTGAAAGGGGAACATTAAGCTGGTTACAGTGAACACCAGACTTAGTTTTATATCACATTATGATGCAGGCAGATGCAAGATCTACTTTCTGTATCTTCTTTGTCAAAAATGTCAATGTTCACTCTGAGGCTGTTCTTGCAACCTAGGAAAGGTAGAAATGATGAGGTATCTCTCATGTTCTGCTGTGTGTGTGTGTGTGTGTGTGTGTGTGTGTGTGTGTGTGTATGTGTAGTATTTGGTTACTTTATTGATGTCTCCTATGGAGGGACTCAAAATGTGCAGGATGGTTTTTTTATCAAATTCAGAGAAATCAGACACACCAGACTTGGACATTGGGTGGAGTTTTCCTTTAACTTCTCTCAAGTCAGAGGCAAGCCAGATAAAACACTATGGAGGAGATTACAATTTGCCAAAAAAAGGCTATTTAAAGAGATTCTTGCTAATGGCATAATCTTCCCATCAGTGTTAGTGCTAGACATACTGTAGCTAGCTTGGCTTGAGGAAGGGTGAACATGGTCAGGACCCCTTAGCAATTGAGATGCATTTGCAGCAAATAAGTCAAGATGGACTAACTTACCCTAAAACTGCTGAGTCTCCCTTTATTTCCTAACTGAAGTGATACAGGTATACTTTTTTCCTTTTGATTTCATGCTGGCATTTGCAGTGGCCCCTGCAAATTAATGATGCTGCCTGTGTCAGTAACTGTGTTTTTACTGTTATTTGAGAAAACCATCATCCTTGATAGATTTTTTATTTATTTCAGCATTTTTGTCCCCCACCATTCACGTGGCATGAAGCACAGTGCTAATTTTACACACAGACTGTCCTGTACTACACATTGTTTTTAGTAGTTGACCATACTACAATATATGGCAAGATACTAAAAATATTCATTTTGACTTGAATGGCTAAATGAAGTGAAAAAAATGTATTTTATTTCTTTTTATAGTTACAGTTTTGGACAACTGCATTTAAAATGCAGAGCAATTTGGTGCTTTCTCTTTTTATACTTTGAATACAGCATCTTTCTGTATTGTAAAGACACTGTTTTAGGATAGGAAGTTCAGACAATACGGATATTCGTAAGTGACAAAGTAAGGTGATAATTTAATACATCATTATTGAAAGGGGGACATTAAGCTGGTTACAGTGAACACCAGACTTAGTTTTATATCACATTATGATGCAGGCAGATGCAAGTTATACTTTCTGTATCTTCTTTGTCAAAAACTTCGATGTGCCCTCTGAGGCTGTTCTTGCAACCTAGGAAAGGTAGAAATGATGAGGTATCTCCTCGCTATTCCTGGATGCAAGTTTCCTCCGCTCTGGGAACACCTGCCTACCTTTAGTGGGTAGCACCTGCTTGCCCTCCTTCCCCAAACCTGTCCATCTAGGTGTCCTGGTCATGCCCCTAGATAAAGTCCTGCCTCCTTTAATGTCTTGCAAGGAGGGAACATGAGCCAGAGGAAAAATAGTGCTCTCTAAATCCCATACACACACAGGCAGCATAGTACTAAGGCTTCAGTGGAGGACTATATTTTTAACACTCTACCATGTTGTTTGGAAGGTAATTATGCAGGGAGACTTTTCTCAAAGCAATGCATCTGCAGGCTCCGCCTACTGCAGCCGTAAAAAGGCAAATAGTGATCAGCTGTTTTTAATATACAAGCAAGCGCATAAGGGCTTTCATAGAAGGTGGCTAGCCATTTAGAAGACCAGGCTGAGTCTGTCGCCTTCTTCATTCTTTCATCACCAGCTCACCACTTCAGAAATGGGTACTGGGTGGGAGGAGGGTGCTGCTGACAGGGTGGGGTGGCATATTTGTTTTCCCTAAAACAAGTGTTAAAAGATGATGGCCGGTGATGGAGGCAAGTGGGTTTTCATAGGATTCATAGGATTCATAGGAAGATACTGAGCTAGATGGACTTACGTCTTATATGCTGGCCATGTTCATCTAATTTCTAGTCTGGTACATATTTCTATCCCACTTTGCTTTAAACTCAGCAATAGATTTGCTGGCTACAACCTCATTCATTCCAAGCATGCATTACCCTATGGTTAAACCACAATGTAGTTCTCGCTTTGTTGCATTTAGATGCTGTTAGTTGCAATGGGTGGGACCTAGTTTTCTACATACAGCTATTAAATTGTAGTCCCGTAGCATCCCACAAATCATCATTTTGCCAGGCGCTATATACCAAGCACATGTCGCCGCGCTTTCTTCGTTCCTCCAAGGAATATACGTCCAGCTCCCTCAGTCTAGTCCCGTAGTCCTTACCCGTCATGCCACTAACAACTCTTGTTGCTCTCCTCTGTACCCTTTCCAACAGGGCAACGTCCTGTCTTTAAGGGTGACCACACCTGCGCCCGTATTCGTGAATGGGCCTCACCAGCAATACATACAGGGCAAAACAATCTCCCTGCTTCTAGATGATATGTGCCTCAGTATGCAATTCAGGATTCGATTTCCTTTTTGGGCTATATTTTGGCAATGGGATGAAAAAGTCACATTGCCAGAAACTATTATCCCCAGGTCTCTTTCCTCATATGTTATTTTGAGCGGTGTATTTCCCAGTTTGTAAGGTAATTTAGGATTTCTATTGCCTAGATACATAATGAAGCATTTATCTAAGTTTAGTGCCAATTTAAATTTATTTGACCATATAGCTATATCATCTATTGCATCTTGTAAATTTGAAGTTTTTAATGCGATGTTTACTTCAGCTCCAACCCTACAATCATCAGCAAACTTTTGCATCCAAACAGATTTTTGTTTAGTTTGAAGTGTTGACACATAAAGATTAAAGAGACAGGGGCCCAAGACCTATCCCTGGGGCACCCCACTAGTCACTCGCAAACTATCGGACAATTCTCCTCTAATACTCACACGCTGACTCCGATCAAGCAACCAATTTTGTACCCAATCTATTATATAAGGATTTATAATTAAAGTTGTCATTTGCTGTATTAATTTATGGTGAGGTAATCTGTCAAATGCCTTTGAGAAATCGAGAAACAGTACATCAACGGGAATACCCTTGTCCAATCTATCAATAACCAGGTTGTAAAAGGCCAACATGTTTGTCTGGCACGACCTGCCCTTCACAAAGCCGTGCTGAGATTTATCTATAAGATGGTTTAACTCTAGATGTTCCTGTATTTTATCCTTAAGCACCCCCTCCAGGATCTTAGAGGGTATGGCAGTAAGGCTAATGGGTCTGTAATTAGCTGGATCCGACCTATCTCCTTTTTCGTAGATAGGAACCACCGTTGCTAATCTCCAGCACTCAAGTACCTCACCGGTATTCAGAGACTGCTGGAAAATGTGAGTCAATGGAGGAGCTATTGATTCAGCTATTTCCCTGATTACTCTAGGATGAAGGTCATCTGGACCGGGGGATTTAATAGGGTCCAAATTTGCTAATCGTTCTTTAATCTCTGAACAAGTTATTTTTATAGTTTCATTTGGGTCAGGAATTGGTCTTTTAACATGATATACAGATTTGTTGTTTGAAAAAACAGTTGAAAAGTAGCTATTTGCTATGTCCGCCATTGCTTTGTTATCAGAAGTACTGTCGCCATTTAGTTTCCTTAATGGACCTATAGTATTTGAATTTCCTTTAATATTCCCAATATATGCATAGAAGGCCTTTGAATTTCCCTCTACTCTACTAACCAAGTTTGATTCATAATCAATCTTGGCCCTCTTTATATGCTTTTTTATTTGATTTGTTAATTTTCTATATTGATTTCTAGTTATAAGTGATCTATTTATTTTACACTGTTTATAGAGCTTATGTTTTTTATTTATCAGTAACCTAATTTTGCGAGTCCACCACTGTGTTTAATTTTTTCTTTCAGTATACTTATGTTTAATGGGAATATATTCCAATTATTGCTGTTTTATTTTTGTATAGAATATATCCCAAATTTCATTTAGGGGTCTATCACAAAACTCATTTTTCCAATCCCATTTCGAAAGATTTGTATTCATTTTAGCAAAATTTGCTTTAGCAAAATCATAGTTTGTAGTTTTTCTCCTATAAATTGGTACTGATTCAGTCAATTTAAATTCCACCATAAAGTGGTCACTGGTTCCTAAATTGACAGAAGTCTTGCACTCACACATGATGTCTCCAATATTTGACAAGACTACATCCAGTATATGTTCTCCCCTGGTTGGCTCTTCCACATGCTGGACTAGGCCTATTTGATCACATACAATTTGAAACTCCCTTTCAAAAGGTGTTTCGGCATGAGATCTTCTCCAATCTATTCCTGGTAGGTTTAAATCACCTAAAATTAGTATCCTGTCTGTTGGATCTAAAGCCAACATATGATCTATCAAACTAGTATTATATTGTGAGGTAGATGATGGAGCTCTATAAATTAGACCCAAAATAATTTTTGGAGCTTGTATTGGTAATATTTTAATCCATACTTGATCCTCCATAGCCAAGGATGATACCATTAATTCAGATTTTATACTTTCTATTACATACAAGGCCACACCTCCACCTTTCCTGGATACTCTTGATCTCTTATATAAGGTATAACCATCAATATGCTGTCCCCAATTATCGTTAGCATCCCACCATGTTTCCGTCACAGCAGCTATATGTATATTTTTGGTTACCAAAATATCTCTAAATTCCCCCATTTTATTTTTTAAGCTTCTAGCATTCACTAACAAGCAGTGTCATAGGGTTGTGCCAGTTGCCCATCGCTGGAGTTTTTTTTTCTCAAAAAAATATACTTTTTATTAAACTGTGGGTGCTGGAGGGAGGAGGGTGGGCCTGGGGTTATAAGTGAAGGTGGGTTGATGAGAACTTGTTTATTTTATGGGATCCGGGCTAGAGAAGAGGGCTGTTTCTGTATCTTTGTTTTTAAACAACACCAAATAACAAATCTGAATACAAATACTTAATATTCTGGTCCGCAGAATAGAATATTCAGCTAAATATTTGGGGTAAGGTATTTGTACACTCCTTATTAATGATGGGTTACCCATCTGGTAGCTGGATCGGGTAGGTTGGGTATCAGCAATTGTTTGCCGGGTAGGGTAGTTCGAGTAATTTACTACCCTATCCAACATAACAGTGTACTTCATGGGTCGAGTACTTTTGACATGGGTAACAGGTCGAGTAACAGGTAATGCTTTTTTAAACCAGCATTACAGGCAGCCTGTGGGGTCCTGGAACCCTTTCAATGTTATAAACAGGCATGAAAGGGCAGCCTGTGGGGTCCTCACAGCAGAAAGGAGCACATGACACTGGACTGACAATCTGATTGGTCAGTACTGGTGTCTGGGCTCCGTGTCAGCTGTGAGCATTCAGATAGCAGTGGAGTGTGGAGGGAGAGGAAGGAATTGGTGCTCGCTCTGCATTCGTGGAGAAATGAAAACAAATGAAAAAAAAAAAGTTTAGTCCATGAAGGAGCAAGGGGTTGGGGACTGAAGGGGGAATCACGGGATCATCCAGTGCAGTGCTCAGGAGAGAAGGAGAAAGGGGGGGAGGCACTCGTCACTGGTAGCAGCTGCTTTTTCAGAGTGAAAGCCATTTAGGCTATATTACACACTGTCTCTTAAAAGACATATGTAGGTGCTACTGGGCCCCAACGCCAAGTCAACTTCCTAGGTACCAACTGGCCCTCTACTTATTAAGCTGAAAGGTGTTGCGTAACTTAGGGCAAGGTTAAAGCTGGAATGTACTACATATATAGCATAAGGACTTCTATTGTGTATACCTCTTGTATTATATATGTTTTCTTTGTTGTTCTGCATTTTATATCTCCTGTCTATGTAATTGCGAACTGTATGTGTATGTGCCTCAGGACCTTCTTGTGAATGAGTTTGCTCAATGGAGTCTTTCCTGCAATAAACTTGAACTTGAAAAACTTGAACTTGAACTTAGGAGCCCTGAGCCCTGTCTGTGACATAGTTACTCTGTGTCTCTGTGCAGAATAGCGAAAGCCATTTAGGCTGTATTATCAGTGTCAGTGTCTCGGTAGGTAGCACACTCGCCTCTGAGGCCGGGAGATCAGAGGGCTGTGGGTTCAGTTCCCACATCTGGCACTTGGGTTAATATTCCAGTACTGACATTATAGTGCAGCATGAGAGGGGTGCTGCACTTCTGAGGTGCTGTCTTTCGGATGAGACGTTAAACCAAGGTCCCATCTGCCTGGATTGGTGGTAGTTCAGGTGGATTTTAAAGATCCTATGGCACTTATCAAAAAAGAGTAGGGGAATTTCCCCGGTGTCCTGGCCAAATTTCCCTCATTCACTAAAAATACCACCAACAGCTTAATCTGGTTCAAGGTCAGTTGGCATTCATCTGTATCCCCCTTCCCCGGGTCGTGCCTGAAAATAGTCAGGATTTGTCTAGTGCACTTACCAGGTCAACAAAAACTAAATAATAAAAAAAAAATAAAAATTGCACACTGTCTGTTAGCTACCCCAAGCCCTGTCTGTGACATAGCTAGTACTCTGTGTCTCTCTGCAGTATAGTGCAAGCAATTTAGGCTGTATTACACACTGTCTGTTAGGTGCCCTGATCTCTGTCTGTGACATAGCTACTCTGTGTGTCTCTGCAGTATAGTGAAAGCCATTTAGGCTGTACTACACACTGTCTGTTAGATGCCCTGAGCCCTGTCTGTGACATAGCTACTCTGTGTCTCTCTGCAGTATAGTGAAAGCCATTCAGGCTGTATTACAAATACACACTGTCTGTTGTTAAGTGCCCGAGCCCTGTCTGTGACATAGCTAATCTGAATCTCTCTACAGTATAGTGAAAGTCATTTAGGTTGTTTCACACTGTCTGTTGTTAGGTGCCCCAAGTCCTGTTTGTGACACAGATACTCTGTGTCTCTCTGCAGTATAGTGAAAGCCATTTAGGCTGTATTACACACTGTTTGTTAGGTGCCCTGAGCCTTGCTTGTGACATAGCTACTTTATGTCTCTCTGTAGTATAGTGAAACCCATTTAGGCTGTATTACATTGTCTGTTAGCCTGTTTGGTGCCCCGGGCCCTGTCATAGGTATACTGTGTATGATGTCCCTCTGCAGCATAGTGAAAGCCATTTAGGCTGTGTTACACTGTCTGTTATGTGCCCCAAGCCCTGTCTGTGTGACATTAGCTAAACTGTGTGTGTGTGTCTCTCTGCTGCATAGTGAAAGCAATTTAGGCTGTATTACATGGTGTCTGTTAGGTGCCTCAAGCCCTTTATGTGTAATATCTACTCTGTGTCTCTCTGTAGTATAGCAAAAGCCATTTAGGCTGTATTACACTGTCTGTTAGCCTGTTAGGTGCTCCAAGCCCTGTCAAAGCTACACTGTGTGTGATGTCTGTCTGCAGCAGCGCGAAAGCCATTCAGGCTATATTTCACTGTCTTTTAGGTGCTCTGAGCCCTGTCTGTGTGACATTAGCTACACTGTGTATGTGTGTGAGTGTGTCTCCCTACTGTATAGTGGAAACCATTTAGCTTGTATTACACAGTGTCTGTTAGGTGTCCCAAGCCCTGTCTGTGTGACATTATCTACACTGTGTGTGTGTGTGTGTCTCTCTGCTACATAGTGAAAGCCATTTACGGTAGTAGTGCTGAATTTGTCAAGCAATTTTGTGAGATTCCCTATTTATCCATCACAAAATTTAGGGGAAAATATCCTCTAAAATTCATTTTGTTATACCTACAGAATGAGGCCAGTTCCTATTACAGTACTTAAGTGCCATCTGGCAGATTTTCAACTACACCATCAGATGAGACAACCCTCTCTGGGTAGCAGTAAACACACTAACAAATAAAGCAAAATCCCTAACTAAAGGTTTCACAATTCTCAATAGGGATTTAAACAAATCCTTTGACTAGTTTGGTGCTACTACTGTAGCCTATAATACACAATGTCTGTTAGGTGCCTTGAGCCCTGTCTGTGACATAGCTACTCTGTGTCTTTCTGCAGTATAACAAAAGCCATTTAGGCTGTATTGCACTGTCTGTTAGCCTGTTAGGTGCCCCGAGCCCTGTCAAAGCTATACTGTGTATGAGATCTATCTGTAGCATAGCGAAAGCAATGACTGGGTCTGCTATGTCTCATATTTCCCAGTCTAAGTCTTCTAAAAGGCAGCACAGTACTGTTGTACATGCAACTGAAAGTGATGCGGGCAATATGAATCCTGGCACTAATGAAGAACATTTTGACACTAATAATAGCATCGCCAGGGCTGGCACTAAATGACCTCCTGAGCCAAAGAAGCATGTTAGCAATGAAATGATAGTAGAGTTTAGGAAAGAACTGACAGGAGTTACTCATAGAGGTACTGAACCTTTTGCCACATATGCCAGGATACAGTACAAGTCACATTAAACTGTTCCTCCAATAAGTTCCTGTAGCATTTCTGACTGAATTGGATAAGTGTTGCTGGATCCAGCACAAAGCCCTGCACAAACTGTTTCTTAAGAGTTAAAATGCAGCTTTGCATTGCACTGTGACTGGACTGTAGATACATTCTAACTGAGTTGCAAAAACATTCTACAAACATTGCTCTTTAGCTGGTTAAGCACTGAAAAATAATGTAATATGAGTTGGCAATGCATTGCCAACTGAAAAAAACAATGCTAAACCAACTCATTGTTGGAACAGTTTAATGTGACTTGTACTGTACTTCCAGATGCTGAAGCAGCATGAAAGAACAAGGAGGCATCCTCCTCAAATATAAGCTCAGATGCTGAGACAGCAAATGCTGATAAAGATGATGGTGATAATGGGGACTGGAAATGAGACAGCCCAGGCTACAGTATGTCCCTTCTGTTGATGACATCACTTCCAGTTCTTCTGAATCTTGTGGCAATGAGGTCTGTAGTTTCAGGAGAGGACGCCACTGTAAGGCATGAGAGACAAGTGCAGAAAAAAATCATACGCTAAATGTAAAAATAAGAAGATGAGCATGAATGAGAACAATTCAGGTCAACAAAGAAATGGCAGTGTAGGGTTTCCTCCAGGTCCCTTGACTGTACAAGAAATAGTGCCAGGCACCATAGTACAAAGCACAAAAGGTAAATCTTTAGTGTGGAATTTATTTTATATTGACCCAGCAGAAAACTCTCGAGCTATATGCAGTCTGTGCAAAAAGAGCATCAGTCATGGTGGCAAAGTGGAACGACATGCAAGGGCAAAACACTCAACTGAGTGTGGCAGGGCAAGGGAGAATGTGGTGGATAGGAGTTGTAGTGGAGGTGGTGGTGGTGGTGCTGGTGGCGGTGACTATAGTGACAATGACCTGGAAGCAGGAACTGACATTGAGTCACTTGATGTGTCCTTGCAGTCTTCCCAGACATAGATTGTTTTCTTCTGACTCCATCAAGTACTGCAAAATCCCAAAGTAGTACTCCACGTGAAAAGGTGTGAGAAATACAATTCCCCAAAAATTAAAAATATCTTGTCATTCTCGTCAACTAACATTAAAAGAAAATGTTGCAAGGACATCCAAATTTACCCACAAGCGTCCAACATTCCAGCTGTTAAATAGAGCCATTGCAGAGTTAATGGCTGATTGTCAACTCCCTTTTGCTTTTGCAGGTTATTTAAACTGAAAAAGGGAGAGATGGTGACAGCACACACCCCAACCATTGGTGGGCGTGTCATCACTCCCCCAAACACCGCAGACACACACATACAACCCCAGAAAGGGAATGAGGGACAACACACACCTCAACCACCAGAATAGCAGTCATCACTCCACAAGAAATTGGTGACTTGCATAATCTCTCTGGTGAAAACTTCAAACTGAAGAAGTCCAGGAAGGGGGTGCACCCAATTACAAAAGGGGGAGCAGGTTCCTGGAAGGCAATAGTTACAAATGCTAGGAGCCTAGCAAATGAACTACCTGATCTCATAGCCATCATGGAAGTGGAAAGGCTGGACTGGGTGGATGTGACAGAAACATGATTCACAGAAAACCACAGTTGGGACACAGCTATACCAGGATACAACCTGTTCAGGAAGGACAGAAGGGGTAAAAAAGGGAGTAGCTATTTACATTTGGGAAGAAATAAAAGCCACAGAGGTGGAGGGATCCCATGGGGAAACCGAGTAACAGTGGCTAACAGCTGAAGCAGGCAACGGGACAACCTTCAAAATTGGTGTAATTTACAGGCCTCCAAATCAAGGGGGAAAAGAGGACAAAGACTTAATAATGGAAATATACAAAATGACAGATGCGGTGAAGTGATACTGATGGGGAACTTCAACTTTCCAGATATAAACTGGAGCACACATATGGTGGCAACAACAAGAAGTCGGGACTTCTTATTGGCCCTGCAGGGTGCAGGACTGGATCGGCTTGTCAAAGCCCCAAAAAGGGGAGATGCCAGTCTTGGACTGGTTCTGATAAACAGTGAAAGGGTAAATGAAATCAATGTAGGGTGCAACATGGGAAACAGCAACCATCGTATGGTCAGTTTCAAAATAAACATTACAGATGACACCTGTCACTCAAAAATCAAGGTGCTGGATTTTAAAAAAGTTGACTTCCCAAAAATGAGAACCAGCCTGAAAAAGGAACATACTTTTTATTTTTATTTATTTATTTATTTGTGTCTAGGATTACAAAGTACCTTTGAGCCAAGGCTCTTTTACAAAGGTTCCACGTCATGCTGGTTACAGGGTAACAGACACTAAAACATAAAACAGTTACAGGTACATGGTTTTAGACAGTAACTTTGCTTGACAAAACCAGACTGAGTGATGAGTAACTCAAGAAACAATAGGAGGAGGAAGGCAAGAAGGGGAGAGGGCTGAGGGTAGGGGAAGACATAGGTGTAGAGGGTCATGGTGAGGCAGCCGAGGGGCCTTGTCAGGACAGACACAGGGCAAGTGCATTAGAAGTTGCATTGGACAGATGAGTGCAAGAAGAGAGGGCAGGAACTGACACCTATAAGGTCAGAAGCAGCATAGGGAATGAAGATGTTATGGGGTGCAAGCACAGGTGGAGGTGCCAGTTATGGAGTGGCGGATCTTTTTTTTGAATGCTCCAAGCATTGTTGTGGATGAGGTGTCACTAGAGAGCTAATTCTGCCAACTCGGAGACCTGTATGCAAATGACCTTTGGCCTTGGGACATGCGGCAGTGTGGGATTTGAAGGATTTGGGGCTTGGAGCTCCTGGTGTTGTGGTTGGTGATTTTGGGTTTGAGGAGAGTGCTGACTCCTGGTGGTGCCTTTCCCATCTTGATTTTCTAAGCAGTGATACAGGTTTGGTATTTGATTCGGTTGTTCAGTTGCAGCCAGCCTGTTTTGGAGTAGAGGTCGCAGGTGTGGGTGAGACGATGGGAACCAGTAATGAGTCAGCAGGCTTGATTGAGGGAAGTCGAAACACGCCTGAGAGATGAGGTTGTGGCAGATCCATAGATAATGAGACCCTAGTCAATGATGCTGATGATGGAGCTCTGGACAGCTATGGACAGAGCTTCTGGGGTTAGATGTTTCCTATGTCGGAATAGTAGGCCCATCCTGGTGTTGGCTACTTTTGCCACATTATTGATGTGTGGGACATATGAGAGATTACAGTCGAGGGTGAGGCCGAGGTATCTGAACGTATGAACTTGTTCGAGGGTGATTCCTTGCTTGGTTTTAATGGAGAGCTGATATTGTTTGTGTTTGTTCTGGGAGCTGCAGAAGATCATGGTCTTTGTTTTTTTCTGGTTAAGTATAAGTCTGTGTTTTGTGAACCAGTTTTCGACTGCAGAGAAGGCCTGTTGGAGGTTACCTTGTAGATGGACTGGATCATGGTGGGATGCCAGGATGACAGCATCATCCACGTAGAGTAGGATCTGTTCAAGGCAGGATTCTGGCAGTGAGTTCAGAAAAAGGCTGAAAAGGAGGGGGCCCAAGATTGAGCCCTGTGGGACACCGGACTGGACTGGTCTTTGGTCTGAGAGTGTGCCAGCAATTCTCACTCTTTGGGAGCGGTTGTCTAAGTAGCTTCCGAACCAGTTCACCAGAGTTAGTTGAGATCCTGCTAGTGAAGCTGGGCAAGTAGGAGATTGTGGTTGATGGTATCAAAGGCTTTAGTTAAGTCAATGAAGGTGGACCCAGTAAGATGACTGTTATCGAGTGAGTGATGGATTGCACCAGTGAATTCAAGTAGCACCATGGAGGTGCTATGACCTTTTCTAAAGCCATGTTGCTACTTGCACAGGATGTTGTGATTGTCTAGGAAGTCGGTGAACTGGTCTGACACAATATATTCTAGGGCCTTGGAGAGTGGAGGTAGGATGGAAACTGGACGGTAATTCTCAGTAGCTGTCTTGTCACCACTTTTATGAATTGGAGTTACCGTGGCAGATTTCCATAAGTCAGGGAACTGGCTGAGGCTGAGGGAGAGGTTGAAAATCCTAGCCAGTGGTCGGAGTACTTCTTCAAGTGTGAGTGATAGCAGTTTGAGGTCGAGGGAGTCACTGCTGGCTCTGGAGTTGCAAATGGCTTTGATAACGTAGCTGCATACTTGATGCACTTTTACTGCTTTAAAGTAGAAGGGAGGGTGGCTGGAGGTAGCTGGGGGGACAAGGGGAACCACCTCATCGAAAAAACCCTGTGGGAGTACAGCACTGAGGTCCGTGAAGGTGTCATTGAATGTATCAGCAATGAGTTTCTGGTCAAGTGTAGTTTCACCATTTATGCTGAGTACTGACAGGGGTGATTTAGATTGTTTCCTGGTGACTTCTTTAATGTTATTCCAGAAGTCCCTACCATTGCCCCATGAGTTAGTGAGAGCATTATGGAAATAGGTGGTCTTCGTATCCCGGATATAGTTGGTGCAGTCATTTCGTGCACGTTTATAGTTAGCAATATCAACTTGTCTCTCGGTGTTTCTGGCAATCTTCCAAAGCTGGTCTTGAGCTTTTAGTCACCTAAGTAGGTCTCTGGTGAGCCAGGGGTTACATAGGGCTTTGGCCTTGCGCTTCTTGAAGGGTGCAAATATGTTGTATGCTTGGTTGAAGATCCTGATGAAGTGTTCCAGTGCGGTGTTCACATTGGTTGCAGTGAGAACTGCGGACCAATCCGGTTGATGAAGGAAGGTTTTAAGATGAGGTAGCTTGCCTCTAGGCAGAATCCAGCTAGTAATGGTTACGGGGGGGCTTGATGAATTTATTGGACCAGTAGCAGATGACGGGGAGTGGTTACTAAGTGTGTCAGGGAGGACAGTGGTGTTTGTGATCCTGGCGGGATGGCTTGTTATGATCCAATCCAGAAGGGTGCTGGTACCCATTTTATAGTTTGTCCTGGTTGGGGAGCTAACCATCTGAGAAAGGTTTGCTGCCACTATCAAGTCCCTGTATGCGCCTGCCTCTGCAGCAGGCCAGTTAATAATTAAAGTCACCGGGGAGGATGGTTTCTGAATCAGGTGAGAGAGATTTGGTAAACTCCAGGACTGTGTTAAGCCCATTACCTTGCTCTCTCGGTGGAATGTAGACTGTAACAACTGTGATGGCTTTATTGTGTGCACCAAGAAGGATCTTGACAGTTAGAATCTGTGCAGTGGTGGTTTGGGGGGTTAAGTTGATGACGTGCCCCTGGATAGTGTCCTTAAGGTACAGGGCACAGCCACCACCTCTTTTGATCGATCAAGCCGGTAGACATTATACCCAGGGAGGGTGATAGCATGGTCAGGAACCGAAGGTGAGAGCCAGGTTTCTACAACTGCTAGTATGTCTGGGTTATGCTGGCAGGCAAAAGTCTGAAGGGCATCAATTTTGTGAAGAAGACTGCATATGTTAAGTGAGATTATTGAGAGGGATCCTGGTTGATTGGTCTGAGTTGTTCTTATTGTAGGGGCTGGTCCAGGATTGGGATGAATGTTTCCCAACAATAGCAGGAGAAGAAGTATATGTTTTAGAGTACTGGTGTGAGATATCCATGACTGGCACCTATTTTTTTGGGCCAGAGAACTCTGAGATTCACCAGGGCAAGTAAACGGGTGGAGCTGTGGGTTAAGCGTGGAAGTAGTAGCAGAGGACAGGGGAAGTACCCAACGGCCATTTGGGGGAGAGGGCCATTTCATAGTGATTGGAGATGCCCAAAGCGGGAACATGAGATCAGGAGGGAGGGTACCATGGAGGGGGTGAGAGAGCGTGAGTTGGTAGATGTTTGGGACAGTGGGGAACATGAGCAGGGGGGATGTAGGAGCGGGAAGAGGGCAAATAAGGTGAGAAGAAAGGGGTATAGAGTACCGTGGTCATACATGATTCAATGTGAATGGGGGGAGAGCAGGCACAGGGTGCTGGGTAGGTGGGAGGCAGCTAGTGAAAGTGGCAGGAGGTAGGCAGTGAGGTGGAGGCTCGGGGGGGCAGGGGAAACTAGGTAAGCAGGTGGCTGAGGGAGAACGGGCAGAGGGTGGGGCAGTAAGGAGACAAGGGCAGTAACTAAAGAGGGGGATGTAGCAGAGAGGTAGTGGGGGCATTAAAGAGTGTAACAAGACAGGGAGACAGGAGGTAGCAGCTCTTGAATAGAGTTCAGGAGTGAAAGGGTGCAGGGGAGCTACGGAATGCCAAAGGGAGGGTTGACCAGTCACGGAGTGATGGAGTGACTGGCACTAGGAGATATAAGGAGGGTGTCAGGCACAGAAAGGAGGCAGGGGCAGTGAGGGGACTGAGTTGATTAGCAGAGGGGGAAGAGGAGCAGGGAGGAGGAAAGTGGGCAGTAAAGAGAGGAGGTACAGGAGAGAGAGTATCCAATAGGTAACAAAAGGGCAGTTCCCTAGGCAGAAGTGGGCGGGCTAAGGCCTATTTAATTAAGGTGGGAGGTGGGGGGGTGGGCCAACATTTTCTTCCGAAACCCACTGAAGTCTATGGGTGCAGAGCCCAGAAAAACAGTTTGAATCAGTCAAGACTGCAGGGCCAATCAGCGGCCGCGCAGAGCACAAGAGGAGATGGAAGCAACAGGCAGCAGCCAATGGGAGCCTTTCAGCACTTCCCAGTTTGGCCTGGGAGCTTACCAGCAAGAGGAGGGTTCCTTGGTGGTGAGCAGTGGTCGTGTAGATGGCTGGCCCAGGAAGCCCCAGCCGCTCAGATGTTTCCCTGATCAGGGGCTGAGAGATCTGAGGAAAGGAAGAGAGCAACAGATTGTGAGTCACAGTAATAACAAAGGGTGACACTGGAGAGTAAATCAGGGGCGTGTGCAGTGGAGAGAGAGAGAGGGAATTTGGCAGAGGGGTGGGGGAGCTGCCACAGACGAGAGAAATAAGCTTGAACTGGCACCAGGGGGAGGACAGAGGGGAGATTTAGTAGAATATGAAATTTACAAGGGGAGGAGGAGGAGGAGGAGAAGAGAGATGCAGGGTTTAGCAGCAGGGGGGAGGGTGGAGAGAAAGAACGAATGCAGAGGGACAGGAATTACTTCACAGCTCTAAATTATAGCAGTTTCCATCTGCACTTTACAGTTCAATGCTAAAACATTTAGGCAGGTCTACACAATTAATTTTGACTTTGACAAAACAATAGCAAGCAGCCTAGTAATTTAGCCTAGATTATCGTCTGAGACCCGGAGTTTTTAGAAGTTGAGTGCTAAGAACATCAAGACTGGTCTGCACATTAATTGAGACTTTAACAGAAAAATAAGCCAGCTGTCTAGCAATTTAACAAAAATTTTCTTCCGAAACCCACTGAAGTCTATGGGCGCAGAGCCCAGCAAAACAGTTTGAATCAGTCAAGATTGCAGGGCCAATCAGTGGCCACGCGGAGCACAAGAGGAGATGGAAGCAACAGGCAGCAGCCAATGGGAGCCTTTCAACACTTCCCAGTTTGGCCTGGGAGCTTACCAGCAAGAGGAGGGTTCCTTGGCGGTGAGCAGTGTTGATGTGGACGGCTGGCCCAGGTAGCCCCAGCCGCTCAGATGTTTCCCCGATCAGGGGCTGAGAGATCAGCAAGAGGAGGGTTCCTTGGCGGTGAGCAGCGGTGGTGTAAATGGCTGGCCCAGGTAGCCCCGGCCGCACAGATGTTTCCCTGATCAGGGGCTGAGAGGTCAGCAAGAGGAGGGTTTCTTGGCAGTGAGCAGTGATGGTGTGGACAGCTGACCCAGGTAGCCCTGGCTGCTCAGTTGTTTCCCTGATCAGGGGCTGAGAGATCAGCAAGAGGAGGGTTCCTTGGTGGTGAGCAGTAGTGGTGTGGACGGCTGGCCCAGGTAGCCCCGGCCGCTCAGATGTTTTCCCGATGGGCTGAGAGATCAAATCTAATTGAAGCTGAAGAGGTTGAGGTTATGTGGGGGAGACTTAAGACAGCAATCAAGATGGCCACAGACCAATGTTCCAGGAGGGTCAGCGAGGAGAAAAGAAGAAATCCTCTATGGTTTTCCAAAGACGTAGCATCCATAATAAAAAAAAAAAGAAGGTGTGTAAGATATAGAAAAAAACTAAAAATGAAAAAGACTGGGATTCGTACAAAGAAAAAATGAGAACAGTTAGCGAGGAGATAAGACAGGCCAAAGCCCAAACAGAAGCAGTGATTGCTGAGGGGACGAAAAGAGGAGACAAATCCTTCTTTAGGTATATCAGGGAAAGAAGGAAGTCAAAAGGGATTATCGTGAGGATTGCTTCAGGGGATGGGAAGATAGCAGTAGAAGACCCAGAAAAAGAAGAAATCCTAAACAGGAACTTCTGCTCAGTGTTTACTGAGGAGGATCCAGGAAATGGCCAGGCACTCACATAAAAACAGCACCCCTGGTCCAGGGGTTGACACTAGCCCCTTCATGGAGGCCCAGGTACTGAAAGTGCTGAATAAACTGAAGGTAGACTAGACCATGGGACCAGACAAGATACATCCCAGAACCTTAAAGGAACTGTGAAAGGAGCTGGCAGCCCCACTGGCAAAACTATGCACCAAATCTCTGATGAGCAGAGTGGTACCTGGAGACTGGAAAAGGGAAAGAGTGGTCCCACTCCACAAATCAGGCAGCAGAGAAGAGTCAGGAAATTACAGACCAGTAAGCCTCACATCTATAGTGGGGAAACTGATGGAGACACTGCTCAAACAGAGGATTATAGCATTCCTCAAAGCCAGCAGGCAGCTGAACCTCAAACAGCATGGATTCATGGGGGGACTTGCCACACAAATCTGATCAAGCCTTTTGACTGGGTTACCAAGGCTGTGGACGATGATGGGGCAGTGGATGTGGTCTACCTGGACTTTAGCAAGGCCTTTGACTCGGTTCCACAACAGAAGGCTGGTAAAGAAGTTAGACTACACAGGGGTTGGAGCACAAGTGGTAAAATGGGTACAAAATTGTCTACAGGGCAGAACACAGAGGGTGCAAGTAAATGGAGCACTCTCGTCAGAGGGCAGGGTGACCAGTGGAGTACCCCAGGGCTTAGTGCTGGGGCCTCTGCTCTTCAATGTTTTCATAGCTGACATCGCTAATGGACTAGAGGGAAAGATGTGTCTGTTCATGGATGACACCAAGATATGTAACAGGGTGGACACCACAGGGGGTGTAGGCAAGATGGAATCAGACCTAAAGAAACTTGAAGAATGGTCTGGAGCATGACAGCTGAGATTCAATGCCAAAAAGTGTCAAGTCGTGCACATGGGGAAAAGGAATCCAAAGAAGGAGTATCACTTGGGTGGGGAAAGACTAGTTGCCTCCAACCAGGAGTGTGATCTGGAAATCATAATCTCAGATGACTTGAAAGTGGGAAAACAATGTGAAAAGGCAACACTGAAGGCCAGTGGAATGCTGTGATGTATTGAGAGGGGAATCACAAGCAGGAGGAGGGAGGTGGTCCTGCCACTTTACAGAGTGCTGATCAGGTCACACCTGGAGTTTGGTGTCCAATTTTGGAGACCTCACCTCAAAAAGGACATCGATTGGATAGATACAGTACAGTACAGAGAAAGACAACAAAAATGATACAGGGATTGCATCAGATGCCATACGAGTAAAGACTGAGCAAACTGAACATGCATTCCCTGGAACAGAGAAGGGAGAGGGGAGACATGATTGAAGCATTCAAATACATAAAAGGCATAAACAAGGTGCAATCACAAAAACTTTTTCACTTCAAGAAGGGCAGCAGAACCAGAGGGCATGATCTGAGGCTGAAATGAGGAAAGTTATCTACTAATGTCAGGAAGTTCTTCTTCACAGAGAGGGCAGTGGACATCTGGAATAGTCTGCCCCCAGGGGTGGTGAGGGCTACCACAGTAAGAGGATTCAAGAATGCGTGGGATAGACTTAAGGGAGCCCTCACACTAAAAGACAGCTAGTGGGGTAGGAAGAGTCTCAGGGCAGATTAGATGGACCTAGCCGTCTCCTTCTTTCATCACATTCTATGTTTTGTTGCCCTAAATGGTTTTCTCAGGTTCATGAATCCAGTTGAACTACAGTACACCATTCCCTGTCAAACATACTTTTCAAAAAAGGCTGTTCCATAGTTGCATGACTTGGTGTGTAGTGCAGTCACTAAGCAGTTGAAACTCTCTGAGGTGAAGCAGGTTCACATAACCACAGATACAGTATATGAACCAGCAACAAAACAAATGACTACCTGACTGTTACAGCCCATTGGGCATGTTTTCAGCCAGAAAGTAATAATCCTCACTCTACACTAAGTAGCAGGAAGCAGGCTGTGTTATTTGTCACCACGTTTGAGGAAAACCACACTGCTGTGAATATTTTGCAGGAGCTGCAAAATCAATTTCAGAAATGGCTTACTCCATATTCCTTATCTTCAGGGTTCATAGTGTTAGATAGGGGTGCCAACATAGTCAAAATTGTTAAGAGATGGCAACTGCCAACACAGACCTTGTTTTACACATGGTTTAAATCTTCTCATCCATAGTTTCTTAAATGGAAACAAAAATGTTGAACATCTGTTAGGTTTTGCCAGGAAAATATGTGGACATTTCAGCCACTCTGTGAAAGCACAAAAAACCTAAAGGGCTGCAGAGGCCAAACAACTTACCATTGCGTACATTAAACCATGAAGTTTCAACCCACTGGAATTCAACATTTTACATGTTGTAAATGTTTCCTGAACAGAAAAAAGCTAGACATGACTACGCCATCTCAAATAGGTAAAGTGAACAACATGCTCAGTTCCAGCAGCTGGACTGTACTTGAATTTTTGGTCACCTTACTGGAGCCACTTGAGGCTGCCACATGTGATGTCAGTACAGATAGTGCAACTCTGGGTCAAATTTTTCCCCAAATCAGATTTCTTCACATTTTCCTTGATGACATAAAGAAAGACTTTCAGTCAAAAGAAGATGTCACCTCTGTTATGCTGGCAGATGACTCGAGTCTCAGACTGTTGACTGATCAGAAACTAAATTCCAAGTTTAAGAATGACACCTATGTGTTGGCTGTGTTGCCAGATCCCTGTTTTAAGTGGAACATTGAAGCCATCCTTTCTACAAGGGAAGACATTGACTATTAGAGAGATCTTCTGCTAACCAAATGTGACATTGCCCTACCAACACCATTAACTGGTGTATAGCAGTCAAATCCTGCCGAACCATCAGAATGCATCTCTGACACAGACAACAGCACATCAATCAGTTCTTCACAGTCACCAGTGGCATCAGCGACAGAAAGCACATCTACAACTACTTCTTGGGCATCCTATGTTCAGGGTCAGAAAGGCAATTTACTTCTGAGTCACCTGCAACAACATGGACTAGTAAAGAAAGTACAGCTGGTTCATCTGCCAGACTGGTAACCATCTCACGCAGCACAATGATCCTGGAGTATTTTGCAGACCATACTGTGATTGGTCTCAAGGAAGATCCATTACTCTGTTGGAAACAAAAGAGAACAATATTATCAGATCTAGCAAATCTTGCAATAATGTACCTCAGTTGTCCACCTTCAAGCGTGTATTCAGAACGCATATTTACTGCAGCTGGAGGAATAGTCACTGACCACAGAACTCTACTAAGTCCTGCAAATGTGGAATGGCTTACATTTCTCAAAATGAATGCTGACAATTACCCAATTGTCCCAAACAATGAATTATACGACTCAGATCCTGAGCATGAACAACAGCCTGCAAACAGTGATACTGAATATGATGACTAGGTTGTGTACAAAATGAATAGAACCAATATTATGTAAGTTTGATCCATGCCCACCACAGGTATAATTTCTGGAAACAAAAGCAGGCTCAATCAGAGCAACTGCTCTTCTCCTACCTGCCTCAGCAATGCCCATCATGGTTATAATATTAGGAAACAGCAGCAGGCTCAATCAGAACAGCTGCACATCTTGTACATACCTCAGAAATGCCCACCATGGGTATAATTTTTGGAAACAAAAGCAAGCTTGCTAAGAGCAGCTGCATCTCTTGTACCTGCCTCAGCAATGTCTCCCATGGGTATAATGGCTCAGGGCAGCTAAAAAACAGTGTAATAGTCCAAAACAAACAGTCTTTCACATGATTTTTGTTATGGTCAGGGTCGAGTAATCGGACAGTAGAAGGGGTTGGGTAGTAACTACCCAACCTGACTACTTGGTTTTGATCCGCGTATTTTTAGGGTACTTTTGAGGTAACATAGAAACATAGAATTTGACAGCAGATAAGGACCGCTTGGCCCACCCAATCTGCCCATTTCCCTACCTACTGGATAAGCTGCAGATCCTAGTTAACCAGCAGCCTACTTCTTCTTACCCCCAACCCCCAGAATTGCCTTATGACTGTCCCATGCATGCTTGAATTCCACCACTGATTTTGACTCCACAACCTCCTCCGGAAGGCTGTTCCATGCATCCACAACCCTCTCTGTGAAAAAATACTTCCTTAAATTACCTCTGAACCGCCCCCCCCATCTTCAAATTGTGCCCTCTTGTTCTTGCACACCTCTTTTTTTGAAAGATGCTACCCTCTTGGACTTTGTTGATTCCCTTGAGGTACTTGAAAGTTTCTATCATGTCCCCCCTCTCCCTCCCACCCACAGATAGTCTTGAGGTTTGGGTATTTCAGTACCCACCCATCCCTATCCCTAATACACGGTAACCTCTGCTCTCCTGGTGGATGCTGCTTCTGTCAAAAATGGAGTTTTAGATAGCATGTGCTATAAGGAGTCACTTTTCAACAACAATTGATTTTTGTGTCTATCTCCCTGGATGACTAGGATAAGACAAGTAGAAAATCTGGACCATAAGACAATCAGTATTATTATTTATAAGACTATTATTATTTATAAGATTATAATCAATGGGCCCTATGCACTAATGGGTGGAGTGGCTATGTGCCTAATGTGACCCCCATGCAGGATGCAATAACGAGAGCATGCAGCCCCAATGCACCTGATCTCCCTGCCTGTGGACCGCAATGCACCGGGGGCAGGCTGGGGGCATGCCAACACTACGCTCCATGCACTAAGGTGTGCAGTGCTGGCCATGGGAGTGCAGAAGAGGATGCAGGGTATGCCAGGTAGAACCCTGCCGTATGACCCCAATGTGCCCCATGCACACAAAAGGCCACCACCCAGACCAGGTGGATAGCCCAATCCTCCACCAACAAGACCACTGCGGCCATCCCCAATGGCTTCCCAGTGCCACCTGCCCCAGCACATAGCTGTGCCCCAACCACTGTAGGCTGCCCCCCCAACACACACCACAAATGTGGCACTGGCCCCTGGCTGCAGACACCACCCCTCCTGGCACTAACAACCCCTCGCCCTGCTGCTGTACATGTCTGGTAGTGCTGTGGCCAGAAACAGCCAGGGGCACAGCACTCCTCACACCTCCATGGCCACCGGCCATTCAAAGGATGCTGGGAGCACATTGCATAAATATAGGGGTGCACTCCTGGCATCCCTTGCATGGCTGGCAGCCGAGGAGGTGTGAGGAGGGCTGTGCCACTGGCCATTCCTTGACCCAGCACCATCAGACAGGTATGGGGCAGGAGGAAGGGTTGTCAGTGCTGCAATGGGTGGGGGAATCACTGACCACCAATGTAGGAGCAGGGGTACTGGGGGCGGGTCATGGCCATTAATGTGTGGGGCACCTGTGTACATGGTGGGGGGCACTGTGAGCATAGGGGGAGCGGGGCACCATTAGAGGTTGGGTGATGTCCTTTGTGGTGTACTAGCTGCGTGATCCTGTTGGGGCTCATTGGGGGGGTACTCCATCAGGGATAGGGCACAAGGTGGTCTGGGGGGATGCAACTGTGGGGTCAGGTCATAGCTGGGGGGCTGACTGTGGGACAGGATCCCACTGCCAGGGGTCCTTCTGTGCATTGGGAGAGTGCCTTGCAATACAGACTGGGCTGGGGGAGAACACAGGATGAGGGGGCCATGACACGTGGGTCCAGATGCCTACGGTAGGCATTCATGCACCTGGATCCGTGCTGTGATGTGCAAGGGACCCACTGTGGGACCTATGCCAGGCATCTGATAGGATGCCCACATGGGTCTGCAATTCTGCCTCTGGCTGCCCTGCGGAATCCTACATGCTGTGGGGGCAGAGCCATGGACAGGTGGCCGCCAGTAGTGAATATCGACATGTGCGCACCTGTCCGAAGGTGCAGACCTATGCGGGTGGGATACGTGCATCTGGTGCATAATTCCCACCCATTAGTGCATAGGGGCCATTACCTGCAACAGGCTGTTGCATGTAGAGATTTAATACTTCCTCACTGGAGGACAAAACATTTTAGGGAATCTGTGAGACACTTCATAAAAGACAAACAAATGTTGTTGGAAATTTACAATTCCCCCATAGACTGGTGAGAAGATTTTAAATTAGAATTTAACAAACATTCTAATTACAAGAGCTAGGAAAAAGAAGAGAACAGAGTATTTCAAATATCTAGATTTAAGACACCAGCTACAGAAACTGTAGCAGCAGAGGACTCTACACTGGAATACTCTGCACAAATTAAACAGAATAAAAAGAAGATGGTGTTCAATCAATATCATAGAATTTCAACTTTTATACAAGAATGAAAGTTTGACAAGCAAGGTAAAAAAGGTCAGGACAGTCCCTTTGACATTTGTAAGGAAAGAATTCCAAAAACAAATTACAGAACAGTTGAAAGGCAATCCAGTGAATATACAAAGTAATCCAACAAGACTGAATGATATAGTAGATGCATACAGTAGAGCCAGCCATAATGCAGCACAGTAACTTGCAGTAAATGGCATGTCATAAAATATTGCAGTAGAAAAGGGCTTAATTACCAATGAATTATAATGTTCCCTGCAGCATGCTGCAGTATTTTGTAATATACTGCAGCATTACTGCATTGCAGCCTGGCTGGTGCCACTGCATGTTAAAGAAAACTTTGGTACTGAGGGTGTTAAATCTCAGAACCAGGAAGAATTTTTTCAAGATCTAGAGATTCCTTTCTTACCTGAGGAAAACTATGTCTGTATGCAAGTTGGTGTAACAAAAATAAAGGTACTAGTAGCACTGACTTTGGGAATATACTTATATTGATCCTGGGTGTGATGGGCTGCCTGGGAAGCTATACAAAACCGAGTCCTGGTAGGACGAAACACGTGTCTATGTCTTCTGTTAGCACCCTTTGCAAACTGTGTGAGAGGCCTTTCGGCACCATGCAATTCTGCTTAAAGTTGGACCAGCATAACATTCTGTGGTGATTTGCATTTGCAGCCCATGATGCTTTGCATTGTGGGGGCATGTGTGATTTTGTATTTTCTTGAAACTTGGCTTCCCAGCCAAATGCCCTTTGGGGTAACCCTTGCCTCAGTGTTTGCGCACAGAGGTTCTTTGTCTTTTAAATAGTTTTTTATTTTAATGGGTTCACCACAATATATCCAAGGCACACTGCCTATAGGGTAGCTGGTCCATTCCACTGGGGTGTCAAACAGGCGAGGCATACTGGATGAGTCCTGGTAGGATGAAACACGTGTCTATGTCTTCTGTTAGCACCCTTTGCAAACTGTGTGAGAGGCCTTTCGGCACCATGCAATTCTGCTTAAAGTTGGACCAGCATAACATTCTGTGGTGATTTGCATTTGCAGCCCATGATGCTTTGCATTGTGAGGGCATGTGTGATTTTGTATTTTCTTGAAACTTGGCTTCCCAGCCAAATGCCCTTTGAGGTAACCCTTGCCTCAGTGTTTGCGCACAGAGGTTCTTTGTCTTTTAAATAGTTTTTTATTTTAATGGGTTCACCACAATATATCCAAGGCACACTGCCTATAGGGTAGCTGGTCCATTCCACTGGGGTGTCAAACAGACGAGGCATACTGATGAGTCCTGGTAGGATGAAACACGTGTCTATGTCTTCTGTTAGCACCCTTTGCAAACTATGTGAGAGGCCTTTCGGCACCATGCAATTCTGCTTAAAGTTGGACCAGCATAACATTCTGTGGTGATTTGCATATGCAGCCCATGATGCTTTGCATTGTGGGGGCATGTGTGATTTTGTATTTTCTTGAAACTTGGCTTCCCAGCCAAATGCCCTTTGGGGTAACCCTTGCCTCAGTGTTTGCGCACAGAGGTTCTTTGTCTTTTAAATAGTTTTTTATTTTAATGGGTTCACCACAATATATCCAAGGCACACTGCCTATAGGGTAGCTGGTCCATGCCACTGGGGTGTCAAACAGACGAGGCATACTGATGAGTCCTGGTAGGACGAAACACGTGTCTATGTCTTCTGTTAGCACCCTTTGCAAACTGTGTGAGAGGCCTTTCGGCACCATGCAATTCTGCTTAAAGTTGGACCAGCATAACATTCTGTGGTGATTTGCATTTGCAGCCCATGATGCTTTGCATTGTGGGGGCATGAGTGATTTTGTATTTTCTTGAAACTTGGCTTCCCAGCCAAATGCCCTTTGGGGTAACCCTTGCCTCAGTGTTTGCGCACAGAGGTTCTTTGTCTTTTAACTGTTATATCTGATTCACTGTTGTAGGAAGCATATGCAGGGTACATGTTTCTTAAAGTGATTATGCTCTTTTACAGGTAAATGGTGTCTCTGAGGTGTCTCTTGGACTATCAAGAGTGTCATCTTGAGACACCTTTGCAATTGAGGACTGCAAAGCTGAGCTGTTCTGGAATGCAACACTGTCTCGGGATGGCACTCATGTTAGCCAAAGGACTTCTCAGAGACACCATTTAAACTTTATTAAGCATTTCTTCTTTTAGTTATCATAGTTTAAGCCTTACCTGACCAAACTGTTGACAGCATAAAAGGTGGAGTGTTTTTTTTGGTTTGTTTGTTTTTATACTGAATTGCTTCTCTCAGCATGTCATCAGCCTGGTCACCAGTTTTTGATCATTTCAACAAACATTCTCTGAGGAGTTATTATGCCCCATTTATGTTCCCAGTGTCTGCACTGTTTTCAGTTTTAATTATGGCAACTAGTTGTTTTAGCTGTATGTATTTATTAATGTTGCGCATTTATAAAAAAATGAAGGAAAAAAAGAAAAGTGCTAGAATCAAGACTGTAGCTGTAATGTGTTGAGATCCATATGCGTGACTGAAGGGAAGAGGGAGGAAGATGGATACAACAGTCCTGCGCATTACAGCTTTACATTCCACTAGAGTTACAAAAAAAGTACATTCATGTTTTTGAACTTTTTGTTGTTGTTTAGTGGCTGCAGTTGGTCTGTACTAAACGCATATGTGGTCTCATGTTTTATACATTGTTCATGGTGAGTTTCTAAATTGAGCATATTTGCCACATTTTTCATATTTCTTATAGTTGCTAGTGGTTTGTAACCAAATACTAAGCTGTTTTCTACAACCGACTACTAGACATGTTGTGCCCTTGCTAGTGCGATTGTGTCTGACATGGATCAGTTAAAGGAAAAGAAAACAAGACTGTGGAATGTAGCAGGCATATGATGGTACAGCACATGGAGATCTCCACACTGCATAAGAGGCGTTCACATGCTGCAGCGTCATACATTAAATGATATGGCAGTAAAAAAAGAAACACTTTATAAATTCATAAAAGAGGGGAAAAACTAACTCCTGTAACTGGCATCCTCTGAGCCTTTGAAATACAGACACAAAAATGCTGGCCAAAATTCTTATTAGCCACCTACCAGCAGCATCCACACTGAAATCTAGTTCTCAGAAATGTGGTATCCCTGGGAGATGGATTCTGGATAATCTGTCATTAATAAGAGAGATAGCTGAAAGTGGACAATGTGAGGTGGCAGAAGGCCTTCTGTTTCTCAATCAGAAGAATGCTTTCAATAAAGTACAGCATAAGTACTTGTTCCTGGTTTTACAGAAATATGGACTGTCTCTGAAATTTATACTGTATCATGTGTGAGGCTGTTACATCTATATGCCCCTGTTACAACACTAGTGAATAGGTGGCTGGGATCCAAGCCTAAACTTTTATAGGGGGTTAGACAAGGATACCTCTTAAGCGCCGTACTATATTATTTTAGAAATTATCCAGTTTTGAGGAAAACAGATCAGGACCTGAATATTAAAAGTGTAATGATGTCTAGAGGAAAACTTCCTTTTAAAACCTCAGCCTACGTGGATGGCATCTGCCTCAGAGTAGGGTACTCTGGTGAGGAAACTCTGCATTTAGTCATTTTACAACATTTTAAGATGTTTCAGGGTCTAAGTTGAATATAAACAAACGTGTAGGGGTGACATTAAATGGTGTAAATCCCACATCCATGGATCAGCTGGATGGTATTAAAAGAACAGATTAAACTCTTGGGAATATCATTTGGTGGTACTGATATGGTTGAGTATAATTGGAAAAAGAAATTGGAAGTGGCTGAGTCTCAAGTAACTAAATGGTGTGACTGGCCAATATCCAAACTAAAAAGAACATGCTGTTTACGGTCAAACATTTCTTATTCCTGCTTTTTATATTTTAGTTTGTTTTTCCTCCCCCTCTATCCTTAGAATCCAGACTGTATAGTGTGTTCTTTCACTTAGTGTGGGGCAACTAAATGAACCCTATTAAAACTTTAAAAGAGCTCATACCTATCGGAACATACAGGAGGGAGGTTTAAAAATTGTAAACCTAGTAGTGTTTTTACATTCTGTGTTCATCAGATCTAAAATGTTTTCTGGTGGACCATAAAACCATGGGGATTATTTAATTTTCAGAAAAAAATATGCCTCTCTCATTCCTCTGTGGCAGAGAGATTCATTGAAAGCTATTAGAGGTAAGGGGACAATAGAGGATAAGTATGCACAGGATTGTACAGTATTTTAAAAGTTAAGCAGTGGCACTTGAAGGTGATTCAAGCACTACAGGAAACAGGTAAAAACTTATATGCACTTGTTGTAACCACTATCTTTGTCTCCTAGGTGTTTACCGTACAGTATGGGGTTGAAGACAAAGTTATCACAAAGCAATTATGTCATGGTAGAATCCCCAAAAACATGTGGGACATGGTATGGTAAGTACCCACAGATGCCTCCACGTCAAGGGAAATGCCAAACAAAAAAATTGTGGAGGAAAGACTCTGCACAAGCACAAAATGTTTACAAATGGTGGACAGTATAGAACATTTATTTTTTAAATGTTCTTAATATTTTGGTCCCTTTTCAGAAGAAGGTAGAATGCCCTGTCTTTGAAGAAATAACATATCAGAGTCTGATATCAGTGGACATGAAAAATAACTGGACAAAATGCACTGAAAGTACCACTCTGGTGCTTTCTGCTTGTATTAAATGTGGTATATGGCTGTTTCAGAGTCAATTTGTTCTGCAAAAGAAAGATATTCCATTAATAGCATGATTAACTATGTTAGAAGAATTGAACATTGTAAGAGAAAAGGAGGTTAGACTGCTGACCAGGTGCATTATTTGACAAACTGTGGTAAGGAATTTATCAGATTACAAAATGAGACAAGTGTGGAGACAGAGGCTAAGGTGATGGATACTTTTTGTGTTTCACATTTCTTTGTTTCCTTTGCACGTGTGGGGTGTCTGGGTTAGGGACAAAGGTTTTGTTATTTAATACAGATAAAACTACGATATGTCTGAGTAGGATTACTAACTAAGAGTTGGTGGGGTATGATGGTTTCCATTTTGTGAGTGTTTTGATTTCTATTGTATTGTGATTTTTTTGATCTATTCTTTTATTAAAAAAAAAAACAATTGTTTTGGAGAAGTGCAATGGGATCTTTAATGTACACCTGAACAACAATCAGGAAATGCAGATGGGACCTCCGTTTAACATCTCATCTAAAAGACAGCATACCCTGATAGTACAGCATCCCCTTGTACTGCACTCAGGTGCCAGGGCTTATGGTATGAGCTCAGTCTCAATGTGGGACTAGAATCCACAGCCTTCTGGCCTAGAGGTGGATGTGCTGTCAGTTGAGTTCCTTCCACTCACCTCTTGTGGCTATTCAGGTGGAAGTTCATGATCTGTGGGGACTTATCATAAGAGAGGGGATTTTCCTTAGTTTCCTCGACATTTGTCCTGTTCAATCAATCAATCAACTAACCTTTATTTGTAAAGCACATATCATTTAATCATATCTAAGCACTTCACAATAAGCATGAAACATTAAATATACATAACAGTGCATTAGCATAGCTTTAGGGATATGCACAATAAACAAAGATTACTAGGAACTGCTGAGAATGAAATGTCTATAGTTAACAGAGCAGCAGACTGGGGCAGTAACATAACATAAACTAGAAATGGAACAAATATCAGAATTGAGGGTGTTAAAGGGACTCAAGGCAGCAGATTAGTCCCCTGGACCAGACAGGTTGCCCCCTTGAGGGTTTTTGGTATTGAGCAAGGATCTGGGAGAACCACTGGTAATTTTGTTTAATCACTCACTGGAGACTGGAGCATTGCCCAGTGACTGTGAAAGGTGGACCTAGTCCTCCTGCACAAAACAGGGTATAGAGAGGATCCCAGATATTATATGCTGCTTAGTTTAACCTCAGTTGTAGTAAACTCATAAGGCTCGATTCTCAAAGGTTGACTCATGGCTTTCACAAGCCCTGAAAACATTGCTGTACCATGCACCTGATTCACAAAGGTCACATGCATTTGCGATACTTTACTCCATTTACGGTAGCTTGTGCCAAATATGTGGCACAAACCCCATAAAAAGGACCACAAAAACTGGTCTAACTCATGGCATGTGGCGCACGGAATCAAGAATCCTGACTACCACCCAGAGAATGCTGCAAGCCCTATGTGCCATGTGTTCTGCTCACTTGGGGCTTGTGGCACTCTAACTCATTTGAGAATTGAGCCCATAGAGTCTATCCTCAAGGAGGCCACTGACGAATACCTGGAAGCAAGTGGGCTCTGGAGCAATAACCAACATGGGTTTGTGAGGGGAAGGTCATGTCAGATAAACCTGATCGATTACTTAAACTATATAATCCAAGCACTTAGCAAAGGTTAAGCAATCAAAGTACTATATCTGGATTTCAGCAGCATGTTTGACTCAGTCACACATGGGAGACCAGTAAAACAAACTCTGGTCAGAGCCAACATGGCTACTTCAGAGCAGCGAGTCCAACTAAAAAGTACTCGGAGCTCCCGCCGTAGCTGACGCCGTACTTGCGTGGTACTTGTGCATGTGCAGTGACCGATACTCACTGCACATGCATGAGAAATAACCCACTGTGCCTAAGATGGCCACTGTGACAGACGTGCACATGCTCATGCATGCACAATGAGCTCATAGCAGCCATCTTGGGCATGGTGGTCTCGTTTGTTTTGTCTACAACTGAGGAAATGATGAGCAGAAACAAAATAGTACCCGGTGCGGGGGGGGTGCAGCCCACAGAGGGGAAGGGCAGCAGTGAACTAACCCACCAGCACTGACAGCAGCACTGTGAACATGAGACCACAGCACTGTGGAAACACAGATCTGAGCTATCCGGTCACATGCTTCCAGAGCCCCTTTTCACTCTATTAGCAAAATGTCTGCAGGACTCTGCCCATGTAGCCATAAAAATGAGGGGACCCAGGGATGGGTAAGATGCTTGCCAGATAGTGGAAAGGTGACTGAGAGAAAAACTCAGAGCGTAATAGTAAATAGGGAATACTTTTGCATCAGGGATGTCATTGGTGGGGTGTCACAGGGGTCAGTTCTGGGCCTATCCATTGTAATGCAGACAACTTTGACAGGCATAGGGATAAAGGCCAAAATGTCTCTCTTTGCAGATGATACTAACGTCTGTGGCAGGGTGGACTCAGAAGAGGAGATAAGGGATTTCAAAGAAGATCTAACTAGACTGTAAAAATGGTCAGAGCTGTGATAGCTAAGGTTTAATGCCCCAAAATGTAAGGTTGTAGTTAAAAGGAACCTAAAGGCAACCTATTGGCTAAGGGGTGTAGAAATTTTTCTAACCAATGAAGAAACGGATTTGGGGTAATCATTAGTAACCACCAATCATCTGTGCAGTGTGCTAAGGTAGTAGGGAAGGCCAATGGGATTCTAGGTTTCATATGGAGGGGCTTTGCCAGCAGAAGGAAGGAGGTGATACTCCCCATTACAGATAATTTCAGAAGACCTCTCACACAATCAGTAAAATGACAACGCAACTTAACTGTACCTGCTGCTAAAGTGCAATTAGTGTATTTTTTTATTTTTATCAAAAGTGTATATATTATGTACAGAAAAATGCTGACAAACTGAAGCTGGCTAAAGACACCCCAGGTGCATTGGGTATACTACCCCTTCATCATAGAAATGGTGTCAGTTGGAAAAAGCTGTCGCCTTATATACTGTAGGTATCAGTTATTCTTTCAGCTGTGTGATTCATTTCTTGCTAACAAAACATGCTTATTTTAACAATTCTTTTACAGTATACCTCAATGGGAGAAGCAGTTAGGATCAGCCCAGAAGCAGCCCTCTAACATATGTATCAATACCCCTTCATCAAAGAAATGATGTCAGTTGGAAAAAGCTGTCCCCTTATATACTGTAGGTATCAGTTATTCTTTCATCTGCATGATACATTCCTGGCTAATAAAGCATGCTTATCTTAGCAATTCCTTTATACCTCAATGGGAGATGCAGTCAGGATCAATTAGCTAGATTATAGTGGAAATCCTGCTTGTAATTTAATGGGATCAAGAAAATCAAAGAGTTAAATGGGCTACCTTTTGACAATATATCAGGGTGTACTAATTAAGTTTTCTCTTTAAATTTTGCTTAATTCAATAATTTGCATTTAAGTCAATTAATGAAAAATCAGTGCTACTAATCTTGCATGCTTCTTCTCACTTGGAATAAGCAGAGAAAGATACAGTACTGCATTTAGCAGTTCAGTTAGAATCATTGAATCTGCAAACATGATTATACAATGGCAAGAAAAAATCCTGGACTCTGATTGGTCAGTCTTGGGCTGGCCCCGTGATGTTATCCCAGTACAACATCACGGGTCTAGTCTCAGCCTCACTGTGAACCTGCAGATGATTTTTTGGATGATGATCTTTTTTTTTGCATCTCCTCTTAAGAAACAAAAATATTTTTCCACACTAATAAAAACATTCTTTAAAATTATTTTTTTATTTTATATATAACAATGAGCCATTGTATAATAGCAATAATGCCCTCCAGGGTGTGTGTCGTTTGGGATAACGTCATGCCTTAGTCATTGGACACACTCGGCCTGCAGCCTCGTGCCCAACCACCTGAGGCGTGACGTTACCCTAGCACGATACACACCCTGTCGGGTATTATTGCTTAATTAACAAGACCTCACCTGAAGTATTGTGTCTAGTTCTGGAGCTCATATCTCAAAAAAGGACATAAGTCAGATTAAATATTTCCAGAGCAGGGCCACAGACAGGATCACTAGGCATCAGGGAATGTCATACGAAGAGAGGTTAGCCATTCTGAATATGTACTTACTGGAGAAACAATAGAAAAAGGGGATATGACTGAAATCTTTAAGTATCTGAAAGGGGTGAACAGGTTTGTTCACAGAAGCCTATTCAAGCACTGCAGTCATACCCTTAGCAAGGGGCATGAATATAAACTGGCAGGGGTAGTTCCAGGAGGGATGCAAGAAACTATTTCTTCACTGAAAGAGTGGCAAACAGTCGGAACAGCCTCCTAGGAGAGGCAGTAATGGCCAAAACAGTGACAGGCTTCATGAATGTACAGGATGTACATAAATGACTAGTGAAACCACCTTGCCCAGGAATTCTAGCATGTGTTTGATTGAGAGGTAGCAAATGGGCAAACTAGATGGACCTTGGCCTTCTTTGGCCATTGCCTTTCTATGTTTTTATCTTTCAATGCTTCAGCAAGGCTGGCTCTAACAATAAGCATCTCAGTCTCCAAACAGTGACAAGTGTAGTTTATTGCACAAAGTTTGTTAAGCAATAGACGTCCATAAAGAGAACAAGTCCACAGTCGAACAGCCATGGTAAAGCCACCTTCATTGTGGTAATGAAGTTCCGCACCAACACACAGACACCCCTTCATGTAGGCCAGGTCCACACTCACACACCAAGCGGCCACAGTTTGAGAGTGATCACCCTCACATTGTACCTGATGAGCACTTCTTGGAGGAACCACCAGCCTCATCATTGACCATCATCACACTGTGGGCCACTGGAAGGGAGAAATCATTTGTTAACCAGAACATCAAACTCCAGTTTATACTGTAAGCAAGGAGTCACAGGGAGGAATGACAGGCTAGACTCCAGCATCAGTTAAAAATTATAAATAAACAACATAAGTTTTCAAAGGAATTTGTACGTTTTTGGATTCAATGTTTGGATGTTGGTAGATTACTTAGTAGGTATTCTAACTGCATCCAAAGTTTGTATGCAGTTGTAGCCAAACAACCATTGTGAGTGGAAAAATGATGCATGCGTTATTTTTATTACACAAATTGCCATTAATTGTAAAAAGTGTTGTAAACAGTGCCCCACCCCTCATTGAAAATGAGATGCCTAATTTTAGACACAGTCAGACAAACTCAGGTACAAGTGGAACTCTTATTTCCAGGATCCACGACTGATCATCGACACATTTTCTGTCGAACTACCAGACAGCGAAACCTGCAGGTCAACCGCATTTTGCAGTCAGCTGCCGGTTTCATAGGAAAACAAGTGTTTTCTTCAGGGGACTTTGCCCCCTCGAATCCCCCATGTGGGGAGCTGTGACCCCCGCAACCCCCACTTAGGATTCTCAACTTTGAGTCAGAGCTGATTCGGAGGGAGTGTAGGACCTCTGACAGACAGTTCCAGGTTCCAGTGGGTTCCGTACAGTGACGAGGCGCAGTTGTCGCTGTAGGGGACCGCGATGTCGAAATGTCACTGATAGTGCGGCATACCTTATTTCCATCTGTACTTTATCTTGTGAAAATCCCCAAATACATACCTACAATAAAACTAACAATATGTTTACTAGAGTATACTGTATTAAATAAGCACATATACAGGCAAGCAGACCATCAAAGCATTGTAACTGTGCCCTCATTAATGACCCCTAGAAATTAACTAATTGTGGCTGTAAGCCATCTCGGTAAAATATTTTTACATTATTGAATGAATATATACAGTATGTTAGCATACAGTGTTCATGACAAGTTTTACCAGACACTGGTTAATTACAGGTGTGTGCATTGGCAGTAACTGGGCCTATCTTCACCAGTAAAGAATACAATTGTTTAGTCAAGTATTTCATTGTGGCATGTACTGATTTTTTGATAGCAGTTTCAGGGCAGGGATCCTGGGCAGAGTGGATGGACTCCAGAGGCTTGCTTTTCAGGGAAGAGTCACGCATATGATTCAAAGCACTGGAGTTCTGTTGCTGCACCTTCAGCTGGCTTTATGTTAAATGAATTACTGAAGCCACTGTAACAGACCCCAGGGGCTAGATTCACAAAAAATCACAAAGGCAACACAAAATTTTGTGTTGCGCTTTGCGATTGCCCAGGTGTAAAAAAAATGCTATTCACAGACATATAGCATATCTGACTGTGAATAGGGCTAGGTAGAGTCAGCAGTAACCCCATTACTGCTACCTCTAACCCCACTAGTGCTGCCCCCACCTGCATCCCGTGGAATAGCCCCACAATGAATAGCGCAGATGCACTATGTGGGATTCACAAAAGCAGCCATGCAAATGAGTCCATTGGGCATGCAAGGCTCTAAGTGGCCATTAGCATGCCCATTATGGGTCCATGTACATGGAGTACAAGGCCTTTTGCACAGAAAAGGGCCCAGATCCAGAGCTATCCAGCAAGACATGTCCCTGGTGTCTAGTGGTCCCTCCCTCCACCCAATGCTCTTCCTGACATTTCATGACACTATCCATGGTGGCTAGCGGTCCCCCCACCAGCTGCCATGCCCGACAATGTGTTCAACAATGCCTGGTGGTAACAGTTTCTCCCTCATCTGCCCCCATGCCCAACTACTGTATGTGAAATCAATCTCCTTGGTTCCAGTGGTCTCTCCCTCCATCTGATTACCGACCCTATAAGTAAAACCCTAGTCCCTGGTGTCCAGTGGTCTCTCCCCCCACCTGCTGCCATGCCCGACTATGTGAACAAATCTTGCTGGTGGCTAGTCATCCCTCCCCCTACCTGCACACATGCCTATCAATAGAGGTGATATGCCCTGGTGTCTGGTGGTCCTTCCCCTTCCCAGGTGTGTGTCAAGAACCCCCCACATGGCACCACCACTGCTGCACAAAATTTCCCCCCCAAACACAGGGCTCTGGCCCCGTACCAGGAAAGTGCTCCACACCTCTCCCCATCTGTCTGCTCACTGGTGGTAGTGGCCTCCCCTCACTCCCATGACACTGACACCAACACCTCCGCCAAGGCCCTAAAAATAAGCAGTGTGCTCCTGTCATCATTCAGAAGGCAGGTGGCTGAGGTGGAGTGCGGTGGGCTGTGCTGCTCACCATCACTGAGACCGTTGCACCAACCTGAAGGTATGGGTGATGGAGGTGTGGGTGTTGGTGCAGTGGGAGGGAGGAGACCACTACCACCATTGAGCAGACAGGCAGGGGGGGGCATGGAGCACTTTCCTAGTACTGGGCTGGAGTCCTGTGTTTGGTGGGAGGAGTCTGTGCAGCAGTGGTGGGTGCCATGTGGTGGGCTCTTGACACACTGGGAATGGGGGGAGGGACCACCAGACACCAGGGCATGCCACCTCTATTGACAAGCATGTGTGCGGGTGGGGAGAAGGACTGCCAGCTACCAAGGAGATTTTTTCACATAGTCCAGCATGGCAGCGGGTGGGCGGAGGGACCACTGGACACCAGGGTCTAGGGTTTTACTTATCAGGCAGGTGATCGGGTGAGGGGAAGGGGCCACTGGACACCAGGGAATAGGGTTTTACTTATCAGGCAGATGATCAGGTGGGAGTAAGGACCACTGGACACCAGGGAGATTGTTTTTACATAGTTGGGCATGTGTTTGGGCAGAGGGAGGGATCGCTAGCCACCAGAGAGATTTTTCCACATAGCCAGACATGGTGGCGGGTGGGAGGAGAGACTGCTAGCCACTAGGTGTTGCTTCAGACATTGTCGGGCATGCCAGCTGGGGGGGGGTAGCTAGCCACCAGGACAGTGTCATGAAAATGTTGGGATGGGCACTGGGTGGTGGTAGGGACCACTACACCACCAGATGATTTTTTTTTGTTTTATCTCCCCCCACACACTGGGCTATCACTCCTTCAGGCCTCTTTAAAATCCGATTCTCATCCTGGGCTACTCCCATCTACCCCCCCATTGCAACCACCCAGTGTACCCCGATGTATCCTTTCATTGGGCGGGTCCCTTTCCTGGGAATGGAATGAGCCTTATCGGCCATCCAATGGTCATGGGTGCTGCTGAGTTGGCTTTTTCGTGGTCTGGGAGCTCCTGTGATGAGGGTCCAGGAGGCCATTACCCAACCGACCAGTGCACCATTTCCTCTTGTTTTCTCCCACAGGAGCATGACGTGCAGGATGCAAGGCAAGCACCAGCATCTATCACACTCCCCATGGTAGCGGGACCAGATGCACTGCTGTTCCCCCTGTCTCCACCAGGGGTCAGTAGGCACCAATCCCCTACCCCACTCTCCCCCTGAGAGAAGGCAAGCAGTCGTCGGATGCCTGGTCATGGGGGACACTGCAGTACCTCCCCAAGCCACTAGGGTTGTGCGGGATACTGCAAGGTCTCAGTCAACGGTACTTGCTCTGCCCAAGGGGACCACTCAAGAGATCCCTGCATGAGGCAAAGGCTTTGTGAATCGGGCAGCGCCAATATTCACGTCCCCTCCTCCTCATTTGCATTGTGGCCCACTCCACACTTTGCCCCAGTGCAAACCCAGTTTGTGGGTGTAAACCAGGCTTTTGTGAATACCAGCTCAGTGCAAAACCCAGTTCATGCTGCACAAACTGGGTTTGCACCGAGGCAAAACTTTGTGAATCTTGCCCCAGATGTTTTATCTTTTTTTATTAACTCACTCATGGAGAGGATGTGAGCATATGTGCTGCTTGGCTTACTTTTTCAGCCCTGCATCAGGGACTTGGAGCATCATCACATGGCATCCACAATGCGTGTGCCATTATATGAGACCAGCTAAAGGGTTGTCTACCTATCATGCACATCTGCTACCACTTGTGTCAAAACGAGAACCCTATAATAATGCATGCATTAATATTTGACACATGCATCATTATTTTACAGTAAAGCAATTGGGAGTGCCATAAATGTAGCAAAACATGTGAAAACAGCAGTCAAACATTTTGCCACATTTATAATGCGGCAGGCACAGCCCCAGATTGTGGCTTGCATCTGCAGCATCGTGGCTGAATATCCAGCCCCGGGTCTATTCCTTCTCATGCAATTTTTGCTCTGTCACAGTAGACAGTATGTTCATATGTATGTATGAAGGAATGACTGGAAGCTCTGGAAACTGTTCACACAAGAGAATGTGTATACAGTACGAAACAACTGCCAGGTTTGTAAATTATTCCAATTTTCTGGAACCCTGGCAACATTCTGCAGAACTGCTGCTTCATGCCAGACCAGCATTGGCTTGCAAATGGGGAAACTCAGGTTTGTGATGTTCTGCTAGAATGACAGAGTTCTACAAAAATGCTTCTTTGTATTCTGGTAGCATGAACATTAATACTAACAATCAGTGTTTGAATTACACTTTATGAGCTTAGGAAGCTATGAGGCCCTTGAAGGTGTTGTCTTTAAACTGATCCCCTTTCCATTATAAGTCACTGGCAGTGATGCATGTGTTACCAAGGCTCACTTCAGCCCCGTGCAGTGATCCACAGAGAAACAATTGTGGTGAAGGAATATTCAAGCATAACTTTCATGAACGCAATGTAGCACAATGGTTTGTCTGCAGAACTGTCAGACAGAAGATCTAGGTTTAAGTCTCACCATAGCCACTGATTCACTGGGTGACCTTGAGCAAGCAGTGATTTAAGCTCCCAGTGCTGTAGTCTACCCAGCTGGAAAATTATGTTGAAACAGGACCTCACAGAAAATGAGTTGTTGCACCTCAACTGGGCTAACCTGACTAATTAAACTAAAAAAAAATAGTTTGATAGAGCTGGAACAGTTGATCATAAACACCCGCTCCACCAATGTACATTTATGAAGCTCCCTACCACAGCTTTGATTAATGGGAATTCCATTGCAAAGGTGTACTTAAGGTAAGAAGTACCTACAGCAATCAATCTATGAACTTGCCTAAACTTTACTTAGTCAATGGGGAAATATAGTTTTTCAGCCATCCACCTGCAGCTATAAGAAGCAGACCTGTCTTAATCTAAGGTATGTTTTTTCATGCCTTGTCTGGGTGTTGTTCAAAATATAGGCCAAGGAAAGGTTAGCGTTACAGCAAAGCTATAGCGTGCAAAGGCTCCACCTTTGGCCCTGCCCCGCCTGTTTCCTCTCACGAAACCCAGAGAGCACATTCTGTGAAGGCAGTAAAGTGACACATAGCAGGAAAAGTCGACTTTGTTCTTTTGTTCTCTCATGGGCTTTGAAGTCCCTTCAACAGCACGACACGCAACTGTCAGTTTATTCATAAGTGGAGTGGAAAGAGATAGTTTGGTGATTAGCTCAGTGCTATTATGTATACACGGAAGTATCTGAAGGCTAGTAAACTGTACTGTAGCTGCTATCCTAGCATTTTCTGAATTTACATTAATCTGTTCTGTTTTCTAATTTCTGAAGTGCCTGACTTCTGCTGACACTATCAAATATATTATGATCTGAAATTCAAGTAGTTTTCTTTAACAATGTTTCCATCTGTTTATCACATGGCTGCACAACTGCCCCAGGATGCATTAGAAATGTAGACAGTGTAAATTAAACTAGTGTTCATAAAACTGCTAGGTAAAGTCAAGCAATCTGATAAGTAGGGATGTGTGACCACCCCTTACTCACCCCAATCATTTCCCACTCTCCACTCTCTTCCAGTCCTGCCATAGACTGAATTTTTTTAAATTTCCACGTTTAAAGCAATCCCTCTGCCCATGCCAAACCACTCCCTCCAATCCCCAGAAAGATAGTTATTGAGTATTACCCCCTCATGTGGGTGATGGCAGTTACAAGCCAGGCTTGCTCAATCAGCCCCCCCAACCTGCAGCACACCATTTCCTTGCTGGCAGTATAGCCTAGAGAATAGAGCAATGAGCTGTGGACAAGCTTGGTATATCCAGCAGCCCTGGGTTTGATTCCCACAACCTCCGCTTACTTACTGTGAGACCCTAAGCAAGACATTTAACCTCCCTGTACTGCCACTTTGCCCCTGTAAACAGACTTTGGGCCCAGAAGGCCTTACCAGATAAAAAAAGAATAAAAGAAATCAATAAAAAAATAAAGTATTACAGTCATTTATCTTACAGTATTAGGACATGTTGTATGTAGCTAGGAAGGAGGGAATGGAGCAATTGGCATCACTGTTGAAGGTAAGGAGGGACCACTAGACTGCCAGAGATGCCTAAGGGCATTGGAATCTGTATAAGCGAGGACTGGGGGGACTGCTGGTTTGCCAGGGATGCCTAAGGGCATTGGAATCTGTAGGCTCAGGGATTGGGGGTACAGCTGTACTGCCAGGGATACCTAAGGGAATTGAACAATGTATGTTTTAATGATTGGCAGGGGGCATTAGACTACCAGAGACTACAAAGATAGGTAGGGCACTGATAAGGAGGGGGCAACTAGCAAGGCTTTGCACAATGCCGTCATACATTTGTGCAAAATGGCATTGTGCAGAGCTGCTATTGGGCACAAAATGACATCAAACGGGCGCTTAGTGCCATGCATGACATATGTGGTCATTAGCATTCCAGCCCTAAATAAGGCTCCCAGGAGTGATGGAATTATCCTGTTTGGCATTAAGGGTGAGCACAAAGCCAAAGGGGCATTTGGTGTATTGCAGAACTTTGGCAGTTTTCACCTGGAAGAAGCTGGTCCGAAGACTGCTGTCTTCACTTCGGCTCTTCGGGACTTCGGTGGGCATGACACAGCTATATTACACTGAACATGTATGTGCAAGACTTCCTGTCAGCCACCTGACATTCAGCAACCAATCAAGGACATGGAATTTTGGCAAAACCGAGCATTCTACAGCTCTGTGTGCCATTGTAGCTCTGGGTCAGCGGAGGAAGGACCTTGCTTTGTGTGCTCTGTCTCTCACTTTCTATGTGCTTTTTGTTAGAAAACGTTTGACAAATTCCAATTTGTGAAGACTCTAAGAGCCGTTTCTTGGAGTTAAAGCTGCCACTGCAGTTCAGATTCAGATTGTATTAGACAGGAAAAATGAAGGAAAAGAAGAGAATTGTGAAGGCAAGCGGGGGGAAGGGAGAGGGGTCCCGGCCTGCCTCACAGTGCTTTTGTTCTGTTGTTGTACTCAAATCTTCTAAACCAAAGTGTTTGGTACTTTTCCTGACTGGGTGGGTGCCTAAGCCCCAAATCTTAACTTTATTAAACTGTAGTTTTGGTGATTGTTTGCAGGAGGCAGCTGCAGCTCTGCTGGGTCATGGACAAGGTGCTGCCAAGCTCCAGTTTGCCTGATCCCCCCCCCCCCAAAAAAAATCTTATGAAATACTAGGTCCAATTGTAATGTCGTTTTGGTGGGTGGCAGTGGATGACTTCCTGAGCCCCCCCTCCAAATCATGTGAAACACTTTATCCAATTGCAGTATACTTTTTGTGATAGGCAGTGGGTGCCTGGCCTGCCTGAGGGATTGTACTTATACAATTAAAGTACCTTGCCTAATTTTTCCAATCTGATAGCCTGTGAAAACTGTAAGGCTACTCTTTGTCTACCCTCCTGTGACTTCCTTATCCTGCACTGAACTATGAAATAGTAAAAGTTTCAACCAACTCCCTTACTGTCCTAAAAATGCAGGCCGTCTATTTACTTCGCTGTTTAACTATACTGTGCTCCCCTCTTATCTTGTACTGTTTCCACCAACAGTCAGTAAACAGTGTGAGCATATCCAGCACCACAGTGGACAGTATAGGTACACCTGACCCTTTAAAATACTGTACTTGGGTTTTTCAATTACCCATATTAGAACCCTCAGTGCAGCTACCCTGGCAGACTGGAACCTTGTCAGGGAGGAACACAGAGCATACACCCCCTCTTTATCATTGTTACACCTGCTGTCCCTGCCTTATCTGGCCAGGGTGCTTGTCTATATGACATTAGGTTCCCTTGGGGTCCTCCTCAGTGATCCCCCTAACCTACCTGATCACCCATGTAAACGTGCTTGGATTAGAGCCCATAGGCTACTCCTAGTGGCACTAAAGAAACTGCTGTTGCTTTTATTATTGTGCTCTGGCATTGTTGAGCTGAACTCTGGTCCTCCTGCGGCTATTCCATCACCTGCCAACCTTGCCGGTATTAAAGGTGTGAGTTTTATGCACGTCAATGCATGTAGCCTACTTAAGAAGTTTACCTCTATGCAGGCCTGGATCTTTCATACTAAACCTGATGTTATGGTGGTCTCCAAGTCCTGGCTCAGACCTGGTACCACTGACTTTGAGATAAACATCCCATCCTACACTGTTTTCAGAACAGATAGGCAAACAAGAGGTGGAGGAGTTGCCATCTATGTTCATGACAAATTCTTAGCCACTGTTATTAACTCGACATCAATTTCCAATTAATCTGAAAGCCTGACTCTCCAAGTCGAGCTTTCCTCTTCAACCTTTTTCTGTATTGTAGGATGCTATAGGCCCCCTTCTGCTGCACTATAGATATTAGACCATTTAAACAGTATGTTGGAGTACATGTCCTTGGAATTTTTCATATTGGGCGACCTTAACCTGGACTGGCATTCTAGCATCTCCAAACGCCTCAAAACCTTTCTGACTCATTCGGACTTTCCCAACTTATAACCGAAGTAACACGACCAAACAAGAAGAATCCAAATAACAGCACACTGTTGGATCTCATTCTAGTAAGTAAACCTCACCTGTTTTCTCATGCTGGTGTGTTCTTCTCCAACATCAGTGACCACTGCTTCATGGCCTGTGTGAGGTCTGCCACAAAAGCAGGATCTTCAACCAGATTTACTTTCAAGAGAAATCACCATAACTTCGACCCCTATGTGTTCCTCTCTGACCTGCAGGACTCCCTGAGCTGGCAGGATTTCTGTCTTGCAAAAACTGTAAACACAGCCTATAATATTTTTCAAGAAACTGTGCTTGGCGCACTTGACAAGCATGCACCCCTGGTTAAAAACCGCACTAGAAAAAAACATGCACATGGTTTACGGCAGAACTAAAAGCAGCTCTACTCAACAGAGATCTACTTTGGAAAAAAGCTCGAAGAACCAAGCTTCCGACGGACTGGACTTCGTTCAGAAGGGCTAGGAACCAGTGTACTAAGATGATCAGAGAAACCAAGACTAGCTATTTTAGGGCTGAACTTGATGCTTCCTCCAGGTGCTTGACAAAAGTCTGGAAAACCCTTAAGGATATTGAAGGTCATGCATCTTCTAACTCTTTATCCACAAAAGTCAACAATGGTGGTATCACAGATAAATGGACAATCCTTGACCATCTCAATAATCATTTCACTACTGCAGGGCTTGCCTTTAACACTTCTCCAGCCAATAACCTCTGCTTGCAATTAGTTACACAGGAACTAGAGGCCCCAGTTCCTAATGCAGCATTTTCCTTGCAGCCTGCATCCTTGAAGGAAGTTGAAGAGCTACTCCTGCACCTGGATGCCAGGAAAGCACCGGAGCTGACTTTACAGACCCCTATTTCCTAAAAATTAGTATCCATATCCTGGCTGTGCCAATTATGCATCTCTTCAACCTATCTCTCTTGCATGACAACATTCCACCAATTTGGAAAACCACCCATGTACGTAATCCCCTTATTCAAAGCTAGAGACCTTTGGGATCTCAATAACTATAGGTCTATTTCATTACTTCCTATTCTATCCAAAATGTTAGAGAAAATAGTGAGTGCACTGTTCAGGAACTATTTGGAATCTGCAAATCTGCTAAACCCTCTACAGTCAGGTTTTAGGCCACGCTATAGCACAATTTCAGCTCTTGCAAAGGTCACTAATGATTGGCAGGAGGCCCTGGATACAAAAAACTTTGTGTGTGCAGTTTTTTTGGACTTAAGCAAGGCGTTCAACACTGTTGACCATGACTTGATTTTGGTATCCCTCCGCAATATTGACGTGGACCCCACATCCCTGAGATAGTTCTCAAACTACCTCGCAGGATGCCAACAGCAGGTAAACGTGGAAGGGGAGTTCTCACCGTTGAAACCCCTGCTGAGGGGCGTACCACAAGGCTGCATTCTGGGTCCTCTGCTCTTTGGAGTTAATATAAATGGCATTGACTTAAGAATTAGGTCTGCCAACATTCCTCTCTTTGCTGATGACACGGCACTATACCTCAGCAGACCCACTTCTGAATCAGCATCTACGGATCCACAACAGGAATTTGATCAATTACAATTACAACTACTGAAACACAAACTTCTACTGAATGCAAAAAAAACAAAAGCTGTGCTCTTTTCACCCTGTATCAATGTTAACAACTCTGCAACACTAGGAACCCTACCCCAGATTACCTCATTTCTAGGTGAACCTTTAGAATTCATATCCAAATTCAAATATCTGGGGGTGTGGATCGATCATAAACTTTCCCAGAATGTTAAAAAGGTGTTCAGTCATGGTGCCCTGTAACTACTATCCTACTGACTGCTGCCACTTGTCCTTTGCACTCCAAGTCTCTTCGTACTGGTCATATTCCTCAGCAAGCTCTTCATCTCTGTCTACCCCTTCACCATTGCTATTGTTTCAGGCCCTCCTCTTTCTTACCTTAGTTCTTATCATCTAAGGCCATCATTCAATCCCATGTATATTCTGTATTTATTAGTGACTAGATATCTGCCCTCTCTATTCCACCTGTATATTGTATATAAGCCATGGTTACCCCCTTGGGCATTGCTCCGACATAAACTGTTTGGTGCATATCCTACCTTGGGATCCAAAAATATGTATGTCAATACTACTCTGTGTACTGAACATGTATACTTTATGCATAACCCAATCTGTGTTTTGAACATATGTACAGGGATTATAAATTATGCTGTGTATTGATCATGTATATGGGTATATATCTTACTCTATGTATGGAACTTCTATGCTGTGTACATTACTGTCCTTGTGTATTGTGTATATTTGCTGTTTGTGTAATTTGCACTATGTACTGAACATGACTATTGTCCAGGTCCATCTTGAAAATAAGCTTTTGCTCAACGATGTCTCCACCTAGTTAAATAAAGATTTTGATTGATTGATTGTGGGAGATGGAGTGTCCCCCTCCAAATCTTGTGAAACACTTTATCCAATTGCAGCTTAGTTTCCATGACAAGCAGTTGATGCCTGTCCCCCTGGCCTGCCTGAGGAAGCTGGAGCTCCCCTCCAAATCTTGGGAGCACTATCCAATTGCATCTTAGTTTTCCTGACAGGCAGTGGGTGCCATGCCTGGCATGCCTAAGGGAGCTGGAGCCCCCCCCAAAAAAATCTTGTGAAACACTTTATCCAATTTCAGCTTAGTCTTAATGACAGGCAGTGGGTGCTGTGCCTGGCCTGTCTGAAGGGGCCGGAGCCCCTGTCATCGAGGCACAGGTCAAGAAGCATAGGGGAAACCCAGGAGCAGTTGTAAAATTTCACAAAACTGTTTATTTGTAGTTTGAGTAACATAAAATAAAATAAATCTGTTCAGAATAACTATACAGAAACAAAATAAAATCTTTCTTGTAAAAAAAAAAATCTCCTTTGCAGCTCAGCTTAGCAGTTTTTATAAGCCTTTTTCAACCCCCATCCTTTGCAAGCATCCTGTCCTTTGTAAATTTCAGGAGCTGCTAGAACATTGAGAACTTCCTGAGGTCCCCACAGCAACTGCAAAAGGCTCAGACATTCGCACCCAAGTAACCTCTAGCTTTTTACAGTTATCTCAAATTAAAATATATACATTTCAATAGTAATACTAAATATTTTCTATGCAAAAGTGATCCCATTATCAGTCTCATTCCATACACTGATTTGCACATAATGTTATATTAGCAGATACAGATATGCAAGGGCAGAAAACAGACAGCAAGAGGAAACAGAGAGACAGTGAGAGGCAAAGGATTGCAAGACTGTTCAGGTTGATCAAGTCCAAAGCCTCACAGAAAAATTTGGTTGTGCAACCAGACTGAGAAGAGAGAAAATGAAGTAATACAGATCCTTGCATTTAAATACTTTCTCCAAAACAAATAGGACAGGGTCCTCTTCTACCCTGTCACAGCCACCTCAAAAGAAATCTTGTGAAACACTTTTTCCAACTGCAGCTTAGTCTTTGTGACAGGCAGTGGGAGCCAGGCCTGCCTAAGGGAGCCAGAGCCACCCCCACACCCACCCCACACCCAAAAGTATCTTGTGAAATGCTTTATCTAATTGCAGCTCAGTCTTCATGACAGGCAGCATGTGCCATGCCCGGCCTGCCTGAGGGAGCTGCAGCCCCCCCAAAAAACAATCATGTGGAACACTTTGTCCAACTGTAGCTTAGTTTTTTTGACAGACAGTGAGTGCCTGGCTTGTTTAAGGGAGACAGAGCCCCCCAAATAAATCTTGTGAAACACTTTAACCAGTTGCAATGTAGATTACATGACAGGCTAGGCAGTGGGTACCTGTGAGCCCCTTTTTTCTGAAAGGCTTCATCTGATTGCATCAAGCTGCCAATAACTGCTACAAAGATGAAGCAAGGATGTTCTGGAAGGGAAGCAGGAAGTAGGAGCAGCAGGGAAATGTTCCACTGTGGTACCCCTTCCCACAGCAACTAACAGTTCTGCAAGTAGCAGTCATAGTCATGTGGCCCGAGGTGGGGGTGATGTACATGGTGAGGATATTACAGGGAGGAGGACAGAGACAGGTAGTGGTGTTGGTGTTGGTGCTGGTGCTGCTGCTGGTGGTGGTGGGTCCAAGACTGAGAGACATACTAGGGCGGGGTGTATAATACTGGATACAAAGGAACCATGGTGATTTGTTAGTCTGCAGAAGTCCACTGGTTGTATGTCCATTGTAAGCAGGATCTTTCCCAGTCAGTCACAGTCAGTGTCCAGTGGCTTGTCTGGTGGTGCTGAAACCATCTAAAGCAAAGCAGAAACACACAGGTCTTCCACTGCTTGTGGTCCTCCTCCTTCTCCTCCTCCAAGTACCTTGATCTCCCCTACTACCCATGGTGGTAATGCAATGCCCGGGAATCCTCCATCCCATTCTCAAGATAGCCAGACAAACCCTCCACTTGGGCATCTTGTGCTGACCACACAAAAGCAGCTGGCAGTGTCACATAGGGTGTCAACTCAGCAACATGTACACCTGTACTGTGGTGAACACCATGGGAGATTTCCTGTCCACTACCGCTGGCTACAAGTACTATATGATGCTCCTTCTCTGACAGTAGCCATAGGACCCAAATCAGGAAGTGAGTCTGGTTCTGACACTACTGTGATCCTGTCACCTGAGGAAAAAGAATTGTTTGGTGTACATGAGTGGGGTGCTGCCTGTGGATACCAACCCCTCTGTTTGGTAAATTGAGATCAAGAATCTTCCAAAAAGTAATACATTCATAAATAATCAAAAATCTACTGACATAGCAGAGAGTTTTATAACTTGTTTCAAATAAAGATTAGGATATCCAGAAATGGATTGTTTATAGATATGATACTCCTTAACAATAATTCTATAAGGTATTGATAGTGCTGAATCGCATTCTTAAATAAAATACATTGCTATATTGTCATGTCAGTTTATTGTAGGACACATGTATATGGAATTATATCAACAATATAAGATTAATTTTGACATTATATATATATATATACACACACACACACACATATACATATATATCCACAAGGATATAGACAGCAGACAGAAAAAGAGAGAAAGGGGGGAAGTTAAAGAGGGGATTTACCATGCTTGTCATCTGTATTGATTACTTAGATTAAAATTATTTATTTATTTATCTATTTATTCCTAGTACAGTACCAATAATATTCAATGTTTATAAGGTCATAACTGTTTGAATAAAGTAGGAATGCACAATGCATTTCCATTAATGGATTTTCAATATGATAATATATAATGAATCTGTGATGGTTTAGTTGATATCTGTATTGATGTTTATATTGTATGTACTGTATTATCCTATTCTAAAATAATACAAATTTTATTGATAAAAAAACCCCTCTGTTTTATAAAAGCAAGCCAGTTACATGTCCACCACCAGCACAGCCAGTTGGAGTGGCGGAGACTGCCACAGAGGAAGAGGATATGGAAGTGGAGCTGCCAGAGGAGGGAGAGGTGCTGATGATTCAGAAGGTGGAAGCAGAAGTGCAGAAAAAGGGCATGGGAAGGGTGAAGCAACAGGTGAGAGCAAGGTGAAGATGGGTGGAAAAGAAGTTGTGGAGGAGAAGCAGGCAACATTGAAGGAGAAAGCAGCAGAAGGGAAAGAGGGAGTGGATGTTGATAGTCTGTTGTCAGTTACAACAAGCTCCGCTGATGAGGATTCTGATTCTGATGAGTGGAGGCCACCGCCACCACCAGTACAGGAGGACAAGAGTGGGAGAGTAAGAAAAGCAATGAAGAAGAGAAAAGAACAAAAGCAACTTAATGAAGCAGGCAAATCCAAATCCCAGGCCAGGTTCCCAGTCCCACCTGATAAATGTGCTACTACTGCTACTGCTGCTGCTTCTGGTGATCATGTGGAGCAGCCACATTATTCCTCCCCCAGGATCAGGAAAATGAAATCCCGCAGCAGTCACCCTAGTTTTTCTGACCCCCCTCAATTCTTCAAGCAGGTGGTCATATAGCTAAGAAAGCCAAAAGACGTTTCCCAGTATGGGAGTATTTTAGGGATGACCCAACAAATCCACTGAGAGCATGTTGCAATGTGTGTGAGAAAATGATCACGGGGTAAATACAGACGGACATTGGGAACCAGTGTTCTGGCTGATCATCTAAAGTGTGAACATGGCATCTTGCTAACAGTCCCATCCCTTCACAATCCACACACAGGTTAGACTCAACAGTAGTAGTAGCAGCAGCAACCATGTATGGGTGGTGGGATAGGATGGTTTGTTCAAATGATGCAGCCCCATGGCAGCAGCAGTCAAAGCCAACTGACACTAGTAGTGCTCCTTCCAGAACACCACTCCAACAAACACCACCACCACCAGCACCATCACTAGGCAGGGATAATAGTGGTAGTGGACGCACTAGCAGCACTAGTGCTGGTCCAGAATTTATTGTCATGAAACAAACCACACTGCAGGAGTCATTAAATGTCAGCACAAAAATGACAACTACTCATCCAGCTGCTGTGTGAATCATTCAGTTAAGTTAGATGATGGCACTTGATCTGCAGCCATTCTCCATGGTGGAAGACACCAGCTTTCAATGACTGTTATATGAGCCAAAACCCAAATACAACATTCCATCATGCTCCATGTTTTCTCAGTGTGTTCTTCTTCCAATGTATGAGGCTATATGAACTTAGATGGTGACCTTTCTGAAGTAGGCAGAGGAGGGATATGTGCATTTCACTAGTGATATCTGGAACAGTACTGCAAACCAAAGCTTCCTGAGTTTTACTGCTGATTGGGTTGTGTCAAGCACCAGTTGTACCACTGCTGCTTCATCTCCACTACCAGCCCCTGCAGGAGTTATCATGAAGAAGAGAGCTGCGCAAAGGAACAGCACTATTGGGAGTTCCTTACTTAACATGTCAGCCACAGAGGGGAAACATTGTGAAGACAACATTCTGCACTTCATACAATCAATGCTCGACATCTGGATATACCTTCACAACCTGAAGGTGGGAATGTTTGTGACGGACAGTGAAAGTAACATGCTAAAAGCTATAAATGATAGGGGTTTCTGCCATGCATCTTGCTTTCCACATGCACTGCATCTGGTGTTGAGTGATGTGCTTGAGAAACATGCACAGTTAAAAGAAATACTGGACACTGTTAGGGGCATTACAAGATATTTCCATTGTTCCCCCAAATGTGCTGAGCTCCTCCGACATTACCAATAGAACAAAATGTCCCACAACACTGGTTGATTAAAGACATTGCGATAATGTGGAACTCTGTCTTTTGCACTATGGAAAGACTGGAGGACCACAAATCAGTGTTCTGGGCTATGGCATTTGCTGATGTGTCTTGTGTGGGATATCTTTCCCAGGTGCAGTGGTGCATGCTGTCAAGGCTGGTACCACCAGACCTTATGAACAGGCCACCAAAGATCTGTCTGCTCACCTAAGATTCTTCAGGTGAAGCTACCTCTTGCTGGAAGCTGCAACAGTGGACTTAGGATTTACAAGAAAGTGAGTTGTGATCACAACAGAGGGAGGTGAACCATACAATTTACAGTTGTCTTTGGTTTGAAGCAGATTCCTTAGGAAAGTTAATATTCTTCAGGTGGAGGATACTTCTAACTGAAGGGTGAAATAAGGAATTATCAGAAAAGACAGTCTTTCAATCAACAGAGGGAGGTGGAGCTTGCTTTACTTTTGTTACAATTGTTAAGATTTTCAGTGCAGGAAGAGTTTAAACCCACAGCAACTCAATACTGTTTACTGTGCCTGTCCTTGTGCACAGCTGACGTGTTTTGGGGCTGACTGCTTTCCGAGCACAAGTCACCAGGCTGTTTTGGGGCTAGGGAGGTTTACCTGTGTCTGACTTGGATATTTGGATCTTTCTCTGTTTGATTAGCAGGGTATTTTCTCTGTCAAATTGTCATGTAGGGCATCTTGCTGACAGGAAGGCACTCATCGCAGCGGTAGGTCAGAGCTTTTAGCCAATTGTTTCGTGAGGGCACAGTTTAGGCCCAAACCCTTCCCAACCTCACCCCACCCACCCCTGGAAATAGTTCCTTTATACCTGGGGTTCTGACATCATTTCCTCAAGAGGGCAAGGTGCATATCACTGTCATATTCTCTCTAGAACACTGCACTGACAACATAAGCATACACATTATATAATTTATAGATTTCTATATAACAAACCAGTCACACACACACACAACAAAAAAAAAACCTAAGGTAGACAGACATGTGGGGAGTAGTGCAATGTAATGGCTGTGGGGCAGCAGTCTTCCGGGAGTCTTTCTGGAGGCTGAGATGCTGCCCTGTTTGCAGACAACTCTCTGCCCTGAGGGAGGAAGTTGCCCATCTTCAGGCCGCACTGGACAGTAGTAAGGGAACCTCCCCCATCCAGGGAGCACCAGCACCACCACCACTACCTCAGAGGTTGCAAAGAAAGTACAGCAGTTGGACCACAGTGGGCTCAGGGAGGGTAAGGGTGGTGGAACAAAAGCACACCCAGTCAGTTGTTCCACTCCACAATCCATACACCATTCTGGGGGAGCATAGTTCCCCTATGGATGCACCCGCAGAGAAGACTAAAGAGGTTGCAGACAACTGTCACAAGGGAGGCCCTCAGGAAAGAGGCAGAGGGCACCACGGGGAAAGAAAGAAACTCCTGGTGGAGGACTCAATTATTATGGGGATAGAACTGGGAGGAGCAGGGAAAACTGAAGTAAGGTGCCTGCCTGGTGCCATGGCTTGGAGGGACAGGAAGCGCATCCTTAGGATCATGAGAACAGTTGCACGGGAGTCTGAGCTGGACGTCATTGTCCACCTAGGGACAAATGACTTGGCTCATCATGAGATTAGAGCAGTGCAGAAGGACTTTGTAGAGTTGGGAGGAGTCTAAGACAAGTAGCACACACAGTATCCTTCTCAGAGGTGCTGCCTGTTAGTGGCATGGGTGAGGCGAGGGTACTTTGCACCATGCAGTTTAACAAATGGTTGAAAAAATGGTGTGGAGCACAGGGGTTTGGCTTCATTGGGGACTGGGGTTCCACCGGAGGACACCAGCCTATACTGGCAGGATGGTCTGCATCTGTCCAGGAAGGAACAAGTCTTTTGGGCAATCGGTTTAAATGCTTCATTGGCAAGCTTTTAAACCAGTCAAGGGGGAGGCACTGATAAGCAGCAGGAAAATCCCAGCCTCCCCCTACAAAACAGGGTACTAAATGAAAAAAAGACCAAGGTATAAAGGTCAGTGGGGGATGCTGCTACAGATGGTAAAGCCATCAAAAAATGGAGAGCAATGAGTATCAATGCCCATAGTCTGGGTAACAAACTTCCTGAGTTAGTGGCCTTGTTGGAGGAGGAACATCTGGATATCGTGGCAGTCACAGAAACATGGTACACACAGAACCATGACTGGGATGTAAACATACCAGGATACACTATCTACAGGAGGGATAGGGAGGGTAAAAGAGGAGGAGGAATAGCTCTCTACATAAGGGAAGGAATCAAAGCAACAGAACAAAAGGGTAAACAGGGAGGAGAAGAAGCACTGTGGGTCAATTTGGAGGCAGGCAATGGCACCACCTGCACAGGGGTTGTATACAGACCCCCCTCTCAGGGGAGGAAATGGACAAGGAAATGATAGAAAGTATACTTAGAATGGCAGATAAAGGGGAGATACTGCTGATGGGTGATCTGAATATGCCAGGTGTTAACTGGAGTGCAGTTGCAGCAGCCACTTCTAAGAGTGGGGTTATTCTAGATGCCCTACAGGGGGCATGTCTTAGACAACTAGTATTGGAACCCACTCAAGAGGGAGCAATCTTAGACCTGGCTCTCTCAAATGGAGATGGAGAGAGGATCACAGATGATGAAGTGGGTAGCCATCTGGGAACTAGCGGCCATCGGACAGTATGGTTCACAATAAACACAGCAATAGAGTCAAGTCATACAAAGGCAAAAGTACTGGACTTCAGGAGGGCTGACTTTGCCAAAATGGATGAGTGCCTAAGGAATGCACTAGCAAATGGGCAGGAAGGAGGGGTGGAAGAACAATGGTGAATAATAAAAACTGCCATCATAGAGGAAACAAGCCTTTGTGTGAAGCAAATAAACAAAACAAAACAATATAAGAAACCACTATGGTTCTCAAAGGAGGTAGCAGTGAAGGTTCAAGAGAAAAAGAAAGCATTCAGAAAGTACAAGGAATCACAGAAGGAGCAAGACAGAGCATTGTATCAGTTAAAACAAAAGGAAGCTGGGAAGGCAGTCAGAACAGCAAAGGCCTGAACCTAGGAAAAGATAGCCAACTCAGTTAAGAAGGGGGATAAAACCTTTTTTAGGTACATCAGGGAGCGAAGAAAGACTAAGGGAGGAATAGTGAGGCTTAATAAAGGGGAGGGGATGGGCAGAGGGTGACAGTGAAAAGGCAGAGATACTAAACAAATATTTTTGCTTAATATTTACAAATGAAGAGGGGGAGGTACCTAAAACAAACAATAGAAACACTCTAGATACAGAAGTTGATACCAGCCCATTTACAGAAGAAAGGGTTCTGCAAGAACTCTTAAAACTGAAGGTGGACAAAGCAATGGGGCCTGATGGGATTCATCCCAGAATTCTAAAAGAACTAAGGGTAGAACTAGTGACACCACTGACTACCCTCTTTAACAAATCATGGGAGGATGGGGTGGTACCTGAGGACTGGAGGAGGGCAGATGTGATTCCCCTTCACAAAAGTGGGAGCAGGGCAGAAGCAGGAAACTACAGACCTGTTAGTTTAACCTCAGTGATAGGGAAACTGATGGAATCACTTCTGAAGGAAAGAATTGTCAAGTACCTAGAGGCTAGAGGGGCACAGGACCCAAGGCAGCATGGATTCACAGCAGGAAGGTCATGCCAGACAAATCTAATAGATTTATTTGACTGGGTGACCAAAGTAGTAGATCAGGGAGGACCTGCAGACATGGCCTACCTAGACTTTAGCAAGGCGTTTGACACAGTCCCACACAAAAGATTAATGTACAAGTTAGCCAGCCTGGGAGTGGGTCCCAAGATGAGAGCCTGGGTAAAGAATTGGCTGGAGAATAGGACACAGAGGGTAATAGTAAATGGAATCCACTCTGAAGAAAGAGGGGTTATTAGTGGGGTACCGAAGGGTTCAGTATAGGGACCGGTCCTCTTCAATGTCTTTATAAGTGACATTGCAGAGAGACTGTGTGGAAGGCTCAGGGGTAGCAAGAAGGATGCTCTGGAAACCAGCATGTACTTGTGTTCTTCATTTCTTTTATTATAGGAACGACACGGCTTAAATAAAAATAATTCGAACTTATCACAGAATGACATAAACCAGAAGACAAAATAAAATAAAAATAGGTCAATAGAAGACAAAGCTACTTCACCTCGGAGGTGTTCACAGTACAACACCTAAAACGCATCTGATTTTAAGTGAACAGTGTTCTGGCTTATAATGGGTATACAAAGACATGATTGGTTCATGAATACATATTAAATAAAAATGTATTATTTCTTGCTTTTTATGATAAGGCTTTTATCATAGGCAACTAGGATTTTCATGCTCATTATTATTCTGAACTTAGCTAACAAAAATAAACTTTAGGAAGGAAAAGTTTTGGAACGCCGATCTGCTCCGCCCATTCCCTCTGCATAAAACAGAGACTGAAATGGCTGGCCGGCCCTTAGAGGGGCAGAGGAGAAGAGAGGAGCCATGGTGTCCCAAAACAGAAAAAATGTTCCAAATACAGAGATTCCCTCATTACAACACTGGTCACACTCGGTTCATTGTTCAGGTATGTGACAGAAATTTACTGAAAGAAAAGTAAAAGTTTGCAGAGCAAAGACTATAATAGGCTATCTGCATGAATGTTCGCACATTCATGCAGCGGGAAAAGTCGGAACATTAAACGAATCCCTGCCTTGCAGACAACCCTTAATTAACTCTCTTGTCCACGGCATTGTGCAGTTGCAGGGGATAATTTTGTTATACAAATAACAGGACCTTCCGTTGCGGACGATAAATGGTGGAATTTTCACCATTCGCCAAGAAGACGCTACGGTTAGGATATTCATACCCAGTTGCTATACTGAGACAAACCGGGATACAAACAGGTCTAGACACCTTAACCTGCAAGGGGGATTTTACAATAATAAAGGTGCTTTTTCCTTTATACAAATACAGTGCTCCTTTTCAGCAAAATATAAATGGAGATAATGCAAACATACATATTTGAGACACTAATACAATTAAACTAAATGGGCGATGGATGGCCAGTCCAAACACCCTCCTGCTCCACACGAAACGAAATACCAACGACTAGAAAGACACTAACGACACTAGAGACAACATTCATTCCACAAGACAAAAGACATACAAGAATACAAACAAACAAAAAAAGGGGGGGTTTGAAAGACCCTCTTACATACTGGAAGGAAAAGTATGTCTCTTTGCAGACGACACAAAGATCTGCAACAGAGTTGATGCACAAGGTGGGGTGGAAAGGATGAGAAGGGACTTGGCAAGGTTAGAGAAATGGTCAAATGTATGGCAGCTTAGATTCAATGCTAAGAAGTGCAAGGTAATGCACCTGGGAAACAAAAACCCAGGGGAAGAGTACACAATGGGGGGTGAGATACTAACAACAACAACAATGGAAAGGGACCTGGGGGCAGTCATATCAGATGACTGAAAGGTGGGCAAGCAATGTGAGAGGGCAATAAGGAGGGCTGGGGGGATGCTGGGATGCATAGGGAGAGGCATCACCAGTAGAAAACAGGAATTTGTTGTCCCTTTGTACAGACAGTTGGTGAGACCCCATCTGGAGTACTGTGTGCAGTTCTGGAGACCCAATCTCCGCAAGGACATAGACAAGATGGAAGCTGTCCAGAGGAAGGCAACTAAAATGGTGCAGGGTCTGCACCAGAAGACATATGGAAAGAGATTAAAGGAGCTTAATATGTATAGCCTTAAGGAAAGGAGGGAGAGGGGGGACATGATAGAAACTTTCAAGTACCTCAAGAGAATCAACAAAGTCCAAGAGGGTAGCATCTTTCAAAAAAAGGGGTGTGCAAGAACAAGGGGGCACAATTTGAAGATGGGGGCAGCTCAGGGGTAATGTAAGGAAGTATTTTTTCACAGAGAGGGTTGTGGATGCATGGAACGGCCTTCCGGAGGAGGTTGTGGAGTCAAAAACAGTAGTGGAATTCAAGCATGCATGGGACAGTCATAAGGCAATTCTAGGGGGTTGGGGTAGAAAAAAGTAGGCTGCAGGTTAACTAGGATCTGCAGCTTATCCATAAGGTAGAGAAATGGGCAGACTGGGTGGGCCAAGTGGTCCTTATCTGCCATCAAATTCTATGTTTCTATGTAATCCACTACACTTAGCATGGTCTTGCCTATGGCGTGTCTACTTGAACACCACACACATTATTTGACATCTACCATAACAACCCAACAAAGCAAGGCCGGTCACGGTAGTGCCAGTGGTGGTACAGGTAGATGTGCTGGTAGTTGTTGTATTGAACATACAAACATACGAAGAAGCCAGCAGGATAAGGTCGGTGGTGATGGAGGTGACGATAATGACTTCAGCAGTGGTGATCAGGATACTAGTGCTAGACAAGATGGTGGTGACATTACTTGTTCATCATCTCAGCAGCATAAGAAGCTGGATGCAATTCTTATTGAGGAAGTGGCAGAGATGTTTCTGACACAAGCTGAAGAACAATTTAAAAGCATTTGACTGAACACCCAATTTTGCATGGCAGCATTACTGGATCCCAGATAGAAACATGTCTGCATTCCTCCTGTACACGTTGACTATATCAAATAGAAAGTCTTGCAGACAGTTCAGATAGAGCAGTGAAGACAATGCACAGAAAACAAAACTCAGCCTCCTCCACCTGTTAGGCCTACTTCCCATGCTTCCAGTGCCAGGGGCGTCAATGTGGTGGTGATAATGATGATGACATCGGATGGGAAGAGATAGAAATTGATGATCAGATTCCAGGAGACACAACAAAAGACATATGGGAGCTGTTTGACACACAGATATTATGGTTGAAGTCACGGACATGACACCAGATTACATGATGGAGGCATATTTAGCAGAGCCACTGTCTAGTCAAAAAACTGATGCCATCAAATTCTGTCAGTACAGAAAAGTTATTTGACCTGCACTGACTAAAGTGGCTTTGTACTTTCTGGAATGTCCCCTAACATCGGTTGCTTCCGAAAAGGTGTTTCAGTGCAACTGGAGATCTTGTCTCACCACATTGCTCTAGGCTAGGTCCGGACAGTACTGAATTCCTAGACTTTCTGAAACTGAATTTACTACCCATCAACTTCACCTGTCCATTCAATTATTTCAAATTCTCACAGGTGTCATCAACTAATCCTACACTTCCTGTAGGCAACTCTCCCCAAACTCCCACTGGCACTGACAATACCATAGTCCAGCTCAGCAACACCACTCCTAGCAGCACAGCCACCAGCAAGGAAAGGATTAGGACACACCCTGAAATCACAAGTTCTCCAGAAGATAGTACAACAACTTTTACTATGTCTTCACCAGCAAGCTCAATTTGAGCAGGTGGTAAATGTCATGTGCCTCAGGGCAACTCAGCCTCAGCCTCACATGCTTACAAACAGTCAATGCTACTTAAATCAGGCATGTGATGCATGGGATTGGTAGCAGTCTGGGAGGACATCAGAATGATGCTGACACTGTGTAACAAGTAAAGCTTAGCACTAAATGTAAAAAATAATTAAAAAACTAAAATAAAAAAAATTTACAAAAAAATTAAAAATTAGGGGCTTGAGCTTAGCCAAGGAAATTAAGAATTCTTATAGCTCTTAGCATTACATGTTAGCAAAATAGTTAGAAAATAAATAATTACAAAAATATTTTAAAAAGTAGGGATGGAGGTGGGTGCTTGAGCTCAGCCAGGGAAATTAAGAATTTATATAGCTTTTAGCAATACATGTTTGCAAATATGTAATAAAAAAAGGAAAAGCATGTACAAAAAAATGTGTAAAAAAAGTTGGGATGGGGGGACTTAAGCTTAACCAAGGTATCCAATAATTTCTGTAGCTCTTAGCACTACATGTTAGCAAAATATTTTAAAAAAGAAAAAAATTACAAATATTTACAAAAAATAAAAATGTAGGGACTGCAGGTGGGGGAGCTTGAACTCAGTCAAGAAACCAAGAATTCCTATAGCTCTTAGCACTACATGTTAGCAAAATATTTTAAAGAAAAAAAAATAAAATATTTACAAAAAAAAAGTAAAAATACAGATTTGGGAAGGTAATGTAGGCAAAGCAATGCCCTTGTATAGTACAGTAGCACTCACTCTTTTCTTTGGGATACATACTTTTTGGGGTGGACTTCTTTTGAAAACCTATGTGAAACTAATATAGTAATTGGCATGAAGGGCAGTGGGGAGTCTTGAGGTCAGCAAAGGAAACTATGAATTCCTAAAGTTCTGATAGGGGTGCTTAGCAGTCATATGTGTTTGGAACTGTGGCGATCCACAGCTGTGGCATGCCAATACCACCTACCACACATAAGCTATAGTAATTCATGGCCATTTCTTACCTCAAGGCTTTTTTACCCCTTTTTCTGTAGTGTGTTTTTGTGCCCTATGCCAGTTACTACATTGGGAGTGAAACTGATTCGGCCAGTGTCAAAGCTGGAACATATTTTATTCCCTCTCCCCCCATCGAAACCGAACCAAAGTTGTCACCAGGACACTTTGCTCACCGTTATTTGGGATACATTAGCTCCCCTTCATATAAAGATATATTTTATATATATATTTATATGACTGTTTCTAATTGCTGTCTATGCTTATTTTGCTGTAAGGGTGCCCTGAGCCTACAGGGAAGGGTGCCCAAAATAAATAAACTCTACTATTACTTTGCTCCTGATATATAAACTACGTGCAGCGCTATCATAGCCCACTATTTAGATAGGTAGCATGGGCCAGACAGGGTGTGCTGTCTGTCTGAATATTGCTCCCTGACAGCCTTACATTATTTTTTGCATTAAACTACAGAATGTTAATGCATCATAAATGGCCATGACTAAATACGGGGGCCTGTGCCTTCACATAGAAACATAGAAACATAGACTTTGAAGGCAGATAAGGACTGTTTGGCACACCTAGTCTGCCCATTTCTCTACCTATTGGATAAGCTGCAGATCCTAGTTAACCAACAGCCTTGTGATAGGTGAAGTAGACTTTGTCATGAGATTTGTTAGATATCTCAGAGATATAAGCAATTAATGCATTTGTAAATTAAGCAGTTTCAGTGGTATATGAATCTATTTAGTAAGGATAAGAGACCTAGGCTTTTGTAAAGTGAAGATCTGACTGGATGCAGTCATTCAAAAATCATATACAAAGGTTATCTTTAGAGATTACATACTTGAAAATCTAAGAATTTGCCTTCTGACAATAGCATATTGTAAAGATGGGATAACAAACTGTTCCATAAAAAGTTTAGCATGTCAAGTTTAATGGAATGCCAAACGCTACGCAATAAGCCTAGTTTCTGATGTGTAGTTTTCAGAATGTTTTTGATGTGATTTTTAGAAGAGCAGTAACCTGCTTACTGACCTATCTACACAGTGCTTCTGTGTGCTGTATACAAAGAAGACATTAACTGTCTTGAAGAGCTCTTTATTCGATAGTAGTTTTAATTGCAATGGTTTAAGACTTTCCTGGTGTATAAATAATTTAGCTGTTGTCCTTTTATTATTTACAGTAAAATTAGGCTATTTTGAGACATAAAGCATTGGGCTGTGTTGATGTCATCCTGCAGTTAATCAGTCAACAGATTCAGGAGGGGGTTACTTTAGCATAAATAACAGTACTATCAGAAAATAAGTTTAATTTAGAGTTGAGGCAGGTGGTAGAAAGATTGTTCATGAAGCAGGAGACAGTGAACTGTCTTAGTAACGAGACTAGTTGCGAGACACCCTGCATTGAGATTGGAGGTAGCATCCTTTAACTTAATGATTTGAAGTCTGACCTTTAGGTATTGTTTATCCATTTTAGCGGAGTTTGTTGTGATTAAAAAACTAGGGTTCATTTAATAAAATGTTATGGCTGACAAACTCAAAGGTCTTTGTGTTGTCTATGAATACTGTCCCTAAGAATAAGCTCGAGTTGAGCATAAGGACTATGTCAGTGGTCACGTTCCATAGTTAATAAGTGAGTTCTATGGTCTTAATTCGGATTGTGCAACAACAATGAGCATGTTATTCTGGAGGACAAAGGGAGGAGATGTTCAGGTGCCAAGTTAATAATAATAATATAATAATAATAATCTTTATTTATAGTGTACCTTTCAAAAATCAAGGCGCAGTACATAGTTAAAATCAATTCACAGTAAAACATCATGATAAAATCATTAAAACAAATACCATCAATCCATGTCGGCACCATCCCCAAATGCCTTAATCCATAAAAAGGACTTCAGTGCTTGTTTAAAACCCCCCACAGTCATGCACTCTCTAATCCAATGGGGTAGAGAATTCCAGAGGGTCAGTACCATGAACATAAAAGCCCAGGCACCAGAAGATTTTAAAACTACCCTCAGAATCTCCAGCAACCCCTCATTGGCCGAGCGGAGCGGTCACTCCAGGAGGTAAGGAACCAGAAGCTCTTTCCGGTAGTCAGGGCCCAAACCGTATAGGGCTTTATAAGTCAGTAAACCGACTTTAAGATGATCCGCCACTGAACTGGCAGCCAGTGCAGTTCCCGCAGCACTGGTGTAATGTGGGAAGAACGAGGCATCCCCATTAACAACTGGGCTGCGGAGTTCTGCACCAGCTGCAAGTGGTGGATGTCAACCCCTGGAAGCCCAAAATAAAGGGAATTGCAATAATCCAAACTCAAGGTCACAAAGGCGTGGATCAGTGTAGGAAAGTCCCCAGATGGAACAAGGTGCTTGATCCTAGCAATGTTCCTCAGATGGTAAAAGGATAACTTGATAACAGCCGGCATCTGAGCACATAATGTCAGCCAATCGTCAAGAATCACCCCTAGGTCATGCACCTGTTCAGAGATAGGAAGTTCAACATCCCCCAGGAATAAACCTGTGGGATTATTTGCCCCCAACCCACTATCCGGTGACCAGGGTCCACGACCATCACCTCTGTCTTCTCAGAATTCAACTTCAGCCAGCTGGACCTCATCCAACCTTGGATTTCACCAAGGCAGTTATTAAACACCGAGAGTACTCCATTCTGGTCTGGTGCAAAAGACAGGTAGAGCTGCGTATCATAGGCATAACAATGAAACTCCAGCCCATACCATCTTATAATGTCTCCGAGGGGAAGCATGTACACCGTAAACAACATGGGAGACAGCACTGAGCCCTGAGGCACCCCCACATGACAGAGAGGTAGGATCGGAGGAAAACACCCCCAACACCACCCTCAGAAGTCTACCAGTAAGGAAAGAAAGGCACTCAAGCAGCACCCCATGGTCTACGGTGTCAAATGCTGATGACAGATCCAACAGGACCAAAATGGACCATTTTTTCTGATCTCTCACCATCAGGAGATCATTGAGCACCTGAACCAGCGCAGTCTTGGTGCTGTGCCTCTTTCAAAAACCCGACTGAAGAGGGTCGTAGGTACTATGGATGGTCAAATGGTTTCCAACTGAGCAGCCACTACTTTTTCAATTACCTTCCCCACAAAGGGAAGGTTCAAGATAGGCCTATAGTTAGCGAGGAAGTCTGGGTCCAAAGAAGCCTTCTTCAACACTGGTGTCACCACTGCCTCCTTCAGGGAGCAGGGGTACTCAACAGAGTCTAGGGAGCACCAGACTATCCTCGTCAGAACCGGGAAGATAATCTCCCCATAGCCCATAATCAAGGCTGTAGGACCCGGGTCTGAACTACAACATGTAGTGCGCATACCCTGGACAATCCTCATAATATCCTCGATTTTCAGCCTTTCGAAGGAACTCCAGGAAAAAAGAGGGAGTGTGACCAGGGGCTGGTCTACGGCAATTCCCATAGAGAGTGCTGTGCGGGTCTCCACCCTGATGTCGTCCACCTTATCTGCAAAGAACCGAGCAAGCTCCTCACACAGTAATTGTGAAAAGGCTCTACGAACCTGTAGACAGGTTGGATTGCACAGTCGGTCTGTGGTTCGAAAGTGCTGAGCCAGTCGGTTCTGGGCAGCAGCAATTTCCCCGGACAGGAATACTGCCTTCTTACGAGCAATTGATAGTGCTCTAGCAGTCTAAGATGGTGAGCAACTAAGCCGGATTTCCACCAGCACCTCTCTAACCTGAGTCCTAGTCGCCGCATCTCCCTCAAGTCTCCGTCAAACCATGGGGACCGAGGGCGAAGGGAGAGAGGACGCACATGGATTGGAGCAATGGAATCCAGAGCGGAGGTAATGGCCTTGTTATAACCCAGAACCAAAACCTCTGGATCCAAGCTCATCACAGGAAATTCTGATAGATCAAGTACCGCAGTTAGGCCATCAGGAGTCACATCCCGTAAAGGGTGGTACTTGACCATCTCCACAGGGGTAGGCCTACGCAGAGGGGTGCAAAAATTGAATCTCACAGTGTAATGGTCAGACCATCGGACAGGTTCCACCCCCATGTTGGAGGCTTCCATCCCCAGGAGATAGACCAGGTCAAGGGAATGGCCATGTTTATGAGTGGCATAGGTAACCACCTGTGAAAGGCCTAATGAATTCATCAATTAGAGGGAGTGCTGTCCAAATTGCAAGAGTTCGTCATTGATCCAAGCATTAAAGTCACCCAGCACCATCATCCTGGGTGACTCCAACACCAGGCCGACGACAAAGTTCTGCAAACTTATTATTTCAACTATCATGCATACATGACTGCTACAATACAAGAATAGCATGCCTTCCAGTATGACTGTGAGCTGTATATAAGGCCCAGTCAAGGGATCCTGTACACACATTTTACGAAGTTTTTGTGAAATGTCTTTTGCCTGACTGCCTTATATTTTCCCAAGGTTCTCAATTTCAGTTCAATTTATTTTGGCAAGAAAATTGATGGGAGGTCCCTGTTTTGCAATTCTAAACAATAACAATACAAAAATTTAAATGAAATATTACAAAGCATGTGATTGTAACAATTACAATTTAATTTATAATTACAGTTTCATTTATAACAATTATGATGGCTGTAAAACAATAGACAGAATGTACATTTAAAACATGAAATGGTCAGTATTGTTCTAAATTTTACAGCATTTTGTATCTGCAGCCATGTATAAAGGACAGAATATATGAACATACAAAAATGCCAACAGAAACAGGCCATTTCAGTCTATCTAGTCAAGCTCGAGTTTGCATCTCTCAAATAGCATTACAGGAACTCCCCTCTTCCCCTTTCCACATGGAGTCTTTCTCCTTCCCCCTCTCATCCCTCCTACTCATCTTCCCACTCATTAAGACCCTCCCTTTCACTCTATCCCAACCCCTTTTAAAGCTGTCCACTGTTTTCGATGATACTACCTCCTCTGGCAGTTCATTCCATTTGGACACCATCCTTTCTATGAAAAAGTGCCTTTTTATGTCTCTTTTGAATCCTCATCCCACTAATTTAAGACTGTGCACCCTAGTGGACCCATTTCCCCTGAGATTGAAGATGACTTCTATACTAACCTTGTTTAAAGCCTTAAGGTACTTAAAGGTTTTGAGCACATCCCCTCTCTCTCTTTTGTCCTCCAGGGAATACATGCTGAGCAACTCTAGCTGCTCCTCATAGGGTTTGTCCTGCAGCCCCTGGATCATCTTGGTTGCTCTTCGCTGCACCCCTTCAGTAAATAGATGTCCTTTTTTAGATATGGCGCAGGGACACTGGTTTACCGGGATTGAGAAAGGGCAAATTCCATTTTGCACATTGTAAAAAATGGTACGGTCACCGGTGTCTGCTAAGCTAAAATCCGGTTTTACCAGTGTTTGGTTTTGTGTACTTTATTTAACAATTTTTAACTCTATTAACATGCATTTTAGCAGTTTTGACCTCCACTATTGCACATCCTTCCATCCTTGTACCAATTTAAAGTTATTTTAGGTACAAAATATGACGGCAGCAACAGTACTACAGCCCCCATCCCTGAGGTGTGATGGAAGCAGCAGCAAGGCCCCCATCCCTCTGGTGCGATGGCAGCACCAACAACACTACAGATCCATCCCTCTGGTGTGATGGCAGCAGCAGCACTGTGGTCCCTATCCGTTAGGTGTGATGGCAGCAGTACCACATTCCACATTCCTCAGGTGTGATGGCAGTATCAGCACTATGGCTCCCATCCCTCAGGTGGGACAGCAGCAGTACAACATTCCCCATCCACCAGTGGTTATGGCAGAAGCACTACAGCCCCCCGCTTCTCAGGTGTGATGGCAGTATCAACACTATGGCCCCCATCCCTCTGGTGGACAGCAGCAGTACAACATTTCCCATCCACCAGTGGTTATGGCAGAAGCACTACGGCCCCCCGCCTCTCAGGTGTGATGGCAGTAGCAACAATGCAATCCACATCCCTCAGGGATGATGGCAGTAGTGACAGCACTATGATCCCCTTTCTTCAACACCCACACCCCACATGCACAAGTTACAAATTGCTTAGTTTCTTTGTTTATTAGAACTCAGATGTGAATTAATCTGAACCACCACTACTAAGGTGGACCACATTTGTTTTTTCCCATCATTTAACTGCTTGAATTGGATTTCTGCCTGTGACACCACCGAGCAGGGTTTGGGAACAGGTTTGGGTGTTGGAGGACCGGTCGGGGGGTGAAGGCTTGAGAGTCCAACGACCACTCGCCTTCTCCTGGCAGGGAGGGCATATTCACAGCTCAGCATTTGCTGGCCCCAGGTGGAGGCTGGACGCATGGCAATACATTGGCCCTCATTGCAGAAGAGAGCGTGATGGACATCAGCTTGTGCCTTGACATCATGTGGCCTGTCACACTCCCATGAAAATAGAAAAACACCTGCTGGCCACACAGAGGATGGCTTCTGGTCCCTCCATAAGCATGAAGCCCCAGACACAAGTATCTGTTCTGACCTCTGCCATGCCTGGGATATTCAGGACGCTCTTTAGGGTGATTGTGTTCCCCTGTTAGCCTCCCACAGGGGTAGGGGCCCACCGATGAAGGGTTACTTCGGGTTACCTGGTAGCATGGCCATAAGGGGCAGTGGATGATGGTGGTGGGGACTCAGCAGCAGTGGTAGGGGGACTTGGCAGGCCTGAAGGAATGGATGGCCAGGGGGAGGAGGAACAAAAAAAAAATGCCTGAATTTGCTTCTTTGAAATAGTCTCTTCACCTAAAAAAAAATTCACAAGTGATTAGTGGAGGACCTTCTAATGCATCTCACAAACATGTGGATTTTTTTTTTCCCTTGGTTCCATGAAAAGGGGTGTCTCTCAGTTTTCATGTCTGAGCTCAGATGTGAATTGAGCACCACTCTGCCCACCAGCATCATACAGCCCCTGGGGTCTTACCTTCTGTATGTCATTGAATGTGCTTTCCAATCCACTGGCCAAGCATAAGTACACTTAAACACTTAACATTTGCTTTTTATTAAAGCAGTCTGTCAGAAAACTTTTGTCACAGACTGACACAACATGTGGGAGAGAAGTGCAAATGATGAAATGGGCAGACTAGGTGGGCCACAAAGTCTATGTTTCTATGTTTCTATCCCATTCACCTAAATAAGTAGTAAGGCAGCTTGTGCCTTGTGAACATACTTTCATTCAGACTAATTTTCAATCAAACAACTGAGGATTTTGGATGGCCCTGCTGATTATAAACTTGAATAAACTAGTTGGTAACAGTGATCCTGTGCTTAGCAATCTATATCCTAGATGTTCACATGCAAAAATACAATAAAAACCTCAGGGTTTTAAATAATTGATTAGCAGTTTTTCTTGGGATGATACTAACTGTACAGAAAGTATTTATACAGATTTTCTAGAAGTGCTGTGTTTGTTAAATACAGTGAGACAAGAGCTATTAATTTTCACAAAGTTTTAGCACTTTTATGAGCAAAACGCTAATCAATTTTTAGAGCTAAATAAAACCCTGAACCTGACTAAAGTCTAAAAACAAGCTTATAAAACGCAAAATGTATCTGATCATTTGTCTTTATCTATACAACATCATTGCAGCCCGAGTACAACTCCGATAAATTACACGGTACCCTGACTACTGTATAATGTAGTAAACATATATTGGTATTTTTTTTATGTTTTTTTGTAAACTGGGTAAACCCACTAGGCAAAACTGCCTGTTTTCAGAGGTGACCCAGGAGCACTGTGGAGGTTAAGTGCCTTACTCAGAGTCACACAGTATGCAAGTGGAGGTTGTGGGAATCAAACCCAAGTCTTCTAAATGTGCTCAGTTCGATCACTGTTTGTTACTCTAACCACTAGGCTATACTGCCAGCCATAACACCCATATATAATGTTTTAATATATGATTTCAATAATAGTGCGCAGTACCTACAGTGCAAATTATGAACATTGAACACTTTGCAACATTTTACTTAAACTGAATTATTTCCCTCTCCATCTGCTTATGTTTTCTTACACCAAAGTGGGTGTATAGTTGACAGAGCACTGTAAATAGCCTGAGGTTGCACTACTGCTTGCAATGCCAGGGACTCGGGATCTGAAGCGAATTCCCATTGCCAGAGGTCTGGCCAGGGGAGTAGGATCGAGCACCTGGGGGGCTGCTCTCCTTCTCTGAGAATGGTGGCCTGCAGGTCCTGCTGCTTTAATGCTACCTGGGTGACCACAGGTGGTGGTGCAATGAGACTGCAGAGCAATTGGGAAGAGAAGAAGCTAGCCAGGATCTGGAGTAGCGGCATGTCTCTATTTGCCCTACTTCCTTGGAGCCCCTCGAGTGTTGGTGCCCTCAGGAACAGAGACCAGAAAACCAGTAACAATCAACCCACATCGGCTGCTGGTAGAAGGGACCCAGCTGCCCCAGACTTCATAACCAGTTTCCATGAGGGACCCACTGGGCTGCCCGACACACATTAAAGGACTGTGGTGAGGTGACCTGTGGTCCTCTCCCTTCCCTCCTGGGGGGTACAACCTAGGCAGGATGAGGGCAGGCTTACAGGAGCTCCTGAGCATTACCTGGGGTGAAGCTAGGTTATACCCAGCCTAGGGATCTCTGAAAAGTGGAGACTGGTGCTGTGACAAGGGGGCTTAGAAAGAGAAAATAAAAACATTTAAAAATATGCTGAAATGTTAGGGATTCTGTGCAGAGAAATGCAATTCCGTGAGGCACCGGTACAAGAATTCAAAATCCGCAAACCAAGCAGGATTCCGTGATTTTTACCGGTGTTACCGGTAAAAACAGAAAACCATTGTCCCAGGATATGGGCACCAGAACTGCACACTGAACTCCAAGTGCAGTCTAACCAAATACTTGTACAGTGGCAGAATGACCTCGCCTTTCCTGAAGGTAATTCCTCTGGCTATGCATTTCAGCATCCTGGTGGCTTTGGCTACTGCTTTACAGCACTGCGTAGGGTACTTCATGTCCCTTGTGATGATTACCCCAGGTCCTTTTCCTCCTCAGACCTGGACACCTGTACCCCTCCCAACCAGTAACTGGTCCCTGGGTTCTTAGTTCCCAGGTGCATGACCTTGCACTCCTTGGCATTAAACCCCAGCTGCCATATACCCAACCACTTTTTGAGCTTAGCAAGGTCTTCCCTGAGCTCCTCCCCTCATCTGTGTCCACTCTCCCACAGAGCTTAGTGTTGTCAATGAACAGGCAGATTTTACCTTTGATCCCATCCACTAGGTCATTAATAAAGACATCAAACAACACTGGGCCAAGCACTGAGACCTATGGGACACCACTGGTTATAGGCCTAGGCTTCGAGAGTTCTCCCCCTACTACCACCCTCTGGCTTCTATCCTGTAGCCAACTCTTAAGCCACCCTACCAGCTTCACCCAACTCCCAGATCCTGTAGCTTACTGAGCAGTCTTCTATGTGCCACAGAGTCAAAGGTCTTGCTGAAGTCCAGATACAGGACATCAACTGCCTGGGCTCTGTCCATAGTCTTTGTGACCCAATCAAAAAAGTCAGGTTGGTCTGGCAGGATCTCACTGAGACAAACCTATGTTGCCTATCATCCTGGAGACCATTAACCTCGGGAAAGTCCACTAGTCTCTCCTTTAGTATGGTCTCCATTATTTGCCGACAATGGAGGTAAGGTTGACTGGTCTGTAGTTACCTGGTTCATCCCTGGGTCCACTCTTGTGGAGAGGAACCACATGTGCCATTCTCCAGTCCTGAGACCCACACCCTGTTTCAAGCAAAGTGTTAAACAGGTCCCCTAAGGGGCAAGCCAGTGCTTTCGCCATCTCCCTCAGAACTCTCGGGTGCACACCATCTGGTCTGGGAGCTTTCTCCACCCTAAGGGCCCTTGGGGCCTTTAAAACCCTGTCCTCTTGAATTGCTCCATCTATTACACTCCATTCCAAACCACTATTTTCCCATGCAGCACAGGCCCATCATTCTGCATAGTGAAAACCGAACAGAAGTACACATTCAATACCTCCACCTGTTCCACACTACTTTCTGCCCACCCCCCCTCGTGTTAATCTAACAAATCTAACAATCCCATCCCTGATACTGCTTTTCTCCCTTACGTACTTGAAAAAGGCCTTTTCCCCTACTTTTATCCCCTGAGCTAGTTTTAGTTTCATCGTGGCTTTTGCTGCCCTGACCGCCCTGCCTGCCTCTCTTGACTTCCCTGATTAGACCTTTCTGTCTGCATCCTTCAGAGTATGTTTACACTTATAAGGGTCTGCTCTCTTTTCCCTCACCCTTGCTGCCACCTCTTTGCTGAGCCAGCTTGTTTTTTTGATCCTGGCTTTAATGCTCTGTGCCTTGGTGCACCTATCAGTGGCCTCAGTCAGATCCATCTTTATAATGGACCATTTCTGCTCTGCTTCTATCTCCAGACTGATATTAGCAAGATGTTTCTCTAGGATTTCAGCTATCTTCCCAGATTCAACCTTCCTAAAGCACACAACCCTTATCTTTGTTCTGGCTATTTCTTTGCCCAGATTTAGGTAGAACCACAACATGCTGTGATCGCTGCCTGCAAGAGGGTCTTCCACCTTTATTTCCTGGACATACTCACCATTGGACAGTACTAGGTCCAATATGGCTTCATCCCTGGTAGGCTCCATGACTCCCTGCATCAGAAAACTATCCTAGAAAGCTTCCAGAAGTAATTGTTCCCTGAAGCAGGAGGTAACTGGGATCCACCAGGCCACTCCTGGTAGGTTGAAGTCATCTGTTATGACTACATTTCCTCTACTGGATATCATTCAAATCTGCTCCAGTAACATGCTGTCCCACTCCTCATTCTGCGAGGGTGGTCTGTATACCACCCCCGTTCTAACCTTTTTCCCCTTGGTGGCATGAAGCTGAACCCACAAGGCTTCGAGCTTACTCTCAGCCTCCTCCTCCTCCCTAGTGCATTTGATCCCTTCTCTCACTAATAAAACTACTCCTTCCCCTCTCTCTTTCTCTCTGTCCTTCCTGTATATTCTGTACCCAGGGATCACAAGGTCCCAGTCATGGTATTAAGTGTCCACCTCCCCCTCAGCCATCCGTGCCTGAAGATCCACCATCTTGTTTGCCAGGCTTCTTGCATTTAATGACAGCACCTTCCAGGGGGATTCCTATACACTATTACCACTGACCAGCTCTTTTCATCCCCCCTAACAACACACTCACACTCCTGCTCTTTTCCCTTACTTCCTTCTGATGACTTTATGGGGAGGAGACCCATCGGTCTCCCACACCTGATGACTATGGTTGCAACATACCCTATTGCCCCCATCGGTTTAAATTAAGGTTTGCTGACATGCATTCCTCCAGCCTTTACTTTAAGACCCTGGAGCCCCCTCTACTCAAATGTACTCTATCTGGTGCAAATAGGTCCTTATTATCCCAAGTCCTACCCCAATCCCCTACCAGTCCATAGCTATTTGACTCACACCACCCCCTTAACCAACTATTAAATTCCTTAATTCTCTGTTTCTTCCAGTACTAGCCCTAGGGACTGGGAGCACCTCAAAGAAGGCTACTAACCTCCTTGCCTCACCACAGGTTTTCCCTATCTCCCTAAACCTCTCCTGCACCACCTCTACCCCATACTCTGCAAGATTGTTTGTACTCAGGTGTACTATAATGTGAAGTTTTTCACATACCTTCTCTACTCAATTAGTTATAAAAGGCCCCACCCTCCCCGCCATCATGCCTGGCATACACTCCACCCACCTACAGCTAGACCTACTCTATACCATTCCATTTCACACCCTTCACCATTGAATCATCCACAGACAGATATCATCAGGTAAGACAAACAACCTACAACTGTTTCCACATGACACAAATGCAGTAACACTGATATGCTACCTTTGTGGATTTGTATCTGTGGCTGCACACCAAAAGACATACACACTCATTTGTTGCTTCAGATACAAATCTGTGATACTCAAATCAGAACACTGCTTCTATATGAAGAAGAAGAAGAACAGGTCCCTGCAGTCACAGATACAAATCCATGATACCAAAGTTATAAGAGTCCTTTTGTCTGCAGAAACGCATGCCCGTATAGGGGCAGCATTTCTGCAGCATCAGGTGGTTATGCATACATACTGTACAACATACACACACACTTGATGGGCCTGCATTTGTGCAGCCAAGGTGTAAGACATACACAAAAACCTCTGGACGTAGAAGTGTAGGTGCTACAAAATCCACGATACCAAAATCACAACACTACTTCTATCTGCAGAAGCACAGGCCCCTGAGGAGCCTACAGCTCTTCAGCCACAGGTGTAAGACATACACTTCAACTTCTGGTTTCAGAAGGGCAGGTCCCTATGTATATAATGGTTTCAGCAGTGGATCTAGAAATTGTTCAAGGGGGTAGTAGTTTTTCAGTTATGCAGGTGCATATATAGAAAATTGTGCAGTCTAGCAAGATCAAGCTATCTAGCAAGGTAGCTCATGCAGCATGCATGAGTACAGAGGAGCCAATACACAATGTAATGCTGTAACTTGCAGTGTTTTTTTTAATTCAAGTTCAAGCAATGTCTCATGAAGTATGCAGTAGTCAAGTAATCATATAATATATTTTACCCTAAGCATCTTAGTGAGTGGTGATAAAATACAAGAAAGGTACATGAATTCTGTAAGGTTCAATACATTCGACTTGGAACAGAACAGACAGTAGATATAATATGATATTAATTCTCTCCCTCCCCCAGTTGCCATGTTATACAACTTATGGGTACCCTTAAGGACTGCTCTCTCTATATAGTCTCTAGTGGGTGTCGTCCGGGCTTCGCCCATCCTGGTACAGTACACACTGTGCCCATTATCTTGTGAAGTGGAACATCCACTAGTTTATCTAATTGGTTAATTATTCTATCTTGTATTTTTCATCCACAATGTCCAGTTATTGCTTATGTATTGGAGGCTGTACTTGTGATTGTTTTGTGCATAGAGACCAGCAATACATGCCATAAGTAAACAATATATTTGCCTCTCACCCCATCTGGGAGGACGCCTAAGATGACTTATTCAAAGGTGAGTGCGATGTCCAACATGAATACCATAAGTCTTTAAGGGTTAAATTAGTGTGTTTGTAAAAACTGGACAGTTTTAGTCATGACCAAAAAATATGTGTGTGATGACATATCACAAAATACTGCAGTAAAAAAAAAGGGCTTAACTGCTAGCGAATTTCACTGTTCCCTGCAGCATACTGCAGCATTTTTGTGACATACTGCAGAATTATTGTGTTGCATCCTAGCTGGCACCACTTTTTCTCTAGCTGCAGAGACACGGGCTCCATGGGGTCTTCAGTGTACAGTGTATGTCTGCAGCCACACATACAGTAAGACAAATACAGGTGGGGTTGCATAAGCAAAGGCCTCTTATGCAGCTATAGACAAAAATAAATGAAGGTAGCACATCAGTGTGTCATCTGGAAATGGCTGTATGTTGTTTTTCTTACCTGATGATGGCTGTCTGTGGCTGCATGTGTGGTATTGTCCTTTTGCTGCTTTGGGGAGTGGAGAGTTAGGGTTTGAATCCTGAATGTCATATTTCCCTACTTTTGTTGCATTGAGACGAACCCCAACTGATGCATTAACACAAATGTTTACAATTAATTTCCTTTCTTTTTGAGATAGTGGAATCATATCCTCATTCACACAGGTCCCAAACTTACATGAGCAGATCTATGTAGCTACAGATGAGGATATTCAGGGCCAAGTGGGTTCTGCACCAAGTGAGAAGTCCAGCTGGCTGAGGAAGACCACGGCTCTCTGCCCTGTGCTTCTTTGCAGCTACTGATGCACCCAGGTAGGGCCCAGTGGGCTCCATCGAGCTGTGGAAGCACAGGACTCTCTGGGCCCTGCACCTCTATCCAACTACAGATTCAGACATGCAGAGCCTTTTCTACATAACCTTGTTGTTTCATTGATATTTTAACCCCAAATATTCAACATAATATTTTTATGACCCCACCTCATGATCAGTCAAGTGACATTTTTCAAATCATGCCTGAAAGTTGATTTTGCAAAATGACCACAAATTCGTCCTCTGGACCAGATTTGAAAAAGTTCACTTTCATGATTCATGATGTCTGGTAAGAAAAAAAGCCCTGTTGAAAATTTGAGGTAAAAAAGGTTTTTTCTATTCAAAGTTCTTCTTTTGTGAGTAGAATATCTTCTTTCATATGGCTTCATGAAAAAAGATCATAACAGAAGAATCCACTTCATGAGAGTAGAAATTAAGATACAAATGAAGATTACTAAACAAGAAATGTCGTGAAAGATCACGAAAGAGGATCATGAAAAAAGATCACGAAAAAAGAATCTCACCTCCTAACTCCTAAAAGATAAAATTCTTCTTTTGTGAGATTCTTTTCACACAAAAGATGATCACCAAACAAAAACGCTCAAGAAAGAAGTTCATGAAGGAAGATCACAACACAAGAAATTTCTTGGGGTTACGGGTGGGGTGGGGGTTACCACTAGACTACCAGAGACAGCATTATTCATATTTTGGGTGATCATAGGGTCAGGAGCAGCAGAGGGTACCACTAGACTACCAGGGACATGATATAATTTCAGTTCTGGTGATCAGGGTTATGTGCACGGAGGGGGAAACCACTGGACCACCAGGGACGTGTTTGGCTGCTTGTGCACAGTGTACTGGAGGGTGGCCACCATTTGAGCCTTATTTTTCAGGCTCAACCTTGTGTCCCAGTATGCGGCACATCTCAGGTTTGTGCCAGCACATGCACTGCACATCCCGGGCTGAATATCGGGATGTGCGGCATATGCATGGGCACACCCCCTGGAGATGTGCTGCATACATTACCTTTGCACCCCAGCGCATGGGGAATTGCGCTGCACAATTCCCCCTTTTGAATATTGCCCCAGGATGCATTTCTGGGGTTGCGCTGGTGCAATTCAGTTGTGCCAGGTGCATCCCCTTTGAATATCTAGCCTTTAGTAGACACATTTACACCCGCGCCCCGACCTTTATTAACTAGGCCCTTCACCCCGCCTCAGCTTATAGGTCTCCGCCCCCTCACAAACCATCCAACCTACTCCTTCAGTCTAGTTCCCTCCCCCTCTGAGGCTCGGCCTTTCTGACCGCTCTACTCAACAAAGCATGCCCCTTTCAAAACCTCCATAAACGTCCTTAATTCTCCCTCTTCCTAATATGGACTATACTAACCTTATACTGCGTCTTACCCCTAGTTCCTAGTGCTGCACCTACTTCTAAAATACTTTCCCATGTAAACCTCCTCCTGTCTTTTCTATCTCTCTCCATTTGTTATCCACTGTGTCAACTTCCTCCCTCCTCCTACCCCTCGCAACCTCCCACTATAAGCATCTTTACATCCTACCTTCATCATGGCACCATGGCAAATACCCTGTATTTCTATCTGAGGCACCCCTTTACTAAGGACTGGGCACAAGCGTTCGTACTGGCTGGAAAATTCAATTTTGAGCACCTGTCGCTAGTAACCATCATTTGTTGGGACCCTAAGTGACTGCACTGTATCCAAACCTACAGCATGCAGAGAAAAAAAGTCATATGGTATGAACTATGGGAGATATCCCGCACCTGCTACTCCTCCTACTTCTCATGTCCGGTGGGATCCACCCAAACCCTGGCCCTGGCTTGAGCAGTAAGATAAAGTCTGCAAAAACTGATAATGGTCTATCCATTGTGACCCTAAATATCTGCAGCCTCCTTCCTAAGCTGGCATCTCTTCAAGCCTTTATTGGGCAACATAATCCTGATATACTTGTAATTGTTGAGACCTGGCTAACACCTAGCACTCCAGATCATGCAATCTCGCTACAAAGCTACAACCTTTTTAGACTTGACAGGGTAAAAAGAAAGGGGGCGGTTGTGTTATCTATACAAAGGACCACCTCTCATGCCACACTGCCAGTTTCTCCCCAGAAAACTCCCTAGTACAACTTCTCCCTGTCAAGCTTCTACTTGGTGCCCAAAATAAAGTGCTTAATGTAGCTGCAGTCTATATCCCCTCTAAAGACTCACGAGCCGGGCTCCAGTCTATCCTGAATTTGCAATATTGCAGCCTCCAGACTCTGAGCTCCTCTTTCTCTGTGATTTCAATATAAACTGGCTTGCCTCAGACACCGGACCCAGCAGGGATACTATCCAAGCAACCAACCTAACACAGATGGTCAACTCTCCTACTAGAAAAAACTACAAGACTGGAACCAGCACTCTCATTGATTGGATACTCACTAATCGCCGGGACCAGATATAAAACACCACCGTTCTCTCCGACTCCCTCAGTGATCACTCCCCTGTGATCTGTACCTGGACAGATAAATTCCACAAACCACCTCCTAAAACCATCCAAAGTTGAATGCTACCACACGGAAACCTGACTAAGCTAAAGACCTGCCTCCTACAACAAGACTGGTCCCCTATCTACATTACGCTGGATGTTGATGCTGCCCTGGACTTTTTCATTAAAACTTTCAACACTGCCTGTGACACCTACGCACCTTTCAAAAAACGCAAAATCAAAGCCCTCTCTAATCCCTGGCTAACAGCCAAACTACTGGCGCAGCTCAAAGCACGGGACCATCTTTGAGCTATAGCCAGGGAAACAGGCTCCATAGCAGACTCACTCAACTATAAACAAGCGCACAACCTATGTACTTCACAAATCAGGCAAATGAAGAGCTCCTACTTTAAGAATGCTCTTGAAACCACATGGGGTGATGGTAGATCCTTCTGGGATAATATACGTAATATCACGGGCAAACAGTCCAAATCCTCTCCCATGGCAATGAACATTGATGGTACCACTACCCGTGGCCCTAAGGCTATGGCCGATGCCCTAAATAAAACCTTCACACACCTCAGTGGTGTCCTCTCACCGGATTTCTTCCATGACTTGTCAATTCCAAAACCCGTATCCCAAACCACCTCACCAGACAAACTGGAATTTCACTTTAAAATAGTTAAGACACATGAAGCCTACAGATACATAAAAAAGGCCTGCTCTAAATCCAGAAATAGCAGTGACACAATTGATCTAAAACTTCTGTCCCTCACCTTGGAAGAAGTGATCCACCCCCTCACCAAAATTCTCAACCTCTCCCTGTGGCAAAGTAAATTCCCCAACACATGGAAGGCCGCTATAGTCACACCAGTGCATAAAGGGGGTGACAAATCCACACCTGGGAACTACCGGCCCATATCTATACTACCACCCCTCTCCAAAGCTCTTGAATGGATCGTGGCTGATCAACTATCAGACTACCTACAAAAGTATGATCTACTCTGCATTCAGCAGCACGGTTTTAGGAAAGGACACAGTACGTCGACGGCCCTGCTAGACTTCTCAAGTGAAACTCACAAAGCCTTGGACAAGGGTCAGTTAACCGGAGCTGTCTTCATAGACCTCACAAAGGCCTTTGACACTGTTCACCATTAGCTTCTAATCTCTCTTCTGCTCAACATCGGACTAGCTGAGGGCCCAGGAGCCGGGGTAAAAAGTTACTTGTCACAACATTCTCAAACAGTAAAAATCTCTGAGGTTCTATCTGACTCCAAACCGGTCCTCTCTGGTGTCCCCCAGGGCTCAATTCTAGGTCCCCTCCTCTTCAGCCTATTTCTAAACATGCTTCCCAAATCCTGACCTGAAAAATTAATACTCTATGCTGATGACGCTGTAATTCTCTCCTCTCATAAGGACCCAAATCCACTATGACAGAGCTTGCAGCTTGCTTTCTCATGTGTTGAAAAGTGGTTCCTTGAGCACAAGCTGGTCCTAAATAAATAAAAAAAAAAAAAAGTAATGCTTTTCGCCAGTCATCAAAACAGAAATAGGCATACCCCACTCATCATAAAAACGTCTCTAGGAAATACTCTAGAACAAGTGAACACCTTCAAATACCTTGGTATCACTTTTGACGAATGTCTTACTTTTGCAGCCCATATCGATAACATTGCTAAAACAGTGCACCAACGCATGGGAATTTTATATCGGAACCATCAATTTTTCAACCAAGCTGCCTTGAGGATTGCTGTTCAAAGCTCCATCATCTCAATCATAGACTATGGTCTAATTGTCTATGGCTCAGCAACTACCACTGCACTAAACAAAACCTGTTGACTCCTTACTGGAGCACACAGATGGACCCACACTTGTGACCTCTACACGGCAACCGGTTGGTTACATCTCTCCAATCGCCTTATGTATCTCACCTGTGTGATGGCAAAAAAATCAATCCTGGGACTCACTCCTCCATGTATCTGGGACCTGCTATGCCTGAACAATGGCTCTCATTCCACCAGAAGCTCAGACCACCAACCTTTCCTTGTCCCTAGATGCCGGATGGCTCAGGGACAAAGATCTTTTGCCTACCATGCCCCTACCCGGTACAATGCCCTTAACCTGCCCTCTCTATCCTCCACAACTTTGGGAGCATTCAAATCCATACTATACGCTCACCTCACAGCCTCCAGCTCCTGTGACTGCTTTGACTAAAGTCTCTTTACCTCTTAGTGCACTTACTTTTTGTCTCATCCATCCACCATGGTCTCTTCATTGACAAAGACAAACTGAGTACCACTAACCTGGTTCTGTCTGCTTCTAACTTCATATTTCTCCTTCTCTTCCCCCTCAAGCTCACCAAATCCATATTCCTTGCCCTCTACACTGCCTCTGGGTTTCCTTTTCTTTTTTCTTTTCTCTCCTCTTTTCTTTCCGTACATATATGCTACTGTTTAAGTTGTGAACTTGTTAAACGGCTTACTGATTGTGTGTAACACTGTCTACTATGTTTTTTGTACTTATTGACGTGGAACCTTTGTAAAAGAGCCTTGGCTCAAAGGTATTAATTCCTAGAACAATAAACTAACATTATAAAAAGTTATATTCATAGTGGACAAGTCATTCTGTGACACGCAACTGGGCTACTTATGTGCCTACAATCTCTGCCTGTGCCTTCTGCCACCACCACACAAGATCAGTCCTCTCACCCAATTTCCTTATGCCACCTTCATTCTGCAAAAAGCAACCAACTGAATTGGTCACAAATGTGGCACATTGCAAACTATGCAGAAATAAAAAAAAATGTTGCTTTTAAAAATACTCATTTCACGGTTCCACCTTACTAATGGAACAAATAAACAACAACATGGATAACCTGGAAAACTGCTTTAAGTTAGAAGTGGAGGACATTTTCACACAAATAGAGAATTACACTGAGCCTCTACTTGATCCAGGACATATAGAAGAAGGCCAAACAACTTCACCTAATGAGCAATAGCAACTGATTACCAGATATCTGACAACCATAGACACCAACCTAATAGACGACCATATTTTGAGTGCACAGAACCTAAACACATCAAGAAAAACAGAAACAGATATCCAAATGTTCTCACGATATCTGAAGGAAAACTTCAAGTTTGAGATGACCCTGCATGATATACTGCCTCATAACCTACCGTCATAAGAAGGCTATGTTAAGATTTTGGGGTCAAAATATGTAAAAATGCCTAAGTTATGTGCATACATTGAAAGTCTGCTAAGCTCCCTTGTAACTTTGGCAATTTTAGATATCTTAACTCAAAATTTTCTATATAGACATCTTTTCAAACCACCTCATCAATGTGACAGCTGTCATTTTTCAAACCCTGACCAAACTGTGCTTTTGCATCTGAGACATACAGGGGTGTTACAGTGGCATGGAATCTCCTTTTGGTAGGGATTTCAAAATTGTCATTACTGGGTTCATGAGGTGGGATAATAAGAAGGCTATGCTGACAATTTCATCCCTATTTTATTACAAATGCAAGTGCAGGGCCCTGTACTTCCACAGCAACATATATGTACGCATCTAAGGAGGGATGGCCCAGTGCTCCCACAGACAAATGAGGATACAATTATACTATCTCAAAAAATAAAGAAATTCTTTGCAAAAACTTTGTTAATGCACTAGTTAGGGTTGAAGCACCAAAAATAGGGAAATGTGGTGTTAGAGTTTCCAACCCTAACACCCCACCCACACCCACCAGACTGCAACAGAAAAAAACATTACTGTTTCACCTCTCCTGCATCTTCACTAATCAGGCATGGGGTGTGCCTTGGAGTTGTCAGCTCTAACACTCACCCCATTCTCATATGCACTACACAACACAGCTTCTTTCATGGTCAAATGGGGTGAATGTTAAGGCTGACTACCCCAAGGCACACCCCATGCCTGATTAGCGAAGATGGAGGAGAGGTAAAAAAGTAATGGTTTTTCCTGTTGCTGTCTGGTGGATGGGGGTGGGGTGTTATGGTTGGAAACCCTAACACCACATTTCCCTACTTTTGTCACTATAACCCTAACTAGTGCATTAAAGAAGTTTTTGTAAAGAATTTTCATTTAAATGAACACCTACTGTAGAAACAAGCCATGACTCAGTGTGCCTTTCCCAGTCACGAATTTACATATAAATGAACACCTACTGTACAAACAAACCTGACTCAGTGTGCCTTTCCCAGTCACCAATTTACATGTAAATGAACACCTGCTGTAGAAACAAGCCTTGACTCAATGTGCCTTTCCCAGTCACGAATTTACATATAAATGAACACCTACTGTAGAAACAAACCTGACTCAATATGCCTTTCCCAGTCACACACACACACATATATATATATATATATATATATATAAAGCTGAGGAGGTGGTCAGGATCTGGCAGCTTGGCTTCAATGCCAAGAAATACAAAGTTATGCATATTGGAACCAAGAATCCCAGGACAGAGCATTACCTGGGTGGAGTTCGAGTATCTGCATCAGAGGAGGAGAAGGACCTGTGAGTGATGATCACTATTGACCTGAAGCACGCCACGCAGTGCAAGAAAGCAGCAGCAAAGGCAAACAAGATGCTGGGATGCATAGCTGGGTGATCACTAGTAGGAGAGAGGAGGTTATACTGTGCTTGTACAGGTCACTGGTAAGGCTGCATCTAGAGTATGGAATTCAGTACTGGTGCCCACACTTCAAAAAGGACATTAACCTGCTGGAGAAGGTACAGAGGAGGGCTACAAAGATGTTAGCCAGTCAGCAAGGCAAGACATATGAGGAGAGGTTGAGGGCACTGAACATGTACTCCCTGGAAGACAGGGGAGAGAGAGAGGAGACATGATTGGGACATTCAAGTACTTGAAAGGGATAAATAAGGTTGCTAAGGAGAGTCTCTTTAAGCTGAGTGGCAATCATATCACAAGGGGGCACAGTCTTAAGCTGGAGGGTGGGAGGTTTAGGAGGGAGATCAGGAAGCATGTCTTCACAGAGAGGGTGGTGGACACTTGGAATGCACTGCCAGAAGAGGTAATCTAATTGAAGACAGTGGGCAGCTTTAAAAGGGGCTGGGATAGACATGGGGGAAGGTAAGAATCATGGGTAGGGAGAATGAGAGGAGTGGGGAGGGAGGCAGGGACATTAGCTCAAGCTAATCTTCTCCACAACCCTGAAAGACTGACAAAAATGACAGCAAGTTGTCAATGAATCAGCACATGTTTGTACAAGCATGCGCTCATTCATTGAGCTCAGTCAGACTGCCGGCCATGGAGAGCTGTGTCAGTGGCCCACTCAGGGTTGAGGTGGGGGGGAGTGAGGTGGGGCACTAGCTGACATGGTGGGGGTCCACCAGACACCAGGGATTAAATGAAAATCTTTTTTTATACAGTATTGTTTTGGATGTGGGTGCAATCAGTGGGGGATGACCACCACTATACACCAGGGCAGGGTGATCAATTGTGGGGTGGGAGCAGTAGACACCAGGGCAGGGACAGAGATTTAATGAAAACAATATATTTTTTTTTAATAGTGTGGTTCAGTTGTGCTTGTGGACAGCAATCAGCAGTGGCATTGAGGGGGGCCACTAGACACCAGGGATTTATTGTGGCCAGTGATCAGTGGGGGGGCCACTAGACACCAGAAAAGGATGTCAGGCTGCCAGCTGTGGGGGGGGGGATTAGATTTCTTCTTGCTTTGGGTTTTTTTAAGTGCAATTTGCACTTAAAAAAACCAAAAGCAAGGTGAAGTCACAAATGCAAGTTTTGCATAATCTTGAAAAATTGCATGAAGTGCTCCACGGATGCGAATTTTGTGACTTCACCACTTATTTGCCCGTGGAGAAAAGCTTTGCTGTATCTCTAATCCTGAGTCACGAAAAAGGATTTCTGATTTTTTTTATCCTTTTTCATGAGAACGAAAAATGATTCATGGTAAAGGATGTTAGCGAGCCACAAAAAAGGATTTAAACAATAGAAAACAAGTTCTGGGGTATGAGAGACATTAAAAAATTAGAGAATAGAGCTCATCATGTCCTGATGAGCAAGATGCATGTTTTGGTATCCGTGGAAGACATCAGACTGCAGAGTTATGACAGTTTGTTGTGTGGAAAAAGCTAAAAACAAGATGTCAGCTCATGAAAAAGGAATTTTTTCTCACAAAAAAGGATTGGCTCCTCAATAAAAAGAATCATTTTTCATGAGACCAAATTCCTTTGTCATTCCAGGAAGCTATCTAAAAGACTGTACTGAGCATGCTCAGGACCCAAAACTTTAAAATTAAATAACTTTCAAATGGATTAATTTTTTTTCACCAAACCAGCAAAAAGCTCTTATGTGGAGCAAGCTCTCTTAACCCTGAAAATCTCAAACTGAAATTCCAAACCATCTGGGCGCAGCGCGATGACAAAAAAGCACAAAAAAGGTGAATTTTATAGTTTTTGCACTATGCACAGCTCAAAATCTACCAACCCAACCAAAACAAGTCTTGGCATATCAAGAGATCTACCACACAAAACTGTGCATGCAAATGTTCATGCAAATCCACTGAACAGGTGCAAAGTTATTAACGTGTAAAATTTGAGGTTTAACATTAAAGTGCTTACTCAACCGTAACTATAGGGGTGCTACCGCCCCCCTATAATACACTTTTAGAAATAAGCTTTGGCTAAATGGGCCTTTCCTCATCACTAATCTGTGCATAAGTAAATCAATTTACCTGCCATTATCCATATTTAGTTTGCTTCAGGCCTTCACTCAAAGCATTCAAACTTTAAAATTTAAATACTGTACATTCTCAGACTAGACTGGGCCTCCCCTGGAAAAGTTGTGGGCCTCCATTGGGATGCTGATCTCACCAGTTGAGAACCACTGCTCTTTAAGAAGCTGAACTACATTCCCCATCTACTCATGTAATAGCTGTTACAACTCCCCCCCCAACCCAAGCCAGAATACACAAACCTCACTCAGGCCAAATGAAAAAAAATGAAGAAAATCATAAAACACATGCACACACATAGTCACATTCAGTAACAGTACTGTCAAAGTACACTGCAAAAATTAACACATTTATGCCTACAGCAAATAAATGTAGTATAAACTTTTTCAAAGCGAAAAAGGCACGAAAAATGAAGACCGAGAAGCACCACTGAAAAAAGGCAATATAATAGCAGCCATGACTATCCACAGTATAGTAGTAACAATAGCAGCATATGGAAGCATCTCTTTCCATTTCTGCATTTCTGCTGTGCTTTTTCCATACAGAATATAAGTACCACAACCTATAAGAAAACCAGCATTTAAAACCAAAACAATCAACAACTGCATTACAAGTTTACAGTGCATATCTAGCTCCTTAACATGCTAATTTGCAATAGTAATTTAAAGTTGAAAGTGTTGTGTTGTTATTTTCTTCAATCTCTATATTTGCAAATGAAAAGATTGTGAACCTCTCAAAAGAATGCAATATCCTCCTTCTTCCTTGAATCCGGTGTTCTGTCCTGTGAAAAAAACAAAATCAACCTCCCTCAGAAAAATCTTACTAACAGTCTAACCATTTGTTACCGATTCTTCCACATCTTCTTTCCTAAAAAACACCCTTTCATTCTGCTCACTCTTTCATAAAATGTTCACACTTTCCAACTGCAGGAAGAAAATATCACCCTAACCCTTTACTATGTGTTCACTGTTTCTTACTGACTGTGGTATGAGACCCTGCAATTGTTCTGGATATAAGATGTGGGCACATTTCCACTTCACATTTTATCAGCACCCCCCCCCCCCGCAAAAAAATAAAAAATAGGCAATTCAACATACAGGGGAATTATACATGTGCATCTTGAAACATTGTTTATTACATTCAGTGCAAGGAATGTCCACAAACGGGTTATGTGAGGGAGACTGGACAACCTCTTGGAACCCGTATGAACTCACACAGACATGATATTAAAATGAAGAATACATTTCTCTCAATCCGATTACTCCATCTCTGACATATCTGTCCTGGTTCTCAAATGAAAAATACACAACAGAGGCGAGTATCTGAGGTCAAACTGATTTTTCTATCAAATGTGGTGTAGGATGACATGAATGTTAATAAGATAAGAAGATTAAGAAAAAGCTTATAAGAAAGTACTGGCCATTAGCCAGGTTATTAATGATGTTAATCCTGTTATCTGCAGATGTAGATTGCAATCCTTGCTCTGAAACTTATGCAGACAGTGACAAAATTGCTTGGCTGGTAATAAAGGACTGTATATTATGCATCTGAATATACACAGCCTCACCTCTAAACGGCCGAACTGGAGTTACAAATAGCAATGAACAGGTCACATATTTTTGCTATCAGTGAGACCTGGCTCAAACCTATCATTTTAGATCATGAAATGGTGATGCAAAATTGTTACCTTCAGAAAGGACAGACTACAAAAGAAGGATGGAGGTGCCATGTTTTATGTGTATAAAAATTTGAATGCCAAAATTGTTACCCTTGACTATTCAGCAAAGACTACCTGTGAGTGGTTGGTCATAAATTTAAAACTGGACACAAAAGAACTCTACTTATGCTGTGTTTACAATAGTTCAACAGTTGGTATTGAAGGACTTAAAGATTTACCAGCTATGTTATTTCAACTGGGTACCACAAAAACAATTGTGCTCGGTGATCTGAACTTGGATTGGACTAGCAATACTGCCATGTACAGGGACTTGCTGCATAACTATGGATTCAGTTAAATTCTACATGATTACACCACACTGAACAATAAATTGTCCACACACTCACTCTTAGATTGGATAATGGTCAACAGAACCAACAGAGTCAGGGAATCTGGCTGTCTGCCAGATTCCATCAGCAACCATGCTACAGTCTTTTGTGTGTGGTCCAATGGGGCTGTACAGAGACCCAGACCTGATGTCCAATGGTTTCATGATTGCTCAAAGCTAGCCCTCCATGAATTTCTAGATCTCTGCAATATCAACTGGTCTTACCTAGATTCAATGCCAGACATTAATTATGCTCTAGATTGTTTTATTACTGAATTCTCCAGAGTATTTCATAAACATGCACCCTTAACAAGAAGGTTGTTTAAAGGTTTAAAATCTAAGTGGCTAATGAAAGAAATCTTTAAACTCATGAAAGATAGAGACAGGACCTGGATCAAATTCAAGCATACTAGCCTGAAGTATGATTGCGAGTATTACAGGATGCTGTGAAATACATGTGAAAAATCAATAAACATAGCAAGAAAGAGTCATCTCAGGGAGCAGCAGACCTCTAACTTATCCGACCCTAAGGGTTTCTGGAAATGCTTGAATAACTTGTTAAATCCTGCCAAAGAGTAGCCTTGGCTGAGCCTGGAACATAATGGCACTAGTATAACCGATCCATTGGAATATTGAGTATCTTTAATGACTACTTTTGTGATTTTGTGAAACATTGCTCATCTCAACTGCAGCCCCTCACACTTGGTAGAATTCATAGAATTCCACATTAACTGACCATTACTTTATTTTAAGACAGTCACCAGCACGTAGGTATACAAATTATTAAGGGGTTTTAAAACAGACAAATTTGCCAGGGCTGATGGTCTATACCCCTAAGTTCTTGCGATTAGTGGCTCCAGCTATAGCCTAATAACTAGGTTAATCAATCTTTCTTTCAAATTCCAGCGAGTACCTGAACTTTGAAAGTGTGCACAGGTAGTTCCATTATTAAACAAACTCTGGCCAGAGCCAATAGGGCTGTGGGTAAGGAATTTGGGCCCGACTGGTTCCATTGTAGGATGGTGGTCCCTTGTGAAACACCACAACAAGCAAGTTGCCAAACCCAAGCAACAGGAAAGAGAACAAAGCCAGAGATTAAGTAGGGTCTGTGGTTTCTGCAGCAGACAAAGAAAATGAGCAGACTGGGTGGGTCTAGTGGTCCTTATCTGCTGTAAATTTCTATGTTTAAAGAGTGGCTCTTGTGATATGCAAAATGCAAGGATCCTGCTAAAAAAGTGAGATGCAATCATATGATTAAGTCTTCTTGTGTGACTATAATTAAAAGCAAACTTAATGCATAAAAACTTGATTAAACAGTGATATCCAATAGCCCTCTTTTGTAAAGCAAAGCAAAATAATAAAGAACGTATTCTCAGAATGCTCACAACATTGGTGCTATGTTTTAAAGGTCTTAAGGGAGTCTCTTTTGTGCAATCCTCAGGATGGATGGATTGTTTTCAGCCTAAACTCCTTTCTGCAAGGAAAGTGTGAGGCAGGAATGCAGCAGTTGGTGTTTCTCATCTTCAAATATTTTCTATGGCAAGCACAGTGCCAAGTATATCTCATACTAACCAGGAGGTGGCACCTGAAATCATGGTTAGACAATCTTAAGTTTTAATTAGGCTGCTATATTAGGAGGAATTGCTAATAATGGAGACTGAAGCTCGTTTAACCCCCTCGCATTGACAGTTCACCAGCGAGGTCCCCCACAGTGACTACAGCACCTAGCCACCATGGGAGACCCGCTGGAACCCGACACTGTCTGTCAGGGGTCCTGCACCCCAATCAGTTCTGGAGTTGAGAAGTCATAGCCGAGCAGCCTCTGTATAGAGGGGTTCGGGGCAAACCCCAAAGAAAACAAAGACAGCAATAGTGAACCGGCAGCCGACTGCAGAATGCGGTCGACCTGCTGGTGTCGCTGATGGGGCGTTCGCCAGAATTTCTGTCAGACTCCTGTCATGGATCCACTGAAACTTTCCATAACTAATTGAAAAAACCTTTCAATACCCCCATAATGATGTCACTAGAAATACTGTGTAGCAGAAATTGTGTAAAAGAAGTGCATATAATAAGGGGGTGGATCCTAGGGGTAAGGAATAATGACTTGATATATTTATGAATATTGTATTATCATTTACTAACTGATTGACTTGTGCATTAAGTTCCATGGGATCTTTAACTTCCACCTTGACAACCAGAAAAGATAGACAGAAGTGACCTTGGTTAAACATCTCATACAAAGGCTAGCACCTCAATATCAGTGTAGTACATCCCATACCCAGGTGCTACACTACAGTATCAAGTGGTTCCATTGCAGAATATTGACAACTATGTTGTCGACATCCTGAACAGTGACAGGAATAATGCTGACTGTCAGCAGTGTTCCCATTGAGAAAAGTGTTTTTACCAACTCTGAGTCAGACTTGGATCAGGGTGGAGGCAAAACACCAGGAGTCATGATGTCAGCATACAGTGGACCACCACAGTGACCTGGCGAGATTTGTCACTGTGGTGGTGTTCACTGTAACAGTGTCGATGTACTGACATGCTACCTATCAATGCTGGGTATTAGCCCAATTTCTTGGTGTGGGGCACCAGCCTACGTCCTTCTGGCCCCAGAGGCAAGCATGCAACCTATTGAGTCAGTAACACTAAATAGCTAACATGTTCACAGAAACAAAGAATCGGATATTGATGAGGATTGGATGACCCCTCAAGGCGGCCCACCCCTTTCACTAATCCAAAGTCAGTGTTCATTATCTCTGCATAGGTAAGAGTAATGGCTATTAACCATTCGCTCCAGAGCAAGAAACAAATTCAAGTTACAAAACAGCAGTTTCATTGTTCCTTCATTAAGGGTCTTGATCACAGCCATGAAAGAAAATGGAGGAGTGGAAGTACCAAGGTTTGGCATTAGGTTTCAGAGCTATGATTTGAATCTGCCTTAAATTAGTAAGTGTCTACATGTGTATTTTCTTGGTTTTTATTATGAATGTAATGTCTATGAAAGAGATCAGATTGACAGACCAAAGCATTGAATGGTCATTGAGTATGAATGACCCCCTCGACCACTAGAGGTGGTATCTCCCACAAAAGATTAAATGCTGGCACCAGACTCTGGGCTGCTGGCTGGAGGTATCTGACTGGATGTCAGCTAGTGGTGGCTACAGCCTGGTGGGTGGTGGCTACTTACTGCAAGCTTCTTGTACATGAATCTTCTATCCTCTCTCACCCTGCCTTCCCCAAGCAACCTGAGTACATTCCTGACCCTGGGTCACCAGAGTGACAGGAGGAAGGTGCCCAGTGCCTCAGCCCTCCATGCCACTGGGCTAGCATGCTAGGTGCACCTTAAGGATCATTGACCTTGGGCTCAATTAAGAGATGGATCACATGTAATCCAGGATGCTAGCCACAAGGCAAGAGAGGGGGTCAAGCTCCCTGTCCTGGCACCAAATGGAAAAAGCACTCCATTTGAAGGCATAGCACTGACAAGTTGACTCCTTTAGAGAGGCCTCTATAGCATGGAGGACCTCATCAGAGAGACCCAAAGGCTGGAAGTTTAGCCACTCAGGAACCAGTACAAATAGCAAAAATGGGAGACAGCAGGTAATTGCAAAAGATGCAAGTCATGTGATATACTCCTATCATCACTGTTGTATTCCTTTGTTGTCAATAACAAAAAAAAAACAAATGATATTTGGTGTGCATGTTCTCTTTAACTAAATTAGCTCTGTTTTAATGTAACTCTGTAATTTGCAAGCTGTAGCAAATTGTAACACTCACTTTCAGAACAAAAGGGGTTACAAAATTGCAAATCCCAGAATCTCCTGCAGCTGGCCTTAGAACAGTATGCAACAGTGAGAGGTTCAGTAGCCTGCATTGTATATTAGAGTTTATATAAGTTCAAGGAGTGGGTTTAGCCCAGTCAACCTCAGTGTAAAGGAAATGTAGTTTAAATGGGAGAATCCCAGTACCAATCAAGGCAACCTGGAGATGGATCCAGAATTAAAGGGGTGTGCACTAATATTGGGTCAGGCATTCCTCATAGGAGTGTAGGGGTGTATGAAAGTTACACTGCAGTTCATATACAAAAACAAGGATAACCAATGATGCTTAGTAAAATAAAATATATAAAAATTTCAGGCAAGGGTGTTGCCAGGTTATATGTTCTGTAAAAGGTACATCGGGGCTTCTGCCTAGGGAAAGTGCACAATCCTATATGAGATGAGTAACCTATCTATTCCTTCTCTGTTGCTTGCACTGTACTGTACTTTTTTTTATCATGCCATATTTTCTCCCCGAGCAGGCACTGACCTCCCTATCTCTAGCCACCGCTCCAGCTCCACCTCCGATCCTGAAGTCTGCATGCCCAGCTGGCATATGCAGCTCTGCCTTTGAGAGGGGCACCCCCATTGCCCCCACACCAGACAAGGAACCATTACCAGCACACGCCATCCAGGCATCTTCGGCCGGTGGAGAACAGCTATCAAGCTGCCTCGGCCCATACTGCTCCATTTTTCCATTTTTTTTTTCTGTCCCCAGGGGTGCAAACGTGCAATGACATCTGGGCACATATGCTCCGACATATGTTGTGCCCCCTGTATCTGTGCCTGCTCTAGCAGTGCCCCCAATCATCACCAGGGGTCGCTACAGAGTGATGGCACCCTGGATCCCTCCCTGGGGATAGGAGAGTGGTCTATCGGACTCTCAATCCTATCCTCCCCCCGACGACCCCTGATGTCCCGGGCTCACATCTGAACCTGGGTTGCCAATGAGGTGCAAGGTGTGGCGTCCAGCGCCTCAACCCTCAGTGCCACTGGGATGGCTCACTGTACTGTATGATAGTTGGTGTGTATGTTCCCTTCAACTGAATTAGCTGTTTTATTGTGACTGTGTAATTTGCAAGCTGTAGTAAATTGTAGCAATCACCATCAGAACAAAAGGGATATTAACACTTTTTACATCTTCTGTTATAACAAATCCCAGAATCTCCTGCAGCTGGCCTTAGAACAGTATGCACCAGTGAGAGATTCAGTAGATCCTGCATTGTATGTTAGAGGTTATATAAGTTCTGATATTTTGTTTGCTGGTCCTGCCATCCTCCCTGGGCCATGTACAGTCACACAGGGATGATCTAACTGGAGATTAAACAAAAGCTTTATCATGCACTATGGGCTATTGAATCTCCACTGTTGCCTACTGTTTTGATGTAGCTGATAATGCAACCCCCCCCCCCACACACACATCACAAAGCCATTTACAACAGCTGTTTTATGACCAGTATACTTGGTGGAGTTACTTCAAAGAAACAGAACTTGATTCTGTGCTTTTTTCTTTTTTCCCCACTTTTTACTTGAAATGAATAGGAATAAAGTCTCAAGTCAAGCAAGGCAGTCAGACACAGTGGGAGGAACAGTGGGCAGAAACTTAAGAAGTAATGTGGAGTCCATTTACTCATTCTAAAAGGCAGTCAGGCACAGTGGGCAGAACAGTGGATGGCAACTTAGGAAGGAATGCAGAGTCCCTTTACTTATTCCAGAAGGTCTGCAGGGCTATTTATTTTTATTTTATTTATTTATTTATTTATTTATTCATTCTTGGATTACAATATCTCTGAACACAGACAGCTCATTTACAAAGGTTCCACGTCAGTGGTGAGGGGAGAAAAAACATACAAAGGTGTAAAAGTACAATATTTCCAAAACAGTCAAATAAAGTGAACAAATATATATGTATCTATACACAGTTTAATCATCTAATAGGAGGAAATCATAGATGAGAGGGGGAAGGTTAACGATGGAAGAAAGAAAGAAAGAAAGAAAGAAAGAAAGAAAGAAAGAAAGAAAGAAAGAAAGAAAGAAAGAAAGAAAGAAAGAAGTAACAGTAGGTCTCATCAAGCTGGTGTGTGAGGTGTAGGGACAGGGGGTGAGGTGGACGGGGAGGTAAGAAAGGTAGGAGGTGGCAGCCATAGGCCTTATCAAGCTGGTGTGGGAGGGGTAGAAATGGGGGTGAGGTGGACAGGGAGGTAAGAAAGGTAGGAAGTGGTAGCCATAGACCTTGTCAAGCTAGTGTGGGAGGGATGGGGTGGGGGTGAGGTGGATGGGGGTAGCCAGGGGCCTTGTCAAAGTGCAAAAAGGGGGGTAGCCTCAGAATTATAGAGATAACAGCAGAGATACAGGGCTACACCCACTGCATCCCTAAAAAGGGCAATACAAGACTAGTGGAGAATTACAGACCCAGACCCATGCTGTCAGTGTTGTCTGTGGTTCAGGAAAGGATCATTCACACCCAAATGACTGACTACTTAGAGCAGTACAACATAATAAGGGAACTGCAGCATGGGTTTCACCATAATCATGGAACAGACTAAGCCTTGGTGAGGTTCACAGACACTGTATATAGAGCTATGGATAAAGGACTGATGACAAGAGCAGTGTTCGTAGACCTCATAAAAAAATCATTTGACCTGGCAGACCATAGTCTATTGATTACTAAACTAAAAAAACTGGGGTTTCTGTTCCCTGTAGCTAGCTCATTTACTAACTACCTAGATAACAGGATGCAATAGGTTAAAATGGGACCATCATTGTCAAATACAAGGAGAGTCACCTAAAGGGTACCACAGGGGTCCCTACTAGGACCTCTGTTATTCTCAGTTTTCATAAATGACACCTCCAGAGTCTGCACTAATACTAGTATGCTACTTTAAGCAGATGATGTAGTACTATTTACCTAGGCAATGGAAATCTTGGTCATCGATAAAAACTTTAACTGAGAAATAAGCTCTCTGCACAGGTGGTTCAAGGAAAATAGAATGATCATTAATGTAACAGAGACACAAGCAATGTTATTGGAGTTAGACTCAAACACTAGAACTAATGATACATTATCAGTATTAACTTACTGAAGTGAACCCCTTGAGACAGTATTTAATGTTTTTAAATACCTTGGTGTTCATATAGACTCAAGCTTGACTTTTACCACCATATTAAAAACCTAACATGCAAAGTCCACCATAAACTAGGTCAGCTCTACCGCATAAACAAATTTCTGACATATAATGCCAGGCTAAATATTGCAAGACATCATTTGCTTTCCATATTAGACTATGGCTCCTTGATTGTTGATGCAGCACTTGAAGTCAGTCTTGACACTAAAAAAGTTCTATACCGTAGCATTTCAAAGTTTGTTGGTCAGCATGGTAACAGAGTACATCACTGCACAATCCTAGAAGGCTTAGGGTAGCCTACATTTGAAATGAAATCCAAATTGGCTCTGGCAAACTTGAGTTTCAAACTGTTAGACAAGAAACAGCCTGCAGGACTGGCATGCCTGCTTCAAACGGTTGCACCGAATTTCAATTCAGGATCAGCCCATAATCTTTTCCTATCAGTCCCACACATGTCTACAAGCATGGGCCAAAAATTGTTTCGTTTTTGTGCCCCCTCTATATGGAACACTATCCATGTCCCAATCAGAACACTGGCTTAACTTTGCCTCATTTTCTAAAGAAATGAAAAATCATGTCTTAACACAGAATGACTGCGTATGTCCTGTCTGAATGCCATAGTATTTTATTACTGCCTCTTTATCTATGTTCTGAGTGCCTTAATTATGTACCGTAGTACCTGTTTCATATAGTAACTAATCTGTCTGATATTTACACTGTTGTACGTTGTACTAATGTACTTGGAGTCCTACCTGTAAAAGGTGCCATTGACGCCAGTGTGTATCTTACCTGGTCATCAAAATAAAAATAAACAAATGATGCTGACACCAGTTTCATGTCCCATTACACTTTTAAAGTGCTCCTGTTTTTTTCTTGTTTCAGGTACAACACATGGACAGATATTTGTTTTATGTGGTTCTAATATGCTTAAATATAAAATGGTTCTATCTATTCTATTTAAATGTGGATTTATAGGTTTGTTACTAACTGGTGGGTGGTAATTCTCTGGGATGTGTTTCATATATGCAGAATTGCTATCTAGTAGTTAAAGATTTTCATTTTATAAAGGCATATATGGATACATTGATATCATTAGAGCAACAGAGCCTTATTTACATGGTGGTCCTGTTGCAGGGCACAGTTTCAATGTTCACAAACAATACTGACAAATAAACACTAGTTGCAGACAGAACATGTTTAAACAGTACAAGCTTAAATATTCATAAATAATATTGACAAATGAACACATACTTACAGAAAGAAACATGTTTACATAGTGCCAGCATCGAAAATATCTGGAAAGAATCATGTGTAGGCTCATTTTATGCTAGTGCAGCATATCTGTAATTTCATTAAGTGCTCAGCACACGGACACAGACAGTCTCTCATTATGCGTCCTGGGTTTATAGGTTTAAAGTTGACGGGGGTGGGGATTTCTTGGACTTTAGTTTTACACATGCAAAACTGCTGTTCTAAATGCTTAAAGCGTATGTGCGCACGCCACACACACACACACACACACACACACACACACACACACACACACTCACTCACAGTCTCCAAATATCCACAGATATGTGTTTTACATAGGTCTAACAAATATACTTTAACACACACACACATACATACACACACGTATACACACACACACACACATCTACATATTTACTCTAACTTAGCTTCAGTGAGACATTTGACGTAAGATAATTTACTACATAACATTCCATTCTATGACATTTGACCTACTCACTCGTATAGTCTCAGGGATGCATGCTTATCTTTGTCTGGCTGTATTTCTTAATTTATTGCTCCCCTAATCAGTCACACTCATGTGTAAAATGTTTCTCTCTGGGCTTTTAAAATTGAGTTTTCTAAATGAACTGCCATCTCTTCTGAAGAAGGACTCTGTGAGTTTGAAAGCTTAAGGATTTTCTGTAAATCTCTGTTGGTCCAATAAAATGTTTCAAATCACTTAGCTTGTGCATCTTGTTGTACAAGGACCAATATGGCAAAAATTTTTTTAACTGAAATAAAAATTTGCTTTTTACATGACAATTGTAACTCAAAATGGGGGAAAAATTTATCTGCCTAAGAAACTGTTACATAAATAAAAGTTTTTTGCACTTTCTTATTTTGTTCATGTTGTGTCCTGTAGTAATCCATAGGTAATTCAAAATGTAATCCAAGTAAAAACCATAAAATAAAAAAGCCATAAAATAAAACAACAGCCATAAAATACAATAAAAAAATACATCCTGTAGAAGTGACTCTTCTTGTCATAATCCATCAGATCCAGAAACGCCAACACCCAAAGAAGAAAGAAGACACCGACTGAAGAAAAGAACCCCTGCCAAACACCAGCTTTCCATCCCAACCATTGGTAAAACTCCAACCCAGTACAACTCTACCACGTGACTCCAAGTCCAATGAAGATTCAAAGAAACCTTCTATGAACATGCCGAATTCACAGAAGATACCTAGATCTTTCACTGAATATGGTCCCACTCTCCTCAAAGATGCCTTCCTCCACTCCATGCCAATGACCAGCACTGCTCCCTGACTGCAGCTCCCCTGAAGATGGCTCCATCCCCAATGACTCTCTGGTCCTTGCACTCCAAAGTAGGCTGCACCCACCACAAACCAACTTCAGATACATGCGGACACCTTCTACCTTAATGCCACACAGCCAACTGACTCAGAAACTGTGCCATCACACTAAGCCCCACCCGCTGACATCACCAAAACTCAACATCCTATCAGAGTGCATGCACCTCCCAATCACAGCTGACAGCAACATGCAACAGCCAACCAATCAGAAACATGCTTCCATACAACCAGTCAATCAGAAACCACACACACAAACCCATTCATAAAACAAGCATTTGTCAATGCTGAATGTTGGCTTGCTGGCACTGGCATTGGTAGTGCAGGTGTTAGAGAGATGCATAATAGGATTGGCAGTGAAGTAGGGAAGTGATGCCGACCCCAGCTCCACCATGCAGAGAGAGACAGGCATTTGGGTGTGCCTTTGGGTCATTGGCCATAATGCACATGCCATTTCACCCTACCCTACCCCGCAGAGACCGACAAGTGCCACAATGTGCCTTGGGCTCCTCGAGCCTTACGCTCACCCCATTCCATGAGGAAATATACTGACATGGGTACAGTATAGGAGAATGGGGTGAATGCTGGGGTAGAAGAGTCCAAAGCACACCTCAACGCCTGTGTGGCTGCAGGGTGGGGGTGGAATGATGTGAGCATTACACCCAACAATGCCAAGTCACACCCCTGACACCTGTCAGTCTGTTCACGGTGGGGCATTATGGGTGAAAACCCTAATGCCCAGGGCATTTGTTGGTATTTTCACTCCAAATTTTCAACATGGGCCATTTGTGATCTCACCTCATGAGCAGTGGCACTATGAGTTTGTTTGCTGAAAGGTGATTTTGCACCGTGAGTGTGTATTTTGGTGCCACAGGTACGAAAACACACTTTAGGCAGGATGTGAAATATGACAGCTGCACTGTGCATGAGGACGTGTAAAAAAATGGCATTGTTGAAAATCTGGAGTGAAAACATAACAAATTGGTGACATCACAAGCATGCGTAGAAACTGTGCAATGCACACCCGTAATGCAATTATTTTGAGGATTTGTTTAACCAAATCTTCAGTATAGGCATTTTGGTAACTCCAGTCATGAACAGTGTCACTGTGATTTTGTTAATCTGGCCCAAACATTGATTTCCCACAGCGACGACGCCATTGTGTGACACATGCAAAAACACATTTTGGGCAGGATGTGAAAAATGACAGCTGTACTATTCATAAAGAGGGGTACAAAAATGACAATGGTGAAAATCTGGAGTGAAAATATAGGAAATTGGTGATGTCACGCACGTGTATAGAAACTGCGCAATGCATGCCCGTAACGCAATTATTTTGGGTACTTTTTTTACCAAATTTTCAACATAGGCATTTTAGTTCCTCCACTCATGCATAGTGTCACTGAGATTTTGCTAATGTGTCCTGAACATTGATTTCACACAGTGACCATGCCATTGTGTGCCACATGCACAAAAACACATTTTGGGCAGGATGTGAAAAGTGACAGCTGTACTGTTCATGAGGAGGTGGGAAAAAAGGGCAATGTTGAAAATCTGAAGTGAAAATATTAAAAATGATCAAAGGTACAAGCATGCATTGAAACTGCACAACCACACTCGTAACACAGTCATTTTATGGAATTTTTTCCACCAAATTTGCAAGATAAGGTTTTTGGGACCCCACCTCATGAACAATGGCATTGTCATTCAGTTAATCAGACCCAAAAGGTGATTTTGCACAGTGACTGAGAAATTACCTTTTGGGGCTGAGTAATGAGATAACAGTACATGTGTTCATGAAGTGGGGTCCCAAGCACCCCATATTGAAAACACGGAGGCAAAATTCTCAAAAATGGCTGAGATACACACCTAAGTTGAAAAAAAAACCTATTTATGCCATTATACAGCTTACCGGCATTTCTTGAGTTCGTGGTCGGCTTTGAAGAGTGCAGACGTGTTCCCGGTCCACCGAAGATCATCGCACTGAGCTCCGGAGGTAAGTGTGGGGTCGGGGTGGGGAGGTGGGTGCACAGAGGGTGGGCGAGGGTTAGGCCGGGGTGTCACAGACAGCACGGGACCATTATTTTCCTTCAGGTACTTAAAAAAAAAGAACACTGGACAGTTTTCTTTTTTACAGGTGTGTAAAACTGTTCTGCACACTGAGGTTGGCTCCCAGTGTGCCCCATGACTTTGGGGGAGGTGATGTTGGCCACACTGGGGTGGGCTCCCAGTGTGGCACAGAATGGGGACGGGTTGGAACATGCAAATGACGGTCACCTTTGATTTCAGGAAGGCACACTGGGGTGGGCTCCCAGTGTGCCACACAGTCTAGGGGGGGTTATTTATCATGCCGACAGGGGAATTGGGCACCCCTGAAGTCGGCATTGTGTGGCAGGTGGTGGCAGTTGCCACCATGTTTATTGAAATACTTCACCAGGAAAGGCACGTGGGGAGGCGTGTTGTGCTGCTGCATGATGAGCTTGTCTCCCACTGCAGCGGCACTTTCCTTACATGTCATGACCACTTAGTATATTTTGTGTGTTAGTGCTTGCATGCTGGCTTATTGGGGAATGAGGGATGCACCTACTAAAGTGTGCCCTGCATTTGCCCACACGGACGCACCTCCGAAATCTGCTACTACCGCAAGATGTTGGCTGTTACACAGGCTCAAGCTAACATAAAAACAGCAACTTCGGCAGAAGAAAAAGTCAAATTCCCCCCCAAAAAAACACAACTAAAAAAATGACCAAACCAACTACAGAAACAAACCCCACACAACAGCCAGCCCTATTGCATAAATCAAATATGTGATGGTTGACTGTTGAATAACCCATTTATCTGAACTCACTTGAGTGATGTCAGGAACCAGCACTCATGGCTCCGCTACTCTCTGCCACCTGTGAGGTTCCCCAAGGTCACTCTCAGCTTGTTCAGATAAATGGATTTTTCAACAGCTAGCCATCACATATCCCTTATTTATACAACCCCAGTGGTGATAACTTTTCCTTGATAAATTTATCATGCTATTTAACCTTCAGATAAGCATTAGTCTAGTGATTAGATATGTCAAAATCACTTTTCTTGACCTTGCCACAGAACCAAATCAATTAGACAGCAGTTATCATAATGCTGATGATATCATAATAGGTGGAAGCACCAAGTTTTCCCATCAGTGAAAATGCCGACCTCCCCCACAGTGATGGCACAATACTGATGCAGGTATTGTGCCACCTCCTGAATTGGTGTTTTATGTGGGGGGCTGTACCACCCCCCGGACTCTAGGATTCCAGCTCCAGGTCAGAGTTGGTCCAGGGAGAGGGCGGAACACTGGGGGAAGGTGAAACACGGAAAAAGGACCATTACCACGACTGTTGCCGAAATGGTCTTTTTCCATGTTTCTCCATCAGGGTGTCAACAAAAAGGGGTGATACATAATAGGCCTACTCAGCAGTGAAGCCAGAAGTTCAAATCACAGAAAAACAAAGAAATCTACACACAAATAGGTGATTTAAATAGTTATGTGTTCAAGAGCATGTTGCACTTCAGCATGTGTTTTCATAACTAAGATGTTTCCACTGTTACAGTTTACTAGAGAATACATTTTTTTTTTCATTTTCAGTGATTCTTTTCAAGGTTTACAGCACATCCTTGTAGACCATCAAAAAAGTATGTACAAAAAGCTTTTAAAACATGTGCCTCTCCACTGCTAACCATGCGATGCCTTGGTTTATGACATCATAGAGTTCATCATGACAATAGAATGTGATATCACAAACAGCAATTGCGTGGTTAGCAGGATAGAGTCAGATACATTTTGAAAGACTCAGCAAAATAATTGCAGCATTATCTACAACATTTAGTAGACCAACAGCAGAGGAAAGTTAAAAACAATAACAAAGAACTAAAAAATAAAGCTTAAGCTTTTTATTATAACAGAGTTGCTCTTTAATCTGACATTGTATAAATTGAATGTACAATTGCCTGGCTCGAAATACACAATTAGGAGATTCTAGAATGCTGGTAGCAGCAGAGTGTCTGTGTTTGTGTGGAGCTCCCATAGCTAATTGAACATTTTCTATATTTTTTCTAATTTTTAAATAATTTCGTGTACAGCTTGTAGATTGAGAAGGAGGGTATTGTTGCCTACAGTAAGGTGTGGGATTTGTGTGTTTCATGTTGGCTGGGAATAGGATAAGCAGCATGTTTGTTCTGTGGTGAAGCACATCTTGTGTAGGTTTCATTTTTTTATATACAGTAGTTATGCAGTTTGTTTGTGATTTTTGTGGAGTTGTCCTTGTCACCAGTATTAACTGACTTGTGGCTGTGAGGCCTGTTGATTTTGTGGCACTGGGACGTTGTATGTCACTGATGGGCTTTCTGGGCTGATGATTTCTTGTTTTAAAAAAGGCATTTATTGAAAATAATTTTGAGCTAGAGTCAAGCTGTTGCTAAGAACCAGTTTGTCCTGGCATAGTGTTCTAGTTCTGACAGATCATCTGAAGTAGCAGCCCACTGGGTTGTAGAATATTGAGATTTGCTGTTACAGTTGGATGGTAAAAGAGAAATAGAAATTGATATATTTTTGAATTTTATAGTTATGTATAACTGGAGGCTAGGAGAAGCTGGGCTGGGAGGATGTGGGAGGATAGCTACATGTATGGGAAGCAGGAGAGTGGTAAACTGCAATAATTGTAGGGAAGCAGTCCTTCTGGGGGTGATGTAGAGTAAAGGGGGCTGTCCAGTGTGTTAGAGCCTGGAGCAGCTAAGGGCTGAAATAAGACTGCTGAGATGGGAGTGTGGGAGGATGTTGTGGGAAGTTAGTGGAGCAGAGCAGTGGAGGGAAAGACAGAGGGGTGGTGCCCAGGTTAGTGAGGGCATCAGGCAGGAGATGGGAGTGGGTAGGACCACCCAGTATACAGGAGTATCTTTTCCTCAGAGGACCAGGGATCCAAGGGTGGAGGAATGGCTAGTGATAAAAGGAAGGGGTGGAAATGTGAGTGTAGCATCGGGGTGAGAACTTCTGAAGGGGTGTCTTTGTTGAATGGATTTGCACCACAATCTGAAAGGAGGGAAGGGGCAGCAGGAAGTGAGGTAGGAGGTCAGGTTGAGCCAGGGCTGAGAGTAGGAGTACAAAGGAGGAAAGAGGGAACTAGTCAGGGTGGGCAGGGAAGAAAAAGCAGGCAAAACAGAGTGAAGAATGGGGGGAGGTAGAGAAAAGAAAAAGAAGAGGGGAGGGAAATGTGGAAGCAGATAAAGATAGTCAGAAGGGATGGAGCAGAGTGGGAGATGGAAAAACAGTTGAGGGGATAAATAGTGGATGCAGAGATAAGTTCACTAGGGTGCAGGGGGAGACATTAGGTGGTGGAGCAGCTAGTACTGAAGGTAAGAAAGGAAGGAGGGGAGCATGGGTGCAGGGGATGGAAGGATGGCAGTCATAGCAGACTCCATAATCATACGGGACTCCATAATTAAGGGTATTCACTGGGGAAGGAAAGGGGACCCAAATGCAAGCAGGAGGGTAGTTTGTATGCCAGGGATGACATTGGGGAATGTGGGCCCAAGAATAAGGGAAATAATAATGGAGGTTGGAGAAAACCCAATTTAGTTATACACGTGAGAACCAACGACTTAGCTGGGGAGGAAGTTGAGGTAGTGCAAAGTAGGTTCAGAGATTAGGGAAGATCTGCAGGGAGGAACCAAGTTTCCTGGCCATCTCAGAGTTGATACCAGTACCAAGGCCAGGCACAGCGAAGAAAAGAAGAATAGAGGATTTTAATGGCTGACTGAGGAAATGGTGTAGGGAGGAGATATTCATCTGTATTGGGGACTGAGAGGAGACCTGGTCAAACAAAGCATTGTTTTTACCAGACAGGCTACACCTCAGTAGGGAGGGTTTTAGGGTACTCAGGGACACTCTGGGGAATACATAACCACTACACTTAATTTAAACTACTAAGGGGGTGGCCACAGGTGTGCAGGCCCAAAGACTCCAAGTGAGGAGGTCAATGATCCACCCACAGAAGAGGTCTGGAAGAAGGAGGTGGAAAGGGTGAGAAAACAGAAAAGGATGAAGGGGTGAGGAACACATAAGAAGGGTAGGTGGGGATGCACACAAGGGAGAAATGTAAAGAGAAGAAGAGAAGAATAGAAGGAAGGGAAGTAAAGTCAAATTCTAGGTGCAGGGTGGTGTCTTTGAACACACAGAGTCTTGGCAACAAGATGGATGACCTGCAGGCACTATTAGCAGACAGGAGGGTGAACATAGTGGCAGTAACTGAGACTTGGGCAACACCACACCATGACTGTGACCTTGCGATCCCAGGGTTCAAACTATACAGGATGGACTGGGTAGTTGAGAAGGGGAGAGGAGTGTCAGTTTACATCGGGGGGGATAACTTGCATGAGGGTGGAGTCAGAGGAAGGGAAGATGGAGGCATTATGGGTTCAGTTACAGACCAATAGAGGGAGAAAGGTGAGATTGGGGGTGGTTTACAGACCACCCAACCAGGATGAGGAGAGGGACAGGGAACTGAGCTTGCAAATATTGGAAGCTGCGGAGAAAGGAGAGGTGGTAATTGTGGGGGACTTCAACTTGCCCAAAGTGGACTGGAGCATACCATCCACAACATGTGCTAGGAGTCAGGTGATCCTGGAAGGACTGCAGAATGGGTTCCTGACTCAGGGTGTCACAGAACCAACAAGAGCAGATTCTAGATCTGGGTCTCAAAAATTGGGGATCATGTACAGGAAATAATGGTCAGGGAGCCCCTGGGTGGGTTTGACCATTGCACAGTGTGGTTCCAGTTGGAAATGGGCAGGGAAAGCATCCCAACTAAGACCAGAATCTTCAATTATAGGAGGGCGGACTTCAGGAAGATGGGTGAAGTACTAAGGAGCCACCTGGCAGGCACCAGAGCAGATATTGGGGTGGCCCAAAGGTGGTTCATCATTAAGGAAGCAATACTGGTTGCCACAGAGAAGTGTGTTAGGCTCAGTAGTGAAGAACACAAGGGCCAAAGTGTCCAGCTGGTTCAGTTCTGGGGTCATTCAGGTAGTAAGGGAAAAGTGGTTAACCAATAGAGAATTCAGGAAGACCAGTTATATAAATAAGAAAAGGGACAAGAAGGATGGGATTGTTAGGCTTAAGAAAGGGGAGGAGTGGGTGGAGGATAATGGGGGAAAAACAGAGATACTAAATGAATACTTTTGTTCTGTCTTCACCAGGGAGAAGGACAGACCAATGCCTTCAGGAGGGAGAAAAGGAGCAGGGGGGAGGGGAACAGAGATGTAGTGATAGAGGAGGATAGAGTGAGGGAAGGGTTGCTAGCATTGAAGATGGACAAATCACCAGGCCAGGACAGAGTACATCCAAGGGCACTAAGGGAACTGACTGAGGAGCTGGCAGGGCCACTGGTAGGCTTATTTAATAGTTCATTGGAGTTGGGCATGGTACCGCAGGAATGGAGAATAGCACATGTGGTGCCCCTCCACAAAAGCGGTCTCAAGGATGACCCAGGTAATTACAAACCAGTCAGCCTGACCTCGATCATGTGCAAGCTCATGGAGACCATACTTAAGGAAAGGTTGGTAGAATATGTAGAGGAGCATGGTCTCCAGTATGCAATGCAGCACAGGTTCATGGGGTGGGTGTTGTGTCAAATGAATCTGATTGACTTATTTGACTGGGTCACTAAGACAGTAGACAGGGGCAAGTGGTAGACATCCTCTATCTGGATTTCAGCAAGGCCTTTGACTCTGTGCCCCACAAAAGGTTGATCAGGAAGTTGGCAGATCTCAGGGTTGGGAATAAGATGTCCAGATGGGTGGAAAACTGGCTGAAGGACTGAACCAAGAAGTAGTTGTGGGGGGAGAGTTATCTGGCACCAGAGAGGTCACCAGTGGGATCCCACAGGGCTCAGTGCTGGGGCCAGTGTTGTTCAGTGTCTTCATCAATGACACTGTGGATGACATTATGGGCAAAATGTGCCTATTCACAGATGACACTAAGCTCTATGGAAGAATGGGCACTGCTGAAGGGATACAGGACCTACAGAATGATCTGGAAAAGCTGGAGAGGTGGTCTGGGATCTGGCAGCTTGGCTTCAATGCCAAGAAATGCAAAGTTATACACATTGGAGCCAAGAATCTCAGGCTAGAGTACTACCTGAGTGAAGTCCAGGTATCTACATCAGAGGAGAAGAAGGACCTTGGAGTGATGATCACTAGTGACCTGAAGCACGCCACACAGTGCAAGAAAGCAGCAGCAAGTGCAAACAAGATGCTGGGATGCATAGCTAGGGGGCTCATTAGTAGCAGAGAGGAGGTTATACTGCCCTTGTACAGGTCACTGGTGAGGTCACATATAGAGTATGCAGTTCAGTACTGGTGCCCACATGTCAAAAAAGGATATCAACCTGCTAGAATAGGTCCAGATGAGGGCTACAAAGATGGCAGTGGATCAGCAGGTTAAGTCGTAGGAAGAGAGGTTGAGGGTACTGAACATGTACTCCCTGGAGGAAAGGAGAGAGAGAGAGAGAGGGGACATGATTGAGACCTTCAAGTACTTGAAAGGGATAAGTAAGGTGGACAAGGAGGGCCTCTTTAAGCTGAGTGACAACCATAGCACGAGGGGGTACAGTCTTAAGCTGGAGGGGGGGAGGTTTAGGAGGGAGGGAGGTCAGGAAGCACTTCTTCACAGAGAGGGTGGTGGACACTTGGAATGCACTGTCAGACAAGGTGGTCTTGTTGAAGACAGTCGACAGCTTCAAGAGAGGCTGGGACAGGCATAGGAGGGAAGGTAAGGAACATGTGTAGGAAGGATGGGAGAACGGGAGGCAGGGACAGTAGCTCAAGCTGTGGACCCTGCAATACGAGCAGACCAGATAGACCAAATGGCCTTCTTCTGCTGGCTTCTTTGTATGTTCGTATGTCTCCACTTGTGAGGGGACACGGCTTTTTGTAACTCACTTATGGTTTTGCCACTCATGAGTTATGATCTTGCCCCCTCATACTATATGTGGAGATGAATTGCATATTTTGAGTAAAACCATTGTGTATCCCATATATATATATATATATATATATATATATATATATAAAATCTTGTACTGCCGCAGTCACACCAGTATAGTTAGGGTTCAGTAAGCAATTTAATGTTAAACCCCACATTTTGAACCTTAATAACTTTGCAACCATTTGAGGGATTTGCACGAAATTTGGAATGCACAGTTTTGTATGGTAGATCTCTTGATTTGCCAAGTTGTGTTTTGGTTGGACTTGCAGTTTACGTGCAGCAAACCACTGAAAAATGCATTTTTCGCTTTTTTGGCACTTTTTTGCCCATGCTTGCCCATCATGCTGCAGCCACACCATTTGGTATTTTGGTCTGACATTTTCAGAGTTGAAAGAGGATTGGTCAAAGAACAATCCAGCATTAGTTCTGTGAAAAAATATGAATCCATTCCAAAGTTATTTAATTATGAAGTTTTGGGTTCTGAGCATGCTCAGTTCATTCCAAGATTGCTATGTATGTTTTGTGAAAGGGGATTGGGATTGAGATCAAGGATTTTGTCAGCTCATGAATGGAGAGTTATAAAATCCCCATTTGTGAGAAAAAATTCTTCATTTGCGAGCTGCCATTTTGTTTTCATTTCCCCCCCCCAAACAAAATGTAGTATCTTGCTCCATGAGTGACTTCCTGTTGACATAAGGCATGGGTTTTGTTCAGGATGATGCCCTCTACAAATCTACACCTTTGGTTTCCTTTGTTTTGGCCAGAAAATGGCCATTTTTAATTTAAAAATTCTTCATTCGTGACTCGGTTCCGATTCTCGTTCCCAAGGTGACAAAATGCCCGTTCATGAGACGATCCCCTTTCGCGAGGTATCAAAATCCTTGATCATGACTTAGGGACCAGATGGCCATTCTCGCAAACAAAGATTGGCTCACGAATGGGGATTTTGTCAGGTCACAAAAGGGGATTGGCTCGTGGATGGGGATTTTGTCAGCTCGCGAAAGGGGATTGGGTTTTTGAATCCCTTTCATGAGCTGACAAAATCCCTTTCATTATCTGACAAAATCTCCATTTGCGAGCCAATCCCTTTCGTGAGCTTACAAAATCCTTGATCGTCATTTCACGACCAGATGGCCATTCTCGTGAACCAGGATTGGCTCACGAATGGGGATTATGAAAGCTCGCAAAAGGGGATCGGCTCGTGAATGGGGATTTTGTCAGCTCACAAAAGAGGACTGTTTTTTTAATTCCTCATTCGCGAGCTGTCAAAATACCCATTTGCGAGCTGTCAAAATCCCTGTTTGTGAGCCAATCCCCTTTCGTGCACTGACAAAATCCCCTTTTGCAACTTGGGAACCAGATGGCCAAAATCTGACGATCAAGGATTACTCATGAACAAGGATTTTGACAGTTCGCGAATGGGGATGATTGACCTCGTGAATAGGGATTTTGATACCTCATGAACTAGGATTTTAAAAACTGCCACTGCACTGTAAATAAATGGTTTGGTCTTTTGGCTTGAAATTTGCAGGGTATAAAGCGGATATCCCAGAGATGTGAATTATGCTATTTAGGTGTTAAAAAGTTAATCGGTTACAAAGATATGCCATTACAAATTTGAGATTTTTCCTGTAGGATAACATTGCAACGCCAGTAACAACTTTCACTGCCAGTATCTCGAACATGATGCAAGATACAGAATTTCCGCTAACCGAAGCTTTGTCCACCTTTAGTTGGACTAAGCACACGTGGAGGTTTTGAAGTCATGATTACAACTGCAGTGGAATTATTTTCATAGGTTGTACATATACTGAGATATTGGCAAATTAGTGTTACAAGGGTTCCTTTTCAGACCTATAAGGCTACTGTATGGCTTCATTGTTATGTGTAAGTGTGGGCCCATGCTCCCACAGATGCATATCATTAAGTACAAATGGGCAGTTTGGGCCTCAAGCTCCCACCAATACATACTATTTACTAGTTATATTACACTCTTTCAAAAAGTAAAGAAATTCATTCCAAAAACATTGTTAATGCATCAATTAGGGTTAAAGCGGCAAAAGTGGAGAAATGAGATGTTAAGGTTGAGCTCCTAACCCCTCTCCCCAACTCCCACCCCCCATCTTCCACACACCAACAGACACTGGGGTGTGCCATGGGGGTGTAAGCCTAACCTCACCCCATTCTCCTTTACTGTAGCATGTCAACCTGTTTACACATGGAATGGGGTGAGAGTTGGGCCTGATGACCCATGGCACACCCCAGTGACTGTTGGTGTGGATGATGAGGGTGGTGGAAGGGTTAGGGACTCAACCCAACATTTCATTTCCCCACTTTTGTTGCTTTAACCCTAACTGATGCAATGTGTATGTATATATATATATATATATATATATATATGTCTTTATGCAATAGGTGTGGGACCAAAATCCGTTACATAAAACCATTTATTTCCACATATGTGGGATAAATCTCAGCAACCAAGATTTATCCCACATATGTGGGATAAATGCAAGCTGTCAATCATGCCCCCCCTTGCCAGCACTACTTCCAGCTTTCCACACAGTAACAGCCTTAGCCTAGTTAAGTTCACTCTGGAACCAAGTTTCACGACTTCACAAAAAAAGCAAAAACAGTGTCTGCATCATCCGACTTGTCTCTCTTACTACTTTCCCCAAAGTCCAATATTGTTGTTCCTTATTTTTTTATATACCTTTCTTTCTTCTCACCTCTCACTGACTCTCCTCACTGGAGCACCATACAGTATGATCCCGCTCTGTCAGCCCCGATAGTCCTCAGTAATAACAAACACACAATGATAACACTGATGCTGTTCCTTTACTTCCAGCCTGGATAGACCCCTCACACACTGGTTTCTTCAAGCCCCATCCTCTGGTCCTAGTGCTTCCAATTAGGCCTAATCCTCCACAACCTTCACCAAGGGCCATGCCACGACCTTCCCCCTCAAACGCACCTCGCTGACTGAACTACATCAGTGCCACAAATGTAAACCCTACCTCAAAACCTAACAACACACTGTCCGACCAATAAAAGTACAGTTCCCACACTCCATCCATCCAGTCACATACTACATCTGTCACCATTCCCAAGAAACCAGCCAATCACAACCTGCACACTACCTAAGAGCTAAAAAAGTAAAACTCTGCAACACAAGGCAACCGCATTACAAAAAGTCCATTAAAAAAAATTATAAATGCTTTAAAAATGTTAAAAACACAAAAATAGCATATTGCATAAATCGGACATGCGATGATGTGTTGTTGGATACATAATTTATTTGAATGGGCAGCTCATGACCTTGGGACCTCACTCTTGGCTCCGCCACTCATGAGGTCAACTGAGATCATGAGCTGCCCATTCGATAAATCATGTATCCAACAACACATCATTGCTTATCATATATATATTCATTGCAAAAAACTCTGTTAATGCATCAGTTAGGGTTAATAGTACAGCGACAAAAGTTTGGAAATGTGCTGTTAGGGTTCAAAACCCTAACTCTGCATTCTCTCCTGACACACACACACACACACACACACACATGCAAGCAGGGGAAGGGCCAAGGCAACACAACCAATCAGAGCCAACCAGCATCAGGTAACAGAAGTAACATACAACTCTCTAAATGTCCTGCAAGATACATCCATCATCATGGGTCACCAACTGTATGAGTTCTGCTGCCATCATACTGCCTTGGGGGTAGACACACATGCTTGGCAACCATGGATGATGCCCCACAGTAAGCATTTGTGTGTTACAAACAGCAGTAACAAGATTTAAGCAGATGTCTATGTTTCAATAGTGAAGAAGTGATGTAACAAACAGTATGTTATCCACAGATAGTTTCTTGGAAATGAGAGTTAGTATAAGCCTACCAACAGTCATTGTATGTTTGCATTTATTTTTCTGGTAGAGTGAGTCGGTCCTAATAACAAATGGTACTAATAATAAAAGTAATTATTTGTAGTATAGTTTACAAGTAACATGTGAAAGCAACAGTTGTAACGTCCAAAGCTAACAATAACATGCTGCTAATGAGTATTTCCAGGTAACGCAGCCATATAACAACATGTGATGGTGCTAGTTTCATACTTGAGCAGTATCTTAAAAGTAGTATGTGTCATCTCTATCTGTTCTGCTACCACACGCCCATGTGATAGCCTGCAGCAATTCAATTATTGAATAGTGACACATGAAAGTCAGTATTTTGAAAATGTGTACAGACTAAGTCTCATTGCATGAAGAAGATATGCCAGCAATAATGTGTCATCATACTGTGTTGGCAGTATAGAGTCAATGATACCATATTTTTTTTTTGATTACATAGTGTTATGTGAAATAAGTACAGTGTTGTGATTATTGTAGTTACAGATGTGATGGAGTGGTAAGGTGTCTTACAATCTTGCATGTGTCTTGCATGTGTGTGTGTGGGGGGATGCAGAGTTAGGGTTTTGAACCCTAACAGCTCATTTCCAAACTTTTGTTGCTGTACTATTAACCCTAACTGATGCATTAACTGAGTTTTTTGCAATTAATTTCCCTTCTTTTTGAGGAAGTATAATGTTTGTGATGTGTATTAGTGGGAGCGTGGGCCCTTGGACCCTGCACTCCCTTCACATTGTCCATTTGTTGGCACAATGGTATGCACATATGGGAGTGTGTGCCCTCTGGGCCCTGTGCTCTCACTTATACATAACTACGGAGCCATACAGCAGCCCTATAGGGCAAGGAACCCTTGTAAGCTAATTTGCTAATATCTCAGCAACCGTAGCAGCTAGGAAAAAAATTCCAGTGCTGGTGTAATCATGACAGTGAGTACTTCATGAAATATATTTGACTGAATCTGTATCTTGCATCGTTTCTGAGATATGGGCACTGAAATGCACTATAAAGGCACCCTTGAAACCCTTGAGACATGGTTTTACCAATATCATTTTAAGTGTAGCAAGTAGGAAAAAAATTCCACTGCAGATGTCATCTATGATTTCCAAACTTGTTTCTGCAGAAGCAAAAACTGCGTATCTCACTTAATTTTCAAGATACAGGCACCAAAAGGCATCACGGGCGCCGCAATGTTATCCTATGGAAATGTTCTCAAATTTGGAAAGCTGTGACTTTTTCTCCTTGAATGTTTTGCCATCAAACCACCAAAAGGCACATCTGTGTGACCAGGGTTTGCCACCCTGCAAATTTCAGCCCAAAAGACCCAACCGTTTTTTTGCAGGAGGATGGCAAAGATTTGAAGTTTTTAAAAAAAAAATACTTTCGCAAATCATGAAAGTTTCACAAAATGTATCACAAAACTTTCACATTTGTGAAAGTATTTCAGTCCTTACTTTCATGATTTGTGAAAGTATTTTTTCCCTGATGTTTAAAAAGGCACGTCTGGGGTTTTTTACCCCCCAAAAAAGATAGGGTTGGCATCCTCAGGACCCGAATAGGTAAACCCAACAGTCAGTGTTTACCTAGGGGGTCCAAAATTTAAATGCCAGGCATTTTTCTCTCTCACTAACTGAAAACAAGATGGCTGAATCACAAAAGTAAAAGGGCCATTTGTGAAAGTAAATGTGCATTTGCAAAACTTTTGTGATGCACAGATATTTTTCCCCCATTGACTATAATGGGAAATTTGTTTTTTGAATAACTTTTGAACGGTTTAATATTTTACACCAAATCTTAGAAAGACACATTGGTGACCCAGGCTGCATCTTCCCAGAAGAGTTTGGACAGAACAGACAAATCATGCAGGCTGTGGGCGCGAGCAAAAAATTTGCAAAAATCCATTTTTTTTAGTTTTTTGGCATTCTGTAGCTCTGCAACTGTACATCCAACCACAATGCAACTTGCCAGATCCAGAGATCTGTTGTACCAGACCATGCATGCAAAATTTCAGGCACATCTGTCATACAGTGGCAAAGTTATTAAGGTGCAAAATTTGAGGTTTAACATTAAAGTGCTTACTCAACCCTAACTATACTGGCACTACTGTGCCATCATAATATATATATATATATATATATATATATATATATATATATATGTATACCTATATAGATATACCACAAAAAACTTTGTTAATACATCAGTTAGGGTTAAAGTGAAAAGTTAAGTATGGAAATGAGGCATTAGGGCTGAGCCCCTAACTCCCCCATCCTACCACCCCACCCGCATCCTCCACACACCAACAGACATCTGGGTGTGCCATGGGGTCATTAGGCCTAACTCTCACCCCAGTCTCCTATACTGTACCATGTCAGCCTGTTTATACATGGAATGGGGTGAAAGTTGGGCCTAACGACCCCATGACACACTGTGATGAATGTTAGTGTATGGAGAATGGGTGATGGGATGGTAGGGTGGGGAGTTAGGGGCTGAACCCTAATGCCTCATTTCCATATTTTGTGTATAAATCTATATATATATTCATTGCAAACAAACTCCATTAAGGCATCAGTTAGGGTTCCTATTACAGCGACAAAAGTATGGAAATTCAGCATTAAAGTTCCCAACCCTACCACCTTACCCCCCACCCTCCACACACCAACAGCCATCGATCGGGGTGTTCCTTGTGGTCATTGGCCCTAACTTTCCCCCCATTCCATGTGTAAACAAGCAGACATGGTACAGTACAGGAGAATGGGGTGAGAGTTAGGCCCGATGACCCCAAGGCAAACCCTGATGGCTGTTGGTATGTGGAAGGTGGGGGGGTGGGGTGGTAGGGTTGGGAACTCTAACTCCAAATTTCCATACTTTAGTCACTGAAATAGGAACCCTAACTGATGCATTAATGAAGTTTTTTGCAATGACTTTCCCTTCTTTTTGAGATAGTTTAATAGTATCTGTATTTTACTGTGGGAGTGCAGGGTCAATCCCTCCGTAGATGTGCATATGTATCTAGGTGTGGAAGTGCAGGACTGCCTGGGCCCTGCACTTCCATGTGTCAAACAGCAGTGACCAAATTGTCAGCATAGCCATCTTATTACCCCACCTCATGTGACCCGGTACAGAGAAACTGTGAAATGCATGGCAAAATGTAATTATGCATAACTGCAATGCCATTCTGCAGTACAGGTACAAAATTATATTTTGTGCAGGATGTGAAAAATGAAAGCTATACTGTTCATGGGGTGGTGTGAAAAAATGGCTATGCTGAAAATTAGGTGTCAAAAGATCAAAAAATAGCAAAGTTATTCATGTGCATAGAATAAATTCAATGACAAACGTAACTCGGGCATTTTCAGTATTCTTTTCACCAAATTTTAAACATGTCCTTTTGGGGACCCCACCTCATGAACAGCAGCACTGTCATTTCATTAATCTGTCCCAAAAGTTGATTTCACACAGCAACCTCGCCATTTAGTGCTACAGGTGCGGAAACATGTTTTGAGCAAGATGTGAAAAATGGCAGCTGTACTGTTCATGAGGAGGTGTGAAAAAATGCAAATGTTGAAAATCTGGAGCGAAAATATTAAAAATTGGTGAAGCTATGAGCATGCATAGAAACTGTGCAACACACACTTGTAATGGACATTTTTCAACATTTGTGCACCAAATTTTCAACATGGGCTTTTTGGGACCATCCCTCAAGAATACTGACACTGTTATTTCATTAATCAGTCTCAAAAGGTGATTCCGTGCAGTGACTGCGAAATCACCTTATGAGTCTGATTAACAAGATGACAGTGACTATGTTCATGAGATGGGGTCCCAAAAAGCCTATGTTGAAAATTTGGTGAAAAACTGTTGAAAAATGCCCAAGATAGCAACCTAAGTTCAAAACACCATAGACTGCCATTATACGGTACTTACCATGATTCTTCAGTTCGTGGTTCGGCTTTGAAGAGTGTAGATGTGTCCTGGTCCACAGAAGATGACAGCACCCGACCTCCGGAGGTAAGTATGGGGTAAGTGGGGGTGCGGGGAGGTGGGTGCACAGAGGGAGGGGGATGGGGAGACAACGAGGGGCCATTTTCTTTTTTCACAGGATCAAAAAAAAGACATTGGGGGACTGTTTTCTTTGTTGTAGGTACAGAACCAAAAAAACATTTTGTAACACTTGGGGTGGACTCCCCAATGTTACTCATTATTGGTGGCTGTTGGGGGTATAATATAACTGGGGATACTGGGAGTGGGAATGGGCTACCCAGTGTCCCTCCTTTGACGGGGTCAACTGCTGACATGGGGATTGGGAACTCCATTGTTGGTAAACATGTGGGGGAGTTTTGTTCTGCTGGGGGACACTGGGAGTGGGCTCCCCAGTTTCCCATACTGGTGTGTGGACATCTAGTGCTGACATCGGGATTGGGCATCCCTATGTCGGAATAGACAGTTCTTTTTGGCATTTTCATGATACGAAGTAGGATCTTACTTCGTATCTCATCATACAAAGTAAGATCCTACATCGTATTATGTGGATACCAATGAAGAACTGAAATATAAATTTAAAACATTTTTTAGAAATTTGTACAAGCAGTAAAGTGCAGAATACACTTAGGGGGTCACAATAAGCAAGCTACATGTGTGGTTCCTCCCCAGAATATCATTTTGGAAGGTTTCAAATTTGAATTGCAGGCAAAATTGTAAACAAGATGGCAGCCATACGAAGTAGGAATTTTTCCATGCAAACCAGGATTCCTACTTCATTTCATGCAGCTATATTGACGTGCCTACCGAGCATGCTCAGAAACAATTTTCTCAAATTTTTTAACTGCAATAACTTAAAAATGGCTTATTATTTTTTCACCAGACTAGCAAAAGGCACATCTGTGTGATAGTCCCTTTCTGCCCTGAAAATTTCATACCAAAAAACCAAGCCATTTGGGTTGTAGGTAAGTTCAAAGAAAAATCACAGCAAAGTCAATGGGTGAGAACATGTTTTTTTCACGTCTACATAACTCAGAGACTGTACATCCAACTGGAATGTAACTTGCCAAACCAAGAGACTTACCCCACAGGAAGCTGCATACCAAATTCCATGCAAATCCATTGAATGGCTGCAGTTATTAAAGTGCAAACGTTTGAGTTTAACATTGAAGTGCTACTCAACCCTAACTATTGGGACGTGACTGCATCTATAGATAGATAGATAGACAGACAGACAGATAGATATAAAATAGGGGCGCGTTAGATTGAGTAACCTGTTTAATGTTATACCTCAGAATTTGCACAGTAATATCTTTGGCTCTCTTTGACAGAATAAGCTGTAATTTTGTATGTGTTTTCTAGGAGGCAAATTCTTGATGTGTGGAAATTTTTGTGATGGCTGCTTATGTGGTTTCTGAGATCTGCATGTGTCATTTTTAGAAAAATTAATTTCCTATACTTAACATTGTTTTATTTTGCTCTTGCCTGTAGTCTACATGGAAAGGAATTGTTCCCTAAACTTGCAGGGGACATGTGTCATGTCTCTAGGTAGTGCCTTTGACAGGTCTGGTGAAAAAATCTCAAAGCATTCCACAGTTATCAGGCTTTAAATTTTAGTGTTTTCTGACTTGCACATGCGCAGTATAGGTTTTGAGATAACATTTTGTGGCAAAAGTGAAATTTTGATGTCACAAATGCGCATTTTACTTTCACGCCACTTGTTTGGCATGGCACCAAACATTTTTTTGTGCCATGCAAACTGCTATCTTGTTGACCTTTTTTCCACGAACCGACAAATATGGAAAATACACAAAAAATACTATGATTTTAAGAACAAAACAGCAGAACCTAGCTAAACAGGACCTGTTTAGCTAAATTCTGATGTTTGTTTTTGAAAATTTTGCCCACAAATGCCTTTTCTGGGGACCTAAAACCATAGGTGAACAGCTTAGTGAGAGGAGCTCTTTCCCGGTGTTCTCTGTATGAGAACACTGGGAATTTCTTGACTTCTGCAGCCACAGCTGAAGTTATGCTGCCAGCTGTAGTGTTAGCTGTGAGCTGCCCTTTTCCCTGCTGTCCAGTGGCACTCCCCACCCACCAGCTGCTGTCCCTTGTATCTAGTGGGACCCACCACCCTCCAATCACTCTCCCTGGTATCTAGTGGCTCTCCCCCACCCTCCGATCACTGTTCCTGGTGTCTAGTGGCAACCCCCACCTGCCGATCATGGTCCCTGGTGTCTAGTGGCACCCACTACCCTCTGATCACTGTCCCTGGTGCCTATTGGAAGCCCTCCATCCTCCAATCACTGTCACTGGTGTCTAGTGGCACCCCTCCCACTCTCTGATCACCATCCTCAAATTTTTATTTAATAGTCCCTTCCACAAGCAGCTCATTGTTTGTGTTATAGTGCCAATATCTGAGGGCCCAATCATCATATTGACATTACAAGCCCCCCAGCAGTGTGTGACACTGAGGAGCTCACCCCCAGTGTCCCTAAATATTTATTTTATTTGTTTCTGTAAAAAGAAAACAGCCCTCTAAAGTTTTTTTAAACCAGAAAAAAAAGAAAATGGTCTCTCATCCTTCCTGCCATCCCCCTCCCCGCCCCCAACCCTTTCCTCCCACTGAGCACCCACCACCCCACACACCCACTTACTCTATACCTACCACCCTAAGAGGTCATAGGCTGTCATTTTCTGTGGACTGAGACACATCTGCACTCTTCAAAGCCTAACCATGAATTGAGGAATCAAGGTAAGTGCCATATAATGTATTTCAATGAGGTTTTGAACCTATGAGCATAACTTTGCCATTTTTAGGATTTTTTTCACCACATTTTTCAACATGGCCTTTCTGGGACCCTATCTCATAAACACTGCCACTGTCATTTCATTAATTGGGCCTGGAAGGTGATTTTGTGGTTGCTGCATGAGATCACCTTTCAGGTTTGATTAACAAAATGACAGTGCTAGTGTTCATGAGATGGGGTCCCAAAAAGGCCATGTTGAAATTTTGGTGGAAAATTTTCTAAAAATGACCAAGTTATAAGTGTTTGTTGAAATTTTTCAATGCACGTGCATAACATTTGTAATTTTCAATATTTCGAGTTCAAATTTTCAGCATAGCCATTTTCCACACCACCTCATGAACAGTACAGCTGTCATTTTTCACATCCTGTCCAAATTGTGTTTCCGCACCTGTGGTGCAGCATAGTGTTTTGGCACGGATTTGAAAATGTTCACCTACTGGGTTTATGAGGTGGGGTCATCAGGAGATTATGTTGAAAATTTGCGGTCAAAATATGAAAAAATGCCAAAGTTATGACCATTCATTGCAATTTCGCTACACACACTTGTAACTTCAGAAATGTTAAATATTTGTACCCTAGATTTTCAACATAGCCTTCTTATTACCCCACCTCATGTATGTCACAGCTGTCATTTTTCAAATCTTTGCCAAAATGTGTTTTCCCACCTGTGGCACAGAATGGCATTGCAGTTGCGCAGAATTACGTTTTGGAGGGGATTCAAAAATGTTCTGTACTGGGTACATGAGGTGGGGTAATACGGTGGCTATGCTGACAATTGGGTCACTGTTGCCCTATAAATGGAAGTACAGGGCCTGGAGGGACCTGTGCTGCCTCAGCTATGTACATATGGAGGGATGGGAGTGCAGGATCCTTCACAGTAAAATAAACATACTATTATACTATCTCAAAAAGTAAGGAAATGCATTGCAAAAAGCTGCGTTAATGCTCTAGCTATGGTCAAACCCACAAAAGTAGGGAAATGTGGCATTAGGATTTCCAACCCTATACCCCACCCCCACTCTGTACACACCAACAGGCATCGGGGGTGTGCATTAGGGTCATCAGCCCTAACACTGACCCCATTCCATAAGAAAATAAGCTGAGATGGGTACAGTATAGGAGAATGGGGTGAGCATTAGGACTGATGACCCCAAGGCACACCTCCGACGCATGTTGGTGTATGCAGGGTGGTGGTGGTGTGTTAGGATTTGAAACCCTAATGCCACATTTCCCTAATTTTACTGCTTTGACCCTAACTAGAGCACTAATACATTTTTTTGTAATTTCTCTATCTATCTATCTATCTATCTACAGAGAGAGAGAGAGAGATAGGGAGAGAGAGAGAGGATAGAAAGATGAGTGAGGGGAAGAGAGGGTAGCACGATAGCGTATGTATTTTAGGTGTGAATTTGTGCTTGTGTCAAAAATGGGATTTCAGACTGCTTATTTTTTAGAGCCATAGAAACATAAAATATGACAGTAGATAAGGACTGCTTGGCCCACCTAGTCTTCCCATTTTTCCCTAATTACAATATCACTGCAGACCCTACTTGATCTACAGCTCTTTCTCCCTTCCTCAATCCCTTCCTATCCACTATGATTCTCTTGTGCTGATCCCATGCATTCTTGTACTCCACCACTGTTTTTCCCCACTTCCTCTGCTGGAAGGCTGTTCTGAGAAACTACAACTCTTTCTGTGAAGAAATACTTCCTCACATCTCTCCTGAATCTACTCCCTCAAGCTCCATAGCATGTCCTATTACTCTTGAGCACTTTTGTTCTGAAAAAGACTTCTCTCCTGTACCTTATTTTCCCTCAAGGTATTTAAAGGTCTCTATCATATCCCCCTCTCTTCCAGGGTGTACATATCGAGGTCCTTTGGGCTCTCCTTGTACAGCTTTTAGTGTATACCCTGCACCATTTTAGTTGCCCTCCTCTGGACTGCCTCCACTCTGGCTATATACTTCTGGAGATGTGGTCTCAAGAAGTGGACACAGTACTCTAGGTGGGACTTTACCAATGATCTATACAGAAGCAACACCACCTCCCTCTTTGTGCAGGTGATACCCCTCCCTATGTACCCCAGCATCCCACTAGCCTTCTCGACTGCTTTGTTGCACTGCCTGGCCACCTTTATGTTATCAGATATGATTACCCCTAGGTCTATTTCCTGATTAATGGTCATCAATACCACTGCGCCCATATTGTACTCATGGGTTTCTGTGTTCTAAGTTCATTATATTGCACTTTTTCACATTGAAATCCAGCTGCCGTACCATTGACTACTGGTCAAGTTTTCTTAGGTCTCTGCTCATACTTTCTGGCCCCAATGAAGTGTCCACCTATTGCAGATTATGGTGCCATCTGCAAAGAGGTAGACCTTACCTTCCAGTTCTTCTGCAATGTCACTTATAAAGACACTAAAGATGGCCAGTCCTAACATTGATCCCTGAGGCACCCTGCTAGTCATCCTCCCTTCTTCGAAGTGAACTCTGCTTACCAACACATTCTGTCACCTATCCCCAAGTGATCTTGGTTGCTAGGACTGAGGCATTTGGTGTAAATATTCTTTGTCCTAAAAGCTAATTTTTTAGCAAGTTTTGTGTGAATCAGTTGGGTGATTCAGAAGTTATTGATTAGTGAAATTATGTAAAAATCTTCAAATTGTTTTTTTTTTTTTTTTTTTTTTGCACATGGCTAGGGCAAAAACTACACTGACTCTCATGACAAAAATTAAAAGTCAGTTAGTTCTTATGCCAGAATGTGATACTGTTATATTTCAAACTGACATAATGTGTAGTTTTTCAATTATAAGGTTTTAAAGTTTGAAGATCAAGTGCATGGATGGTCAAAAAATTGTGAAATGTATTTTGGAGTAAAAGTTTGTGAGGGACAAAACACCAAAACTCAAAATATACCCAACTCTTAAGGTTGACAATAGAACGGTTAATCAGAAGACAGTCTAATGAGATGTCTGAGCCAACTTAAAAAAAAAAACTTAATTGGACATTGTATTTTAACTAAAAAACAGTTTTGGGGGGATTCAGTGGAAGATCATTGGGATCTTGTATTAAAAAAATCATTAAAATAGACTAACAAAATAAGAGTTAACTGCATAACAGATAGCATGTGTGCTAACATGTGACTAAAATTAGACATGTTTTGAATTTTTTTCTAACTCCAACACAAAAAGGTATGAAAATCATTTAAAAAATGTCCCAGTCAAACCTGAAAAAAAAATGAAAACTTTCCTACACAAAGAAAATGTTTGAAGTAGAAAAATGGTCATGAAAAATGTTCTATGTCCAACATGAACCAAATGTTTACAGCACCAAAACAGTTGTGAAAAATGTGCCAAGTTCTAAAGAAAGCCAGGACTCATGCACAGTTTTTGCAGGACCCAAAGGGCCCTGTGTGAAGCAAGTTAAGACACACAATTCTTGATTTATGCAGGGCCTAAAATGGCTTGCATGCAGCAAGGGAGGAATAAGATCTTGTTTCAAGCAGAATCCAAAGGACCCTGCACAAAACAATTTACAACTGCTTTCTCAAAAAGTTCTGGAGACCTCACCTCAAGAAGAACATTGACCATTTGAAAATGGTGCGGAGAAGGGCTACTAAGATGGTGCATGGACTGCATCATAGGTCATATGAAGCAAGACTCAGGGAGCTGAACCTATACTCCCTTGAGCAGAGAAGAAACAGAGGGGACATGACTGAAACATTTATGTATGTGAGGGGATTTTACCCAGCTCAGACAGGCAATCTATTTCAACAGAACACGGCAGCATGCACAAGAGTGCATGATATGAGTCTGGTAGGAGGAAGGTTCAAAAGCAACCTCAGGAAGTACTTCTTCACAAAGAGAGTGATAAAGCCATGGAACAGCCTGCCCCAAGAGGTGGTAGCATCAGAGACAATCAGAGAGTTCAAACTTGCATGGGACGGGAGGCAGTATAGCGCAGTGGTTTAAGGCTTTGAGCTACAAACCTGGAGACTTGGGTTTGAATCCTACAGCCACCACATGCATACTGTGTGACTCTGAGCAAGTCACTTAACTTCCTTGTGCTCCCAGGTCACACCTGTAAATAAGCTTTCAGCTTAGTGTGTCTCTCCTGGTTAAAAAAAATATTAATAATAAAGGACAAGTTAGGACAAAGGCTGCATAGGGAGGGGGGTAGTTTCTAAGGCAAACTAGATGGATCACACGGTCCCCATCTGTTGACGCTTTTCTTATGTTCTAAATTTACTGCAAAAAAAAACCTCTATGTTAAAGCATCATTAGTGTTCCATAGACAAAAAAGGAGGGAATTATGGTTTCAGTATATTCTAAACCCCAACACACATTCTTCTCCCTCAGCCCCTAGCTTTGTGACCCAGAGCCAAGTTACAGGTCCAAGACCATGCCACATAGGCCTGCTGCTTTAAGCTACCAAACAGTTCCAAGGAATTTTACTAGTGCCACATACAAGAGTGGGTTCTCTCAGCAGATAGGAAGCCACTCCAAACTGTCATAGCAGTTCAATAGTGCTGGTGCTCCTTTTTAACCCCACAGCAGTACCAGTATATCAGAAAATTTAAACTGCAAGCCGTTTGTTACGTTTCCTAAGGAAGGCATTCAGCTGAAGCACTGGGGCAGTGCGTTCTGGTGAATTTACCTTGTGTGGATTAAATTCTTGAACTTAACAAAAGGCTTGTAGCTTCAATTTTCTGATATCCTGGTAGTGCTATAGAGTTAAAAAGGAGTGCTTCAATCTACTAGTCTGGGACCCTGGGCATAGAAAGTTATAAATGATCTTCTGCTTCATACTGGGCCCTGCATGAAGAAATCCATGACTGATGTTGTTCTTTTTAGTGGCCCACAGTGACCTAAACAAAGAAAGTTATGACTGTTCTCCTGTTTTGAGCAGGGGCCTGTGTAAATGATGTTAGTACTGGTCTCAGTTCTGGATCCTGTGCAAAGAAATTTAGAACTGATCCTGTAGGCCCTATGCCGAGCAGCAATCTTGTGGGGGCACAAACCTAGACCTGTAGCTTAAAATACAGTGCAGTCACAGACCCATGGAGCATGGCTCTGGACCTGTAGCTTGACCCTGTTTACAAGGCTAGGGGCTATAGAAGGTGGATGGGTGTTAGTATTGAAAGAACACTAAAATTACATTTCCATCCTTATGTGGCTATGGAACCATAATGACAGGGACACAAATGTAGTGATAATACCAGGGGACCATCTGAACTAGGAAAATATCACAACATGGAAGAAGTCGTCAGGACCTCAAAGAGTAACCTCATCCCTAGTCTGGAAGTCCGAGAATCACAAGAGGGACTCATGGCCCCATTAACATTTAAATTCTCGATGATTCTGTCCACTATATAAAACAACTGTGGCAATTTATGGAAGACTTTACAAGGGAGACTTCAAGAACTTGTTGGAATCATCCAACATGCAGCCATACTGCAACATCACAAAAGAGGAAAGCCAAGCGTTAAGTGAGTTAGAGCAAAACAAAACCATTACCATCAAGCCTGCAGACAAGGGAAGGTCAGTGGTAATTATGGATACCTCTAAATACATACAGGAGGCAAAGAGGCGATTGAATGGTATTTCTTTTTACAAACAGCTACCTTCTGACTCCACCCTAATTTTTAAACAGGAGATTGATGCATTTTTGTTACAGGCATTGCAGAATAACATCATACCCGAACATGTGTTTGACTTTCTTACAGTAGCACAGCCAGTTCAGGCTTGCATATACTGTATATTCTGCCAAAAGTGCATAAAAGCCTAATCAATCCACCAGTATTTCCAATAGTAACTGGTATTGGTTTCCTTACGGAGCCTTTGTCCCAGTTAGTGGATGTCTTCATCAAGCCAATGAGGAAAAACATACCTTCATTTGTGAGGGACACAGCTGACATTTTGGACATCCTGGGGGACCTACAAATGGAGGATAGTTGGTCGGTGGTGTCTATGGATGTCGCTGCCCTATACAACAACTTACCCCATGGCGCAAGTTTGGCAGCACTCCAGTTTTGGTTGAACAGTGAAACTGCATATGATGCAGACTTTATCTCTTTCCTTGGAGAATGCTCTAGACTCTAGGCTTCAGACAGCCACCGACCGAGACCAGGACACCCGCCTGCAGCTCCTTGGAAGCTACCTGCCCTTGAACGGGGCTGCTTCAGCTCCCCCGTGGTCGGACGGCACCCAGACAGCCACCGACCAAGACCAGGACGCCCACCTGCAGCTCCTTGGAAGACCTGCCACTAGAGGGATTCTTGTTCTTTCATTTAAAAAAAAGAAAAAAAGTCTACCCTCTGAAAGACACAGCTGCTTTACTTGCTATATAACTTCCTTCCCACCCTCGAGATCCTCTCAAACCGGGTAAGATTTCCCTGAGCCCCGAATCCTACCTTAATCATGCGCCTCCACCATTCTCTACCCCCATTCTATTTCTTCTTGCCTGTCTTCTTCCCCTACTGCATGCCCCAAAAGCCTGCTTTCCCTCCCTCCCCCACAGCTTCCACATTCCTACATCCTTCCTCCACATAGGCACGCTGCACACTGGTCACTGCCCCTTGCCCATGGTCCATCCTACCACCATGAAACTGTCCTACACCTACACTGGTCCTAGCCCTCCACTCTGGTCCCCCCTGTCTACACTTACCCTCACCCACTATCGTCGATGCTCGGCAACTTCCAGAGATGCTAGGTGAAAACATTCCCTTAAAGAAATACACCGCAGCTCCTTGAGGCTAGTCCTCCTCCTCCTCCTAATGCTGTCAGGCAACTTTCACCCAAACCCTGGCCCATTCTGCTCTAAAGCCACTAATCTGAGCAAGCCTTCGGGTGCCCTCTCTTTCATATCAATCAACATCTGCAGCCTCCTTCCTAAAATGGATGCCCTGCAGGCCTTAACCAGCCAACACTGCCCTGACATCCTGGCAGTTGTCAAAACCTGGCTCATGCCCATCAGTACCGGATCATGCAATCAGCCTTCCTGGCTACAACATCTTTAGGCTGGATTGCCTCTCCAATACAGGTGGGGGCTATGCTAACTACCTAAAAGACTCCATGCAAGGGCACCACATCATTACCTCACTCCAACCCACAACTGCTCAGATACTTCCAGTGAGAATCCTCCTCAGAGCCCAAAACAAAACCCTCACTGTTGCCACCATCTACATCCCTCCCAAAGAACAGGGAACTGGTCTAACAGCTGTTCTTGACTTTGTAAAGTCACTCCCACCAGACACCGAATCCATCCTCCTAGGCGACTTCAATATCAACTGGCCTGCAGCCGATGCTGGTGCACACAGGGATACCATTGCTGCGGTGAACCTCACACAAATGGTTGACTCACCAACCAGGAAAAATTACAGGACCGGCACCAGCACACTCTTGGACTGGATCCTTACCAGTCACCCATCATGGATATCTAACACTAATGTCCTCTCTGACTCTATCAGCGATCACTCCCCTGTTAGCTGCGCCTGGTCAAATAAATTCATCAAACAACCACCAAAAACAATCACTAGCAGGGTTCTACCCAGTGGTTACCTTCCTTGACTCAAATCCCACCTCCTCCATCAAGACTGGTCCCCTATCTTCAATGCAACCAACGTATACACTGCCCTTGACCACTTCATAAACATCTGCACTGTGGCCTGTGACACATATGCTCCTATTAAGAAATGTAAAGTCAAATCCCCCAGTGCCCAGTGGGCCTACCCGGTCATCAAAATTCAATAAATAAATAAATAAATATGTACCTGTTTGTTGTTGTTGTACCCGGGTCGCCCCTGAAAAAGGGACCTCTACGGGCCCAGTGGGCCTACCCGGTCATCAAAATTCAATAAATAAATAAATAATAAATAAATCACTCAGTAACCCTTGGCTCTCAGGTGACCTCCTCAGGATGCTAAAAACAAGAGACCACATATGGGAGCTGGCCAGAAACTCTGGAAGGCAAAACGACATCCAAAACTACAAACGTGCATGCAATGACTGCACCAAAACCATCTGGCAAATGAAGTCCACCTACTATAAGCATGCCCTCACAAACTTCTGGGGCAATGGTCGGGAATTCTGGAAGAACATAAAGGAACTCACCGGGAATCCACCCAAAACCCCCCCATCAATACTCAACATCAACGAAACCACAACTCTCAACCCAAAAACCATTGCGGATACCTTTAACAAAGCCTTTACTGACCTCCTGTCTCAGGACTACTTCAAAGATGGTGAAGCCCCTCTGTCTGCAATGAACACTACTCCCACCAGCTCCCCCTGCTTCTACTTCAAAGTAGACAAGGCTCACCAAGTATGCAAATATGTTACCAAAGCCCTTGGTAAATCAAGATTCAGTAATGACTCCCTCGATCTCAAAATCCTGTCTCTCACACTTGATGAAGCGCCTAGTCCTCTGACCAGAATTTTCAACCTCTCCCTCAGCCTTAGCCAGTTCCAGGACAGATGGAAATCTGCTACTGTCACCCCAATCCATAAAAGTGGTGACAAAACTGCCCATGATAACTACAGACCTATCTCCCTACTACCCCAACTCTCCAAGGCACTAGAATGCATCATCTTGGACCAGCTCACAGAATACCTGGATACATACAACATCCTGTGCAAGCAACAACACGGATTCCGCAAAGGCCACATCACCTCCACAGCCCTACTTGAATTCACTGGCGCAATCCACAACGCAATTGATTCCGGTGAACTACTAGGCTCAATCTATATTGACTTAACTAAAGCCTTCGACACCGTCAATCACTGCCTCCTACTTGTCCAGCTTCAGAACACTGGGCTGTCAACTGACAGCATTGGCTGGTTTAAGAGCTACCTTGAAGAACGGTCCCAAACAGTAAGAATCACTGATACACTCTCGGACCCTAGACCGGTCTGCTTGGGAGTCCCCCAGGGCTCCATTCTGGGACCCCTTCTCTTCAACCTATTCTTAAACTCACTACCGGACAGCTGCCCAGAACAAATAATTCTCTACGCCGACGATGCTGTGATCCTCACCTCGGACTCTGATCCAATCCAATTACAAAATAATCTTCAGCGGGTCTTCTCCTCCATCGAATCCTGGTTCCTAAATTATAAACTGGTTCTCAATCAGAAAAAAAACAAGTCTATGGTCTTCTGCAGCCTCCACAACAAAAACAAACAACTCCACCTCTACATTGCAACCAAACAAGGAGCCATCCTAGAGCAGACACAATCATTCAAGTACCTTGGCATCACCCTTGATCCCCACCTCTCATACGCTGTCCATATCAGCAATGTGGCAAAGTCTGCCAATGTGAGGTTAGGCATATTATTCCGGCACAGGAAACACCTAATCCCAGAAGCACTGTCAGTGGCCTTCCAAAGCTCCATTGTCAGCATCATAGACTATGGTCTTATCATATATGGGTCTGCAACTACCACTGCTCTCAAACGTATCGCGACCTCCCTGAATAAGGCCTGTCATCTCATCACTGGCTCACATTGCCGTACCCACACATGTGACCTTTATTCCCAATCTGGATGGCTTCAACTGGACAAACGCATAAAATACCAAACCTGCATCACGGCCAAGAAAATTATAATGGGGCTTGCCTCACCTGGTTTCTGTGCCCTCCTTAAGCCTAGACATAGGAATGTCACTACAAGGAGATCCAATTCCCATCTACTACATATCCCACAATGTCGCACGACCCAAGGACAAAGATCATTCACCTATCGGGCATCCAACTGGCTCAACTCTCTTAGCAGCGACATAGCGACCACTCCAACACTCAGCCTCTTTAAGTCCAAGCTGTGCCTCTCACTGCTTGTATCCTGAAATTGCCCATCTTAACATTTCCACCATTCCAGCTGCACATGCCCCAGCACCCAACACTCACAATCAGTCTTTGCACCCCTAGCACCTTACCTGTCATATTCCCTCAACAAGGCCCCCTGGCTGCACTGTCTCCCACCCTCGCCCACCTCCCCTCCGTATCTCCACTCCTGCCCCTGCCCCAACCACCTCCCGTACTCCCCCTTACCCCCTGCACCTCCTACCCCCCTCGATCTCCTACCCTCACTTCTCCCCCCACCGACCCCTCCTCCCCTTGTCTTGCTCATAGCTCAAGTCTTTGTACTGGTTATTACATGTCTGTAAGTCAGTGACTATATGTTTGTAACTAAAAATGATGACTGTTGCACATGCTAACATGGAACCTTTGTAAAAGAGCCTCGGCTCAAAGGTATTGTAATCCTATATTGAAATAAATAAATAAAATAAATAAATAAATAAAAGATATGTCCTCACCTGTAATGCCTTTCTGTTCCAGACACAATTTATTCTGCAGATCCAGGATGCAGCTATGGGGGCTACTACCTTTGCTCCCAGTTGTGCTAATCTGCACCTGGGACTATGGGAAAAAACAAATATTTATGACCTGCAGACTAATCCTTTTCTCAGTAGGCTAGATCTGTGGATGTGATATATAGATAATAGTTTGATAGTGTGGAAGGGTGACAGAGAGTAGTTGGACAGATTCATTGGCTACCTGCAGGAATCAAACCTAAATCTACAGTTCATGGCCCAGGCAAGCAGGACATCAGTCAGCTTACTTGATCTTACTATAAATAAGACAACAGATAGCACAGTAAAAACTGACACACATAGAAAGGCAACTGACAGGAATACCATCCTGTTAGCATTGAGCTGTCACCCCAGCACACAATATAGAATATCCTCAAGTCCCAGTTCCTGAGGATCCATAGGAATTGTAGTGAAAATGCAGACTACATGGCAAGGAGCAGTGAAATTATTCAGAGGTTTTGTAGCAGGGGCTTCAGTGAGAGATGTATATAGGAGGCACATACGTATCCATCAAATAAAGGCAGTAGGGAGTTACTAGATATTAAGCCAAAACCCCATTTAGAGTTGCAGAGACCTGCATATTTTGTGACCACATACTGCAGACAGACTCAGGCTATTAAAAACATTATTGAAAAAAATTGGCATGTCCCCAGGTATAACCCAGTGTTGCATAATTACACAGCACAACAACGCCCCCCAAAGACTGTGTACAAAAGAGGGTCAATTTTTTCAGACATGTTCCTAAATAGCCTGCAGCCTGTTATAAGACAACCAGATACTACATGGCTACCCCCACCCCCCAACATGGGAACTGTGGCAGATGCAAGTTCTGCCCATCAATGGTTAAAGCTAGAGATGGGCGGGTTGTCTGTGACCAGGTTCTGATTCTGACTCTGATTTTTTTTTCCAAAAGGTTCTGATTTACTCTGATGAAATGTAGGCCTATTTTAGTCTATTTGAGTATGAGAAATGCATCAGTATTATTCTTTTAGATCCCTCTGTTAAAAAATTAAATAAAATAAAACCTTTTAAAAAAAATATTTTGTGTCTGTATAGTCATGTCATTTTTCAAGTTCAGCAAGCAGCCAACAGTAATAAAATAAACTGACTGTTGTTCTTGCCGATTCTTTGTGTCAGCCACCATATGACATTTGTAGGAAATGGTGAGCTGGATTCAGAAAACTCTTGAAAATCCTGCAGCTGCAGGAAAAACTCGGCACAGGTGGGTTGCCATTTGTGGAACCACAGTTTCTTCTGCAGCTATGGTATTCTCAAAAGTGGAGCAGATTCATGACCAGTTCCACGATTTACAGCAGCTTGTGGGAGGTGTTGCCATGAAAATCGCCACAGCTGTGGAAAAATGTTATGGCCAGTGGGAACAGTTATAACATCTTCCACAGCTGCTGTGGATGTGAATAGCAATCTCCACAGCTGCAGAGATTTCAGTCTGCAACTGGAGTTATGATGTGGGACTTAGTCTCAAAAACATTTGTAAATCCAGCCCAGTGTATACAGGTAATTTGCAGCTTTGCAGTGAAAGGAGGCAGTGTGTCAAACGTTAGTCAAAAAGAGCTAGAGAGAGACCAATGAATTCAACAGCAGAGTCCAGACCTTCAGTGAGTCAGGCATGCTTTTTAGTGGGAGACAGGCAGCACGAGCAGGATATATGATGGGGACCTAGCCATCCCTTCTGTCCTTTAGACTTGAGATATTATTATTTTTTATTTGTAAATATTTTGCTTGCCTACTTGGTGTTATAGCAAGCATCATAGGCCCCAAACCATCCCACACACCCCTGCCTGATTAGCCAATTATTTTTTATTACTTGTGTTTTGTAACTTATGTGTTTGACCTTGCCCCTCCCCCCAACCCAGCACTGCAGTTTTTGGATATATCCTACAAGCTTCCACAACTAATAATTGCAGTCAGTTTTTTTATAGAACTTTTGACCCCACCTACCACCTACTCCTGCCACAAAACCCACTTGCCAGTCCCCAGCCCTGTTGCCGCTTCCCCCATCATCAAGTGGGTGGGGATCCACATGGTGTGGGACCCAAGAAATGCTTCGGCTGGCACTCATGGTGGCTATGCATCACATAGGTATTTTTGCTTTGTGTTTCCCTCTTGGTCCAGCCCTTCACCCTAGATGTTCAGCATTCACTGTCTGTGCACTGTATTTTTAACTTGCTGAGTAAACAAATTACACCCCACCTGGATTCCCAAATTGAATGTGAAAAACACATGCAGCAGTACATATGATGTCATATACACCATTACCTCAGAAGAAGGATTTTTTTACTTGATCTTTTTGTTATGGTTGCTGATCTTTGTCCTCTGAATTCAAAGAAATATTTAAATTAAACAATATCATCATCATTGTCTTCAAACACCACCAAGGAAGCACCTTTATTAGGAGACACCTGTTGCAGATGTTTGTCATCATTGCTTCTGTGTTCCTGCCACTCTTCACTGACCTGGTAAGAGAATTTGTTGAAACTGACTTTTAGGAAGGTAAGGTGCTGCGCATTTTCAGAAGTAAGCCTTGTGTGGCCATCACAGACAACATTCCCAACTGTGCTAAATATAAGCTCACAGTAAGCACTAGTGGGTGGGCACTAAGAAGCTTAATAGCAAATGCAGATAGTGCAGACCAGATGTTTTTCTTTTCCAGCCAGTACTCAAAGGGTCATCAGTAATACTAATGAAGGGTTCTTATAAAAAGGCATCCAAGATAGCAGACAAAGATAAAGAAGGTGGCTCCATGACAAACACATCTGAATTATCAGTTTCCATGAGTTTTGATTGAAAAGTGTGAGTCATCTGTGCTTTTCGAAATGACATGCCTTTTTCGAGAGTCGTGAAACAGGACTTTGTACAGGACTACCCAATTATTGATGAAGGGGTACATGGTGGCACTAAGTGGAAATTATTGCTGCCACCACTGGTAGATGTTGTGTCACCAGATGCAGCATCCACATCACGTGATTCATGTTTATTGTCAAATACAGTTCCTTCCTTTTCCTGTGGAATTGCTGAAATCAGAATGTTTTTGTATTCAAGGTAACAGTCACCAAGATCTGAAGGCAGCAGCTGTTGCAACTTAAACTAAGGGTCAAGAAGAGTGGAAAGGAAAAGTTTTGTCTGTCATGATATTGTGAAGTCTTCTACAATTTTGGAATTGCTGTATCAGTCGGTCTATAAGGGATACACCAAATATATCTCCTTTTTGTTCAAAACCTCTACACAGCATCTGGAGTTCCTTGTTCAATAAATATAAGATGGGAATAACTTGGCTTAGAGTAGAATTATGTTTGCTAATATGTTGAGTTGCTTCTTCAAAGGGAGTCTAGAGCAATGTTAGATGCTCCATGAAGCCCCACTGGACTGAATTCAGCACAACACCATCTGCTATGTTTTGCTCCATGGTATATTCATGGACTGCCTTCTTTTGTGTGAGAAGTCTCTCACACATGTAAAATGTTGAGTTCCATATTGTCGGAACATCTTGTTTTACTTGCTGTATTGGCAAGACATTTCTTTTCTGGAGGTCAGCTAAGATATCACATGATTTTACAGAGTGACTAAAATGGCCACAGATTTTCTTTGTGGCTCCCACTAGTGTTACTATACTGTTGTCACTGGAGAGGAAAGCTCATACTAACATATTTAATGAGTATGCAAAGCATGGAATGTGATTAAAACAACCACGTTTTAATGCTCTAACAATATTGGCGCCATTGTCTGAAACCACAAATTCAATAATGAGTCCCAGGGGCTCTAATCACTCAGAAATTTTGTCATGTAACTCTTACAAAATATTGTCAGGAGTGTGATGCTTACCAAACATGCTAAATCAAAGAGCTGCCGTGCTTTGTCTTGCTTCCTGTACACTGTTGCTTGTGGTGGTGTTTGAAGATGATCATGACACCCAATGTGCTGTGATGCACATATAATCAGTGGTTTGAGAACTCATCTACATGTCTGTGGTCAGGTGTACAGAACCACATTCACTGTGTTGAAGATCCAATTTTATTTTACTTTGCATACATTTGTACACTTTGGGAACAGTCACAGTCACAAAATATTTGCAGTATGTTGTAACATGGAGCAAAATATTTTAAAAGGGCTCTAAAACTGTCATTCTCCACTACAGAAAAAGGTTCCATGTGATAATAGAGCTGACAAAACAGCAAACGTCAAAATAGAGACTTCCACTGCCAAGAACAGCTACTACTACCTGCTCGTTTGACTGTTCTTCCTGGCATGAAAACTTGATACATATGTGGGGGTCTGTGCCCCCTGCACCCCCCCCATCTTACATATTCTAACACCACGCCACTCATTGCTTTCAGAGGAGAATTACATATTCGGAACACTTTTATTCTGAGTCGCTGTTATCTGTCAGTTGCTATTTTGCAGTCGCTATTGTGTCATTCGCTTTTTTGTCAGCGCTATTATCACGGGATACGCAGAAAATGGTTGCAGGTCCTTGGCAATAAATTCAGCTATTAACTGATTACTTTTTAACATGACTTGATGTGATGTACCTTAGGCAGTTTTTTTGTTCAAGCATCGCAGTAATAGTCTGCTGTTTAGTTCATGCAGGAGGGCAAAAACCATAGAACTGCAGTGGCGAAGCTGTAGCTTGTCCAAATACTTTTGTCAGTGAAGATGAACATGTTTTATTTCTGCCCTGTCTCTCAGTCTCTTCACCATCACTATTGTTTGTAGGAATATTTTCATCACAGATATTTGTCCCTTGCTCGGGACTGCTGCCTAGCCAAAAGGTTGGATATTCTCTTTGCAAATGCCATTCTAGTGATGTTGTCCTGAACTGGCCACTCACTTTCCTCCTGCTAACTTCACAATGACAAAAGTAGTAGTAGTAGTAGTAGTAGTAGTAGTAAAATGAATGAGGTAAAAATTCCCATTAAGTAAAAAACTCATTTACAAGGGACACCACAGAATCATAGTACCATAAGTAAAATTGTCCTGGTTACAATCAAAATGTACAAACAGCAGCACATTCCTTTTTGGGACTTATATAAAAATAGCTCCACACAACTGAGGTGGAACATTTTGTTATCATGGCAGGAAATGCAACAATTTTGGTGGCAGTTGTTTCTGACCTTGATTCATGCCCACTGTGGCTGTCCCCAGTAGAGCTACCATGATTCTTGTTTTTCCACTACTGGTTGTGGCTAGTGGCGGTACTTGCTGTATGTGTTTTTTTTCTTTTTGGGTGAGGGAACCCAGGTGGCATCCTCTCCTTCATCAGTATCACATTCTGATTCATCACCTTTGGAAGAGTGTATCTGTAATACTGTGCATCATGATTGGGATCTTGTTCTTGTACATTTGCAACCTGTTCTTCATTAGAGGCACTGCTTTCTGATGAGGGAGCCCATTATGCATGAGTGGCATACAGTATTGTGGAGTGCCACGTCTAGTGGTACTAGATCGAGCCTTTTCCTTAATCATTGACTTCCTAGGTCTAAGTGTTTTGGCTATCTGATTTTGTGTTTTACTTTTATCTGATTTTTCTGGCAATGCCAGCAGGCAGTACATTAGGAAGGGGTGGGCGGGTGGGCAGCCGCCTGGAGCAGCCTCTAGGGGCACAGTTTTATCTGAAGCTCACTCTATTATTCACTTGAAAAAGTGAGCACTGCAACTAGAATTTTTTTTTTTTACTTTCTTTAGGTAATTACTATTTGCTGCCAGCAGGGCGCATTCGCAGACCAGCAAGTCGGGGGGGAGATCACATGATATGTTGCTGCAGCAAGAAGAACAATCACGTGGTATACCGAGCAGACAGTTTGTTTGTGGGGGCAGGCTGGCGCCCAGTGAAGTATATAAGGTAAGCAGACTCCAGAGTGTTGTTAGAGTGGCAGAGCAGTTGAGCAGAGGCAGTCAGAGGACAGCTGGAGTAAAGGAGAGAGCGACTAGTATTGTAGAGAGAGAGACAGAGAGAGAGAGAGGGTGTGGACTGTTTAAACTGATTTTGTGTAGCAGCATTTTTCGACAAGAGAACGAAATTCCTTCCATGTCCGTGATCCATCTAATTAAATAAATGATGATGGTCTGTGTGTTTGGGGGGGTTTGGAAAAAAAAAAGTAAAAAGCTACTTATTGATCATCCCTCATTCAAAGAAGGCAAAGGGTTAGCGTAGGATATATAGGATTAGATAATTGGGCTCAGGGCTGGCTGCTGTGTATATAACTTGTCCATTTTGCTTTGTTTTTGGAATGGACCCTTGTGCTGACTGACTGGCCAGCGTGGCCTTGTTCTCCCTCACCCCCTGATTCATTCATCCTCCCTCTGAGGCAGGCTGATTGATCATTTGTGAATGATGAGATCCCTTCTGGTCTGGCCCTGGGTCCCAGTCCCCTGCCCCTCTTGCCGACTCCCGAGGCAATTTTATATTTTTATAAGACAGTACAAAACAACATCTTGTTCTCCACATCCACGGTCCCGGACTTCCACCTTACAAAAGCTGATTCAATGATTTTTGACTCCCCAGTCCCGAGTCCCTGCCAGCCACCCCACCCACCTGTCTTGTCGACTCCTGCCAACTCCCCGACTAAGCCTGGAGGCTGCTTGGCTTGGCTGCCCCTGCCAGCTGCCCACCCCATCTGCTGTTTTCCTAATCCCGTCCGGGTGTCCCAGCAGTAGTTACTAAGTTTGTGCTGCTGGCTGCCTTTGTAACCAAGCCTGCTGGCTGGGGCCTAGGCTGGCTGCATTTTTTAAAAATAAAAGCCCAGTGCCTCACGCCTCCCGAGTCAGTCCTGAGTCTGACCCAGCCCCTACTACGTAATCAGCAGGCAGCAGTATTTACAGAAACAAAAATATTCTGTGTGGGGTTAGCAGTAAAAAAAAAAGAAAAGAAAACAGTTGAAACTCAAGTCTCCTTTCTTTGTGTGTGTCAGTCTGGGGGGGTATTAGCGGTATTAAAAATAAAAAGAATTAATCTGCAGGGAGTCTGAAGGGGACTACGCTTAAAAAAGATAAAGGGACACAAATGAGACACAGGGTCCTCTTACTGAAGGAGTTTTGCTATACATGCTTGGGCATCATGTAAGAATGCAGGAAGGGACCTAAACTGTGATTTCTGTGTGCTGGTGCCAGCAAACAAAATAATCTGAAGGACAAGGTGGGATTAAAGGAGGGTAAGGAGATATCCAGAATAGTGGTAGAGAAGATTATGGGTTTTTAAGTGACTGCCAGAGAAATGCTATCTGGGATACCCCCTGATAAAAGGGTTTCTGCCCATGAAACAACTTCAGCAGCACTAGTGAAGCACTAGGGATGAGGATCCTATGTCAACAGGGGCATAAGGGAGTCATTTGAGAAGGATGTGGAGAGCTATGGGGGAACAAGGTAGGAAGGAGGCATCACAGGCCACAGCACCCGTGGTCCAGTCATCTTCAGGAAAGTCCTCAGGAGGCAGCAATGTTGCCTGGTGTGCAGCAGGTTTGCAGCACTCACTGTGGAGCTAGGTGCAGTAAAGGAAGAACCTTCTTACAGTGATTCCCAGTTGACACTTGTGCAAGCAGCTACCACTCCTTTCCACTGCACACCGTGCCACACCTACTGTAGGTAGGGGGGATGGGGGAAGAAGGGTCTACACAGGCTGAGACCCTGAGGTGGCAACAGCAAACAGATTCACCCCTCATGTGCAGTTTGGTTCATCTAGTCCTCCAAGTGAAAAGGTTGTACCCTGCAGGCATGCAAGAGACCAGGTCTGTGCGTAAGAGTACACCTTACATGCGATCGGAGTCCAAGAGGTAAGACAGTGCTAGGAAAGAGCTTGTGACAGGTGATTCCATCATAAAGAGGACAGAAGGGGTGGTGGGTGCAGAGAAGCAGGTGACAGGAAGGTTAGATGCCTTCTGGGGCTTTGGTTGGATGGGATGTAAACAGGGTAGACAGACTTGTCAATAGAGTGGAAATCAGTCCTACTAGGCACCGATAACCTGGTTTGCAGACTCCTAGAGGAGGTTAAGAATAGCTTTAGAAATTTTGTGGAGGATATCCAATCTGGCAGCTGCCTCACTGACTTCTGAGTTTTTTCTGCCAGTTTGAGCAGAAGGGAGAACTAGAAGAGGGTTCATCCAATTGCTCACTTCAACTCATGGCTGATGGAGAGGTACAGGCAGGAGGGATGGGGTGCCTGGGATATTGGAGTCAATCTTGGATGGATTGAAAGATATTCAAGCTGGATGGTCCTCAACCCTCTGAGGAGGGCATCAGGATACTAGGGAGCAAGTTTAAAGAATTATTTAAAAAATTAGACAGCTTTAAACCAGCAGAGGGAGATGCTGTGCAGATGTGGACAACAAATGCACCTACTAAACTGAAAGAAGCCTAAATGGCCTCTCACCACTGCTAAAAAACATGGAAGGAACAATATAGCATAACAAATGTGGAGAAAGAGGGAGGCTGGAACAAGCTGGAGGAGAGGGGTTGCAATACTGGATCTGGGTATCTAGGAAGGAGGTGATAGGCAGGGCCAAGGCTTCAGAAGAGAATTCGATTTTCATTTTTCCTTTGTTTACACACTTCTTAAAATATGTCTCTATCTGCTCAAATATTGTATTTTTTAGATTTTACTTTTCTGTATTAAAAGTATGTTTTTCTTCAGAAAAGCCCCCAAACCCACCAAAGAGCATGTGGCCTCCAGACCCCCCTGGCTCTTTTCTGAAGGGGGCGGCGCAAAATTAGTCTCTTGCCCAGGGTACCAAAATGCCTTCCTACGGCTCTGCCAGCAGGGCTGCAATACTTTGATCAGGGGATTCACTAACATTCTTTTCTTTTTCTGGTTGTGTTGCTTCATTTTTTTCTGGTTGTGTTGCTTCATTTTCATCAATTCTATTAATGATATCTTCATCAGTTAATTTCCTTTTTTTTTCTGAATTTGTTTTTGGGAAATATTTTTATTGGTACGTGTACCAATTTCAGCCATACTGTTGGTGTTGGCCACATGTTCCATAACAGACTCTCATTCTGAATCCATTTTTTGGGGTCCAACTCAATTGCTTACTTAGGAGTATTAGTTTGGATGCAGAGATGGGCAACATAGAGTCTGGGGCATGACATCCCCCCTCTCAAAATACATGAGGCACTATATGACCTTGTAGTAGTTCAGGCACAAAGATGGGCAACACAGAGTCTGAGACGTGACCCCCTCTCCTTCACAATCTGTATGGCACTATGACCTAGTAGTAGTTCAGGCACAGAGATAGGCAACACAGAGTATACGCTATGGCAATATGACCTATTAGTAGTTCAGGGTAGGCACAGAGATGGGCAACACAGAATCTGAGATGTGACACTTCTTCACAATCTGTATGTCACTATTATCTAGTAGTAGTTCAGGCACACAGATAGGCAACATGGAGCCTATGCTATGGCAGTATGACCTAGTAGTAGAGATGCAGCGAAATTTCACTATGCCCGCATATTAAATGCAAAGTGATCAGTTTCATATCCATATAGCATAATGTGAAGTTTCCATTGAAAGGTTGAAATTTGCCTTTAATGGACTTCGCATTCCATTGGGGGTGATTCAAGTAGCTTTAATGTGGGGGGGGGGCCAATAAAATCTAGAATAATGGCCAGGAGTCTGGGGGCTGCCTAGGCCCCCAGAAAATTTTACAATTTTAGCAGTGATTTTGTGGCATTTTTTGGTGTCACATAGTGTTTATTTCCTATAAATAACTTACACAATTGGGGTGATAGCAGGATTTAAAACATTGTAAATCTTGCAGCCAGCCAGTCAGGGTCAAGGATTTTCGGTACCCATTGTATAATTGGTACTCACCACCACAAGCAGAATTATGTTATGCCAAGCCACACTTGTCTTTGTATTTTGGATCTTTAATTTTACTGGAAGGGGCACTATTTCCATCCCATATTGGTTATTAACTGTTATGGGAAGAAAACAGTGCACCCTCCAGTGAAGTTAAAAATCTGAAATACAAAGAATAGTATGGCTTTTCATAACATAATTCTACTTTATGAAAACATTATGGATTGTTGTCTATAGTTCTTCAATTCAGAATGAACTGCACAATTGTCACCAAGCAGTGTTCCCAGCAGGTCTACATAACAGGGGTTCAGGGTACCCCCTTCAAATATTTCAGAAGTACAAGGTCTATATAATGTGGGTTCAGGGTACCCCCCTCCAAATATTTCAGAAGTACAAATTGTGTACTGAAAGTATGCTGCATCTTTTGCAGGCCGTCAGTGAAGTTACATATTTGATTTTAAGTGCAGGCTCTCACACTTGTGCATAGAGCACACACACACTGAGTCAGGGCAGAGAACTTAGCTGAGGGCAGGCACTTAGTTTTGGACTTCATGTCATTGACAACAGTTGCAGCATTTAGTAGGGAGATTGGAGAGAGATCTTACTATGTGTATTATGCAGGTAATGCCACTGCAGCAAAAGCAAGCACTGAATTAGATTTGTTCATAACCAGAATAACAGCAGCAAAACAAGGATTTCTAAAAAGACAGGCACTGACCAATCACGCAAGTTCATACATATCATCTGACTCATGAATCATCACAGTAATCAGGATACTTGCATAATCATAATCATCATCATCATATTCATCACAAAATTCATAATGCATTCTTGATTTATTACATCAGAAATAAACACAGCTACAGCAATGGCATGCATGATGGCAGGTCAGTCTTAGTCTTTCTCACTCAGACAGTGCTGCCTCTGGGTGGGAGTTGAAAGTCTCTGGGGAATCATCAGGACATGCCAGCAATGGGGTGGAGGCGAGCTGAGTAGACCCTTAGTAACAGCACAGCAGCAAGCCAGCAATCATTAGTTACAGGAAGGTCCCTGGCTGGCTGCATAACAGCATAATTTATTTTTTGTTCACTGCTGTGCTGATTGGATGCTAAGGTAAACAGATTCTATGTTCCATATATTGATTTAGAAAATGGGCTTCTTACTTGCTGGACTCTGATTGGTCAGTACCCTTACCATAGGGGTACATTCATTTTCAATAGATGACCAGCAAGTAAGAAGTACCAGTCCAAACCTGCCTCATGCCCAGTCACATATCCTTGTGCCCAGCCTACTTCCTCATTGGCTGAGGCACTGGGCACAAAATTTGAAACTGCTGCCATTTTCTAACTGCTTAGCGAGAAAGCGAGTGATTCCCCCAACCCAGACACACTCATTCTTACATCAGACACAACTCAGTAGTGGCAAAACCAAAATGTATGTACATGTCTCCCTTTCCAAAAATAACAGTCTTTTTTCCTTTGTTTTCCTATCATAAAACCCCTATTGCCACCGCTGATTCACCACAGGTAGACACGGACTCGCAACGCTCATGCCGTAAACAGCCATCGTTATCAGCACGAACATAATTCAGAAACAAGCAAAGCAAAACTCCGATTTTTTTTTCCTTTTTAACAGAACCAAGTCAGACTACATGCAACAGTTCATTTCAGAGCTAATCCCGCAGCATACACGCACATGTTCTCGATAGCCTGTGCCTGCCTTATCATTGCTGTTCAGCTCTTTTCATTCATCACCAACAGAATGAAAAAGGGGAGGTAAAAAACAAAGCAGGTTCCCCACTGAAGAAATAAAGCGTACCTCTCCTGTGCTCCACAAAGCAGCTTCGCAGCTCATTTTTTTTACTACCGGTCCTGCGTTCCATTGCTCTTCCAGATCAAGGTACTGTACCTCTCCTACACTTCGTTCCCCTTCCCGATCAAGTGCCACACTACTGTTGTATGTGGAAGTAAATAAACTGTTAACAGCGGCCTTCAGTAACAAATTAAAAAAAAAACTGAACGCAAGTGAAGGGGGGGGGGGTTCAAATGCCAAGGATCGGATGTGCTCTCACCAGTAACTAAACAGTAAAATGCTGTGCTTCCCTCTACTGGTAAGGATTGTCAAGAACACCAGTAGAGGGACTATTTTGCTAAGCAAACTATAAATTAATGTTTTCTTTAAAAAAGAAAACTAAATGATTAAAAAAAAAGGTTACAGTTAGCCCATTTTCTAAGCACAATAATACCCTCCAGAGTGGGCAGTATGGGCAACACCGGATCACCCAGGGGCTATAAGGCCTCTGCCTGCGGCATCGGCCTCATTATGCCCCTTGGCGGTCCGGTATTGCCTAATACCGCCCACCTTGTTGGGTATTATTGCTTGCATATTGTTTGCCATCATCCACCAAGTTAGAGGAAGACAGCTTTAAAAAAAAAAATTGACTACAGTTTCCAGTGACAGTCACCCACCACCCCACCTGACTATCCCACACCCAGAGTACACAAAAGCACAAACCTTACTGCTCAATGGATAACTGGGGGGGGGGGTATAGGAAGCACACACTGACTGCAGCTAGCCAGCCTTTGGTTCACTTTGCTGACCGTTCGGACATCAGGAACCCTGGTGGACTTTAGCTTGCTAGTTGTTGTTGTGGGAAACTTGAGGCATAAAATTAAAATAACAGCTGCACAGTCTGTGACGCGTAGTGCTTTTTAAAATGGCAGCAGAAGATGACTGGGTGGCAGTAGTGAAATTAATTAGGACCTGGGCCTGAGCTGAGTGAAACAGGAGGATGATGGCACAGACTAGGAGGAGGAGGAGTGGTGGTGAGGTGTGGCATTCACATGGCAAATGATGGGGTGAGGCGGGGGGGCAAAGTTTCAACATGACAGGTGCGTGTCTCAGTCTAAGTCAGTCACTCTAGTCTGAGTTCTAGCTAGGCTGTGAGACTAGATAGAGGGAAGGGAAGGGAATGGATCATCATCAATTGCCATCATTGCTGGGTCTGGGATGGGAAGGGAATATTGGGGGAGTGAGCGCCAGCAGCCCGATTTCATTCCAAAAGAGGGAACACCGGAGGACTGACCTAACACCAATCAATTACACAAGTCCACTTGCATCAACATAGATCCTCAAATAAGTCCACCACTTGTGTCCTGTAAATCAGTTCCTCAGTGACAAGTGCTGCTGTATAAAATCTGAGTTGGAAGCGAGTGAACAATCTATGAGGAGGACCGGGGTATTTATTTATTTTTTTTAAATCGGCCACAGACCTTCATATCCACGAGTGAGCGATAAGTAAGTAGGCACAACAAGCTCTGTTTCCTCCATCTTAAAAACTTTTATAAAGCAGGCACAAGCAATCAGAGAGGAGGACTGGGCAGGGCAAGGAGTAATGAAGCTTTGTTTCCTAACCTCATTCATTCACTTTCTGAGGAGGACCGGGAGATACAGCAAGCACATTTTCCTTTTGCAGCACCAGTGTGTGATTAACAACCTTTAAGATGTGGCTAGGGCTTTTAAACATGGATAAAACTTACTTCTGTTTTTAATTTATTTTTTCCTCCTCATATGATCGCCGTGCTGATAATTTCCTGCGTCAGGCTGCACTTCACACAGTAATCAATGACTGACTAATGTCTTGCTCTGCTCCCGCATACAAACGTGACTATTGTGCTCTCAACTTTTAATTGGTCTAAATATGAAAATCTCTTCCATTGGTTCTCCTCTCCCAGTGTTACTATGGAGAAGAGGGTATTCTGCCAAAGTCACTATAGTAACACTAAGTAAATAGGAGAACCAATGGAGGAAGAATTCAAGAGTACACATTTCATGGCAGGCAGGCAGACAGACTACCATGCAGATTTCCTCTTCAGTCACATGTGTGATGCTCATCGCAGGGCGGTCTTCCAAAATAAAAATTTATTTTTCACTACCAGTGGGAAATAGTTATCCATACATTATTAAAAAGGGGAAAAAAAGTGTGAAAAGAGTGATGGGGCCAAAATAACTGTATGGCCCACCCTGAAATACAAGTGGGGGGCCATGGCCTGGCCAGCCCCGTTTTAGCCACCCCTGCATTCCATACTTCACATTAACTTCAGGTTACATTGTGAGAAAGTGAAGTTTGTGAGAAGCAGGCCACAGATCACATATCTGACTATCTGCAGGTCACATGATGCAGGCAGGAAGGGAATCAGGCAGTAAGTCAGTAATCTAGTTTCACTCTGACTTTCACTTTGCTAGAGAGAATGAGATGTTTAGCTTACTGTCTAGTGTGCTAGTGAAAAGTATTAAAAGAATGATTTTTCTGCCTTTGATCCTTTTTTTCCACATTCCTGAGTTTATTTTAAACAACTCTCATTCCTAGTCCACCTTTTTTGGGTTATCTGATTCTGTTCTTGTTGTTCCTTTTTTTTTAGATAGTAATCCTTTCAGTTATTTTAGTTAAAAAATGGAGAGAGGTAGAGCAAGTGGGGTTTCTCGTGGCCCATATATGCATGGGGGCCTTCTGCGAACTACTCTCCTTAGCCGCGGCAATGTTTCACAATCTAGTGCTCCCCCCAGCAAAATGTTTTTTCCACTGCCAGTGGAACTGTGGCAGCAATAGTAGCAGCCACTTCTTTGGTCGATAGTGGTGACATCCCAGCAGCACCGGTTGCTACTGCTCCTCACAGAAGGCCAAGCAGCAGCAGCAGCAGGAACAGGAAGATCAGCAGCAGGAACAGGAAGATCAGCAACAGGAACAAGAAGAGCAGCAGCAGCTTGATGCCCCTCCCACTGCACAGCAGCCTACAACATCAAGCACCCCACCACTGCCTGTGCATGGTCCTCCCCGTAACTCACCAGTGTGGCAGTTTTTTAGTACACTGTCTGGTGACCCCACTGTTGTTAAATGCAACATCTGCAGCATGATGGTGCATCATGTCCAAAACGGCAGCCACTTGGGCATGGGTGGGCAAAGAACCCACATGGTAGTGCACCACCATGCCCAGTGGGAGGCCAAGGTACAGGAGTTAGCAAGCACTCCTGCAGTGGAGGTTGCAGTGCAAGAGAGGCCAGTACAGCAACAGCCTGTGGATCATCATAGAAAATGTAGCAGGAGGGAGATGGCAGAGCAAGTGGCAGCTCCAGCAGTTGCAGCCAACCCAGCTGAAATTCTAGCCACACAGGTGGACCTGGCCGTCCTGTGAAGTGAGGTCTACTATCTTTGTAATGTTGTTCACAAGAAACTCACCAGCAGCTGGACCAAATGGCGGTTTAGCAACTTGAAATGATTAGTTTGCTATGTATGCTTATTGGTCAGCTCAGGCCCAGTAGCTTAATATTAATTTTCTTTTTTTTTCCTGTCTTCTTAACATATAGTCTGTCTTTTGTCTTTATTTTTCGTCACTGTCCTCCCACCCCCCAAACAAAATACATAAAAGAAAATAAACAAAATATGAAAAATGCACCAAAAGAATTATAAAATGTTAAAAAAAAAGTTCCATTCTCTGCTTTTTCTTCTTTTCCTACTTAATAATCATTTTACATACCAAATAAGTATATCATTTTTTTTTTAATTAATGTTTTCTTCCTGTTGTATGTTAAAGCAGCAGTGCAATAATCCAGTGACAATTTGGAAATATATTTTTATATTCTTTTTTCGATTGACCCTTATCTACTGATTTGTATGATACCCTTCTTCTCACAATTTATTGTAGTCCGCATTACTACTTTTTTTTAACATCTGAAATAGTAACAGCAGTGCTCCTATTAATATTGCTCATACCTGGTTTTCATCAGTATTCCCAGCTGTTTCTGAACACCTACTGTTCCATAAGGTCACGGAGCATTGCTTGCTTCATGCTCGACTACTTCAGTTTAGTCACAACAGAAATTATTTTAAATAATTGATGTACAAAAACAAACGAGAATACTGATGAAAACCTGGTGCTAGACAGATCAAAAGGAGCACTCCTTTTACTATTTCAGATGTGAAAAAAAGTATTTAAACAGACCTAAATTGTGGAAAGAAGGGTATCATATACACAAGTTATTAGATAAGGGGCAATCTAAAATAGAATAAAAAAGTATCTGTCTAAATTTTCACCATATTATACTAACATACTAAGATGCCAGCAGAGTAGACCTAATGGTCAATCGAGTCTGCTCGAAAATCAGCACACAATCAGGACACAGTTGCTGCCCTCCCCACCTCCCCCGTAAATCATCTCAACCCCATCCCCATCAGAGTTACACCTCCAGGTCTGGCATTACTCAGTTTTACCTTCCCCTTATACCTGTCCCAGCCCCTCTTGAATCCCTCCACTGTATTAACAGCCACTAGTTCCACAGGCGGTGCATTCCAGGGGTCCACCACCCTCTCAGTTCAAGTTCAAGTTTATTGGCAGGAAGAAAAAACTCTGTAGAGCAGGCTCATTTACAAGGGGGGTCCTGATTACCAACAGGCACATTACACAAGCATATACAAAGTAATATGCATTAAATACATAAATAATCCATGAGATGAAAATAGGACAATAAAGGAATAATGCATGACAGGGTGTGTGTCGTGCTGAGATAACGCCATGCCTGGGGGTTGGGCACGCATCGAGGTCGAGGTGTCCAATGTTCAGGGCGTTATCCAAATGACACACACCCTGGAGTGCATTATTCCTATTATACAATGGCTCGTTGTTATACAGAATAAAAAAAATAATTTTAAAGATGTTTTTGTGTGGAAACATATTTTTGTTTTTTAAGAGAAGATGAAACAATCAATCAAAAGCTCCATAAAACAATTAGTCAAATGCTCATCTACATGGGTTCACAGTGCTGAGACTAGACCTGTGGTGACATGCTGGGATAACGCCATGGGTCCAGCCCCAAACTGGCCAATCACAGTCCAAGATTCTTTCTTGCCATTGTATAATAATATTTACATCATATATACATAGGTGCACTAAAGCTAGGAGTTAAATAAATGGTTAACTGTGGGTAACAAGATAGTACCTTGTGAGGGAAGTAGAATTACAAGGCCAGCAAGGAAAGTAAAGATAGTGGCACAGGTGGGGTGGGATAATGTCAGAGGGAAGGGGGACAGAGGATGGTAGGACTGAGGTAGGAGGGGGTAGACAACAAGGAGGAGGAGGTTGGAAAAATAAATATAACAGGGTAGCTATGTTGGCTGGGGCAAGGGCGCTATGGAGGTGGTGGGGAGAGGAGGTAGAGATAGAAGATAAAGAAAGGATAGCTGTAGACAAGGGCAGGGACTGTTGAGTGACGATAGTGTGGGATACAGACTGGGGTAGATCGTGTGGTGATGGTAGTGTAACATGGAGAGAAGAAGGGGGAGAGGTAGAAAGGGGAATGGAAGTATAATGGAAAGTAACTTAGGGCTGAGGGAGGGGAGTGGACAAGAGGATAGAGCAGTCACTGCAATAGACCAAGCAGAGAGAGGGCGCTTTATAAACCGCAGTCACCGAAGTCCCATAGATTGTCATAAACAAGTCTTTTGAAGCTATTCAGGGGATCAGGCTTTGCAGTTTGAGCCTAGATTGGCTTTATTCCAGGCAGCTGGGACGGCACGGCTTATAGCCATTTTTCCAAACTGGGAACAGGAGGTTGGAACATCTAGCATAATGAAGGAGTTACTGCGTAGGGGGTAGGGGCAGGTAATTCATTGAAAGAGGTTGGAAATATAGGGGGGTAGTTTTGCCAGCAGAGCTTTGTAGAGCCAGGTGACAGAGTGGAAGAGACTCCTGGTTGCTAAGGAGGTCCACCCGAGGGAGATATTCAGGTCACAATGATGAGTCTGACGGTAAGCGTTGGAAATGAAGTGTATTGCTTTGTGATAGAGAGTGTCCAGGTGATGTAGCAGGGCATCAGAGCATCTGCCATATAGAATATCAACATAGTCGATAAGTGGTAGGAAGGGTTGTTTGGACCAGGTGCAGTCTGGAGTCAGAATGGAATAGAGATTTATTCCTAGAAAAGAAGCCAATTCTTTGACATAATTTCTTTGCAAGGGAGTTGATGTGAGCTGAAAAAGTTAGGTGTTGATCTAGTTCACAGCCTAAGTATTTAAAATCATGGACTAAAAGCATAAAGGAAATCCAAAAAACTTCTGATCATAGGAGAATCCATGACTCGGGGAGTTGATACGTATCTCCAGCCAGGTGTAATGGTCAGATGTCTCCCAGGTACATCAGCATGGAGAGACACTGACCACTTTGCTAAAATTGTTCAGGAAGCAGGAGAAAACATTGATGTCCTGGTACACGTAGGGACTAACGATCTCGCCAGCCGGTCAGTTGTGGAGGCCAAGGAACACCTAACCAGGCTGGGTGACAAACTATCATCCATTTCATCTGGCATCTCCTTCTCTGAGATCCTGCCAGTCTGGGAGAGGGGAAGAGATGGACGGAAGGTCAGAGAAGGAGAGATAGGGGAGCTAAACATGTGGCTCAAGGGCTGGTGCCAGGAAAAAGTACACACATTTATAGGGAACTGGCAACAGTTTTGGGAGTGAAAGTTCTTTAAATTTGATGGACTGCATCTGACTAAGGAGGAAGTCAGTGCATTGGGGCAGAAATTTGATGTCTTTACAGAATATTTAAACTAGCCAATGGGGAGAGGGGTGCAGCACCCAAAACGTTGAATGGGAAGAACACCCCTCCCCCCTCAGCTAGTGGTCAAACAGGAGTTCAGCATGTTTGTAGTTCATTTGCATCACCAGGTAAAGAAAAAGGTCTGGCTCCCCATACGATGCACAGGGGAAATGCCAGACCTCACCCAACAACTAACTCACTGAAATCTGACCAGTGGAAAATCATGTACACAAATGCTCGCAGTCTGGGAAACAAGATCCCAGACCTGCAGGCAATAATGACACAGGCTAAACTGGACATAGTAGCCATTAGCAAGACATGGTTTATCAGTAACCACACTTGGGAGACTTCAGTACCTGGATCTGTACTGTTCAGAAGAGACCAAGGTGCAAAAAGGGGGGGTGGAGTGGCCCTTTATGTCAATGAAAATATCAAAGCTACAGAAATTCAGAATACACACAAGGAGCCAGAAGAACTGTGGGTCACCCTGGAAACAGGAAATTGGACAGTCCTATGAACTGGGGTTGTGTACAGGCCTCCAGACCAGGGGAGGACATAGACACGTTACTGTTAGAAGATATACAAAACATGACAGCTAAAGGGGAGGTTCTGATAATGGGAGACTTCAAAATGCCAGATACAGATTGGTCAATACCAGCAGGGACATCTGCCAGAACTAGACACATGGTGGATTCCCTGCAGGGGGAGGGCCTCAAACAACTAGTACAACAACCCACAAGAGACAGGGCTATCCTAGATCTAGTACTGACTAACAAAGAAAGGATCACAGATCTCCAGATGGAAGGTCACCTGGGGGCCAGTAACCATCACATGCTATGGTTCAATTTGGCCACTAGAACAAAATCATCCCATTCCAAGGCAAAAATATGGGACTTCAGAGGAGCTGACTTTGATAAGATGGCCAACAGAGTTAAGATAGCCCTGGCAAAAAGAAATACAGAAATACAGGTGAGGGGGTACAGGCAAAGTGGGCAAGCATTAAAGATGCAATACTTGAAGCAACATCCCATTATGTTAGTGAGAAAAGGAAGTGCAAAAGAAGAAGGAAACCACTTTGGTTTTCAAACACAGTAGCAGAAAAGGTCAGAGCCAAAAGGCTGACCTTCAGGAAATATGAGGGAACACAGCAGGATGAAGATAGGGAGGCATACCAAACTTCCCTAAGGGAAGCAGGGAAGGCAGTAAGACAGGCAAAGGCTCAAACTGAGAAAACTCTAGTACGAACAGTAAAAGAAGGTGACAAGACTTTCTATAGATACATTAGTGAAAGGAGAAAGTCCAGAGAGGATATTGCTAAGATCAAAGGGGATAAGGGGGCGTGTGAGGGGGAGGACCAGGTAAAAGCATCTATCCTAAATAGATACTTCTGCTAAGTATTTACTGAAGAGAAGGTAGGGCAGGACTCACAGCTCTGGACCATGGACACAGGGGGGAGGGAGGTGAGCACTAGTCCCTTCACAAAAGAAAGGGTCCTACAAGAGCTCGATAAGCTCAGGGTAGACAAGGCAAGGCAATGGGACCTGATGGCATACATCCCAGGGTACTAAAGGAGCTAAGGGTGGAACTAGCAGAGCCATTATCAGAAATGTTTAGTGAGTCTCTGAGCACAGGAGAGATCCCAGAAGACTGGAGAAGGGCTCATGTGATCCTGCTCCACAAGAGTGGTAGCAGGGAGAAGGCAGGGAACTACAGACCAGTCAATCTTACCTCAGTAGTGGGCAAGATTATGGAGACACTCCTTAAGGAAAGGATAGTGCAACACCTGGAATCCATAGGAGCACAGGATCCAAGAGGCATGGGTTTACAAAGGAAGGTCCTGTCAAACTAATCTCATAGATTTCTTTGACTGGGTAAACAGAGTGGTGGACCAAGGGGGAGCAATTGATGTTGCCTACCTTGACTTCAGCAAAGCTTTCGATACTGTTCTACATAGAAGATTGATTAATAAGCTGGGTAGGCTCAGGGTGGGTCAGACGTCAGTCAACTGGGTGGCAAACTGGTTGACGGGCAGAAAACAAAGAGTGGTGATTAATGGTATACAGTCAGAAGAGATGCAAGTCACGTGGGGTACCTCAGGGATCAGTCCTGGGACCAGTCCTCTTCAATATCTTCATCAGTGACATTGCAGATGGACTGGAGGGTAAGGTTTGTCTGTTTGCAGATGACACCAAGATCTGCAACAAAGTAGATGATCCAGATAGTGTGGGCAGAATGAGAAGAGATCTGGATAAACTAGCAAAATGGTCAGAAGAGTGGCAACTGGGGTTTAACGCAAAGAAGTGCAAGATCATGCACATAGGGAAAAGAAACCCTGAAGCCACCTATAGGCTGGGAGGAGAGATGCTGACAGTCACAAGGGAAGAAAGAGACTTGGGCGTCATCATCACCGATGACCTGAAATCATCCAAGCAGACCTCTAAAGCAGTAGGTAGGCTAGAGGATGTTGACGGTATTAGTAGGGTATCACAAGTCGAAAGAGGGAGGTAATAATCCTCTTACAAGACACTGGTTAGGCCCCATCTGGAGTACTGGGCAGTACTGAAGGCCACACCTTCACAAGGACATTAACCAAATTGAGGCAGTCCAGAGAAGGGCAACCAAATGGTGCAGAGATCTGCATCAGAAAACATATGAGGACAGATTAACTGAACTCAATATGTATACCCTAGAGCAAAGGAGGGAGAGAGGTGATATGATTGAAACATTCAAACACCTTAAGGGCATTAACAAGGTGAAAGAGTCTAACATGTTTCAATATAAGAAAAATAGCAGGACAAGAGGACACAGCATGAGATTAGATGGAGGCCGATTAAGGGGTAATGTGAGGAAGTTCTTTTTCACAGAAAGGGTGGTGGATGCATGGAACGGCCTACCTCAGAAAGTTGTAGATATGAATACAATACAGGGCTTCAAACAGGCATGGGATAGGCATAAGGGAGCAATACAGATGAGTATGACTAGATAGGCAATTGACAGAGCAAAGGCCTATGGCACATTCATAAGGTAGAAAAAGAAATGGGCAGGCTGGATGGGCCTTGCGGTCCTTACCTGTCATCAACTTCTATTTTTCTGTGTTTCTATGTTTCTAACTCAAGATCATCGCCATGGAGAATCTTGATTGGGGAGCAAGAAAGCAAGCAAGATAGGGACGGAGGGCAAGTGGCTGAAATAGAAGAACATCAGTTTCGGCTTTTTAGCATTTAACAGCAGTTTGGAAAGTGTAAGATTGTGCTGGAGGAGATTGAATTCTACCTGTAATTCTGTGTGGGCTTCGTCTATCAAGGGACTGGATAGGTATATCACTGCATCATCCACGAAAAGGTGTAGTTTTGCTTTGCTGATGCCATTTCCAATGAAGTTGATGTATATCATGCATAGAAGTGGTGCAAGGATCGAACCTTGGGGTACCCCTCTCCTGAGTGGAAGAAGCGGCGATAGGAAGCCATCAGCCTTCACCTGTTGAGATCTAGCTGACAAGTAACTGTCGAACCATGATATGGCAGTGCCGGAGATTCCATGCCGGTTCAATTAATCGAGGAGTACAGCATGATCGACTGTGTCGAATGCTTTTCTGAGGTCCAGGAAGACTGTCCTTGTGACTTGTTTCCTGTCCATTGCAAGGAGCCAGTCATTTGTAACTGAGGCTAGAGCTGAAGTGGTGCAATAGGAAGGATGAAATCCTGATTGGGCTGGGTCTATAGGATTTTCTTTCTTTCTCGAAGTTGTTTCTAATTTGTGCATTTACCAACTTCTCAAGGAGCTTTGAGAGCAGAGGCAGAGTGGAAATAGGTCAGTAGTTATTTGGATCAGTAGGGTCACCTGACTTAAATAGTGGAAGTACCTGAGCTATTTTCCAAGCCCCAGGGACAGTGCTGGAGTTAATGGAGAAGTTAAATAAGTGTAAGATGGGGGCCATGAGGTACTGGAAGCCGAGTTTGAGGAAGTATGGTTCTAAACCATTGGAACTAGCACCTTTGTTAACCTTTAGGTGGAGAAGAAGGTCTCCCACCTCTTTGTACTAGAATGGGGGGAAGGTGAAGACTGAGCTGGGAGGCGTTGGGGAATGTGTGGGGGCACTGGGGACAAGGGAAGCAGCTTTGAAGGAGTTGAATGCGAGACCCACGGTAGAGAAGTGCTCATTAAAGCAGAGTAGAATATCGGATTTATCAGAGAGAGTAGTGTCCTTGTATTTATTTATTTATTTATTTAAGAATCAGTTTACAACCTTTGAGCCAGAGGCTCGTTTACAAAGGTACTTCCTCACATAAAGACATACATTGCGTTTCAGTTACATAGCAAATTAGGCTCGTTTACAAAGGTACTTCGACACATAAAGACATACATTGTGTTTCAGTTACATAGCAAAGATTTGCCAAAAATCAGTAGGCATTCACCAGAGGTGCCACGTCACATTGTGGTCAGACAGATACAATTGGGTACAGGGTACATGTAATCGATAGCAGGTATTAAACAAGTTGGTATCAAGTGAGCAATTCTGGTAGATAAACATTGAAACAGCTGGCACTGGCCAGGTTAAACCTAGGCATGGTGGACATGGAAGTGGTGTAGGGGATGGTTGTAGGAGATCATCTCAGGTAATGAGGATGACTGTGTATTGCTTTCAACAGACTTGATATGCTAGAAAATACTGGAGTTACCCTTAGCAGTATCAAAGGCTGACAGATAAAAATTTGCCTTTGTGTTCCTTATTCTTTTGGTGCAATTGTTACGACAGGCTCTAAAAGCTGCCCAGTCAGAAGGGAGGTTGGACCGCCTGGCTTTAGCCCAGAGGCAATCCCTCCCATTTAGCGAGGCCCTTAGCTCGGCTGTGAACTGGGGCAGAAGAACGTCCATACTCTGCGTTTTACCATAGGGGCAAGTCTGTTGATGATGGCAATTAGGATGTTGTTGAAGAATGAAACCGCATCATTGAAGTTGGAAGCCAGGTAGAAATCAGTCCAATTAATGAACCTGAGGTCTGATAGGTAGTTAGAGAGATTGAACTTACAAAGACTCCTTCTCCAAGAAAACCTATTGGCTGACTTGAGTGTGGGTCATCCTCTAACACAGGCCATGGCATGATGATCGCTAGCGTCATTGTGAAAAACAACAGTGTGAGTGATTTTATGGGGTCTGCTAGGATTAGATCAAGCAATGACCCACTAGGGGAGAATTTATGATGTGGTCAAATGATATCAGTTACCAGTTGTGTGAAAATGGCATCATCACAGAATTCTTTAAGTTGAGAGCTTCTGTTGCAAGTTTTTTGCCAGTCAAGATTTAAATTGCCAAATATGATAATCTCATTCTGCCTTTTATCGGCAACATCTTGTAAGTAACTTAGGAGCTGAAGGCCCACAGAGGGGGCCTGTAGCAAACTATTATTGTCAGGGTTTCAATTGGTGATAGAGAAAGGTTTAATGTCAGCGCTTCAAACTCCTTCGGAGTGCTGGCAGGAGCACAGTCAGAGACTGTAAATTTATCCTTGACGTAAATTGCCACGACCCCTTCCCTGGTTTCTCTATCACTACGGACGAGGTTGTAGGGTGCAAAAGATATAGTGGTATCAGGAATGGGTTTTTTTTAGCCAAGTTTCTGTTAGTACCAAAATATCCAGGTCTGTGTGGGAGATCCATGCCTGGATAAGGTCTAATTTTTTCAGTAGACTGCATACATTAAGATGCAGGCATTTCAGGCCTTTGGTGGTCGCGAGGTCAGCGGGAGCTGCTAGTGACTGCGATGGACCGGGATTTAATGCGATATGACCCGCACAGATTAGCAGCAGGAAGGTTAAGTATTTGACCCACCTACAGAGTAGTTTAGTTTTGCTTGGATGTGGGTGCCTAGAAGAGGAGTAGTTTTGGGGTATGAGGGTGCCAGTATAGGGGAGAGAGGAGGGGTATAAGGCATAGACAGCCACTGAAACTCGGAGGGGAGCAGCATCTCCTCGTCTCCCCCCTGAGCCTCCCATTAACCAGCCTCATGGAGTGCCCCCTGGTGGCCCCCTCCTCCCTTAGCAGAAGCACCCTATTTGGACTGACCCTATTTACCCCCTTTAGATATTTAAAGACCTCGAACATATCCACTCTGTCCCTCCTCTCCACCAGGGAGTACAAGTTGAACTCCTCAAGTCTCCCCTCATAGGATCTTTTCCCCAGACCCTGTATCATCCCAGTTGCCCTCCTCTGGACCCTCTCGAGAAGTGCAATGTCCTTTTTCAAGTATGGGCACCAAAAACTGCACGCAGTACTCTAGGTGCGATCTAACCAGGCAGTTATACAGATGGAGAAGCACCTCCCGTCTCCTCAAGGTTATCCCCCTGGCAATGCACCCAAGCATTTTATTTGCTTTAGCTGCAGCCCTCCTACACTGCTCATAATTATTCATTTTGGCATCCACAACCACCCCAAGATTCTTTTCCCCTCCCAAAACCTGCAGTTTCTCCCCACCTAGAAAGTACTCATGAGCTGGGTTCCTATGCCCCAAGTGGAATACACTGCATTTCTTGGCATTAAACCTCAGTTTCCAGGTGCATGACCACCTCTCCAGAGTCTCCAGGTTCGCCTGAAGGCCCTCCTCCCCATCCACCACTGCCCCCAGCTTTGAGTCATCAACAAAGAGGCTCATCTCACTCCTGATACCACCCCTGATGTCCGAGATGTAAGCATTAAACAGGAGTGGACCCAGCAACAACCCCTGTGGGACCCCGCTAATGACCCTCCTAGGAGATGATATCTTCTCTCTAGCCACCACCTTCTGAAAAGTGGTGCCAGTTAGCCAGTTTCCTATCCACCTAACCATCCTTTCCCCCACCCCCATTCCCCCCAGCTTGTCCAGCAATCCAGGATGTGTCATTGACTCAAACACCTTGCTAAAGTCTAGAAAGAGGACATCCCACCTGGCCTGCCGTGGTCCAGTGCCTTTGTCACCCAATCATAGAACTTCACAAGGTTAGTCTGACATGATCTGCACTGAACGAAGCCATGTTGGTGATCATCCAGATGGCCCCATGTCTCCAGAAACACCTCCAGTGGGTTGTATTATTGCGCTGCTGCTTTAATTGTCATGCTACATTACTTTTTGGTTACTGTTGACTGTGTTTCATTTTTGTAGTACACCCAGAACTAAAATTGAAATACCCTTAAAACTCCTACAGTACAATCAACCCTCCCCCCCCAAATTTCCTATCTTATGTCAAAGTAGCCGACTTGCAGTGCTATCTTGCTCCATCATTCAGCTTGCAGTATTAGTGTCCTGTTGAAGAATAAGAACATGAAAAACTGTTCGGAAAAGTCACAAGTATTTCTTGATGCACTGCTTAAAATGTACAAAGAAAGCCAGAACTGTGTATCAGTGTCCCCAGTGAGAAAATTGCTTGCTGACGCCTGCTGCTGTGGTCCTGCTGTTTTAATTTCATGAAAAGTCCCAATGAAGAATAGGCACATAAAAAACTGTTCAGAAAAGTCATAAGTATTTCCTGATGCGCTGCTTAAAATTTACACAGAGAGCCAGAACTGTGTATATGTGGCTCAAGTGAGAAAATAGCTTGATGATGCCTGTTGCTGCTGTTGTCCTGCTGTTTGCTGCTGCTGTTGCTGCTGGTGATGTACAGTGTGTTGCTGAATGATGATAGCCACAGATTACCAATAGGGTGACTTATAATTTGATGTTCTTGAAATTTCTTCTGCTGCGGTGACTGAAACATGCTGCCCTATGTGTGTGTATTCCTACAACAATGGTAAGTTGTTGTACGAGTCACTGACATGTGTTTGGAGAGACACTGCCGTTTAATTTGTATTGAATATTGTTGTTTGTTGTAAGCAGTCTGACATGTTGTTCCTTTGCAGGGAATCATCACCATACATACTGAATGTTTCCCCTTCACCTTTGTGTTGGACACCATCACATTCACATGCCAGAGATATGTGCCACCGCCTAATGTGGCACCATAAAATTAAATTTTTTTTCGGGGGGATTACTTCTGTGGGTGAGTAAGTTATAACCATTTCTCATTACTGTTCTTTTCTTTTACATTTTCAGGTCATAGCACATAGATTCACAACCATATTGATAAAACCATGCTGCCACTGCAGATTTGTTCTACATGTGTTTGATTGTTTACTTTTGCTGTACGAAAATTGCAAGCCATGAAAGGTAAGTACAGTGGCGTCTCCAGGATGATACCCACTTTTAAAGCACTCTGCAGTATGCTGCAGCAGACCTACTGAATAAAGCAATGTAATTTCAATAGCAATTAGTCCCCTTTGTCATGCAGGAAACTGTGGCATTCACTTCATCCTGGCAGTGTCACGTTTTTCTGAATGACGACAGGGACAAATTGCCATTGAAATTACATTGCTTTATTCAGTAGGTTTGCTGCAGCATTCTGCAGAGTGCTGCAAAATGCTGCTGAATTGGGTTTCATCCTGGGGGACACCACTGTATTTCTTTTTTTTGTGTGTGGGGGGTGCATCACAGGAAAACAATTTTCCTTAATATTTTTATCTTCTTTCTAGGTCTTCAGTGTATCCAAACTGTTGTCTGTCTTAAGATAGGAACATACCACTGGTCAGCAGCACCTCGATGTCACCTGCAAACAGATGAAGAAGAAATTATTTTGAGTCCATTTCAATACCCCATTCAATACCCAGTGGTGCTCTTCTTGTCTTTTGTTGTATCCAGCTTGAAATACACAGCTATTACTAAATACCTGTGAATAAAATAATCAAGTTTAGTGACACGCACTGCACCAGTGTCTTACATTCCCGACCAGCAATACACATTGTAGAATCCTTGTGTACTGAAGTATACTTGTTTCATCTGTGTAGAACAAGAGATATACATTGAATATTTCATCCCTGTGAAAAATTAGGGGAAAAAAAAGAAAAGAAAGGAAAAATAAAGTAAAGAGGAAATCCGACTGATACTTAATAACTTATGTGGTTGCACTGCAATGGAGTTGTTGCTGCAATTACAGTAGTTGGTATCATTTTGGTCCTAGGACTGTACGACTGCATGTTAAAACAGTCACCTGTGAAAAACAAATGAAAATCCCTTGCCTGTATTTGGCCATAGTGGCCTGTATAAAAAGGTAAAAAAAGGATTAACAACACAATTCAAGTCAAAAACACAGTACATGAGATTCATACTTACTGTAAATTACTGATGTTCTTGATGGGTGTAATGTTTGTTGTCTGTGTGATGGTGCATTGCTGGCTGCAGTCAGATTTGTGGTGCAACACCTTCAGGGAAATAACCAGTGATAACAACCAACATTAGAAATTATTACTTACTGTGTCACAAGTACTTTGATGTTACTTGTTCTCAAATCATTTTGTACTGATCATGCAGATATATTTTAAAAAGTTATCTAACACAACAAATTATTTTTTTTTTTTAAAGAATAGTCTATCATTACTGAATGCTGGAATCCCAATTAATTTGGAATACATTATTTTCAATTACCAAATTTAAAACAACGCTGGTAAGTTTAGAGACTTTATTTCAGGATCATTCAGCTATTCCAGATAATGATGATGACAAGGTAAACCAAATTTCTGCAAAACTGACTATCATACCGAAGTGGTACAATAAGAAATAAATGAATGCATATTCATAGGACATGAACCCACCATGGTATTAAAAAAAGAAGTGTTATCTTGACAACCAGTACTATATGTGGCACAAGCTGGACAAGCCAGATGGTACTTTCCTGTTGGACATCGCTTGTTGCATGTACAGTTGATGTACTATCATGCTGACTGGCTGCAGGTTCTTAGATTGTTCACAGGTAGAATGTCAATCTTTCTTTGTCTATCTGTCTCATGAAGCAGGGTGGCTGTGACTGGCTGAGGGTTTTTAGATTGGGCACAGGTATAATGTCTGTCTGTCTCTCGCTGTCTCTCTCTCAAGAAGTAGGGTGGCTGTGACTGCCTGTGGGTTCTTAGATTGGGCACAGGTACAATGTCTGTCTGTCTGTCAGTCTCTCTCTCTCTCTCTCTCTCAAGAAGCAGGGTGGCTCTGGCGGGCTGCGGGTTCTTATATTGGGCAAAGGCACAAGGTCTGTCTGTCTCTCTCTCTCTCTCACACTCTCTCTCTCAAGAAGCAGGGTGGCTGTGGCTGACTGAGATTTCTTAGACTGGGCACAGACACAATGTCTGTCTGTCTGTCTCTCTCTCTCTTTCAAGAAGTAGGGTGGCTGTGGCTGGATGAGGGTTCTTAGATTGGACACAGGTACAATGTTTCTCTCTGTCTCTCTATCTCTTTCTGTCTCAAGAAGCAGGGTGACTGTGGCTGCCTGAGGGTTCTTATATTGGGCAAAGGCACCAGATCTCTCTCTCTCTCAAGAAGCAGGGTGGTTGGCTGGAGTGTGTTACTGTATTTCAGTGTCAGGATATCTGTCATTCAGTCAACATGATGTCAGTGGCTATAAGTTGACGTGTGTTTAGAAGACTGCAGGTAATAATAACTGCACACATTCTGTGAACTATACTGACAAAATCAAGGAAGGTGAAGGTGAACTATAATGAAATGTCATATGACACTTACAACAGGAAGAAGTACCTTAATGCCATTTTTTAATTTATGCACCTCCACCAACATCCTCATCATCATCAATGAGGAAGCAGCCTTCACAATCTGAAAATGCCAGAGTTGTACACACCTGGAAATTCTTTTTCCATGAGCTCATCATCAACCTCAATGGAACACCATTTGATGCTGCCACCAGGATGGTCTGCTTCACCCTCATCATCGGCACCAGCGTCATCATCATGACTGGGTACGAACATAGATGTGCTTGTCCTACTTGGTAGGTGACCTTCATTCATTTTGATAAATGTCAGCATGCCAACATTTGTAGGTGATAGGTTAGTATGACGGCCACACACAATGCCCCCCACAGAACTAAATATCCTCTCCACACTTACACTGGAGAATGGGTAGGCCAGGTACTTGTCAGCACTGGCCATTCATTCACCTTGCTACTCCAGTACACCAGAGGATCATTCAATTTTGTAAGATGCCTGTTTTCTGCCAAATATGCCTCAACCATGCTCTGTGATGCGTGTATTCCCGATGAGTCATCCACCTGTTCAAAAGATGTATGTCCAACTTGGGACAAGGCACCCCAAAGTGGATTAATGGCCAACTGTACAGCTAACACCACCCTTGCTGTTTAGCCATCTTACTGGATGCACTGTGTTCACAATGACCTTTAGCCTTGTTATGCTGTGGGTTGCAAAACTTTGCACATGACGTCTATGCCCCATGAGCCAATCTGACCAGCTGTCCAGTGAGATTTTGAACCTGATCATGTCCTCCCTCCAGTATGGATACAATGCTACATTTGTAGTGTGGGTCCAGCATTGTACCTATTCCAGATTCTGGAGATTGCTGAATGATGGTGATGTGTCTATTGCTGTCTAAGACTGCAATCATGTGCTTGAGTATCACATAGCTTGATCTATCTCTGGCCACATCAAGACTAGGCTGCAGATTCAACAATGACTGCCTCAGCACCCGTAGCAGTGGAATGGCTTGACTAACAGATGCAATGTCATCACTCACTGCCTGTGTAGCATGTTCAAATAGCCTTAAAATTAGTATTACTGAATCCATGAGTCACCATTGCTCAGTTCTCATAGACACTGATGCCCTGGAACTGTCACAGTTAGTGTGCATAACAAGTTACTCTAAGATTGCTTTGTACTGCTCATACAAGCGCTGTGCCATGTAACGTGTGGAGTTCCATCTCATGATAACTTCAAGCTTGAGGCGGTGCTGAGGGAGGCTGTTTTTGATCTGCAGCTGCCTAAGCTGGTCACGGGCCTTTCCAGAACATGCAAAGTGGGCACAGATGTGCTGTGCAAAAGTCAGCATTTGCTTTATTTCATGGTACTGCAGAAACTCCTGTACCACAAGATTTAAACAGTGGGCCATGCAGGGAACCCTCACAAATCCACCATTACTGATACATTTAACAACATTGAACCCATTGTCACTTGCTATGAAGCCAGCTTTTAGGGACATGGGGTGCAGCCACTCATCGATTTCTGTCAGTAGCAAGTCTAGCATGTTTTCGCCTGTATGCAACCCTGCTACACTCCGCATTCCAAGCATGGCATGCTGTCTAATGCCATGAAGGTTGCTACTACCACAGTCTGAGGCAACACACACACTCTAATCCTCCTCAATCGAGGTGGCCACTGAGAAGTGTTGCAGGAGAACACTGACGAGGGAACTGCAGTATTGCTATGCACGTTGGTGTCTGTGGAAGAGACACCGATAGCAGGATTACATTGCTGGTTTTATTTTTATAACAGGTATGCCATCAATGTCATGAGCTTGCAATCTTACCAGACCAGCTTATTGTAACTTCAAGCTCATGTGGTCTGCTGCCTCTTGCTTTTTGTCTGTTGCTGGAAATCTGGTTGTTTGGGCTGATGGCAGGCTGAAAGCAATGGGACAGAACACCATTCAGAGCAGTAGAAAGAGAAAAGCGCACGACTGCACCCTTTACAAACAGATTTTGGTCAGCGTTTTGGCAGCACTAGAAGAAGTCAGCAAGGGGAGAAGGGGAGTGCTTAAACAGCACAGAGTAACAGGAACGTCTAAGAAAGATTATCTGTACCCCGTATACATTATTGTTTATATTTGTGCTTATCTTTCAGTCAGTTTTGCTTACTGTGCTAACGTGTTTTATTGTGTTTATCTGGAAGTGTAACAGAGATTTTGGGTCCGGGTGGCTAGAACATATTGAAAACATTATTTATTCTAACTTAATACAGTATTTTCTTTTTTTTCAAACGTCCCAGGAAAAGGAAGTCATCTGACAGGCTCAGCCAATAGGGAAGTACCTCTGAGGTTTGAATCTTAAAGGAGCTACTTAAGCACATGCGTAGCATTCTTAACTCAGACACATTTTGAGTTGGAGGCAAACAGGTAGCAGTTTGCGGTATTTGGTAGCAGTGAGCGGTACTGCATATAACACGTGGTTTTCCCAACTGCCAGCGTCCATTTTTGGTTTTTAGTGGGCTAAAATTCTATTTGACTTCTGTGGAAGGGGTATGAGAAGAGTACAGTGAACAACCAGCTTTATTACTGCTACCCTTAGTTCTGGGCAAGAGGTGCAGTCCAAAGTCAAATGCAAAGTACTTACAACAACAGAAGTGATTAGAAAGTAAGTAAGTCAGACTATAAGAAGTTTAAAACCAATTATTTTAGCGAAGATATCATCGAGAATTAATGTCTGTGTTTTATGAAGGGATTTTTTTTTAAGTTAGAATTACACAGGATGATTTAAGATTATATGGTATAATTGTATTAGTGTCTAGCAAACTCACAATTACCCAATTAATAAGCTATGAGTGGTAGCCACTGGCATAAATTTATTGCTTGTCTTTTCAGTAGCTTGGTCAATCTGCTACTGTTTCATATACAAGACCTCTGGAGGAGCACACAGTATTAGAAATGGCTGGACTAAGGTTCTGGGCTAGACGCAAGGACCCAAAGGGAGTGTAGCTGAGATCACTGTTCTTCTCTACATGAACTATTGGAACTTATGAGAGAGAGAAAGTCTTCTTTTGACCAGAGGAAGTAAGACCTGATCTATCCTAAATGGAGGGATTTAAACTTAAAGAACTTGAATAATTTAGTGTATTCTTAATGAACTTGGTCTGGATTGGATAAAGAACATTTTTATATGAAAGTGGTTATTTTACCTCTCTGCAGCTGTACTTTTCTCAGTTTATAAGAGTATATTTTTTACAGTAGAATGCTGTGGAGTTTTTAGATCTAAATTTTGTTGTTCTGTGTGTGTAACAATTCTGTGCTAACAGGCTCTGTTTATTAAGGCAAATTAGAAGCAATTTTACTGGTCTATCTATTGGACACATACCCCTATATAGCTGTGTTCAAATTAACCTATTATTGTAAAATGGTAAATACTAGGTTACAATGACAGAATCAAGATGACTGTTCACCCTTGTTAGGACAGTCTATTATTGACCATGGAAAATTGAAGTTAAAAAATACTAAGCAAACAAAGATAACAGATCATCTGATACAGCAGAATAATATAGAACTAGGGAAGACTTTTACTCCTAAACAGTCAGCCAATATGGAAGGTGATATACAGACACCCCAGAATGTTTTAGGCAATAGCTTGGAACAATCCCCTAGATTGGTTTTTGAGGAGGACAGTGAAAGCATTCTCATTAAGGATAGCGCTCATGGCTCAGATATGGAGAGTTTTGAAGTACAGTGCAATCTAGACATGTCTCTGGATGGTCTCAGTGGAGTTATTGTTAATGATTGTGGGGAACAAAATGACTTATTACTAGTTTCTGAAGCAGAACTAATGGATGTAACAGCAGAACTACAAAGGACCATAACAGGCATGAAAACAGCACTTAAATGCAGTGAAATTATAAGACTGGATGAAAAGAAGGGAAAAACTAAAAATAATAGCAAAAGCATAAATTTAGAGAAATCAAAACCCTATTATGTCCCTGAGTGTCTGAGCAATGATTTGGTTGCACTTTTAGGACATCAATATATGGCTAATTTGCTTTTATGGAGCAATTAGTCACCCTCAAGAATGAAACTGAGAACATGAGATATGATGTGGCTGTGGTGGATGTGAAATCTGGTTACTGTGTTATGTAAACTAGATTAACTTTTCCACCTAATCAGACTTCGTAGTTATAGCAGAGTCACAGAATGTAACTAGTAATTTGAGACCTGATTTTTCTGTGGTAGTAATTCCGACAACACCGGATAGAAATAAAATTACCAATAGTGAGAAAGGGAATAACAAGGGCAGAAAGAAGAAAGAGAAAAAGAAAAACAAAAAGGCAGAAGTGACATTAAAACTACTAGGAATACAAATAAAAAGAAAAAAAACTAAGAATAAAAGTAAAGAAAAAATAGGATGCGACATAATGGAAGCAAGAGAGTCAACAGACCTAGCCTTTGAAGCACCTAATACAAAATATACAAATGAGGTGGTAGGTGAAACAGCTGAAAGTGAGATAGTGGTGGAACAGATAATCTGGAATAGTGAGTTAGGGAAAAAACTCCAAATCCTAGAGCAGGAATTGCTGTTATTTGTTTAAATCTTTTTAATGAGTTTTCCAACATATTTACATTGCTATATTTCATCAGTTTAAGAGAGACATCATAGTTCACATTTCAAACAATCCATCCGATCTCTTATGATCATATTCTCTCTCATGTTACTAGTTCATTTCTCTTTTTTAAAAACAAAAAACAAAGATACAAACAGAAATTTTCTTCTTGCAATAAAATATTAATACTTTATACCAACAAGGTATAATAAAATATAGAACAACTCCTATAATTCATTACATCCATAAACCTATATACAATTCTACCAAGGTCGCCTAGTCCTCCTCTCTTCCCCACTCTGCTATTCAGCTCTCTCCCTCCTTCCATCAACGTATTCCTTTCCTCCACCATCTACATCTAGTTACATCCCTTTTGTTTTTACCCTACATTTAATACCATAAGTTTGTCCACTGTGAGTGTTGCTATAAAGTGAGTCCACTCATTCCCAAATTTCTTCAGTCTATCTCACATCTGGTATGATCTCTGTTCCAGTCATAAAGCTCTTATGGACAGCGTCCACCATTGTGTTATTGTAGGGGAGTCCCCAGAAACCCAAGTATTTAGGATCACCTGTCTGGCCAGTGAGAGTAATATTCTAACCCATCTCTGATGTGGCATCCAGATCTCTTCATTCCCCTCCTCCATTCCAAAGAGCAGACTGAGGGGTGTTAGTGCAATCTCCCTTCCTAGCATGGCACCTAGATGTCGCCCAACCCCTTGCCAGTATATTTTCAGAATATGGCAATCCCAGAAACAATGGAAATATGTTCCCTTCTCTCCCTTACATCTTCCACATGTTTCAGGTATTTCAGGATTCACCTTGTGACTCACCACTGGTGGACAGTAAAGCCTGTGGATAAACTTATACGTACTCTCCTTATATTTATTGCATGTCAAGAGCCCTGCATGTGATTTGAATATTAACCCCCAGTTATCCGGGGATATAGCTATCCCTAGGTCCCTTTCCCATATTTGTCTCTGTTTGTCCGACAAATCCTTAATACTTAATCTTAATAGATGCACCGCCTTCCTTAGGATCCCCGTCAGGTTCCTTCTTGCCACTCTAATTAACCCCTCCAACTGCTCTATTCCTGGGTTCCCCATCCTCTTTTTCTCCACTGTTTTAGCCCAATTCCTAATTTCAAAAAATCTAAAAAGATGGGTTGCCGGCAGTCCTAATCTCTCCTGGATCTCCTGGAAGGGCATCACCATACCTCCCCTATATACGTCTCCTAGACATCTCGCTCCTTTCATCTCCACTCCCTAAAACCCTTGTCCTCCAAGCCAGGTCTGAAAAAAGGGTTCCCTGCTATTGGTAACAATATTGTCTCCCCTTCTTTACATCCGAGGATTGCCTTTATTCTAGTCCAGCTCTCTATTACTGTCCATAGGAATTGTTGTTATTTAATGACCAGTGTTGTAAGGAAGGAGTTGACATTGGGGAAAACTAGTAAGGGCACCCCCCTAAAAGTGTGAAACAGACAGTCTCATGGGGGAATTAGTGAATGATATGGGTAAAAGGAGAGGAAAAATTGTAAACACTGGAGCAAATAGTGGTACCCAGCAGGATAATGGGTAACTGGATGAGGAAAAGAATGATCCATTTCTGCATTTTACTACTAAAGTGGAATGGCCATCCTCCACAAGTGAAATACTGAAGCCATATATAATCCAGGAAATTTTTGTGTCAGCTGAGCTTGAGATATTAGAAAATGATATATTGGAAATCAGGAAAAGTCAAAATGGATGTAGTAATACTATTGAAATCTTTTTTGCTTCTGCTAAATTAGCTAACTATATTTGGAGAAATGAGAACCTTTTGAAATTTAAACGGCTTAAAGTGACCTTCCCAAATAGGGAAAGATTTAATGCTCTATGAGGGAATTCTGGGACTACTGATGCTCCAGTAGTGTTATCATTGTTTAGAATGTCAAGACTGAATAGAGTAACTATAAATTAAAAGGTTCTATTTGTAACTTGTTAGCAAGCTATACGAGTGTAAGACTGGGAAAATAGGGAGTTCAATATGTGAGCAGAAGCTATAACTCTTCTCAAATATATATTATTGTAAAGAACAAAGAAATAGCCCAACAACTTTAGCAAAAAAGCGAGGCATTAGATGCCTTGGGGTTGCTTCTAATCGACCTAAATGAAACCTTAGGAAAAGAAAAAGAAGAAAAGTCTAACATACAGAATGGAAATATAAACAAGGATTTGGGAAACGATTTGAACACTGAAAGTAGGTCAGAACACTTGCAGGAATGACTCAATCAAACTGTACATGATGCAAATGCCATTAACCTCTAATAACAAAGAGAGTAACAAACAAATTAAGATAATGCCATGGAACCTAGCAGGGTTTGTAAATAAACTTGGAGAAAAAGATTTTGGGCAATTTATTAATCAAGGAGACATAATTTGCTGCCAGGAGACTTGGCATGAAAATGAGGAACAAATACCCTGGAATGGATATGAGGTATTACACACGGTTGCGACTAGAGAGAGTAAATTCGGTAGACCTTCAGGAGGTCTGGTGACTTATATTAAAGTGGGTGCTTTTGATGTGCATAATAACTTATATTTAGACAATAACTTTATCATTTCCCTGATTCAAATCCAAGATAGGTCATTTATACTGATGAATGTGTAAATCCCATCTAGTGGATCCAAATACTGTTATAAAAATGTATGGGACAGACTTGAAAATGAAGTAACTGAAGTACTTACAAGGTTCCCCAAAATAGATCTACTACTGGTAGGTGATCTGAATGCTAGAATTAGAAAATTTGATAGACTGATGGATAACTCCTTTTTCAGTCATTTAAACTTAGAATGTGACTATAGAAGAAATACACAAGATCCAAGAAGAAACCAGGCCGGACTACGACTGTTGCAAATACTAGCCCTAACTAATATCCCCAAGTGGGAGGTTGAAAGGGGACAAGCAGGGAAGATGTACACTTATCAAGTTCTATGGAGCTACCCTCCCTGATTTAGTCCTGTGGAATGGTGATCCCTCTTCGTGGGACTCTCTACTTATACCTACTAGGCCAGAAAGCAACCACTTACCAATAATATTAATGGGGTTAGTCCTTAAAGAAAATTATATAGGACAAGAAATACTTACAGAAGAACAAATGTTAGAGATTAGAAATAATAAGAAATTAAAATTGGATGGTCAAGTGGAGTTTCAAGTAAGTTGAATATTACTCTCAGAGTCAGTACAAGAGTTTATCAATGGGCTCTGTACTAAGACTAAGAAACAAATTTTGGATTATTTATTGGTGCTATTTGAACAAATATGACAAAGCTTATATACAGAGGCCTGAATATTCAAAAGGGTTGTGTCAGCGCAAGTACGGAAATGCGCCATTGTGCGATATTCAGCGGGAGGTGGCTGCGCAGTGCAATAAGCAATGCGCCAGAGCGCAATAGTAATGAATGTATCCACAACCGTAGGGGGCGGAACCATGAATAACATGCGCAGTGCGATATTCAACAGCATGCGCCATGCGCCAATGAGAGCTGAGAAGTTGCGCGACAGTGGAAATGATCCAAAATAAAAGGGAGCAAGAGAGGGGTACAAGAATGCAAAAGGGAAGCCACAGGTGGGAGCGTGGTGACAGACACAAGGGCAGGACAGAGGGAAGCAGTGAGCAGGACTGGGCAGGAGCAGGACAGGGCCCACCAGAACTGAACCAGAAACAGGGTAGGAGTGGGGAGCCTGTGCCACTGTGCAGTAAAGTCAGTGGAGTGCCACACTGGACTGAGGGCAGTGGCAGGAGGCAGGACAGCCACAGCCAAAGGCCAGAGGTGTACCTGGTGCAGGGGGAGCATCAGAAATGGACAGTGGGGGGAACGGGACAACAGCTGCCAGGGGGGAACACCAGCCAGGGACATGGCCAGCACCATGTTCCAGATGGAGGTGGTAATGAGGGGTGTGAGAAGGCAGGCAGCAGGGGGGTGCAGCCATTGAAGGGCCCGTTGGCGGTATGTCCAGAACAGGCAGTACCGAGCATGCACCAGATTCGAACACTACTCTGACACAGAGATTGTGGGCCAGTACCGCCTGAATCGGGTGATCCTGAGGCAGCTCTGTGAGCTGTGCAGTGATGAGATGCAGGCACCCACACGATGGAGCCATGCTCTGTCAGTGGAGAAGAAGGTGACAGCCGTCATGTGCCTGCTTGCCACGGGCACCTTCCAGAGACCAACAGGGGACATGGCAGGCATAACCCAGTCGGCCGCGTCACGCCTTCTCACACAATTCCTCAGCACACTGCTGCCACATGCTGCAGAGTACATCTATTTCCCCAGCACACAGGCAGAGCGCACAGCACACATACAACAGTTCCACAGGGTAGCACAGTTGCCTGGCATGCTTGGGGCCATTGACTGCACCCATGTGGCCATCCGCATGCCACCTGGTCCGGACAGAGTGTCATAAATCAATCGGAAGGGGTATGCCAGGTAGTGTGCGATGCCAGGGGGCGCATTACCAATGTCTGTGCCACGCACCCTTGGGGAGCACATGATGCCTTCATCTGGCACCAGTCCACACTGTGCCACAGGTTTGAGAGTGGGGACATCCCCACTGGCCATCTAGTGGGTGAGTATGCATATCACGAAGGACGACATGAGCAGGCGTGGGGGGGTGCATAGTCAGAGGTGCCATGGGTACCGACCTTGTTGGCCCATGGCAAAGTGACACAGACCACCATACTAATGTCCACCATCTACACATAGGTGACAGTGGCTACCCACTACGTACCTGACTTCTCACACCATACCAGTGCCCCACGACCCCATCACACTACGGTATAATGAGGCACACAACACAACACGGAATGTCATTGAGCAGGTGTTCGGGATGCTGAAGGCACATTTCCTGTGCCTGGACACATCTGGCGGTGCCCTACAGTACAGCCCCTCGAAGGCCTGTGGGCTATTCCTGGTCTGCTGTATCCTGCACAACATGGCCAATGACTGTGGGATAGCCATAGAGGTCGAAGAGGGGGACAGCGGTGGGGACGATGAGGATGCCAGTCCAGCTGGTGATGGGCAGCCACCCCCTGGGCAAAGAGATCCCCACCTGATCCAGATGTCACAGCTGCACCAGGACACCATTACAGAAGAGCACTTTGGTCAATACAGGTAGGTCATGGGGCCATGAGCAACCACCAATGGCAAGGGCACAGCCCACAGACAGGCAGAGAAGAACACCAGTGGTGGACGGCGGTAAGGGAATGGGTCTGAGTGTGGCACCGCAAACGGTGTCAGGGATGGGCAGGGCCGAACATGACACGTGTACACACACACCACAAGACATGCACAAGGGGTAGACAGCACGCCAACCCCAATTGCCACCCCTACCCCCGCACAGGTCCACACATGACCACACCCAGTGGCCATCACTATGCATGCCTCAGACACTGGGCACCATTGCACATTGGCGGACAGCACAACGCAGGCATCATCATGCACATGGCACAGTGGCCAGCAGCCGGGAGGGTGTGCACAGGGACCATGTGTGTGCAGGGCCGGGTACCTCACCCGTGTATCACATGATGCACACCACACTGCACATAGGGCAGCAGCAGACAGTGGCTATGGTGGGAGACAGGTCAGTCACGCGGCACAGTGCCACGGCCACCATGGATGCGTGGGCGGCCCCACTGAGACCTGCCAGCTGTGCCAGGCTGACCATTGGCCTCAGGGGGTGGCACCGACGGTCCCCCAAGGGTGACGCTGTGTGAACACGACTGTGTTCGTGCAGGGGTCTGCAGCCCACCAAACATGCCCGCTCCAGGCGTGCTCGGTATGCCCACAGCTGAACCCGGTGTCGACATAGCAGGTGTCGCACGGCATCAGGAACGGGGGAGTGGAGATGACACTGCGCGATGTCTGCAGTGGATGGGCACTGAACTGGGTGTCCAATGTGGCCATGACAGTTGTGAATGCATTGGTCTGCCTGTCAATGGCAGCGGTCACATCTGCCCACTGCCAGGCCATCTCTGCCAGGAGCAGATCATGGTCTCTGCTGCACCACTCCTCTGTCTGGTGCAGAACCGCACTGAGTGCATCTACCGCAGTCACAAGCCACATCTGCTGATCTACTGAAGCCTGGAGTAGACGGCTGTGCTCGTCAATGAGGTCATCCGCCAGTCCGGCATGCTGTCCCTTGTGGTGTTCCTGGTCCTGCTGGCCAGCACCCTTTGATGATGGGTGCTGCACAGCAGAGCCATGCTGGGGCATGTCCACACACAGTGCACTGCCACTGCCCCCGACACTGTCCCCCCCATCACCATTGGCCAACTGCTGGCACTACCACTCCAACTGCTGATTGCCCGGTCTCACCGGTGCTGCCGCAGTGGCCGCAAAAGCCCCACTGCCCTGGATGCACACCAGTGCTGCCCCACTGGGGCATACAGGCACAGGCTAGGACTGTGTTGTTACACAGGCCTCCACAGTGGTGCCAGCCATGGCAACGCCCATGCCGTTGCCTGCTGTGGGACCATCCTGCATCCCACACGTATCACTGTCCGGGACGTGTGGTTCATCATCATCGGTGCTGGATCCAGCACCAATCTGTGTCCCAGCACGCTGGAGACCATGGGTGCTGTCATGCTGGGACACAGGCAGGGCCTTTTCTGCACCCGCACCACCCTCTTCAGTCCGGACAGACGTGCAGGTATGCACTGGTCCAGTCCCTCGGACACCTGTGGAGGTGGATGGGTGATCCTCCGTGTCTAGGGCATCACCCTCGGTGGACACACCCACCACCGCTGACCCATGTAGATGCTCAGGAGCTGTAAGGGAACACATTAGCGTTAGTGGCTCCACCCTGCCCTGTGGCATTCCCCCCACCACCCACACAGTGACAGCACAGGACCTACCATGCAGTGATGGGCTGCCACCCGTCTGGAAGCCACCACCAGAAACGCCCTCGATGGCACAATGCTGCATGCTGCCAGCCACTCACTCCTCCTGTGGTGTCAGGCGTGGCATATCCGGCTGGCCCCCACCAATGGCAGCACATGCAGCCCTGATGGCAGCTACCTTACCCTTGATCCTCCTCCTGTCTGTGCTGACTTTCTTCTTACACTCCTGCACGGACCACTGGTGGCTGCCATGCTGGTTCATGGCACGCGCCACCTCACCCCACGCCGCAGCACAGGCCTGTGGTGTTCCCCGCTGTCCACTGAGCAGCAGTTCCCTGTCGAGATATGCCTTGAACAGGGCATCTGATTCAGCCCGGGTGAAGTTGGGCCTCCTCCTTCTCCCCCTCCCTGTTCCTCCTCATCCTCACATTCGGTCATGATCGAGCCTGTGGGAAAGACAGGTGTTACCTTAGACTGTGCAGTCCCACTTAGCCCTCACAAACCACAGTTCCCACATCTCAACAGCATGCAACCCACCACAATAGACTGTATTACCAAACTATGTCTTCTGCAGCCCCATGTAGCATTTATACAGTGCAACGCACGGAAATGGGGCGAGGCGCAACTGTAAGTGGATGCTAATGCAGTGGTTGCGCTGTGGAATGGCTGATGAGCTGATTTGCATATGCTGGCTGAATATCGCGCTGTTGCACATTGCACAATGTTGTTGAGCGTGCTCAGGCTATGTTGCAGCTCTGTGACGTGCGCAATCGGCACCGCATGGTGCATGCCCAGGGTGCTGATGCCGACGCGTGTGGCGCTGCTGATGTGCTGTGCATGGGAGGCAGTGCAGGACATTGCCACCACTGTGCCTGTGGCACTAGTGCTCTGTTCACCTGTGTGGCACTCATGCCCTGGTGCACTGTAGGCACCATGGAGCCATAGCGCAGTAAGCCACTGCAGGGCGTCACACACAGGCACCCTACCACGCTACATGCAGGGTGTTCCAATAGCGCTGTGGTGCTCCGTGCATGGAAAGACCCTTGACCCTGCGGTCAACCTTTGCCCCCTAGGCATCATGCGTCCACATGGGTGCACCCCTATCATGCAGTTCAGTGACAGCACGATGGGGACTGGCAGCGCAATACTGCGCTGCCTCCACACGTGGGGCACGTGCACTACAGAGCGCCATTTTGATAGTGATACACACTGCAGAATGGCATGGAGGAGAGCACAGCAGTGGAGCGCTATTGACCTGGCCAACCTGGTGGCCATTGTTGAGCCCCAAGCTGGGGCCCTGTTTGGCCAGGATCCACTGGACAGGCCATGCAGTGCTGTGTGCGAGGAGGTGGCTGACGGCCTGGAGGAGTCCACCAGGATCACCAGGTCTGCTGAGCGGTGTCGCCACTGGTATGGCAACCTACGACGGAGGGACCCTGACAGACTGGGGTGTCTGCAGGCACGTGCCCAGCGAGGTGCTGTGCCACGGCCAGGTAGGTGCTCCATCCATACACCTGTAGCGTCCATCCATCCGGGTATCACAGTGTGCATGTGTCCACCCCACAGGGGGGTGGGGTCCATCTAGTGGGGGCGGTGGTGGTGGTGGAGGTGCATCATGGCTGGGCTGTGTGGGCATGCACACACTGGGGAGGCTTTGCTACTGGTTTGTACTGATGTTTCCCTCTCCATGTTTGCACCCTAGGCCCGGAGGAGCACCGTAGGGTGAGGCAGGCCCGTTCCCAGCAGGAGCAGAACTGGGTGGGTGCACCACAGATGCAGCAGGGACATGGTGGAGGGGCCATGGGCCAGCAGCACCCAGCTGGCCTGGATGCAGGTGAGTGCTGTTTTTCACCTTACATCTGTGCATGCTGTGTTGCGGGGTGGCAGTGGGGCATGGCCACCAGCACTTGGCCCCACTGCCATGCATGCCACATGGCGCACTCAGCACTGTCCTGTGGCACTGCATATGTGGGTGGGCATTGCAGGTGGTCCGTGCGTGCACTGGGTACATAGCTGTGCCACTGCCTTCGCACCGCATAGCCATGTCACTGTACGGCCACAGTGGTGCTGTGCAGCACATGGGCAGTGGGTGTGTGCAGCGTTCTGCATGGCTGTGGGTGTCTGGGTAGGTGGGTCATGTGGGCGCGGTCACTGTGGGTGGTTGCATGCCAACACAGGAGCATGGCTCATGGCTGTATGCTGTGCACAGTGGGTGGGCTGTAGGGGGTCTGACCAGTCACGGGTAATGACTCTGCTCCCTTGTCCTAGGTGGACAACGCTAGACAGTGCTTGAAAGGAGTGTGCAGGAGCTGCTGCAGCTCATGAGGTCCACCCTCAATCTCCTGCAGAGACTGGATCATGGCGGAGGGCGACGGCACCGGAGAAGGCACAGGGACAGAAGTGGGGAGAGGGGTCGGCGCTAGGCCCACTATGCCCCTGTTTTGTATTCCACCCCTGGACTAACACTCACACCCCTTCATCCCTCTCCCAGTTGTTCACCCTTGCCCCATGCCCACCCCCACCTGGTTTGTGACCCTTCCCCCCATTGTAAATAGTTGTATATGTGTTTTGTATTTCTCACACCTTTATTACATACGTTTTGTTATGACAACTGTGGTGGTCTATGATTTGCAGTGGGCTAATGGTGCTTGGCTGCAGTGGTGTGCATGGCATTGGGGGTGGTGCAGGCCTGGGTGTGTGTGTGTGTCCGGCAGGGACCCGCCTATGGTGGGGGTGGGGGACTCGGTCCCTGTCTGTGGTATGTGTGCTGTTCCCTGTGCACTGGATGTCTGTGTGCAGTAGTCCCTGGTGCATGCACTGTGTCCATGGTGCCCCTGTCACTATGTCCATGGCCTGTGCAGCTGACACCCTTGCATGTCTGTGGTATGCACGGTCTGCTGGCATGTCAGTGGTGGCTGTCCATGCTGGCCACCCTCTGGCCCCGGCGCAATGGCGGCTTGCCTCCTGTCACCAGTATGGTGCATGTCTGCCTCGGGTGGCACTGTGGCCTTTGCTGTTGTTGTCCCCTCTCCATGCTGTCACTGGTGTCTGTTGTGGGGTCTGTGCTCTGATGTCTGTCACTTGTGCTCTGGCCACATGCTGGTGGCAGATGGCTTCATGGTGCATGCGTAGGATGGCTGGTACACCTGTGCCATGGTGGGGTGCTGGCCGTGGGTACACAGCATCAGTGGTCACATGCCAGTGGAATTTGTTGCCCTGCTATTGTGTCCCTGTATTGGGGCACCCTTGGGTCTGGGTGGGTGTTTGTCCGTGCCCTGTGTTGCATCCTGTGTGGCACATGCCTCCATACACCACTGTGAGCATCTGTGCTGACTGTTGGGTCCAGTGCTGGGACAGGGTGTGTGCTTGGGTGGGTGTGCGGGGTGCTGTCCTGCTGGTGGTGGGGTCCAGGGCAGGCCCTGTAGCATGTGGGATCCCTCGGGTACCGACACAGAGTAAATCTCTCTGCTGTGCCTTGGGGCGGCCATGCAGGGAGGCACTGTGTTTGCAGTTGTTGCATTGGTGGCTGGTGCCGCCTGCTGCAGGGTGCTCACGGTGGGGCTGCCATGGTGCACAGGGTTGCATTGTCACAGTGGGGGTGGTGACATGCATTCGGTGCCATGCACTGTTGGGCGCTGCTCCTGGGCAGGGTGTCTGGGGATCACTGTGCAGGGTATGCTCTGCATTGGTGGGATGGGGTGGCCGGCCCTCCTTGTGTTGCAGTCACTGCTTGCCAGGGGTGTGCTGGGGCACCGTGCCCCAGCTGTGGTTTCAGTGCTGGTGTTCATGGGCTGGTGGTTCATCTAGCTCACCACAGGTTGTGCAGTTCATGGGGTGCTGGGGGTGCTGTCTGGTCTGCTGCGTGCTCCTCTGCCCATGTCTTCCATGGGTGGTGCACCCCTGCATCCTGTCCCTACACATCCCTGGTTGTGCTACTGCACTACTACCCTGCTCCACTGCAAATCCCTGGTTGTGCTACTGCGCATCAGCCCTGCACCACTGCGCATCCCTGGTTGTGCCATGGTGCAGTTGGTGTGATATTCAGTTGTGTTGCGCAAGCGCACCTTGGCTTGCACTGTGTTTGAATATTGGGCGTGATGCGCATGGGCACACTGCACTTCCACCTGCTCTTGCTATTGAGCTACTTTGTGGCACAGTTTGAATATCCGGGCCAGAATCTATAAGTATAATAAGATGTAAGAGAGTTTGATAAAGAGTGCCAGCAACACAAAAATAGACTAACAGCAAGGATCAGAGAAACAAGAAGAACTAGAAAAAAAGAAAAATATGTTTTATTAAAACAAGAAAGGATAAAATACAAAAGTTTATTGACAACCAAGGAATTGCAATATACACAGGGTAACTGGGAGAAAATGCTACAGACAATAAAGAAAGGAGATCCTAAGGAATTTTATGCCCTAGGGGCAAAAGGTACAAATAATTATAAAAAAGTAATAGATACTTATATAAAGGACACAACTTGGGTAGAACATTTTACAACATTATATTCAGGGAACAACAATTCAAATCTGGTCCAAGATATGGCTGACAAGGAAAGACTGGTGTGTATTTCAAGATCGAATGTTTATTTTGCTATCCAAGACCTGAAATGCAATAAGGCCCAGGGACCAGACCAAATAACTGCAGAAGTTTTCTTGTCAAATGTAACAACGTGGTCTGATTTGTTTTTTTGTACTATTCAATAAGTGTATAGGAGAGCTCACATTCCCTGAAACTTGGAAAGGTGTGATTACAGTGCCCATACATAAAAAATGAAATGTTATGGACCCACTGATGTACAGACCTATAAGTCTATTGGATGTAAGTCTAAAAATATTCTCAAAAATTATATTAGAAAAATCTAAGATAGAGATTGAGAATACAGGTGGTAAAAATAAGGCCCAAGCAGGATTCAGGAATGAGTATAATACTTTAGATAGCTATTTTATTTTAAACAACTTGATTGAAAAATACACAATTTTGAGAAGGCAGAAATTATATGCACTCTATGTTGATTTCAGAGCAGCGCTTGACACAGTTAGTAGGAGCATTTTGTGGAGCATTATGAAAGAGAGAGGAATAAATCCTGATTTGATTATTATAATTAGAACTCTATATACTGACATGTGGGCAAAATTGTGATAGGCCATAAAGGAAAACTGTTGAGAGCAATACCAACTACTAAGGGGGGGTACAACAGGGGTGCGCGATGGCCCCCACCCATATATATATATATATATATATGTATTTATATTTATATATTACTGGTTTATTGGATAAAATAGGTGAGTCAAGTACTGACTCTCCAAAATTACTGCATGAGAAATGTGGCATATTAGCCTTTGCAGATGATATTTTATTGGCATTAACCAAATCTGGACTGCAGAACAAGATTAACATGCTCCAAGAAATTTCAGGCTCTCTTGAGCTGGATATAAATCTTACTAAAACACAAATTTCAATATTTGGAAAAGGGAAAAATAAAGGGTTTTTTACCTATAATGGGCATAACTTAACAGTACTTAAAGCCTATCAGTACTTAGGCATCATGTTTACAATGAATGGAAAATGGATAGAGCATATGGCGAAGACAATGGATAAACTAAAAAAAAGAGAGCAAATTCTCTAAGTAGATTTAATTATGCGTATGGAGGATTAACACTAAGACCAATGACTGAGGCAATTAAAATGAATTACCATGCCCAGCTAATGTATGGTGTTGAAATATGGGATAATGATAATATGAATAAGCTTATGACCCCAATTTATAAGATTTTGAGAAGAGTACTAACAGTAGGCAATTCTTTTCCAGCCATATATCTCAGAGCTGAGCTGTGGTTGGATAATGTAAATACATTGATTGATACTAGAAAACTGAACTTCTGGTTGAGATTAACAAGTCTTGCACAAGACAGACTTTCGAGTAGATATCTACAAGAAAAAGAACAATGGGTAGAAAGAAAACGTTTTGATTCAAAATGGTACAAGAGTATTAGAGCTGCGCTACAAAAATATAGCATAATTCATCTTTTGGATTCCCATAAACAAAATAATACCTGGAGTAAACAATATGCTCCCTATATTACAAAAAAAGCTAAGAGAATATTGGATAGAGACAGATAAACAGAGTATAAATTACAGCAGATATTCCAAGTGATACGCAAAAAATATGGAAATATATGAATTTCAGAAATACTTGGATGTATTAGTGGACCCTAAGATGAGGGCAATATTCACAAGGTATACGTTTGAGATTCAAGAAAGCAATATGCTATTGGCCACATTTGACAAAACAAGACAAACATCCCCAAAATGTAGTTGTGGCAATGGAGAGATAGAAGATTTACTGCATGTCCTTTGGTCATGCAGTAGATATAACTCCTAGTGCACTTACTATTTGAAGACAGCTTTTCAATGCTGTAGACTGGACGACATTGAAGTAGATAAAGAAGTTTTGACAGAAATCATTTTCTCTACACATGATGAATTTACAATTAAAAGTTTAGGAAATTACTTACTGAGCATAGCTAAAGTTAAAAAAAGAGAAAAATGAAAAAATATGATAGATGGTAGCAAAAGGCTAAAGATAGGCCAATGAGGATATGCAATAGGATAGAGAACAAAGTTATAATTGTGTGTGTATGTAATATATATGGCTTTGAAGCACTTTATGTAAGAGAAAGTGTTATGTAATAACAATATTAATTATTTGACCTCATTCATGCAATGGAGACACATGTATTTTTTTAGCATAGCATTTAAACAATATTGATGATTGTTTTAAATATATACTTGTGTTTTTACTTCTTACTAATGATGTATTGTAATCATTTTGTAATAACCTTGTGTTGAGCAATAAACATTTCTACCACTGCAACACACACACTTCCAAAAATGCAGTATAACTGAAACAGGTGGCTCATGCATGTAATGGCACATAGACCTAATATCCCCTGAGAGGGAAACAGTGTGTAAGAAAAATGGACATGTGGTCAGTGGACAGGCTGGAGGGGGCTTCAATAGCCAGCACCATGCTGGACAGCCTCTCCCCATAATAAGGGTCTATAAAAGAAGACAGAGCACTTTTGGAAACTAAACAGAAGGGGAAGGAAAGGACATGGGATACTACCCAGAGTACCGAGACCCAGGAAAGGAAACTGTGTGGTCAGAGTAGATGGTGACTGTCAGAATCCTCATAAATATCTTACAGGTACAAAGCTAAACCTTCTGCACTCTGCTCTGTAATCCTCATGACATTAATGACTGTATAAACTTTTAACACTGTATGTCTGCACCACAGTCTGACTTATTACAGTGCTTTCCCATCCCACTATCACAGACAACTCAGGTAACTGTGCCCAATGTGCAGTAATACAGATAAAAGCTACCCACCATTTCTGCCACTTGTCCACATTTCCATACTTATGTGAATGTAAGGTGATGTGGAATGCTGAAGGGCATGTCTTACAGACTCTGTCATAGTACGATATAACTCAGGAACAGCATGGGTGGCAAAGTATGTCCTGGATGGGATCTTCCATTTGGGACATGCACGTGCCACAAAGCATTGGAATCCCACATTCTCCACAAAGGAGAATGTCAACAGGTCAGTCGCAAGCATTTCCACTACGTCAGCACTGAGTTTATGCGCAACCACATGATTTGTTGGGTATTTACTGTGTCACTCAAAAAGGCTGTGCAACGTGGGTTGCATTGTTCTGTGTTTTGTATGAGGCATTCCAAACATCTCTGCTCTGCAAACTGCCATGGATGGGATGCATTTGACGTGGGATGGTGGGTACACAGGTGACAAGCCAATAAATGCTGTTATTTTACTTGTTTTAAGCACAGAGGTTGATGTAGTAGAATGACTATATGTACCATCACTGCTACTTTGACCACTGCTGGAACATTCAAAGTCATCCTCCTCATCATGCCTGTAGTAATCATCCAGTGTTAATTCACAGCTTTTACCTATGTAACTTCTTACACTGACTTGGGAAGGGGTTACCATGCTCACTAAATTGGATGAGGGTGAACACCCCACTATGGCATCAGCTCCCCTCTGCTGTTGAGTCCACAGTGCCATGTGCCTACTTTTGAGATGAGTATGCTGGCCCCCAGTGCCAAGATGGCTACCCTTTTTACCACACCTCTCACATGCTTGGCAAAGCCTGCAGATTGCCACTGTTTCATCTTTTTCATCTTGTATGAAAAAATCCCAAACTTGGGATTTTGATGCCCTACATTTCACATGACACTGCTGCTGCTATATATGGACTGCAGTTTTTGTGGAGGTGAAATGGGGGGGGGGGTGTGCTGCATGATTTCAGGTGTGATGCAAACTTTGACTTTGACTGAACATCACAATCTATGAGTATGACATCAGGGTCATCCACAGACACAGCTACATCAGAAGAACTTTGGTGGGGGGGGATTTACTAACAGAATGTTTATCTACAGCCACCTTAACTTTATTTTTGTCCAGTTCCCATATAGGGTCACTATCATCATCATCATCATCATCATCATCATCCACAAATTCACTTTAGATGATATTCTGTGGAGATATTACAACCACAGCTTCACTATGATCATCCACACTTTGTTGGTCAACATCTAATTCTTTGGATGGCCTAACATGAGGATCTGTGGAAACATGAGACTGTGAATAATGATGCTCAGTGGCCAGTTGCACAAAGCATGGCTTAAAATTAGGCTAAATTTATTGTCTTAGGACTTAAAAGTGGTCGTGTCTAAGCCTGGCAGTTAAGACTGTTGCAGGATCAAAAAACTGTCTTGACTTACACAAGACAGGTCTTATCCTGATGTTGCCTAGCAACATAGAATGGGCTTTAAATTAGACTTACTGTACACTGCTGAAGGAAAAAAAACAAGATGGCTACCAACTGCAAGAATAGAGAGTTAAGTTGACAATATTAGTGAATGTACTAAACAGCTACAGAAGAAACAGGTACTCTGCAGCACACTATTGATGAGAAACTTTTTTTAAATACTGCTTATTTTAATCTTTGAACTTTTTTTCAATTCAAAGTTTATTAGTAAATTTTCCACAATAACAGGCAGTTACAATGAGAATGAGGTAACAATACAGACCAATGTAGAGAGGTAACTGCCCAACCCACCCATCCCTCCCTTACTGCAGTAACCACACCTAGTGTCTCCTAAGTGCCAAGCTCTTTACCTAGGAGCCTACATGGCCCTTTAAACTGAGACATAATTAAGACTGAGCCAATGAAATTAGAGAGTGAAGGGGATCCCAAATTTTGGTATATGCTGCTAATCTATTAAGAAGACTAGCAATCGTTTTTTCTGTACGCAGATTGGACAGGATTTCATTTACCCATTCTTGGAAAGATGGGGAGGATTTGTCTTTCCAATGATGTAAAATAAGCTTCTTAGCCGATAAGGCAATCATGGAAATATGAAACTTTCTTACTTTAACTCTAATAGAAGACAGGTCCCCTAAAAGGCAACTATCAGGAGTAAAATACTCTTGAAGGCCCAGTAAAGGGTCCAGGGAAGTCTTAATTGAATCCCATAACAGGTAAACTTTGGGACAGGACCAGAACATGTGAAGAAGTGTTCCTTCTTCCTGCAAACACTTAATACAAATATTGGAATTCAAGAGACCCCATTTCTGTAATTTAACAGGAGTGTAATACAAGTTATGTAATATATGATATTGCATGAGATGCAGTCTGTCTTGAGAAACATATTTATGACAGGATCTCCACAGGGATTGCCAATCCAGATGGTATTGAGGGAGGATAGAGTTCCAGAATCTTGTGGGTCCAAAGGAACCCCCATATCTCCTGTAAAACAAAACCTGATATAATTTAGATATAACACCTGAAGTTCCAATAAGTGAAGAAACCTCAGGTATCAAGGCTATGACGGTCTGGGAGGGGGGGTATTACCAAAAATAATTGTAAGTAAGTGCCTTAACTGTATAACTTTAAAGTGAGAGGGAGCCGGAATACGAAATTTCCTGATAGTATCTCCTACTGACAACCATTGCCCATCTTCATCCACGAGAGAGAAGTTTCCCATCCCCCAAATGGGACAACCATTGATAGGGAATCTGGTTCTTATTAATAGTGAAAGATGGGGAATTCCAGATAGATTGGGCCAAGTCCAAATGGGGAGTATATTGCAAAAATGAACACAATTGTGCATATACCTTTAAAGAGGTAAATACTGTAGGGCATTCCTCAGTCATACGCACCTGGGAGATTTTAAGATAGAATAAGGTAGGGGGTCCAGCTTCTTGGACTTAATTACATCCAATTCAATCCTGAGACAAGCCGGTTGCTCTTTTTCTGTGCCGGGAGATACCCATCTCAGACATTTTGCTAAATGACTGGCTCAGTAGTATATAGCCAGATGGAGAATCTGTAAACCCCCCTCAAGTTTTGGAGCTGCCAATTTGTAATAGGCTAATCGAGGATACTTATTGACCCAAATAAATCTAGTGAATATGCTGTGTAACTTTTTAAACCAGAGCAGTGGGATAAAAGTATTGAGAAGAGATAAAGGATACAAAATTCTAGGAAATATATTCATCTTAATTATGTTGATCCGGCCCCATAATGAAATGGGAAGTTTGGACCACCTATCGAGGTTGTGAATTATCAGCTGTGAGAGGGATTCCACATTTTCACTAAACCATGTTAGGGGGTTATGAGATAGTTTAATGCCCAAGTATTTGAATTACCTGGGAGTCCAGCATAAACCTAAGGGGCTAATATCATTTTTGATTACCTTATGGTTTAATGGGAAGAATAAGGATTTTCTAGCATTCAGTTTGTAGTTGGACAGGTCACTAAATCTTGCTATTTCACTCAACAAGGCTGGTACAGAAGATACCGGGTGAGACAAATGTATCAGCAAATCATCCGCATATGCAGTGACTTTAATTTCATGATGCCCAACCCAAATGCCTTGTATGGAAACATTATTGAGAATATTTTGGATGACAGGTTCCAGATATAGATTAAATAACAGAGGAGATAAGGGACATCCCTGTCTAGTCCCTGAATGGAGTGGAAAAGATTTGGAGAAGGCCCCGTTCCCAGACGTCCTTGCTGTAGGAGTTTTATATAGTGTAGCAATCCAGGATATGAATACAGAAGGGAACTGAAAAGCTTCCAGAACTCGAAATAAAAAGTTCCAATTCACTCGATCAAATGCCTTCTCGGCATCCAGGGAAACCAGTCCTGCAGGGAACTCGGTGTCCCTGGTAGCTGAGAAAACATGAGATAGGGTACGCAAGTGATCAGATGATGAGCGCCCTTTCATAAATCCCACCTGGTTTGTACCTATTAACTCAGGGAGAACTACAGTTAACCTATTGGCTAGTATCTTCAAGAGAATTTTAATATCCTGATTTAGAAGGGAAATAGGTCTGTAGTTCTGAACAAGCTCAGAATCTGTATCTGGTTTAGGGAGAAGAACAATCAGAGCCTCAAAAAGGTAAGGATCTGCCTCTGCCCCAGTTAGAATATATTGAAATAAACGATAAAATACTGGTAATAAAAGATCCTGAAAAACTTTGTAAAATAGGGAGAAGAATCCGTCAGGGCCTGGGACTTTGTCTGCAGGTAATCCACCAATAACATAAGCAATTTCCTCCTGTGATATAGGGGTAACCAGAAAACCCTTGTGTTGCTCTGAGAGGGAGGGCAGATGGGAATCCCTCAGATAACTCTCCGTGCTCCCAGGAGAGGGAGGATACTCCATGTCACTGTACAACCTTGCATAATATAGGGCAAATTCTTGCACTATTTCAGTAGGAGATACTTTCAGGGACCCGTCTGCCATTGCCCTGATCGGAGAGATAAATCTCACCGATTCTTGTTGCTTAATACGCAATGCCAGTAGGCGCCCCGCCTTCTCTACTTGATCTGTGTAACAAGCTCTTGTACGAATAATAGATAATTCTGCTTTTTCCCCGAAGTAACTCTAAATATCTGTCGTTCAACACTTGGAGTTTCCTCGTCTTCATCTGGGGCATTAGCAGAAAAATTATTTTCAAGTGACCTAATCTGGGGCATTAATGATAATAATTCCTTCTCCTGTGCTCTTTTCCTACCCACCACCATACTAATAAGGATCCCTCTCATGAAAGCCTTAAAGGCCCCCTACAAAATTTTTCGGATGAGACGTTAAACTGAGGTCCCATCTGCCTGGATTGGTGGTAGTTTGGGTGGATGTTAAAGATCCCATAGCACTTATCGAAAAGAGCAGGGGAATTTCCCCGGTGTCCTGGCCAAATTTCCCTCATTCACTAAAAATACCACCAACAGCTTAATCTGGTTCAAGGTCAATTGGCATTCATCTATATCCCCCTCCCCCGGGTCGTGCCTGAAAATAGGCAGGATTTATCTAGTGCACTTACCCGGTCAACAATAACTAATAAATAAATAAATAAAAATATCTGGCTTTTCACTATCTAAAGGGTTGGATGAAAAAAGGACTCAATTTGCTTCCTTATGAGCTTACAATATTTAGCATATTTAAGAAGTTGTTCATTAAGTTTCCATCTGGTTTCCCTGTTAGGTAAATTAAGGAATGCCAATTTGCACAACACCATTAAATGGTCAGAGACAGGGCCAGATTGAATCAAGGAAGTCTTAACCCCAGGTAGGAGAACCTGAGAAATAAATATGTAATCAATGCAGGACTGTGATCCGTGCGCCATTGACCTGAAGGTAAACTCCCTAGAATCAGGGTACAAGACACGCCAGACATCACAGAGCCCACACTGGTCTACTAGGTCTTTAAAAGCCCTCTACCCCAGAGTGACCATCCCCGGTCCACTACCTGACCTATCAAGATTAGAATCTACAACTGGATTAAAGTCACCCCCCAAAATAATCCTGATGGGAAGCATTGGGAGAATAACAGATATGAGTCTCATAAAAAACCCTGGATCATCTATATTAGGGCCATATATACTACCAAGTAAAAGTGGAACTGACCACAGAGTACCTTTAACTAGGATAAACCTTCCCTCAGGGTCTTTAATGACCTGTGTAGAGACAAAGGGAACACCCCTGTTAATAAGCATGATCCCGCAACTGTTAGTAGATCCCTGAGCATTATAAACCAGGCCCACCTGTTGCCTCCTTAACTGTGAAGCTTCAGTTTCTAATAAATGGGATTCCTGTAGGAAAGTTATCTGAGAGCGTAATAAGCTTAAGTGTTTGAGAACCTGATATTGTTTGGGTTTTCCTGATCCCTTAACATTCCAAGTCATAAAGTCACTTCTTTGGCCATCTAATAATAGCTATTAGGCCCTAATATGCTCAGCCAGCACACGGGATACATAATACATGCACCCTACTCCCACAGTTACTGCAGTAAACCCTCCCTCCTCCCCAACCCCCACAATTAACCCATTCCTTCCCTCTCAACTACCCCATTCCCCTAACAAAACCCCAAATCCCCACCCCTACCCAATCCCCACTCTGCCACAAGCAACGTTCAGCACAGTACTGGGTCTTTTCCTCCATCTCCCGCCTCCCGATAATGCACCTCTGCTAATGGCAACAGAACTTACATTCCAAAGTAATTATTTGAGAAAGCGAACGATATTAATTACCCCCAAAAAATTAGAGAACGGCCTTGGGCTTCCAAGGCCTGCACACGCCTATGCGTTAGCATGATAGTGGAAGTCCCAGTAAGAAAACAAGAATTTCCAATGCAATTCGTTAACATTATCTCCTCAAGGAAGGAGAATATATCAGTTCCAATCCGCAGCTCCAAGCAGCTCTTCATCCCACGAACAGAGCCTCTCAAGGCTCTCGAAACAAGTCTGGTAGCATGGATTTAAGGCTCAACAGGGCAACTGCAGGATCATCGTAGTTAAACCAGAATCCATTTATGAAAACTTGTAACCTGGCCGGGTATCCCATCCTAAATTTCAAGCCTGCCGCAATAACCTTAGACACAATGAGATGAAAAGCTTTCCGCTTCTGACGAACCGAACCAGGCCAATCTTGTGCAATTCTCAGTTTCGTATTCTCCCAACGAACCTCTTGTAGAGCTCTGACTTTCTGCAGAAAATGCTGTTTCTCTAGGAAATTCAAAAAGTGACAGATGATAGGATGGGGGGGGGAGCATCCGGAGAAGGCTTAGGTCGCAGAGACCCGTGAACTCGCTCTATAGTATATGCTGGGCCGAAGGGAGAGGGGCCAGCAACCCGTTCCACCTACTTCTGTGTAAATGCCACAGCATGCTGGCCCTCTTCTCCCTCTGGTAGCCCTAGTATCACCACATTGTTTCTGCGGCTACGGCCCTCCAAATCTTCGAGCTTGGCCTCGAGACGAGATAGCTTATGTCGCGTAGACACCAATTCAGGATTGAGAGTCTTTAGATTTTTCTCCATCGAGATTATTCGAGCTGTATTATCAGAGACAGTTAATGAGACTTCATCCAGTTTTCTAGAGAGAGTTTTCAGGTCAGTCGCCATTTCTTACATCTCTTCACGAAAGGGCTTAAACTCTTATAAGAACCTATTGAGCGTTAAAGGTTCTTGGTCCCCGACTTGACTCCAAGGATCAGGCCTCTCTGGCCCACCCGAGGCCCGTGATTTCTTTGAGGCCTTTTCAGGAGTAGCGGGGCGGGGGGGTGTTTCTGCGGGGCTTTCTTCATATAAGCCTCCATCCACCAATCTAACACACAAACCAGACTTCCAGGTTATTCAGATGATAGTAAATCTCAAAAGCAGAGGAAATGGAGAAATATAAACATCTAAAAAAGATGATTTAATGATTAGGAGGCAGGAGCTTAACGGAGGAGCTTCTGCTCAGCACTCTGCATCACGTGATCCCCCTAATCTTTGAACTTTTGAACTTATATGACTTCTTTCCTTTTTTGTTTGATGTTGTTGGGAACACAGGAATCACATCAAATCTGTTGCCCAGATACAGGTGCTCACTGTACGGTTTTTATACTGGCACAACCAGCCCCTGTACAGCACTCTCCTACCCCCTTGGCCTTCTCTCCCTTGAGCAGCACGGTTTCCGAAAAGGACACAGCACCTCAACTGTCCTCGCACAGGTCACCTCTAAAATCAGAATTGCGACTGATCAAGGCAAACTCACAGGGGCTGTCTTCATCGACCTGTCCAAGGCCTTCGATTTGGTTGATCACACCCTTCTGGGCTCTGCTCTCCAGTCTTTTGGCCACTCCCCCCCCCCCCCATCCTAGCCTGGTTTTCTAATTATCTCTCAGGTAGGAAACAGTATATGAGGTTCCAAAATGCCATATCCGGCCTATCACCAGTAGTCTGTGGGGTACCCCAGGGGTCGGTCCTTGGCCCCCTATTGTTCTCCCTCTTTATAAACCAGCTGCCTTCAATCCTGACCTTCAGACATGTTACTCTATATGCTGATGATATGGTGCTCCTCCCCAGTTCACAAAGCATTGATGACATAAACTCTAGACTCAACTCAGATTTTGGTCGCATCCAATCCTGGCTCAAGGCAAGTAAGCTTGCCATCAACCTTCAGAAGATGCAGGTGATGTTATTCAGGTCCCTTCCCAAGGTGACAGCTTGCCCAGCTGAGCTCAGAGTCATTGGCACTGATGGCACCCCTGTGAAGGTGGTGGAATCATTCAAGTACCTGGGGGTGACTCCTGACCCACAACTGGATCTCTCCCTGCACATACTTAACTCCTGTAAGGCCACAAATTGCAAATTGGGACTCTCATGTAGAGCAAAAGGTTTCCTCACCCCAACTGCCAGACTTGCCCTGGCAAAAGGGGTCTTCCTCCCCTCGCTTTGTTATGGACTTACCTCCTTCATGAATGCCCCCAAAGCCTGGCTCTCCAAATGGGACACCTCGTATAACAACATATGTCGTTTCGCCCTATCAGCCCCTTGTCTCACCCATCAGTGTCTACTTTACTCTAGACTGGATTGGCTCTCCCCTAGCAACCATTGATCATTCATTATGGGCAACTTTACAGATAACATCATCTGATCATCTACTCCTCCGGCACTTGCTGACCTCCTCCAGCCTTCCCCCTCTGGCTATCAGCTTAGGTCCACTGAATCCCAGGAACTTATGGTCCCTAAGACTCACTTCCTTGCGGGAGATCGATCCTTTGTGGCTCTTGCCCCTAAAACCTGGAACCTCCTACTTCCTCATGTAACAACTGCCCCCACCCACAGCTGCTTCAGGTCCTCCCTCTGGGGTTACCTAAAACAAGCATCAAGCTGCCTCTGTCCCCCGTAGTCCTACCCTCCGTGAAGTGTCTGCAATAAAAATCCTGGCTGCAGGCGTGCACTTATTCCAAAAATAACAAATAAACTAATATCACAAATATTGTTGCTGCTGACACTGGTTCTAATTTTTCCCTGGCTGCCCTCCCTGGGTTGTCATGCCTCATACTGAACTGCATTAAAATTGTTCACTGCCTGTTACCTGACTGTAGTTGTTTGCTTATACCTGTCTGTACCATGCCTGACAGTTGGACCCAAGCCTCTGTACTTTGTTTCTTCTGGTCCTTCTTGCTTGTATTTTGACTGTACCCTGTGTAATTAGTTGCTAGCCTCTGTACTGTTAGTGCCTGTATCTCTGTAACTCTCCCGGGTCGCACCTGAAAATAGGCACTTGACTGTCTAGTGTGCTTACCTGGTAAACAAAAGCTAAATAAATAAAATAAATAAATACTCAGCCCATCTTCGTACTCAGGCACCCTCATCATTCTCCCCAGTAGTGGTATAATTCAACACTTTCTCATACTCGGCTCCCACTTACACAGTCCCGTCTCGGTCCACCGCTCCAATCCGGCCTCCACCCTGCCGCTCATACTGAGCCCCTGGGGGCCGGAAACAACAGCCCTGTGCAGCAGGCATTATTTAAGTAAATAAGGATCACTCGGGCACTGTAAAGGTAGTCACCATGCAGCTTTAATTACCCCCCCCCCATTGCCATCTGAATAAAATCTGCCAAGGGACTATTTCGGTAAATGCCGCGGTGTGGCTAGGCTGTCTGGCAGTTATCGTTGCCTTCCACTGTGCATTGTTTAAGAGCTGCAAGTGTGAGCTCCCAGATACCGCGTCTCCCGCTCCCAAATTCCTCAGGGAAATTATATTTGCCATCGGAGTGGTGGCTCCAGTAGATGCAGAGAGGTGCACTTGTACTGCCCCTATGGCATCTCTCGCCCACGTGGAGCAGGCCAAAGCCTGAGCTCACTACGGATTAGCGTAGTAAGTGCAGCCTGGCATTTTCTCTCTTAGTACATTTACTGGCACTACAAGCAAGAGATCGTGGAAAGATTTTATTGATACAGCAGGATGGGCACATGTTTATGTCTCAGAAAGTGCAGATTATGGCAGCCTCAATGTACTGCATGTCGTAACCGGCAAATTAATTGTCTGCTAACATGCACACACACACACACACACCCAGCAATATTGATCAGTATGCTTCTTCTAGTGAAACTTTCAAGTAAGTAAACAAAATATATAATAAATGGCATATGACATTGAAATCATATTGCATGAAGTGTGTATGGAAGTTTATAGGCTTTCTGGTTTACACAGTGATTGGAATATTGTATTATAGTCACATTTATTTTCAGAAAGAAAAGAAAACAGAATTGATGTACCTATGCATCTCAGCCCATATCTAATGTGAGTGCTGGTTGCTGTTATGGCCGTTTTGATTAAATTATTTCTATTGAGTGTTATTTTATTTTAATTATATTTTGGTTATAGATGATTAACTGAGCCAGAATTCCCTAATGAAGGGGTATTCCCCGAAATGCTGGAGCTATTTTGGGGAAAAAAATTTTTTTTAGGTATATCAGGGAAAGAAGGAGAGTAAAAGGGCAGATTGGTAGGTTGAGGTTCAAGGAAGGGGTGGACTGAGGAGGCAGGGGAACAGGCGGAGGTACTCAATGAGTACTTTGCATCGGTCTTCCCTGGGGAGGTGGCTAGTGCTGTGCAGGTATGTGTGAGAGATAAATGCTGAGGTGGCCAGGGATTTGAACACTTTGATATACCTGTTGGTGCTAGGGGGACTAAGGAGGTGGCACATTATGGGGCGAGACAGGCTGGGTCTGCAAAAATGACATCAGTAAAATATCTGGAGTGAACTGAGCCTCTTTGCGGATGACTTGAAGCTGGGGGTGGTGGTGGTGGTGGTAGAGGGGAGGGGGATTAGAGTAGCCCTGCAGGAGGATCTGGGGGCTCTGGAGGGGTGGGCACATTTCTGGGGGCTCAAGTTTAACTTGTAGAAATGAGCAAGGTCCTTCACCTGGGACCCAAAAACCCTACCCATGAATACACCCTGGGAGAGGTTACACTACAGTCTTTGAATGGGAAGAGGGACCTGGGGGTGGTAGTGGACATCAGAATGAATAACTTTGAGCAATGTAGGAGGGCCGTGGCCAGGGCAAATAAGATACTGGGGTGCATTGCTAGGGGGATAACATCTAGAAACAGGGAGGTGATCCCCCTTTGTGCAATGGACTGGTTAGACTGCACCTTGAATACTGCACGAAGTTTTTGCGTCCTCACCTGAAAAAGGACATTGCCCTCTTAGAGAGGGTTCAGAAGACGGCAACTAAAATGATACGGGGTATGGGTGATAGGTCCTATGGGGAGAGACTCGAGGAGCTCAGCCTTTATTCACTAGAGGAAAGGATGGACGGGGATATGATTGAGGCCTTTAAATATCTAAAAGGGGTAAATAGGGTTAGGATGGAAAAGGTTTTTCAGAGGAGGGAGGGTGTGGTCACTAGGGGCATAGTTGGAGGCTGGAGGGGGGACTTGTGGGGATGAGAAGAAGGTGTTATTTCACTGAGATGGTGGTGGAACCATGGAATGCGCTACCTTTTGCTCCAGTTACAGCCTCTTCCCCCACTCCATTGGCCTTGTGCCCTGGCTCCCTCAACTATGCTGCTTAATGGCCTCCACCGTGAGACACCCAAGAGACAATGGAAGCATAGATACCTGTCCAGAGAGGAGAACTGCAAGCCGGCAGCTCAATCTTGCACCGCACCCTCCCCCCGTGCCAACTTCCAATGACCTGTGCTCGTTCCCGAACATGGGTCATTGACGTGGCAAGAGGTGAGAGGTCTAGTGCTTCAGCCCAATACGACACAAGGTTGGCACAGAATGTGCTGTTATTTTAATATTACATTTTTCAGTCATTGCTAGATATCTTTACATTAAAACTTTAGTGCTGGATATGGTACAGATCCTCTCTATGTGGAACAGAAGGCTTTGTTGAGGTAAATTGGGGAACTGTTCCTCATAATTATGTGGAACTGTTGAAGGTATGCCTACACAATAATAGGACCCATTAACCCCCACCACCAGGGCTACTACTTATAATTACTGGCAAGTAGGTTGTCTAGGTGACGGTTGTTTTTTTGAGTTGCCCCCACCCCCCCACACACACACACAAACACAGTCTCTGCTCTTTTCCTATCTGTTTACTGATTTTCTTTCTTTCCCTATAATTGTTACTTTTTTGTCTAAAACTCATTTCTTTAACTCCTATGTTGTCCTATTTCTTATTTGTATCTGTCTACTCTCTGTCTCTTCTCTCACTACTGTAGTTTCTCCATATTAACCTGTGTGTCTGTTTTCTTTTAATAGGTCTGACAAGATGCTGACTGCTCCCCTATCAGATAAGTATTACTCTATGTCTAACCTATCCTATTCTTCCTATTTACTCCCTAAGAACTATGGATACTTTGTGACTTCTTTCCTCTATTTTATTTTACAGGTCAAATGTACTTCGTTCCTTCAAGTCCTACTTCTGGCTCACTAGCACCCAAGTAAGAGACCCTCTACATATTGCCTACATTTGATGGGTTTACTGTCATGATTTGGTCATGCCCATTACAGTGTGTGTGTGTGTGTGTGTGTGTGTGTGTGTGTGTGTGTGTGTATAAGGTTACACAAACTGTAGCATATTTTTTTTTCCCATGAAGCCTTTTGCATTGGCAGTTCGTGCAGGTGGGCTCTCAGCCCTGTTCCCACCTCTTCCATCTGGCACTCACCTTCCGCAGACTGCTGAATACAGAGTCCTCCCATGGATTGATCCCCCCCCCCAGTAGGACTCAGAGGAGAGGGCTATCATCCCCCCATGTAGTGACTCCCATCCAGAATTGTGCAGGTGGTCCAGGTGATGGCACAGGATGGAGGTTGGTGAGCAGGGCTTTATGAAACATGTGCCAACCATTTTTCCATTCTCTCTGCTTAGATCCCCTGCCGTGGTAGCACATAAGTGTGTACGCATGGTAGCACACACGTACTATGAACCATGGTCCATCCCTTCGATGAGAGGAGGAGGAGGAGAGCTGTCTGACAGTTGCTCAATGCTTTTGCCCTCCTCCACGGCAACCCCCCAACAACCTGAGCATGTTCCCAAAATTGGGTCACCAACTTGGTGGGATGTAAGGTGCACAGCGCCTCAGCCCTCTTGAGTCACTGGGCCAGCCTTATGTCACAGCTCTTTTTAACTACATGAAAGTTCACTGCCTGCTTGATAGGATGTACTGTATGCTATGCTCAACAGTTGCCACAGGTGTGTGTGTGTGTGTGTGTGTGTGTGTGTGTGTGTAGGGAGGCATTCTACTACTGGAATAATGCAGAGTTTTGATTTTTTCTATATAAGCAATAAGATATGGCTGCGGTCACATGCCTAACTATGCCTCTGGGTGTGCTGGTATCTCAGTACTACCAACACCCAGCCATGTCTCATTGCTTACATCTACAACAGGTTGGACACACAGGAGGGGGTGGAGATAATGCAAAGGGATCTTCGGGAAATTGTGTGCGGTCTAGGGGGTGGTAGCTGGGTTTCAGTGCCAAAAACAGTAAAGTTATGCTCTTGGTGCAGGGAAATCTGGTGGCTATGTATAAGATGGGGAGTACTTACAGTAACTACACAAGAGAGGGACACTGAAGTAGTCGAATCTGATGATCTAATGGTGGTGGGGCAGTGCAACAGGGCAGTTGGTTATTGGGATGCTAGGGTGCATAGAGATTGGGTTTTCAAGCAGGAAAAGGTAGATGGTGTTGCCCATGTATTTCTCAGTAGTGAGACCTCACCTAGAATTTTGCATACAGTTCTGGAGGCCACAACTCAGCATGTAGTCCCTGGAGGAGAGGAGAGGAAAGCTTGAGGGAGGGAGCATGATTGAGACCTGTAAGTACCTCACAGGGGTAAACAGGATGCAGGAGGGAATTCTCTTTCAGAGAAGCAGGAGCACCGGAACATGGAGGCATGCAAAGAAGCTTGAGCAGGGGACATTTAAAAATGATGTGAGGAAATACTACTTCACAGAAAGGATGTGTGGATGCCTGGAACTGCCTGCCATAGAAGGTGGTGGGGTGAAGACATTGGGGGACTTTAAGCATGCATGGGGTAAGCACATGAGCATAAGAAGTTGAGGAAAGGGAAGGGGATCGGACTGTGGGAGATTGAGAAGAAAAAACAGAAAAATAGCAGTCAGACAGGTTTGATGAGCCCCGCTGGCTTTCCCTTGGCCTAAACCGCAACCTGGATCTGGAGGATCATGTTCCAGTGATGCCCTTCATCCTCTGGACCCACCTTGAATTCAAGGCCCAGATGCCAGTGGAGGTGGCAGCTGGCCATGGGAAGGAGGGACGGTGCTGAGAAGCTGCTCACCTGAGCAGAGGATAAAAATCTTTATGGCAAAAATATATATATATATATATTTTTTTTTAAAAAGAGCTGTGGTTGCTGCACCTCTGCTTACCACTCCAGAGGGAAAGTGATTGCGGCTGGGGGAGGTACGCAAGATTGGTCCCCGCTGGGACCATGCTTCCCTCAAACAACTCATTGGGAGTAGCCTGGAAGGTCTGCACAGCATGAGAACTTAAACATTTGGCCCAACCCACCCACCTCCATGACTTTTTAAATACTCTGCTTGGGCTCCTCCTTTGCTGGGCTGGAGACAGTTCAAGAGGAGTGCCATCAGGAGGCTGTTCCAGGAGAAAGGGGGGAGGGTTTCCTATGCAGTAGTGGGCTATGACTAAGACTAATTATGTTATTTTTAGTGTATTGATAAAGGGTACAGTAGCCAATGGGGGTGAATGTTTTGAGCTGCCTGCAAATACTATGAGGGAGTTGCTCTGATAAAGTCTGTAGGAGTGGGCGTGCTCTGATCTAGCTAGCTAAATGTTACTGTAATTGCTGCTCCTTGAATGCTGTTGTGACTGATGCTACAGTAGTATTGTGATGGCACTGTTTAGCTTTTGACTCAACATTAGGGTTAGTCTTAGAAAGGTGGAAGGCTCTCAAGAATTAACTGCGAGACAGTGGGATACTGGGAGTAGCTGAAGTTTTGGTAGTGATAACACGGAGACATACTTCAGAGAATGGAACCTGGGGGGCAAAGAGGTTGGAGGAAGGAATGGATCAGGGGCAGGATTGTGGAAAATGGAGGAGGAGACAGAGTAAGGGGGTGCAACAGGAGGGAGGGACAGTGGAAGCATAAGGCGTGGGGGATAGGTGGAGGGAGGTGGATGGGGACACGAAGGGGGAGCATAGTGGAGTGTAACAACTGCAGAGTGGCCATATTCATGAGCACCCTGTGGAAGCTGAGGGAGTGCCCAATTTGCCAAAGGCTAGGGAGACTGGAGAAAGAGTTATCATGACTAAAGGGAGAAATGGCTTGCCTAAAGGACGATATGCCATGGCCAAGAAGAGGTATTGAAAGGAGACATAGAATAACAGAAAACTGTACTCCAAGGATGGGCTACACCTGAGTAGGGTGGGTAAGGGGATGTTAAAGAGAAATTTGGAGGAATATATAGTTTCAAAGGGGTATTTAAACTAGATGGGTGGGGGAGGTAAGTGTCGAACCATCATGCCAGGTCACCAGAATGGGGAGCCAAACAAGCTGTCCCCCCAGGAAAATAGTGAAGGCAAGGGGAAGGGGTTGCAGAGGGAAGGGGGGCAGTGCAAGGGGCCAAGAGGGGGGATAGATGGGAACAGGTAGAGGGTGATCTCCCTAAATGTGAGGAGTCTGGGTAATAAAATAGCTGAGCTTCAGGCACTCTTACTTGAGGGGAATGTGGACATCGCAGCAATAACTGAGAAGTGGGCCACTCAACACCAGGACTGGGATCTGGCAATACTGGGCTATAGAATATACAGGAAAACCCAAGGGGTCAAGAGGTGGGGGTGGCAATCTATGTGAGGGATGGGATCAGATGCATGAGAGATGAGGGGGAGGAGGGGAGGGCTGAGGCACTGTGGATGCAGCTCCTGGATGACAAGGGTAGAAAGTTGAGGCTGGGGGTGGTGTACAGACCTCCTGCCCAGTCCAAGGAACTGGACAAGGAGTTAGCAGAGCAGATTAGGAGGGTATGTAGGAAGGGGAATGTGGTCATGGTAGGGGATTTCAATCTGCTGGGGGTAAATTAAAGCATCCCTGTCACCTTCAGTGCCAGGGAGCAGGTACTACTGGATGCATTCCAGGATGGTCTTCTGACACAGCTTGTCAGTGGGCCAACTTGGGTAGGTAACACACTGGACCTGGTGCTGTCGAATGGGGAGGCCATGAGGGAAATAAGGGTGGAAGATCCACTAGCTGGAAGTGACCACCAAACAGTGTGGTTCACACTCATTTTGAGTAGGGCCATTGGCGGCTCAGTAACAAAAGTGATAGACTTCAGGAGGGTGGACTTCGGGAAGATGCAAGAGATACTGCAGGGGTGTTTATCAGGGGATATGCCAGATGTGGATGCACAAGAAAAGTGGGATATTATTAAACACGGGATAGCAGAGGCTACGGAGGCTTGCACCAGGACTCAAAACAAGAAGAGCAGACCCAAGAAGCCAAGCTAGCTGAACAGCAGAGTGATGGAGGGAGTGAAGGTAAAAAGGGCCGCATATCAGAAAAAAATGAGGACAGGGAGGGGGAAGTGGGGAGGACAGGGAGAAATATGAGATTTGGTCCAAGGAGATTACCAAGTGAGTGAGAGAAGCCAAAGCCTCAAGCGCCAAGGTTAGCTCAGGGCATTAAGGGAAGGTAAAAATACTTTTTTAGGTATATCAAGGGAATAAAGGAAGTGCAAGGACAACACAGTTAGGATAAAGAGGGGTGGGGAGTGGGTGGAAAAGGGAGCGGAACAAGCAGAGGAACTGAACAAACACTTTTGTTCTGTGTTCACGCAGGAGAAGGGAGGGCCTCTACCTCCGTGGATGGGGAAGGCGGGGGGGGGGATGACGGATGGGAGAATTGAGGAGAACAGAGTGTTACAGGGTCTGACACCACTAAGGGAGGACAATGCACCAGGATATAATGGTATTCACCCCAGGGTGCTGAGGGAGATGGTGGAGGTGTTGGCCAGACCACTGGCAGACATGTTCAGCACTTCTCTGGACATGGGATATGTGCCCCAGACTGGAGGGTGGCCCATGTGGTGCCCATTCACAAGAGCAGCCCATGGAACAAACCTGGAAATTGCTGACCAGTCAGTCTCACTACCATAGTGGGAAAACTTATGGAGTTGATACTGAAGGAGAGACTGGTGGCATTTCTGGAGGGAAATGATCTCCAGGATGGGCAGCAGCTTGGGTTTGTTTCTGGGAGGTCTTGTCAGACCAACCTAGTAGAATATTACAACTGGGTTATAAGGCAGCTGGATAAGTGTCATGCTGTCCTATACTTGGATTTCAGCAAGGCCTTCAATTCACTGCCTCACGGGTGGCTAGGGGGGAATCTGATGGCCGTAGGAGTGGGAGAGAAACTGGCAAACTGGATAGGGAACTGACTGAGGGGAGGCAACAATGGGTAGTGGTGGGGGGGCTCTCAACACCTAGGCCAGTGATGAGTGGAGTGCCGCAGGGCTCTCTGCTTGGAACAGTACTGTTCGGGCTATTGATTTTGGATATCTCGCATGGAATTGGGAGCAGAATTAGCCTGTTCACAGATGATACTAAAATTTGGGCAGTAGTTGATGAAGGGAACGGGTGGAGGCAACTACAAGGGGACCTGACCAAACTAATGGAGTGGTCGGAGAGGTGGCAGCTGGGCTTCAGTGTAAAGAAGTGCAAGGTTATGCACTTTGGGACAAAGAATCCGAATAGAGAATATTGGTTGGGTGGAGTGACGTTGAGGGTCACTGAGGAAGAGAAGGACCTTGGGGTGCTGATAACGGGGAGCATGAACAGCTCTGCTCAATGCAGGAAAGCCGCAGCTAAGGCTAACAAGATGCTGGGGTGTATTGCAGGGGGATTCATGTCCAGGCACAGGGAAGTGATACTGCCACTGTACAGGTCATTGGTCAGGCTGCACTTGGAGTACTGTGTGCAGCACTGCCACCCATATCTGAAGTAGGACAGTAAACTGCAGGAGGGGTTGTAGTGCAGGGTGACAAAAATGTTAGGGAGGATGGAGGGCAAAGTCTATGAGGACAGGCTATGTGAGCTGAATATGTACTCTCTGGAAGAGAGGAGGGAAAGGTGGGATATGATTGATACATTCAAGTATTTGAAGGGGACTAACAAAGGTGGTGCAGATGGGTTGTTTAATCCAAGGAAAGGTAGGGACACTAGGGGGCACAGGCTTAGATTGGATGGTAGTACATTTAGGAGAGAGATAAAGAGACCTTACTTGATGGAGAGGGTGGTGTCGAAATGGAACACCCTGCCAGAGGGGATGATATCAGGTGAGACAGTGGGAAGTTTTAAAAGGGCATGGGACAAGGAATGAGGGAGAGTCTGGGTGAACAGTGCTGAGAACTGGGTAAAAAAGACTGAGAATGTCCTGATGGTGGGGGAAGGGGTTGTAGCAGCTGCAAACTAGGGATGCTAGCTGCACACTCGAGCAGACTTGGATAGACCATGAGGTCTGTTTCTGCTGGCAGATTCATGTGTGCAGATTTGTGTGTGTGTGTATGTGTATGTGTGTATATATATATATATATATATATATATATATATACAGTATATGTATTTATACTGTATTTTCTTGGTAACATCAGATGAGATATGGGAAAAAGCAGTCCATTTAACAGGTAATTGGTGCACTCATGTGTATACAGTATATCTTTTTTAATATACAACATTAAGAATGGTTACATGCTTTGAAGTACATTTTCTTATACATAACTATGGCCAGGTAAGTCTACTTACAACAAATAAGCCTGGTACAGTACATAGGTGGCTTAAATTAAAGTCTCTAAATAAGACCAATGAAATATAAAGCAATTTTTGTGCAACAGGCTTACATTTTTTAAGCCCGCCTTGCTTTTGTAAGACCAAAAACATGTCTTAAACATGGACTTAACCCCTTTTGTGCAACCGGCTGCAGGATCATGTTCAACTACTGTGGGAAATGGGACATCAACTACACTCAAGTCTTCTGACTCCGCAACATTTTTGCCACCTGATAACTTTGCCTGGGTTGCAGCAATACTTATGCTGTCATCAACAATGCCGTCACTCACTTTACTACCAGTGACACCAGCATCTCCAGTCAGCATTGAAGCCACTGATTTGGCTAAGAAAAACTGAGTCACAGAAATCCAGGGGCGTAGTTTGTTATTTTTACAGGGGGGGGGCAAAGTAACAAAAAAGTCCTGATTTTCGCATTATCACGACAGTGAAGAGTGCGGGTGGCTTGCGTAATGCAAACAAATCAACCAGCATCAAATAATGCCCCAAAAACATGTAAGACTACAGCTGAATAACTCCTGGGAGGGACCAGCCCAGGCCAAGTCAGAGCACTTCCCCACCCCACCAGTTATGCTGCAGCCTGCTCTCGGCTCAACTCCTCCTGAGACCAGAGTTGAAAAACTGATCGAGATCTGTTTTGTATTCAGTTCTTCTTTCTTCTGCCTTGGGAGTGAGGACTTACTTGTAAAGTTGAAAATATGTAAGGAACTTAACTTCCTTCTCAAGAGGACAGGATCTCCCCTCAGCTTCAATTCAAATCAGTCTTGACCTAATTTTGCCCCACCTGAACCTCCAGGTGGATAGCTCACTAGTCTCTCACCCCCTTTGCTGCTTACATAACCCTTCCAAGTCCAGCCCTTATAGTGGATCCTGAACTTCTTGAAATGTCTGCTTGAGCTAGCCCTCCCAACCTTGAGCAGTGCAAAAAGCATGTTTCAAGGAAGTGCAGCAAATGGCTGTGCCACCTCAGTATACCTATAAACATGGATGGTATGGGAAACATCCCAGCATGTGCATCCTCACAGCATGAGCCCTTATTTACAAACATTACATAAAAAAATGTGATTATACAATGACAAGAATGAATGCTGGCCTCTGATTGGTCAGTCTTGGGCTAGACCCGTGATGTTATCCCAGTACATCCGATTCATCACAGGTCTAGTCTCAGCCTCTCCGTGAACCTCTTGATGATGGTTAGCATTAGTGTGGTTTTTTTTGTATCTTCTCTTAAAAATATTTTTCCACACCAAATAAAACATCTTTAAAATTATTTGTTTTAATTCTGTATAACAACACGCCATTGTATAATAGCAATAATGTCCTCCATGGTGTGTGTCATGGTAGGATAACATCATGCTTTATGTATTGGATGTACTCGTGCCCAACCACCTGAGGTGTGACATTATCCCAGAATGACATACGCCCTGTCGGGCATTATTGCCTACTTACACCCAGTGTTAGCACTTTTCTTTGTTATAACCAAGTTAATTCATTAGTCTCCCATCCCATCCCATATTATTCAATGTCACTTGCCTGAATCTGGTTACGTAAGGTAAGCAAAGAGGATAATGCTCTCCTCAAGCAAGCAAGCATTGCATACATAAGCATGGGACTTGCTGATATCCCTCAGGCGGTGCTCTTAACAAGCATGCTAATGTACCTGGGACAGTGCAACAGAACAATGTAAATCCCCTAATTGTTCAAGATGATCATGGGCATGGTGTGGTCACACCACAACCCCTACCACTCTTCTCCCCGTGGGCTCCTAAGGAATATGCATCTCTGTCCATGCCCAGGGTTACACAACCCCATCCAAGCAAACACGGTCTGCCCTGGCACAAAAGTGGTCGCATCACAAAACCTAAGAGAACAGATGCCACAGCAAGTTTGCTGGAACAATGACTCCAGATACCTGTGCACAGCCTCGCAGGACCCACCCTGAAAGGTAAGTACTTGGTTGGTGGTTTTTATTAGCATCACCTATGACAGTGTGTGGTGGGCCGGTTGTGGTAGCCCAGGTTGCCGTGGATGCTTCCCCCACCGCAAACTACTTCAAAGTCGCCTCATCTGACAGTTTTGAAGAGCACAAATGAAACATGGTTGCTTCAGTTTGATGTGATTTAATACAGTTTTTTTGCCTGAGCGTGTGTCTCTATTCTTCTACACACAGACATAGACAGACACACACACCACCAAAAAATTAACTTTTTTTATATCATGTTTACATTCAGGATAGAGACAGGGTAAAGCAGGTCCAGGCAGTACAACACAGTAAATGAAACAATGCATTTTACAATGGCCAACAAACCACCAAAAGAACACAAAACAACGGACCTTCCCCCTGCCCTGGGTGGGGGGGGATGGCTAGGTCACAGGTCAGGGTGTTAAATGAGGAGGAGAGACCACAGAACATCTTGTCGAACCACACAGTATGGTGAAACTACATAAACATGCACAATTTTTATACTGTAGGATTTCATACTTTCCAACAGTTCCTAATTTTGACACAGAAACTTATCTTTAGTGCTCAGAAGACCCTTGTACGAGGGAGGTAAGCGTGGCATGGACCCAGCAGACTGGCATACAAGTTGAAAAAAATACTTCTGTGCCAGTATGCCCGTCCACCCCTTCCTCCTCCATCACCAGTGGCCAGAACCATTTTTTTCAGCATATGTACCAGTCCGCCCTGGTCAGCACAGCAGCACAAAGCTGGCAGGGCACAGAAGGCACAGCAAGCAACAGTGAATTAAATGTCCATGCAAAAAGCTACAGCCCACTCTCCCCACCCCAGACCTACAAGGCCACTATCTCCACCGAGACTGGCCAGCTCAGCTACTCTCTGCACCCTGATGGACTTGCACAGCCACTCTCCACACTCTGTGTCCACCCCACCAGCACAGCCACTCTCTCCACCACACCAGCACAGCCACTCTCCCCACTCTGTGTCCACCCCACCAGCACAGCCACTCTCTCCACCACACCAGCACAGCCACTCTCCCCACTCCACCCAACCAACACCATTTCCAGCTCCATTTATCTGATATCCTCTCCAGGCATCCAGGTCAGTGCCTCCCCATCATAGGCACACAAAAATACATAAAACCACATTTTATACTGCATTTTGTTTATGTTTCATTCTTTGTCTGGAAAGAGCGATGTTGAGTTACCAGTCAGCACAGTTTTCCTGGTATACAATTACAACCCCGCCCCACCAACACAATGCCAGTGCCTCCACTCACCCACACAACAGTGCCCCCACCACACCCACACAATGCCTGTATCCCCAATCCCACCCACACAAATGACCAGTGTCCGCAACACCACACACACACATGACCAGCAGTGTTCCCAACCCCCAACACACACACGACTAGCAGTGTCCCCAACCCCACACACACACACACAATCAGCAGTGTCCCCAACCACACCACACACACACACACACACACACAACCAGCAGTGTCCGCACCCCACCCACACACGACCGGTGTTCCAACCCCCCCCCCAAAAAAAATCATGGCCAGACAGTAGTCGCTATAACAATAGCCAGGTAGTAGTATAATCATTTCTTTAGGGTGCATGTTTTAGTGCAAGATTTTTTTTGCTAGTCTTGTAACACTGTATGGGGGAGAACACAAACAGCTACCCCTTCGGTTGTGTTTGCCAGGCAATGAAGACAGAGACAGCAAGGCCAAGGAATCTGTCTGTTTCACCCCTCCACAGTGGACAATCGGAAAAATCAAAAAAAGTGAAAGATTACTTTTACAGCCAGGTAAAGGATGAGGGAGAAATAATGTTTCAACATTTACTAATGTTCATATGCTAGCTGCGGGCACAGGTCAGTGAGATACATCCCTTGACATGTAAAGGATGAGGTGGAAATTACGTTTTAACATTTACTTTTGTTAATATGCTAACACCCAGTCAGCAAGCACAGAATGTCCCCCCTTCTAACCAACACGGACAGTTCACCAGAAACCCAGTCAGCAAACATGGACAGTCCCCCTTTACCCCACCTACAAGGACAGTCCCCAGACACCTGAACAATCCCCCTCCCACCAGACACCCAGGCAGCCAGCAAACATGGGCGGTCCCCCATATCCCACCAAGGACAATCCCCACCCCCGACACACAGCTAGCAAACACAGAATTTCCTCCGCCCCACCAACATGAACAATCCCCAAACACCTGGCTAGCAAACACGGAGAGTTCCCCTCCCCAACAACATTGATAGTCCGTCCTAGACACCTGATCAGCAATCACCAACATTCACCCCCCATAAGCCAACATGGAAAGATCCCCTCAGACACCCTACCAACAAATAGTCCCCTCCCCACAAGACACCCGGCAGGCAAACATGGACAGTCCCCCTTTTCCACCATCATGGACAGTCTCCCCAGACAAATGGCCAGCCAAGTCCACCAAACAATGGCTAGTGTCACCACCCCACCATCACAGCCAGTGCCCCCACATCACCATGGCCTGTGTCTCCACCCCACCAGACCCCAGAATAGAAAACAGACTGTCCCCCCAGCCCCACCAAACACTGACCACCCTCCCAGTCCCAAACACTAACCAGCCCAGCCCCAAACATTGATCGTCCCCCCCAGCCCCCCAAGTGCAGGCCCTCCCCCAGCACCAAACACTGACCATCCTCAGTGAGTCAGCCCCAAAACACACAGACTGTCTCCCCTGACCCCAACCCCACAAAACAGACCCTCCACCCAGCCCCACCAAACACAGACCATCCAGTGAGTTTCCCCGACAAATCCCACCACACCAGTAGCACAGTAACTGAGTGTCCCACCCCACCAACATGACCAATGTCACACCATACCAAACAAATAGGCCCCCACCCACCCCACCCCACCAACATGAGACAGCCTCAACATCCAGCAAATTCCCTACCATCCAAAGAAACACAAGCTGACAGCAAACCTTCCACCCACTCCCCAGACACATGGCCATGGCCAAGACAACCCCCCCCCAAAAAAAAGACACATTTCTGGGATGTGAATGGTATTAATTTCCAACAACCAGCTTGCAGCACAGTTACTCACCAAATCAGTAAGGGCACAGACAGGGCAGCATGCACCAGGGCACAGCAAGGCCAAGAAGGCAGGTCAGGTAGCCGAGTCTTTTCCAACAGTCCCGTTCCTCTCCCGATTAATCCCCCGATGAGACAGTAACTAATTTTTTCTGACACCAGATGAATGTGTCCCATTATGGGTCTGCTACAGCCTGCAAGATCACCAGCTTCTTCACTGTTCAGGGCCTGGCTGTTCACTGACCTGAATAATCCCTCTCGGTGGACCGTGGAACTGGTGGGCAATGGGTGTGATGTGGGACTCGCCGACAACATGGCAAATCTTTTTCCTGGCCTGCTGGACACAGGAGCTGGGTGTGCAGGCAAGCCTGACCGTGCCTCAAACTCACTGTAATTGTACTACTCGCTCCTCTGCCTGGTCTGTCTGGTGGTAGAGGCCTTGTGGCCGCAGGCCTCCTAGGCTGTCAGGGATGGGAGGCTCAGGTGGCAGCGCGGGAGAGCCCAGAGCACAGCTGGCTGCACTGAGAAACAGAAAGTAGGTAGTCAGAGGACTTAGGTGAGGTATATTTAAACTGGGCTGTTCAGGACAGGAGGAGGGTGGGAACACTAGACTGACTGAGACACTGGTGACACCTGATAGACAACCAACGACTGCTGCTCAACATTCTCGAATAGTTACCTCTCCTCAGCCCTATGCTATATGGATGGTGCTGCTGCTCCTTCATGGAAGGCACACAGACAACTAAATGGCGCCACTAACGGAGTACTGCTCATGCGATGGCGCCAGCTTGCAGCACTCTCTGATTGGCTGTAACATGCAGACTACTATGGTTGCAGGCTTGCAGCTAATCGGAAAAGGGGATAGTTTTTGTTTAAGACCACGGTGCGTGCCACCACCTCCCCTGAGAAGTGCAGGCAGTTGGGCATAGCCCTGAGCCCATTCAATATTAAAAAAAAAAATGATAACCAGAGAACGGTGGCTGGGCTCCTAAAAGAGTCCTGGTCTAATTTCTCAGGGGGGGCAGCTTGCCCCTCTGCCCCCCCACAATCTACACCTATGCAGAAATCTCTTTGCTTTCAGCAACTACTGCCTTTCCCTTCTGCTGCGTACTACCATGTCCACGATCACACTTAACACTGCTAGCCCCTGATGAACCTGACTCATCATCACAATAACTTCCACTGCTAGCATTTGGAGGTACACAAACAATAATCTTCTTGGCAGCAGCACCACAGCAAGAAACAGCTTTGCATGACTGTCTCTTCGCGGGCATCTTTTAAGATTACACAGACAGCCACCAAGAAAAGAAACATGTGCACCACAAAAAGTGATGTTTCCGGTCTTGTGTGTTGCTGTAACAAATTCAAGAGAATTCACAAGCTAGTACAATGACAAAAATACTGCAATAGATATGTTTTTTTATTATGTCTGTTTTTGTTCATTTAAACGCTATAATATGTACTGAGAGAGTGTTCACGATACAGTGGGGGAACACACAATACTGGCACAGTGACAACAATTTCAACAGACTGAACAGAGGCAATTAACAGCAATGTTATATTTCTTCAGTTTTTGGTGGACGGGGAGCCAAAAGACAAAATTAGTGACTTCCAGACAGAATTGGGCACTAAAGAGATGTAACTGCACAGGCACAATAAGACAAGACCTTAACCAGTCTTCACAAATCCAAAAGTGGAACAATAATACCTTATTTGAGGAGGGGGGATTTACTGCAGTAGCTAGATAGAAGCAGGGAAAAATACCACACACAGGCTGAGAAATTAAGAGTACTGCTATTACGGTGGCACAATAAAATGCGTATGATTTGACAGCATGCACACAGACTAAAGGTAATGCGCAGAAACTACAGTTCAGTCAACTACAACACAGTCTTTTAAACAGACTGAAACAATGCACTGCGAACAGCAAAAACTTATAAAAAATTGAAAGTATTACTGTGTGTACCTGGGTACAGAACTGAACACATAAATATTAAAACACTAGCCAACAACAACTGGAAAGACTGCCTTTCACACTGTGGTCTGGGAAATCTCCCTTCCAAACCACAGATCCACCCTACCTCAGAAGCACACTTCTGCAGTGTCTGTCAGTGCAGACACTGAATGTACTAATTTAAGATGCAATATTCACACCAAATCAATAAATGCTTGAGGATATAAACACACAAGGGTTTACTACACTGAATGTATTAAATTAACATGCAATATTCACACCAAATCAATAAACGCTCGAGGATATAAACACACAAGGGTTTACTACACTGAATGTACTAAATTAACATGCAATATTCACACCAAATCAATAAATGCTCGAGGATATGAACACACAAGGGTTTACTACACTTGATGTATTAAATTTGGACTCAAAAATCCAAATGTAAAATGCTTTTTTGAACATTTTTTGAAGGTTTTAATCTCAGCTCTGAGAGCAAACTAACTCCAGCTTTCCTCTACACACACTATGCTGAACTGAGGCTGTGCAAGCCAATATAGAGCCCATGTGACCTGACATTCCATGAATCAGTGCAAAATTCGTCTTTAGGAGCCAAAAAAAAAAGCCAAGTAACATGAAGTCCATAGGAAGCAATGGCAACTTCGTGTTCATAATAAATGCAAAGTTCTTTGTTTCACTTTGCAGAGTATATCACGAAATTCGAGTTACACGCTAAACACTCTGCGTAGCGAAGTTAAGGGATTTTTCCCACCTCTACCTAGTAGTAGTTCAGGCACAGAGATGGGTAACACAGAGTCTATGCTATGGCAGTATGACCCATAATTAGTTCAGGCACAAAGATGGGCAACAGAGTCTAAGACGTGCCCCCCCTTCACAATTTATACAGCACTATGACTGAGTAATAGTTCATGCATAGAGATAGGCAACATAGAGTCTGCGGCAGTATGACCTTTCAGGGCAGCACAGGGATGGGCAACACAGAGTCTGAGACATGAGTGACACCCCCCTTCAAAATCTGTACAGCACTAAAAGCCCCCCCTTCAAAATTACTGAGGCACTATGAACTATTCAGACAGAGTCCTCCTGCCCTGTCTGACTCTTCTTCCCTTATATTTTACTTTTTTATTTTTTACTTTCTGCACTCTGCTGTGGTCTGTTGCTGAATTTGCTAGTCTCTCCTCTCTCTCTCTCTCTCTCTCTCTCTCTCTCTGTCTGACTAACAAAAAACCGGTGTTTTTTTTTTCATTTATTTCATTTTCTGTGGAGTCTGCAATGTCTGCACTCTGCTGTTGTCTACTCTGCACTCTATTGTTGAATTTTTTGGTCCCTCTCACTCTCTCTCTCAACTCACTCTCTCTCTCTCTTTCTAACAAAAAAGAACAATTTTATTTTTGTTTTACAGAGTACTCTGCTGCAATGTCTGCACTCTGCTGTTGTCTGCTGTTGAATTCATTGGTTTCTCTACTCTCTTTCTCTCTCTCTCTCTCTCCCTTTCTAGCAAAATGAAAAGCATCATTTTTGCCAGGTTTTTTAGGAGAAATCTCTCTCTACACACACACACACACACACACACACACACACACACACACACACGTATATAACTGTCTCCTTTAAATGCAAAGCCCCAAATGTGCTCAATACACAGTTTACTAGGGATGTCCTATGATGGCTGATACACAGGATTGGTTAGAACATGAGCCAATCACAGAACAAAGACCCTCATTGGTTGTCTCCCTTCAGTGCTCTGGGATCATGAGTGTTTGCTGCCATTGGGTAAGTGATGGTCCAGGGACTCTGGAGTATTCATCAGAGATCAGGAAAAAAAAACGTTTTTTAATTCTGGAATTTTCTGCACCTTTCAGCACCCTGCCCTGCCTTTTCCATGCAGTACTGGTGGTGACAGTGTTATTTCCAGACTGGACTGCACTTCCAAACCAGGCCAACTCGGCAGTTCAGGCTGAGCCACAAAATGCTTGGTTTTCTCAGTCAGAGCTGAGTTGGCCTGGTCCAGTGGGGTTTGGAACTGCGGCAGAGCCAGTTTGCCCATCCCTAGTTAAAAACACAAAATTTACAAATGTGAATGCCAAAATATCATTTGACATGCAGGCATTTATCAACTGCTATACCACAAATGTGGTATACTTGGCCTCATGTGAGTGTGGCTCATTTTACATGGGATAAACAAGCAGAAGCAAGTCCAGTGGTAAAGAGGGCTGAGGTGCTATGGGTGTCTTACCTTTTCCCACACCAATGACCAGGGTTCAGGAATGAGCTTCTTGGGTCATCAGGGTTGGCTGGGGTGGGAGAGGCTCAAGCATCCATAAGACTGCTCTCCTCTCCTGTGGTGGGAAGGCATGCCAGCCTGGCCTAGGCTGCCCCCAGGTAGAGGTCTGGGGTAGAGCAACATCAGGGCAGCACATAAGGGAGGAGACTGTGGGGAATGTTGGACAAATATGCCTCCATGCAGAAGTCTGTTGCTTTGCAGTGGGGTGGGAAGAAAGACAGAAAATGGAGCATCAGGGGTCCTAATGAAGTCCAGCCCAGCTGGCTCCCAGCCAGTACTACCACTCAGTCGATGCCCTGATCCACCTCGGACTTATTATACTGGGGGAAGGACGTCCCTCCCTCTCTGGCCCTGCCACGAGTGGAGAACTTGTGAGGCAAACCTCTGACCAGGTAAACTTGTCAAGGGAGGCAGAGTGTCAGTTTGGGGTATACAGGGACTGGGCTGATGCAGCCGCCCCTTGGACACAAGAAGAAAAAAATGCCCATATGGAAAAAAATAACAAGCAGGAATTTTAAGGTGAGGATAAGTGAACTCTTAAAAGCAGTAGCCAGACATGATGCCAATAATGCCTTTGCACAACACATGAGTAGCCAGCTGAACCAAGCAGGCCACTATTTTAAATCTCGTGGCCGCCCTGAAGCATGTTACAGTGGGTAATGGGGGTCTGGAAACACATTTGCTGCAATGAGAGGGATTGTAGAGGGTCCAAATGAAGATGCTGTACCCCTGGGACTTAAACATCACTTTGAATATGCTCCTTCCATTAAGATAAGATGATATTTGGCAACACAGTGTGCTAGCCATTGTTGTGTTTATCTTTTATTTCAGTGCTGTCTCGCTATCAGAAGAGCAGTTAAAATTCAGGAAATAGAATGGGACAAAGAAATTCAGGACTCCACATGCCAAGAATTAGCAAGTGGATATACATAAAAAAAAGTGTCCAGTCCCGTTTCATAATGAAATGTACCACTACTGATGCATTTATTTGCTTTTTAAATTAAGTTGTAAGGGTGTTTGTAGGTAAGCACCATTTTGCACAAAGTACATTGTACTGTATACTGTCACTTTAAGTTACCCAATATAAATGACCTTGGAACCTTACATACGAGATTCCTGATGATGCCGGAGAGCCAGCAAAACTGGAAGAGTGTATTTTGATTGCATGTATGCCACAAGGTAACTTTGCAATTTGTTGTTTTATACACACAGTGCATACGTCACCAGGTGATATTATCACAATGCTTACGTCAAGGAACCCACATTACAATTCACCTGCCTGACCGAACTACTCACAAAGCTGTACGAATTAAAATGAAAGTAACCTGTAACACCAGCACATCTCAGCATGTTATGTACAAACCTCTCATACTGACAAAAGTAGTATTAATTCAACATAGCTATTTTTTACACCACCTCATGAATGTGACAGCTGTCATTTTTCAAATCCTGGCAAAAATGTGCTTTCGCACCTGTTGCATGAAATGACGTTTCAGTGCCGAAGATTGACATTTCAGCAGGGATTTGAAAATTTTCACTACCAGGTTCATAAAATGGGGTAATAAGAAGACTATGATGACAATTTGGTGTACAAATATGGTAAAAAGCTCAGGTTATGAGTGAACATTGCAGTATTTCAATGTTCACTCATAACTTCACTAATTTTAACTATTTTGATTCCAAACTTTCAGCATTGCCATTTTCCATACCTCCTCATAAATGTGACGTGTCATTTTTTAAATCCTGGATGAGATGTGTTTTCCCACTTCTTGTGCGAAATGACATTTTGGACAGTATACTATAAATGGTACATGTCGTGTTCATAATCTAAATCATAAAACTAGTATCTTAAAAATTTGGGGCCAAAATTGAAAAAAACAACATATAATTGTTAAACTTTGTGTGTAGTGACACTCTTGATCCCAACGGGAATGTTTTGTGGTTCCATGTTGGTGAGCTGAATACGGGGGTTGGGAGTAAGTTCAGTGACCCAGCTGGATGGGGTGAGGGTGGCTGGATGGTGCTGTTATGCAACACCCCCAGCCAGGGAATGAAAGGTGCAGGGTTGTCCACATGGACCTGGGTACCACATAGTGAAGACAACTGTTCTCTTGGCATAGGGCCCTGCACCTCTCCCCCTTGGGTGGCAGAGGGCCCTGTGCATTGGCTGACAGATGCATTTTTTTGCCCTGTGCATGTAGCTGTGGCCACGTACAAGTGCAGGGGCCACAGGACCTTGCACTTCCATAGCCCACAGACAGCCCCAAGAATTCTTCACATCTGTCATTGCACAAAACTGCTGGGCCTGGAACTTGCAGGCCCTGCGCTTCTGTAGGTTGACAGACTCTTCTCTGCATGCAGGGCATCTGCATCTGCTCCCTGTGGGCCCTGTATGAAGAAAAGAGATCATGGGTGATGTTGTTTGCTCATGGAAATGGGTGGGCATTAGGATTGACAACCCCCGAGGAAGACCCCATTACTCATTTGCCAAGACTCCGGGGACCCAAAACCCTAATGTTTTTTCCTTTTGCTGCTTTGGGTGCGGGGTGTTAGGGCTGAAAACCCTAATGCCACATTTTCCTACTATGTGGTATTAAATTGTCCTAACTGGTATATTAACAAAGTTTTTTGTAAAGAATATATATTATACTTGCACAGTAGTGCAAGTATCGTTGGGGTTGAGTACAGTGTTCAGTGTTAAATCCCTATCTTTGCACCTTAATAACTTTGGCAGTGTTTGAGTAAACTGCCCCAAATTCAGTATGCATTGTCTGGGTGGCAAATTCTCAAGACAAGAGATGTTTTGTGATGGGTGCTTATGCGGTTTCTGAAATCTAGATGTGTCGCATTACAGAAAAATCAACATTTTTTGGCTCTTTTTAGCCATTTTTTATTTGATCTCACCTGCAGCCAAGAAGGTACAGAATTTTATTCAGAAACTTTCAGGGTTGAAGGGACCTGTGCCAAAGGTGTGCCTTTCGAAGCTTTCATGAAAAAATATTACTTGATTCCAATGTTGTAAGATTTTGACATTTTGTTTCAGAGCATGCTCAGTAAGGTTTCAGAGTAACTCTCTGACACAGCATTAAAATATTATTTGTGTAAGCATTTCCCTTTTGCAAAATTAGTGTTTTTGCTGTCATGTGAAAACTTTTTTGGGTTATGATTGCTGCCATTTTCTTTTTTTTTTAACAAAAAAGGTGGAAAATATGGGGCTGCCTGATGGCCCAATGGAAGCACTACGACTCTTGTGCTTATGACCTAGGTGTGAGAATGAGCTTAAGGGTCAAGTTGGGTGGTCAGGGGGCTGGGGTAGCACTAACGCATGGCAGGGCTTCCTGCCAGGGGAGGGCAGCATCCTTGTTCCTGTGCCATAGTGACCCCTGTCCTGGGTTGAGGAAACTTGTCTCCCCCACAGTGCATCATTATTTGTGACAGGGTCCATGCCTGGGGATGCATTGCCTATGCCAGAACACCTGGGTGGGGGAAGGAACAGAAAAACCTATGTCTACCCACTGCCAATCATGACAGCCCCTGGAGCTCTCTGGTCCTGCACTGTGTGAATTCCCACCAGCAGGCAGTCAGTGCTGGGAGTGCTTGGTCAGGGGGCCTGAAGGAAGGTGAAGGGGGTGACGGAGAGCAAACATCTTTATAAAAAAGGTGGAAAATACATATACAGTAGATGTTGACATTTTAAAAACCAAAATCTGAATCTAAGTAAACAGGACTTGTTTAGCTAGATTCTATTATGTGATTTTTTCAGTTTCAGCCCAGAAACATCTTGTCTGGCACCACAAAATTGTGGGTGCCCAGCTTAGTGAGGGGAGCCATTTTCAACACATTACTGTAATGACATCCTCCTGTATGGTCCCCCCCCAGCTCAGCCAGTCCCCCCTCATCCTGCCTGATGCCCGTTTGCAATGTTAAGTAACCCCCGCCCCTCCAGATCTACTGCCCCCCAACAGACAGCTGGCAACACCAGAATGCCCACCATGGTGCGGCAGAATAGTATGACAACTTTGGGGTGCTCAATCCCTAGTGTCAGACAGTCCTGTTCCCCTGTAAAAAACAACTGTACCTCACAGATCTCTTTATTTTTTATGCTATTGTTTTAAGCAAACTGGTGTGCCCCCAGTACCACTTCAACACTATCCCCCCCCCCCGGATCACCAGCTCCCCCAGCAGATAGGTGGAGACACCTGGGTGCCCATCACAGTGCCCCCAAAGACTAAATACTAAGAATGACATGCCCAGTCACCAGTGTTACTCTAGTTCCCCAACAAAAAAAGAAATCTAGATTTAGTAGTTGCCATATTGGTCCTTGCAAGAATAGATCCAGAAGCAAATGATTTGATACCTTTTAATGGACCATCATAGATGTAACAACAAGAACAAAGTGCTCTAGCTTTCGGACCAACCAGTCCTTCTTCAGAAGCTCATAGCAGTTGTTTAGAAAATACAATACTTATAACAGCTAGATAATGCAGAGAAAAACAGAAAAAATCCCCATTGGTTTAAAATACTCATTTAAAAAAAAAAACAGAAGATGATGTCAGATAAGTTTAACAGTACCATACTGCCTTCAGCCAGAAGCAACCTTGGGTTAAACGTGCTAGGTGGAACACACATACAAAGAATCCTACTGCATATAAATTTAATTGACATAAGATAACACTGCTGAAGCAGATAACTCCTAAATCAAGCTATGAGTGTCACAGTTAGTATAAGGATGTGATTACTGAAAGGCAACCCCCACCCAGATTAAAGACAAACCAAGTTTGTTATAGGGCTCATGAAGTTTCAATGTCTGCATTTTAGACAAGAATTTAGCAGTAAAGTTGTCTTAAAGACATCAGTGCACACTGTGTGATGTGTAAAACCTAGCTGGACCTGTCACCCAGCTGTACTCTCGAGCTAGATATAAGGCCCAAGAAATTTCAAAAACCTCAGGACTATATAAATGATAATTTAAATATAAATTGATAATATTAGTGTCAAACAAAAAACTCCAGTCAAGGAACCTCAAGGAATTAAGACCATGTAGCCTGATATGTACTGATGTCAATATACACTGAGAATGTAACAACGATGTACCACAAGTGTCAAAGGAATCTGAAAAGAGATAAAATGTAATTTCTCTCCTCCTCTTCATAAACAATACACCCTAACCCACCCCACATCACCATAATGTGGGTGGGGGAGATACATAGCTTTAAGGAGATGTTGTCTCTCTCTCTCTCCCCCTCTTTTCCCCTTCTCTCTCTTTCTCTCTCTCCCTCTCTCTCTCCCACAGACACACACACGCATACACACACACACACACACACACACACTTTCTCTCTCCTAGTGAACCTATTTTCACTTCAGTCACTGCAATTGTTCCCCAAAGGAATTCAACTTGTCATGAAATCCTGAGTAAAAGGGCTCATGTCTCCTAATACCTACAGAGCAAAAATGTGACACTATTTAACCGTACTACTATCTGCATAGTAACATTTCCAAGGATACTGGATAGAACTACCATGAAATAAACCTGCCACCCTCCCCAGGATAAGGTAACTAGAAGTGAATATAAAGTATGTGTGTAAGACCAGAAGTCTAACACACTTACATATCCACAAATTACTACAATATTAGCCCTAATGTAAAAGATCTGTGCAGGACCCCATGCAAATGAGATCACGCTTTTAATATGTACAGTTACAAAAATTATATGTGACAGTATACGATAACACTCCTGTATGTACAGTAGCAGGCTAGGTAATCTGAATATGGTGCAATGGAATCAATCCACCCCAGGCAAAGATAAAAGTAAGGAGAATTAATATTCATTATGTGTGTGAAGTAAGAATAGTAACACATTATAACTCCATAGATACTTACCTCAATGTGACAGCAAGCCCCACATCTGTTATATCACATACCTCACAACATATACCCACACACACATACATACACACACTCCACATCCCACATGCTGAAGTCCTATAATTTGTCAGTCTGAAAGAAAAGGTCTGTGGATGTTAGTTTCTGTAGTGTCCCATAAAACCAAGATCAGCGTTCATCCCATCTGCTACCATATTGAGATGTAAAATAAGTTTAATCTCAAAAGCTCATCTCTGTTGTGTGTTTTTGAGATTTCCTTTTAAGACCATTACTGACATATCTGAGATTGAGTGGTCAGGCTAGGAGAAGTGGTGCCCCACTGGTTTTTCAGTCTTCCTTGCTGTAATAGTATGTCTGTGTCAGTTCATCCTAGTGTGGAGCTGTTGGCGTGTCTCTCCAACATAACCTGTTTGTGGACATCTCTTGCACTGAATGAAATAAACAACATGTCGTGACATGCATGTATAACTCCCATGCACCTGGAATTATCTGTTTTGTGATGTAACCACACAGTCCGAGGTAGAAATGAGCCCCCAAGTCTTACAGGGGCATTGATTGCAGAGTCAGTGTGCCATGTGTGACATGGTATTCTGTTCCGGTGAAAGTTTGCTCCTAATAATTAGGCTGGATAAATTTGGTGGTTGTTTAAAAGATAGTAATGGGAGTTCCTTAAAAATACAATTAAGGGTTTCATCCTCACTAAATATTGGGTGGAGATCTTTAATAATCTTATGCAGACGTTCAAGGTCTGGATGATATGTGACTACCAAGGGTATTCTGTCTGTAGCTGTCTTTTCTTTATATTGAAGTAGTTGCTGTCTTGGACAGGATAACAGAATGGGCAACGCGAGTGCAAGACAACAACTGGGCAACGCAATTACCAAGACAACAACTACTTAATATAAAGAAAAGACAGCTACAGACAGAAGGTAGTCACATATCATCCAGACCTTGAACGCCTGTATAAGATTATTAAAGATCTCCACCCAATATTTAGTGAGGATGAAACCCTAATTGTATTTTTAAGGAACTCCCACTACTATCTTTAAACAACCACCAAATTTATCCAACCTAATTATTAGGAGCAACTTTCACCGAACAGAAATGCTGTCACACAATGGCACACGACCACAACTCAATGCCCCTGTAAGACTTGTGGGCTCATTTCTACCTCAGACTGTGTGGTTACATCACAAACAGACAATTCCAGGTGCATGGGAGTATATGCATGTCACAACATGTTGTTTATTTCATTCAGTGCAAGAGATGTCCACAAACAGGTTATGTTGGAGAGACACTTTAACAGCTCCACGACTAGGATGAACTCACACAGACACACTATTACAGCAAAGAAGACTGAAAAACCAGTGAGGCACCACTCCTCCCAGCCTGACCACTCAATCTCAGGTATGTCAGTAATGGTCTTAAAAGGAAATCTCAAAAACACACAACAGAGATGAGCTTTTGAGATTAAACTTATTTTACATCTCAATATGGTAGCCATGGGATGAACGCTGATCTTGGTTTTTATGGGACTACTGAAAACTAACATCCACAGACCTTTTCTTCTTCAGACTGACATATTATAGGACTCTCAGTATGTGGGATGTAAAAGTGTGTGTATGTATGTGTGGGTATGTTGTGAGGTATGTGATATAACAGATGTGGGGCTTGTTGTCACATTGAGGTAAGTCTCTATTTAGATATATGGAGTTATAATGTGTTACTATTCTTACTTCACACACATAATGAATATTAATTCTCCTTACTTTTTATCTTTGCCTGGGGGTTGGATTGATTCTATTGCACCATATTCAGATTACCTAGCCTGCTACTGTACATACAGGAATGTTATCAAATACTGTCACGTATAATTTTTGTAACTGTACATATTGCGGTGCATGATCTCATTTGCATGAGGGTCCTGCACAGATCTTTTTACATTAGGCTAATATTGTAGTAATTTGTGGATATGTAGGTATGTTAGACTTCTGGTCTTACACACATACTTTATATTCACTTCTAGTTATCTTATCCTGGGGAGGGTGGTGGGTTTATTTCATGGTAGTTCTATCCAGTATCCTTGGAAATGTTACTATGCAGATAGTAGTACGGTTAAATAGTGTCACATTTTTGCTCTGTAGGTATTAGGAGACATAAGCCCTTTTACTCAGGATTTCATGACAAGTTGAATTCCTTTGGGGAACAATGTAGTGATCATGGAATATAGGTCTACTAGGAGAGAGAGAGAGTGTGTGTGTGTGTGTGTGTATGTGTGTGTGTCTGTGGGAGAGAGAGGGAGAGAGAGAAAGAGAGAGAGGGGAAAAAAGAGGGGGAGAGAGAGAGACAAGATCTCCTTAAAGTTATAGACTTCCCACCCACATTATGGTGATGTGGGTGGGTTAGGTGTATTGTTTGTAAGGAAGAGGAGGAGAAACTTAAAATTTTATCTCTTTTCAGATTCCTTAGACACTTGTGGTACATCAAGTTGTTACATTCTCAGTGTATATTGACATCAGTACATATCAGGCTACAAGGTCTTAATTCCTTGAGGTTCCTCGACTAGAGTTTTTTGTTTGACACTAATACTATCAATTTATATTTAAATTATCACTGATATAGTCCTGAGGTTTTTGAAATTTCTTGGGCCTTATATCTAGCTGGAGAGTACAGCTGGGTGACAGGTCCAGCTAGGTTTTACACATCACACAGTATGCACTGATGTCTTTAAGACTACTTTACTGGTAAATTCTTGTCTATAATGCAGACATTGAAACTTCATGAGCCCTATAACAATCTTAGTTTGTCTTTAATCTGTGAAGGTTTTCAGCAATCACATCCTCATACTAACTGTGACACTCATAGCTTGATTTAGGAGTTATCTGCTTCATGCAGTGTTATCGATGTCAATTAAATTTATATGCAGTTGATTCTTTGTGTGTGTTCCACTGCCATCGCTTAACCCAAGGTTGCTTCTTGGCTGAAGGTAGTATGGTACTGTTAAATTTCTCTGACATTATCTTCTGTTTTTTTTTTTTTTTAAATGAGTATTTTAAACCAATGGGGATTTTTTCTGTTTTTCTCTGCATTATCTAGCTGTTATAAGTATTGTATTTTCTAAACAACTGCCTTGAGCTTCTGAAGAAGGACTGGTTGGTCCGAAAGCTAGAGCACTTTGTTCTTGTTGTTACATCTATGTTGGTCCATTAAAAGGTATCAAATCATTTGCTTCTGGATCCAACAAAAAAAGAAAACTGTTGCTCATAGATATTGCTTTTTTGCATGCTTACAACCTGAAAAGAAGAAAACAGTCCTTGCCAATCTCTAACTACCCCCACACCCCCCAATCCCCACACTAAATCGGCACTCAGCACCCACCACCCCAGGCAAACTCAAGACATCCTCCTCCTCCAGGAACCCTGACTGCTAAATGAGGAAATAATTTAAGTGCAATTAATGTCTTTCAATGCATTTTTAACTTTTACTCATAACTCTGTTATTTTTAAGTATATCTGGTCTGGTAGGAAGGGATTGCAGTTTTTTTACGTGTAAAGGAGGTTGGTCAGGAGGTAGGTACTGATACCGTGGCAGTGACCTGGGTTCAGGGAAGGACTAGGGTCACTCCTGGAGGCCAGTGTGGAGGAAGTGGACAGGATTCAGCATCCCTGGGACCACTTTTCTCTCCCGGGGGGGCAAGTTGCTCTGATCATTGACTGCCACCAGGGCAGGATGAAGCCACCAGTTTTCACATGCCCTGCAACACCAACTGAGCAATGGACTGCTACACTGACTGAGAGTCAAGGGAGGCTGATGTCTCTCCCCCTCCTATCCCCGCCATGGGGGAAATCTGGGTGGTACCAAAAGTACAAGGTAAGTCCCTGGGATGGAAGGTGATGGGGATGGCGTACTGACAGCAGTTGGGGGGGCCTGTCAGTGGTGAAGGGTTTTCAGTAACCAGACATTCATCCTGCTTGCTGCTCTTTTCCCCATTTTTCACAGCAACCCACTTCTCCTGACACAGCGCATGGCCCCACCAGGTCTCAACATGCACATCCACCTTGTGAGGGAGACTCCCTAGCCTGCCACTAGGTGTCACCTATGTGACAGAAGACTGTACCATCCTTCCCTTCCCCAGCCTCAGTTCATCCAGCTAGCTCACAGAGCTCACCCCTCAACTCAGCTCACTGATATGGGAGGACAATGTGGTATTCACTGAGCCACTTGCAAGCCCTGCACACATTTCTTCATAACCTTTTTGACATTTTGACCCCAGATTTTTAGCAGTCTTTTTTATGACTCCCCCTTGTGAAAATGACAAGTGTGTTTTGTAAAACCTGGACAAAATGTCATTTTCTGCAACAAGTATGAAAACAAGTTTGGGGCAGGATTTGAAAAATGACACCTGTCATGTTCATGAGGTAGAGTAGAGAAATGACTATATTGAAAAATTGTGGTCAAAATCTTAAAAAACAACAATGCTATGGAAATATTGGAAATTCTGTTTCTTTTTAGAATTGTAGAGAATTGTTTGTAGCCATATTGGTCCTTGTGCAAAACTGACACACGTATGTACGTACACACGCATGCATTCACGCACACACACACATGCACGTGCGCATGCGCGCGCACACACACACACACACACACAGTCTGTATTTAGAGAGGCTCCATGAAAACAAACATCTTACAATTCATAGGCCTTCAACTGTCATATTCCATTTTGGTAGAGGAGTCTACATCACTAATCTGATTTATAACCACCAAATATTTAAATGACTTTTTTTTTCATCTCTGCATACTTCTTTATCAAAAGAACTGTCATACCCATATGTAAAGATTCTTTTCTGTAGAACCTGGTACAGTAGCTATGCTTGATAAAAGGCTCTGTGTGGCCTGAAAGCTTGTATTTTGTAAATCTCTTTTAGGTCCAATAAAAGGTATTAAATCTCCTACTTTGTTCATCTTTTTGTACAAAGACCGATATGGCTAAAAAACAATTCTCTACATCATGGAAGACACCATCTCAAATGGCAGCTTCATAACATTAGAAAGAAAGAAGCTTAGTTGGATGATGACATCTATTTCCTAACCCTAGAGTCTAGTGGCACGCTCACCCATCCAATCGCTGTCCCAATAATTATTTTATTATTCCCTGGTGTCTAGTGGCACCCCCTACCTTCCAACCCCCATCCCCATAATAATGTCATTTTCCTTGGTGTCTAGTGGCACCCTTCCATACCCTTTGATCACCATCCATGTAATATTGAAATGTTTCCCTGGTATCTAGTGGCATATTCACTCTCCGATCACCGTCCCCATTAAATTTTGTTTTTCCCTGATGTCTAGTGGTCCTCCCCACCCTGTGATTACTGTCCCCATTTACATAGTTTCTTTTCCTTGTGTCTAGTGGCACCCCCACCCTTCAATAACCGTCCTATGTAAAATAAAAAAAACTGTCCATCGATGTCTTTTTTTCTTAAAAACCTGAAAAAAGGAAACTGCCCCTCACTGATCTGACCCCCACCCCATCCCAGCCTCCCACTGAACACCCAGCACCGCACTCCTCACACACCCTCACTCATCTGAACAGGTGCCAGGGTGAAGATCCACTCTCCTGTGGAAGACACATCTTGCTTCTGGAACTGCTGACTGCAATATGAGAAAGTAAGGTAAATATGGTTGAGTGCATTTCAATGGGGTTTTCAACTTTGTTGCATAACTTTGACATTCTTGCATATTTTGACACCAGAATTTCAACATGGCCTTTCTGAGACCCCTCCTCATGATCAACGGTGGTGGAATTATGTAAATCCTGCCTGAAAGGTGATTTTGTGGTTGCTTGGTGAAATCTCCACTCGGGCGGGATTTGAAACTTTTCACCACCCTTGTTCATGAAGTGGGGTCTTAAGAATGCATGTTAAAATTTGGGGTCAAAATATGTAAAAATGGCTAAGTTATGTGCATCCATTGAAATTTTTCTAAGCTCACCTGTAACTTTGGTAATTTAAAATATTTTCACCCCTAATTTTTAACATAGCCAGTTTTTACACCACCTCATGAATGCAACTGTTGTCATTTATCAAATCCTGGCCAAATGAGCTTTCACACCTGTGGCATGGAATGATGTTTCCATGCCATGGAATGATGTTTCTGCAGGGATTTGAAAATTTTCAGTATGGGGATCATAAGGTGGGGGTAATAAGGCTATGTTGACAATCTGGTTACATTGTTAGGTACAGTATGCAAGCACAGGGCTCTCTCTAGGCCCTGTGCTTTCTAGCAAATATATATGTATGTATCTAGCTTCCACAGCAACATATATGTACGTATCTATGTAGGGATGGCAAATGAGGATACGATTAGACTATCTCAAACAGTAAGGAAATTCTTTGCAAGCAACTTTGCTAATGCACTAGTTAGGGTTAAACTGTGAAAAGTAAGGAAATGTGGCATAAAGGTTTCCAACCCTAACACCCCACCCCCAACCACTAGGCAGCAACAGGAAAAAATATTACAGTTTTGCCTCTCCTGTGTCTTCACTAATCAGGCATGGGGTGTGCCTTGCGGTTGTCAGCCCTAATGCTCACCCCATTTTCATACACTCTACACAACTCAGCTTCATTCATGATCAAATGTGGGTGAAGCCCTTTTTAAGCTGAAAATTACAGACCAAAATTCCAAACTGTCTAGGCACAAGGTGATGACAGCCCCCCCCCCCAGCAAAAACAGTACTTTTTTACCTTTTTTCACTATCCACATCTCAGAATCCACACATCTGACCAGAACAAAACTTGGCACATAAACAGGGTTACCCCAATGAGACCAAGCATGCACATTTTTGTGCAAATCCGTTGAACAATTGCAAAGATATTGAAGTGCAAATTTAATGCTCAGTACTGCCATCTGTAGAGTGGTCACTAAATTACAAATGAGTTTCATTATAAATTATACAATTGCCCAGCTAGAACTGATCCCTCCTGCCATCTGAAGGCAATCACTAAATCATACGAGTTCTGTTTAAGCAATAATGCGTGACAGGTGGTGTGTTGTGAGATTTACACACAGATAATAATAATAATTTTGGATATCTATTAATATTTTTGCACCAAACCAGCAAAAGGCACATCTGTGGGCCAAGCCTTTTCTATCCTGAAAATTTCAGACCAAAATTCCAAACCATCTGGGTGAAAGGTGATGGCAAAAAAATGTCAATCTGTTACATGTTTTCACTATCCACATCTCAGAATCTGCACATCCAACTGGAACAAAACTTGCCACATCAAGAGATCTATCCCACAAGACACATCATGCAAAATTTTGTGCAAATCTGTTGAACGGTTACAAAGAAATTAAAGTACAAGGTTTTACGCTCACTACTGCCATCTGTAGGGCAGTCACTAAATTAAACATGAGTTCCATTATAATTCTTATACTTACCCCAGCTAGAACTGATTCCTTCTGCCATCTGTAGGGTAGTTGCTAAATTACACATGAGTTACAAATATAAATTATACATTTACTCAGCTAGAACTGATCCCACCTTCTGTCTGTAGGGTAGTCACTGAATTACACGAATTTCATTTAAGCAATAATGCATGACAGTGGGTGTGTTGTTATGAGATTTACACATACCTAATAATAACTTTGGAATGATTACTATTTTTCACCAAACCAGCAAAAGTCACATCTGTGGGCCAAGCCCTTTCTACCCTGAAAATTTCAGGCCAAAATTCCAAACCGTTGGGGTGCAAGGCAATGACAAAAAAAAGCAAAAGACAGTGATTTTTTTTAATGTTTTTTTCGCTATTCTCATCTCAGAATCTGAAAATCTCCCCAGAACAAAACCTGGCATATCAAGAGATGTGCCCAACAAGACCGCACATGCAAAATTGCGTGCAAATCTGTTGAATGGTTACAAAGATATTAAAGTGCAAAATATAATGGTCACTACTGCCATCTGTAGGGCAGTTGCTGAATTACACATGAGTTCCATTATAAATTATACACTCACCCGGGCTAGAACTGACATCTCCTGCTATCTGCAGAGCAGTCACTAAACTACACATGAATTCCATTATAAATTATACACTTACCTAGCTAGACCTGATCCCTTCTGCCATCTGTATGGCAGTCACTGAATTACACATGAGGTCTGTTCATGCAATAATGTACAACTTGAGATTTACAAATAATAATAATAAATAAATATAAATAATAATAATACAACTTTATTTTTATGGTGCCTTTCCAAAACCAAGGCGCCTAAAAAAAAATTAAAAACATATCACAGCAGCTTAGATAAATAAGACAACAAAAAAACAACTAAAAAATTAAAATAAATAAATCAGTCACCAAATGCTTGGTGCCAGAGATGGGTTCTCAAAGCTCATTTAAATCCCTCCATGGTCGTGCACTCACATAACTGGTGGGGTAGAGAATTTCAAAGGGATGGGGCCACATCCGTAAATGCCTGGGCCCCAGAGGATTTTAAACACAACCTTGGAATCTTCAGCAACCCCTCATCAGCTGGGTGGAGCGATCACCCAGGGCAGTAAGGTACCAGAAGCTCTTTCAGGTAGTCCGGACCCTGTCCGTGTAGGGCTTTATAAGTCAGAAGACCGACTTTAAAGGTAATTCACCATTGTACCAGCAGCCAGTGCAGGCTGCGTAGCAAAGGAGAAATATGGCAGGACCGAGAGGTTCCCACCAAAAGCCGGGCCGCTGCATTCTGCACTAGCTGCAAGCGGAGGATTTCCACCCCAGGTAGCCCTAAGTACAGGGAGTTGCAGTAATCCAATCACAAGGACACAAAGGCGTGAACCAATGTGGGAAGATCGCCAGACAGAACAAGGTGCTTAATCCTGGAGATATTCCTCAGATGGTAAAAAGAGGTCTTGATGACAGCTGACACCTGCGAATGCAGCATCAGCCCTTCATCAAAAATTACCCCCGGTATCGAACCCATTCAGAGGCCGGGAGTGATAAGTCCCCAAGAAAAAGGCCCGAGGGCAAACCTACCCCCGACCTCCCTATCCAGTACCCCAGGTCCACAACCAGCACTTTAGTCTTTTCTGAGTTCAACTTCAACCAGCTCGAATCCATCCAATCCTGGATTTCTATGAGGCAGTTGTTAAAGACTGAGAGGGCGCCATCCTGGTCGGGTGCAAAAGAAAGACAGAGCTGGGTATCATCAGCATAGCAGTGAAACCTCAGCCCATACCTTCTTACAATGTCTCCGAGGGGCAGCATATACACTGCGAACAACATGGGGGACAACACCGATCCCTGAGGAACCCCACATGACAGAGGGATTGGACCTGAGGAATGAACCCCGGACACCACCCTCTGAGTTCTTTCGGTGAGGAAACCACCTGAGGACTGTATCCGACAGGCCACAGATGAACCTCAGATGACCAAGCAGAACCCCATGGTTCACAGTGTCAAAAGCTGATGAGAGATCTAGAAGAACCAAGATGGAATGGTTCTTCTGCTCTCTAGCCATCAGGAGATCATTGAGCACCCAAACCAGTGCTGTCTCAGTACTATGCCTCTTTCAGAAACCAGACCTGAGAGGTTCATAGATGTCATGGATGGTCAAATGGTTCTCCAGTTGTACAGCCACTACCTTTTCAACCACCTTCCCTTAAAAGGGGAGGTTAGAGACTGGTCTGTAGTTCGCATGGCAGTTTGGGTCCAAAAAAGCTTTCTTCAGGAGGGGTGTTACCACCGCCTCCTTCAGAGAGCTAGGAAACTCACCTATTTCCAAGGAGCACCAAACTATCCATGCAAGGACTGGACTGATAGAATCAATACAACCCAAAATCAGGGAAGTTGGTTCTGGATCCACTACAGTATGTAGAGCGAGCACCCTGGGCAATCCTTATGACATCTATGAACTCTGGGCAGTCAAAGGTACTCCAGAAAAGCTGGGGGCTAGTGGCCAAGTGCTGATCAGGAGCAATGCCCAAAGGGTGTGCCGGTTGGAGGGCTGTCCTGATGTCAGTCACCTTAGTCACAAAGAATCAAGCAAGTTCATCACACTTTTTTGTGAAAAAGCTTTCCGGACTTGTAGACAGGCTGGGTTGCACAGTTTGTTCACAGTTCGGAAAAGCTGAGCTGGTTCATTCTGAGCGACCGCAATCTCCCTGGACAGGAACTCTGCTTTCTTACGGGTGATTGCAGATTGATAGGCTTGATAATGATCCATCAATCAAAGGTGGTCGGCATCAAGGGCAGATCTCCACCAGCAATGCTCTAACCTTCGTTCTAACCGCAGCATCTTCCTCAAAGTCCCATCAAACCATGGGGACCAAGGGCAAAGGGAGAGAGGATGAACACGGACAGGAGCAATGACATCCAGGGCCACCAAAATGGCCATATTATAGGCCACCACGAGGTCCTCTGGGTCACTGTTTGCCACAGGAATAATCGATAGGTCAAGTACCACCATTAGGCCTTCAGAACTAACATCTCAAAAAGGGCGATACTTGACCATCTCCACAGGAGTGGACCTTCGAGGGGGCACTAAAATTAAAAACCTCGGTGTAATGATCAGACCATCTGACTGGTTCTACCCCCAGATCTCAGGCTTTGATCCTCAGGAGGAAGACTAAGTCAAGAGAGTGACCATGTTTATGGGTAGCAGTGGTAACTATCTGTGTAAGGCCCAGAGATGTCATCAGTTGAAGGAAGTGTTGTCCAAATTGTGAGTGTTCATCATCGACCCAGGCGTTAAAGTTGCCCAGGATCATCAACCTGGGCAACTCAAATGCCATGTCAATGATGAAATCTGCCACTCCTGAAGGAACCGCTTCCCATCCCCGGGTGGACTTTAGATGAGGGCGATCCTACAACCTACACTTACTACCACAGTACACTCAAATGACTCCATCTCCTCAATTGGTACACTCATGAGGCCCAATTCGGTCTTGAAACAGACCATGACCCCCCCCCATGATCCAATCTCGAGCAGTGAATCACTGAGTACCCGGCCAGAGTTGCAGCCTCTGATATATGGCCCGAGTTCTCATCCAGCCAGGTCTCGGTGATGCAAGCCAGATCCACTGAATTTACAAGATCTGCAATAATTGCAATCTTGTTTTTAATGGATCTGGCATTGCATAACACTGCTCGAGTTAGATGAACTTCAAGGGCCACCGAACCACATACCCATCTAAATTGGTGGTGCCCTTGGGTATGGAGACCAGACATGGCAGACCACGGTCTGGGTTCCATTTCACCCCAGGGTGTCTTCTGGACCTTACAACCCCGATGTGGTGGCCCCGCTCATTCACCCTCCACTGTTCACCCCCCCGACCCCCCCAACAAGCAATGCCCAGCACTCTACAGCACTGGTAGATTGAATTCTGCAATGGGGGGAGACAAAGGGGTGGAAGGAGCGGACGGCAGAGGGCGAATAGTGCACGACCATGGGAGCATGCCTCCAGCACATTCTGGTGACTGAATTAAACAAAACCTAGAACTAAATTAAACATAAAAAAACTAAAACTTGAAGAATAAACAAAACCGAACTCCCACCCGGCAGCAAAACAACAAATATACCACAATAACGATATCAAATAAATAAAGTATAACATCACAGTCTTTGAGTCCAAGACAGCTGATAATTAGATAACACAAAAATCAAGCAAAGCAGTAAATCTTCAGGGCTACTAAAGGTTACAGTGATAGGAAAAATCCAGTCTTTCCAGTTCCCAGTAGGTCTCTCACTTCCAAAGGAGACCGGTAGAAAAATCTCAGGAACTCACACTTCCAGGGCAAGACAGGTAATATGTCTTAATGGGGTTTCCATGCCCCTTAGACACTCTCACTGAAGAGGAGATCAGAAAACCAAAAACAAAAATCCAAGTACTTCACAGTCCACAGGCACTCTCACTACCCAGGCTTGAAGAAACAGCAAGGTACTCTTACTGCCCTCCTAAGCAAACAAATATACTTAAAGATGCAGCCATGATTGGAAAACAAAGAAAAGGAGGGGGGGGCCAGAAGGAATCCTCTTCAGTGGGTAACTAACAACTCTGAAGCTAGAGCGGGCCCCAAAAAATCCACAACTGGCGGTCAGCCGTGAAGCCCACAGCCAGTGCTGCTGGGGTCCATCTGGGCCCACCTGAGCAGTGGGACCAGCGGAGAATCCCTATGGACCACCCGGCCTAGCCACCGGCTACCCAGCAAGATATAGCAAAGCCCCCGCACAGCTGCATACCCATGATCAAATCCACCAGCAGGATCAGGACCAACAACTACCTGCTGAAATCAAGCTGCCCTTAGCCCACCAACCTGATAACCTTGCTTCGCAAACTGTAGAAATCCATAGAAACATCCACAGCTACTAATCCAGGATCTTCTCTTGAATTGTTCAACAGGTCAACTCCTCTATAGCTCCCCCTCCCCTAGCACTTCCAATTCTTCGTCGGCTGGCAGCCAGACAAAGCCAAACCGACCAAGACTTTTCAACTTGCAGGCACCAATAATTGCAAGTCCAAGCCTCAACAGTCAAAGATAAAGATAGTCCATGGATAAAATCCAATAAATCCAAATGGGGCAAAAATAGCCGTCCAGCTAAGTCGGATATACGGGGATGGTAACGGGGCCAACTGAGACAACCATAATGACACAATGCGAGGCAGTCCCCATAACGATCCGCTATCACTCCTGGTCTCGGCATGCTCAAACTATAATTCGCTCCAGCAAGACTCCGGGGGGGAGAGACTCAGAAGAGAGAACACTCTCAGATTTAACGTATTCAGCAGGTAGTCCTCTAAGTAGTACTCTAGTGGGACTTTCGACAAGATTCCAGGAAAGCACAAACAAGGAGCGACCAAATTAAACACATTAAAACAAAACGTAGAAAGGAACAAACGGGTGGGACTAAATGACTAAAAAAGTTAAAAACTAAAGGAACTAAAAATAAAACAAGCTAAAAACCGAATGCTAAGCTGCTACAGCAGCCAACGGCACACCCAGCCCCGTGGCCATCTTGCCCTGTATATCTCCCCACCAACTGACTTCCTTTCCACCTATACCTAATTATAAGTTTGGAATGGATTCAAACCAGCAAAAGGCACATCTGTGGGCCAAGTCCTTTCTACTCAGAAAATTTCAGATCAAAATCCAAACCATCTGGGAACAAGAAGATGACAAAAAAAAAAAAAGCTAAAAAACCCAGTGATTTTTAATGTTTTTCTGCTATCTGCTTCTTGGAATCTGCACATCCAACCAGAACAAAACTTGGCACATTAAGGGATCTACCCCACAAGTCCGTTTTTTACAGCTATTTTCTTAAGCTGACTGACCATACTCAGAACCTGAAATTTTAAAATGTATTAACTTTGACGCCATGGTGAAACTGATTTGATTTTGTCATCTTCATGTTGGTTCATTTATATTCAGATAGTTCAGGTATGTATCATGACTATAGCATACTCTGAGTGGGTGGATTCAATTAGACTCTTGGTGGGACATGAGATCCGAGAAATAAGTGAGGTGGAATACAGGCTTTAAAGTACAGTCAATGGACACCTCTGTATATGCATGAAGTAATATGTATGTGTATATGTGTATGTATGTATGTTTGAACAAAATATAATAAAAAATATAAAAAAAAAAATGGAATAACTTTGGAACAGATTTTCATCAAACTAGCAAAAGGCACCTCTGTGGGCCAAACCCTTTCTACCATGAAAATTTCAGAACAAAATTCCAAACCATCTGGGTGCAAGACGATGACAAATAACAGCAAAAAAACTGCAACTTTTTTATATTTTTTCACTATCCATATCTCAGAATCCGTACATCTGACCAAAACAAGACTTGGCACATCAAGAGATCCTCCCAATGAAACAATGCATGCAAACAATTGTGTAAATCTGTTGAACAGCTGTAAAGTTATCAAAATGTAAAGATTAAGGAAACCTGGGGCACTAGGCCCAAGAGAAATATGGGGCCCCCTCTCACCAAGACCATGCCCCTTTGCCACAAAAGAACCTCATCACAGACTGTATCTCACATTGGGAATTCATTTACATACAAACTGTATTACATATTAGGATACAGTTTGTATGTAAAGAGATAGAGGAAACAGAATAGAAATCACAATTCCTACTCTTCTGCTCCCCTCTCTCAATATCATATTAACAACAGTGCACACCATTCTCTAGTCTCCCTTTTCCGCAAGTGTCACATACTGTTTTATTTCAGTCTGATAATGTACAGTGCACCCTTGACTAGCCACTCATTTTTGGAAAAGCAAAATTGGGTGGATAATCAAGGGTGTGAGATAATAAGGGGCAATGGAATAGCTATCATTTTGTACAAACATCTGGTGGATAATTGAGGAATTGCTGTATGTGCAAGACTACTCTCAGGATATATGATTGCCACCTTTCTTATGCTACTTAACTTACTGCAAGTACAATCTTACTTCCTGATACAGACCCACCCAAAAAACACATAGGGAAGGGGTTGTAATGGTATAGATAGATTTATAATGGTCAGGATTAGTGGTAGCCTTCCAATACTATTTGTTTACTTTGCAGGCAATTGTACATAATGAGGGGGTAGTATTGTATGTATATAGCTCCATTAGATATAATTGCATGCAAGTTAAACAAATATAATCTAAAGGCCACTGCTGCCCCGATGGCATTGTAAGCCTATCTGTAGCACTGTAGCCTCTTTGCTACTTTGTGTCATTAAAATGTGGTTTTGTAGGTGGTGGTAAAGATCAGGCTTAGCCATACTGTTTGCAAACTGTAATATAGTACTGTTAAAGGACTTAGAAAATTCAGCCCCATTTTTTCTTTTCTTCATAACTTTGATGATCATTTTTATGGCACTCATCGCCCCAACCCAAACTCAACCATGAACCATCCTATTAATTGTCCCTGAGAGGAGCACTGCATTTAATAATGATAATCCAATTCCAGTCAAGGAGTGTAAAAATGAATTAATACAATAGGCACTATAGCCTAGTGGTTACAGCCCCAAGCCAAGAATCTGGAAACATGTAGACTCAGAACATCTGGATGTGTAAACCACAACCTCTATCTGCATTCTACGTGACACAGAGCCATAGCAAGTCACAGAGCATTCATGTGCTGATGACAGGTATCTGGAGCTTGAACCAGGCTCTCCAACAAGCAGGCTCTGCTGGCTTTCTGATGTTTCCAATATGAATGATAGGGCCCCTCTCAAATGCACAAGATGAGGCAAATAGTGGGCAAACTACTGCAGGGGGGGCCCCATTTAAGATTTGAACCAGTCACTCTCCCTATCAGGAACACCAACTGGAGGGGCAGGGATCTTTCTAGCTACTTCTTCCCACTTGGGATACTGGGGGGCTGGGAGACCATTCAAAGGAAAAGGGCCTGTTTTCACCTTAAAGGTCAGTCTGCCTGGAGCCCCCTGAAGCTATTGACTGTAATTAACACCTAATCAGGGAGGTGAGATTCTCATCACAGTTCAGCTTCTGTCTTGCTCAGATTATTCAGCTGCCAAGTCCATTACAAAAAATTGCAGCTCAGGCAGAAAGAAATGGGTAGGCCGGCCCGCTGGCACAGAGGTGGGATTTCCGCTTATGACACTGGCGACCCTGGTTCGGGAACGGACCCGGATCGTTGGAGGGCCAGCCGGGGGAGAAAGATGGAGCATCCTACGGACTGCTCTCCGGGGAGGTGGGGAAGTGATTGATGCACTGACGACTCCTGGTGGAGGCCGGGAGATCTCAGGTGTCCGACGAGTAGAGTTCTGGGAGGCGGGGCGGACGCTGGCGTCATTGCACGTCCCCGCCTCCGTAATAAAAAATTGGTGGAAAATGGAGGCAGGCAGGACCACCGTGCACATGAAGCCCTCCCCGGAGGACCTCACTACATCACCGTCGCTGCGGATCCCTGACCAGGCATTAGTTCCGTGGTCACCATAGAAGGCGGCCGTGGCCCCACCCTCCGGGGGGTAAGCCGGGGTGACTGAGGGTCCTTGGCAGCCATAGACGGTAGTGGAGGTCTCGGGGGGGGCTGTGACCAGGGCTGATGGAATTACGGGGTCCTGCCAAGGGGAAAAAGATAGAATAAAAAAAAAAAAAAAAAGAAATGGGTTTGTAGTAAATATATTTTAGAAACATAGAATTTGACGGCAGATAAGGACCGCTTGGCCCACCCAGTCTGCCCATTTCCCTACCTACTGGATAAGCTGCGGATCCTAGTTAACCAGCAGCCTACTTCTTCCTACCCCTACCCCCTAGAATGACCTTATGACTGTCCCATACATGCTTGAATTCCACCACTGTTTTGACTCCACAACCTCTTCCAGAAGGCTGCTCCATGCATCCGCAACCCTCTGTGAAAAACATACTTCCTTAAATTACCTCTGAGCTGCTCCCTCTATCTTCAAATTGTGCCCCTTGTTCTTGCACACCTCTTTTTTGAAAGATGCTACCCTCTTGGACTTTGTTGATTCCCTTGAGGTACTTGAACATTTCTATCATGTCCCCTCCCCTCCTTTCCTCAAAGCTATACATATTAAGCTCCTTTAGTCTCTCTTCATATTTCTTCCGGTGCAGACCCTGCACCATTTGAAGTTGCCCTCCTCTGGACAGCTTCTATCCTGTCTATGTCTTTGCGGAGATTGGGTCTCCAGAACTCACGCAGTACTCCAGATGGGGTCTGACCAGCTGTCTGTACAGAGGGATAATAATTTCCTGTTTTCTACTGGTGATGCCTCTCTCTATGCATCCCAGTATCCCCCCAGCCCTCCTTGCTGCCCTCTCACATTGCTTGCCCACCTTTAGGTCATCTGATATGACTACCCCAGGTCCCTTTCCATTTTTGTTGTTGCTAGTATCTCACTCCCCATTGTGCACTCTTCCCCTGGGTTTTTGTTTCCCAGGTGCATTACCTTGCACTTCTTAGCATTAAATCCAAGCTGCCATACATTTGACCATTCCTCTAACCTTGCCAAGTCCCTTCTCATCCTTTCCACCCCACCTTGTATCAACTCTGTTGCAGATCTTTGTGTCATCTGCAAGAGAGACATACTTTTTCCTTCCAGTCCCTCTGCAATGTCGCGCTAAAGACATTGAAGAGGACCAGTCCCATATTGAACCCTGCGTACCCCACTAGTAACCCTTCTTTCTTCTGAGTGGGCTCCATTTACTATTACCTCTGTGTCCTATTCTCCAGCCAATTCTTTATCCAGGCTGTCATCTTGGGACCCACTCCCAGGCTGGCTAACTTGTATATTAATCTTTGTGTGGGACTGTGTCAAATGCCTTGCTAAAGTCTAGGTAGGCCATGTCCACAGCTCCTCCCTGATCTACTACTTTGGTCACCCAGTCAAAGAAATCTATCAGATTCTGCCTGGCATGACCTTCCTGATGTGAATCCATGCTGCCTAGGGTCCTGTGCCCTCTGGCCTCTAGATACTTGACAATTCTTTCCTTCAGAAGTGATTCCATCATTTTCCTTATCACTGAGGTTAAACCAACAGGTCTGTAGTTTCCTGCTTCTGCCTTGCTCACACTTTTTTGAAGGGGAATCACATCTGCCCTCCTCCAGTCCTCGGGAACCACCCCATCCTCCCATGATTTGTTAAAGAGGGTAGTCAGTGGTATCACTAGTTCTACCCTTAGTTCTTTTAGAATTCTGGGATGAATCCCATCAGGCCCCATTGCTTTGTCCAGCTCCAGTTTTAAGAGTTCTTTCATAACCCTTTCTTCTGTAAATGGGCTGGTATCAACTTCTGTATCCAGAGTGTTTCTACTGTTTGTTTTAGGTACCCCCTCTTCATTTGTAAATACTGAGCAAAATATTTGTTTAGTATCTCTGCCTTTTCACAGTCTCCCTCTGCCCACCCTCCCTCCCTTTATTAAGCCTCACTATCCCTCCTTGGTCTTCCTTGCTCCCTGATGTACCTATAAAAGGTTTTATCCCCCTTCTTAACTGAGTTGGCTATCTTTTCCTTGGTTTGGGCCTTTGCTGTTCTGACTGCCTTCCCAGCTTCCTTTGCTTTAACTGATACAGTTCTCTGTCCTGCTCCTTCTACGATTCCTTGTACGTCCTGAATGCTTTCTTTTTCTCTTGAACCTTCACTGTCACTTCCTTTGAGAACCATAGTGGTTTCTTACATCATTTTGTTTTGTTTATTTGCTTCACACAATGGCTCGATACCTCTGTGATGGCAGTTTTTATTATTCCCCATTGTTCTTCCACCCCTCCTTCCTGCCCATTTGCTAGTGCATTCCTTAGGCACTCACACATTTTGGCAAAGTCAGCCCTCCTAAAGTCCAGTACTTTTGCCTTTGTATGGCTTGATTCTATTGTTGTGTTTATTGTGACCCATACTGTTCGATGGTCGCTAGTTCCCAGATGGCTACCCACTTCTACATCTGTGATCCTCTCTCCATCTCCATTTGAGAGAACCAGGTCTAAGATTGCTCCCTCTCGAGTGGGCTCCAATACTAGTTGTCTAAGGCATGCCTCCTGTAGAGCATCTAGAATAACCCCACTCTTCGAAGTGGCTTCTGCAACTGCACTCCAGTTAACATCTGGCATATTCAGATCACCCATCAGCAATATCTCCCCTTTTTCTGCCATTCTAAGTATACTTTCTATCATTTTCTTGTCCATTTCCTCCCCCTGAGAAGGGGATCTGTATACAACCCCTTGTGCAGATTGTGGTGCCATTTCCTGTCTCCAAATTTACCCACAGTGCTTCTTCTCCTCCCTGTTTACCCTTTTGTTCTGTTGCTTTTACTCCTTCCCTTATGTAAAGAGCTACTCCTCCTCCTCTTTTACCCTCCCTGTCCCTCCTGTAGATAGTGTATCCTGGTATGTTTATGTCCCAGTCATGGTTTTGTGTGTACCATGTTTCTGTGACTGCCACAATATCCAGATGTTCCTCCTCCATCAAGACCACTAATTCAGGAAGCTTGTTACCCAGACTACTGGCATTGGTACTCATTGCTCTCCATTTTTTGATGGCTTTACCTTTTGTTGCAGCATCCCCCACTGACCTTTCTTGTTGGGGGCCCCCTGGCAGGTGGGGGGCCCTAGGCTAGTGTCTATGTTGCCTATGCCTTAATCTGGCCCTGTCAACCCTAACTATAGTGGTGATACTGCACCACTACCATATAAATATTTATTCAATGGGGTGGACATAAATAGAGTGTGATAAATCTGTTTATCTGAGCAACTGTGTGTATAAATTTGTTTATCCACACAGTTGTTATGTCATCAGCTGTTTATCCACACAGTTGTTATGTCATCAGCTGTTTATCCACACAGTTGTTATACCATCAGCCAATTTATCCACAAAGTTGTTATGTCAGTAGGTCCAGAACAAGCACTCAGAACTTACTTAAAATGTTCAGCCTCAATAGCAATACTAACCATATTCAAATGAGATAACTTTAAAACAAAAACATGATAGCATGGTACTGTGAGCATGAAAGTTGTTCACACAAAAATATCTACAAAATTAGTGGTGTTTCATTGATAGATATCTTTTAGATTTCTTTTTGTAATTAGCAAAAAAAAAAAAAACCCAGCACAAAATACAATTTGTTTTTCATTTTTTCAACAAACAAATGCAAATAACTTTAAAATGAAAAATTATAGTATGGCACTGTGAGCACACAGTTTGTCCAGCACAAAAGTATCTACAAAACAAGCATTTGTCAATGCCGAAAGTTCACTGTTGGTATTGCTGTTGTACATGCCTCTCATATGTTTCTGTGTATATTCCTCTGCCTTGCATTTTAAGGCATCACTCTCAACAAAAATTTCTTATGTTCTTCCAGCACTGGTTCACTTCATTAGAAAAACATGCATTTGTCAATGCCAAATGTTTGCTTGCTGGTATTGGCATTGGTAGTGCAGGAGTTAAAGAGATGCATAATAGGAATGGCAGTGAGGTATTGAAGTAATGCCAACCTCCACCCCACCCTGCAGAGACAGACGGGTGTTGGGGGTGTTCGGATCATCAGAGTGGGTCGACCACGCCATTCCACCTCTCCCACCCTGCAGACACCGGACAGTGTCCCAGTGTGCTTTGAGGTCTTCAGCCCTTACTCTCACCCCATTCCATAAGGAATGCAGTATAGGAGAATGGAGTGAATGTTAGGGCTGAAAACTCCAAGGCACACCTCGGGGCCTGTCAGTGGTTGTAGGGTATGGGTGGGGGTAGGAGTGGAATGGGTGAGCATTACAGACGATGACCCCAAGTCACACCCCCGATGCCTGTCAGTCTGTATAGTGTTGGCATAACAGTTGGAAACCCTAACACCCCAGGTGTTTGTTGGTATTTTTGCTCCAAATTTTCAACATGGACTTTTTGGGACCCCACCTCATGAACAGTGGCAGTATCATTTTGTTACTCTATCCCAAAAGGTGATTTCGCACAGCAAGTGTGTCATTTGGTGCCACAGGTGCAAAAACACATTTTGGGCAGGATGTAAAAAATGCCAGCTGTACTGTTCATGAGGAGGTGTGAAGAAATGGCAATGTTGAAAATCTGGTATGAAAATATGAAAAAGTAGTGAAGTTACGAGTGTACATAGAAACTGTGCAATGCACGCTCATAACGCTTTCATTTTTTGGAATGCTTCCACCAGATTTTCAACATGGCCTTTTTGGGACCTGCCCTCATGAACAGTGGCACTAGGATTTTGTTAATCTGTCCCAAAAGTTGATTTCACACAGCGACTGCACCATTCTGTGCCACAGGTGCAAAAACACAATTTGGGAAGGATGCAAAAAATGACAGCTGTACTGTTCATAAGGGGGTGTGAAAAAATGGCAATGTTGGAAATTTGGATTGAAAATATAAAATATTGATGAAGTTAGGAGCATGCGTAGAAACTGCACAATGGACGCTCATAACGCAGTCATTTTTTGGAGTTTTTTCACCAAATGTGCAACAAGGGTTTTTTGGGACCCCACCTCATGAACAGTAGCACTGTCACTTCATTAATTGATCTCAAAAGGTGATTTTGCCCAGTGACCATGAAACCACCTTTCGGGACTGAGAAATGAAATGACAGTGACAGTGTTCATGAGGATGGGTCCTAAGAACCCCATGTTGAAAATTTGGGACCAAAACTCCAAACATTGGCTGAGATATCAACCTAAGTTGCACCCCCCCATCCCACTGACTGGCATTATAGGGCTTATCATCATTTCTTCAGTTCCCAGTTGGTCTTTGAAGAGTGCAGACATGTTTCTGGTCCACAGAAGATCACAGCTCCTGACCTCAAGAAGTAAGTACGGGTGAGGGAGGTGCGGGGAGGTGGGGTGCATAAAGGGAAGGTCCGGGTTGGGGAGGGGCCGGTGGGAACGACGAGGACCGTTTTTTTTCAGGTTTTAAAAAAAAAGATCTTGTGGGACTGTTTTCTTTTTTACAGGTGAAATGTTAATAAAATGGATTTCAGCACACTGAGGTGGGCTCCCAGTGTGCCAGAGTACTGGGAGGGGTCAATGCTGACCCGGGGATTGGGAACCCTGAGGTCAGCTGAGAATATAGGGGCATGGGGAGGCAGCGGATCCTACACAGGGAGTGGTCATCCCAGTGTCATAAACATCAAAGAGGTACTTTTTTTGGCACACTGGGGTGTGCTCCCAGTGTGCCACATTAATTGGGGAGGGAGGAATACATGCTGACATGGGGATTGTGCACCCCAATGTCAGTGGGGGGGATCCACTAGTGTGATCGTGCTTAAGTGGAAATGCCTTTAGGTGCTGTAATCTCCCAGCCCATACAGAGCTTAGGCTGTGGCCTACTCCATACAGGTGGGAGAAAAGGAGCAAAAGGAGTCAGCGGGAAGTGGTGAGGCAGGGGAGGAAAGTGCCTCCTCCCACCTTCCAGAACCGCTGCTCTGCCAGCACTATTGTAAATTTATTTATGCCCTACAGGGCTTAAGGTGTCAGCCCGGGGTGCAAGGGGCTGGAGAGGGAAGGGACCAGTGGGGGGGCAGAGACGTCAGCTAGGCTGATCAGGACACAAACAGCTGTTTGCTGGGTGATGACCTGCAGATGAAAGGAAAAAGTTGCCACTTGATTGGTGCAGCTTTTTCTTTTCAAGTGCAGACCACTTCAGGCAAAACAGCGTCACGATCAGCCTGGCTGATGATTGGAGTAATACTGTTGAGCCCCTTGCAGAGCACTCTGCATTGGACGGACAGTGTCACATCCCTCAAAAGTCATTCATCCCAAGACATTCAATGCGCATGCGTGAACTTAATGAGTGATGTTTCATTTATAGATACCATTTAGTTTTTTTTTGATCAGCCAAAAACAGCAGAAAATTCAATTTTTCACACTTTTTCGACAAAAAAATGCAAATAACTTTGAAATGAAAATAACAGTATGGTACTCTGAGCACAAAAGTTGTTCAGCACAAAAATATCTATACAATGAGAAATGTTTCATTTATAGACACCTTTGAGATTTTTATAATCAGTAAAAAACGGCAGAAACTTTAATTTTTAATCACTTTTTTATAAACAAATGCCCCTACACACAAAAAAAAAACAAAACTCAAAAAATTGCACTTCAAACATTTTCATTATGTACTGGCCATAATGTACAGTTGGAGCATCCATAACAACTTTTTTTTTTTCCAAAATAGTTTATTGAATGGTTCAGGGAGTACAAGCAAAAGCACAGCATAATGACAATTTGATTATTGACTTGAAGGACAACAGACATGTGTTACATATAAATATAACATCACTACATACATAAATTAGAATATAATCTGTGTTAGATAAATTAACAGACAGTATTGAGATCCACTGTTGTAGTATCATTAAAAATAAAAAAAGGCACTTCGTTAGAAGCAGTCTTAAATACAATATTCAGAAAAAAGATTTTACAAATACAGAGGCAAGCAGTGGAGATTTCAATTGCAAATGGAAAGTTGTCACATGGGAACATAAAAAGGCACAGTTTGCTATATACCTTTGGTGAGGGATCTGTTACAGATCTTCCAACATTTATACTAAGCCATAAGTTAAATAGGGAACCATCCCTCCTCCACCGCCTTCATCAGAGGGCCCCAAATCATTTGAAATTTGTGAGCGAGACCCATGGCACCCATTTGCGCTTTTTCAAGTGCCAGGCAGGAGAGCAAATTATTAGACCATCTACTCACAGTCGGAGGAGACGAAGACATCCAGGACTGGACCACAGTCCTTCTAGCATTTATTAAGGCTATATTCCACAATTGGTTACTTCAGGACCTGTTGGGGTGTTTCGAGTCTGTCCCCATTAGAAGCTCGAGAGGGGACCTCGAGGGGGTGTATCCCAAAACCTGGGGCATAATTCTATGAACACTGTGCCAAAATGGGGCAACCCTTGCACAAGTCACAGCCAAGTGAAGAAAGTCTCCAGTCTCCACATTACACTTGGGACACAATTTGGACTTAGAGTTGTCTGTATCATGCAGCCTGGCTGGTGTTATATACGCCTGATGCTGGAAACAGAGTTGTATTTGCCTGAGCTTGTTACTATATGAGCAGTGTACTGTACATAGTGGGAGCACGTCAATTTCCATGTGTGGGAGTCCATTTGTAAAGAAAGGTCCTAAGACCAGCACTGTCTGCTGACTACAGGTATTTCCCCATTTCCTCCCACAGCTGTGCAATAGAAGACAGAAAGTGGCTTACAGCCCAGTTGGGGCCTATACAATTCCTTTTCAAATGGTGAGGGCAGGGCCCACCCCACTACAACAGACAAGGAGGTCCCAAACAATTGCCGAATATGAAGGTATACAAAAAAGTCCCCAGGGTGAAGTCCCCACTGTGCTCATAGGGCCTGGAAACTACAGATAATATCCCCGTCATATAAGTGATTTACACTGAGGAGGCCCAGACTCCTCCATTGCCACAGCTGTTGTAGGAGTTGTAGGGAACATGATCCCCTCTGCCTCGTGGCACGTACTATACTCATATACGGTGAGGAACCCTCCTGCCAACCAATGTATTGGTGTGCACGCATCTAAATCTCCACAGTATTGTTTGTGAAAGGATTCGACACCGGGTGCTCACACTGAGAAGCAAGGCCACCACTCAATAAATCATTTTTAAAATTGACTTCCAACATTTCCTCCTCAAGCCTCATCCAGGCGAGAGCATCCTTGCCAGATCCCTGTGGCAGGAATGCTAACTGAGCGGCCCAGCCGTAAGCCCTGAAATCTGGTAGTCCTACACCACCCCCTCTAGGGGACTGAAAAAGTGTTGCTCAACAGATTGTTGCACTTTCCCTTCTGTAAGAACCTGTGCAACATTGTGTACATACCCCTTAAATGATACTGTGGCACTTTAATGGGTAGGGATTGGTACAAGTACAGGCATCGTGGAAGAATAGTCATTTTTATGATGCCGACCCTGCCCAGCAGTGATAGAGGAAGGGCACACCAGTGCTCACAATCCTCAGAGAGTCAGGCAAGTAGTGGCCTATAATTGAGGGCATAAAGGTGATCAACCCTGGCCAAAATCTGAATCCCCAAATACTTTATCTGTGCAACTAGTTGCAGACCCCCCAAGTTGGCAATTAACTGTGCTCTGTCCCGAATATTAATGGGAAGCAGCTCACTCATTGTCCAATTCACCTTATGCCCAGTCAAAGCTCCAAACTCCCTCATAAGCTTATGGACTGCAGGCGGATCCCATGCAGGGTTTTGTAGATATAACAGTTGATCGTCTGCATACATAGAGATCTTGTGCTCTGAGCCCCCCCCCCCACAAAACCAGTAATGTCAGAGTGTGCCCGCAGGACCGCAGCCAGGGATTCCAGAGACAGGACATACAGCAGAAGGGATAGAGGGCATCCCTGATGAGTGCCATGCTCAAGAATGAAGGGATTAGAAAGGCAGCCATTAACCACCACTTGGGCCAAGGGGTTGTTGTATAATGTATGCACCCAATGACAAAAATTTGAACCCAGCCTCACCCTCCCCAAGGTCTCAAAAAGGTAGCCCCAATCCACACGGTCGAAGGCCTTTTCTGCATCTAATGCCACTACAGCAGCCCCATGTGCATTTTTAATCCGCCCCATCTATGAATTATATTTTGAGTCTATCTAATATTATGCTTTCCCTGACAACCCATTTACAAAGCCCGTTTGATCCTGGTGTATTAACAGTGGTAACAGCGGTTCTAATTGGGTAGCCATCATTTTAGCCAATATCTTGTAATCCGCTGTTAACAAAGAAATGGGCTGGTAGGAAGCACATTTAGTCAAATCTTTCCCAGGTTTTGGGCAGAATTGTAATCACTGCAGACTGTGTGGAGGGGACAGAACACCACGCACCAGGCCTTCTTCTAAAGTATCAAATAAAGGGTCCAACAATAATGGGCAAAAAGCTTTAAAAAAATCTGTGGGGATGCCATCTGAACCAGGGGCTTTCCCTCCCTTCAGGGCATGTATCACATTTTGTACTTCCTGCCTAGTCAGGGGAACATCTAACTTTTTGGAGTCATCTTCTGCCAATGTGTTCAGAGGGGCCTGCTTAAAAAAAGAAGCCAGGTCATCACTGGTAGATTGACACTCTGATGTGTACAGTTCTTTGTAAAAAGTTACAAAGGCTTTGCCAGTACCTTCTGTGTCATGTATTGTGTCCCCCTTCGAGTCAGCTATCCCTCCCACTCTCCTCTCAGCCTCTCTATGCTTAATTTGCCAGGCAGTTTGCCCCCTCAGTCTCCATCAAAATAGGTGCCCGCATTCATCCATAACAACCTTAGCAATCACTATGCAAAATGGAGCTACACTGGGAAAACCACAAAAAGTCCATGTAAGTTTACATTAAAAATTAAAGAAATAAACAATGAAAAAAACAAAATTCCCTGCACTATCCTAAAGGATCCCTATTTCATAAATAGAATACGTAACAAGGACCTTGAGGAATACATGAATTATTTTCACTTGAGCTGTTTGACCTTGGGCCCATCACTCGTGCTTACATCACTCATGAGGTTTCCAAGGCCAACAGCTCTTGTGAAAAGAAATCATACCACACCGCTATAGTTAGGATTGAGCTAATGTTTCTATGTTAAATCTCAAAGTTTGTACTTTAATAACTTTGCAACTGTTGAACAGATTTGCACAAAATTGTGCAAATGTGGTCTCATGGGGTGGCTCTCTTGACATGCCAAGTTTTGTTCCAGTCAGATGTGTGGATTTCAAGATCCAGATAGTGCACAAAACCTTAAAAATCGCAATTTTTCACTTTTTTGTCATCACCTTGCACCCAGATGGTTTGGAATTTTCATCAGAGAAGTTTAGAGTAGAAAGAGCTTGGGTCACAGAATTGTCTTTCTCTTGTTTGGTGAAAAAAATATTAATCCATTCCAAAGGTATTCAATTTTAAATTTCCCATTATTTTCAATGGGAATTTCACACTCCAAGATAGCTTCCTTGAATGAAAAAAGAATTTGGTCTCATAAAAAAGGATTCTTTTCATGAGGGGACAATCCTTTGTCATAAGGAAAAATTCATTTTTCATGAGCCTCCATCTTGTTTTCCATAATTAAAGGAAAAAAAACCTTGAAAACCCAAAAAAATGAACTCCTCCAGCGATACCAACACATGTATCTTGGTCATCGAGACTCTAAGTGGATTCTGTAAGTTATCTTTACATCCTTTTTCGTGACTCACTAATTATTTTTTCATGACTCATTTTTCTTTCTCACAAAAAAGGATTTCAACTCAAGAAAAGGATTTGAGACAGCTTTTTTTTCAGATTCCTTTTTGCGAGAACAGACCCTTTTTAGTGAGCTTTTGTTGTTCGCATGAAAAGGGATTTCTACTTGCAAAAAAGGATCCAGGACTTCATTTTTTTTTCATTCTTTTTTCGTGAGAATGGCTCTGTTTTTGTGAGCTTCTGTCATTCTCACAAAAAATGATTTCTACTCATGAAAAAGGATTTGAGACTTATTTTTTTCCGATTCTTTTTTCACGAGAACAGATCCTTTTTCATGAGCTTTTGTCATTCTCACAAAAAAAGATTTCTACTCATGAAAATGGATGAGGGACTACATTTTTTTTCTAATTTTTTTCAAGAATGGATTCTTTTTTGTGAGCTTTTGTCCTTCTCATGAAAAGGGATTTCTACTTGCAAAAAAGGTTTGGGGACTTTTTTCTGATTCTTTTTTTGCAAGAATGGATCTTTTTTGCGAGTTTCTGTTATTCTCACAAAAAAAGGATTTCTACTCATGAAAAAAAGGATTTGGGACTTAGTTTTTATCTGATTCTTTTTTGTGAGACTGCATCCTTTTTTGTGAGCTTTTGTCATTCTCACGGAGAAGGATTTCTATTGATGAAAAACTATTTGGGACTTAGTTTTTTCCAAATCTTTATTCATGAGAATGGATAATTTTTTGTGAGCTTCTGTCATGCTCACAAAAAAGGATTTCTACTTGTGAAAAAGGATTTGGGACATATTTTTTTTACAGGTTTCATTTGGAGTAAGTGTGTTTCAATGTATTTCAATGGGGTTTTCAACTTTAATGTATAGCTTTGCCATTTGTGTATATTTTTATACCAAATTTTCAATATGGCCTTTTTAAGATCCCACCTCATGAACAATGATGCTGGATTTACACAAATCCAGCCTGAAAGCTGATTTCAAGTTGGTTGGCAAAATGACCTTTCAGTTGGGATTTGAACATTTTCACCATCCTTGTTTATGAGGTGGGGTCATAAGAAGGATATCTTGAAAATTTGGGGTCAAAATATGTACAAATGGCATGGTTATGCACAACCAACATACATATATGCATCTAATGAGGGATGGGAGTGCAGGGCCCAGAAATTATGGATGGATGGGAGTTCAGGGCTCAGAGGCCACTGCACTCACACACTCAAATAAGGAAACAGTTACGCTCCCACAGGTAAATAAAGATATAATTATACTATCTCAAAAAGTTAGGACATTCATTGCAAAAATCTTTGTTAATGCACTAGTTAGGGTTAAAGCAACAAAAGTAGGGAAATGTGGAATTAGTGTGTTCATTCCTAATACGCCATCCCCACCCTGCAGGCAGCAATGGGCATGGGGTGTGCCTTGCGATTGCCAGCCCTTACACTCACTCCATTCTTATATACTGTACCCATCTCAGCTTATTTACTCATGGAATTGGGTGAGTGTTGGGGCTGACAACTGCAAGGCACGCCCCCATGCCTGTTGCTGCCAGACTGGAGGGGTGGGGTGTTAGAGTTAGAAACCTTAATGCCACATTTCCCTACTTTTGTCACTTTAACCCTACCTAATGCATTACAATGTTTTTTTGAAGTGAATATATATATATATATATATATATGAATTTATACAACATGCGTTTTGGGATAAATGTGGGGATAAAAAGTGATATCTCAGATAGGCAGTGAAGTTATCAATGATATCTCCATGTTCCTATACGTCATAGTGATATCTCCATGTTCCTATACATCATGGTGATATCTCTATGTTCCTATACGTCACTGCAAAGAAAGTGAAAGTATGTTTCACTCTCTTTTACAGAGAAGTCTCTCTCTAGTTCCTGCTTCATCTCCCCCCCCCCAAGAAAAAAGACGACACACACATCTCTCAAACCTATCTGGTTAATCCTGCTGTCATTTGTTAAATAAAATAATGTAAAGAGGTTCCTGGTTGATTGTCCCCCTGTGCTACCGACAAAATCCTGTAATACTTTCACTTTCCCCCCGAACTGTAGCGTGACCGAGCGGCATGTAAGCGAGCAGATTACGGTACCAGAGCTTTAAAATAAGTGTCTGATTTAAAGAAAATCGGCTTTTATCTCCCGATAACATGGTTTACTTAATAGAAGGGACCGTCTCTACCAGCAACACAGCGAGCGGTAGTCCACTTTACAAACAGGAGAGGAAGTGCGGCGTGTGTTGCAGCAACATGCGCTTAGTCTACAGTGGGTACAGATTCAGCCTCTCATCTTTGCTCATATGGTATCACACACATCCCTCGCACCATCTGGTCGCCTCTGCATCCTCTCCATCATTTCAATATCCCTGCATAAGTGTGGTTCCAGAACCACACCATATACAAGGAAGTAAGTTACCTTAGTGTTTTTCTGGCCCAGCGCATCACTGCACACCTTTTGATATTAAATTTATCGACAGGTTTCTGAGCACTTCTCCAGCTTCAGGTCCTGCCTCTGGACTCCCTCCCCAAGTGTAATCCACTATGCAGACCTGAGTGTTGTCCACAGACAGGCACCTGACCTCCAAACCTCTGTGATCACTAATATAGATATTAAAGAGTAGTAGTCCCAGCACTTATCCCAACTGCACCGCTGGTAACTGGCTGTTCGGAATGTGCTTCCCATTACCACCACTGCTTGACCTTCAGTCAGTCATTCGACACCCACCTAGTTATTTTGTGGTCCACATGGCGTAGCTTATTCACCAGCCTTTATGAACGGTGAAGAAAGCCTTACTGAATGAGATAAGCCATGTCCACCGCCTCCCTGGTCTACCTCGTCATCCAATTGAACTCTATCAGGTTAGTCTGGGGACATACCTAGCCATGCTGCCTTCATCCCCAGACCATTGACTCCAGAAATCTACCAGTCTTATAAAGTAATAATGTTTCCATTACATTTCTACTGTTACCTTACCTTCCACTGCCTACGCTACCACCACTGATTGTGGCAGTGTTTTCCCAGAACTTACGCCATAAAGATAGCTGCTAGACAGCCACATTCATTGGTGCAGTGCCTACCCACAAAGGAAGCCGGGCATTGGAAGTGGATGAGGCACACCTACGAAAACGCTATGATGGCACTATGTTTCTTGCACAGCCATGCAAGCAAATATAAAATGGAAAGGACCCGGGATAGTCATATCAGGAGACTGAAGGGGGCAAGCAAATGAGGAAAGCCAGTAGGAGGGTGGGGGTGATCAGGACGACAGGAGAGAGGCATCACCAGTGAAACCAAGTTGTTGTCCCTGTACACACAGTTGGTAGACCACATCTGACTACACGCGAAGCTCGGAACCTGATCTCTGCAAAGACATAACGGGTGAGGCTGTCCAGAGGAGGCAAACTAAATGGTGCAGAGGTCTGCAGAGACATATGAAGAAAGACAAGGAGCTAATATGTATACCTCAAGGAAAGGAGGAGAGGGGACATGATGGAAACGGCTACCTCAAGGAATCAACAAAGTCATGGTGTAGAATCTTTCAAGGAAAAAGAGTGCAAGAACAGAGGGAACAATCTGAAGATAGAGGGGATGACTCAGATGTAATCAGAGAAGTATTTCTTCAAAGAGAGAGGGTTGTAGATGCATGAACAGCCTTTCTGAGGCCGTGGAGTCAAAAAAACAGGGAAATCAAGAATGCATGGACAGACATGAGGCAATTCTAGTGGGGGGGGAGAAGTAGTCTGTTGATTAACTAGTATCTGCAGCTTATCCTAGTAGGAAAAGGGGCAGACTGTGGCCAAGCAGTCATATTGCCATCAAATTTATGTTTCTATTATGTGACAGGGTTCTTGATGTTTTGAAACACCTGTTCCAGAATGCAGACTGCAAGATGAAGCAGATGATGATGGTGATGAAATGCCAAGTATCCATAAAAGCTGATGTCAGCAGCAGCTCACTGCACAGTGACTTGTGAGATCACAAAGGGCTGATGGCGCTGATTGGGGTGCTGCAGCGCACTGAGGTTGCATAAAAATATGTCATGGTTGAAAGTACAAGCTAAATCACAGTTCTTCAATCAGGTGAAAACTACCATATTTTATATGCCCTCCAACTGAAGAAACTGTTTTAAACAACAAAGCACTTTTCACAAACTAAAAATATCCGCTTAATGAACGCATGTCACAGCCAGAAAAAAATGTTGAATGTAAATAGCACCTACGCACTAAAAACACAGTACAGTATTGTACCCCATGTACCAGAACACACAACCTGCACCTTCGGTGCTGAATAAAGAAAAACAAATGCATTACTGTACAGTACTAGTCGCTAGAGTAAGGAAAATGGAATGGGTTGTATTTTTGTGATGCCTCGTATCTGACTATGCCATACATCTATTAAGGTGGCTCATGTTTGTCCACCTCCCCAGCAACTGTGGACGTCACTTTGGCAGACATAAACATGACACAAAACTGTCCATCCATGGCGGCATGCACTGTGTTATACCCTGTTTCCTAGGCAGTGAGCCTGGTATACACCCCAAAGCTGGGGTGGTACCAATCTGAGTATTTCTGCAAAAAGCAAATGCGTGCTGTATGTGGGTACTAGTTATGTTTTTGAGGTGCCAACTGCGCAAAAGTGGCGTGGTGGTTATACCTAAAACATGGAAACTGTTGCAGCTCAATCAATCAATCAATCAATCAATCAAAATCTTTATTTAGACAGGAACACCATTCGCAAGCTCATTTTCGAGATGGACCTGGGCAAGATACATAAGGTAATACATAAAAGGAATACTAACTTACAGAGTCATTACATAGAATAGGGATTATACACAAGAGGTTGATAACTGCACTGGGATTACATTTATAAATAAAGACAGAGAGCTAAATACCATGTGCTGTAGAACTTGTGCTACAAAAGTTAGAGAGTAAACCTATACAACTTCATATACAGAGTTTTCATGGAGCAGGCTTGGATTCAAGTATTGAGTACTGTGCATAAAAAGGAGGGACGCTGAGGAAGGGAGAACCGGAATGATAGCGTAGTGCAGGGGTGCCTGAGGGCTTTAGAGCACCAGGGCAGGTGGCAATGGTTATAAAGCCAGGGCAATACACCAGGAACAGGACAGAGGGTGACGTCCAGAAAGTGTAATATTAGTAGATGCTGGGATGACTCGGAGAGGGAGGCTCCAACTTAGATTGGCTGGAAGTATCAGGTGGTACAAATAGACACAGACATGCTGAGTAGTGGGACAGGAATTACCAGGAATGGAATGCTCTCGACAGGGCTAGAAACTGAATCTGGGGAGGGGGACGTGGGAGGCTGTGACATCAGGGAAGCAGTTACAGGATTCCTTGAATGAATGAGAATATAATGCTTCAAGGCTGGTAGTTTGATTGGGAATGCCAGTCGTAAGTTTTTTTTTGCAGGTTGTTCCATGGTGTGGTAGAACGTGATTAAGGCAGACCTACTTGAAGACGAGACTTGAACTTAGGTACTGCAAGCAAGATGTAAGTAGAACTCTTAGGCATACTTACCACCACATTTAGAGGAAGACAGTCCAAGATATATTGTGGCAGTAATTTAGCAATAGCCCTGTAGGTCTAGAGGGCTGCATTTTTTTCTGTTCTGTACCCAATAGGGAAGACCAACCTACTGCAGCATATAGGGAGCAGTGATGAGTAGAATAAGGAAGTCCAGTAATGAATTTCAGAGCTCTGTGGTATAGCGTGTCAAGTTTGGCCAGAGCAGTGGCCAAAAACGTTTGGGGAATTCAAGAATGCATGGGACAGACATAAGGCAATTATAGTGGTGGTGGGAGGAAGTAGGCTGTTTGTTAACTAGGATCTGCAGCTTATCCAACAGGTATGGAAATGGGCAGACTAGGTGGGCCAAGTGGTCCTTATCTGCCATCAGAGTCTATGTTTCTGTTACATCTTACTTGCCTGGTTTAGCTCCTACCTGTCAGACAGGATGCAGTTAGTAAAACTTGTGATACTGTGTAATCTCCTGCTTTGTACCCTCAGAGTCCATTAACAACCTCCTCCATAATCAGTTACCTTCTGCAGTATTCATATGTATGCAGACAATACCATCATTTATGCATCTGGTCCCACCATCAGCTCCATTGAAGAGCCCCTAGATCAGGAATTCCAGACAGTTCAGAACTGGTTCCAAGCATCCTGGAGTAAGTATGGGTGAGGGGTGTCTGTGGGGAGGCTGGGTGCACAGTGGGTGGGTGCAGGTTGGGGGGTGAGACCTAGGACCCGTTTCTTTCTCTTTCAGGTACAAGACCTCCAAGAAAATGTTGGATGCTTTAAACACTTAGGGGCATGTGGCATGCTGCAGTGGGCTCCCAGCGTGTCACTGAGTCTGAGGGACAGTTGTAGCCAATGGGTATTGAGCACTTCGTCGGCAAACAACAAGGTGAAATTTTTTCTGCAGATGGGGATTGGGCACCGGCAAACAAAGTAGTGGGGGGTCCTTTCTGCCAACAGGGATTGGGGCACCGATCGGGCACACAATTAAACGGGGGAGATCAGGTTCTGCGGCTTGTACAGTGCTACTGTGGTAAAGGGGAGGGTCATGAGACACAGGGTGGAAGAGAGGCCCTTAACCTTACCCACTGCTCCATCCGAGGGATGTTTTTTGGTCGGGGGAGCTCATAGAGGAAGCGCTGCAGAAGGGTAGAAGACAGTGGGGACTATCCGCAGGATATTTGTATATTTGAATGCCATAGGTTTGGCTGCTTGAGGCAAAAGTTGACTTCAGCATGATCGCTGACAACAGGAACGCAAGGTGTGGAGTCACTGATTCAGCATCGCAGAGTAAGAGAGATGGAAATGCGCAAGCACAGGCAAAGGTGTAAGGTGTCTGCGGTGGGTGCCACGCTAACTGGCGTGTGAGAATGGATGTGAATGCGTAAGGGGTTGAGACCTAGTCTGAGAGATTATTTTGGACCGAGGGAAATACAAAAGGCACTGAAATTAAGAAAATGAGATCAGGAAGGATAAGAAAGATAATGAAAGAGGTAACAACATAACAACATTATCAGAAGGATAAGAAATAACTATTTATGGTCAGTCAAAAATACGAGAAAGACTGACAGTGCAGTTTTAAAGGGCACACGGAAAGTTGGCTAGTTGCAATAGTCTGTAATGGCATTTCATCTGGCGCTAAATGATCTGTATTTCATGCACCTGAGAAAACACTGATGTGAAAACATGTATTTTCAATTGTTTTCATTTCCTATGATCAACTTTCTGTGCTATTCTTTCATGTAACCTTTAATTTGGAGTTTACTATGTCACGGTTCAGGTACAGAATGCTAAGCATGAGCTAAGCAGCCATCCGGGAAGGAACCACAGTCCTCGAAGGATGGTTTAAATGTTACTGATGAACATTTAAACTAGCCAAGGCAGGTGGCAGAAGAGCTGGAAATCAAAACTGCCTCCCCCACAGGCTGATGTAGAAAGTAAGGAGGATCCAAGGGGAGAGAAATCCCCCTGTGTGCAAATTAATAAAGTGAGCAGGGTGGTAGAGATAAAGGGGGAAAGGAATAGGATCATTAAAAAGAGAGGTGAGGAAAAGGAAGGTAAAAAGGAAAAAAGGGACACAACAAGCAGAGTGGAATCAAAACCTGGAAAGCCATGTGTGCAACTGCTAGAAGTCTAAGAAATAGGATTACATACCTAGAGGCCATCAAGGCAGAGACCAACCTGCATACTGTGGCATTACTGAGTCATGGTGCACTGAAATCATGACTGGAACATGGCCATACCGGGCTATACTCTGTTCAGGAAAGACCAGGTGGTAAGGAAAGGAGGAGGTGTGAAGCTTATATGAGGGAAAGCATAATAGCCACAAAGATACAGGAATACATGGGAAGCAGAGGTACTGTGGGTCTCCCTGGAGACAGGAAATGGAGCCACTATTCGTGACTATGGTGATTTACAGACCTCAAGTCCAGAAGGAGGAATTAGATAAAGTACTGGTTGAAGCCACTGGCAGATGGCAGAAAAGGGAAGGTACTGCTGATGGGTGACTTCAACCTGCATAGGTTAAGGGGTAGAAGAGACATGGAAAAACGTTCATTTTAACTAGGTTAATTCTGCCCCAGAGGGAAATGGGTCAGAGGGAACCACCTTTTCAGGTCTTGGATAATCACTTGAACAAGGGAATCGAGGTTCAGTTGTTGGATACGAGTTGTGCTCCTTGTAAGGACAATGCCTAGATAATGCAAAGTGTCAGATTTCCATGTAAGTCCAAGGTCCAAAATGGCAGATTTCGAGATTCTGTAATTGAGAGAAAAAACTACCGTCTTTTCCACATTTAACTTGTAATTAGATATTTTACTAAATTCCTCAATAATCCTGAGCATTGGTGGAATAGAGAGTCCACTGGGAGTGAAAGTTGAAAAGTAAGTCATCTGCATAGCAGAAACTTTGATTAGTTGGTTTTGAATAGTGATACCTTGGACTTCTTGAGAATCCATCAGAGAGTCGTGTATCAGAGGTTCTAAATATAAATTAAAAAGAAGAGGGATCAAGGACAGCCCTGCCTCGTTCCAGGGTACAGGGGGACCATTCTGATATTACTTCATTACAAGATATTCGGGCAGTGGGGGGATTTATACAGGGATCCAATCCAATTATGGAAACTCCTAGGGAAGCCAAAACATTTAAAGTATGCACAAATAACCTCAGTTAACCTTATCAAAGGCCTTCTGGCAGGCTGCAACCAGATCAGAGTCAATATGAATTTGTTTCCAATTGGTGGAATGGATACGGTTTCATTATCAGGAGGTCCAGAAATGAGGCGTCTCCTAAGGCTTCAACAAGTGATTTAATTTCAGCCGTGACTTGCCTCAGTTCCAATCGGAATGTCTTGAACTCCTCCAAGAAATGCACCAATGTAAGGGTTCCATTTCAGAGTTAGAGGAAGGTGATCCCCGCGAGTTTGCAACAGATGCGCCTTTAGGTTTGGGGGCCTTCTTGGCATGGAAGGCGGAGTATGTTTAGGCTACATTTTTTATTTCTACCCATCAATCCACTCCAGAAAGCAAACGAAGGTTATGAAAGTAATCAGGTACCAGTACAAGTCTGCACACTGCTGAAAAGGCTGAGTTATTAAGTGTTTTGGTTGAAATTAGCAGTTGGGTGGCTGGAGCTAACTCTAGGAGACTGTTAGCTAGTGCTCTGTATCACGTGACTGAAAAAACATCCATTTTCTTTTCTTGACCAATGTCCTTTCCCTTTCCTGGGACATTAAGTCCAAACAGGGTATAGACAGAACCTTGTTCCTTCCTTAAACCAAAATTCCTCCAACATGGGGAAAGGCATAACATGGGCCCTGGGGAACAATTGACTGGCAACCTCTGGCAAGCCATTCCCAATCCTTGCAGCCCATTTCTTCCAAGAGGCTGGAACCCCTATAGGACATTAACTAAATTGAGGCAGTACAGAAAAGGGCAACCAAATGGTGCAGGGACTGCATCAGAAAACATATGAGGACAGATTAATGGAGCTCAATATGTATATCCTAGAGCAAACGAGGGAGAGAGGTGATATGATCGAAACAATCAAACATATTCCAATATAAGAAAAATAGCAGGACAAGAGGACACAGCATGAGATTAGAGAGTGAGCGGCCAATTAAGGGGTAATGTGAGGAAGTTCTTTTTCACAGAAAGGGTAGTGGATGCATGGACATTGACAGAGCAAAGGCCAAAGGCACATTCATAAGGTAGAAAAAGAAATGGGCAGACTGGATGGGTCTTGCAGTCCTTATCTGCCATCAACTTTTATGTTTCTATGTATGTGGACACAAGACACAGTAAGACGCAGTGCTCACATCATAGTGAGTTAGCACTGTGTTCATGGGTTGCCACAGGCACTGGCTGTCTGCACTCTCCTGTGAAATTTAAAGTGCTTCAAATGTGGTGTTTATTGGCATCCTGCATTCATATTGTGGACCCTGTGTCATGTCCCAGCTATAACAGAGCATCACCATGGGCATGCCAAACATCGTTTTCTATTTCCTTTATCTTCCAGCAAACTTAGGCTGCGGTCGTTCATCTTCCTGTTATTCTTATGAATGATAGAACGCTACTGGTCTTTATGTTACTGTTTCAGTAACATTTTCATGCACAACATATAATATTTGTGAACATTCTAAGTTGTTCATCTGTATACAGTGAGTTAAAGCATAACATTGCCTGTGTTTATTAGAAAATGATTCCCTCTGTCCCATTTATTTTTCTGTTGGAAACTGTGGATGGTGACTAAAGGGTGCATAATAGACAGAGTAATAGATTGTTGTTGACTGCAGTTTGAAGACCTGTTGTGCTGTGTGCCGCTCGGGGGGGCGCTCCGCTCTACAATCAGCAAAGTGAAGATAAGGCAGAAAAGTGAATATAAAGCCATATAAAGAACAACAAACACACTATAAATAACACAGTAATGCGTAAAAGAAAACCTACACTGCAGAACAAAAATAGTGGTATGGCATAAATATCCTCAGTAGACGACTGAGATCCAGGGTATGGAGTGCTTGATCAATTTACTGAAAAACATTGGGACTAGTGTTGAAACAAAGTTTTAATATGCCGGCAAAGTTGCCATGAAGGCACTAACCTTGCCTTTGAGAATCACTTTGCAAATCCACTGTATTAAAAAAATCACGTTTAACTTCACCTGTAACTTTGCTGGTGAAGTTCTTTGCCTGTTTTGCCACAATCAGATTTTACTGGGAGCTTCGGAAAGAAGTTTCTTGTAAACAAGATTCAGGTTATACGGTACAGCCACAGCACATACACACAGCGCACACTCCCTGGTCTCTTTGCAGTTGTAGAGAATGCTCAGGTTTCTCTCGTTTCAGGTATTTTATCAGCTGGGTGGGAATGTAGAATCAGGCAGCGGCAGTGGATTGATGACTGGTATTCATGCTGGATACAGAGGATGGGCTGATTTTAATAAGTCCACAAACAGTGGTGGAGAAGCTGGAGGAGGAAGGGAGGTCCGAGCATGAGACAGTAGAATCTTGGTTGTGGGTTAGACATTGTTTTTCAGTGGCATTTGCGCTGGGTACAGAGCGCAGGTTGACTTTGATATGTGTAGTCATGGATGGAGCATCAGACAACAACAGTAGGAGGTTAACTGGAGAGAAAGCCCTTCTGAGGTAGAATAAGATACAGAAGAAAAAAATCATGAAACACCAAAAACTGATCCTTTTAAAACTTCAGGGTCATATGAAATTACAAAACAAAAAGTAAACCCTTCAAATGATTGTATACTTACCATATTCTAGAGTTGGTACTAGCAGTGCCCTGGAGGAAACTTGGCCAAGACACCAGTAGGGGGAGGAAGGGGAGAGGAGACGGAGACCCGACTGAGACTGGCAGGGTGTATATCTGTGAAGATATAGAATGGAAAAATCCAAAGACTTCTTGGTCACCCGTGAAATATTGGTGAAAACAAAGGAAAATAATTCAAGGTTTTACACTTACCATACACAAGATCTGGCAGTGTCCTGGAGGACACTCTGGCAAAGACACCAGTATGGAGAGGGACAGAAAGGGAGAAAGATGACAAGATGTATACCTGTGAAGATACAAGGAAAAACAATCATAAGACGATCTATGTATAGGATGCATTACATTCAATGCTGATCATTTGCAACTGTAATACTTGCCATCACTTTATCACTGGGATGGCTGGTATAAATTAGCAGTCCTAGCAGACTGTCACCAGTCAGTAACAGCAGGGGTGGATGGAGCATCTTCCCAATCATCAACCGCTGAGTAGAGAGTCTGGGTTGTCTGAGGTGTCCGACAGAGACAGAGGCCCATGGTGTTGTTTATGGGTGTGGAGGGCAGGATCAGACCAGAGGATGGAGCATCATCAGTGGTGGCAGCTAAAGCAGCGGGTTCATAGCAATCGTTCATGACTGGTATTTATGCTGGTCCAGGTTGTCTGTCACATAACACACACACACACACACACACACACCACGGTAAGCATCCTGCAGTCTTAACTCACATGTTCAATAATATACTTATGTCCTCCTCCTATCTTAAATATGTATTAATCCAGTGAAAAGAAACCACCCTCAACACCATCATCAGGTGAGGAATTTTCACTGAATGGAAATTACTTTTCCATAGTATCTTCTTCAGGATCAGCAACACTGGTTGATCATGCCGGACTTGTGTGAATGGGCTGTACACCTTTGTTGTCCTGTTTGGTAGAATGTAATGCTGGTTCATTTTAATAAAGGTGAGCATGCCCATCATTTCGTGGGAACAGGTTTGTCCATCTGTTATTATGGCATCTGATTCACCATACTGAACAGCCTCTCCAAGTTAATACTGGCTGGAGGACAGCTAAGGTATTTAATAGCCACTAATGTCAGTGGTGGCCAGTAATTTACTTTGCCAGCCCATTACAGTACAAACACATCATCTGTTCTCAGCGGCTTGGTGTCAGCTAGTTAGGCTTCCACCATTTGCTCTGCTGCACACAGACTGATGTCCACCTCTGAGTTGATCTCCATCTCTGGTGTGTAGCCGAAAGCAATCTGAGATAGGACAGACCATAAAGGATTAGACAAATCCCTGGGTTTCATGGTAATGCCAAATATTGCTGCCTGTTGTTTTGGAACAGCTGCCTTGGAGAGTTCTTTTCTTAATATATATATGCCCCATACACATGGCAGCTATCTTGAAATCATAATTACAAATCAATAAAGGTGGTCTGACTGGACAGAGTTTGACCACCCTCGATGTTATCTATATTCAAGGGACAATTTTGGGCCTGTGAATGGCTATATATAGAGAAACCGAGTGGTCCGTCTATTCATTATCACTAAAATCCTATCCTGTAATTTGGCCATCATATTTTCCAGTGGATAAATATCATAGATAGTATCTTCCACTGTTTGATCGGGGGCTAGGTTGTAGCCATTACCTAGTTATCGTTTTTGGCAGCTAATAAAAGTATAAGCTTACCAGGTAGGTTTGGTGCCTCTGTTTCACCTGAGGAGAAAGTGTATTAAAATGGCAATTTCTGGGTTGTGGGTCCTAATGAAGGAATACTGTAACTCTCCCAGAGTCTTTCCTCTTCCTGCCAATATTGGTAATAACCGGCAGGACCAAAAGACATGGGTATGGGTTGACATTTCACAGCCACACTGTCTCCAACAAGAGGAATCTCGTGAGAACAGATATTTGGCCATGATCTGTGGGGTACGAAAATAACATGCAACCACCTTACAGCCATATTCCCTCCAGCTATACGAAGCTGTGGTCTGATGCTGCCTTCTCCAGATGCATTGCCGGTCTTCAGGAGTTAAGTCAAATGATAACTCTGCCTCCCATGGTGATCTGGACTACTTTGATCAGTGTGCATGGAAGGTCAGTAAGAGCCCCACAATATCTGGAGACAAGATGTGCTGGAGAAGATTCTAATTGTAATTTTTTTTTTTTTTTGACTTGTCTGTTTCTCTCCCCCTTCCTGACCGGCCCCCTTCCACTGGCCACCCAGCCCCATCACCCCAGCGTCCACTGGACTCACCTCTGGATCTCTAATGAGGCACCATCTAGTCGAGTACGGTGTCTGTGAGGGGCCAGCAACATCTCACCAGTTGGGATATTTTCCCTCATTTCTCTGGCCCCAGAGTGTGGCGTGGAGGCGTGCAATGATGCCAATAGCTGAGCTGCGCACGCTTCCACACGTGGCATGCCAGGTGTCTGCCCCACATCCACCCCTTCATATGGGTCCACTGCACCATCTCCCAGCCACCACTAGGGGACAGGCAAGCAGCGGACTCCATTCCCACCCCTCCCCGGGAGAGGAGAGGAGAGCTGTCCTCTGGACACTCGACCCTCTCCCTCCCTAGCCGACCCCTGGCAGCCTGCTCACGCTGCAAACATTGGTCGCAGCATGGCAGAAGGTAAGGCACAGATGCCTCAGCCCTTCACACCACTAGGAAGGTTTTAATTGTATTTGTTGAAGGAGAGTAAGGACTGGAGGTAGAGGTTGGGGAGTAACCGTGAGACCCACAGTATCTCCAAGAAAGTGACAAATCTGTAGGTATTCATAAAAATCTAATTGGGTAAAATGGAATTAGGCTTCTAACTCTGCAAAGGATTTAAAGACTCCATTATGGTAAAATTGGCTAGGTGCACCAGACCCTCCCGGAGTCATGTTCGAAACCTGTGGTCCGTATTCTCTGGTAAAAAAGCAGAGTTCAGGACTGGGATCCCCGTCCATCTAGCCCCCATAATATTCTCTGCTCTTTTTAAAAAAGCTGTCTAGCATTGTAACAAACTTGCTGTATAAGGGGATGAATCCCTCATATAATTATAACTATTCGGTTGGAATATGGTGGTATAGTCCAGGGGGGTTGAGGATAAGGCCCTTTCTAAGTGCAGCCAAATCATGGCTTGAGTTTGTGGGATAAACCATTTTGACATATGGCTAAATTGAGTCACCAAGGCATAATTTGGAAAATTGGGCAAAGCAAATCCCTCTCTAGTTTTAGGTAACTGTAGTTTTCGTAATGCTACCCGAGGTTTCTTCCCTAGCCAGAGAAAGGAGGAGATGATTCTGTGCCATCTGTTAAATTCTATTGTAGAGGGCATAAATGGAATATTTTGAAATATGAAAAGAGTTTTGGTAGAATATTCATCTGGATAGCCTGCACCCTATTTATTTGTTTATTTATTTATTCATTCATGCATTTATTTATTTAGTTAGTTTTTGTTGACCGGGTAAGTGGACTAGACAAATTCTGTCTATTTTCAGGCACAACCCGGGGGGGGGGGGGTGTACAGATGAAAGCCAACTGACCTTGAGCCAGATTAAGCTGTTGGTGGTATTGTTTGTGAATAATAAAGTTTTAATGAAGTAACGGGTAGATGCACCCATCCAGCCCGGTTTGCTTTCAGCCCTTTAACCCCTTCATCTGGCACTAGTGTTAGCACTTGTACAGCATCCACCCCCCCCTTTTTTTGACGCTTCTCAGTTTTCTGCATTCTTCATCCCTTCCCTTCTCCCCATACCTGCTCTTTTCCCCCTCCTATGGTATTTCTGAAACCTGTACTACTTTTCCAACATTGCTATAAAATTCATTGACCTTGTATCCTATGTCCTCCTCTATCGTTCCAATTTACTTTTTAGCACCAGTCATTTTTCATAATTGTTGTACGCTACTAGCTTTATCTATATAGGCACATGTATTATATTTAGAAACATTCTGCTATTCAGTATTGTACCTAGTTAACTTTCTTTGTCTGCTTTTCTTGTATATGGTATCTCAGCTGCATCTGTATTGTACCACTGTAACTGTTCTGTATTTTGTATTGTACGTATGTCCCTCCAGGACCTCCTTGCAAATGAGTTGTCTCAATGGTGTTATCCTGGAAAAATAAACTTTGAATTGAAAATTGAATACCCAAAGATCAGTCTTTACCCGTTGAAATAACGGGTTGTAATTCTGAGCCATTATAGTGGATGGGTCTGCCGTTAACTGTATATCTAAGTATCGGATAGATGTTTTATGCCATTTACAAAGGTACTTCTGCTGAAGAAAAGATGAAGGGGCATTGGATATCATTAATACCTCTGTCTTATGAGAATTTGTCTTATAGCCCTATACTTGTTCAACCATCTGTAAATTACTCCCTAAGGCTATTAATGAAGAGTCTGGGTTAGTGATATATAATAAGAGATTATCCACGTAGTATGCTTCTTGCTACTTTATGTATATGATCTCTTACCTTGTAGTCTTGTAAGTCAAATCAAATTGAAATAATTTTGTGGGTTTATAATGCCAGTTTTGTGCAATTTTATATATAAGATGTCCTTGGCCATCCTTGTTTGTCTTGTATTTATTCCTCCAAATCAGGTCCCAGGAGCTTTGTGTTAGACCATGTCCCAACATCTCTTCCCATGCATTTTGTAAATTTAAGGTTAAATCAGGATCATGATCTCTGAACAATTTTTCATCTGATATATTTCCATCATAATTTGTTGCCACAACCCCAACATCAGCGGCATGTTATCGCCTTCTTGGCTGCAAAAATATACATCCAGATTAAGGATTTATGAGACAGTCAACAGTCAGCTGGAGGCATCGATAATATAAATTCTTTTTTTACATTATTTTTATTCTCTTTGCAAATGAACAAGTCAATGACAATACAATCAATGGATCCAGAAGATAAACAGCACTCCATACAGTGATAATAGACATTTTTAGCTTCAGGAAACATAAGTCCGTCAATTTTGATACAACATGGGGTACTATACAAGATAACTAATGGGTCTGCTGAAAAATTAAGCAGATCCAGGCAGGATTACTCAGAAAGCCATCCATGCTAAAACCTGTGGATACTGCAAAGTTAGAAATAGGAAAAGCTAATATATGGCCTATACCACCATTGTTCCCATTATCCAGACTACAGATGCTGGGTATATTAGGCTTCTAGTAGACACATGTAAACTCCACAGCAACAGGAGAAACCCTGATTGTAAATACATAAACAGCAACTTTAACAAGTTAAGCAGATGGAACCATTATTGGTGAACCCTGACTAAAATTTGGGGGCACAATATTATAGAATTGCTCAGGCATTCTGGCTCTGAAAGTGAAAATGCATCAGCAGAGGTAAAGAGACCTCAACAATTAAATGGAGCCCCCCCCCAGAAAGAATAATACAAGGTGCCTGATCCCCTGGAAGACTGTTCGAGGAATCCACCACTCTCTGAGTGAAGTAGTTCCTCAGATCTCTCCTGAATCTACCCCCTCCAGCTTCTTATTGTGCCCCCTTGTCCTTGAGCACCTTATTTTTTTCAGAAAAAATACTTCCTTCTGCTACCATATTCACCCCAGTGAGGCATTTAAGGTATCTATCATACCCCCCTTCTCCCTCCTCTCTTCCAGGGTGTACATATTGAAGTACATATTGAGGTCCTTTAGTCTCTCCTGGTAGGGCCTTTGATGCAGACACTGTGGCATTTTAGTTGCCCTCCTCTGACTGCCTCACTGTGTCTATGTTCTTTTGGAGATGTGGTCTCCAGAACTGGACACAGTACAGGATGTACACATTTTAGTTCGGTTGTGACTGGCCGCTTTTACACACATCCATGGAAGTCAATGCTCGCTGTCTCAGAATAAGTCTCATCCTAATACATTTAAATCGATGTCCTCCTACTCTTTATTTCTTTAGTCACATTGCTAAAATCAGTTACCCTGCATTTTCATGGGAAATTTTGGTACCCTTTGTCTCCCTCTTTGGGACGTTCGTTTACAAGCAGCCACTCTGAGCTTTAAAGGCAAGAGCTATACATTTTAACTCTACCAGGTATGCTTGGCTTAAATCTTTCTGGCACAGACTCAAAAGCAGGCTTTGAAGTGCACCTAGAAATCAGTAGGCTGTGCCTGAGGTGGCCGTTGGAGTTACCTAACAAAGTCAAAAAAAGCCAGCGCTGCAGTTCTGCAAGGCGCTGCCACTTTGTTGCTTCATGACAGGAAAATTTATCTGTTACTAACCGAGCTGCTGCAAGCGTCTGCAGGTATTCCTCAGCTGCCCCGTGATTTGGGCTTACGCTATTTTACCAGGTTGTCCGAGAACTGAGTCTCCTGTCCTGCTGTTCTGAACCGGAGCCTAACTGGGTCTTTCTTGCTCAGTGCTGTGTCTTTCTGTGTCGTGCCAGGCTGTTTGGCTCTACAGTAGTTTTGTGGCAGCTGTACCCTACTGGACTGTCTGGGTCTGGTTTTCTGCCGTACCCTCTTGTCCCGTTCGGAGTGCCTGACTGCACTTCCCGGCTTCTCTGACTCGCTGCTGTTGGTATCTGTCAAGCAGGAATGTGGGAATGAATAAGTCAGCAGGTTGCCTCCACAGTAGCTCCAGTCCGGACCTGAAGTCGTGGAATGTGAGCAATTACCTGTTGAGCCTAATTTGGGGAGTCAGTCAGGTACCAACAACCAACCATTCATTGCAGTGTGCACAAATTACTTCACAGGGTTAACGATAGGAGAGTAAGCGAGGTAAAAGCTGAACAAGGTTCAAACTGTCAGCTGTACCATGGCAGCATAACTCACCTCTCGGAGCACCTCAGCAGGAACCAAAGGGGAATCGTGACTGCTTCCACACGGCACAGTTAAAGAGTTGGAAATGCTGGTTACACACTCATTATGTGATATTATGACGCTTGTAATGTGTGGGCTGGAACAACAGAACGGAGGGATACTGACGGGCCGAGGGCAAAACCAAAAAAGGGATAAACAATAAATTTAGAAATGAAACAAAGGGAACAAAAAGAGATAAAGGTAAGTCGTGGGCAGCACTTTCTGAAAAGGACACTTTTTAAAAGACACAGTAACATTAAAAATCCAGGGGACTAACTCTGACAGTGCAGCTTTAAACAAATACTAGCTACAGTAAATAAAATAGACACTGCACTTGCAGACTTGAGGCAGGACGTCCGCACCTTAGACAAAAAGGTTTCAGCTTCAAATACTAAAATAACAGAGATTTCAGAAGCACAGGACTGTACAGATTGTCTGCTTTTACGCTTACTTCAGAGGGATCAGGAGATGCAGGCCAAGCTGGAAGATCTCGAAAATCACTCCCGGCGCAATAACTTTAGGATCCACGGAATCCCCGAAGGTTCGGAGGAGGGCTTTGCTACAATGGCTGATTCTGTACAGCAAATGCTTAGATCCACTCTCTCTCCTCCACCTGATATAAATTTGGAGATAGACAGAGCGCATAGGTCCCTGGGCCCAAAACCAACCGAGGAGACTGCAAGACCTCGCTCTCTAATAATTCGTATGCTTCACTATCAGAGCAAAAAATGGATTCTTCATGAAGCATGGAGGCTGCATGAAATAATGTACCAGGAGAAGAGGATTTATTTCGATCAGGACTTTTCATCTGCTCTGCAAGCTGAGAGACAGAGAGTACGAGGAATCATTAGAGAATTGAAGGAAAAAAAAGATATAAAGGCTCAACTGCTTTTTCCTGCAAGGATTAAGATTTATTTAGAATCGGGGGCAAAGATATTTTCTACGATGGTGGAGGCTGCCCCTACCCTGAAGGAGCTTCAAATTTCGATGCCTGACCTAGAGACTGATATGTTGGAACGAAAGCTCAGGATCGGGGCTTGGAATGTGGTAAATCGCATTAACAACAGGAAATATGGCTTTCCAGATGCAATTTCACTGGCTGCACTAGGGGACATTGTGAAGCTCATGCAGTGGGCAGAAAAGAGAGTGAAAGCGCAGAGCGGAGGTAAAAGTAAACAGACGTCTGAAGGGGACTGACTTTGAATCCGAAATTAAAGGTACTGTTTTGAACTGGTAAATGCTCCCTCAGAAGCATTGGAGAGGGAGATACTGAAGAAACACCATGGGGAAGGAGTGATGTGAACTAATATAATGGGACCGAAGGTGTTAAAGGAGACTTTGAGAGGAACTTATGCTTTATGATATCTAGAATTATATATGCTCTTTTTTTCTTTACAGGGGCCACTCACAAGAGGACTCATTGGGTTTGACGTGCTGTGATGTGAAACTTAGTAGTAATATGCAAGAACAGATAGATATCTGCCAGAAGGAGGGAACAAAAGGGGTGGGGGACCTACCAAAGAGGAATGGGATGGGAAGGTTAAAATATATTTGAAAGGGTTATGAAGGTAGGGGAAGGAGAAGAGGGGCCGAGGGGAGGTGTCGGGTAAAGGGGGAGGTAATGAGGGGGACATGAAGGGGGGAAATGAGAGTGGGGATCTTTTTCTTGTAGCTATAAATGGGGAAGTCACGGCACATAATGAGAAAAGGGAGGGGCTTCTGGTTCTGGGGATTACTGGATACCTGGTTCAGCTCCCACCTGAGGTGTCGGGTGGAGTTATAGGTTGCAGGCGAACGCCTAATGATTTGGGTATAGCCGCAACTCCCCTATACATCACGGGGATCTGAAACTAGCCACACGTGTGACTTCCGGTGGTGACAGTACACGCCATCGGATTCTCCTAGGAGGTCAAAAATACTGGGATCTTGGTTATATTAATCAGCTCTTTATTGTTGGAATCAAAGGGTTCCACCTTACAAGTTAACAGTTATAGGGTTAAAACAATGCTCTTAAGTTATTGGTTTTTTACAAAATTGCGATGTGATTTCATACAAAGCAAACCAGCTGGATGGATCATTACACAACTAAGTGGAGGGAGGGTAGATAGATGTAGGCTACATACGAAGACGAACAAGAAGCTTAGAAACAACAGGACCCAATGGTACACTTAAAAATAATTTCCTACAATATTAATGGCATTAACTCACCCATTAAAAGAACTAATATTCTGACTGAATTGAGAAGAATGGAGGGAGATATTGCTCTTTTACAAGAGACACACCTTTCAGAAGCAGAACATCTGAAACTACGATGTCAATGGGTAGGGAGAGTTGAAGCCACCTCAGGTAAAGAGGGGAAAAAAGCTGGTGTAGCAATTCTAATAAAGAAAGAATCCCCTTTTATAGTGCAAGAGACAGAAATCATACACCCAGGGAGATGTATTAGGGTATCCGGTCTTATACAGGAGAAATTAGTACATATAATAAATATATATGCCCCTAATACAGGTGCAGAAAGATTTTGCCTGGAAGTTTTTCAGAAAGTAGGGGGGCTTCCCAGGGGACTTTTGATACTAGGGGGAGATTTTAATGCCACTTTGTTCGCCTGCAATGGATCGGTCCTCGGGGAACACAGACACATCTAGGATAGCTAGCAAGAGACTGAAGATCTTGGTAGAAGAGGGAGGGATGGCAGACATTTGGAGAGAGTGACACAAAACTGAGAAAGATTACACATTTTATTTGGCTTCTCGAAGTTCATATTCACGAATAGACTTTTTCTTGACTTACTCCATAGATCTTCACCTTTTCACTAAATCCCAGATCAATTCGTTTACCTTATCGGATCATGCCCCAATATCCATAGAGTATACTTGGAGTAGGAGCCCAGAGTCACTAACTGGAGGTTAAATGTAACATTGCTTAATGACAAGAACCTGGTACAACAAATTGTCCAAAATTTTCAACACCTAACAGTAGATTCCCCTATGACAGATTGTTCCCCTGGGATGTGGTGGGACCCTATGAAAGCAGTGCTAAGGTGCCATATAATCAGTTTGGCATTGGCCAAAAAGAAATTGAGAAATAAAAAACTATCGGAGTTGCAAACCACAATAAAAGCTCTGGAAAGGGAACATAAAAGTGAACCAAGGGGAAAGGAGAAAATTCTTAAAGAATTAATTAAAAAAAGGAAAGAACTTAATGATTTGGAATCAGATAAGGCTGAGGGATTGTTGCGGTTTACCAACCAAAAATATTATGGGGGGGGGGAGCATTGAAATTATTAGCCCTCAGAATGAGGAAGGAACATGCAAGTCGACATATCCATTTCCTCCAGACAGGGGGCAATAACAATGACTGGATAGAGAAGCCAGGAGACATAGCTAAGTCCTTTAAAAAATATTACCAGATGCTATATGCAGAAAAGAGAGACCCCCAGATTGTGACAACTCAGACGGAATGCTTTCTAAGAACATTAAAACTCCCCAAATTATCCACCACAATGCAACAAGAGTTATCAGCCCACATAAGAGACCAGGAAATTCTAACGGTGATAAATAACCTTCACTCGGGGAAATCACCTGGCCCGGACGGACTCCCTGCAGAGTTTTATAAAAAGTTTAAAAAAATGCTGGTACCTAAATTAGCAATAGTCCTGAATGCCATGCTTGAGGAGGGAAAAACCCCGAATTTGTGGAGGGAGGCACTAATAACTGTAATTCTAAAACCAGGTAAAACAACAGCATCCTGTGAGTCGTATAGGCCTATATCCTTACTAAATCAGGATTCAAAAATATTTATGAAAATTCTGGCTAACCATTTGAAAAGGTTTGTGGAGATATTAGTGCATCCAGATCTAACGGGGTTTATACCCCATAGACATTTGTCAGACAATATTAGACGCCTCTTAAATATAGTGGATCATAAAGATCATTCCAGAGTTCCCAAACTAGCTATTTTTTTAGATGCAGAAAAGGCCTTTGATAGGCTTAATTGGTCTTATCTCAACTCAGTGCTTGGTAAAATGGGATTTGAGGGCCCCTTCCTGCAATGGATCATGATGACCTACCAACAGCCAGTTGCCAGAGTGCGGGTAAATGGCATTAGCTCCACAACCCTACAAGACAATACAAAGAGGCACCAGACAAGGGTGCCCCCTGTCCCCTTTACTTTTTGCCCTGGCAATGGAGCCCCTGGCCCAGGCAATTAGAGTGGAGGATAAGATTCAGGGGATTTTGGTAGAGGGGGTGACAAATAAGGTCTCATTGTATGTGGACAACACTTTAATATACCTGCAGGACCCGGCTAATTCAATCCCTCCGTTGATGGACTTATTAAATCAATTTGGCAAAATATCAGGATTTAAAATTAATATGAACAAGTCAGAGATTTTTCCAATAAGCGGCAGAATTTCGGGGGACTTACAAGAATTGATCCCATTTAATTGGTCCAAGGATAGAATCAGATACTTAGGCATTCAAATTCTAACTAAATTATCCCGTCTATACCAAGTTAATTATGGCCTGTTGCAGAGAGCAGTCATTGCTGATATAAATAGATGGCGAGTGACACCTTTCTCCTTTACTAACAGGATAGAGGCGGTGAAAATAAACATTCTCCCCCGGTATTTGTTCCTGTTCACTAGTCTACCACTACCCTTCCCAAAAAAAGATTGGAAGGAACTGAGACGGAAGCTCTCTCAATTCATTTGGGTGGGAAGACGACCCAGGAAGCATTGGGAACTCCTTACTGAGGACAGGGATAAGGGGGACAGAGGAGTACCAGATTTTTACAACTATTATAAGGCGGCCCAGATATTGCCTATTCTTGATATGTCAAATCCGACACAGGTGGGAGGGTGGTGTCCTATGGAACTTAAGGCGCATCAAGTTATTCCCCTGCAAATGTTACCCTGGGTAGCAATGCCCTCAGACATTAGACAAATCACAAATAAGTGGATGAAGCACACTCTTAAAGTGTGGCTGGATATCCGACAGTATTGGGGGTCTTTAACTCCGGTTTGGAGATATATTCCATTTAACTCCCTCCCAAGGTTTCCAGCCGCGCTCGGAGATAGTTGCCTTAAACAATGGCAGAGCAAAGGATTACACTTTCTGATCCAATTTTTTCAACAAAATATATTAAAATCCTTTCAAGAGCTGCAAAGAGAATTTAGCATTCCCAAGCAGGATTTTTTTAGGTTCCTCCAGTGCCGTCACTACATCAACACAAGAACAGGACAACAGGCGGTTCTTTCAAACCCACCTGCCCCCATTCGAACTGTTTTCAAAGGAGTCGTATGATGGACCCTAAAGGGTTTATATTATATGTATATAAAACACTACAGGAAGATATAGGTAAATTATTAGCCCAACAGATTGAACAGAGGTGGAAGGAAGACTTAAGGCTGCAGCTATCAGAGGAAGAGTGGTCAGAGATCTGGTTGGGAATTTCGAAAACAACCAGCTCTCCGAGTTGGAAGGAATTTAGATGGAAGGTAGTGGTAAGGAATTTTATTACACCAGTGATCTCAGTCCATTATACACAACTGACAACAAAGAATTGTTGGAGGGGATGTGGGGGTTTGAGCACACATACTCATTTGTTTTGGGACTGCCCGCAGATAAGTAATTATTGGAGGTCAATTGCGCAGGCCCTCCAGACTATTTTTCAAGGGGGTTTTGTGGTTAATGGCGCTCATTTGGTATTAGGTCTGGTACCAAAGGGACTAGGATCCAATGGCCAAAAATACTTGTACTACTTATTAGTGGCTGCAGCTCTAAAAGTGATTACGCAACATTGGTTGCAGTCAGAACCTTTAACTCTTTCCATGTGGAGAGCTAATATTATAAAAATCAAAGACATGGAAGCTATAATTGCCCATCTAAGACTGACCACAGAACAGTATAAAGCAAAATGGCTCCCTTACTACAATTATATTGAAAGTCTGGAGGGCACCCCAGTGTTGAAGCAATACCTTCTGTCCTGAAGTAACCTGAAGGAGGCTTTGGCCTAAGTTAAAAGGAGGCAGGGTTTTGGAATATCTAGAACCTGACTGGTCCATAAGGGGAGAAAAAAAAGGGGGGAAAGAAAAGGGGAATTAAAAGGGAGGGGTGGAGGGCTGAAATTGGGGAAGGGAAAAAAAGAAAAAGGAAATGCAATGGCTGAATAAATTAAATCACATCGCTTGGTTTGGTTGAGATGTTAAACTTTTTTTATTCAACAAGAATGACAACATAGCATAAATTATATCAAAACATGAATGAGACCTGAAAGATTATTGGATGTCATTTTGTCAGTTTGGAATAGATGGCATGAAACGAAGGATGTAAATGAAGGGTAGAGTGCAATTAGACCTTTCTCTTTTCCTTTCTCCTCTAATTTATTTAGGATGGAAGGGGATCGGAGAAATGGATTACCTTATTGGTATTAAAAATTAATGGTAATCACTCACTCTTTATTATACCATCATAAATATGAGGTTAAAATTAGTAGGAAGGAAAATATCACAATTGCCGAAAAATTATTTTCTTTCTGGATACAAATGTATTCATTTGCTTCAGTGGTTGATATACCCATATGTAAAGTGGAGTATTTTAATCTGTCAATAAAAACTTTATTAAAGTTCAAAAAAAAAGAAATCTCGGTAGCAGGCTAGGAGTGGATCGTATTCTGAAGATCCGGCATGAAAGTGAAAGAAGAGGAGACTGGAAGAAACTGAAATGAGCTTGAATGAAGGCAACATGCTCTATGGAGTGGTGGGAAGATGATGTTCCTCGAAAGGAGGCAGACTCCGAGGCCAAGAAAGTGGGTCAGGAACCAGAGAGTAAACTCAGAATGGTTATTAAGGGGGTGATACACTTGACAGAGCAATGTGACAAAGTAGACTTCTCGAAAGGAGGTAGATTCAGAAGGAATAGTGCGATGTGAATAAGGAGGTTCCTCGAAAGGAGTTTGATTTGAGGGCGTATGTCAGTGAAGAGAATGGCTCAGTAACTAGGGCAAAGAGAAAGATTTATTAACGAGGGATATAAGTAGGGATGATGTCGACGGGGAAAAACTCCAAAGAAGCGATGGATGATGACAGAATAGGGAATAATCCCCAAAAAGAAAGCACAGATTAAAGAGAGAACATGAGGCTGCAAGCAGATTGAAGAAAGAGCATGAGGCAACAATAAATACTGATGGTGATCACCACAGTAGGGTGGTAGGTCGATGAGGTAGCATAATATCTGATGAGATGCATGATTGATTGAGCAAGGCGAGTAAGTAGATGCTAAGGCCAATAAGGCATGATTATGCTATGTAAATAAGTAGATCCTGATGTTGTTGATGAAGGATGATAAGAAGGTCAATGGGGTAGCATAGGACCCATCCAGTACTAGTCATAGCGAAGTAGGCGAAACCGGAATGGTTCAATGAGGCGGAATACGATTCGTGAGAAGTATGCCCAAATGATGACCGAAGTCAGGAACTTGATAAACACGGCACGAGTGCCATGGTTTGAGGAGGTGGTATCAGAGGCATGATAGATAGGGCTCTAAAGAAAGATCAAAGGCAGGCCTCGAGAGGAGTGAATCCACAATGGTCGATAAGGAATGGGAATAAGAGGAGACAGGGAGGAACTTGAAAATGAACCGTGGATGAAGGTATGTAGGCTCCTCAAAAGCAGGGAGACTCCGAGGTGATGGAGGGTATCCATGTAAACGGTTGAAAAGACGGCAGTCAGGAACTTGAATAGATACGGCAGGAAGGCCGCATATCGAGGAGAGGGCATAGGAGCGAGGATAAGTATTCCCAAAAGAATAATGAAAGCAGATTGTTTGTCAAGAGAGCTGAGGAGAGAGAGCAGAACGAGGGGCAAGCTAAAGCAGGAATAGGTGATGTAGTGGAATAGACTTAAAGATGGTTGGAGGAGTAGGTCGAGTCAAGGTAGCAAGGACCAGGGAAGGTATGCTTGAGTAGGAGAAGTGAACGCTGGAAGTAGTGAATATGAGACAGGACAGCATGAATGAATAGAAGCCTAGAGGGCTCATAAAGATAAGCAGGAACCCCAGCAGGCTATGAGAGGAAGGAGTATTGGTAGGGCAAGAACCCTCTAAAAGAAAACACTAATGGTGAGTTGGCAGAGGCCAGCAAACCCAAGGGCAGCGCACCCAGCAAGGTAAGATGTGGCACCAGGATGACAAACTGTGTGTAAGGTGGGGAAGAAAGGGTATTATTACACAAGAAGGACTGGTTAAAATTGTAGGAAACGGAGGAGGTGCGATGATCAGGAATGGCATGGAGTGAAGCCATGATTGGAATGAAGCTGTGATGGCTGGCATAAGGAAGATAAATAGGAATGGACAAGGGACTATGAGGGAGGGAAGCCCAGAATGCAAAAACAGGTAAGGGTTACAAAACCAGACTGAAACCAGGCAGGAAGTGCCTGAAGCCAATCTGTCATGGGCAGACAGTGCCATCTGCAGGTCAGTTGGAGAACCTGTGCACGACAGAGCAAGAATCCCCCAGATGGAGCCTGGACTGCAATGCAACAGATTGGGAGAGAAAACATCCTGCTAGGAACAGTATGCCATGGGAGGCAGGTAAAGTGCAGGATCCCATCCCCAAATTTTTTTTTATTTGTATTCGGTATCAACTGGAAAGATCCTGCAAACCAGAAAATACTAGGGCTAAGGTAGACCAAATGTGACTGCAGAGCAGTTGAAAAGGCTAGAAACCAAGGCAAGACAATGGTCTAGTAAGGGGTATGGCAGCTCTGTAGGTCATGGCCAAAAAGACAATAGCAACCCCACAGATAGGTTCAAGAATGACTTTCACCAGATGCTCCTGGAAGCACCAATGAAAGGTTCAGGCAATCCATACTGAATGAGTAGGCACCACAAAAGGAGGTAGATTTGAAAATGAATGTGAAAGAAACTTGAATGATGTTGGAGAGCTGCCAGCCAGCCCTTAGCAAAGGTGACAGACAGAAAGACATGGCTCTTTGAGTGGATGTAGAGTCAAATTGAGGTAGTAGTGATGGATGAGGAGTGAGGCCATGGTTGGAGTGAACCTCCGATGGCTGGCACTAGAAAAAACATGCTTGGAACTTGCTAGGCTGAGGAAGGAAAAAATAGGAATGGATGAGGTACGAAGCTGGATTGAAGCCATGGAGGTTGGGACAGGAAAGCGAAGTAAGGACTGAGGATGGTAAGGATGGCAATGGATTAGCAAAGGACCCAGCCGGTAGGAAAGCAAACTGCAATAGGGAAAGTTGTAGGAGGTTGGACGGAGTCTGCCAGAGCGTAATGCTATGGAGGCTGGCAAGCAGGCCAGAAGAGTTAGCCGAGGCATGGTAGGATAGGGGAACCCCAAAAGAAATGCACTGGTGGAGCCAAGGAGGCACAGGGAAGGACAGGAGTTGAGCAGGAGCATAGGATGAGAGACAGACTCAAGGAAGAAGGCATGCAGGGCTTACAGGAAAACTGAACTCTATGGCCACAAGGCAATGAAAGATGGCTGCGGGTCGATGATGTGGCATAGGGGCCACGAAAGGTAAATGGAATGAAAACGTGATGGCAGGCATTGGTACTGAAATGGAGGGAACATAGCAGATGGGGCGGCAGAGGGAGGTGAAGGCAGGGAGCTATGGAAAGCCACCGGGGTGCCACAGGGTGGGCAGAATAGCAGACATGAAGCAGGGGCCAAGACAATGGTTACTGAGCAGAAAAGGTATTGGGGGAATGATCATCAGGGAGGAAATTTAAATGAATACAATATGATGACGATCACTGCAGAAGCACAGTAGTTAGATAAGGTAGTATGAGACCTAAAGGGAGGAAGCTCAAAGAAATATTGATTGCAGGCCAGATGGAAACAGCTGAGGCATACTGATTGAGCAATTGAAATAGATGAGCAGATTGAGGTAAGGTATCGGGGACCAGCACGTCCTTGACTGAATATCGAATCTATTTGAAGAAGCATGGAAAAGAGGCGGCATAGGAGACATGATAGGTATGCCCAAAATAAATATTGAATGCATGCCACGATGGGAGTGAATCCATAAAGGCCAGTGCAGAGTATCACAGTAGGGTGAGTCGGAGGAGCTCACACCGACCCATTCAATGGAACTGAGGCAGCAGTGTCTGGAACAGAGCACAGTGTCCAAAGAGAAGGTGGGAACTGGTCCCACCTGGGAGTCACAGAAGGGATGGGAGAAAGAAGACATACTTGGCAGAGGAGCACCTGGGAGACTGTTCATGGTACTTTATCACAATATAAAATGGGAGTCATCCCAGACTGGGGTGCAGTCGTCCCCCAATGCTACAGCAAATCTAGGACAGTGTGAGCTGGAAGTACTGGAGCCTAATTTATGTTACTTGCTAAATGAGCCGACACAGATAAGAAAGTTACAGTACCACAGTCTAAAGTACATTGGAAGGAAACGATACACAAAGGACAGGAGAAGAGCATGAGATATCACAGAAAGAAATGCATACAGTAGTCCAGGGAGTTACAAACACCAGGCTTAGGAATAGGAGATTCACCGCAGCCACGATTCCCAAAAGAAGCAGGAGATAGCGGTGTGGTCAGGCAGCAGATTGCAGATATGACATACAGCACAGTGAGATAGGCAGATAGGATGAACCCTCAAATACGGCCGCAAAAAAAAAAAAAAAACACCAATTGCTGTCCAGGTCTGCTCCATACCACCTAAAGCAGAGGTGCAAGATGCGATCCTCGGGGCAGCCAAAGTGGCCCAAGCATGCACAGGAACTCCCACTCAAAGAGGCTGAGAATGCACAACAGCTGCTAGGACGAGGGAAAGAGAAGACAAAGTCGAAGATGAAAAAGAAGGTCAGAGCAAGAAAGCGGAGAACGGTTGGCAACATCTAGGTGTAGGAGACTGATGGGAAAAAATGGTAGGTGCGGGAGGGAGGAGGCAATGAGTCACAGGACCAGGCGGCCAGGAGAGTGGCAAGATGAGGAAAGGAGATGCACAGTAAACAACATGAACAGATGAAATGGAAGGGAGATGGTGGGTGGGGTGGGACAGCAGTAAAGCTCACCGAGGCAGACATTCCCAGCAGGCAGATAGGCATCCGGAGCTCAGGGCCAAGGTGCAGAAGGTCGAATGATGGCAGGGTGAAATGAGCCAAAACGTGGAAATGAACGAACTGGCAGCTGCAGATACAGGGAAAAAAGCAGCATGAAGCCAGAGAGCTGACAGAGAGCAGCGCCTCTGGCTGCAACGAAAAAAGAATCCTGGTGAGGCCCAGGATGTTGTGACCTTTAAACTTGATGGAGGAGTGACATTGTTGCTCTGCCCATCGAACCATGGTCTTAAAGCCCTCCGATTTAAATTGGCTACCCCCCTTTACCAACTGGAAGTTTTTGTTGTGGAAGATGTAACATGTGCTGTCATTGTATCCAGGGAGGTTCATTTGTGCATCCTGTTTCTAACAAAAAGGTACAAATTAGAGAATTCATTTCCTGTGCCACTAACTATGCAATTTATGTGATTCAATGTTCCTGCCCAATGTTATATGTGGGACGTACCAAGAGACCACTTAAAGAAAGAATGAGGAACATGTATGTGTTATACTTAAATCTGAACCTGATACACCCATAGTGTTTGCTTCTTTTGTTTGTTTAGACAGGGCACCATTCTGGATGTTATCCTCACCAACTCAGAACTAGTTAGTGCTGTTAGAGATGGTGAGCCTCTGGCAAGCAATAACCATAACTCTGTCTGGTTCTACTTGTCTATTAAGGTTATAAAATCTCAATCCAGAGAAGAAGTCCTGAATTTCAGAAAGGCGAACTTCAGAAAAATGGGAAAGTTAGTCAGGGCAAGGCTAGTGGAAATCCATGATCAGCGGGAAGTGGATATTATTTGGGGGCAGATTAAACAAGCCATCTCAGAAGCTACAAGGTCACGAGTAAGGTTAGTAACTAAGAATAGGCATAAAAGACCAATATGGTTTATGAATCAAGTGAGTTCAGTGATAAAAGCAAAAAGGAAGCCTTTTCTCAACTTTAAGAGGCAGGCAGGTGACAACAACTGGGAAAATTACATACAGAAGAATAGAGAGGCTAAGAGGATAGTGAAACATACAGAAGTGGCAGAAGAACAGTGAATTGCAGAAGAGGTTAAGAAGGGCAACAAACAGTTCCTTCAGTATATTCAGGAAAAAAGAAAGAGGGGGTAGTCAAGCTAAAGGATGGAGACAAGATAGTGGAGGATGATAGGCAAAAGGTCACAGTCTTGAACAAATTCTTCTGTTCAGTGTTCTCCAAAGAACATTTAGGAACAATGCCTGAAAGCGGTATTAGGGCAGTAGACATGGGGGTCTCGCATATGGAAACGGCAGCTATTTCCACCACTAGGTTCAAGGAGGCACTAGAATGCATAAAGCAGGACAAATCACCTGGACTGGATGGAATCCATCCCAGTGTACTGAAGGAGCTGGCAGGGGTGCTGGTGGGCACATTGGCTCATTTGTTCAACAGATCACTTCAGACAGGCATTGTGCTGAAGGACTGGAGATGATCAGATGTGGTACCAGTTCACAAAAGTGGCAGCAAGGAGGAAGTGGGTAACTACAGACTGGTCAGTCTCACATCAGTGATGGGAAAATTAATGGAAACCTTGATTAAGCAGGATTTGGTGGAATACCTGGACAAAAATGGCCTTCAGGATGTCAGGCAGCACAGGTTTATAGCAGGAAGATCATGTCAGATGAACCTGATTTTATCCTTCGACTGGGTAACTAGGAAAGTGGATCATGGAAATCCTGTAGATCTTTATTTTGACTTCAGCAAGGCCTTTGATCCGGTGCCGCATAACCACCTGCTGAGGAAGCTAGAGGACCTGGGCACTGCAAGGTGCATTGTTAGGTGAGTAGGTATTTGGTTGAAAGGCAGGAAGCAGACAGTAGTCATCAACAGGGAAAATCGAAGAAGGGGACATCACTAGTGGTGTACCACAGGGCTCTATCCTGGGTCCAGTATTGTTTAACATGTTCATCAGCAACATCAGGGTTGGCATTCAGGATAAAATAGCCATATTTGCAGATGACACAAAACTAGGTGAGAGGATGGACAGTGAGGCTGCAGTTATGAGCCTGCAAAAAGATATTCACAGGCTGATAAAATGGGCTAGCATCTGCCAGCTAAAATTTAAGGCCAAGAAGTGTAAGGTAATGCACCTGGGTAAAAAGAGCCCTAGAACTGCTTATTGGCTAAATGGGATCAGACTCAGTGTTTCTCAGGAAGAGAAAGAGATCTGGGGGTCATCATCTTTGACACTATTAAGCAGACCAGGCAGTGATCACAGCTTACAGTAAGGCCAGCAAAATATTAGGATGCATTGAGAGGGGTTTGACAGCAGGAGTAGGTAAGTAATTCTACCACTGTACAGATCTCTTTGTGAGGCCACACCTGGAATACTGTGTCCAAGCTTGCAACCCCCACCTAAAGTAGGACATAAACAGACTGGAGACGGTTTAGAGGAGAGCAATAACAATGATACAGGGCCTACATGAGCTTCCATACAAGGGACACTTAGATGAACTGAGCATGTTCTCACTGGAGACTAGGAGGAGGAGTGGGGATATGATAGAACACATGAAAGGAAGACAGCACTTGAATAGAAAATATCAACAACAAAGTATAAAGTGCAAATGCGGTGAAGTTTGTTAGAGCCAGAGCTACACTCTACAAGCCCCAGCGCTTCTGCATTAAAGTCTTCCTTGGTGGGGGGGGGGGACCATTAACACCAAAATGCTGGGGCTTGTAGAGTGTAACTCTGGCCGTAATAAACTTCACTGCTTTTGCACTTTATATTTTGTTGTTGATGTTTTTTATCCGAGTGCTGTCTTCCTTTCCTGTGTTGCAGTTGTTGGACTGGCCAACCAGTGATAGCACCAACCTTCGAGTAGCTACGCAGCTTGCCTTTCGGAACTGTGGGATATGATAGAAACCTTCAAGTTCCTGAAAAGAATAAACAAGGTACCCTACCCTGAACTGTCCAACAGGGTTCCCTGCTCCAGCACTATGGGGCTTGAATGGAAGCTGAATGAGGAAGCTTCAAAAAAGATCTCAGGAAACACTATTTCACTGAAAGAGTGGTGGAGCCTTGAAATAGGCTGCCTGCTGATCTAGTAGGGGCAAAGACGGTGACAGCGTTCAGATTGGGCTGAGACAAATGGAACAACAGATTGAATGTCTAGGGGAAGGTTCTTGATGGGGTTTGGGGAGCGGCTAGGTCCTTGGATCAGTAATGGTCTTAGGAATCTCTGGGCAGACTTGATGGACCTTGGGTCTCCCACTGTCAATAACTTTCTATGTTTCTATGAGTGTTGTGATCATTTAAACCACAGGACAATCTGTTAATTGTAGGTGACTTTAACATGCTTGGGATAAATTGGGATGACATAACAGGGACTACAGCCTGTGAGAAAGATTTTGTCAAACTGTTAATAACAAAGACATGGAACAGCATGTTAAACCAGCTTAATCTGGTTCACGGTCAGTTGGCATTCATCTGTATCCCCCTCCCCCGGGTCGTGCCTGAAAATAGGCAGGATTTGTCTAGTGCACTTACCCGGTCAACAAAAGCTAAATAAATAAATAAATAAATAAAAAAGTAATACTAGAGACCATATTGTTCTAAATCTTGTACTGAGCAATAATGATGGTGGAATAAGAGACTGAATAGTGTGAGAACCTCTCTCAAATAATGATCACAATATAGTAACATTTAAGCTAAAGAACCAAGTACTGTAGATAAGGTGGTATGAACCACAAATATCAAATGATCTTCTAAAGCAGAATTTAAGGATATGAGGAGAGAGTAGAGTGAGTGGCATTGGGAAGGAGACCTAAAGAGACTAGAGCTGGAGAAGGCCTAGGAATGGTTTATTTATTTAACTTTTATTAACCAGGTAGGCATACTAGACAAATATATACCTATGTTTTCAGGTACAGACCTGGTTAGCAAGATAAAATAAGATAAAAATCAACCATTATGGCTCAACAGATCAGTCCAAAAATTGATAAGAGTAAATTGAAGGGCTTATAACAAGGCAAAAAAAAAGTGACCAAGCTACTCACTAGGAGGCATATCGTAAACTGGTTAAGAGTTGTAAGAAAGATATTTTAAAATGTAAAATAAAGCAAGGGTGGCAGTTGCATTAAAGGACAATCACAAGACCTTTTCTAACTATATTAACACTAGGAGGCATATCGTAAACTGGTTAAGAGTTGTAAGAAAGATATTTTAAAATGTAAAATAAAGCAAGGGTGGCAGTTGCATTAAAGGACAATCACAAGACCTTTTCTAACTATATTAACAGGGTCAAAGGTACTACTACAAGAGTGGGCCCACTAATAGTAGAAAGGGAAGTGGTGACTAATATGATTGACATGGTACAGACTCCTAATAAATATTTCTGCTCTGTTTTCCATTGTAATGGCAAGGATATTAATATTGTTGTGATCCATTACGGAGATGGCAAAGTACAGATAAGAAGAAACAAACTAGACCAAATGTTATTAGGCCTGAATGTGAACAAGGCACAAGAACCAGACAATCTGCATATTAGGGTAATAAAAGAAATATCCAGCACTATATCTGGACCACTAAATCTCATATATGAGGATTGACAGAACAATGGAAGGATGGTACAGTCATGGAGGGAGGCAAGTGTTGTACCAACAAATAAGAAAGGTTCAAAAAGTGACTGTATGAACTATTGACTGGTAAGTCTTACCTGAGTCACCTCAGTCTTGAGAAAGGCTTTAGAAAAGATATTGAAGGAAAAGACTGAAAACTTCATGGAATGAAATAACATCAGTGATAATACACAGCATGGTTTCCAAGCAGGGAAGTGCAAAACCGTTCAAATATGCCAGTACCCTTTATGCATGTCACTTTCCTGATTTGCAAGTGCACCCAAGTAAGCATTAATCACCGATGAAGGTGGTATCTAATGGGGAGTTAATGCATGGTTGGGACCGTTGTGTCACGAGGCCAGAGGCCGAGTGCATACAAGGGTCCAACCATGCATTAACCCCCTATTAGATGCCACCTTCAGAGGGGATTAATGCGCTTGTAACATGGCAACTGCAACTTTACTGTTTTTCAGATGCTCTGTTCTTTGCTGTACAACAGTAATTACCAGAAACACTTATTTAACATTTACAGTTATGGGGCATGTCTGTTACTTTTCCTGCATTTCTGCTGCTGGAACTCTGCACATGCATGTTGATTATCCCACATAGAATACTATAACGGCGACTACTTTTTTTAATCTTTCATCTCTGGTATATCTATAACTATTTGCATACAACTATCTTTGCACCTTGACTTTGGTACTTTGCTGCTACTCCATTTCTCTACCCTCGTTTGTTTCCAATATCGCTGCTCTGGTGCATCCTGGGCAACATGTCCCTGCATATCTTCATATTCTCCCAAGACTACCAGTTCTGTTCTCCGTGCCCTGTATGCCTGACGAATACCACCAATAGGTGGCACTTTCACAGCACCACGGAACTTCTCCTCCATGTCCCTGTTCATGGATTTTCAACATGCATTGTGTTACCCTTCACATCTGCTACCCCTATCGTTGTGTGCCTCTCGCGACTTGCACCACTCTACGCTCCATGGTTTGCCCTTCTGCACTTGTTCTCTCCTACCCATTCCTTTCTCCACTGTTTTCAGTTTTGCACACTTGCCCACACAGCGATTTTTTGCCTCACCTTGCCCTCATCAGTCCGACCTAAAGGTGGTGCTTTCTCAGATGTTCACAGCTTCGCGTCTCCCTCGCATCGATCTCTTATTCCCCTGGCCTTTTCTGTGCTCTTTTCCATCCATCGATGACTTCACAATATGCCCTCACTCACTCATTGCCTCCAAAATTGCACAGTTCCCCGTTCTGTCCTCTGTCCCATTTTGTACGGTGCCCGCAGCGACACAGACATTTCTGCTGTTCGTCTCAACCCCTGCCGGTTCCCTTTTCTCCACTGCTCATCGCGCCACCTATTGGTCGACCTATTTGTAACCCATTGACTCCTTCCCTACTTCAGTGAGTGCGTTCACGAGCTCAACAGGGTATTATTGGTCTCAGCGTTCTAAGGCAACACGGCATTATCATGCCATAATGCTGTGTTGCTCTTGCACCACCTGACCCTGTTACACCTATCCGCTTTCTTCCCTGAGGTGCTCATATTTCTCCCATGTTACAATGCCAGTTGGTGCTCACATGCAAACAGTTTGGGGTTGCAGTAATTGTGCCATTGAATAAGGCACCTGCAACACTAATGCACTTTTGCTTTCAAAATAGTTTAGTTACTATGGGACAAAGCCTGTTAGCATGGCACTGTTTGGATACCGGGCTACAGATGTCCACTACAGTATGCACCTCCATAAATGAAATGGTCCTGCTATGATGACTGATGACACATCACATTTTTTTAAAATTGCTGTCCAACATTTAGAGATCATCATTGAAACTTATCCAAGATGTCTGTATAAAAACATGCAATCGTCCCCATCTAGCAGAATAGCCTATAGATTAGAGCAATGAGCTATGAACAAGCTTGGTATATCCAATAGATCAGGACATTATTCCTGTAACATCCACTTGAATACTATGTTTCCATGAGTAAGTCACTTGATCTCCCTGTGCTTCCAGCCATACACTTGGAATTCAGTTCAGGCTCAGTGTGCATTTTCTGGCCAAAAATTGTAAAATAAAACAAATACCTAAATTACTGTGACATTGCAGCACTTGCTCAAGGCATCATAGTGTTTGCCATGGTGACAGTCTGTGATGTCACAGACCACAGTTGTTAGTTCAGTTGCAGACAGTGGGATGCTTTTTGAAAGACAAAGCAAAATAATGTTGCATTATCCAAAATATTTAGAAGCGCATCAACAGAAACATGTAAGAAAATCTATAAGACATTAGGACTAAATATAACTGTTGTAAATATAACAGTTTGACTACTTTCATTTTAATAGATACCAGTTCTTTAAAGTATTTTGGTATGAATAGTTTGTGGTTAAATGCAAGGTTGAGAGTTCCATCTGATATGAAACTGATTGAGCACACCAGTGTTTTGACAGAAAACTTATTTGCATGTCAAAATTTCTAGCATTGCAACATTTTTATAAACATAAGTAGTGATGAAAGTGAACAGGAACACACAGGAACTCAGTTCCTGTACCTTTTCTACAGCAGGAACGGAGTTCCTGTACTTCTTCCCACTGACACTGGAACTGAAATTCTTAAAGGAGCAACATAATGACAGTTTCTGGGCCTGTGACCTGAAATTAGGATTTCCATAACAACATTTGACTTGTACAATAATGCTATTTTCCTAGAAATACTTCAATATCTCTAATTGAATCTACAAGTGACTAAACAGATAGATGTGTCTTGGCACAGCTGTCCTTTAGATTGAGGATCGTCATTCTGCATTTCATATTTGCCAGTGCCTGAGTTCCTGTACTTCTTGTCTGCCACTTGCACCACTGAACATAAGTGATATCTGATCAAAACAAATTAATGACATATAAAAACAGTCCAAGTCAGAAGGCAAGTCATGATACAAAAATGTGGTGCGGGATGTTCAAATGTCTTGATACAGGTGCTATTCCCAATTTTGGGCTGCATCTGCATCACAATAAGTGTGCCTAAGAGGCTGATGGCTATTTGCAGACATGAGGCCCTATGCACTAAAGGGTCTGGTATGTGCCAGTTGGGGCACATACCAAGCTGTGTAACTACAGCATGCAGCATGTATCCTGTCACCATGAGCTGTCAGGAGCTAGTATACATGACTCCCTGCCAGCCTGCTGCATGGCTGAATAGATTCACGAATTGGGCCAGAGGGCCAGACCTGGGGCTTCCAATCAGAAGCCTTGTTTTGCACCACGGTGGATCCCCTGCTCGGCAGGAGCGGGGATCATGGAACATGGTGGCATGTGTACAGACTACCACATCCATCAGATTTACTCATTGCTATAATCTGAGTCCAGCAGCAAGCTTTCACTCTCAGCCCTCTAGAATTCTGCATAATTTCAAAAAGCATTTGTATGTACTGAATAACTTTTCATGGATCACGTAAACCATGGAACACATTTCTGCAGATTGCAAAAAAGGAATCCATGACTGATGTAAAATTTGGATCATTAATACATGAAAACTATTCTGATTTCAACCATTAAGAAGTCCACAGCCAATGAAATTCCATGGAAAAGGTGGAATTTTCTGAAATTCTGTGGAATTCCATTAGAATTTGAAAATTCCAGACAGCAGCTCCCTGATGGAAGGCCATTTCAAGCACTTTACAGCACTGTCTTTCTGCAAGGCTAGAAACTTGCAACTTCTGGGTTAGTTATACGTTTCTCTTTCTCTTACAGGCAATTAATTCTCCCAGGGTGTTATACATAGCAAATCCCTCACTGTGTTACACATCCAGCATACACATTTGTCCAGAATTCACATTTAGCAGTATTCATACTTCATGAGCTTCACTTCCCTTTCTACGTTTGCTTGCACAAATCAAGCATATCATTACAATAATGGGTTTCAGAGGTATGCCACTGTTAGGCTGCAGGGGGCTCAACAGTGACAGCCCAATGACCAGCAAGGTTGATCATGACAGTGTTCCCTGCTTGGGGGGGGGGCAGAAATGTTGTGTAGATGAAAGAGGCAAGCTGGTCCTTTCATGGAGCAGCTTGATTCTTTCATCTGCATGTCATCACCAGCAAGCAGCTGAGTAGCATCATGATCGGCTCTGAGCTCCCTTCCGCTGGTATTCAGACAGGAGATGCACAAAAACAACTACCATGTATCCTGCACACCTCCTGATCCTTCCCTATGCCCTGTACATACAAAAAAAAAACTCCTATTGCTAAATATCCCATTCACCTCCCGATCCTTTCCCCAGTGCCCCATCTGTAAAACTTAAACACCCTCCCACTGCCAAGTATTCTACCCCTAATGATTCTTCCCTATGTCCCATGCAAGAAAATATAATACACTCCCACTGCCAAGTATCCCACCCACCTCCTGATCCTTCCCCGTGCCCAGCCCATGAAAATAAAATACCCTTCCACTAGAAGTATCCCACCCACCTGCCAATCCTTTCCATGCTCCATCCATGAAAATAAAACACCCTCCCACTGCCAAGTATCCTGCCCACCTCCTGAGCCTTCCCCATGCCACTTCCATAAACTTGTAAAAGAAGAAAAGGCTTCAGCGATGACATATGCCCCCATGCACCCACCCCACCCCAACCCACCTTTCAGCACCTACCACCCTGCACCTCATGGTATCGATCTGGTCTAGCACTGCTTCTTCCTAAATGTCCTGTTTCTTATGAGCACCACTAAGAAGTGACAGAAAACAAGGAATGTGTGGATGATGGTCTTTTAATGCATTTTGAACCTTTATTTTTAACTTTCCCTTTTCTTAATATCTTTACCCCAAATTTTCAACATTTTCTTTTTGCAAACCCACCTCATGAAATAGGTAGGTGAAATTTTTCATATCCCCCAAAACATGCTTTCACAGTCGCTCTGCAAAACCACATTATGGGATCTTAAAAAATGTCACCTGTCATGATAATAAGGTGGGTTACCAAAAAAAAGATATTGAAAATTTGGGGTAAAAATCTAAAAAAAAAGTCCTGAAGCAACATTTAATTTCTTTGATGTTTATTCATAACTTTACTATTTTTCCAGATTTTGACCCCAAATTTTCAAAATAGCCTTTTTTTACCCCACCTCATGAACAAGGCAGATATAATTTTTCAAAACCCTCTGAGACATGTTTTCACAGTTGTTCCGTGAAATCGTCTTTCAGATGGGATTTAAAAATTCCCCTTATCTTGATCATAAGGTCGGGTAATAAAAAGACTGTTGAAATCTGGGATCAGAATTTAAAAAAATTTAATTGTGAAGCAATGTTGAAATTCTTCAATGTTTTCTCATAACTGATATTTTTCTAGATTTTATCCCCAGATTTTCAAGATAGCCTCTTTTTTTACCCCACCCCATGAACAAGACAGTTGTAATTTTTCAAATCCCTTCCAAACTATGTTTTCACAGTCACACCATTAAATCACATTTCAGAAAGGATTCAAAAACGTCCACTTGTCTTGATCATAAGGTGGGCAAATAATAAGACTATGGCCCAGATATTCAAAAGGGTTGCGCATGGTGCAACACAACCCACTGATGCGCCCTGGTACCATATTTAAAAGGGAAAAGTGCACCTGCACAAATCCCGATGCGCCAGGGCACATCAGTAATGTATGCAGGCACAGGTGGGGGGGTGTGCCCATGCATAAACTGCACAGCCTGATATTCAGCCGGGCCATGCATAGTTATGCAGGTGCAACCCCTACCTGCACCTGCACAACTTTACACCGAAAAAAAAAGGATCAAGTTGAGGGCCACCCACAGGTGAGCTGCCACATTGCAGGGCACAACACAGCAGCTGCCACCAGTGGGTGGCCCTCCACTTGTTCCCGCTGCACCTGGTGGCACCCCCCATGCCCTGATCACAGGCTGAAGTGTCCCCCCCCAGCAGCCCAATCGCGGGCATAATGTAAATCATCCCCCCACCCCCCGAATAGCCCGATCCTTGGCATATTGTAAAAACCCCCAATAGCCCGATCATGGGCATAATATAATTTCCCCCAAGTAGCCCGATCGCGAGCATAATATGATGGCCCCCAAGTAGCCCGATCGCGGGCATAATATAATGTTCCCCGGTAGCCGATGGTGGGCATAATTTGATGGTCCCCAGTAGTCCGATCGCGGGCGCATCCTCACCCCATGTCCAGAAACCCTGGTGATCTGGTGGCCCCACCATCCCACCCACTGACAGCTCGATGGGGCTGCACACCCGATAGTTCAGAGCATGAGCCAGTGGGCGTGCAGCCCATACCCGTACAGGCGGTCAGATATGTGAATGAATTCATTCACATATCTGACCGCCTTTAGGTATAGTGGTTGCACGTCCATTGGCTCATGCTCTGAACCAATAGGGCGGCAGCCCTACTGAGCTGTCAGTAGGCGGGCGCGGGCGGCAGGCGGTAGGTGCCGCCGCCACTGGCTGATGGGGGGCGGGTGGTGGGTTCCATGGGCGGATGGGTGGGGGGCCACTAGATCACCAGGGTTTCTGGACGGGGATGAGGATGCCACCCGTGATTGGGCTACTCGGGGGCCATCATATTATGCCCACGATCGGGCTACTCAGGGGACATTATATTATGCCTGCGATTGGGCTATTGGGGCCTTTACAATATGCCTGCAACTGGGCTATTTGGGTGGGTGGGGATGATTTACATTATGCCCGTGATCGGGCTACTAAGGGGTGGGGCGTTGCATTCATGCCAGCAATCAGGCTGCTGGGGGGGGAGACTACTGTGCTGCCCGTGATCGGGCTGGGGGATACTATTATGCCCGCGACCAGGCTGCAGGGGGCGTCGGTCCCTGACAGATGCTGCCTGGCAGGGCGCCAGGCGCAAGTCGTCGGGGATCGGCGCATCTGCATGCTGATGTCATGCAAATGGGGCCATAATTAGATGCAAATGGCCCCCCATGCGCCTTGCATAAATTATGGCCCCATTTGCAAGTCACATTTGGTATTGCAGATGTGCATGGCGCAATGGAACTTGCGCCACCGCATCTGAATGCTCCACTCTGACCACTTGCGGTGGCTCAGTTCCACTGCGCCATGCACAGTGGGTGTGGCCAGGGGGTGATATTCAAAGGAGTTGATCAATAGCGCAACTCCGTTGAATATCACCCTGGCCACACCCCTGCACAACTTTTTTGAGCAACGCAGGGGCTTGTGCCACAGAATGGCACAGTTTGAATATCTGGGCCTATGTTTAAAATTTGGGGTCAAAATCTCAAAAATGACAGTTATCAAGAAACATTGAAATTCTTCAATGTTTACTCCGAGATTTGCTATTTTGCCAGATTGTGACTCTCATATTTTCAACATATCCATTTGTGTACCCCACATCATGAACACGATGTGTCATTTTTCAAATCCTGCCCAAAATGAATTCTCATACTTGTGCCGCATAATGACATTTTTATGTTCGTAAGGTGGTGTAATAAAAAGACTATGCTGAACATTTGAGGTCAAAATTGAAAAAAACTTGTGAACAAATTTAGACATTTTTCAATGTATACTCATAACTTAGCAATATTTTTTAATTTTTAACCTACATTTTCAACATAGTCATATTTTTTACCACCATTGAATGAACATGGCAAGTGTCGTTATCAAATCCCCCTCCAAAATCTGTTTTCAAGGGCATTCACAAAACAATTTTTTGGGTCACATTTCACAATGACACCTGCTATGATCATATGAATGGGCAAAAACCAAAAACCTAATATTGTAAAAATTTAAGGTAACAGTATAAGAAAATGACATCACATGTGAACCTCTTCATTTCCAAATCATTACAATATCCCTATTATAATTTGTGTTATTAATTTATAATAACTGGCTTTCCCTTTTTCCATAGGAAAACCGTGGCATAATTTGCCTTTATAAAGGAGCGTTTATAATGGCAAACATGCACACGGTTTCCCTCACTCTGTGCATGCATCCACCTGAGTGCCTGCCATCCTGACGCTGTCCGCTTCACTTTTCGCTAAACTGCGAACCGCCACTCGGACTCGTCAGTAAGTGTTTTTCAAAATGTAAATGTACTTAAATTAATAATGAAACAAACATACGCTTGCCCTACCAAAGAAAAAAGTAAAAAAGTTGTGTCAGTCCTGATGGCAGTCACAGACCATGCACTGAAACCGGACCACGGTCACAGAGCAACAGCTTTTTATTTTATATAATTGCTGTGGCAAAAAAGTGAAACCCAGCAATTATATAACATAAAAATTGGGTCAGGTTGTGTAAACTCAAAGTTTACACATTCCTTCAGGGTTAGATGCTCTTAATAAACCCCTCGAGCTTTGCTCTCGGGGTTTATGTAGCATCTAACCCCTCGGGTGTGTGTAAACTTCTCATTACACACCCCGACCCATACTTTATTCTCTATGTTAAATATTACCTCTGCACTATCAACACCAAGCACCTACACAGCAAATACAAGCAAGCAAACATTCAGCATTGACAAATGGTTGTTATCAATGTGATGGGATTCTTCCTCCTATATACCTCCTCTTTTACTGGGGTGCCCCCACCACCTCCTTGAATGCTTATACCATTTTCATTTTTCCAGATGAATGCCTTTCATGCCTTTCTACTACTGTCCTACATCTCTAAGAGTGGATTACTTAGCTTTCATTTCTCTGGGTAAATTATTCCTGTTATTCTACACTTGCATAAGGCATGCTTTAGCAGTCTGACTCTCTTCCCTCTCAGAAACAGGATTTTACCCCCTTACTCCTTCCTAAAGAATGGCAACCACACTAGCTTTCCAAGATGTTTCATTGCATGGACAGCTAGATGTATCTCATGTGGATTCCCTTTCTTCCTTCTGAAGGTCTCCATCTCAGTTTCTCCTGCTGTGCTGATCTGCTCTCTGGTTACTCTTCCCAAGCAGACCTTCATGAGACCAGAACATGTAGGTTTCCCTATGTCACATGCCAGACTTGGAGCCCTGCCACCACCTCTGGCCCAGCAGGGTCACCCTGATCCCCACCTCCTGAGGACTGGGATCCTCTGAGTTGGTGGAGTAGTTAACTTGCTTCTATCATACTCCCCTGCTAAGTAGTCTTCCTCTAACTAAAATGGCAACCACTCTAGCTTTCCAAGATGTTTCATTGCATGGACAGCTAGATGTATCTCATGTGGATCCCTTCTTCCTTCTGAAGGTCTCCATCTCAGTTTCTCCTGCTGTGCTGATCTGCTCTCTGGTTACTCTTCCTAAGCAGACCTTCATGAGACCAGAACATGTAGGTTTCCCTATGTCACATGCCAGACTTGGAGCCCTGCCACCACCTCTGGCCCAGCAGGGTCACCCTGATCCCCACCTCCCTGAGTGCTGGGATCCTCTGAGTTGGTGGAGGAGTTAACTTGCTTCTATCATACTCCCCCTGCTAAGTAGTCTTCCTCTAACTAAAATGGCAACCACACTAGCTTTCCAAGATGTTTCATTGCATGGACAGCTAGATGTATCTCATGTGGATCCCCTTTCTTCCTTCTGAAGGTCTCCATCTCAGTTTCTCCTGCTGTGCTGATCTGCTCTCTGGTTACTCTTCCCAAGCAGACCTTCATGAGACCAGAACATGTAGGTTTCCCTATGTCACATGCCAGACTTGGAGCCCTGCCACCACCTCTGGCCCAGCAGGGTCACCCTGATCCCCACCTCCCTGAGGACTGGGATCCTCTGAGTTGGTGGAGTAGTTAACTTGCTTCTATCATACTCCCCCTGCTAAGTAGTCTTCCTCTAACTAAAATGGCAACCACTCTAGCTTTCCAAGATGTTTCATTGCATGGACAGCTAGATGTATCTCATGTGGATCCCCTTTCTTCCTTCTGAAGGTCTCCATCTCAGTTTCTCCTGCTGTGCTGATCTGCTCTCTGGTTACTCTTCCTAAGCAGACCTTCATGAGACCAGAACATGTAGGTTTCCCTATGTCACATGCCAGACTTGGAGCCCTGCCACCACCTCTGGCCCAGCAGGGTCACCCTGATCCCCACCTCCCTGAGTGCTGGGATCCTCTGAGTTGGTGGAGGAGTTAACTTGCTTCTATCATACTCCCCCTGCTAAGTAGTCTTCCTCTAACTAAACTGCTTGTTCCTTTTATATTCTCTAACTGCTCCAGTTTCCAGTCTGACTAATTTGCTTATATGCATTCTAAGCACTCTGCACTGCACTGTTCTGTAACCCTTTCTTGATAGTTTCCTCTTCAGTCTAACAGGGCTATTCAGTAGGCTGGTTTTGAGTGCAGAACAACACATAGATGATGAAGTGATGGTTATTGATGGTTATAATAGTACCAGGATGTAAGTTTGTAAGTCATATTGCAGAATATTGAAAATATTTTCATCTGTAATAAACAGTAAATGATAAATATGGCAGCATTATGCATAGGAAAATTAATCATGAAATTAATTATGCTATGTCAATTTTTAAATCCTTTTAGAAATAGAAAATAATAATTTGGCACAGTGTAGACATTTTCATACCTAATGTACAGCCTATGAACTGCAACAATGGTTATTTATACTTTTAAAGTAAACTTGGCCCCCATCTGGCATAGAAACATAGAATGTGACAGCAGATAAGGGCCATTGGGCCCGCCTAGTCTGTCCATTTTATCATTTTTTTTTCTGCAGACCTAGCTGGATCTACGGCACCATCTCTTCCCCTCTCTTCCTTACCCCTACAATTCTCAAGTGCCTGCCTAAGGCATTCTTGAGCCCCTCCACTGTTTTTGCCCCCACTATCTCCACTGGAAGGCTGTTCCAGGGGTCCACCATCCTTTCTGTGAAGTACTTCCTCACATCCATCCTGAATTTACTCCCCATTTTTACAGCATGCACCCTTGTTCTAGAGCACCTTTTTCTTCAAAAAATACTCACCTCTTGTACCTTATTAACCCCCATTAGACATTTAAAGGTCTCTATTATATCCCCCCTCCTTCCTCTCCTCCAGGGTGCATATGCTTAGCTCATTTAGCTTCTCCTTGTATAGCATTTGATGCAGACCCTGCACTATTTTGGTAGCCCTCCTCTGGATTAGCTCCACTCTGTCTATGTTCTTCCTGAGATGTGGTCTCCAGAACTGGAAACATTACTCAGGGTGCTATCTCAATAATGACTTATACAGGGGCAGCACTGCCTCCCTCTTCCTGCTGGTAATACCCCCCTTCTGATGCACCCCAGTATCCCACTCGCCCTTCTGACTACCTTGTTATACTGCCTGGCCACATTTAGGTCATTCAACATGATTACTGCTACTGTAGGTCTCGCTCCTGCTTGGTCTTTGTTAGTATCATTCTGTACGTTTTGTACTCTGCTCCCAGGTTTCTATGGCCCAAATGCATTATTTTGTGCTTTTTTGCATTAAAACCCAGCTATCATACCCATGACCACTCTTCCAGTCTTTTCAGAACCCTACCTATCCTTTCCACCCCCCCCGAGTGTCCATTCTGTTGCAGATCTTGGTGTCATCTCTGAAGAGGCAGACCCTTCCTTCCAGTTCCTCTGCTGACATTTTATAGGACTGGTCTCAGCACTGAACCCTGAAGTACCCAGCTGTTTACCAGTATCCTCTGTATCATGTCCACTAAATAGTTTTTTACCCAGGTTACTATTTTATTACCCATCCTCAAGCCCTCAAACTTGCTTACTAGTCTTCTGTTTGGAACAGTGTTGAATGACTTGCTGAAATCTAGGTAGGCCACATCCACTGTCCCTCCCTGATCCAACTCCTTGATCAAGAAATCTATCAGATTTGTTTGGCATTACATTCCTCCAGTGAATCCTGTGATCCATTTGATAACAGATATTCCACAATCCTTTAGTTTAGCAAAATTTCCATCAACTTACCACCGATGTCAAACTGACAAGCCTACAAACACCCACCTCTTCCCTGCTATCCCTTTTGTGAAGTTGGACTACCTCTGTCCTTCTCCAGTTTCCCGGGACCACACCAGTTTCCATTGATCTGTTAAATAGATCTGTCAGAGGTGCAGTCACTACCTCCCTGAGCTCCTTAGGCACCCTTGGATGTACCCCGTCTGGCCCCATAGCTTTGTCTGCCTTCAGGTTTGCAAGTGCTGTACAGACATTCTCCTCAGAAAATGAACTGGTGTCCACTTCCTTCCCCTCAAAGCTCCTGGTGCCTTTTCAAGGTCCCTCCCCCTCCCCTTCTATTGTGAATACTGAGCAGACATATTTGTTCAAGATGTTTGCCTTTTCTTGATCCCTGTCTGTACAATCTCCCCCTCTCTCCTTAACCTCACAATCCCTGCCTTTGTTTTTCTTTTCTCACTAACATACCTGAAAAATGTCTTGTCTCTTTTTGATGCTCTCTGAGCCATTCTGTCTTCAGTTTGTATCTTTGCATTGCTTACTGATTTGCCTGCCTCCCTTTGTTTTATCACATTCACCTCCCTATCTTCCTCCCTATGGTTCCCCTCATACCTTCTGAATGCTATTCTTTTAGTCTTTACCTTTTTCTGCCACTTCTTTGGAGAACCATTGTGGTCTCCTCTTTCTTTTACTTTTGCTTACCTGCTTGACACATAGGTGTGTTGCCCTCACTATTCCCTCTTTTAGTTTGGCCCACGTCTCTTCCACCCCTTCCAGGTCCTCTCCCCCTACCAGATTATTATTGAGGCACTCCTCCATTTTTATAAAGTCAGCCCTTCTGCAGTCCAGGACTCTTACCATCAAGTGGCTGGATTCCACAATGGTTCTTATGTGTACCCACACTGTACAATTATTACTTATCCCCAGATGGCTTCCCACTTTGACATCCCTCAACACTGTATCCATTTGTAAGCACCAGATCCAGTACTGCCCCATCATAAGTGGGTTTACTAACCAGTTGCCTGAGGAATACCCCTGCATGGAGTCCAGGATGTTGCTGCTCTTAGCTGAAGCTGCTTCAGGGAGGCTCCAATCTACATCTGGCAGGTTGAAGTCCACCACCTGGAACACCTCCCCCTTGTTAGCCATTTTGCTAATTGTTTCTAACATTTCCTTATCTAGGTCCTTCCCCTGTACTGGAGGCCTGTAGATCACACTTGTCTGAATAGTGGCCCCATTACCCAATTCAAGGGTAACCCACAGCACCTCCGCCTTCCCCTGAATTCCCTGTATTTCTGTTGCTTTTATGCAATCCTTCACATAAAGCACCACTCCTCCTCCTCCTCCTTTCCTTCCTACCCTGTCCCTCCTGAACATCATGTAGCCTGGTAAGACCATGTCCCAGTCATGGCTGGCTGTGCACCATGACTTGATAATGGCCACAATATCCAGGTCAGCTTCCACCATGATGGCCTCTAGATCTGGGGTGTTATTTCCCAGACATCTAGCATTTGTGCACGTGGCCTTCCAGATTTTGTTAGTACTCTGCTTGTTGTTTCCCACTTTCTCCTTTTGTGCCTCCTTTCTCCCTCATTTTTTCTGACCCCTTTCCCCCTTTGCTAATCCTCTACCATCTCGACTTACTTGCTCCATGGAGGGACCCTCACCTCCCCAGGCTTTCTCTACACACTACCTCAGATTGTGAGGGGGCAGATTCTGCCTCCCTTTCTGCTTCCACCCCCTCCAGCTAGTGTGAACGCCATTTAAAGTAACATTTAAACCATCACTAAGAATTGTGGTTCACCTCCTGGATGGATGTAGGTTGTCACCACTATATAGACTTTTATCCTCCCAAGTGGGCCCCCAGTCCCCAATGTAGCCATACCCTTCCACTCTGCACCACTCTTTCAACCATGAGTTGAAGGCATTGGTGTGGAGCTCCCTCACCTTCCCCCCTGTCATAGAAAGGCAGTACCTCTGCAAATGCAACAGAGTGTACTACCTGCTTAAGACTTCTTCTCAGCTCCCTAAACTCTCCCTACACTCTGCCCTTCCCCATCCCAGACCACATTACTTGTCCCCAGGTGGACAATGACATCTAGCTCCCCCTCCCCTCTCTTCCTGCTGCTCTAGTGATCCATAGGATATGCTTCCCACCCTTCCATACAGTGGCATCAGATAGGCACCTGACCTCCCTTTCTGCCCCCTTTGCTACTCCCAACTCTATCCCCCTGATGATTGAGTCCCCCCCAGCAGTTGACTCCTCCTTCTTCTCTGGGGTCTTCCTTCACCTGCCTTGGAGCCTCCACCTGGGAGGGCCCCCACATCCTTCTTGGCCACTTCAATGGGTGCTTCTTGGCAGTCCTGATCTGCCAGCGCAGTGTAGGAATTTTACAGTGAAATAAGTTTTGGAACCAGTAGTGGTTGAGGAATGTGCCTGTGCCCCCCAACCTTCCAGATCCCACAACCCCCTTCCTCCTCAAGCCCACCATAGTCCAGTCACTCCTTCTATCTAGCAACTTTAGAGATAACAGCGTCAGACCTAGTGGTCCTTCGGTGGGAGAAATGGTCCCCTGACTCCCAGTCAATGCAGCCCCAAATCTAGTGACTTCCTTCTGACTTTTAGCCAATGCACCTTGAGTCCAGAGACCTTCTCCCCCAACCCAGAGAGACACGGCCAGATGGAGCAGCACAACAGTCTCCAGAAGATCTCCTTGAAGACTGCCACCCTACAACCACTACACAGCCTTCCAATTATCTTGATACTGAAATTTCAACAGGCTAGACTTGATGGGGCATGTGCCAGATAGGGATGGAATGGGCTAAAGTTTCTCATTCAATTCTTAAATAACAAAAATAAAGTTAAGAGCTTTGGACAATTGAAAATAGAATTTGATATCTCAGCTAAAGACTTGTTTTGAATTTTCCAGTGCCAGGATTTTATCCTAAAAGTTGAAGAGAAAAATGTATTTATCACCCCACTACCCTTAGGACATAGCTTCTTGGACATCAATGCCCAGTGAGGATGTTACTAAACTTTAACTTCACAAATGTACTGTACAGGTTCCTTAGGTGGGGAAAGGTGAAGCAGGGGTTCTCCAGATACTTTACAAATCGGAGAGAGAAACTGATCTCTATCTAACTCCATAATAATGGGGTACAATCTGGCTCAGGTAGATGACATGAGTTCAGATGGAAAGTAGTTGCACAAGTTTTATTACACCAGAAATTTCCCATCTCCATGGCACAATTTAACTCTAACCTTTATTGGAGTCAATTTTGGTGAAAAGGTACCCATACCAACATTTTTGAAGTTGCTCGATATTGCAACCATTATGGGTAACTTTATCCCAACCAATAAAGGTGATTCTAGAGTTGTCCACGATTCCCACATTAGCAAACCAACTCTTGGGCCTCCCTCCTAGAAGAGTATAGAAAGGGGATAAGTAATACATATTTCAGATTCTCACTGCTGCAGCTGTAAAAACAATCACACAGCAGTGGATGTCCCCTAACCCCCTTGAACAGAACACTGACACAAAGTTATGTAGTTAATTACATCATGAAGGTCATTACTGATTTATTACATTTATGAAAAGGCAAGTACAGGTAAAGGTGGCTTCCCTACTTTAACTTCAGGGAGGACACTGAAGAGCAAATGCTGTAGCACTGTAATGTAATCAGTGAATTACTAAGTTTTGTTAGAAAAATGTTTGGTTCTCCTCCCTGCCTCTGCATACTGTAGTTCTGGGTGTCAGTAGGAATTCTGAAATTTAGGGCATCAAGATTGAGAAACAATTTCAGGATGGATGGCCCTGTAGGGGATATAAAAACAACAAAATAAACAAAAATTTTACACTGGAAAAGGGTAATATTAAATATAGACGTTCCAGATAAATGTATATTTATCATCATGTATTGAGCATAGTTGTTTTTGTTTTCATGATTATGTTACTGTGGTTTCTAAAAGTTGCAGAACACTGAAAAATATGCTTTTGCTAATGGTTGGTAAGAGGTGGCACTTTCATAAACTGGTGAAGTATTTAGACGTCTTACCATCTATCAGCTCTGGGGTGAAAGCACAGTATTTTTTAATTATCTTGTGTCTCCAGCTGACAGTTAGCTTTATATCAAATGTATTTCTGACCTGCAATAGCCAACTGTATCAGTGAAGAAAACTGCTAGACTGAATGCTGTATGCGTTTCCTGTAATTTTCAATAAACTTCAAATTTTAAAAAATGCAATTGTGAACTAATAATATTTGTTTGTAGAATGTACAAGGAACTGGAAGTGCTAGAATTGCTGGCAGCATGGAGATATCTAGCCATATATATATATATATATATATATATATATACAGTGCCATCAGAAAGTATTCACCCCCTTGGATTTTGTCACATTTTGTGATGTTGCAAACTCAAATTAAAATACATTTATATGGGATTTTTTTGTCACGTATCTACACAAATTACTCTATAATGTCAAAGTGGAATGAAACTTCTGGAATTGTTTGTACATGTAATTTAAAATAAAAACCTGAAATGTCTTGATTTGAAAAGTATTCACCCCCTTTGCTATGACGCTCCAAATTGAGCTCAGGTGCATCCAATTTCCTTGTGAGATCACTCTAAAACTTGAATGGAGTCCACCTGTGGTCAGTTCAAATGGCTGAGATGATTTCAGAGGAAATACACCTGTCTATGTAAGGTCCCACTGTTGACAGTGCATGTCAGAGCCAAAACTCTACCATGAAGACCAAGGAGCTGTCTGTAGAACTCCTTGATAGAATTGTGAGGAGGCATAGATCTGGGGAGAAGTATAAAAACATTTCTAGGGTGTTGAAAGTTCCCAGGAGCACAGTCAAGTATATCATTAGGAAATGGAAAGATTATGGAACCATCCAGACTCTTCCTAGACCAGGCTGTCCTCCCAAACTGAACAACTGGGCAAGAAGGATCTTGGTCAGGGGAAGTGACCAAGAACCCAATGACCACCCTGACAGAACTACAGAGTTCCATGGCTGAGATGGGAGAACCTGTCCAGAGGACAACAATCTCTGCAGCACTTCACAGATGTAGCCTCTATGGGAGAGTGGCTAGATGGAAGCCACTCCTGAGAAAAGGCCACAAAATAGCATGCCTGGAGTTTGCACGAAGGCACGTGGCAGACTCTGAGACCATGTGGCAAAAGATTCTCTGGTCTGATGAAACAAAAATTGAACTCTTTGGCCTGAATGCAAAGCGCTATGCCTGGCACAAACTGAACACAGCTCAGCACCCATGTAACACCATCCCTACTATGAAGCATGGTGGTGGCAGCATCATGTTATGGGGATGCTTTTCAGTGGCAGGGACTGGGGCACTTGTCAGGATAGAGGGAACAAAGAATGGAGCCAAATGCAGGCACATCCTTGGGGAGAACCTGCATCAGACTGCAATAGACCTTGGACTGGGGCGAAGATTTAAATTCCAACAGGACAACAACCCCAAGCATACTGCCAAAGCAACACTGGAGTGGCTTCAGAACAAGAAGATGAATGTCTTTGAGTGGCCCAGCCAAAGTCCAGACTTGAATCCCATTGAGAATCTGTGGAAAGACTTAAAGATTGTGGTTCACCGATGCTCCCCATCTGACTTGACAGAGCTTGAGCAAATCTGCAAGGAAGAATGGGCAAAAATCCCTAAATCCAGATGTGCAAAGCTGATACAGACATACCCAAGAAGACTCAAAGCTGTAATTGCTGCCAAAGGCACTTCTACAAAGTATTGACTCAGGGGGGTGAATACTTAAGTAAACAAGGTATTTCAGTTTTTAATGTTTCATACATTTTTGTTACACAATACAAATATTTTTGCCCCTTTCAGTTGTTGAGTATGCTGTGTGAATCAAGGGGGAAACAAATCATTTCAATGCATTAAAAATTCTGGTAGTAACACAATAAAATGTGACAAAATCCAAGGGGGTGAATACTTTTTGAAGGCACTATATATATATATATATATATATATATATATATATATATATTATAGTGATATGGCAGTGCCATTATAGTTAGGGTTAAGTACCCCATTTAAGGTTAAAGTGTGACATTTTGCATCTTAATAACTTCGCCACTGTATGATGGATTTGCTGGAAATTTGGCAGGCACAGAGTGGTATCATAGATCTCTGGATCTGCCAAGTTTTTTAATGGTTGGATATTCAGTTGTGGAGTTATAAAGTGACATTCTGTAGCGCATTTACGCTTTTTGCACATTCTTTGCTCATGCCTACAGGTCACATGGTTTGTGCGACCAGCCCAAAAACTTCAGGGAACATGCAGCCAGGGTCTCTGATATGTCTTTCAAAGATTTCATGAAAAAATATTAAATGATTCAAAAGTTATTCAAAAAACTAATTTCCCATTGTAGTCAATGGAAATGCCTGGATATTGTGACAGTCACAGAAACATGGTACACAGAGAACCATGACTAGGATGTCAACATACCAGGGTACACAATCTACAGGAGGGACAGGGAGGGAAGAAGAGGAGGAGGAGTAGCTCTCTATGTAAGGAAAGAGATGAAAGCAACAGAACTAAAGGGTAAACAGGGAGGGGAGGAGGCACTGTGGGTCACCCTGGAGACTGGAAATGGCTCCACAATCCGCACAGGGGTTGTATACAGACCCCCTGTCTCAGGGGGAGGAAATGGACAAGAAAATGATAGAAGGCATCCTTGGGATGGAAGAGAAAGGGGAGATATTGCTGATGGAGGACCTGAATATACCAGATGTTAACTGGAGCACCTTTGCTACAGCCACATCCAAGAGCAGGGCCATTCTCGATGCCCTACAGAGGGCATGCCTCAGACAGCTAGTTTTGGAATCCACTCAGGAGAGAGCAGTCTTAGACCTGGTAGTCTCAAATGGGGATGGAGAGAGGATCTCTGATCTTGAAGTGGGTAGCCATCTGGGAACAAGTGACCACCAAACAGTGTGGTTCATGATAAACTTAGCTGTAGAGTCAAGCCACACAAAAGTGTAGGTACTGGACTTCAGGAGGGCTGATTTTGACAAAATGGGAGAGTGCCTCAGAAAAGCACTAGCAAACAGGCAAAGGTGAGGTGGAGCAACAATGAGTAAACATCAAAACCGCCATCACAGAGGCAACAAGTCTTTGTGTGAAGCAAATAAATCAAAACAAAAGAAAAAACCACTATGGTTCTCAAAAGAAGTGGTGGGAAACGTAAGGAAAAAAAAGATAGCATTCAGGAAGTATAAGGAAACACAGAAGGAGCAGGACAGAGAACTGTACCAGTTAAAGCAGAAGGAAGCAGGTAAGGCAGTCAGAATAGCAAAGGCCCAAACTTAGGAAAAGATAGCCAACTCGGTTAAGAAGGGGGATAAAACCTTTTATAGGTACATTAGGGAGCAAAGGAAGACTAAGGCAGGGATACTGAGGCTGAACAAAGAGGAAGGTGGTTGGGCAGAGAGCGACAGTGAAAAGGCAGGATACTGAATGAATACTTCTGCTCAGTATTCACAATGAAAAAGCAGGGGGAAATACCTAATCCAGTCAATAGAAGCACTCTGGTTAGGGGGGTTGATATTAGTCCTTTCACAGAAGAAAGGGTTCTGAAAGAACTCTTAAAATTGAAGGTGGATAAAGCAAATGGGGCCTGATGGGATTCACCACAGAATTTTAAAAGAACTAAGGGAAGAACTAGTAACACCACTAACTACCCTTTTTAATAAATCATGGCAGGATGGGGTGGTACCTGAAGACTGGAGGAGGGCGGATGTGATTCACCTTCACAAAAGTGGGAGCAAGACAGAGGCAGGAAACTACAGACCTGTCAATTTGACCACAGTGGTAGGGAAAATGATGGAATCACTTCTGAAGGAAAGAATTGTTGAGTACCTAGAGGCCAGTGGGGCATTGGACCCAAGGCGCATGGATTCACAGTGGGAAGGTCATGTCAGACAAATCTAATTGATGTCTTTGACTAGGTGACCAAAGCAGTAGACCAGGGAGGGGCTGTGGACATGGCTTACCTAGACTTTAGCAAGGCATTTGACACAGTCTCGCACAAAAGATTAATAAACAAATTAGCCAGCCTGGGAGTGGGTCCTAGTGTGGTAGCCTTGGTAAAACACTGGTTGGACAACAGGACACAGTGGGTAATAGTAAATGGAGTCCACAGTGAAGAAAGGAGGGTTACTAGTGGGGTACAGCAGGGTTCAGTACTGGGGCCGGACCTTTTTAATGTCTTTATAAGTGACATTGCAGAGGGACTGGAAGGGAAAGTATGTCTCTTTGCAGATGACACAAAGATCTGCAACAGGGTTGATACACAAGATGGGGTGGAAAGGATGAAAAGGGACTTGGCAAGGTTGGAGGAATTGTCAAATGTATGGCAGCTTAGATTCAATGCAAAGAAGTGCAAAGTAATGCACCTGGGAAACAAAAACCCAGGGGAAGTGTACGCAATGGGGGTTGAGATACTGACAACAACAAAAATGGAAAGGGACCTGGTGGTAGTCATATCAAATGACCTAAAGGTGGGCCAGCAATGTGAGAAGGCAGTAAGGAGGGCTGGGGGGATACTGGGATGCATAGGGAGAGGCATCATCAGTAGAAAACAGGAAGTTGTTGGCCCTCTGTACAGACAGTTTGTATGACCACATCTGGAGTACTGTGTACAGTTCTGGAGGCCACATCTCCACAAAGACATAGACAGGATGGAGACTGTCCAGAGGAGGGCAACCAAAATGATGCAGGGTCTGCATCAGAAGACATATGAAGAAAGACTAAAGGAACTAAAGCTGTATAGCCTTGAGGAAAAGAGGGAGGGGGGGACATGATAGAAACTTTCAAATACCTCAAGGGAATCAACAAAGTACAAGAGGGTAGCATATTTCAGAAAAAGAGATGTGCAAAAACAAGGGGACACAATTTGAAGATAGAGGGGGGACGGCTCAGAGGTAATGTGAGGAAGTATTTTTTCACAGAGAGGGTTGTGGATGAATGGAACAGCTTTCCTGAGGAGGTTGTAGAGTCAAAAACAGTCAGGGAATTCAAGAATGCATGGCACAGACATAAAGCAAGTCTAGTGGGGGGTAGGAGGATGTAGGCTGTTGGTTAACTAGGATCTGCAGCTTATCCGTTAGGTAGGGAAATGGGCAGACTAGGTGGGCCAAGCGGTCCTTATCTGCCATCAAATTCTATGTTTCTATGTAAAAGTTAACAAAAAGTTCAACAGTGTAGCAAATGCAGTTTTTAGTGTCTCAAATGACTCCTGTAGTATCGTGAGTCAGCCATTTTTTTTCAGTTAGTGGTCACAGAAATGCTTGGCATCTAAATTTGGGACCCTCTAGGGACACAATTCTTTTTGTGTTCACCTAGTTGGACCCTGAGGATGCTAGCCATTTCTTTGTTGGGGGGCTAAACTCCCCAGAAATATGTTTTTGAAATGTTTGTAAACTGTAGAGTCACAAAGTAGTGTCAACACTTGTGATACTTTCGCGATTTATATTGTGAAAGTGTTGTGATTTGCAACACTACTTTGCGACACAATGGACAAAATAACAAGAATTTTTTGCCACCCTGCTGCAAAAGAACGGTTTGGTCTTTTGGACTGAATGTTTGAGGAAAGAAAGCAAACATCCTTCAGATGTGCCTTTTGGTGGTTTGGTGACAAGATATTACAGGCTTGCAATGTTACAGTACTCTTAAGTTGATGCTTTTTCCCATCGACTGACGTTACTGTGTCCGCCGCCCCTTTCAGGGCCCGTATCTTGCAAATGCTTTGAGATACAGACTTTTTGCCACATAACTACTTAGCTCACCCCCCCCCACTAGAGGGCTAAGTGCAAAACTAGCCAGGAAAGTCATAATTTATATGAAATTTTAATTGTTTTTTTACGTCATACGATTCCTGAGATATAAGCAATTTAGTATTCCAAGTGCTCATTTTCTGCTCCGATGCCCATTATTATGCATACACTCTTTGTATTCACTGTGTTTTTCTATGCAGCTGTTGGTGAAAAAAAGGGTGTGCACTTTCGTTACTGTCACAGTTAGCATTCCCACTTGCGTTTCCATTACCGTTTGTGTTAGCGTTCCCATCTACGCCACCGTGTGCGTTACTCTTTGCATTTTCTTTTGTGCTTTCATTTGTGTTACGATTACCATTTGAGTTTCCATTACTGTTTCTGTTTGCGTTTCGTTTTGCATCACCGTGTGCATTACCATTTGCATTTGCGTATGTGCTTCCATTTGTGTTTGCATTTCCTTTAGCGTCATCGTTGCTGTTACTATAAGCATTTGCATTTCCTATTGCGGTATTGTGACCATGCACATTACCATTTGCATTTCCATACACTCTTGTGTTTGCTTTTCTGTTTGCGTTACCATTCCCATCTACGGCACAGTGTGCATTACCCTTTGTGTTTTCATTTGCGCTTGCGTTTGTGTAACTGTTAACATTTGTGTTTCCATTACTGGTTTTGTTTGCATTTCCTTTTGCGTCACCTACACGCTTCTGTTTGCATTTGCATTTCCTTTGGCGTCTTCATTGCTGTTACCATTAGCATTTGCATTTTCTATTGTGGTACCGTGACCGTGTGCGTTACCAGTTGCGTTTCCATATGTGCTTGCATTTCCATTTCTGTTTGCAGTATCATTTCCATCTATGCCATCATGTGCATTACCCTTTGCATTTTCGTTTGCACTTGCGTTTGCTTTACTCTTAACATTTGCATTTCCATTACTGGTTTTGTTTGTGTTTTGTTTTGCATCACCATGTGCATTACCGTTTGTGTTTGCATACGTGATTCTGTTTGCGTTTCCTTTGGCGTCATCGTTGCTGTTACCATTAGCATTTGCATTTCCTATTGCGGTACCTTGACCATGCCCATTACCATTTGTGTTTCTGTACGTGCTTGCGTTTTCATTTCCGTTTGCATTACCATTCTCGTCTATGCCACCGTGTGCATTACACTTTGCTTTTTCACTTCCACTTGCATTTGCGTAACTGTTAACATTTGTGTTTCCATTACTGTTTTTGTTTGCGTTTCATTTTGTGTCACCATGTGCATTTCCATTTGTGTTTGTGTATGTGCTTCCATTTGCGTTTCTGTTTCTGTTTCCTTTGGTGTCATCATTGCTGTTACCGTAAGTGTCTGCGTTTCCAATTATGTTACCATGCCTGTATGCATTACGGTTTGCGTTTCCATTCATGCTTGCATTTGCATTTCTGTTTTCATTAACATTTGCACTTGTGTTAGTATTATCGTTTGCGTTATCGTTTATGTTTGCGTCACCATGTGTGTTAGCTTTTGCGCTTACATTTGTGTCACAGTTACTTCACTATTTATAGTGCACATTCTCAAAAAGAAGGGAAATTCATGGCAAAATCATTTAATGCATCCGTTAGTTGTTTCACAGCAACAAAGTGAGGAAGTTTGAGCATTTCTCGCAACCCACACCCCACCAACAGGCATCGGGTGTGCTGGGATCATCAGTCCTAACTCTCACCCCATTCTTCTATACTTCATCACCTCATCTTGTTTATACATGGGATGGGGTGAGAGTTAGAATGATGACCCCAACGCACACCCCAATGCCTGTTGGTGGGGGCGGGTTGCAAGGTGGTGGAAACCCTAACATCAAATTTCCTCACTTTTGTTGCTGTGGAGCAACCCTAACTGATGCATTAAATGGATTTTTTTGCCATGAATATATATATATATATAGAAAGAGAGACAGAGTGAGTTATGTCTATATATGTGTGTGTGTGTGTATATATATATATATATATATATATTCACATGGATAGATATTCTCAATACTTAAAAGTAGCAGAAAAAAACTCTCTTGTTTGTACTCACACTATTTTTATGTTTGACAACATGTGGGATAGCAATGGGGGCAGTGATGGCCCCCTCTTATATGAATTTGTTTTTAGATTATTGGGAATTTATGACAATCTGTAATCTGAGACTAATCCATTCCATAACAGCATCAGAAAATGGCACATGTATATCGATGATTGCCTATGTGTGTGGGAGGGAAGTGAAGAATCTGCTTTGTACTTTGTTAAACAGTTAAATAACAGTGACCTAAATTTAATATTCACCAGCATCATGAACAAAGAGAGTGTTAACTTACTGTATTTAATATTGATAAGTGATTGTATTTCCAAAAAGGCAACTACAAAGGGGTACAGGAAAGAGATGTCAAGCGAATTCAGTCTTACTATATGAAAGTGCACACCCCAGTAGTCTAAAAACTCAATCCCATATCTTGTTTATTTATTGAAATGTTTCACCAGGAAGCCATGCTGAGCAACAAGTTGCTCATCTCCCGGTGCGACCTTGGGGGTAGGGGAACATGAGGATAGTTTAAAAAGATTTGGTACACAATATAAATTTTCAGTAGATTACATTCAAATAATTCGAGCAGACTGTATAGAAGCAATGAAATAGTGGGATGCTAACAGTTTTGAACTAGATACTATGCCAACTCTTTTGGACTAGATAGATACAACAACACAAAATAACATTTAGGCATACACTAAATGACACATAACTGTGTGGCTAGAAAATGGCTGAATAGAATTGTTGTAGTTTGATCTAGGGAAGTTAGTGAGGAGTAAACACAGGTAGAACTGGTTGGCTAAGGTATAACAGAAGTGCAAGTTAACTACAAGTGCAGTACATATTAGGGTTCAGCAATAACAGATGTGCAAGTTAACTGCAAGTGCATTAGAGATTAGGGGTCAGCCATAGCTAAGGCTATGTAAGGGGGGGAAGGGAAGATGAGAGGTAGGTATGTCATTAGTCAGAGAAGCGGAGGGGGAAGGTGGTGAAAGGGGATGGAAGGAGGAGGCGAAGGAAGAGTTAGGAGGAGAAAAGTCTGCTGGGGCCTCACCCCTCCAGTATGCTGAGGACCCTGCCTGCACAAGGGTCATAGCAGAAACAGGTGCAAAGAAGTTTTTGAGGTCAGAGATGATGGAGTAGTAGGAGGATGAGTGATGAATTTGAGGTGGGAGGGAATTCCACATTTTTGGGAGGCAGTGAGAGTAACCTGATTGACTGATGAAAGTGGCTTTTTGGGGGACTGCTAGAGTATGGGAGTCTGATGATCTAAGAGAGTGAGAGGGAGTGGGGGTGTTATAAATGAGGGAGAGAGATAGGAAGGGAGTTTACCCAGCCAATGCTTGGAGGTGAATTTAGTGCAGTGGGAGAGTCATTTGTTTGTAACAGAGGGGAAGGATAGGGCATGATGGAGGTCACAGTGGTGGGTGCAAGAGGAAGCATCAAGAGCAAAATGGCAGAAGGAATTGAAAAGGGTATCCAATCTGGCCAGGAAGGAGTTGGGAGCAGCACCGTAGACTACATTACAGTAGTCAAAGATGGGCAGGATCATCTTCTGAAGATAGTTCACGCCTAGCTGTAAAGCCAAATGTTTCATATCTACAGAAGTTGCACAGAGGATACTGAGTTTGAAATTCAGACAGAAGAACTTAAATATTGTCTCTTTCAAAGAGGTTATTGGGCTTACACTTTAGAGAAGGCATACTTAGAGGTTAAGTAGAAAAATTAGAAGGATCTGCTTGCAAACAAGAACCAGATGGGGAACTCAAGGGAATGGGGATGTGTAACATTCTCTACCAATTGTAATGGCACAGCAGGTATAATTAAGCAATAAGGCATGGCCAGGGCTTAGATTAACAGTCTGTTAATCACCCCTTAGGGGTGTAACGTGGCATGAGGCACAGCCGAGTGTCATATTGTCCCTTGGGGGTGATTAACTGACTGTTAATCTAACTCCTGGGAGTGCCTTATTGCTATTATAAAAGTTGTTCCAAAAGAAGAGGGTTACAAGAATACTTTTTGAATGTTTTCCTCATTTAGAGGGAGATTTTTAATAAAATAGTTCTTCCACCAACAGTTTAAGAATGCTGGTTCAAAATCAGAATGCATCATTCCAGTCATTCAGCACTGATAGAGGGTGGAATGCTGACAGGATGAATCCATGTGCCATTGTGATCAGGCTGTACATGACAGTATAACATGGATTAATGTAAGGCTGTTGGAATCCTAATAGCCAATCAGATTGCAGAATTTCTGAGAACCTTTTTATAATTGATAGCATTACATGGAAAAACTGGCCAATTTTACTGGGAGACTTCACAGTGATGGTGGAGGGTGGGGGGGGTGCAGTAGGAACTAAACCAAAGGTCACATTGAGGAGAGCCCCAAACATCCATGACAAAACTGTTCATTGCCACTTTACCTCTGTGAAATAAACACAGGGCAAATAGCTTCCAACCAGACCAGCAGTTAATTACAGATGCATTAAATGTAACATCTGCCACTACAACAATACAGGAAACATCTTGAAGCCTATAGGAATAACACACAGAGATCCGGGATCGCAATATATCATTCATGGTATATCTGATTTCATGCACATGTGGACTTGGTTATGTAGGGAGAACTGTGAAATCATTAAAAGAACAAATTCAGGAACATATACATTATATCCTCAATGTGAGGCTAGATAAAGCAGTAGGAAGACATTTTGCAGAAAAACACAACTCAGAGCCCAGAGACCTTAAATGTGTGGGGCTGAAACCTTGCAAATGTAAAAGAGGTGGTGATTGCCTGAATCTACTTTTAAAAAGGGAAAGTTGTTGGATGTTTCATTTGAACACAGTTAATCCCAATGGTTTAAATGAAATGTGGGTTTTCAAACCCCGTTTCTAATTCAGAGAATAGTATGCTGCTCTATGCAGTTAAGTCCTTCATACCTCCTATCATTTTTGCCTTATTAAGGAGATCATTTTAAAATGTAGCATGTAATTTCAGTCTAATTGTATTCTACACTCCTTCCCCCTTTCTCTCTCCCCCCCCCCCCGATATTTGCTTTCTGGCTATAATTTTACTATTCCTCTATTTCTGCATTAATGTTCCATATTTTGGCCGGGATATTCAGAAGGGTTGCACATGGTTCAACACTGTTGCACCATGCGCAACCCACTGATGTGACCCGGCATGATATTCAAACAGGGATTGAGCCTGGCACAAATCCTGATGTGCCGGAGTGCATCAGTAATGTTTGCGGCGCAGGTGGGGGGGGGGCTTGCCCGTGCATACTGTGCACATCCCGATTTTCAGCCCGGGATGTGCTGAGCCCATGCATGCGCAACCCCTACTTGCACTGCACACAGGTGAGCAAAACAAAAAAAGGAGCAACAGCTGGCCACCCACAGGTGAGCTGCCGTATTGCAGGGTGCAACACGGCAGCTGCCACCTGTGGGTGGCCAACTGAGTTCCAGCTGCACCTTCTGGTGGTGCCCCCCTGAACCCGATCACAGGCATATCTAGTAGAATATAAAGATCCTATATCCCTGGTGATCCAGTGGACCGCTCGCAGCCCAGTCGTGGGCATATGCTGTAAAATGTAAGTCCTGTATCCCTGGTGGTCCAATGGACCACTCGCAGCCCGATCACAGATATATGTAGGAAATAATGCTACCCCAAAACAACCCTGGTGGACTAGCAGTAACCCCCTTCCCACCTGCCCACCGAGCCCCATCGCCCCACTTCCCCCCCGTCAGCGGCGGGTGGCAGCTCCCCACCCGCTTTGTGCCCTGCCGCCCGCCGACTGACACTGTACGGTAGGGCTGTATGCCCATTGGTTCACAGCATGAGCCAATGGGCATGTAGCCCTACTGTATGGTGTCAGTTGGCGGCTGGTGGGGCAACGAGCAGGTGGGGAGCTGCCCCCACCACTGACTGGTGGGAGCGGGCGGGGCTCGTGGGCGGTGGGAGGGGTTACCGCTAGTCCACAAGGGTTGTTTTGGGGTAGCAATATTTCCCACATATGCCCACGATCGGGCTGCGACCGGTTCACTGGACCAGCAGGATATACGACTTACATTTTACAGCATATGCCCGACTCAGGCCTCACAAATTCTAATGTTCACCTTTTTGCAGATGACACTGTCCTTTATGTAAGCAATCCATCACCAAAAAAGGCCTATGTTCTACTACAAGCTGACTTCTCCTTACTGCAACACAAATTACTTGAAAAGAAGTTTCTATTAAATGCCAAGAAGACTAAAGCTATGTTCATCTCCACCAATACCTACTCACCGAACATTCTTCCCCAACTTTCTACCATCCTTGGTGAGAGCCTTGATTATGTAGATACATTCAAATATCTGGGGGTTTGGATTGACAACAGGCTTGATTTCACCCAGCACATTGAAGAGCTCCTGAAAAAACTAAGGTAAAGGCTTGGCCTATTCTTCAGAATCAAACATTTTCTAAACAGAGAATCTAAGCAGAGATTAATCCAGGCTTCATTTATATCCCTCCTTGATTACGCAGACTTCCTATATGGCCACTGCTCCCGTCCTACCTAAATAAACTGGATACCCTGTACCATAGAGCTCTAAGGTTCATCACTGACCTTCCTTTCAGTACCCGCCACTGTTCTCGCTATGCTGCAGTTGGCTGGACATCCCTACATCACAGAAGGAACAAAAATTCTGCTCTTTGGATATACAAAGCTCTGACAAATAAACTACCATCCTACATTTCTGATTGTTTCTCTCTTGTTACTCCAAGGCCATATGCCATAAGAAGCAATAACCTCATCTTGCTGAATCTACCTAAGGCATGTACCCGACATGGAAGGGCTGCAATCAACTACTTTCTAGCACACATCTGGAACTCTCTACAAAGGACCCTGAAGCTGAACACTTTCATTCCTGTAGTCTCCTTCAAAAAGCTGTACCTAAATCTTTTCCCAGAGATATGCAACTGCTTCCACAATTCCTAGCCTCTTCAGACCCCTTTTCACCCCTGCCCCATTAGATTCCCCTCCTTATCTGTTCATGCATTCATCCATTAACTTCTATATTATCTACCTCCTAAACCCTACTCATTACTTTTTTTTTTTTTTTTTCATATTTGCTCTGGTGCCCAATACCACTGTTTACTTGCCTTGTATATATGTGTATATTATTGCATTTGTTCATTCTTTGTTGTTTATTCTTAAAAAGTCTTTGTTACTGTATTCATTCTATATTTGTATATTTGTGAGTTTAAACCATTTTGTTGTTTATGACCAATCAGGTCCATCTTGTAAATGAGCTATGCTCAATGATGTTCGCCTGAATAAATAAAGATTTTGATTGATTGATTGATTGATTGGGCTGTGAGCAGTCCACTGGACCACCAGGGATATAGGATGATCCTATTATTTGACTTATGCCCTCAATCGGGCTGCGAGCAGTGCACTGGATCACCAGGGACATAGGATGATCTTATTATTTGACTAACGCCCGTGATTGGGCTGCAAGCGGTCCACTGGACCACCAGGATATAGAACGATTCTATTATTCAACTTATGCCTGCAATCTGGCAGTGGGGCACTTTGCCGAGCTGTGCAGGGGGCATCGGTCCCAGATGGCTGCAGCCTGGCAGGGTGCCAGGTGCAAGTCACCGGTAATCAGCGCACCTGCATGCAAATGGGTCCATAATGACATGCAAATGGCCCCATTTGCACCTTTCATGCATTATGGCCCCATTTGCATGTGCACTTTTGAATATCATGGTTTTGCACCTAGCGCAACAGAACTTGCGCTAGCGCACCCCCTGCTCCACTCTGGCCACTTGCGCTGGTGCAGTGCCACTGCTCCATGCGCACTGTGGGTAGCCAGGGTGCGATATTCAATGTTGCTGTGTCATGATGCAGCTCCATTGAATATCACTCTGTCAACACCCCTGTGCAGCCAAGTTGCACTGCACCCAGGCTTGCGCCACAGCCTGGTGCAGTCTGAATATCTGGGCCTTTGTATCTTGTTAATTGATGGCCTTCTCCAAAAGTGTTAAAATACTGTTACGAAATGAAAAAAAATATTGAGTTTGTTATTTGCCTTTTATAGGGTTATTTGCCCATAGCTATGTGCCTAGATCACAAGATGTCCACTTTCATCATGGTGAATGTTCAAGTACATTAGACTAGACTAGACAGACTAGGTGGGCCATATGGTCCTCATCTGCCAACAGATTCTATGTTTCTCCGATCCCCAGGAATGACTTCCTCAATTTTCAAGGGTGATCACAGGATAAACACCAGGAACAGGACCTTCTTGTATTTCTAGGCAACCTAAAAATAATTAATCAATAATGATTCTAAACTTTAAAATCTAGTGTAGAGGCATACACTTAAGTTGTGGAGTTTTCTTTTGCATTAATTTGTATTATCAGTGTTATCACATTCACTTGCATTTGTTATGTCATTTTTACTTGTATTGTAGTTTTACTATTAGTACATTGTGATTACAGTATGTCATAAGTTGTGAACTATAAATTTTGAATGTTTGCCTCCTGAGGTCAGCCCCTGATGAAGCCTCATTGACAGGCGAAGTGCTGGGGTGGATGGTGTTTCACATGGTGACTGGAAAGCACATTTTGCTTAATAAACTATAACTTTGCGTCAGCATTTGGATTGAGCTGTGTCTTTTTTTATTGGAATGCAACTTCCTTGGACTTGTTAAAGTAGCAGTGGAAGTTGGTAGGGGGAGGAAAAAGCTTTTTTTGATACTGTTTTGGGGCACTTTGAGACTTCTTTTTAAATTTGTAACAGGTAATGTGGGTAACCTAGCTCAGGAAATTAATCTTGTGGGTGAGTAAAATAAGAAAACCCTGTGAATCAGTGTGTGATTGAAGGGTGAGCTGCCAGAGGCTTATTGAGGACAGGCAATCAGGGGACACCAGGATGCATAAAGTGGTTTCAAAAGGAGTAACACCTAACGTGTTCCATCACATGAGTGAGACAGCACAGGAATAGAGCAACTGCCTTATAAGTATCTGAAGAGTATTCACAGATAGTCTGCAGGTGACTCTGTAGGTTGGACACCAGACAAAGGTTAGGAGAAAATACACTACTAAGTGTGCAACCAGCAACAGGGAAGGTAGCTGCAGGTTGTAGACATACCGCAAGTGGAAAGTAGCAGTACACACCAAGGATAAGGTACTATAGGTACAGGTAGGAGAGTTAGAAAAAACGAAAATAAGTGATACCCTGTCTTGGGTATGGCAACAAATAAATTCCAGGCAAGCTCTTTGGATTTAAATTATCTTTATCTGTGACTGTGTTTTGAGCTTATTCATGAAGCTTCGTTTCATAAAAAATTGTTTTATTATTTATGAAGTTACCTATGTGTATAGTGTCATTTTATATTTTTGCATGTTTCTGTTTTGTTTGCACATCGTCACTTTTATATCAAGGTACAACATTGAAGCACCCACCAATAAAGAAGGTCCACGCTAGTAACGGTTAGTGTCTTACCATTTTATTAATAACAAAAAGTGTAAACATGAACCCAAACCACACCAAGAACAGACATCCATCATGTTCAGAGAAATGACATCAGTAGCAAGCTGATGCCATGTGATGATGTTTCGTTCAGTAACCACTGAGCTTCATCAGGTAGTTTGACTAGTGAGTAAGCAGTGCATTAGTTAAGCTCACCAATTAAATAACATCCCAGAAGACAATTAAACTAATTCTTGAATAAATAGAAGGGTTAAAAAATATGGAAACCAACATGATATGCAACATAACTGAAAATGCAACATTTCATTAATGCACCATCATGCGGAAACCAGGAACAACATTTAATATCCACTGTAAACCTAAGAAGACATTTTTAGAATAATTGGCATTCACATATAACAATATGTTTTAAAAATCCATAGAATGACAAGAACATATACAGTCCAACTAGATAAATAAAAGATGACCCAGGTCACATGACAATAAATAGACCAAATTAGAATTTCTTTAAAAAAGCGGTTAAATCAATGCTGTCATTTAGACCTTGATCACTCCTTGCATTGAGAGTGTAAATCCAAAAACTCCCTCTTTGCCCAACTAATTTCTCCAAGTCTGCTCCTCCCCCCCAACGGCACCACAAGTAAATGTTGTGCCTGTCTTTCACATGATGGTGCATTATTGAAATGTTGCATTTTCAGTTATGTTGCACATCATGTTGGTTTCCACATTTTTTAACCCTTCATTTTGTTCAGTAATTAGTTTAATTGTTTTCTGGGGTGTTAATTGGTGAGCTTATTTAATGTACTGCTTATTCACTAGTCAGACTATCTGATGAAGCTCAGTAGTTACTGAGCAAAACATCATCAAATGGCATCAGGTTGCTATTGATGTAATTTCTCTGAACATGATTCTGTTCTTGGCATGGTTTGGGTTCATGTTTGCACTTTTAGTCATTAATAAAACAGTAAGACACTAACCGTTACTAATGTGGACCTTCTTTATTGGTGGGTGCTTTAATGTTGTACCTTTTTCCAGTTTGTTTACAGCACCACCATACTTTTCTTGGTGCTTACAATTTGTTCACTAGTTCTTCACTTTTATATCATATTGATGTCATTTAAGAGTGTTTGTGTATCTGTAACTATACCTATGATAAAGCATCTGCAGGGGTACAAAATGGCATAGGGAGGTTTGTAGCAACTATTTGGAGCACCTACATTTTAGAGCAATATGCCCAGCACTGCTAAAACTATGTACGTTTTTTTAATAAACTTCTTTGGTTATCTTCCTAAGTTGTGGAGTATATATTCCTGTGGGGATTGTCCTGTAACTGAGAGGTCATCTTGACTTCTGCTGAGTTGTTTTTGACCCTCTACAGTACACTTATTCAGGATGGTTCCATCCCTATTTCAAGGTAAAAATAAGAGACACCCTCTATGGCATAAGGGAAACAAGTTTCAGACATGTTAAAGGGTACGGTAACAAATAAGTAAATAAATAAATAAAGTTTAGGAACATGGGTAAAAAAGTAGTAGGCACCAGGGAAAGTTACAGGTTGGTGAGTTAGAAAAGGTAAAATAGCAGACACCCTGTCTTGGGTAGGGTAGTAAATAAATTTCAGACAAGCAAAAAGAAGAGGCAGAAATATAACAGGAGTAGAAAAGAAATAGCAGTGTGCAAAGAAGTTTATATATACACTAAGTAAAGAATGGAAAGATCATAGGAGGTGTGCAGTGCTATGGGTCTGGGGCTGCAGTCTTTTGAGACACCTTCTAGAGACTGAGGTGCTGCCACATATATATTTACCTCTCTGGGTTGAGGGCAGAAGTTGCTATCAAATACAATGTATGGATCAGCTCTCACCATGGCTTTAGAGCAAACATCAGTGCAGAGACCACCTTGGTTAGGTTCACAAGTCATATCCATAAAGCACTGGATAAGAGGCTTTACTTAGCCTCAGAGTTTGTGAACCTTAGCAAGGCTTTCAACCTGGTAGATCACAGTGTCTTAAATCACACTTTGGCTAAGCTTCATTCTTCCTGAGATGACCTGTTATGTTTTTCCAACTACTTAAAAGACAGTTCTCATAGAACACTCATTGAGGGTTTGTATTCAAAAGAATGTCAGATAGACTGTGGCATACCTCAGGGTTCCATTTTTGTCCACCTATTACATTTACACTCTATGTTAACTCTCTTGTGGAAATTTGCCATTGCACAGAACTCCTTCTATATGCAGAAAATGCATTTCTCTACTGCAAGGGTGGTGATGTAGCAGACCTTACTGTTAAATTACAGGAGGATTTTGGCACACTTCAGTCTTGGTTCACCGAACATAAATTAGTGCTGAACTAAAAAAAAAAAAAGATGACGTCAATGGTCTTTGCAGTGCCACAGAAGGCCAATGACTTTGACTTTAATCTAGTTGACAACAATGGGTACATGATTGAAAGGGTTTCAGAGGTTAATTTTCTGGGTGTCTGCCTATATTACTGTCTTTCCTTTGAGGCTAATATATGTTCTCTGATAAAGAAGTTATTTCAAACACTGGGTATGCTGTACTGGGCAAAACACTCCCTCTGTTGGCAAAACAGTTTTTTGTTCTGATTTATACCTCAGCTTCAGAAAAAGTTCTAAACTGGCTCCAAATAACTTATAATATTATCATTAATTTTGTCACTGTTCTCCCTAGAAGAACACATCATTGTGAACTAAGCCAGTCCATGTTTTTTTTTCTAGATGATAGATTTACAGTAGGTATAAAGCCTTGGTTTTCCTGCAGAAAATAAATTTAGGATTAATGCCTGACAGCATATCTGAATTATTCCAAAAGTCTGTTATCAATTTACAGTATGTAGTAGATCTCAGAATAGGCCTTCATTTAAAATTCTGATCTGTCATACCAAGCAAGGCCTTACTTCTCTACTGTTTAGGGCAAACCAAAGTGTATCATGGCTTGCAACCCTCACTCATTGCCTATAACAAGATTTCCTGTTTCAAAAACAATCTGATGTTGAGTCTTCTTAGCAGATTGAGATGCAATTGCTTTGGTTGATCATAGACTGTCAATGCTTATATTGTACTCCTGTATTTAAATGACTGCATAGTGCTGTACTTTGCACTTACTGTTTTGTTTTTTGCTGAGGATCTCTACTGGTAAACTGGACGCATGTGAAAATGGTCATCTTACTCATATGCCTTCCAGCATAAAATGAATATGAATAAATAAAATAACAATTAAAAAATACTAATCAGTTCTCAAGTTATAAGGATTTAAACTTTGACTTCTGAGCACACTCGGTAGGGTTCTCAATATATCTGTCTGGTGCAGCTGAAGAATTTATGGTCAAGAGCAAATTTTTATTTTTACCAGAAAATGTCTTAATGTTCATGAGAAAATTTTTTTATGTCACCATCTTGTTTTTTTCATTTTGGAAAAAAAAAATTCTGGACACCCATAAAAACAATGATTTTTGGAAAAACAAACACCTGAACCTTGCTAAATAGGATCTGTCTAGCTAAATTCTTGATTTTGTTTTGACAAATATTGAACCATAAATATTTTTATGGGTACCCTAGAAATCTTAGGTTGCCGGCTTATTGAGGTTTCTGATTCTTCCATTGTGAGCCACAAATTTGTAGGTCACGACAAAGTTTAAACAAGGAATTCTTAGTTTGTTACATAAGAATTTGAAATCCTTACTAATTAAGAATTTTTAAGTCTTGAACCAAGAATTTTTAGGTCATTGCAAAACTATGAACAAAGAATTCTTGGCTTGTGACATAAAAATTAGTTCTTAGTGCCAATTTTCAATTCATGTTGCCAGACAAGAATAATTAGGTCACCAGAAGCTGCTACCAAAGAATACAGACTCACAACATAAAAATGTGGATTTTGCACCCAAAATCAACTGTTACTCATAATGCAGCTGTTGTTTACCATTTTTTCACCAAATTTTCAACATCCTATTTTTTGAATGCCCTTAGAGGAACACAGTGGGTGAGAAGTGTTACTTCCACCTCTAAATTGATGCATTGTGACACCATAGAAACCATTCACAAGGTCATATTGCATGTCTGTCATTCCTGAGAATGATATGGAGGCTTAAAATATAAGTTATGATTTGTGTGGGTAAGAAATTGTGCTATGTAAATTTTGTACACATAGAATGACATATGCGTACATTCAGCTTGTGTTTATAAAGCTGTTGCATAGCCGGCCCTCTTGCACAGTGGCAAGGCATCTGCTTGTGACACTGATGTCCCAGGTTCAGCAATGGACCCATGGAGTCAGAGAGCCAGCCAGGGGGAGGAGGATTGAGCACATGAGGGACTGCTCTCCTCCAGGGTGGAGGGTAGGTGCATGCCCGGTGGTGGCTGACCTGTGGTGGAGGCCAGAGGGATATGGAAAGTTAGCAATGAACTAGTGAGGAGGCATGCTGGATGCTGGCACTTCAGCATTACTGTGTCATTGCATGCATGCCTCCCATTTGGGTTACAGTAAAAATAGTGACCATCTCTACGATGACCCACTTCTCTGGCCCCATTCACCAGCCCTGGCACTCCTCTGATGACCTAGTCCCATCATTCGCCATGTCCATCCTGACTCCATGCCAGTCCCTGGGGACAACCTAGGGAGGCAATGCCAGTGGGTGATCTCTGCCAGCGACCTTGTACCAACATCATGTGAGGTCACATTGGAGCAGTGGCCCCACTCTGGGGGGGGGCAAATCGGGGATTGTATGAAAGAGGTAAATCCTGGAGACAAGGAGGTGAACTGAAGAGAGTGTGGGCTGAGCCTTTGGTGGTATGCCCCAAAAAAGCATACAAAATAACAAAATGCTGTTGCATGGTATTTGCATAGGGCCCTTGAGGGCCTTTTTATATCAACACCCATATCACACACAAGCAGAACTGTGCTTCTGCACCCATAAGTGGGTGGTACTTTAAGTATCATGGATTTCCATGTGTGTTTGCGGAAGTGCAGGCTCTGCAGCCAAAAGTAGCTTTGTACATCTTGTAGTGTGAATGTGTATCTGTGGCTGCAGATGTACTTTTGTCATTTCAGTTTATTAACTTTCTCAGAAAGAAAGGAAATTAATTGCAAAAAATTGTGTTAATGCACTAGTTAGGGATCAGCTTAATACAAGAATTGGGCTAGTATCAGACCACATTTAAATGAGGGTCCTGGACTTCAGGAGGACTGATTTTAAAAAAATGGGAGAATGCCTCAGGGACCCCCTAGTAGGGATTGGAAAACTGGGTGGAGTCGTGGAACAGTGGGCAAAAATAATGGAGGCCATTAAGAAGGCAACAAACCTCTGTGTCAGGCAGATTAATAAGGGCAAGAGAAAAAAAAGACCGCTATGGTTCTCTAAAAAAGTAGCAGAGAACGTAAGGCCAAAAAAAGCTACCACTTTGAAAGTAAAAGAGGACACAGAAGAAGGAAAAGAGGGAGAGCTATCAGGACAAACAAAGGGAGGCAAGGAAAGCAGTTAGGAGTGCAAAGGCACAAATGGAGAACAATATTGCCAAGTTAGTAAAAAATGAGGATAAAACATTCTTTAGGCATATAAGCAAAAAGAAGAAGACCAAAGGAGGGATAGTAAGGCTAAAAGGGGAAGGAGAGGTTTGTGTGGAAGGGGACCAAAAAAAGCAGACATATTGAACAAATACTTTTGCTCAGTATTTACCAAGGATGAGGTAGGTGATGTGCTACAAATAAGGGGCAAGGACATTAAAGGAAGGGAGGTGGGCACTAGTCCTTTTACAGAGAACAGAGTCCTCAAGGAACTAGCACAAAGGAGAGAGTCCTCAAGGAACTAGTACAATTAAAAGTGGGCAAAGAAATGGGGCCTGGCGAGGTACACCCTAGGACACTGAGGGAGCTCAAGAAAGTGCTAGCCGTACATCTGACAGCCCTGTTCAACCTATCACTGGAGATGGGGAAGTTCTGGGGGACTGGAGGAGGGCAGATGTGGTCCAACTTCACAAAAGTGGTAATAGAGAGGAGGCAGGAAATTACATACCTGCCAGCCTGACTTCGGTGGCGGGTAAAGTAATGGAATCACTACTGAAGGAAAGGACAGGTGAATATCTTGTGACCAGTGGATTGCAGGATCCGAGGCAGCATGGTTTCACAGGGGGAAGATCTTGCCAGGTAAACCTGATCAAGTTCTTTGACTGGGTGACCAGGGAAATGGATTTGGGGTGGAGCAGTGGATCTGGCCTACCTGGATTTCAGGAATGCCTTTAACACTGTTCCACACAGAAGACTGGTGAGCAAGCTGGGCAGCCTAGGAGTAGGTCCAAAAGTAGTAAAATGGGTAAGAAGTTGGCAAGCAATGGGAGTCAGAGGGTGGTGGTAAATTGTATTCACTGTGAAGAAGGTAAGGTGACCAGCGGGGAGCCGCAGGGGTCAGTATGAGGCCTGGTCCTCTTCAATATCTTTATTAAAGATATTACAGAAGGACTTAGAGGGAAAGTATGCCTGTTCATGGATGACACAAAAATCTGCAACAAAGTGGGCACGGGGGGGGGGGTGTCAAAAAAATTAGGGACAATCTGAAAAAGCTGGAAGACTGGTTTAGGGTTTGGCAACTGGGTTTCAATTCAAACAGTGCAAAATCATGCAACTGGTGTGCAAAAACCAAGGGGCAACATACCGACTGGGAGGGGAGGTATTGGCAACCACAAAACAGGAAAATGACCTAGAGGTAATCATTTCTTATGATCTGAAGGTAGCAAAGCAGTGTGATAAGGCAGTGGGAAAAGCTAGCAGGATGCCTGGGTGCATAGAGAGGGGCATCACCAGCAGAAAGAGGGAGGTAGTATTGCTCTTGTATAGGTAGACGGTGAGGCCCCACCTAGAGTAATGTGTCCGGCTCTTGAGGCTGCAATCTCTGGAAGGACATAGATAGGGTTGAGGCAGTACAGAAGAGGGCAGTCAAAATGGTGTAGGGCCTGCATCAAAAGCTCTGTGAGGAAAGACTCAAGGAATTAAATATGTACTCTCTAGAGCAAAGGAGAGAAAGTGGGGGACATGATAGAAATGTTCAAATACCTCACAGGTATAAATAAGGTATATGACAGTAGCATTTTACATAGAAAAAGATGCTCAAGGACAAGGGTTCACACTGTAAAGCTGGGGGGAAGACTCAGAGGAGATGTGAGGAAATACTTCTTCACAGAAAGGGTGGTGGATGCCTGGAACAGCCTCCCAGCAGAGGAAGTGGGTGCTAAAATGGTAGTAGGATTCAAGCATGCATGGGATAGACACAAGGGGATCTTAGAAATAAGGCAAGCGGGAAAAGACCAGAGATTGAGCAGGGTCTGCAGTGGCAGAGTAGGTAGGGAAAATAGGGCAGACTAGGTGGGCCAAGAGGTCCTTCTCTGCCGACAACTTCTATGTTTCTGTGTTTTTCTCCTTGGGAATTGTATTGTATCCTGTATTTCCTTATGTACTTTGTCACATACAGTATATCTGTAATTAATCCTGGGTCGCCCCTGAAAAAGGGATCTCTGGTCTCAGTGGGCCTACCCGGTTATCAAAATGAAACAAATAAATAAAACTTGTAATTCACTGCCATCCATGAACTATGATATTTAGCAGCCAATCACTGTCTGTATCTCCTCCTTTTTAAACCCCCAGCCCTCCATTCAAACAGGAAGCAACCTTTGCAGTGGAAGGAGGGACAGCAGTCATGCAGAAAGAGGTACTGGGGAGTGGACACAAGTCCATTTATGAAAGAGAGAGTGCACCAGGTTTGGGAGCCCTATGGAAAGCAAGGCCATGGGTCCAGACAGGATTCTCCAAAAGTTACTTAAGGAACTGAGCAAGGTGCAAGCTGCCCCTCTAACAACACTATTTAGCACCTCTTAAGAGACATGGGTAGTTCCAGAGGAATGGAGGAGGACTGATGTGGTCACCTTGCACGAGAATGACAGCAGGGAGAAGGTCAGTAATTGCAGACCAGCCAGTCTCACATCAGTGGTGAGGACATTAAGGGAGTCACTGCTGAAGGAGACAATGATGGTGTACCTCGAGGCATATGTGCTACAGGATCACTGGCAGCACGGCTTCACAGGAGGGAGGTCATGTCAAATGAATCTCATTGATTTATTTGATGGTGTAACTAGGGAGGTGATCAGTGGAGGGCAGTGGATGTGGCCTATCTGGACTTAAAGGGACACTGTCAACCCACTTAGGTCTCAAAGTGTCCCTAGTTTAAAAACACATTTTATTATTACCAACATTCTGTAGAGATTACTGATGCAGCTGGTAGTTTGATTCTGTGAAAAACAGACTGCCCACCATACTGGTGTTACCACACAAAAACAGGTTTGTTTTCATTCCCTGATCAGCTCCAGCTGCATCTTTGCTGGACTTGGGAACACCCCCAACACAGTCTAGCCCCTCATGATGCAGTGGGAGTTTATGAGGCTACTGCCTCATGAGTGACTGCACTGCTTGGGTGTGTTCGTAATGCTCAGGAAGTATGCAGTAAGAACAGATCCAGGACTGTAAACAAAACAAGGCTGTTTATAAATATACATTAGCATGCATTTCAGTTCTACTAAACAAGGAGACAGACAAAACCAGCAGCAACATCAATTAATGTTAGAGAAGGTAAGCAGTCATAACTTGTAGGTGTTTAACTAGAAATAATATGATGAAAAGCAAGTTGATAGTGCCCCTTTAAGGCATTTGGTACTGTATCAGACAGGAGGCTGATTAAGAAACTTAGCAGCATGGGGGTGGGGGAGAAGGTGGTGAACTGGGTATCTAACTAGTTGAAAGACAACAGGCAGAGCATGGTGGTATATGGCAGTCACATGACAAGTGGAGTACCATAGGGATTGGTAATTGGCCCTGTCCTCTTCAACGTCTTCAAGAGTGGCATTGCTGAGGAACTAGAGGGGAAGGTGTGTCTCCTTGTGGATGACACAAAAATCTGTAACATGATTGACACCATGGACTGGGTGGAGAGAATGCAAAGGGATCTGGGGAACTAGAGGAGTGGTCTAGGGAGTGGCAGGTGGGTTTCAATGCCAAAAAGTGCAAAGCCATGCACCTGGGATGGGGAAATCCAGGGGCTGTGTATAAGATGGGGGAGGGGGTACTTATAGTTACCAATCAAGAGAGGGATCTTGGGGTGTTCATGTTTAATGATTTCAAGGTGGCAGGGCAGAGTGACAGGGCAGTAGGCAAGACAAGCCAGAGACTGGTGTATAGAGGATGGGGAATCTCTAGAAGGAGAAGGAAGGTGACATTGCCTCTACTGTTCACTTGTGAGGCACTACCTGCAGTACTGTGTCCTGTTCTGGAGGCCACACCTCCACAAGGACATTGACAGGAGTGGAAGCGGTCCAGAGGAAGGCTGCTAAAATGGTGCAAGCATTGCATGAGAAACATTCAAGGAGAACGGTTGCACAAGAAACATTACAAGGAGAGGCTGCAGGAGCTTAACATGTACTCCCTAGAGGACAGAGAGAAGAGACATGCTTGAGACCTAGAAGTACTTCACAGCAGTAAACAAGGTGCAGGAGGGGAGTCTCTTTCACAGGAGGAGGAGCACCAGAACATGGGGGCATGCTGTAAAGCTGGGGGGGTTCGTTTAAGAGGGATGTGAGGAAATATTTGTTCACAGAAAGGGTGGTGGATGCCTGGAGCACCTGCCAGAAGAAGTGGTAGGGGGTAGAGACTGTGGGGAACATCAAACATATGTGGGATAGACACATTGGTATAATAAATAGAGGTAAGGGAGGAACACCTGTGACCAAATAGAGTCCAGGGTGTAATGTTAAGCAGGAAAAATAGGGCAGACTAAATGGGCCTACAGGTCCTTTTCCACCAACACATTATATCTTTCAGCTTGGCTGGTACTACTGGTCTTGTGGCTTTTTTCTCCATCCTACCTTCCTACGCACCTTTACAGAAAGTAAACTCATCTGATACTGCCACTCTCGCGGGTGTCTCTCGTCTTCACCCACCTGAACTGCATAGCTGGTACTGCCACTCTGGAAGCTCGCTCCCTTCCACCTGCCTGTGGGAACTGCTTACAAATGAGCTCAGTTAGCAGTGCTGCTTCTGTGGCTCAGTCTCTCCTGTCCACCTCACCCCCCCCCCCCACTTGCCTGGTTGCCTGCTGAAAATGATTCCCACTCGCACTCCTGAACAGGAAGCACCACTTGTGGTATAAGATGGTAAAAATATATTTTTTTCTATGACAGGCTTGATGGATTAGCCATACAATATAAAACAAGCATTTGTCAATGCTGTATGTTTGCTCGCTGGCATTAGCATTGCTAGTGCAGGAGTTAGAGAGATGCATAATAGGAAAGGAACTAACGTCAACCCCAACCCCCACCATGCAGAGACTGAAAGGTGTTGGGGGTGTGCCTTTGGGTCATTGGCCATAATGCTTATGCCATTCCACTTCACCCTACCCTGCAGACACTGACTGGTGCCGTGGTGTCCTTTGGGGTCTTTGGCCCTTATGCTCAATCCATTTCATAAGAAAATAAGCTGAGATGGGTGCGATATAAAAGAATGGGGTGAACTTTAGGGCCAAAGACCCCAAGGCACACCTTGATGCCTGTCAGTGGCTGTAGGGTGGGGGTAGAATGCCATGAGCATTACGGCTGATGAATCCAAGTCACACCCCGATGCCAGTCAGTCCCTACAGGGTGGGCGTTATGGTTGGAAACCTTAATGCCCTGTGTGTTTGTTGGTATTTTCACTCCAGATTTTCAAAATGGGCTTTTTGGGACCTCACCTCGTAAATAGTGGCATTATCATTTCATTACTCAATCCTAAAAGGTGATTTCACACAGCAACTACTCCATTTGGTGCCACATGTGCGGAAACACATTTTGGGAGGATGTGAAAAATGACAGCTGTACTGTTCATGAGGAGGTGTGGAAAAATGTATTTATTTATTTATTTATTGAATTTTGTTGACCCGGTAAGCCCACTGGGCCTAGAAGTCTCTTTTTCAGGGGCGACAGGGGAAGGGGGGATACAGATGGTAAGCAACTGAAACTGAACCAGATTAAGCTGTTGGTGGTATTTTTAGTGAATGGGAGAAATTTGGCCAGGATACGGGAAATTCCCTACTCTTTTCTATAAGTGCCATGGGATCTTTAACATCCGCCTGAACTACCACCAATCCAGGCAGATGGGACCTCGGTTTAATGTCTCATCCGAAAGATAGCACCTCAGAAGTGTAGCACCCCCCTCATGCTGCACTACAGTGTCAGTATTGGGATATTAACCCAAGTTCCAGATGTGGGAACTGAACCCACAGCCCTTAGATCTCCCGGCCTCAGAGGCGAGTGTGCTACCTACTGAGCCACTGATACTGACAATGTTGAAAATCTAGAGTGAAAATATGAAAAATTCACGACATTACGAGAGTGTATAGAAACTGCACAAAAGCACACCCATAACATGGTCATTGTTTGGAACTTTTTGCACCAAATGTTAAACATGGGTTTTATGGGACCTCCCCTCATGAAGAGTGGCACTGTGATTTTTTTAATCCATCCCAAAAGTTGATTTTGCACAGCAGCCGTGCCATTCTGTGCCACAGGTGCAGAAACACATTTTGGGCAGGATGTGAAATATGACAGCTGTACTGTTCATAAGGAGGTGTTACAAATGGCAATGTGGAAAATCTGGAGTGAAAATATGAAAAAGTGGTGAAGTTATGAGCGTGCGTAGAAAATTCGCAATGCATGCCCATAACGTGGTCATTTTATGGAAGTTTTTTACCAAATTTTCAACATAGGCATTTTAGGACCTTTGCTCATGAACAGTGTCACTGTGATTTTCTTAATTTGTCCCAAACACTGATTTCCCACAGTGACCATGCTATTCCGGCTATTCCAGCTTTTCCGCTGGTCCCCTTGCCTGGTTCTCCAGCTACCTCTCTGCTGAATCCCAGCATGTGAAGATAAATGGCTTCCTGTCCAGTACCTGGTCCGTTTACTCTGGGCCCTGTACTTTTCAGCCTCTATTCAACACTCTCCCCAGCTCCTGCACAGGAAAAATGCTCCTCTATGCCGACGATGTGATTCTCTTTGCCTCCCACCCCTATCCCTCTTCTCTCCAGGTATCCCTCCAGCACACCTACAACCAAGCTGAAAAGTGGTTCCTTGACGACCAACTTGTCATTAACCTAAAGAAGACTAAGTCAATGCTCTTCTCCCATCACCGAAACAAGGCCAAGAATGCCCCCCCTTCATTCTCCCCAGCACTCTGTACCCGCTGGAACAAGTGACCTCTTACAAATATCTAGGCATCACTTTCGATTCTGCTCTCACCTTCCACACCTACATCAGTGCCCTATCCTCCGCCATAAGCTCTCAGATAGGCTTACTATACCGTCATAGAGATTGTCTCCCCCAAGTTGCCCTCCAGCTGGCCGTCGCCTCTTCCATCCTGTCACTAGTGGACTATGGCTTGCCCATTTATGTTGTGGTGGACAATACCACCTTGACTAAAATCCGGCTCTCAATCAATAAGGCCTGCAGGCTCTTGACTAGAGCCACTAGCTGCACTCACACTTGCCTGCTCTACTCCACCGCCAACCTGCTCACCTTTGAGGAGTGTCTGCACTACCAGACCTGTCTACTCACCAAACAATCTGTTCTAGGGCTCTCCCCCCAGGGTCTCTGCTTCCCTATGGCTTGCTTCCTCATCTGTTACCACCCATAGCTCTGTCAAGGCCAACTTTCTGGTGCCCCAAACCAAGACCTCACTAGCCCAGAGGTCCTTCCATTACCGAGCCCCTGCTTGGTTCAGCTCCCTCACACCGTGCATTACAGACATTGCCAAAATTGGTCCCTTCAAAATTGCCCTCCAGAACCATCTCTTTGATACTTATTGCTGTAGATGCATCTAATTAATCCCACTGTGGGATCCTCCTGTCAGGCCTCCCTGACTTGACAATATCCTCTGGACAGCCTATCTTCTCCCTCCCTCCCCCCACTCCCGATCTCTACCTCCACCCTCTCCAGATATTATCTAGGTATGTCCAGGGCTGTACCCCCAATGTAACCCTTGGGTACCTTGTATATAACTGTAACCTATTATAAGTAACATTATTATGTAACCTATGTGTACTCTATGTTTAATGTTCTGCACCTGTACTGTTCTCACTGTTGTAGCCACACTATGTAACTCTGTCTACCTCCCTGCAATGAGGTGCCTTTGTAATTGAGTCCATGACTCAAAGGTTGTAAATCCAACTTTTCAAATAAACAAATAAATAAATAAATATTCTGCACCGGACATGCGAAAACACATTTCAGCCAGGATGTGAAAAATGACAGCTGTACTGTTCATAAGGAGGTGTGAAAAAATGCTAATGTTGAAAATCTGGAGTGAAAATAGTATAAATTTAGAAAAAAGTTGCAAGTGTGCATGGAAACTGCACAATGCATGCTTGTAACACAGTCATTTTTTGGAATTTTTTCACCAAATTTGCAACATAGGCTTTTTGAGAGCCCACCTCATGAACAGTGACACTGTTGTTTCGTTAATCAGTCCCAAAAGATGATGTCATGCAGTTACCTCGAAATCACCTTTCAGAACCAAATAACACCATGACAGTGACTGAATTCATGAGGAGGTGTCCCAAGAATCCCATGTTGAAAATTTGGTGCCAAAAGTCTAAAAAATGTCTGCGCTATCCACATAAGTTGGAAAAAAAAAACATTTATGCCATTATACAGCTTACCGGCATTTCTTCAGTTCACTGTCAGCTTTGAAGAGTGCAGATGTGTTCCCGGTCCACCGAAGATCATCATGCCAGGCTCCAGAGGTAAGTATGGGGTGAGTGGGGGTGTGGGGAGGTGGGATGCACAGAGGGTGGCTACAAGTTGGGGAAGGAGGCACAAGACTCAACTAGGGACTGTTTTCTTTTTTTACAGGTTTTTTTTTCTATAAAGAAAAGATGACGTGGGGCTTTTGGCATGCTGGGGTGGGCTCCCAGCACGCCACAGGGAAGTTTGTTAGGGAGGGAGTGGAGCTGACGGGAATTGGGCATCCTCGTCAGCCATACAGTGTGCAGGGGAGCACATGAGCATGCTGGGGTGGGCTCCAGCATGCTACCTGGCTGCTTGTTTGGGGAGAGCTGGAGCTGATGGGGATTGGGCATCCCCACAAGCCATATAATGTGCTTGGGGGGGAGAGTTCATCAGCCGAGAGGGATTGGGCACCTCCTCGGCGCACAACAAATGGGGGAAGGGGTGCATCATGCAAATGGGGATTGGGCTACTCCATCAACAAATGAACTGGGAAGGGGGCATGCCAACAAGTGGATTGGGCACCCCTGTTGGCTTCACCAGTGACTGTAAGAGGTGGCAGCTGTCCGTCGGCTTCCTGGGGACTGTGAGAGGCTGACGGAGAAGCCGTCACCATGTTTATTGAAAGGGGACACCACACGATGCAGCTGTAATTGACTGCTGCAGTCAGGGACCACCCCGCAAACACAGCTGATTGTGTAGTGATGGGGCACTCCCTGATTGCAGCAGTTAATTGCTTTGAGCATAGTGGCATGCTCATTAACTGCTATCATCGACAGCATGCTCCTCTATTCGCCACACCAGAGATCAGCCCCAAAACGGACTGCTGCCGTTTGCCATAATGCTGCCACACTTCCACAACCTGCTTGTGAAGGAAGCTGACACAATGTGTTTCTTGCACATGCGTGCAAGAAAACACAAAAATAAAAGATAGCCACACCTTGAGTTACAAGGTAATAATTCAATCTTGGGGTTTTATGGAACATCACAATTTACTTGCCCTTCAGCCTTGTGGATTATTATAAACCAATCAATTGAATTATTACCTTTCATAGAACGGGTTAAAAAGTTTCTGCTTCTTGATAGGCTAAACAAGTTCTGAGACCAGTAGGTTTGAGCAAGTTCAGGCAGTGGGATTTGGAATTTGACTACAGTAACTCACATTCAGAAACCATGATCCATTTTACTCATTCTTAACTTCCATTACAAACATGGCTGCCAGCTTTACTCATATGAAAACCATCAACTAATTCCTAAAAATTAAAGTCCCTTAAATTAAACAAAATAAGTAAATAACTGAATATTCTATCAGAGTTTCCATTGCTGGTGTTTTTTTGATGACCATGAAAAATCCTCCTCCATCCTTACCAGTTTGCTAAGAAATCCCTGCTCTTTACCCTGCAACAGATGAAGCTTAGGTTCTGGTTCCGTTTAAGCCCTTCGTGTGTGTGTGTGTGTGTGTGTGTATGTGTATGCCGTTGGAATCCATCAGAATTTTGAAGTCATGTATTTCATGTTACCATTCCACAGGGGGGTGCATGCTGAGGCAGTGGAGGGAAAATTCTACTACTGGAATGCTTCAGGGTTTTGAATTCTTGTATTCCATGGTAAACAATCAGGAGCATTCTACTACTGGAATGCTTCAAGGTTTTGAATTCTTGTATTCCATGGTAAACAATCACACAATGTACTGAACGTGTAGAAAGATAGATGACTGACAGGCGAAACCCATCTGTGGAGGGACTATTTTACATTTTCAGCAATATTTTATTGTATTTTTATGGCTTTAAAAACTTTTAATGTTTGCTTTTTAAAAGGTGCCAATTTTATAAGCACAGTAAGACACTTTGAGGTGTTGGTTGTGTTGGTTTTGTCACATTTCCAGGGGCTGAACACACTTGACTTGTGGCCTCGTGCCTTACTACACCTCTGGGTGTGCAGTAAGAGCAGCACAACCAATGCCCCCCACCAGTGTCATATTGCTTACTTACAGGAAATGGTTTCAGATTGGCAACTGTTTATTATATTTCTATTTTTAGAAATAATATAGATATCCTTCAATGATTCACATTTAACTAAACCTGAATAAAAAGGGATATGAAAAACTGTCATTTGCATTGTTTTGTTTCTATGGGCTGCATTCTGTTACAGTTCTCTTCATGGAACCAGTGATCTGGAGTTTTAGCTATGTCAAGGTTTGTGTACAGAACTGTCAGCAAGGTTCCGATAAGTCAACAGCTCATGCTTAGCATTCTGTACACAAACCGTGACGTAGTAAAAGCTCCAAACTAGTGGTTCCATGAAGAGAACTGTATCAGAATGCTGCTCATAAAGAGAAGACAATTGAAAACACAGTTTTTCATATTAGTGTTTATTCAGTTGCACTTAAATATAGATCATTTGGAGGTATGAATTTCATTTTTATAAACAGGAACATTACAAACTGCTGCCAGTTAGCACACATTTCCTGTCTCCTATAACTTATTCAGCCCAGCTTTGAGCATTCCATTTAGAATGCTCAAATCCATTGCAAAACAAACATTTCCCTGAAGGTTTAGAATGTTCAACTTCAGTAGTAGTACTAACCATGATCAAATGCGTACAACCGTAAAAAACAAAAAAAGGACAGCATGGTACTGTGAGCATGAAAGTTGTTCAGAACAAACAAATCTACAAAATGAGTGGTGTTTCATATTTAGATACCTTTTAGATTATTTTTGTATTCACCAAGAAATGGCAGAAAATCAGTTGTCATAGAAACCGTGAGATGTGATTTTAGCGCATTTATGGTCTGTCTCCCATCCATTATCCTTTATAGTGTATGGGGCAAATTACACTGTAAAAGCTACTGGTGCCCACTAATCAAAAAAACAACAGTACTGAAATCATTGGATTGATACCTGAATGTGGTCTTACCTTATTCGGAACAAATGGCACTCAGGCTGGTTTTCTACCAAGTAAGAACATTTATTGCAGGTTCAACATGCAACAGGCACAATTGTCTTGATGATTAAATCATACATAGATGATTACTTTTTAAAACACAGCAACCATGCTTAACTTGCTAAACTGGATGACAATAAAAAAACATTTTAGAACAAAGGCTTGCTGTTGGGCTCCATCGCGATCACTGCCTTCTGCTAGTAACAGCTGACAGATTTGAACTAAGCAGTTTGAAACTGCATGAAGATGGTAGCAATCACAGTTCTAATTGCAGAACTTTGTTGGGAACAGCATTCTAAGTTGTTCTGGTACTGCTGTGACATACTGAGGCACGGTTAACAAGATGCTGATGTCATAGCAATATCATAGCAACTAGAAATACTTGCCAAATTCAAAAAATAATAAGGCACATCCATACATTATAAAAGAATTGTGCATCAGACATTTTCATTATGTACTGGCCATAATGTCAAGCTAGTGATTCTCATGTTTTGGAGTGGTGTAACTTGTCTGACCGTGGTAAAATATAAAAAAAAAATGTTTGCACGCCCTAATCTACACTAAATACAGATTGCTTTAGTGGTCAGAATTCAAAGCAGTCAAATGACCATCTCACATCTAAACCTGATTGTCTCAAAAAAATATAGCTTACAACACCATACTACCACCACATAATTTATTAAGAACACACATATCTATAAAACTAGTCACATGAAAAAAAGAAAGAAGAACACACCTATTTTCGTACCAAACAGCAAAAAAAAGAAGACTATGGCTCCCCCTTCTAGAGCCCTTACTTAATCTCAGACATTAACAGGATTGAAAATACTCAGCATAAAGCCACAAAACTCATACCTCACTTATCAAAATTTAACTACACCACGAGATAAGCAAGTACAGGTCAACATACACTAGCCCAAAGAAGACTTAGGGGGGACTTGTTACTACTATTTAAGCTAATAGCAAACAAAGAACAGATGCAAATCAGTGGCATTAAATTCTCTACCAGAAAAACGGTAGCTAGATTACATAACAAACAACTGGAGATCATGAGGGCAAAAACTAACAAAAGAATAAATTATTTTACTATAAGGACACCCAGAATTTGGAACAGATTGCCACAGGAAATAGTTGACTCTCCAAATATTCTGTCATTTAAAAACAAATTAGACAAATGGTTGATCGATCAGGGACCCATTGAATGATCCACAAATATGGAGGACAATCATGATGGGCAATCCGCCTTCTTTTGTCCAACAATACCAAAGTACCAAATTACATTTGTCAAACTTTTTCATCAAACAAATACCCCTTTTCCATTATATACGGACCATAATTAAAGCTATGGGGCTAAGTGAGTTAAACAGAAGTAGAAATAAGTCTTTGAAACCACTCCCCAACAAGTATGCTTGCCATAAAAGAAGCCCAGAATCACACATTTCAAAGTCACAAGCATGTTTTTTACACATTCCCAGTGATGGCTATCTCAAAATATAGTGTATGTCTGTATTAACAGAACATGACATGTCCTGACTGAAGATACTTAATTGATCACTGTTTGAGGCCAATATTATTAAGATATCTCACTTGTGGCTTTGCTACTCATGAAATCTTGTAATATTATAACTGGATAGTGTTTTCCCCCTTAGGGAAACCTGGTTATAATTCACTGTTAATATCCTATGGGTTATAATGGTGAACATGCATCAGGTTTCCCTTGGTCCACACATGTGTCAACCATGGCTCTTCTCTTACTTTTTGCGATTTCTGAGCACTAGAGACTTCACCAGTCCCACTTCTCAACAGTAATTTACTTTATAAAAAAATATTAAGTGAGGTCTTTCATTCACGTGGTCCTGAAAGGAAGCTGGGCAGCTTTAACTTTTTAGTTAACTTAAAAAAAAAGGGAAATGTTTTCTTTTACCTGCCGCTTCTGACCATGGACCATGCTGAAACCAAACTGGCCCATGGCTCCACAGGTATGTCTCTTTATTTTAAATAATTGCTGTGCTTGAAAAAATGCTCCCCAACAATTATATAAAATGATGGCTGGGTAGGTGTGCTAAACTCAAATTTTACCCGCAACTTTGGTGTGGGATGCCTTTACAAACCCTTCAAGCTTCACTCTCAGGGTTTATGTGGCATCCCACACCTTAGGTATATGCAAAATTCTCATTGCAACCACCTACCCAGCCATTATTCTATATATATATATATATATATATATATATACCCTATTTATCAAGCTGTCTCACCTCCAGATAAACATTTATCTAGAGTTTAAATAAGTCACAGTCACTTTTCTTGACCTTTGCACAGAACAGAAGCAATAATTTTTAATAGTATTTTTGACTTGCTGACTCTGCTAAAAACTATTCATGTTAGGGGCTCCTTAGCAAAAGTCTATATAGGAAACATTTGAATACATTTGCCTGTCCCCTGTTAACCTCACAGTGCCTTTGTTTATGACATCATAGTTTTCACTGTGAATACAGACTGTGATGTCACAAACGGCAATTGTGTGGTTAGCAGGGAAGAGTGAGATTCATTTTGACAGACTTATTTGCCTTGTTTACATGTACACTGAAACTGGGTTCAGACTCCAGTTTCAGTGGAATTTCAGCTGCATTCCTCAAGTGGAAGCTCATGTAAACTCATTCTGAGTTTGGTTCCTGTTTCAAGTCAGAACCGGGTTCAGCTGCAGTGCTTCAAAAGCACTGATTATTTTGAACCCGGTTACTTTGTACATGTAAACCTGATTTGTGAATTGATTCTGCTATAGTTACTGCTGAAACTGCTGCAAAAGGAATGCAACCAGATTCAAAATCTTCAATTGCTGTGTGTTTACATGCAATGGGAATCAGTCACCTGGTAATCAATTCAGTTTGAATTGATTACCAGGTGACTGATTCCCATTGCATGTAAACACACATCGACAGAGAATTATGAATCTGGTTGTTCATCCTCATCAATCCAACACCATGTAAACCAAAAAGGATTGCAATCTGAATGAAAAGAATTAATTACAAAGTAATTGATTCCCACTACATGTAAACATACCAATTGAAATAACTGCTGCATTATTTAGAGTATTTAATAGACCAGCAGCAGGAGAAAGTGAAAACAATAACAAATAGCTAGAAAACAATAAAGTTAAAACATTGCTGGTGTAAATCTAGTGTTTTTAAGCTTTTAATTATGATAGAGTTGTTCTTTTAATGTCTTCAGTATGGATGAGTCTCTATTGGTTTCTGTTAGTCATTTTAAGTACAGTACTTTACTTAGGGATCACTTTTGACCTGTATTAGACATTTCTCACCACGTCACCGGCCCTCGTACATTGGAGCCTAAGCGGGCTGCCGATCCTTTACCAGCCAAACGCCCGACAGACTGGAATTCAAACATGCATGGGACATAAGGCAATTATAGTGGGGGGGGGGGGTGGTTGCAGGAAGTAGGCTGTTGGTTAACTAGAATCTGCAGCTTATCCAATAGGTAGGGATATGGGCAGACTGGGTGGGCCAAGTGGTCCTTATCTGCCATCAAAGTCTATGTTTCTATGTCTTCAGTGTGTTCAATTGTTAATTTCAAGTTGGTCCTTGCATTTAGAATTTGTTATAATGTTACAGAGAAGGCTTGCTTGTCAATTGCAAAAGGAGTCCTACAACCTTGCCTGAACTATAGTATGGTACCGTTTTTTAAATACTTCTAAAAGAAACCTGACCAAGTGGAATGTCAACTACAGTATAATTTGTTGTGTTGTCCTTGCTATAATCATATCACTCACCACTGTCTTTTATATTCTGTTTTGTGTTGGTTGTCCCTTGCTGATATAAACACTCCTTAACCCTTGGATTCTTTATTGACAAAATACTAAGATCGTGGACGTCTGTTTATTTGATCTGCTTCAGTTGCCCATGTGTACCTATCCTCTCATATCCCAAGAGAAGTCATTGTTATTTGTTCCTGAGTATTCAACTAATATGAGGCTACAGGCTTTCTCCTCCTTTGGTCCCATTTATTGGAACCCTCTGCCACTGGGATCGTGTATGATCTCCTCTCATCTGCACTAGAGAAGTGAACTAAGAAAATATATACACACATTAAATGCCTATGTTTGAACACATTTTATAAATCATGCCTTTTTTAAGGTTTATACATTGATATTATCTATAGCTGCAGTATATTTGATGCATTCTCTGTAATTTGTGCTGCATGTGATGCAGTCTACAGTCCTGCATTTGTTGTGCAGTTCTTACTGTCCTGCATCATCCCTGAAAATAGGCATTGTATGTCTAGTGCACTTTCCTGTTTAACAATATATATATATATATATATATATATATATATATATTTAACAGTAAATATATAAATAATCAAACAAACAAACAAACTTTATAACTGGGTGCATCAACATAGATGTCCAAATACTTATGAAGAAATTCTGCAGGTTAGGAAAGGATATAAATCAAATATCGATGCTAGACCTGAGGTACTAAGGTAGGGGTAATGTAGACTTGATGGACTGCAGGTCTTTTTTGTGCCCATAAAGTACTAAGCTTCTATGTAAAGTCAGTCTCTTATCTGGCTTCTGGCACTCCTGTACTGTACCTGAAACAAATGGATAAAAAGCAATTGGTGGATACAAATGGCCATGCAGTCAATACAGTATTGCAACAATCTCTGTGAAACAAACCCTACCCAGGCATGTGTGAGCAAGTAATACTGTCCCACCATGAGAACTGAACTGTGTTGCAGGAAACAAATAGTCCAGATTAATGAAACACAAGATACCGTGATAGAGATGCACACCCTGTGCTAACTAACAACTGCCTAACAAGTACAGTATGTCGACTTCAGATAATGGCACTTCAAGAGCACCACTGTGTTGTCAAGTGACCAAGTACAAGACTACATCACTAGACAATAGTATGCACATGTGCAAGTAGTGACCGTTGTCAGTAATGTGACTGCAAAAGACAGTGCAACCACAGCAAACACTGGAGTGACATGTGGCATAACATGACACCCACATATGGCTCACATGTGATAAAGGAAGCATGTGTGGTCAGATCAATTTGACATCCCTGTGATACTCATGACAAATAACGTTAACAATACCATCATCAAACCCTGATTTATTATGGTTGCCAGTCATAGTGCCAGCATACCTACTATAACTTCAGGATGCATCAGGTGCACAAATGTTGAGGTCAATAGAGTTCAAAAAGGGTCTCAAAATGATGACTATAAAATGGGTAGGGATTATCATGAAATCTGAATACTATAGTTAGTACCCATACATAGCACCACTCTAATGCATGGGTAAAAAGTTCTGGCAAGCTTCGCAGCTTGGAAAAACCACTTCTAGAAGTCAGTGCACTAGCCTTAGAACCTTCAAAATTTAAAAAGCAGCCCCCCCCCCACATGTGTATTAACTCTCAGTTTCATTCAGTTGAAGTAGGGTTTCTAGTGGCACTATAGGTAGGGAAATTGGGGCAGACTAGGTGGGCCAAGTGGTCCTTATCTGCCAATGACTTCTATGTTTCTATTCCAAAAACACAGTAATTTGTTTTTCTTCCATCCGTACTTCACCATACTTTGTTCCTGTAACACTTTTAAGAATCATTACCCATCTCAATAAATGATTTTTGAGTAAGTAATTAATTCAAATGCTGATTACATTACTAAGCTGCCCACTTGCTCATGCCCCCCGCTATCTCACTTGTTCACTCACTACTAAAATCCAGTTACTAACTTAAATGGACAGGCATGCACAACTCCATTTGATCACCAGTCTTTCTCTACATTCCAGTTAAGGCACTTAAAAAAGTCACTTACGCACACAAACGTTTAACCATGACTCTGGCTCTGACTGATATCATGCTCTGTGTAGCTCCAAGTCAACCTAAACATATTCATTTTAAATAATTTTTTTCTAATAAAATATGAACTAACAACCTTTGCTATTAAAAAGGTTTATAACTGGGTCATCATCACAGACATTAATGTCAGTGGCTCAGTAAGTAACATATTCACCTTTAGGGCAAGAAGATCTGAAGGTCATGGGTTCTAGTCCCACACCAGGTCCTTGGGAAATACCCATAATTGACACTGTAGTGCAGTGTGATGGGAGTACTGCTCTGTTGTGGCACTGTCCTTTGGATAAGTTGTTAAATCAAGGTCCCTTCTTCCCATGGCACTTCTCAAAAAATAGTAACAGAGTTTCCACATTGTCATGGCCAACATTCCATGGCAATAAAACAGGTCCATGTAACCAACCCTCCAGGACACACCTTGCAACAAGCTATCACAACTTAATGTGCCTTTCCTGGTCAAGAGTTACAAATAAATAAATAAAATGTGTAAATAACCTTTAACTACCGTGGGGAGTGTAGGGTGGGCAGAAACACTCAACACAGTACAACATGCTAATAATGCATATAAAAACATGTAAAGTTGTCAACAGTAACAGTGCCCCCAGTGGTATCCATTGGTGAAGGGACAATTTCACCATCATTTTTAAAACATTTTATCTATTTTTTTAATCTTTTTTTCTAGACTTTCTTAAAACATTTGTATATCTACTTAGAAGTCCATTTTATAAGAACAATAACACACTCCAGGCTGTGTAGTGTGTTAAGGTAAACACATTTCCAGGGGCTGAAGGTGCTCTGCCTCTGGTCTCATCTCTGGGTATTTGGTTACCTTAGAACAATTCACACCCTGTTGTGTCTACTTGCTTACATAATTCAAGGATGGTACTGTGTACTTGCTGCTGGCACTGGTACAAGCTTCATTTCACCCTCACACATCATCACTGGTAAACCCTCCACAGGCTGCAGAGATCCAGTGTAACCTGACCCACAGTGCTGTGTAGTCAGCAATACTATGACATTTTAGAAAATGGGCTTGAAAAATACTTCATGTTGATTGGCTGAAAGCCCATCCAGGCATGCATTTGTTTTTCAACAATGCCCCTTAAATAATAAGTGCCAATCTGAGGTATCCCATTACTTAGGGTATCCTTGTTCCACTGGTTAGCCTCCATTTTTTCCCACTCACTTAGTGAGGGATGTGACCTCTCCCATCAGCCCTGCTTTATACTATTGGCCATGTACTTTAATTTCTCACAGAAAGTGAACCAGTTTTCTCAATCTTTTCCTATTTAACAAAAAAAGAGAAAGAAAAAGCAGCTTTTGTAACTGAAAGTAGTAGCGCTAGCACATCACGTGTTCAGCGCTACTCTGACACAACCCAGCTTTTGTTCACAGCACCCACGTTCATCCAATGCACAAAAAGAATAGAAACAGAATACTTTTGCTTTTTTAAAATAAAAATGCAGAGTAGATTCCTGATCCCACCCTGTCTGTCACTCAGCCGTATCCACTGCAGTCTGCTCCACTCTGTTGCCATCTGTTCCGGCACATTGCGAACTCGTGAATCACCCCAACCCCACCTGATCGACTGCGTTTAAACAACGACAAAAACAAACAAATCAAAATAAGAAAAAATATGCTGCTTATCCACTGAGGGGAGAGAAAACCAGACTGCTAGCAGATGCTGAAGGTAGATACTAGGTGAGTGGGCATGACATGCAACCCAATACCTCAACACAAAATACAACAGAACCATCTAGTGATATCTAGTGATAAAGGCAGCATCAAAGGGACTACTTTACACAAAATCACTTTATTAATAAAAAATTAAGTATTTACACTATTTTTAAAAATATTATAAACTATTTTTTTTTCTAAAATACAACCAAAAAGCACATTTTCTAAGTAAATAACCTCCAGGGTGAGCAGAATGGGCAGTATCTGACTTTCCAGGGGCTATAAGGCCATCCGCTTGTGGCGTTGGGCCTCTTTATGCCCCTAGACAGTCCAGTATTGCCCAATACCACCCACCCTGTCAGGTATTATTGTTTGCTTTGCTGGCTGCACAGTACTGAGGCTCAGGTTACACTGGATCTAATCAGCGGCAGACAATCAAGTTGATCACTGGTGCCTATGTTGACAGAGTTGGGATGGAAGCACTGACATTCTGTGAAAGACATATAGAGTACACACTGAAGCATCAGTGTTCACGTGTATGGGCATGTATATTGGCTGACTACTCACCTGCAGGAAGGATAGCACACATAATGTAATGTACAACAGAATTTAAATTTCTACTCTAATAATTGTTAATTCAGTGGACTTATGCAACTTGGTGTAGTGTTGTGCTTATGCAACTTGCTGAATAAGCCTTTGAGGCAATTTGCCTCTCACTCCTCGGGGAATATCACCTGTAGGGATGTTGAAGGCAAGGAACCCTGGAGGAGGATTCCACTCCATGAGGTACAGTGGGAAGGGATCTACTATGAAAACCTGAAATTTAAAATCCCGACACCCACCAGCCCTAGACCGACATCCTGATGTGGCACTTAACTGACAGGGTAACATCCTGATGATGGAAAGTCCAACACTGGACATATGCCAGGTTTGTGGTCTGGGGGCTATGTCCCCTGTACCCCCCAAAATTATTATAACCAACTCTGAGTCCTGGCAAACTTCACTGTCAGGCTTATTGTCATTGGGATGCTACTCTACTGGGTAAGTGCTGCGTCGGGATGACAGTCTCAGGTTGGTAGGTTTGGGGATTTTTAAATGTCAGGTTTTCATAGTGAAACCATGGGAAGGATTCCCTTAGGCTAAAGGTACCTAAGGAATGAGCCCCAAAAATAGCATAGAGCAGAAAGCACTGGAGAAGGTGACAAGTAAGTATCTTGTATCGAGGACCTACATTTAGGTCAAGTAGGTATTGTGTATTTAGGACCTTCACATAGATCAGTAATAGACAACGGGTAACGTATAGCAACCTTCACATAGGTCTAAAGGATTAGATAGCAAGGGGGCATGACTTCTTAAGGAGAGAAGGAACAGCAACAGAGGGCCACCATCCATCTCCATCTAACAACACAACCTACCTAAGCAATCTAGGGAACATGCTATTATAACAACTAACTAGATATTATGACCTTTGGCATGGAGGAGAGGTTAAATCCCCTTTGAGGAGGAAACCTCTAGGGATCCAAGGCCTAGGTCACCTTCCCACCAGGCTTTGGGATATTTTGTTTAGTCATGGTTCTACTGCTGCAATTTAGAAACCCAGTTCAGGGGAGATTCAATTTGGAGGAAGGTTCTCACTCTATCCCTCTAATGGAAATGCTGGAGGAGGAGAGCGATGGCTGCTGAGGCACTCAGCCAGCCTACACGAGCCTAAGAACAGACCATGTGAACCAGAGGCAGTCATAGGGAGTATAGCTTAGAAGGTGACACTGAACCTACTTGGAGAGCTAAAGGAGCCCCTTGGGCTTAAGTTTCCCATCCCTTGCAGCTGAGGTCTTAAATTCTACATTAGGAGGTGCCACCAATGTATCTGCACAGCTAAAACATGATCCCACAGTGGGCCAGATAAGAGGGATCCAACTCCAAGTTTCGCATGCTCAAGATGTGGACTTCATGGGTGCAGAGCGAGACTGTCATCTGCAGGGGGCCCTGAGCCATAGTAATTAATGGTCATGGTTGGCATGCCTTTGATTTGTTAAGGGGAGCATAAATTCAGTTGTGAAGTTTTTTAGACCCTCACGTAGGTCGTGCACACTTTTCACTTTCTTATATTTTGTCACTTTCTTATATTGCAACTTTTTACATTATAGTCTTTTTCTTTTATTTCTTGGATGAATGTACTTTCACAGCTAGAATATGATACCTTCATGTACAGTAGGTATAAACAACATGCATATCACAAGCATGGTATGTGGGAATGCATGCCAACCAGTTCCATAAGGGAAACCGAATTATTGTGAAATAGTTTCCATCACAGTTTGAATTCATAAGCTTTACATATTGTTAAGTAAAATTTTCATTTTCAGAAGCCTGCACAGAAACTCTTGACTGCCATTCCATAACTAGGGGGGTTACTAGTAGTTACTGACCAGAGATAAGCTGTTCGTCTGAAACACTGGGAATTCTGTCCATGAGGAATGCAGCACAAATTATGTAGATTACTAAGAACCATGGTTAAAATTCATACCACTTACATCCTCTGGCAAGGATACAAAATGGGAAGGGGGTAGAGGAAAGGTGGACAAAATTTAAGAATGCCTTAGAAGAAGCTATGAGTCTATGTATTAAGCAGGTATCAAAGAACAAGAGGAAGAGGAGACCACTTTGGTTCTCACAAAAAGTAGCAGAAGCAGTTAGGGCAAAAAGAGTAGCCTTCAAGAAGTACAAAACAGCACGGGGGAACAGGATAGAAAGCAGTATAGGAGCAAAAGAAAAGAAGCAGCAAAATGGATTATAGAAGGTTAAGCACTCACAGAGGAGAACATAGCAAAGTCAGTGAAGTGGGGGAATAAAACATTTTACAGATATATCAGCAAAAGGAGAAAAAAAGGCAGGAATAAAGAGAATCAAGGGGGAGGGAGGAGAATGTGTGGAGGAGGAGGACTAGAAGAAAGCAGACATACTGAACAAGTATTTTTGTTCAGTATTCATGAAAGAAGGGGGAAATGGTCCACAGATAATGAAGAAAGGAAGGAACGATGGGGGTTGGACACAAGCCCCTTTACAGAGACGAGAGTACTTAGGGAACTGGAGAAATTAAGAGTAGACAAGGCTATGGGACCCACCGGGTGCACCCAAGGTTACTAAAAGAACCGAGGAAAGATCTGGCTGCTCCCCTGGAAGCCCTGTTCAATCTATCCTTGGAAACAGGGATAGTACCGGGAGACTGGAGGATGGCAAATGTGGTGTCAATCTACAAGAATGGGATCAGGGAAGAGGCAGGGAACTATAGGCTGATACACCTAAAATCAGTGGTGGGGAAGGTAATGGAGACATTAATAAAAACAAGGATGGCGGAGTACCTGACCAGTAATAAATTGCAGTATCCAAGACAGCATGGTTTCACAGGGGAGAGATCATGCCAAACTAACCTAATCAAGTTCTTTGACTGAATGACATGAGTAGTGAACCAGGGGGAGCAGTGGATTTGGCCTACTTGGATTTCAGGAAGGTCTTTGATACAGTTTCACACATGAGATTAGTTAGCAAGTTGAATGATCTTGGGGTGGGGATAAAAGTGGCAAAATCAGTACAGAGCTGGCTAAGCAATAGGAGCCGGTGGGTAGTAGTGAATGGGGGGAGATCAAACGAGAGGGAGGTGACAAGTGGGGTACCGCAGGGGTCAGTCATGGGGCTTTTACTGTTCAATGTTTTTATTGGAGACATTGCAGACAGACTAGAAGGGAAAGTATGCCTGTTTATAGATGACACAAAGATCTGCAACAGGGCTGACACACAAAAGGGAGTAGATAGGATGAGAAGGGACTTAAACAAACTGGAGGAATGGTCAAAGGTATGGCAGCTGGGGTTTAATGCCAAAAACTGTAAGGTCATGCACATGGGGTGGAAGAACCTAAGGGCAATACACCAACTAGGAGGTGAGGTAGTGGCACCAACTAACCAGGAAAGGGACCTAGGAGTCATCATAACAGATGACCTCAAAGTGGCAAATCAGTGTGGTAAAGCAGTGGGTAAGGCAAACAAGATGCTGGTATGCATTGGGAAAGGAATAACAAGTAGAAAGAGGCAGGTAATATTGCCCCTCTGCAGGTCACTGGTGAGACCCCACCTCAAGTACTGTGTCCAGTTCTGGAGGCCCCATCTTAGAAAGGACATGGACCAGGTGGAGACAGTGCAGAAAAGAGCTACCAAAATGGTCCAGGGCATACATCAAATAAACTATGAGGAAAGGCTCTGGGAGCTAAATATGTACTCACTGGAGGTAGAAGAGGGGGGGGGGATTTGATACAGATATTTAAATATGTCAGAGGGATAAATAAGGTAAGGGAGAGCAGATTTCTGCAGAAAAGGATGAGCACTAGGCCTAGGGGTTATGATATGAGGCTGGAAGGGGGTAGACCCAGAGACAATTTGTGGAAGTACTTCTTCATGGAAAGGGTAGTTTAACTCTATACAGGCTACCAGAGGATGTGGTGGGTGCAGACACTGTGGAGGCATTCAAGCATGTGTAAGCCTCACCACCTGTGTGTCTTTAAGAGGACTGGTCTGGCTAAAAAGACTTTTCTTTTAATTCTGGTGGCAGGGCTTGGGGAGAGCATAAACAAAGGCAGACATAGCTGCTACAGCAGGAAGGAAGAAGAGAAAAAAGAGGCAAGGCTGTTTTTTGCCCAGAAAGAGCTGAGCCAATCAGCAAGGAGCCTGGGGGAGGCTATAAATAGCCCCAGGAGCCCACCAAAACTTCAGTCCCCAAGGAGAAGAGAAACCAGGAGAGACTGCATTAAGGGCTGGAGCCCCATCACTCGGTGCTCTCCAACATATCACCTCCACAAACCATACAAAAACTACAAACAGGCATCTGCCTCTATCTCTGAAATCAAACAAAGGGGCAGAGGACACTGCAGAGCAGGACACTGCAGCACAGGAGCTACCCCAACAAAACTCACCCAAAACAGGAACCAAAACAAAAAAAGCAAAAAGAAAATCCAAAAAAATGATCATAGGAGACTCCAGGATTCGGGGAGCTGATACCTATCTCCAGCCAGAGGTAATGGTCAGATGTCTCCCAGGCATATCAGCATGGAGAGACACTGACTTCATTGCTAAAATTGTTCAGGAAGCAGGAGAAAACATTGACGTCCTGGTACACATAGGGACTAACGATCTCGCCAGCCGGTCAGTTGTGGAGACCAAGGAACACCTGACCAGATTGGGTGACAAACTATTATCCATTTCATCCAGCGTCTCCTTCTCTGAGATCCTGCCAGTCTGGGAGAGGGGGGGCAGATGGACAGAAGGTCAGAGAAGGGGAGATAGGGGAGCTAAACATGTGGCTCAAGGGCTGGTGCCAGGAAAAAGGACACAAATTTGTAGGGAACTGGCAACACTATTGGGAGTCAAAGTTCTTTAAATTTGATGGACTGCATCTGACTAAGGAGGGAGTCAGTGCATTGGGGCAGAAGTTTGACATCTTTGCAGAATATTTAAACCAGCAAATGGGGAGTGGCGTGCAGCACCCCATACGTCGAATGAGAAGAACACCCCTCTCTCCTCAGCTGGTGGTCAAACAGGAGTTCACCATGTTTGTAGTTCATTTGCATCACCAGGTATCGAAAAAGGTCTGGCTTCCCATATGACACACAGGGGAAATGCCAGACCTCGCCCAACAACTAACTCACTGAAATCTGACATGGAAAACTTGAATATTAATGTCATGTCTGGGAATAAGATCCCAGACCTACAGGCAATAATGACAGAGGCTAAACTGGACATAGTAGCCATTAGTGAGACATGGTTTACCAGTAACCATACTTGGGAGACTTCAGTACCTGGCTATGTACTATTCAGAAGAGACCGAGGTGCAAAAGGGGGGCTGGGTGGCCCTTTATGTCAATGAAAATATCAAAGCTACAGAAATTCAGAATACACATAAGGAGCAAGAAGAACTGTGGGTCACCCTGGAAACAGGAAATGGAACAGCCATACGAACTGGGGTTATGTACAGGCCTCCAGACCAGGGGGAGGACATAGACACATTATTGTTAGGAGATATATAAAACATGACAGCTAAAGGGGAGGTTCTGATAATGCGAGACTTCAGCATGCCAGATACAGATTGGTCAATACCAGCAAGAACACCTGCCAGAACTAGACACATGGTGGATTCCATGCAGGGGGAGGGCCTCAAACAACTGGTACAACAACCCACAAGAGACAGGGCTATCCTAGATCTAGTACTGACAAACAGGGAAAGGATCTCAGATCTCAAGGTAGGAGGTCACCTGGGGGCCAGTGACCATCACATAGTATGGTTCAATTTAGCCACTAGAACTAAATCATCCCACTCCAAGGCAAAAATATGGGACTTCAGAGGAGCTGACTTTGATAAGATGGCCAACAGAGTGAAGCTAGCCCTGGCAAAAAGAAATACAGGTGAGGGGGTACAGGCAAAGTGGGCAAGCATTAAGGATGCAATGCTTGAAGCAACAAGCCATTGTGTTAGAGAGAAAAGGAAGTGCAGAAGAAGGAGGAAACCACTTTGGTTCTCAAAAACAGTAGCAGAAAATATCAGAGCCAAAAGGCTGGCCTTCAGGAAATATAAGGGAACGCAGCAGGATGAAGATAGGGAGGCATTCCAAACTTCTCTAATGAAAGCATGGAAGGCAGTAAGACAGGCAAAGGCCCAAACCGAGGAAACACTAGCACAAACAGTAAAAGAAGGTGATAAAACTTTCTCTAGATACATTAGTGAAAGGAGAAAGTCCAGAGAGGGTATTGCTAAAATCAAAGGGGATAAGGGGGCATGTGAGGAGGAGGACCATGTAAAAGCATCTATCCTAAATAGATACTTCTGCTCAGTATTTACTGAAGAGAAGGTAGGGCAGGGCCCACAGCTTAGCACCATGGACACGGGGGGAGGGAGGTGTGCATTAGTCCCTTCACAAAAGAAAAGGTCCTACAAGAGCTCAATAAGCTCAGGGTGGACAAGACAATGGGATCTGATGGCACACATCACAGGGTACTAAAGGAGCTAAGGGCGGAACTAGCAGAGCCATTATCAGAACTGTTTAGTGAGTCTCTGACCACAGGAGAGGTCCCAGCAGACTGGAGGAGGACTCATGTGAACCCGCTCCACAAGAGTGGTAGCAGGGAGGAGGCAGGGAACTACAGACCAGTCAGTCTTACCTCAGTAGTGGGCAAGATTATGGAGGCACTCCTTAAAGAAAGGATAGTGCAACACCTGGACTCCATAGGAGCACAGGATCCAAGACAGCATGGGTTTACAAAAGGAAGGTCCTGTCAAACTAATCTCATAGATTTCTTTGACTGGGTAACCAGAGTGGCGGACCAAGGGGGAGCAGTTGATGTCCTCTACCTTGACTTCAGCAAAGCTTTCGATACTGTTCCAGATAGAAGATAGATTAATAAGCTGGGCAGGCTTGGGGTGGGTCAGAAAGTGGTCAACTGGGTGGCAAACTGGTTGATGGGCAGAAAACAGAGAGTGGTGGTAAATGGTGTACAGTCAGAAGAGATGCAAGTCACAAGTGGGGTACCTCAGGGATCAGTCCTGGGGCCAGTCTTCTTCAATATCTTCATCAGTGACATTTTATTTATTCATTTTATTTATTTAAACAGCAGTTTGGAAAACCTTTGAGCCATAGGCTCATTTACAAAGGTACCTTGTCGCAGTAAGACAAACGAAAATACACAGTATAACAGTACAACACAGTATAACAGTAACTTAAGACATAGATACAAACAAGCTGGTACAGGTAAGATTGATGCAAACAATACCAGAGTTATGTTGTCCTTAGCAGCTTAATAGTAAGCTTTGTCATAAGTATTGAGTACGGCTTTGACTAGTGGCAATTACAGCTTTGGGTGTTAATAAGGTGGTTACGTAAGGGAGGACATTGCAGATGGACTGAAGGGTAAGGTTTGTCTGTTTGCAGATGACACCAAGATCTGCAACAGAGCAGATGATCCAGATGGGGTGGGCAGAATGAGAAGAGATCTGGATAAACTGGCAAAATGGTCAGAAGAATGGCAACTGCGGTTTAATGCAAAGAAGTGCAAGATCACGCACATAGGGAAGAGAAACCCTGAAGCCACTTATAGGCTGGGAGGGGAGTTGCTGGTAGTCACAAGGAAAGAAAGAGACTTGGGCATCATTATCACAGATGACCTGAAATCATCCAAGCAGACCACTAAAGCAGTAGGTAAGGCTAGGGGGATGTTGGGGTGTATTAGTAGAGGTATCACAAGTCATAAGAGGGAGGTAATAATCCCTCTTTACAAGACACTGGTTAGGTCCCATCTGGAGTACTGCATGCAGTACTGGAGGCCACACCTTCACAAGGACATTAACCAGATTGAGGCAGTCCAGAGAAGGGCAACCAAAATCGTGCAGGGGCTGCATCAGAAGACATATGAGGACAGATTAATGGAGCTCAATATGTATACCCTAGAGCAAAGGAGGGAGAGAGGTGATATGATCGAAACGTTCAAACACCTTAAGGGCATTAACAAGGTGAAAGAGTCTAACATGTTTCAATATAAGAAAAATAGTAGGACAAGAGGACACAGCATGAGATCAGAGGGAGGCCGATTAAGGGGTAATGTGAGGAAGTTAGTTTTGAAAGAAAGGGTGGTGGATGCATGTAACGGCCTTCCTCAGGAAGTGGTAGATATGAATACAGTGCAGGGCTTCCAACAGGCATGTAATAGGCATAAGGGAGCAATACAGATGAGTATGAATAGATAGGCCATTGACAGAGCAAAGGCCGATGGCACATTCATAAGGTAGAAAAAGAAATGGGCAGACTGGATGGGCCTTGCAGTCCTTATTTGCCGTCAGCTTCTATGTTTCTCTGTTTCTATGGCTGGTCTAGACTCCTGCAGGCACTAAGCTACAGTGTTGGGACTGAAGAATCAAAAGAGAAACTGGAACTATTTGCAAAACAGCCCAAGCGGATTGCTGCTAATTTGGGCTGTGTTTTCCAAACTGTTTGCTACAAAAGCTGCTTAAGTCTACTGGAGGGTTGTGAAGATTCCTGTTAAGACATTTGAGAGTCTGGAGCTTGTCTTTAGCTCAGAGGACCTCACTTTTGGATTTACAAAAGACTCTTCCCTTATTGCTGTTCAAGGAAATTGCACCTCAAGGTGTTCTGCCTGAGACCCCAGCCTGGGATCAGGGTCTGCATTGAGCTGTTCCTGCCAGAATGATGGAGCTGTGGTTTGTCTGTAGCCAAGAAACTCCTGCCCTAGCTGGTGCCTACCAAGTAATCCAGAAGATTTCAGCAGAGTGATTAGAAGCCAAAGACATCCTTCTCACCTGCACTGTGTCAGCTATGTAAAAATTTGCCACAAGGGGAATTGCAAATGGTTGCTGTTTTTCCAAGTTGCTTTGCCTTGTGTTACTTCTTCATCTAGGGCCCCCACGATGGCCACCCCATGGCATTGCAGGCCTGCCACTGTAGTGGGATATACCAAAAGACATTGGGGCAGGTCAGGAACCAAATGGGTGGGACCTTGGGGGAAGTTGCATGGGGTGTTATTGATTATATCATTGGTATAGTTACTGGTGTTGAAAAGTGTTGTATAAGTGCCTAACCTAACTTTATTTTTCTTGCAGCCAAAGTTAGCAGGTTACTCCCTCCAGTAATAAATACGTGCTGTGCTTATGGTAATTGCTGTCTCCATGACTGTTTTGGGGTACTGTATACTGTTGGGAATTGTCTGGAGGGGCTTGGGAGGTGGAAATATTGTTCTTATGGAATGGGGGAAGGTCACTGGTTATTTTGTCCAATTCCCAGGTGGAGGCACCATACCACCGAAGGTTTAGTAATTATGGTCCTTGAGCTTGAGCTGTTATGAGGGCCCCAGAGCTGGTACTCAGGACCGGTCAACAACCCAACCTACACATGCATGGGATAGACACAGAGGACTAGTGAGACTAGGATAGAGGGAAAGTATGGACACAGGTCTGGCAGGATCTGTAGTAAAGAAGTAAGAATTAAACTAAAACCAGGGCAGACTAAATGGACCAGGGGGCCTTTCCTGCCTACAACTACTATGTAACTATGTAAAAGCTTGCTCCATTGGCTACCAGAAACCACAGTGCCCCACTGCAATACCACAGTTCCCCGCCATGGGAATAACAGCAATGCCACAAGCAGACCACCATGATACCATGCAGACAAATGTATCATTACAGTTTGAATTCAGAAGCTTTAACACTTCAATGCCTACTGTTTCAAATGCAGAAACTTTTACAGAAAATTTTAAAATGCTGTTCCAGAACTAGAGATTCTAAAATTAAGATTTTTAAAATTCATATAATTTACATATGAGCTTGGTTTTAAAGTATGTGACCAGTGTCTCTTAAGTAGCTGGGGAGTTTAAACTACTGTGTGGAGCCAGGCATTGAGGAGTCAGGTGTAAACAATTAAGGATAGTTGTACAGGGAGACTGCTACAGGCAGGAAAACAGCAAGTGAGTCCTGGTAACAATTGCAGTTGATCTGAGGGATTGCTTGGTATGATAAAAAGCAAATAAGAGCCTGAACAGCTCAAGGCAAGCAAAAGGGACAGCAAAACACTAGGAAAACTGAGAAAGCCCTCACAGTTCAAGCAAAGGTGAGCAGCAGGATGGTAGTAAACTAGAAAGCCCCCCCCCCAAAAAAAAAGTAAACCAAAGAAACAAGCACACCAGAACAGGAGAGCAGACACAGACAGCAGAGAGAAGCACAAGCAGCAGCCAGAGGCAAAAACAAGATACAGACCTAGAAAGGCAGGAGAAACACAAACCAGCAAAAAGGTAGCACAGACCAAACAGAAAATCCAAAAATGCCAGAGGAGAAAGGAGTCCAACAAAGCCTCCTGCAGCAAAGAAAAAAAATGCTTCTTAGTGAAGCAGGAAGAACGGACTTTAAATAGCCCAGGCAGGGACATGGCTGGTTAGTTCAGCCCATTGAACCACAGGCAAAACCTTTCAATTGGTAAAGTCAAGCCTGCTTAAAAAGTTAATAAATCACTGTCTAATATATAAAGAGATAAATATTATCTTTATATTTATAAATATAAAGAGACTGGGAGAAAAGACTAAAGAAACAAGCAACATTATAAATGGGAGGTAAGCACTTTGTTTAAACACTGAGGCTTCTCTATCAATTGCTAATTACTGTATATGACAGCAAAGTGTTTTGGAGTATAGTCAAACCTGGTTAATCCGTGACTGATTAGTCCGTAAACCTGACGATCCGAATGGATTTTTACAAAAACTGATCTACTGCCACTTTAAATGCCCTGATAATCCAAATGTCTCTGCGTCCGATTCCGTGTTTTGGTTGTCTATTACAAACAGTTAATTTTAATGGTTTTTAGCCTCTTTAATCCGATGAATTGGTGTTAATGAGTCTCCCGATCTCTCGATGTGTGAAGCAGTGACACTGTACCTAGTAAGTGTCAATTACTTAAGCACATTCCACCGCAGAGTCGGCAGTTTGCACTAAGGGCAGTAAATGAGCAGTGAACAAGCTGTCAGTTGTCAATTAAGTGGACATTAATGCTAAAGCTCAGGTGTTACCTAGTTGCATAGTGTTGCTAAGTCTTCTCGGGTCGACATAATGGCGAGCAAGCAGGGTCGTTCCGAGATCTCTATTTCTCAAAAGAGAGAACTCTGTATGTGGAAAGAAGCCCATCCAGAATCCACATATCAGGACATGGCAGCTTATGGATTAAGCTGTTTTGGTCTAAAGCTTGGCTCATCGATATGCTCAGATATCTGGAGATCGAAAGAAAAATGGCTTGCTGCTTCCTCCGACTCCACAGCACTGACAAGGGTGCGACTTGGCAAGCACAAGGAGGTTGAAACAGCACTAAACTTATGGGTGTCTGAAATGAATTCGAAGGGATCCTTTGTGTCAGATGCCATGGTTATTGAGAAGGCCAGATTTGTTGGTGTCCAGATGGGAGTGGAGGATTTCTCGTACTCATGAGGGTGGATGTAGGGGTTCAAGAAAAGACATGCTTTGACCAGTAAAAATCTACATGGTGAGTCTGCCTGTGCTGACATGAATGCTGTGGTGTCTGGGCATTTGCAGTTAAAGGATGTGTTAAATGGGTATACCCCCAGAGACAATTATAATTTAGACGAAACAGGTCTTTTTCATAGACTGGGTTCAACAGCAACATTATCATCAGCCCCTGTATCTGGCACTAAGAAATCCAAAGACAGATTAACTGTAGCACTGTGTGCAAATGCAGATGGTTCACACAAAGTCGAACCGTTTGTAATTGGGAAGGCTAAAAAACCACACTGCTTTGGGAATGACTTTGACCTGGAGCTTTATGCACGATATCATGCCAGTAGTAAGGCATGGATGACAGGTGACAAGTTTAAGGACTGGCTGGTCGATTTCAACAGATTAATGAAGCTGCAGCATAGGCATGTTATTTTGCTTCTCGATAATGCAACCAGTCATTCAATCACAAGAAACCTCTCCAATGTAAAAATTCATTTCCGCCCCCCAAACACAACTGCCCACATTCAGCCAATGGATGCTGGAATAATAAAGAACTTCAAGTGTTACTATAACAAAAAAACTGTGTAGGCTTGGTGTGAGTGTGTGAGTGTGCGACTGCCTGCGAGTGACCGAGTGAGTGAGTGAGTGTGTGTGAGATTAAACTAATTTCATGATTTAAATTCATTTTAAGTGTTGATTCTGTGTAAAAACAAATGCAATAGCTCTTAAACTGTGTTTCGAAATTTTTTTCCCATATAAGCCTATTATTACTCGTTAGTCTGTTGTTTGACTATCCAGAAAGAAATGGCCAGATGCAAACAGTGCCGGATTAACCAGGTCTGACTGTACTACTCATGTGTCTACATTGTGGGTAAGTTCTAGCTACCACAAGAATATAAACACAACACCTAACTGCAGATGGCACATGATCACTGGCAACATTTGCCTTCAGGCTGCCCAACTTCTGCTTCTCTCTGTGCCCCATGCTGCCACACCAGTGTACTGGTCACCAATCCATGGCACAACTGTGGTGCATGTCAACTTACTGGTAATACTGCCCCACTCTTCCAGCCTGTCCACCCTGAACAGTAACTGGGAATTAATAACTCAAAGTCTGTTCTCCCCTCTGGTGACCTGTGTCATTAGGATTGTGAGCTCAGATTCGGTAATAAGTTACTAATGCTACCACACTGGAGGTTCCCAACTACCACAGCTGGTAAACAACAGCTGTTGTTTAGCAATGGCATCATGTTTATGTGCTGCATGATTACTGTACAACACTGCCAGTAATACCAAGCAGATGCAGCAACAAACACATAATTTAGAGTAACTCTATTCACTAAATGGAAATATTAGTGATTACAAACATTGCTGCATTTACTTTTTTGGCAACTGAAAACCCATGTGTGCTGCACAATCATATCAGCACATGCATTTCAAAGGGACATATTGGAGCCTACCATGCAAATAACACCATCATCAACGCAGAACACAAACACATAATTTGCATGCCATTTCCTGCCATATTCCCATTAACGTACAATTATATGTGCTCTGATGTGTACAGTCTACCCAAGTGCAACAGCCAAGAAGCATTACAGAGGAGCTTAAAGCTTTTGCTGAGCAGATATGTCAATATGCAATTTTATGTTGTTTCATATGTTTTGTTCCTAGTCAAACATGTGCATGTAACCATGTCACATATGTTATTATGATTGCTTTGGCAACTGTACATGGGTGTGAATAGCATGCCAGGAGGTGGCCCAGAAAAAATGCTGTTCATGATATAACCTTAAGGAGCAGTCAGTGCTTGCTTGGGAGGATGCAGCCAGGAAACATACCTTACAGCATTTCTTTGAATATAAGCTGTGGGTTGTATAAACAACTTGGACTTCCTGCCTGCAGTCCCTTTGGGGGTATTGGAGGGTGGTCTCTATTTAAACTGACAACTGCTGTAGCTGTCTGATTCCCTATTTGATCACATCAGCAGTTCTCAATTATCAGCTGTAGTGTCAGCACTTGGTATTTAGCATTGGTGCTTCAGTAGTGTCTAAAGGTAAGGCTAACCACTTAGACTTTAAGCTTATGGTTGCCAACAGAGTCAAATAAATGGGGGGAAATGGTCTGTTGCACTCGTTCAAAAAATTGGTAAGAAAAAAGGTCAGAGCGTGGAGAAAAAAGTGTGCTGAGCTAAAAGATAAAATGTTGCTTTTGGGATCATCTGTCAATAACAAACAAATTCTGGTCAGAGCCAATAGAGCTGCAGGTGAAGAATTTGGGTTAAAAATATTGAAACATATCAAAGATAGGAGCCTACAATTGCAAAATGTAATATAGGCTCATAAATGTGTTATTTTGTAATATTTTTACACCAAGACATAGCCGTGGTATAAAAAGATACAAAATAAGGTAGAGGAGGGAAGTATTTTTCAGAATAAAAGGCACCCATTAACAAGGGGACCTGATATGAAGCTGAGGGGGAGGAGTAATTTCCAGAGAGATGTGAGGAAGTACATCTTCAGAGAGAGAGAGTGGTGGATTCCTGGTACTGCATTTCATTGGAGGTTGTAGGAGCAAAAAATAGTGGTGGGGTTCCAGAATGCATGGGATAGGCACAAGGGAATCTCAGTGAAAAGGGGGGAGGGAGAACTGACTCAATCTCATGGAGGATTTGCGGTGGTACTGCAGGCAGGGGAAAAATGGGCAGATGGGGGGGAACAAACAGTACTTGGCCTAGGTATTCAAAGGGGTTGAGCTTGGCGCAACTGAGTTGCACCAGCACAACCCTAGAAATGTGCCCCGGGGCAATATTCAAAAGGGAGAATTGCACAGAATTATTCCCAATGTGCTGAGGCACAAAGATAATGTATGTGGCACATCTCAAGGGGGTGTGCCCATGCATATGCAGCACATTCCGATATTCAGCCTGTGGCACAACCCTGAGATGTTCTGCATACTGGGGCACAAACTTGAGCTGGAAAAGCATGGCTCAAATGGTAGCCACCCACAAGCGAGCTGCCATAATGCAAGGCACATCACTACAGCCTCCAGCCGTGGGTGGCCTCCCCCCCAGAACACTGCACAAGCACCAGAAATGTCCCTGGTAGTCTAGTGGTACCCCCACCCTGCCTGCAACCCCAATCATCTGACATAAACCTATACTAAGTACCTGATAGTCTAGTGGTACCCCCAACCCCTCTCGTACCTTCGATCACCCAACAGAATAAAGAATTTGTTCCCTGGTAGTCTAGTGGTACTCCCACCCCTCCCATAACCCTGATCACCCATAAAAGAGATGTAAACAATTCCCTGGTAGTCAGTGGCACCTCCCACCCCCCCACCCACAAGGACCCCTGTCCACCCAGCTCCCAACCTTCATCAACAGCAGGCAGTAGCAAACCACCCACATACCTCTGCAGCTGCCCTCTGAATGACATCTTACAGTATCAGCTGCAAGCCCATTGGCCCACTGTGGACCAATGGGCTTGCAGTACCTCTGTAACAGTCATTCACAAATATGTGAATGTAGACTTCATTCACACATTTGTGAATGACTATTACAGTATGCACTGCAAGCCCATGGTCCACAGTGTCAACAAACTGCAGCTATACTTCATTCAGTGGACAACCGTAGAGGTATGCAGGTGGGTTTGCTGCTGCCCACCGATGATGGAGGGTGGGTGCTGGGTGGACAGGGGATCATGTGTGGTTGGGGGTGGGGATGCCACTGGACCACCATGGAATTATTTATGTCACTTTTATGGGCAATCAGGGTTATGGGAGTGGCGAGGGGGTACTACTAGACTACCAGGGAACTAATTCTTTATTCTGTTGGGTGATCAGAGGTACAGGAGGGGTGGGGGTACCACTAGTCTACCAGGGAAGGAATTTTTTATTCTGTTGGGTGATCAGAGGTATGGGAGTGGTGGGGGTACCACTAGACTACCAGGAAATTAATTATTTTTTTCTGTTGGGTGATCAAGGTTACAGGCATGGTGGAGGGTACCACTAGATTACCAAGGACTTAGTATAATCGTATGTTGGGTGATTGGGGAGCCGAGCAGGGAGGGAGGACCCACTGGACCACCAGGGAGTGCATACTGCATATTACAGGTGATCAGTGGCACGGGATGGTATGGGGTACTACTGTGGTCCCTGGTACAGGGACTGCATGCTGTGCCAGGTGCCATGTGCATTCCACTGGCCACCCTACACAACACATGCAAATGGTGCCATAATGACATGCAAATGGCACCAGCGCATCATATTTGCACAGTGTGCATTACCTGATATATTCAGAGGAGATGTGCCATGGCTCATCTCTTTTGAATACATCCCCTAGTTGCACCAGCACAACTCAGTTGCACTGCGTCACCACATGCACCATTGCCAGGTGCAATTCTGAATATCAGATCCCTCATCTACGACCAATCTCTTTGTTTCTACGTTTCAGGTTCCAAAAGGGGAGGCACAATATATGGTGAAGGTATGGTGCTCAGGACAGTAGGGTGGCCAGCTCTCAAAGGCAGAAGCAAAGAATCCAAAAGTTCTGAGCACTCACAGAGGAAACTAGTTGTCAGGTACAGCATAATGCTGAACATTCTTTAATGGCAGTAATTTCACAAACCACATCAAGGACAAATATAATCCAATAATAGCAATAAAGCTGACAAATGCAGTCAATGCTAGATGCAAAAGTAGGAATACAGATAAAAAAAGTCTGTATGTCTGTAGGAAGCCCAAGCACTTCGACTCTCGATAAGTCTTCCTCAGGGGCATAGCTAGTTAATCTTTTAAAAAAAGATTTCAAATCCCATTGCTTGTTTAAATCAGCAGGTGTAATGCTTTGCAATTCATAAATCCAAGATGATTTATTTTCCACAGTAGTTTATTCACTCAGACCCCTTCCCCCTGCAAAGGACTCACTCTCTCAATGCCTATGAACTTTAATTCTGTAGAATGTGAATTATGGCAATCAAACAAATGACTACCAAGTGGGGTATCAAGTCTCCAATTAATAATACTTCTCAATGGTCTTGTGTGCTAGTTTTCAAGCTGTGCACTGTTCTCAGCACATACATCTTATTGCAGTTACACCATAGAACATATGTGACAAAGTCAGTACTGTATTTAATAAATTCACGTCTCCAACTTTAAATTTTCATGAAGGGGGTGTACAAACTTGTTACCAGGCTGTGCATATGTACACACACTACAATTGCAGCATTTTAAAAAACCTTTTGGTTTGTATGGTAACCATTAGTTATCAATGATAGCTGCCTGATTTGCCTCAAATTGGTTATGATTGTCTCTCAGACTGTTTGTTCTACTTAAATTAATGCAGGGGGTATTACACACTGCTGAAGTCATATTGTTGTCACCAAGCAGGACAGGGCAGTTATGATAAATTATGTTGTCAATTTTACCTGCCAAATGAGTGAATTTACTGACAAAAGTAACAGGACCATGTTTGTGAATTTTATTTTTCTAGTGGCTTTTCATTGTTCTTTTTTTTAGTAAATCGTCTTTTTCTCTAGCCTTTCTCAGTAATGTTTTTTATAACCCCTATTGAAAAATCTCATCACCAGTTCATTAGCCTGTCAGTCATATGGTTCAGATGAACTGCATTTCTTTTTAATCTTTTTTTTATTACTTTTTCTCCCCCTGTCTCTGGCAGGCCACGTTCAGGAGGGAGCCCCAGCCCCATCCCCCTGATGTCCACCATCAGGGCCAACCATCTTCCCCCAGGGCTTGCCCCTCCCCAGAAAGGGGTTGATGGGAGATCCCCAGGCTCCCACTGAATATTGAATCCAGTTCTGGTCAGCACCCAGTTGGTTGGGCAGTGGGACCTGTGAGCCTCTCCATCATCCAACCACCTGAGACATGTTTCCTCTTTTTTTTTCTCTTGGAGAAAAGGGTGTGCAATGATGCCAGTTGTGGTGTCACACATGCTCCTGTGTGTGGCATGGCAGGCATCTGCCCCACCTCCGCCCACCTTGTAAAGCATCAGTGTACCATCTCCCAGCCTCTGCTAGGGGCCAGGCAAGCACCAATTGCTGGCCCCATCTCCCCGGAGGAGGAGAGCTGTCCTTGGGACACTCAACCCTCCTCCTCCCTGGCCAACCCCCAGCAACTTGCTCACACCATGAACATGGGTTGCCAGTGTGACAGGAGGTAAGGCATAATGCCTCAGCCCTCCATGCCACCATGCCAGCCACTATTTTGTTTTTAATCTTAAAACTTGACTATAAGGGATATCATTTTTCAAAGCCAGCGAATGTGTACTATCTACTCTCAGGATCGCATTTGTAGCAGTGTTTTTCTGAAGCACTGAGTTTCAAATATTTCTTCCTTGCCATGTTTCTCTCATGTCTCCTGTCAGTAGAAATATAACTTCTGAAAATAGGAGTATTATAAGCAGCTGCCTTGGAGATACTTGTGCCTTGAATTATGACACAAATCAGTGCTGCCGTGATAGTCACTAAAATTCATAATGATAGTCAGAGTTATAGCAAGCCATGGCTAGTCATTGTCTGTTCAACATACTGGGTAAAGGCCATGGCTGGATGTTATTATGGACCCCACCCAAGTTCCCCCTCCCCACTTCTGCACCTTTTAAAATACTCAGCTTATCAGTATCTTGTTTAGTTCTCAAGTGTGCCACTTGTTTTTTTTTTATTTCTATAGTAATCAGCATGATAAGAACATTTATAAATACTGCAATAGAAAGGGATTTAATTGCCATTGAACTGCATTGTTTCCTGCAGCATACTACAGCATGTTATGATATATAGTACCGCAGTATTACTGTATTGCTTCCTAGCTGGTGCTGCTATTCATTTTTTAGGTCCAAGCTGATTACTTTAATGAAATATCCTCCCCAAAAGATTCTGTTGGCAAGCCCCAACTTACCTCCCAGGTTGGGGCCTTGGGGGCAGGACTCCCCCCGGCAGACATTGGTGGCAGTTGAGATGGTGGCAGAGCAGAGCGTCATGCCTGGGGGCTGGATGTCTTTCTGAATGCTGGATCCCTGAGGCGGGGACATGCAATAATGTCCAGCATCCAGCCAGCCCTCTAAGGTGATGGTGCCAGCTGCAGTGGTATCCCCAGCCTCTGCCGGGGGTTTGTAAAGCATCAGACACTCTTCCACCCTCCCCAGAGAAAGAGAGCAGTGCCCAGGAAATTCCCCCCCCCCGGCAGTTCCTCTGACTCTTGAGTCCATCACCAAACAAAGGATGTCAGCACCACAAGCAGATACCTTGCAGCTGTGTTGGCGGGTGGGCAGGCAAAGAAATTCTCTATTAAACAAACATAAGTACATGAGAATGGAAGTGAGTTCTGAGAGTATATATTGATAACTTTAAGAATTTAACTAGTTTGAAAAGAATCAGAATAAATATGACAGTGCAGTAAACACAAACATTTATTGTGTCCCTTGAAGGAAAATTCAGGATTGTGGTTTGTATTGATTAGCAACCAATAAAATATATGAAACAGCAGCTATAAGGTATAATCTCTTATTTATTCATATTATATAGTTAAAAGAATAGATTATCGCACAGAATAATAGGCTGTTTTCTGAAAGAATTAACATTTTTACTTAAGGCTGCAATCTCGTACGAACATATGAACATATGAAGAAGCTAACAGAATTAGGCTTTTTGATCTCTGTAGTCTGCTCATTGCCCAGGGTTCTTAGCTCAGACTGCTGTCCCTGCTCCCCCTCCTCTATCTTTCCACTACCTTCCTCCCTTCCTTCCATTACCTTTATCTTCCCCTTATATTTATCCCAGCCTCTCTCAAAGCTGCCCACTGTCCTCAATGAGATCACCTCTACTGGCAGTACATTCCATTTGCTCACCACCCTTTCTGTGAAGAAGTGTCTTCTAACCTCCCCTTGGACACTCACCCCGCAACTTTAGGCTGTGCCCTGACAGGGTTTTGCTGCAGCTTAGCCTGAAGATACCCTCCCAGTTCACCTTATTAATCTCTTTCAAGTACTTGAAGATCTCAATCATGTCTCACCTCTCCCTTCTGTCCTCCAGGGAGTAAATATTTAGGACCCTCAGTCTCTTCTCATATGATTTACCCTACTGCACTGCAGTTATCTTCATAGCCCTGGCTAGATGCATCTTTTACCAGGAGGGGAAATTTTAAATTGTTATTCTTGGCATAATCATGGGAACTTTCTTCATAGAAGGGGCATCTGTGAAAAAACACTTAATTTTCCAGTTTAGATACTAAGGTGCTTCATCTTTAAAATTATTAGGAAATTAGTTTAAATATCTTAAGGCAGATAGTACAGGTGTAATGTTTCAAAAATGGTGGAGTCAGCAGCATGACGTCCTCTTGCTTCCTTTCTTTCCCTCTGATTGTAAGGCAGCTGGTAAAGGTATCATTTTTCAGAAAAGGTGAGATGTGGTTTTCAGTTAACAGGTGGAACTGACTAGGAGCGGAGCATCTTCTGTGCTGTAATTCTCTTGATTTTGAACTTGAGGAGGAAAAAGATGTTGCAAGGCATGGGCCCTCATCTTATTTTCCTCTGTTTGTTGCAAATCTGTGTTGCAAGGTATGTGCTTCATTCTGGACCCATTATCTATAGTTGACTGTTTGGAGTTTATGAGAGATGGAGGGGGGCGGGTAAATATACAGGCCTGCATTTTCAAAATATACAGGCCTGTATTTTCAAAGATTTTCTGCGCATGCAGCAGCAAGTTGCATCACTTTTGTATTACAGATCACAGATCACAGCTGTGTCTGCATTAGAAGGGTGCACCATCAGAAGATGGATACACCACAATTTTCTGCCCCTGCACTTGCATCTACTTAAGCAATAAGGCATGACAAGGGATTAGATTAACAGTCTGTTATTCACCCCCTAAGGGTGTAATGTGGCATGAGGCACAGCCAAGTGCCATATTGCCCCTAGGGGGTGATTAACTGACTGTTAATCTAACTCCTGGGAGTGCCTTATTGCTATTATAAAAAATTATTCCAAAAGAAAAGTGTTAAAAGTATACTTTTTGAATGTTTCCTTCATTTAGAGGGAGATTTTTAATAAAACAGTTCTTCCACCTAACAGTTCAAGAATGCTGGTTCAAAATCAGAATGCAGCATTCCAGTCATTCAGTAGTGCTAGATGATGGAATGCTGACAGGAAGAATCCATGTTCCATGGTGATCAGGCTGTACATGGCAGTATAACAAGGATTAATGTAAGGTTGTTGGAATCTTAACAGCCAGTCAGACTGCAGCATTTCTGAGATCCTTTTTATAATGTATATTACACAATGGCAAGAAATAATGATGGCCTGCGATTGGTCAGTCTAGGACTGCAGCCATGATGTTATCCCAGTACAACATCATGGCTGTAGTCCCAATCCAGAGATGACCACATCAACCATTCCCAGAATAACTATGTTGAGCCCCGCTGGATAGCCCATTTCCGTGACTGGTGGTAGGCACCCCCCATCAGTGTACCTAACATGAAAAGCAGCCCAAATGAAGAAACAGACTTTCCCTGAAATCCCAAAAAATAGCGTTTCAATATTCAAAACCCATCATAAAGACACAGTTCAAACAGCAGTTAAAACACCAAGCCTGCTGTCAATATCACAAACAAGCAAGCACACGCATACAGAATCACCACGTGCCTGAAACGCTTGCTTGCTTGCTTGCTCACTCACTCTGTCTTCAAATCACTTTTGCCTTGTTTGTTTGCAAACAGCAACATGTAAAAGCAGTCACAAAACAAACTCCCTACCTCCTTTCCTCTTCATAAATCCTAATCCTTACAGCAGCGCACCAGATGACAGATCCAAAGAGCGAGGGTTGGGGTATTGCCAGGGGCACTGTCTGGGGACAGTACTGTCCAATCCCACGACTGCAAGAAAGTATGACTAAACAGAAAGGATCATCCCCTGTACCTCCTCTGAAAAAAAAAAAAAATAAAAAACATAACATTCCCTATTCAATAGCAACACCAACATCTCCTACCTGTGTGACACAGTAAACCTCCACTCGTGGCCCTCCTCTGTTGGAGAAGACTTTGGCTTAGTCATCCCAGGCTATGTGGCAGAGCCAGAAAAATTTATTTCATAAAAACTGAACTATGCAGATAGCTGGGAGGGGCAGGGCAGAAGATGACCAACAGACAAAGAAGAGCCAAAAAAAGAAACCTAATGATAAACAGCAGCAACACCTAGTTGACAAAGAAAGAAATGGGAACTTTTTTTAAACAAGTACACTTCCACACTCCAAAATATACTGTAAAACTCTCAGAATTTTCTTTTTTTCTTCTTTTAACTATTTTAATTATAATGAGCCATTGTATAATAGCAATAATGCACTCCAGGTTGTGTGTTGTGCTGGGACAACGTCACTTCTAGGGTGATTAGTCACACTCATCCTGCGGCCTAGTGCCTAATCACCTCAGGCATGATGTTATCCCAGCACAACACACACCCTGTCATGCATTATTGCTTAATTAGTGATGCAAAAAGTGACAGAGATGTGTTGCAGTACTGATGCATTCCATAAATATATTGCAAATATGCTACAATTATGATGCAAGTATAAGAGTTGTTTTGATGCAGCTATGAAAATATGGTGCAATTATATGCTGCATCTGCATGATGCACATTTAGGTGTTTTGACGTAACTGCATCATTTTTTTTTTTAATTTTTGAAAATACCACCTGCTGTATTCTACAGGGTCTTTAAAGTTCTCCCAAATGTAAGTAACATTAAAAATAATCCTCACTCCTACTGAGTATACAAAAATAAGTAATAACAATGGCAATGAAACTTCAAAACTAAGAACTTGATTTTGCCAAACAGATTTTACTTTTGTCTTTATAAATGATGCAGGAATTTTAAAATGATTCAGGTCCATGGGATCTGGTGTTGAATGTCTGTAAGCTAAAGCTAACCAGGACATTTCTCATTCTTCCAGATGTTAGAACTATTCAAAAAACACTTTTATGTTCCAGGATGAAATGGATACAGAAAATGTATACTTATAGCTGGCCTAGTGGTGCTGAGAGTTGAGGCACTGGACACCACACCTCATGCCACACCGGTGACCCGTGTTCAGGAATGAGTATGGGCCACCAGGGGTCAGCAGGGGAGGAGAAGGATCGAGCATCCCAGGGACTGTTCTCCTTCTCCAGGAAGGGGAGTGCCAGTGGTCGGCATATGTTTGGCCCCTAGTGAGGCTGGGGGCAGCACACCAACACTGTTGATGTGGGTGGAGATGGGGCAGAAACCTCGAAGAATGCATACGGGAGCATGCATGCTGCCACTGCTGGCATCACTGTATGCTCCATCTCCGGATAGGAGAAAAACCAGAGGAGAATAGGTTACTGTGGTGGATGATGAGGGCGTCTTGCAGGTCCTGCTCCCGGCTAGTCACGGCACTGGCCACACTGGATCTGGTCCTTGGTGGGGGTTGGAGAGCCCCACCAGAGGGGGTAAGCCCTGGGGGTAAGGGTCAGTGCTAGCTGGTGGATGCTGGGGGATGGAACTGGGGGCTCCCTCCAGAGGTAGGGCCACAGTAACAGCAGTACAAACTGACAGAAAAAAAAGAAAAAGAAAAAAGAAAATGCATACTTCTGCTTCTCTACAGTATGAGCACTTTTAGCAGTGATAGAGTCATCTAGCACCAAGTCATTGTTTGAAATGGCTCTCTTTTTATTTAAACCTTTTATGTATATGTTTTTACTTATATATAAAGGCATAGTATTGAGACAGTGCAACCATAGATCATATTATAAGTACAAATGACAATAGCACCAAACTTCTCCTCCCTTCCAAACTGAAATCAGATAGTTATTACTACCCCCCCACACACACACTTGTCATCAAAGATGTAAGAAAGCTGGGAATGTCTGTAAGGTGAGTAATGTCATATTAAAGCAGCCCAGTTCCCCCAACCCCCACTAATGCAGACATGTAACATGAAAGAAAGCCAATAATCTTAGTAATGTGAGTCAGTGTAATATCAAACTACACTGCCTTCCTCCCTCATCCAACATAACAAAAAATAGTACCTATGAAAAGACTACATTGACACAGTGAAGGGTTTCACAGACTGCATAGGGAACTGTGATGCAACTGTTGTTAGTAAGGAAAGAATGCAAAGAATGCAGAGTCCCCTTTTTCTGAAAGAAATAGGACTGTGGGGCTCCACCCACCGCAGCCCTAAAAGAGATGCCATCTTGAAGGAGGCAGTCAGAAATGTCAGTTCCTGGAATCTGAGACTGAGCTACTGTAGCATTATGAATCTCCCTGCAAAGGGAGAAGCACCTCAAGGTGACATGAAAAACAGTGGCCCACAAAATTTGTTCCCTTGTGCAAGACCCCTCTTTTAGGGCAAGCAGAGAGTGGGTTGACAAACTTCTATAGCACTGAAGTTTCACAATGAGGCAGAAGACACAGTAGGATAGAAGCTCCCCATGGACTACTGAATGAGCCCAAATCAGTCAGCTTTGTCTGCTACTGTGCACAGCTGATGGAAACACGTAGCATTAAACTAGAGTCCACAGGGAACATGGATGAGGCAGCTGTCTTGACTGATACACCTGAAACCTGGACAATTTAGCATAAAGGCACTAAGTTTATCTCCATGTTCACAACTGGCAATGAGAAGCAAATGATCACAGTGTGCTTGGCAACCGTTGCAGTTGAAAGGTTGGAAGAAAGCCATCATCGTTTGTTGTCCTAAAAGGTAAACTTACCCTGAAAGAACTAACATCAATACTGGGAACTGTGGCTGGGATATCACCAAATGGCTGGATAAATAAAGAGCAGAATAAAGTATGGGGCAGTATCACATTTGAATAGGGTCTTTTTGTCTGAGTCTCAGTCCACTGTCATACAATATTTGTCCTGCTATGCAATTAGCTGAACAAAAAAAAAAAAACATCATTGCATGATACTGTGCGGGTGTAGAAAATTGTTCCAGTTGGCTGATGCTTCTTTTAAAGCAGTATATTGAGAATTATATGGCCTGTGGCTGGCAAGTTAAGTGTGTGAGGTCACAAAGGCTGGCAACCCCAGCGTTCCATTGAAAAAAAAAATGCTAGAGTGGGTGAAAACATTGTGGCTGAAAGTGACTTAAGAAATTATTGTGAAATCCTTCTGGTACAGTACATAAATTTTGATATTGTTATGCAAAAACTATTTTTAACATTCTTACTAATAAAACACAATATTTTTAATCCACAAGGTGCATGTACATTATGAGCTTTGACCCAGACATGATTGCCTGCACCAAAGAGATCAGCAAGTCGAGCAAGGCTGACTTGAAAAAATGCACAAACGCTACATCTCACCACTAATTGAAGATTCATCTTGCAAGAAGCTGGAGAACCATCCAGCTGCTCTGACAGTGAACTTGAGAGTACTGACGGCTGATCTGAGTGTTACTAGGCAACACAATGTCTCCAAGCAACCTGCCCCTACCTTGCTCTCTCTCTCACTTACAGTTACACTCTCCTGTTTCATGATGTCAGTGTGCCGCTCCATTTTTGACAGTACTTTTTTTATTTTGACCACTGTTTTGCTATAACATTCTTGCTTTTATGCTGTATCAAACTATATGTTTTTGATTATATTGTCACAACAGAGTTCTGACAATGTCAGCAATGTTGCATATTGCATCCCTTCCTCTTTGATCATTAAAATTGTCTTTAATTATCTTTGTCCTTGTGTCCTTCATGTGTCATGCTAGTCAGTAGTTCCAAATCATATTGCTCCAGGGAGGGTTCCACAGGAAATGCAATTGATACTGCAATGGTATTCCATGTGTTAACGCTATGTTGTGTAGCGTACAACACGTGTGGAATATCTTGCAGACTTTACATGGACTATACTGTATGGACCCACACAAACCTGTCCAGGCAACAAAGCGCATTTTTAACACATCAAAAGCACACTTTATACTGCTGTATGTGATGCTATGGGCCTCATTATATATCACTCCTCAGCAGGGGATACAGGCCACAGAGCAGGAGTAATGAGGCATGGCCATTGCATCAGTTTTATGTTACAGGGCTCTTCCCTCTCAAAACTAGCCGCCAGGCTTATTTATTTAATACCACTAATGTCCAACACAGTATCATGCAAAATATGAGGTGTCACATGGTGAGTTCACACCCAGTCATGAGTTATTACCTACTTATGCACTGGCAGATAAGTAAAATCTAATGGTTCACCTTTTTCTGTAAGGAAATGTTGAACATTTTATGACCAATCTATTTTTAGGATAGTACGATTTTGTGCTCTTGAATAAATGACTGACACTCTGGTAACACCTCCAAACTGAACTGTGCTGGCACAGCTGCTTTTACCTAAAGAGCCTCAAAGACATCTGACACTTAGGGAACTTTTCTGGTCAAAAACTATGTTTGTGGCACTGCTTTCAAGGCAGGCGTCAAGTTGGATTATACAGCAATCTACTGTGAAACTAAAGTTAGCTTGCTGGCATTTCTGATCAAAAATTTAGTTTCTAGTAACTGTTTAGAGTGATGGATTTTTTAGTACACAAACTGCCATGTCACTGAATGCTGCAGTCGAGTGTGTCTTGAGATTGCAGTAGCTGAGCACTGTGCACATGGTTGCCATAGTAATCAGCCAGTTATTACGGCAAATAATAACTGGCCATCTCCATAGAAAAAAATAATGGGCAGTTATTATATCTATACAAACTGCTTGTGCTTTGCACCTATGGTTTATGTGGTATCACACACCTCAGGTGTGTATAAAATTAATATTGTACAACACGCCATACATAATCCTATAAATAAAGGTAATATGGGCTTTGGCATTGTGCATTATTTGCATGGAATATGGACTGACTTGGTATATTATCAAACCAGATCATATTCTATGATAATATTAATGATCCCAGTGTTGGTTTACTGTTTAAATAATTTGAGTTCTCACTACTGTGAAATTTGAATGAATACTTTTTACATTAACACTGGGGGAAAAAAGTTCTTCAATTTAAATTTTTTACCATTTTTATTGTACTTATGCAGAGCAATCCAATTGCAACCTGCCAAGTGTAATATTTTCTCAGTGTCTTCTTCCTTTTCTTGTTGACACAGCAGATGTGAGAAAAGACCAGAGTGAACGTGCAGTCATAAATGTTACAGCCTGAATGCTTTTCACTGTTGACATTGTTTACTGATCTTGCTAAATGTCACATTCTACCAGATCACTTCCTCTTACATTCAGTTACCAACACTGTACAATTATCTGCATAATCCAAGTATTTACAATAAGCCATTCAACTCATAATTATCAAATCAGGTGGATACAGCATGCTTATCACACTAGAAAAACATTGTTGTGCAAATAGAGTTTACCTTAAAAGCACCCTAGCTAAGTATTTAAAGGGCCTTTGACATTCCAAGGGAAACGTTGAAAAACATTATTTTATATATTGTTCAGCTTACCTTTCACATAGTCTCCATATCTATATTAGTATTCTTTTTTATGATAACTATAAATGTTGTAATATAAGCTAATGGGTCTGGTTGGAGGGCCTCTTAATAGATGTAAAAGTGTCACCTCACATGTTCTTAGGACCAGAGGACTTCAAACCAAAGGTGAGCAATTCTGTGATCAAAAGGATGGAAGAGGCAACAGTCTTAGATCCATATGAGGCCTTCCAAATGTACCCATAAAATAATAATAGATAATTAACTTTATTAATAAAAAATATTTTTCACTTAAAATGATGACTGCATGAGCAATCAGCAAGAAGCCCATTACAGTAGCTCAGCACATGAGGTACTCTTACGGTAATAAAAGTACCTTACACACAACTGAAGGAAGTGCTGTGATTGGTCGGGGATGCTCCTGTGATCTACAGTATAATGAAAATAAGATCACTGTCTTGAGACTTCATTTGTTCCAACTGCATGTCTATCCCTGGCATCCTAATACTTAGTTTATGATATGATAATAGTTTCCACAACAACAGATTGTGTTGTCACAGGCAGAGAACTGTGAATTCTGTTTTAGACCGAGAGGCAGAGCAGATGAAGTCTAGGGCAGCAACCCTGGTTTGATTTCATGTTAAAAGTTTCAAAGATTCTAGAGCAATATTAGAGCCTCTTTAAAGATCCACCAACACTGTGAGAAGAACTGTGAAAAACATAATATTTGGACACAAAGCAGCTATTAACATAACCACCATGGGTGATCAGATGGTGGTGGTGTCACTAGCCACCAGGGATGACATGGCAGGCCCCTCAGGATGGTCACAAACAGACCACTGTTTCCCATGTAAATGAACCCATAGTGGGCATGCAAATGGTCTCTTAATGCCTTGAATGCCCAAAGGGCTCATCTGCATGGTGAGATGAATATCACGCCATGAATTGCCTTGCTATCCGATCCCAGGGCACAATTCCCTGAGGGCCGGATACAGCCCAAGTCTGTGATGGGGCAGCGTAGATTGACTTAGTGCTACACCACATGGGCCAATATTCCATTGGATAGCACTGATCGACTACCCTACTGAATATAGCAGCACCTGGGTTGGGCACAGGAGCAGCACAAACTTTGTGCCCTGCTTGCACCAATTTTTGAATATCTGGCCCCGAAATGGAATGCAGGTGGAATTACCATTCTGATTCAATGAAATTCTACTGACATTTCATGAAACTATCACAGACTTTTGCCAAAATGTTAATTTCAGTTATTTCTGTCTAGTTTTAAGAGTATTGCATTTGTGTAACAAGTTTCACATTGCTAACTGTAAAAGGGGTTGAGTTATATGTGGCCTAATATTTTATCAGAATTTATTTTTCAGTTATTTTCATCTAATTTTAAACTTACTTTCCAAATTTCTCCACAGTTTCCATATTTAAGGAACCCTACATTACAGGTATGTATACCAAGTTTAAAGTCTCAAGCATTAAAGGGGTCTGTATTATAGGTGACAAATGTTTCACCAAAATTTTAATTTCAGTTATTTCACTATAATTTTAAAAGCACTGATCTACTGTTATGAAATTTTCATCTCATTTTATTTTTATTTTTTATACTGGAGAGCAAGATGAGCTACATAGCCCTTTTTCACAAGTGACCAGTTATACAGTATTAATACAGAGTGTAGGACAGACATGGAATAAATAAAAAATACAGAGTGCACAGATGACTAAGAAACAACTGGGGCTAGACAAAATTAAGACAATTAGAAATAATCACAGTGGAAATTGTCCTTCAAGAATTTTCAGAGCCCAAAACTAAATGTTGGAGTGTTATGCATACAAATCCATAAGACATGCATGTGGGTACCAAGGTTCAGATTCCTAGCTTTTATAGGAGATTGAGATATAAGCAGCCAAATATTTTGCCAAAATTTAAGTTTATGTCATTTCCATCTAATTCTAAAATAACTTAACCAAATGTCACCAACCTGAAACATTTAAACTACTGTACCTCATGGTTATCATTGCCATGTCTTGCATTTGTAGCTTTAAATGGGGCCAAATTATAAGTAGCCAGACATTCAGACATTTTTAAATTAAATTTTGCAGGCATATAAACTGCAAAATTGCAAACCTGCAACTTTAAAACTAAAGAAAGCAATACCATTAAATCTGGCATGTTTGTAGAAGACAGTGCCAATTTTATTAATTTATTGCTTATTTATTATTTATTTATGTAAATATTTATTTATTTATTTATTTGATAATTGGTAACAGGAAAAGTCATATTGCGTCAAGACTTGTTTCCAGGTGCAACCCGGGGGAAGGGAATAGGGGACACAAAATTCATAGCACAGACACAATTTGCAGTTACAATAAAGAGCAATCAAAGAACATGAATTATTTATTTATTTACTGAAATGTTTCACCAGGAAGGCACACTGAGCAACAAGTTGCTCGTCTCTTGGTGCGAACTGGGGGTAAGTGGTACAATAAGAATGAGACATTAAACATTCAATTTACAAGATGAACAATAGCATACAGTTGTAAAGCAGGTGTTACAAAAAGTGTTACAACTGTGTTGTGCATAACATGTAGAAAGAATGGACAATAATAAGTGCCAGATTAATAAGTAAACAAGTGCTTACATAAAAGAAAAGGGGGAAGGGGGGGTGAGGTGGGGAGAGGGGGAAGAGTCATGTCCCTGGATACCCACTAAGGGTGCGAGGAACTCTGCAATGGGACTGGTGGGACCAGAGAAAAGGGGATAGTGCAGTGTACCAGAGAGACCCCTTTAGGATGGTGGGGGAAGGTAGTAGATCAGAGATACAAGCCCCTTGGGGTGGTAAGTGAAGGTGAGGGTAGAGAGGTAGGGTTTGTCCAGAACTTAGAGGAGGGAATTAGTTAGGGACATGGCAGAAGCAGCTAAGTGCAAGGTAATTTTTGAGAGCAGAGCTGATGGAGTATGCAGAGAATGAGTGCTGGATTTGAGGTGGGAGGGAATTCCATATGTTTGGCAGGTAGTGAGAGAAACTGGATTGGCTGATTTGGGTGGATCTGCGGGGGACATCCAGGGTATGGGAATCAGATGATCTAAGGGAATGGGAGGGTGGAGGGGGTGTTATAAAGGAGGAGGTGAGGTAGGAAGGGAGCTCACCCAACCAGTGCTTGGAGGTGAATTTAGCACAGTGGGAGAGTCGCCTATTTGTAAGAGATGGGAAGGATAGGGCACAATAAAGATTGCAGTGAAGGGTGCGAGGGGGGCATCCAGGGCAAAGTGGCAGAAGGAATTGAAAAGGTTGCCCAGTCTGGCCAAGAAGGACTTAGTGGCAGCACCAGAAACTACATCACAGTAGCCTAAAATGGGCAGTATCATCTTCTGAACAAGTTTACGCCTAGCCGTAAGAGGGATGCAACTAAGGTTCCTGAACAGGGCACCAAGCTTGGGGCACAGTTTTTTCTAGATGGCATCAACATGTCCAGAGAAGTTTAGGTGTTGATCCAACCAAACACCTAAGTACCTGAAGGATGATGTGTCCTCAAGTAAAGTCCCATCAATGGTGTGGAAAGTGGGTAGGGAGGGAAGCCTACAGGAGTCTCTGCCTTGTGCCAAAGGTCATGGAGATAGTCTTCTTGACACTGAGGAAAAGCTGATGGTTAGCAAACCAGAGCTGTACCTTGTCAAAGTCTTGCTGTAAGCTAGTTGTAACCTCATCAGGACAGGAGCCAGATGCATACAGGACTATATCATTGGAATACATATATATAGCAGAGGATGGGGAGCAAACAGAGGGAAGGTCATTTAGGAAGATGGAGAATAGGAGGGGCCCTAATACAAGCCTTGGGGGACTCCAGTGCTAATCGGGAGGGGAGGGGAAGTGACATCCAAGATCTTAACTGATTGGGTTCTGCCAATAAGGTAGACCCTGAACCAGTTTGTGGCAGAGGGACATAGGCCACCTGCCATGAGTGAGTTGAGGAGAAGGCAGTGAGAGACGGTGTTGAAGGCCTTGGCCAGGTTGACAAAAATGGCAGAGATAATTTGTCCAGTGCCCATCCCAGTTAGGATGGAGTCTGTGAGCCACAGGAGAGGGGTGGTGGTTGAGTGTTTTTTCCTGAAACCACACTGGAAAAGGGTGAAAAAGGAGGTGTCAGAGAGAAAAGAGGTGAGTTGGGAAAGAACAATGTGTTCTTGAAGCTTGGCAAGGTTAGGGAGGAGAGAAATGGGGTGATAGTTGCCAGAGGAAGAGGGATCACCCCCTTTGGATAGAGGGAGGACCACAGCATGTTTCCATGAAGAGGGGACTGAGGCAGTAAAGAATGAGAGATGTAAGATTACTGAGAGGGGGTAGGCAATGGCTGAAGCAGAGAGTAAGAGGAGTTTTTGGTCAAGGCCATCAGGAGAGGCACCTTTAGAGGGGTTGATGGTGAGGAGGGCACTTAGGGAATTGTTTGGGGTTACAGTAGCAAAAGAGAAGGGAAGGTAGGAGGGTGGTGGAGGGGATTCCAGGAGTAAGTCAAAATGACTAACCAAGGTACAAGCAACAATATAAGGCATGTCAGCCTATAGTGGAGTATGAGGCAAAGGTAGGGGGAGCAATCAAGTAGACAGAAAACGGGAGCTGGTGGAGGAAAAGAGTTTCAGCTGATACCTGAGGAAGCCAGTGAAGTGGAAGTAAGGGGGTAGTTGGTTCCAAAGTGATGGGAGATGATAGGAAAAGGCTGATTGCCCAGCAGAGGAGTGGTGATGAGGAATGATGAATGTACAAAGATTCCTAGAGTGGATGGAGCAGGAGATAGAGGGGATGAGGGAGAGGAGTGATAAGAAGGAAGGGCCCCAGGTCAGTATTTGTATATAGGAGAGGGGCAGTGGATCTGGTGACATGAGCGAAGGGGGAGAATGGCTGAAGAGGAATAGAAGTTGCAATGATAGGTACGAGAGGTGGCGTTGTTCACATGGTGGCAGAAGAAGTTGCAGAAGGTGTCCAATCTGACTAGGGAGGTTAAGGGATCAGTACCATAAACCACCCACATTGTCAAAGACTGGGAGCACCATTCTGGTGACAAGTTCCCAGTTGACCTGTGGAGACAGACATTCTTTATTGTGGTACAAAGCACAAATTTAGGTTAGAGCTTGGCGTGGATGGCGTCGATGTGAGCAGAGAAGTTAAGTCTCCTGTCTAGCCACATATCAAGGTACTTGAAGGATTGAACCACTTCTAAAAGGGTGCCATCCATAGTGGAGAAGATAGGCAGAGTTGGGAGTCTGACCAATTTCTTGCTGATGCCAAAGGTTATAGACACTTTTTTTTGCATTGACCTAAAGTTGGGTTTCATTGGAACCTGTGCAGGACATTGTGGAAGTCATGCCGGAGCAGACCTTCCACAGCTGTGTTAGAGAGACTGGAGGTGTGGATGACTGTGTTATCTGCATACATTCATATACAGTATAGTGAAACCCACCAGAATGAAATGCAATGTCACGTTTCCTGCATGACAAAAGGGATTAACTCCTATTGAAATTGCTTTGTTTCCTACAGTAACTCTACTGCAGAATGTGGGCTTCACTGTATGTAAGCTGACACAAGCTGAGGAAAGATCACTTATGAAGATGGAGAACAGGATGGAGTCCTGTGGTTCCCCGGCCTGGGGCTGGGGTGGGAAGTGGAGGTTAGAGGGTGCTGCAGCCTGTACTGATTGCAGATAGCCTGATAGCTATGAATGGGACCCATCAACAGCAAGAGCTGACAGACCATCAAAACTTAGCTTATCCAGGAGGAGTGGTGGAACACTGAATCAAAGGCCTTGCCCAGATCAGTGAAAATGGCAGCTGTGATATGCCATTGATCTATCCCCGAAAAGATAGATTCAGTTACACCCAACAGGGAAGAGACAGTGGAGTTATGGTTCCAGAAGCCAGTTTCGTACGGGGAGAGAAAATCAGTGGAGGATAGGAAATTGGAGAGTTTGGTGTAGACAAGCTTCTCTTGCACCTTAGCAAGGGAAGGGAGGAGGGAGATTGGCTGGAAGATACCTGGCAAGAAAGAGTCTCTCCTTTGTGGAGTGGAAGAATTTAACTAACTTCAAGGACAGAACGACAGCACTGAGGAGGAGAATTTGAGTAGGTGAGTTAGAGGGGATGTTATGGCAGGAGCAGAGATTAAGCTGCATTAAGCAGCTTAGCAAGAGGAAAAGGAAGAGGAGGCCATTATGGTTTTCCAAAGAGGTAGCAAAGAAAGTGAAAGCCAAAAAGATTTCATTCAGGCAATACAAAAAGACACAGGCAGAAGGGGATAGGGAGAAGTACCAGGAGAAGCAAAGGGAGGCAGGGAAGTCAGTAAGGGAAGCCAAAGCTCAGACAGAAGAGCACATTGCAAAATCAGTGGGTAGAGGGGACAAAACCTTTTACAGGTACAAAAGTGAAAAAAGAAGGGCAAAGGGAGGGATAGTGAGACTGAAGGGGGAGGATGGGGGCCACGTGGAAGATAACAACAGTAAAGCTGACATACTGAACAGGTATTTCTGCTCAGTCTTTACTGAGGAAGAGGAGGGTAATGGGTCTGAAGGGCGTACAAGGGACAAGAATGGTGCAGAAATGGACACAAGTCCCTTTACACAAGAAAGGGTCCTGAAGGAACTGGAAGGAATAAGAGGTGATAAAGCAATGGGGCCAGATGGGGTGCATCCCAGGGTCCTTAAAGAACTAAGAGAGGTGGTGGCTGAACCTCTGACTATCCTGTTTAGCCAGTCACTGGAAACAGGGGAGGTACCCAAAGACTGGAGGACAGCAGATGTAGTCTCCTTATACAAAAGTGGGAACAAAGTGGAAGCGGGGAACTACAGACCAGCCAGCCTCACCTCAGTAGTGGGGAAGATCATGGAAGCACTACTGAAGGAGAGATAGGTGGAACATCTGGTTGTCAATGGACTGCAGGACCCAAGGCAGCATGGTTTCACCAGGGGGAGGTCATGTCAGACCAACCTCATTGAATTTTTTGACTGGGTGACTAGGGAGGTGGATCAGGGGAGGGCAGTGGACATGGCATTCTGGACTTCAGCAAGGTGCTTGACACTGTGTGACATAGAAGATTATTACACAAACTAGGGAATATGGGTGTGGGCAGGACAGTAGTGTGGTGGGTAGGTAACTGGCTGGGCGGCAGGACACAGAGGGTGGTGGTAAATGGCTGTCACTCCACAGAGGGAAGAGTGACTAGTGGGGTACCACAGGGATCAGTGCTGGGACCGGTCCTATTCAACATCTTCATCATTGACATTGGACAGGACCTAGAAGGCAGAATTTCACTGTTTGCTGATGACACAAAGCTCTGCAACAGAGTAGACACACCAGAGGGTGTAGACAGAATGAGAAGGGACCTGAAGAAACTTGAAGAATGGTCAGGGGTTTGGCAATTGAAATTCAATGCGAAGAAGTGCAAGATAATGCATATGGGACACAAAAACCCTGGCACAATGTATCAGTTGGGGGGTGAGGATATAGCATGCACCAAGCAGGAAAGGGATCTTGGGGTTATAATCTCTGATGACCTCAAGGTAGGGAAACAGTGTGACAAGGCAGCAGGTAAAGCAAATATGATGCTGGGATGCATAGGCAGGGGCATCACCAGCAGGAAAAGGGAGGTCATAATTCCACTATACAAGACATTAGTGAGGCCCCACCTGGAGTACAGTGTATAGTTCTGGAGACCTTACCTATGTAAGGACATAGACAGGGTAGAGAAGGTTCAGAGGAGGGCAACAAAGATGGTACATGGATTGCATCACAAGTCCTATGAGGACAGGTTGAAGGAATTGAATATGTACCTGGAGGAGAGGAGGGAGAGAGGGGACATGATAGAGACATACAAGTATCTTACAGGGAGGAACAGGGTGCAAGAATATACTATTTTGAAGTGAAAAAGATGATCCAGGACTAGAGGGCATGGGATGAAGTTGGAGGGAGGATGATTCAGAGGAGACGTGAGGAAGAATTTCTTCACAGAACGAGTGGTGGACAAGTGGAACACCCTGCCAGAGGAAGTGGTGGGGGCTGAAACAATGACGGGATTTAAGAATGCATGGGATAGACACAAAGGAATTCTGGAAGTCAGGGTTAAGAGGCAACAGAGTTCTAGGAAAACATAAACTGAAGTTACAAACTCAAATGGGCAGACTAGGTGGGACATAGGCCCTTATCTGCCGACACTGTCTATGTATCTATGTATCTATGGAGTAACTTAGGATCCAGCCTATCAGGGCTGGATTTGGTCAGGTTGAAGGAGTAAAAGACAGTTATGGTTTCTTGGGTAGTAACAGGGGGAAATGAAACCAGAGGAGAGGAGAGGGAATGTGTGGTGGAGTGGTGGATGCTGGAGGGTAAGAAAAGACAGTTTTACCTATATTATACATGTGTGTAAGGAATGGCATCCTTCTTTGGTGAAGGATCACCTTGAATGGGAAAAGCAAAACATTTTAAAAATTGTATTTGATTGTATGATGACTATTGAATTTTAATTCAAATGAGCATAAGGTCCAGAAATGTAGCAGGTGTTTACACGTGAGTCAACATGGAAATAGAGAATAATGTTTTGAGTTAACATTTAGACAATGTACTAAATATATATATATAATATATATATGGGATACATGATGGGCAGGAGTGGAATATGGAAAATATTCTCACTCCTGCAGAGTGAAATATGCAGTGCTCACAACGCAGGAGTGAGAATATTTTCCATATTCCATGATCTGCACATCATGTGTGCTATTTATACCATGGGGATGAGATCAATTCCAGTGAGAGAAGTATGCTTGTTGTTCTGAGGTTCATGTCACTTTAAATGATGCCGGTGCTGTGGTAATGTGTGTGTGTGTGGTTTTATGAATGGATGTTTGTAGTGAGCTGTGATTGGTTGATAGATGTGTGTGTGTGTGTGTGTGTGTGTGTGTGTATTGATTAGGGGTGGTGTGTTTTGGTTATTGATTGGCTACGTGGGAGGATGTTCTTATGCTTGGTGCTGGGAGAGATACTGATGAGTTCTGTTTACTTGTATGCCTCTTTATTTCTGGATGTGAGTATAATGTTTATTTACAGGTTTTGGGATGTACCTTTATAATGTCTGGTGCAGATTTCACGTTTGTTGTGCTGCTCGCTGCGTTATTTTTACAAGAGCGCTTGTTACAGCAGTGTCACTGTTACGAGAGAGTTTGTTTATTTTTTAGTTCTGGAACAAGTATTTTAAATTAAACAAGTTCATAAATCACAATTTTAAAGTATTGCAAACTTATTATAATGCGATATGTGTGGTTGTACATTTGGAGATGTAAATTATATGACTGTTCACAGCCGTAGTGTTCTTCAATCTGAGTCAGAATCTGATGGCTTTTGAAATGCAGCACGAGAGATCTGCAGCTTGCTACAGTGAAAAGTACTGCTGCAGGTGAGTGTGATTATGTATGTTAATACTAGTGTTTGTTAGATTATAGGGAGTGTTTGAGAAGTAGGCAAATTAGAAGGCAGTTTGTTAGTGCTTTCACATGCAGGTGGGTGATGTCAGCAGAGTAGGTATAAACGGTATTTATTTTAACTCTGCTGACGTCAGGAGTATTTATTTCACAGCGGTGAAAACAACAAGATTTATATCATTGGAACTGATCCCACCCCCATGGTATAACTACATATATATATATATATATATTGTATATTATATATTATATATATATAGGGGATACATGATGGGCACAAGTGGAATATGGAAAATATTTTCACTCCTGCAGAGTGAGCCTGGATATTTCACAAGTGCCAAAGGCACGAGTGGAATATACAGTGCTCACGAGGCAGGAGTGAAAATATTTTTCATATTCCATGATGTGCACATCATGTGTCCTATTTATACAATGGAACCTCACTGTTGCAAAATGTACAATTTGTGTGGTTTGCATGGGGATAGCGCTGGTTTAGCGTGGCTTTGCGTAGCTTTGTGTGATTGCATGGCTGTTCGTGGATTTAGCGCAGGTTAGTGTGGGTTACTGCTATCCTATATTTGTAAATATTCTCACAGTGGTGATGTCATCACTGTGGTTATTCAACGGAGTGAGAATAACACGTTATCTCACTCAGTTATCCCTTACCCCCATTGTATAAATATATACATATATATACAGGTATATATATATATATATATATATATATATATATATATATATTAGAACTAAAAAACTCCATTTAATGCATTAGTTAGGGTTGTCCCTAGCGACAAGAGTGAGAGAAATTACGCTGTTAGGGTTGAAAACCCCTTGGACCCCGCCCATCCCCCAACGGCATTGGGGTGCGCGATTGGGATCGTCAGCCCTAACTCTCACCCCATGACATGTGTAAAGCAGCAGAAGTATAGGAGAATGGGGTGAGAGAGGGGACCCATGATCTCAACGCGCACCCCAATGCCGGTTGGGGGTGGGCGGGTGTCCAAGGGGGTTTTCAACCCCAACAGCGAATTTCCTCACTTTTGTCGCTGTGGAACAACCCTAACTAATGCATTAAACGGAGTTTTTGCCTCTAATATATATATATATATATACACATATATATGTTAAATATAGATCCTAGCCCCTGAAGAAGCCCATGCTGGGTGAAATGTTGTGCGTGACCAAAGGATCATCTTGTGATTGGATGAAAATAAAGATATTGAGATTTTAATTGGTCAAGTGTGGCTACTTACTCTGGATTGTTGTTTGCTGACATTTTCTGCCACAACCAGCTGCATACTGAAAGTTCTCACTAGCTGACACTAGCAGAAGGGAACCCACCCAAACACTTGGTGTTTCTTGTGTTCTGAAGGATGGCCTTGAAATATTGTGATTTTGTAACCTGGATAGCTTTTCTTAAAGAGTTCCTTATTGTCTTGTATAAGTGGAGGTCAGGAAGGAAGTGAGATAATTTGTAATGTGCTAAAGTGAGATCATGGAACTTGCACTGGTCAACAATTTCAGTGGCAATCCAGCAGTGATGATGAGTTTTGACCCTGGATTTTCTGAGTGGGGTGTGCTTATCCTAAACTGAAGAGAATATGGAGTGAGACAGAGAGGGCAATGTCAATATCAGTGGCAGTGGGTATGGCTGTCCAATCTGGAACAGCAAGGTCATCAAGACAGCAGAGGTATTGAGTGACTGGAGTGACCCAGTCCAGATGTATTTGGGATGGGGAAGCTGGACACTGGATCTTTCTGACACAGAATGTCATGCAGTGGTTGCTGAAAACATCCAACAAGATACCAACTGCAACAATATAGTGTGGGTGGGAGGTGAGAATACAGTCCAGGAGAGTATCATAGTGAGAGTGAGGGCTTCACAAGCTGGGTTCGGTGATAATATGTGTGAGATTAAGTGAGTCAACCATGTGGGTGGTTAGCTTGGAGGCTGCAGAGAGCCAGCTGACAATGAAATCTTCTAGCAGGATGAGCTGACCAGCGGAGGCATGAGAGGTGATGGTAGAGAGGGAATTAACCAGGGAGGAAGAGGATATTCTTGGTAAGACATAGAAAACCCCTATGAAGATGGGTACAGAGGAGTTGAATGATAAACTGACAAGGAGGAATTCGGGGAAGGAAGATGTGACCTCATTGAAAGCCATGGTGCAAGAGAAGCTTTGGTGGGCATACATGGCAACACCACCCCCACTTTTCCCCTGTCCAACTTAAAAAGATGATTGTCAGGAAGGGAAAGGCTAGAATTTGGCATCCTGGAAGACAGCCAGGACTCAGAGATACAGAGGATGTTGGGGGAATGTTGTGAAATCCAGACAGACAGGAGGTCAAGTTTGGGAAGAAGACTCTGAGCACTGAGGTGAAGTACTATATGCCCAGGCTTTCAGCAGTTGGGGAGGCAGAGAAGGAGGGAGGGGAGGGTTGGACTCCATGTCACCAGACAGGAGAAGGAGTAGGAACAGGAGCAAAAGGATGGAGTGGGATTTCAGCCCCTTAGAGCAGGAGGAGAGAAAGAAGGGGGAAGGTGGGGATAGGAGAGGAGGGCATGGTGGGGAAGCTTAAGGTCAAGGGAGAGGAAGTGGAAGAGAGAAAAATAGGGTGGACAGGAAAGGAGGAAGGTAATGGGGAGGAAAGAGAGATGGATCTGTGGAGCGGGAGGGAAAAGAAGGGGACATAGGTGGAATGGGGAGGAGGAGGGGGAGGAGCAGAAGATGGGAGGGGATAAGATAGAGGATGCTAAGATGCATTGTGAACAGGAGGTGAGATGCAATAACCATTAGTTATACAATACCATAGCAGACTGCATACATGAACATTTGGCCAAACACAAAGTTGCAGTCATCTGATAACTAGCTTAGGCCATTAATAGACTTTGGCATAACAACAGGCAGGTGAGAAATTCAACACATATGTACACAGTAGATTTCTGGCTAAGTTGAACTAGTACAAATAGCTGGGAAAAGCACTAATGGATATACTTAGCACATACAACTACAAAACCTAGAAAGAAAATTTGGTAGACTAAGCTAAGCAGGCTAGACTAGGCATAAAAACAGGGCTAGAAAGGGCTAACTAATTAGATGCAGTGCAGCAGAAAACATTATTCAGAGAATTAGATAAAATTTATAGTGTACCAAAATGAACAGGCAGATGAAACCACTTTAGTAAACTTAAATCTTACATTGGAGATAAGGAAGAAAAAGGAAGAGTCTTGGTTGGAGGCTGTAGTTGGCTGGAGAAAGAGATAGCATGAGTCTTTGTGGTGGAGGGCAGTTGTTAACAGTCATCTTTGCATGGAAGAGGCTATATTAAAGGTTGTCCCTGTTATAAGCTACCAAAAGTTACAAAATAACGTAGAAACATAGAAGCACAGAATTTGACGGCAGATAAGGACTGCTTGCCCACCTAGTCTACCCATTTTCCCTACCAGTTTAATTTACTGCAGACTCTTAATGATCTGTGGCTTACCCTCTCCTTCCTATAGGTCGCGTTTCCTTGTGTCTGTCCCAAGCATTTTTTAGTTCCTCTACCATTTTTGCCACTACAACCTCTGCCAGGAGGCTGTTCTATGGATACACCACCCTTTCCATGAAAAAATACTTTCTCACATTACCCTTAAGTCTACTCCCCCTCCATTTTCATATCATGGCTTCTTGTTCTTGAATACCTTTTTTTGAAATATGCTACCCTCTTGTACCTTATTTACACTCATAAGGTATTTGAAAGTCTCTATCATATTCCCCCTCTCTCTCTCTCTCCTCCAGGAAATACATTTTGAGATCCTCCAGTCTCCCCTCATATGACTTTTCATGCAGCCCCTGCACCATTTTTGTTGCCCTTCTCTGAACCGCTTCTATTCTATGTCCTTCCAGAGATGCGACCTCCAGAACTGGACACAGTACTCTAGATGAGGTCTCACCAATTTTCTATACAGTGGCATCACCACCTCCTTCCTTCTGCTGGAAATACTTCTTCCTATGCACCCCAGCATTCCACTGGCTCTCCTCACAGGCTTTTCACATTGTTTGGTAACCTTTAGGTCATCAGATATGATTACTCCCAGGTCTCTTTCCTGTTTGGTGCCCATCAGTACCTCCCCCCATTATGTACTCCTCCCCCACATTCCTGTGCCCCAAGTGCATGACCAAGCACTTCTTTGTATTGAATCTTAGCTGACACACCCTTGACCACTCCTCAAACTTGCTTAGGTTCCTTCTCGTTTTCTCTACCTCTCCTGGAGTGTCAACATTGTTGCAGATCTTCATGTCATCTGCAAACAGACACACCTTCCCTTCTAGCCCCTCTGCAATGTCACTTATGAAGACATTAAAAAGAACTGGTCCAAACCCTGTTGGTCACCCCCTCTCTTTAGATTGAACTCTGTTCATCACCACTTTCTGTGTCCTATTGCTCAGCCAATTATTGACCCAGTTTACCACCCTAAGATCTACTTCCAGGCTGTCCAGCAGTACTTAAAGACACATTCTATGAGTCTTTGATGTTTATGTTCTGAATGCACCTGTTTTTTTTTTTTTTTTATTGGACTTAAAGGAATCATCTTGGTCATTTGTAATAATGTAAAATTCTAAACACAAGTAAATGATAAACTCTGTCTCCCTCCCTCACCAAATATCTGTCAGAAATGTCATTGGCATCAGGTAGTATCTCTGTCCCTTACCCAATATATGTTGATAAAGTCATTGGAGTCCAGTGGTACCCACACCTTTACACAGTCCCTCTCAGTAAAGTTCTAGTTCCCCAGGTGGAGCAGTGGACATCCAAGTAGCTACCCCCCACAAATGCAGACCATTCCCCCCCACAGGAGAAGCAAGAACACATACAGTTGCCACACGGTTCCCTCCAAGAGCAGCAGGGACACAACTGGCTTCCCACTAACATGTTGGAGTGGTGGGGACATAATCAGCTTCACTTTGCCATGACTATCCTTCCCAGTCCCTCCACCAGAGTGGCAGACAAACACACAGCTGCTCTCCACCATGGCGACTCATTCCAGTCCCCACAATGGAGTGACAGGGTCACACATAGATACCTGCCACCATTTCAGGGCACCCCAGTGCCCCCAGCTGAAGCAGCAGAGACACACACAACTGCCTGCGACATACCAGTCTCTCCCCTTGAACAGTTGGAAGACAACCAGATGTCCTCTGCTATTGTAAGCCTTCCTAGTCCCCATGCTGGAGTGGCGAGGACATACACAGCTGTGCCGTTGGTTAGGGACAGCACTGGGCTGAGATCCCTTTAGCTGGCATTTCTTACCCCCACAAGACAGGGACAGCATGGGGCTCAGAGCCCTTCTTCTGTAATTTATCCCTGATGGATGGTAGTAATATTGGCTCAGAGCCCTTTTCTTGTTATTTTCTATTCCCACTGGACAGGGGACAGTTTTGAGTTCAGAGCCGTTTAGCTGTTAAATTTTACAGATGGGCTTTCAAATTCTCCTTGCTGCAGTGGCAGGGACATAAACATTCTGCCCATCACTGAGGCTGGTCATCCCAGTCTCCCCACTGGAGTGGCAGGGACACAGCTGCTAGTCACCATAGCAGGCCATCCCAGTCCTTGCCAGTTTGAGCGGTGCGGACACAAAAGTTGCCATGGCAGGTGGGGACACATACAGCCTTCTGTCCTGCTTACGGAAAGGATGGTACAGTATCTTCAATCAAATGGGTTGCAATCCCCCTCAGCTCACAAACTTTGCCAAAATGTTGTCTCTTCAACTATTGCAAATTATATTGGACCCCATCTGTCTTATTTACAAATCCCTAAATCACTCCCTTCTGGACTGGGTTCTCTACTCTCACCACCACCATATTGTGGTACCTTCCCATATGCACTCAGTGACCATCATACTGTTTACCGTGTGCATAAGATCCATCACCCAAAACCTCCCCCTATAATCATCCCCATTCAGTCCTTCAGGTCACTGGACTTTTCTTCACTCCATACTGGCTTGTCAGACACTGACTAGTCCCATATCCAAACAGCTACTAACATCAATTCAGCACTCCAGTTCTTCCAGTCCAAATGTATGCCTGTCTGGGACATCATACCACCCTCAGAAAAATTAGAGTCCAAGATTCCCACGTCCCTGGATTTCTGTTGAACTGCTCTCTTTCCTTTGAGCCAGAAACCTAGCCTGCCATTATTACAGGACCACTGGCTCCCCTGCCACCGTTTGGAATTATCAGACCCTTTGAAGTGCCTACACTAAAGCCAACAGGCTTGCAAAATCTAAGTACTGTACTTTGCATCCACGCTCCTGAACAACTTTAATCAAGCCTCCATGTTCTGGAAAGTAATCCACTTCCTCTTCTCCCCACTGACCCAGTCCCCCCCCCCCATCCACAAGGTTGGCAACTCTACAATCACTGATGCCACCACCATAGCCTCCTCTTTTAACTCCTTTTTCACACTGTGCCCTTTATCTCCTTCACCATCTCCCCCTCTCCACTCCCTCACCTTCACCTCACACCCTCTTTTCTTTGAATTCCTTCATTTTCTGTTCTACAACTCCATTTACCTCTCTTGGCCCTTCTATCTCTTAACCACAACAAAGGTATGAGTCCTCATCCTTCTTCACTCCCTTCCAGTCTGGCTTTTGGAAGTCCTACTCCACAGCCACCTCCTCCAGCTTACTGACTCAATCCTGTCTGGTATAGCACAGGCCTGGTTCACATCCACTATTTTTGTTCACTTGGCAAAAGCTTTTGACACTTTGTCCCACCCCCTTCTCCTGAACAAGCTTAAGTCAGTGGGGCTCTCTGAATCCTTGATCAATTGGTTCTACTCTCATATGAACATATGAAATTTGCCAGCAGATAAAGGCCTAGAGGTCTATCAAGTCTGCTTGAATGTGCAGCAAGCACACATTATTCTGCAGCTGCCCTTCCCTTCCACCCTTCCCCTCCATTGATGCTCCCCCTTTCCCTGCCCCAGCCCCTTTTGAAGCTGTCCACTGTTCTACTGGATACCACTTCTGCCAGTAACGCATTGCACCCAGCTAACACCCTCTCTGTAAAAAAGTGTCTCCTTATCTCCCTCCAGAACCTTCCTCCCTCCAGTCTCATATCATGGCCCCAGGTGTCCTTCCCCTCCCTTACTTTGAACAGCCCCTCTGTAACTGTCTTGTTTATTCCTTTCATGTACTTACAGGTTTCAGTCATGTTCCCCCATCCCTCCTCTCCTCCAGCGAGTACATGTTCAACTCCCTCAGCCTCCTCTCATATGATTAGTCCCCCAGCCACTTGATCATCTTTGTCACCCTGCACTGCACCCTCTCCAGTAACTTAATGTCCCTCTTCAGATATGGGTGCCAGTACTGCATGCAGTACTACAGGTGCGGTCTAACTAATGACCAATACAGTGGCAGAATCACCTCCTCCCTCCTCGAGGATATACCCCTTGCAATGCAACCCAGCATTTTGTTGACCTTTGCAGCTGCCTTCCTACATTGTGCTGAGTTGTTCATTGACCCTGTAATGAGTACCCCCAGATCCTTCTCCTCCTCTGTCTGGCTAGCTGCACTCCCCCTAGCTGGTAACTTCTTCTTGGGTTCTTCACCCCAAAATGCAGCACCTTGCACTTTTTGGCATTAAATCCCAGTTACCAGGTGTCTGACCAGGTTTCCAGCTTTGCCTGATCATCCTGTAACTCTCCCATCCCCCTAGATTGTCCACCACCGCTCATATCTTGGTATCATCAGCAAACAGACTGATCTTGCTCTTGATGTCCCATGATATGTCTGCAATGAATATCCCAAACAACACTGGACCCAGCACCGAGCCCTGTGGAACACCTCTCGTCACTACCATTGAGGATGAGAGCTCCCCACCCTCTGATGCCTTCCCTTAAGCCAGTTCCCTACCCATCTCACCAGCTTTGCACCTCCCCCAGTGCCTTCTAACCTACTTCCCAGCATCCCATGTGGCACTGAATCAAATGCCTTACTGAAGTCCAGATACAGGACATCCACTGCATGGCCTCTGTACAATTGCCTAGTTACCCAGTGATAGAACTCCACCAGGTTGGTTTGGCAGGATCTGCCATGTATGAAGCCATGCTGTCTGCAATGTCTCAATTTGAGGACAGGTCTTGAACTGTCCATATTGTAGACATCCTATCCCCCCAACTCTGTATCTGCTCAGGTAGTTCCCAAAGTTCTGTCCTGGGCCCAATATTCTTTTCCATATTTATAAATATTCTCTCTACTGCCTGTTCCTTTGCGTCCATTCACATATACGCAGATGACACAGTGCTGTTTGCCTCTAGTGCCTCTGTTGCTGACCTTACTATTTAACTCCAGCAGGACTTCAACAGTGTCCAGTGCTGGTTCTAATTCAACCAACTCTTCCTCAATGCCAAGAAAACAGTCTCCATGAGAGATCGACTGGTGGGGGCAGTTGATTTTGTGTACCTTGACTTCAGCAAAGCATTCACCCCAGTTCCCCACGGGAGGCTCGTAAACAAGTGGGCATGATGATAGTTAACTGGGTGAGTAACCGGCTAGGGGATAGGAAATAGAGGGTGGTGGTAAATGAGGTCCATTCAGATGAGGAGAAGGTGACTAGTGGAGTGCTGCAGGGTTCAGTCCTAAGGTCATTACTCTTCAACATATTTATAGGGGACATTGGAGAAGGAATTGAAGGGAAAATATGTCTATTTGCTGACAATAAAAAGGTCTGTAAGTGGGTGGACACCAAAAGAGGAGTGGGCAGGATGAAAAGGGATCTAGACAGGCTAGAGGAGTGGTCGAGGACATGTCAGTTAGGATTCAGTGCTAAAAAATACAGGGTCATGCACTTGGAGCACAACAACCCAAGGGCAGACTATACAATGGGAGGGGTGGTGCTCGAGACCATGAAGAATTAAAGAGACCTGGGAGTGATTATATCTTAGGATGTAAAGGTGACTAGTCAATGTGATAAAGTGGTGGGGAGGGCTAGCAGAGTGCTGGGGTGCATAGGGATGGGCATAACCAGTAGGAAGAGGGAGGTAATGATACCACCATACAAAACCTTGGTAAGGCCCCACCTTGAATACCGTGTTCAGTTTTGGAGATCATACCTGAGAAGGGACTGGTACAGGGTGGAGGCAGTGCAGAGGAAGGCTATGAAGATGGTGCAAGGGATGCAGTATGTGACCTGTGAGGAAAGGCTTAGACAGCTGAATATGTATATCTTGGAGGACAGAAGGGAGAGAGAGGGCATTTAAATACCTTTTGGGTAAAAACTGGGTACAAGAGGATAGCATTTTTCAAAGAAGGGGATACCAGACCACCAGGGAGCACATAATGAGACTGGAGGGGGGACGGGACAGAGGAAACATAAGGAAGCACTACTTCATAGAGAGAGTGGTGGATGAGTGGAATGGCCTACCTGCAACTGTTGTGGGGGCCAGAACAATAACAGAATTCAAAAGGGCTTAGGACAAGCATAAGGGTATTCTAGAGGGGGTAGGGGGAGCACAAGGGGGAGAAGCAGAAGAAAGGGACTAGGCAGGACAAATGGGCAGACTGGGTGGGCTGAGAGGTCCTTTCCTGATGTCAAGTGTCTATGATTCTATGACCTCTGACTCCTGGCAGAGGCTTGCCAGGCTCTCCTTCCACCCCTCCTTCTTTACCCTTAGTGGTAGTACAGTTAAGAATATCTTATTGACTTCTTGATGTATGTAGATGCCATACACCACAAACTCCATCCCAAATGTGATGCAGTCAATAGGAACAAAGGCAGTATCCTACTTCTTGACCACTGTGAGCTAGTCTTGGGATGATCCTCCTAGTCTTCAGCAATGGTGACAATGTCTATAGCATGGCTTCCAAGTCCACCCTTGGCAGACTGGATGCTTCTTTCCCTCATTCTACCACTTTGCCTTCGACTCCCCTCACCATACCCATCACTGTTCCCTTTACTCCTCCATCTACCTCCCTTCCCTGGCTGCCAGCCACCTTGCCTATTGTGTCTCTGTGACCTCCAAATTCTGGTTCAGCTTTGTCCCACTCTAAGTCTCCACTCTCCTTTCTTCCCCCCCTCCTTCCTCATACCCTCTCTGGAACACTGCATCTGATTCCTTTTCCCGCCACTGCCCCATGAAAACTACTGTAGGCCAAGCTGCTTTCTTGTATTATTTCCCTAAGTTCTGGTCCTCTCTTCCCTTGTCTATCCTCTTACCCCCATCCTTCTCCTCCCTCATGTCCCTTCTTCATGACTTCACTACTCCCTCCTGCAACTGTATCTGACCTCTGATCCTCAGTCCTCCCTACTACCTGCTTGATGGCTGCCTATCCCAGGCTCAAAGCAATTTTCCTGCCTGTATAGCATTATTTCTGTTCCTAATATGTGTTCACATCTGCAAGGGAATGTATCAAAACTGTACCTTATTGTTTTGACTTGTTTTGATTACCCTTGCACCTCTGCACAGTCTGGGTGTTATTATGAATTCCCATTCTGGGTGTTCACACCTTGTGTTGCATTCCACTTCATTGTGTTGCATTGCACTTGTCCTTCTTGCACTGTCCTGGCACTTTTGTTTTGGGTTGTGCTGCTTTATCTGCCTGTATGTAACATCCTCTATTTTAGCCACCTGGCTCTCCTCTAGCAGGGAACCCTCTCCCTTTTAAACCTGGGCATGTAGAATGCCCCCCTGGGGGCAGAACATCGGATGCCCAAACAGGAACCTAGCCAACAGGGGAGAATATGGCATAGTAAGCCAGCCCCGAGTGGGGTGACTTGCACTCCCCCCCTAAAATCCATTTCCTCCTGGAAATGGGGCACCTAGCTATCCCACAAAGGTGCCCACCAAGCAAGTATGCACACTCCCCCACCCAGAAGCCCCTCACTAGGGTATGCCAGCAAATCCAATGCCCCCCCCCAGGTCTACTTCCTCAAACCGTTTCATGGAGCTGCTCCTGCCCAGAACAAGGAAACTACAAATGAGGTTTAAAACTATAAAACCATAATTTATTTTATTTATTCCTTTATTAATTATTCAGAAACAACCTTTGAGCAGGAGCTGTTTTACAAAGGTTCCATGTCAGACACAGACACAGTTTACACAAATAATAATTAAGAATAATATGTACATAAAGCATCAGACACTGATTACAGTATTTACAATCAGCTTAGTCAATGTTGTAAGATAGCATTTGACAGGCGATTTATGGAGGGTAGTGAGTACAGGGGTGCTGTCCTTAACAAAGCTATCTAAACATGATATCTGACTGAGTAAAACAGTTTAACAAGTTGTACTTGTTTGGAAAAAGAACCCACTCTCTCCACACACATTCACCACAATCACTCAAGCTCCATACCCACTCTCTCTCAGCCCTTTTACAGCATGAGGTAGACACTTGGTTAAGCATTATTGTTCACCTTTTCTGGTTCCAACTGGAAACAAACAAAAAAAAATGTTTCCAACCACAAGAACAAACAGTCACAGTGGGGAGTAGTTCAAGCAGTCCCAATTCTAATTTATTTCTATATGTACTTTTTATGCTTTTTCAACATTTTTCCCCGAGAGTCCTGGGACTCCGGCAGACATGGACGTGGAGGTGCAAATACACTCCAGGTACCAGCTCTGCCCCTTCCACCCCACCCCTAGCTATCACCAGCCCCCTCCGTAGCCCGAACTGCCATCCGTCCTCCATCAGATGGCAGACAAGGGCCAGGGAAAACCCTCATCCCTTCCGGCGAGAGGAGAACTGCCTCGTGGCAGCTCAGTTCTGCTCTTCACCCTCCCCAACCCACTGATCCCCGACAACCTGTGCTCATTTCTGAACTCTGGTCACCGATGTGGTGCTAGGTGTGGCATCCAGCACCTCAACCCTCAGTGCCACTGGGCCGGAATCCAAATTCTAATTTTTGTCTTTTTAGGGAACAGTCCTGCAGCACCATCAACTGGGCACAGTCTCTTTTAAAGGTTTTTTCTTTGCTTTTAGCAAAGAACAACTGAACAAACATGTGGCACAATCCTGGCATATCACAGGCACTGAGTATCTTCTTCCAACTAGCGGGCCCTCCACTGCAGGGAAAATAGAAGGTAGTATCTGGCTTGGTAGTTTCATTTGCAAATGAGTCAGTATAGTGCAGTGGTTTAAGGCTATCAGCTGCAAACCTGGAGAACTGGGTTTGAATCCCACAGCCCTCACTTGCATGCTATGTGACCCTGAGCAAGTCACTTAACTTCCTTGTGCTCCCAGGTCACACCTGTAAACAAGTTTTCAGTTTAGTGTGTCTCTCCTGGTTAAAAAAAAATATGATATAGTGCTTCAAGTGACAACCAACAACAACATCCTGGACAAAAGCATAGTCCTTGAATAAAGTTAAGCCTGCCCAGGGAGACAAATGGCACAACGTTCTGGCCTTCTGGATAATCTCCTGAGTCAGTGGGCCGGACGACTCATACCACTGTTGAAGCTTTTGGACCATGCCCCAAAACACCCAGTCAGGTCGCTTTTCTTCAGTGATGTCCAATAGCTTTTCCAGGATGTAAGAATATTTAGCACTTGGATACTCAACATGTATTCTGTGCCTCACCCACCTCTCCACCTGTGAACACTGAGGCAGATCTCGAATGCTGGTTTGCAGGGCAGCACCTGGGTCAAGCCATACCTGAGTTCTGTAGAGTACATTCACTGGAACGCTCCACAAAAGCCCATCCATCCTGACACAGGTGGCCTTGCACATTGCCAGAAGGCATGGGGTGTTGTCTGGCAGCTTTAAATTATGGTGCTCATAAGGGTAAGGAATGGCTCTCTACACATCCTGGTCTGCAAATTGATAGATCTTTTTAGCTTGTCCAAGGGGCAGCATAGTTGGTATCTCCCACACAACTCCACTCTCCTGTTCCTCCTCTTTCACCTTAACCAGAGTACTTAAATAAGGAAACTCTCCACCTGGAGCAACTGAAGAGCCATGGTCATCAGGTAGAGGACTTGCAGATGACCCCCTGGGCCTTGGGGAATCACCAGTCTTAAGTCCCTCTCCCCAACTCTCTCTCTCTCTCTCTCTCTCTCTCTCTACCAACAAGATAGTCAATGGTGGCAGATAACATGGGGCTGGTCAGACGGCTATGTCCCACAGCACCCTAACAAGGGTCCTCCTCTATGGCCTTCATGACTACATCAGGTGCTTCCTTACTTGCTTCCCCTGGAGGAACAGGCAGCTTTACATCCACAGGTGATTCAAATGGATTGGTCTCCTCAAACACATCCAAGCTTCCCTGGGTTACCAGTGATGCAGCACCCACTGAGGCCAAAGCAGGATAAGGCCAGGCATAGCTGAAAGGGATGCCCTCAAATAATCATACAGAAGGCCCCCTGGAACAATCAGAGCACAAAGGCAGTCAAACTATTCCCTCTCTTCAGAATCCACAACGCACACACACTTCTCCTCTGCAGCTCCTCTTCCTGCTGACTTCCACAGACAGGACAACAGGGAGACTGGGACGATGGCCTGGGCTCATCAGAGGGGACCTTCTCAGCCATAACTGTTTTTGTTTCTGCTATCACACTTTGCATCTTGCTGCCACAAGCTCAGGAGAAAATGGCACCTTCTCTACACATTCCTCACACAGGCAACACCTGAGCAAATCAGGAGTGTCACTTTAGATTAGCTGACCTTTCCCTCTTACTGCCAAGTGCCTTCTCTTGCTAGAAGACGGAAAAGAGCACCAAAACACCCCACAATGGCAGTCCCTAGTGACACACTACCAAATATTTAGGTTCACCAGCAGCAGGGACCCCATCCTCATTTAGCTCACCCCCAAGCACTCGGTCCTGATTCCAAACAAATCCCGAATAAGCTGCCAGATTTGTAACACCCCCTATTTTAACCCCCTGGCTCCCCTATAGCAGGGAACACTCTCCCTTTTAAACCCGGGATAGAGCAATGCCCCTCCTGGGGGCAGAACATTGGATGCCCAAACAAGAATCTAGCCAACAGAAGAGAATAAGGCGTCACAGGGACAACAAAGTCTACACATACAAAAAATGCAGCACCTATAGAAAAGTAGGCACTACATAGAAACACAGACTTTGACGGCAGATAAGGACCGCTTGGCCCACCTAGTCTGCCCATTTCCCTACCTACAGGATAGGCCGCAGATCCTAGTTAACCAACAGCCTATTTCTTCCTACCCCCCACAAGAATTGCCTTATGTCTGTCCTATGCATTCTTGAATTCTCCCACAGTTTTAGACCCCACAACCTCCTCAGGAAGGCTGTTCCATGCATCCACTACCCTCTCTGTGAAAAAATACTTCCTCACATTGCCCCGGAACTGCCCCCCCCCATCTTTAAATTGTGTCCCCTTGTTCTTGCTCGTCTCTTTTTCTGAGTGATACCACCCTCTTGGACTTTGTTGATTCCACTGAGGTACTTAAAGTTTCTATCATGCCCCCCTTTTCTTTCCTCAAGGGTATACATATTAAGCTCCTTTAGTCTCTCCTCATACAGCTTCTCTTGCAGACCTTGCACCATTTTAGTTGCCCTCCTCTGGACTGCCTCTATCCTATCTATGTCCTTGCGGAGATGAGGTCTCCAGAACTGGATGCAGTACTCCAGATGGGGTCTCACCAACTGTCTGTACAGAGGGATAACAACTTCCTGTTTTCTGATGGTGATGCCTCTCCCTATGCATCCCAGTATACCCTCAACCCTCCCTACTGCCTTCTCACATTGCTTGCTAACCTTAAGGTCAACTGATATGATTACCCCCAGGTACCTTTCCTTTTCTGTTGTTGTTACTAACCCCCCCATTGTGTAATCTTCCCCTGGGTTCTTGTTTCCCAGGTGCATTATTTTGCACTTCTTTGCATTGAATCCTAGCTGCCATACTTCTGACCATTCCTCCAACCTTGCCAAGTCCCTTCTCATCCTTTCCACGCCTCCTTGTGTATCAACCCTGTTGCAGATCTTTGTGTCATCTGCAAAGAGGCATACTTTTCCTTCCAGTCCCTCTGCAATGTCACTTATAAAGACATTAAAAAGGACTGGACCCAGTACTGAACCCTGTGGTACCCCACTAGTACCTCCTCTTTCTTCAGAGTGGACTCCATTTACAATTACCTTCTGTGCCCTGTTGTCCAGCCAGTGTTTTACCCAGGCTACCACCCTGGGACCCACTCCCAGGCTGGTTAATTTGACTATTAATCTTTTGTGTGGGACAGTGTCAAATGTTTTGCTAAAGTCAAGGTAGGCCATGTCCACAGCCCCTCCCTGGTCTACTACTTTGGTCACCCAGTCAAAGAAATCTATTAGATTCCTCTGACATGACCTTCCTGCTGTGAACCAATGCTGCCTTGGGTCCTCTGCCCCACTGGCCTCTAGGTACTCAACAGTGCTTTCCTTCAGAAGTGACTCCATCACTTTCCCTACCACAGAGGTCAAACTGACAGGTCTGTAGTTTCCTGCCTCTGTCTTGGTCCCACTTTTGTGAAGGGGAATCACATCCGCCTTCCTCCAGTCCTCGGTACCACACCATCCTCCCATGATTTATGAAAAGAGTAGTCAGTGGTTTCACTAGTTCCCTTAATTCTTTTAGAATTCTGGGGTGAATTCCATCAGGCCCCATTGCTTTGTCCACCTTCAGTTTTAGGAGTTCTTGCAGAACCCTTTCTTCTGTGAAAGGGCTGGGATCGACCCCTATCAAGAGTGCTTCTAATTGGAGTAGGCACTTCCCTCCTCTTTGTGAATACTGAGCAGAAATATTCATTTAGTATCCCTGCTTTTTCACTGTCCCCCTCTGCCCACCCACCATTCATTTTATTCAGCCTCACTATCCCTCCCTTTGTCTTTCTATGCTCTCTGATGTACCTATAAAAGGTTTTATCCCCCTTCTTAACCGAGTTGGCTATCTTTTCCTCAGTTTGTGCCTTTGCTAGTCTGACTTCCCTCCCTGCTTCCTTCTGCCTTAACTGGTACAGCTCTCTGTCCTGCTCCTTCTTGTGTTTCCTTATACTTCCTGAATGCTATATTTTTCTCCCTGACTTTCCCAGCCACCTCTTTTGAGAACCATAGTGGCTTTTTATTTCATTTTGATTTGTTTATTTGTTTCACACAAAGGCTTGTTGCCTCTGTGATGGCAGTTTTGATGATTCCCCATTGTTGTTCCACCCCTCCTTCTAGCCTGTTTGCTAGTGCTTTTCTGAGGCACTCTCCCATCTTGCCAAAGTCAGCCCTCCTGAAAGTCCAGTACCCTCACTTTTGTATGGCTTGACTCTGTAGCTGAGTTTAACGTGAACCACACTGTTTGATGGTCACTTGTTCCCAGATGGCAACCTACTTCTAGATCTGAGATCCTCTCACTGCCCCCATTTAAGAGTATGAGGTCTAAGATTGCTCCCTTACAAGTGGGTTCCAAAATTAGCTATCTGAGGCCTGCCACCTGTAGGGCATTGAGATTGGCCCTGCTCTTGGATATGGCTGCAGCAAATGTGCTCAAGTTAACATCTGGCATATTCAGGTTTCCCCGTCAACAGTATGTCCTTTTCTCTGCCATCTTAAGAATACCTTCTATCATATCCTTGTCCATTCCCTTCCTCTGACATGGGGGTCTGTACACAACCCCTGTGTGGATTGTGGTGCCCTTTCCAGTCTCCAAGGTGACCCACAGTGCCTCCTCTCCTCCCTGTTTACTCTTTTGTTCAGTTGCTTTTATCCCTTCCTTTACATAGAGAGCTACTCCTTCCCCTCTTCTCCCTTCCCTGTCTCCTGTAGGTTATGTACCCTGGTATGTTAACATCCCAGTCATGGTTCTCTGTGTACCATGTTTCTGTGACTGCTACGATATCCAGGCATCCCTCTTCCATCAAGGCCAGCAGCTCAGGGAGCTTGTTGCCCAGACTATGGGCATTGATACTCATTACCCTCCATTTCCTGATGGTCTTACTCCTTTTTGCCCCATCCCAGTCCTTCTTGCCTTTGTCACTTTCCCCATTTGCACCTGCCCTTCTCCCTATCGCCACCTCTATGTTGATGTTTACCGCACTTACTACCATGATTTTTTCAGGGGGCTAGGATTTCCCTGCTCCATTCAAGTGCCTCCCCCCTTGGCTAGTTTAAATGCTTGCCAATGAAGCATTTAAACCTATCACCTAGGATCCTGGTTCCCCTCCTGGACAGATGTAGCCCATCATGCCAGTATAGGCTTGCATTACTCCAGGTGGACCCGCAGTCCCCAATGAAGCCAAATCCCTGAGCTCTGCACCAGTTTTTCAACCACTGATTGAATCCCATGGTGCAGAACACCCTAGCCTCTCCTACGCCATAGACAGGCAGCACCTCCGAGAAGGTTACCGTACGTGCTACTTGTCTAAGGCCCCTCCCCAATTCCACAAACTCTTCCTGCACTGCTCTAATCCCTTTCTTAGCCAGGTCATTTGTCCCTAGGTGGAAAATGACATCCATCTCCCTCCCCTGCAGCTGCTCCAGCAATCCTGAGGATTCACTCCCTGTCCCTCCAAGCCATGGCGCCAGGCAGTCACCTTACCTCCCTCTCCCCTTCCTCCCCCAGTTCTACCTTCCTAACAATGGAGTCCCCCACCAGGAGTTGTTTCCTTCCCCTGTGGGGTCCCATGCCACCCTCCTGTGGGTCTCCTTTGTGGAGGTTCCCAGCATCCTCCTTGGTCTCCACTGCAGGTGCCTCCATAGAGGAACAACACTTTGCCAGAATGGCATAGGAATTGTGGAGAGGTACAACTGGAGGGATGCACCTCTGTTCTACCACCCTCACCCTCCCTGAGCCCACTGTGGTCCAACCGCTCCTCTTTCTTGGTAACCTCTGAGGCAATGGCAGTGGCACTGGTGGTCCCTGGACGGAAGAGGTCCCACAAACCCTGGCCAACTCAGCCTGGAGATGAGCAACCTCCTCCCTCAGCCCAGAGAGGTGCCTGCAGATGAAACAACACTGCATCCTCCAGAATGTCTTCCGGAAGACTGCTGCTCCACAGCCACTGCACTGCACCACTCCCATCATGTCTTATTTCTGGCCCCTTAACTGTTGTTTGGAATCCTTACTCTTTCCTCTGTTTTTGTTTATTTTTTATTTTTTTCTTTTCTCTCTCTACTTACTTTCTGCCTCTGTGCCCTTTAAGCTCCTGATTGTCCTGTTCTGAGACAAGAAGATCCTATATTTCTCAGTAGACCCTTTACTTTCTCAGAGGCAGACCTCCAGCAGCTAGAGGGGGCTGGAGAGCTTCTCTTGCCCTTCTAGGATGGTGGGTCTTTGGTGGATCTGTGATCACTCACTTCCTGCACTCAAACAGGAATTTCCTGTTGTCAGTCAAATCCTGTGCCTATAAAAGTAGAACTAGCTTTGGGTGGGAAGGTGGAGGGGAGGGAAGGAGGGCAATATAGTCCCGGTAGAGAAGTTTAGTCACACAGCACTCCTTCCTCCTGGTGTCTTCTGCCAAGCTACTAACAGAATCTTTCTAAGGCAGTCTTTACATTTAGCTTCCTTCTACCTAAGCCACTCCCCCTACTTACTAGATCTTTCTACAAGTAATTTAAGCTGCACAGCTATCAAGCCCTTTCAATCACCTGAGATTTACACCTAGATAACTGTTCAGATAACCATTCAGTTCAGTTAACTCAGACAAACATACTCATTTTGTTTTGTTTTGTTTGTTAGTTTGTTTTTTTACCCTAAATTAAAGGTCCAAGTGCAAGAGTTCTACTTCTTTAGTCCCAGTAGAGAAGTCCAGTCACACAGCACTCCTTCCTCCTGGTGTCTTCTGCCAAGCTACTAACAGAATCTTTCTAAGGCAGTCTTTACATTTAGCTTCCTTCTAGCTAAGCCAATCCTCCTACTTACTAGATCTTTTTACAAGTAATTTAAGCTGCACAGCTATCAAACCCTTTCAATTACCTGAGATTTACACCTAGATAACTGTTCAGATAACCATTCAGTTCAGTTAACCCAGACAAACACACTATTTTTTTATTGTTTTGTTTGTTAGTTTGTTTGTTTACCCTAAATTAAAGGTCCAAGTACAAGAGTTCTACTTCTTTAGTCCCAGTAGAGAAGTCCAGTCACACAGCACTCCTTCCTCCTGGTGCCTACTGCCAAGCTACTAACATAATCTTTCTAAGGCAGTTTTTACATTTAGCTTCCTTCAACCTAAGCCACTCCCCCTAATTACTAGATCTTTCTACAAGTAATGTAAGCTGCACAGCTATCAAGCCCTTTCAATCACCTGAGATTTACACCTAGATAACTGTTCAGATAACCATTCGGTTCAGTTAACTCAGACAAACACACTAATTTTTTTTGTTTTGTTTGTTAGTTTGTTTTTTTACCCTAAATTAAAGGTCCAAGTACAAGAGTTCTACTTCTTTAGTCCCAGTAGAGAAGTCCAGTCACACAGCACTCCTTCCTCCTGGTGTCTTCTGCCAAACTACTAACAAAGAATACCAATCAGACTTGAGCACAGACAGTGATAACAGCTTCACTAAGAACACACAAATGGCATGAATCAGACAGGATCCTTTTTTAGACAAACCAGCATAGGAACTAGGAACCTCAGCTCAAAGAGAAATAGAAACCATATACCCCCTGAGAGACAGAGCTACAATTCAGACAGGACAAACCAACTACAGAGGCAATTTCAGAGGCAACAGAGGGGGAGGTCATGGAGATCAAGGTGGAAGGAGAAACAAACAGACAGGCAAGAGAGGCAATTACAATCAGACCCCAAGGTAATTCCAATTTTCAACTTAAGCAGTCGAGATTTAACTGATGCTCAAAACAAAATATTGTCACTAGGACTCAGTTTTGTCCCGTTTAGTCCAGTCAGTCCATTTGAGATACAAGTTGACCTGCAGAAATTCTTTTACAATATAAGATTAAAAAACCTCTTTTGAGAAACACGAATTATGAATGCAGAGAACATTTATGAAAATAAAGTTAAGAAAGAGTTAAATAATAAATCTAACTTCATGCCACCAATTGGGAGAAATCGTGGTATAGAGAGTTATTGTCAATAAGTACAAAAAGACCTAGAAAAATTATTTTCCAATAAACAAGATTATTTCCCAAGATAAAATAATCTTAATTTCCAAGGGAAACAAGCTATAATAGCTCTCACTGAAGATGACCAAATAGTCATTAAACAAGCAGACAAAGGCAGAGGAATTGTGATAATGCATAAAGACCATTATTACAGAATATGTAAAAAGTTATTAAATAACAGTCTTAGAAAACGATCCTACACAACAGATACAAAGAACTATAGTACATACACTTGAAGAATTTAGTGCAATGGGATGTTTAAATGATTGGAATATGAACTTTTAACAAAAAAAAAAAACAACAATACCAACTTTTTATGGTATACCAAAAATCCACAAAAGCAGTCTAGATCTGCCGGCGAGACCTATCATTTCAGCAATAGGCTCATTATTGGAACCTTTATCACAGTACATAAACATGCATACAGAGCCCTTAACTGAACAAACTGCCACCCATGTAAAGGACACAGGACATATGATCAAAATATTAGAAGAAATATCACATAGCTTACCACTGCATTATTAATTAGTTACAGCAGATGTTATAGATTTACATACATCCCTCCCCCATCAAGATGGTATAGAAACCCTAGGGAAGCTATTGAATTCTAGACAAGAACCACAAAAGTCCTACATGAATTGGTAGAATTAGTACTGGAAAAAAATTACTTTGAATTTAACAACCAGTTTTATTTACAAATAAGAGGTACAGCGATGAGCAGCACATCGGTCCCCGCATATGCAAACACTTACATGTTATATTTTGAACAACAGCATATATTTGATAAAGAAAAAAAAATTGACCAAATAATATCATGGCATCGCCTTATAGATGATGTATTTTTTATCTGGCAAGGTAGTGATTCAGATTTAATAATGTTTCATCAATATCTTAATTCAGTTGCTATTAACATTAAATTTACAATGGAATATGATATATCACAAATTCCCTATCAGGACTTACTTATCTTTGAACAAAATAGGAAGTTAGAGACAAATCTATTTAGGAAAAAAAACCAGATCAAAACACAGTACTCCATTGGAAAAGCTTCCATGAACCAAGCCTTAAAATAAGTGTCCCCTATTCCCAACTGATAAGAATTAGAAGAAATTGTTCTACAGACTCAGAATTTGAAAAATAATAAACAAGAAGCATTGGACCGATTCAGTGAGAGAAGTTATAGCCACCAAATGTTAAAACAAGCACAAGCAAAAATACAAACAAAGGACAGGCAAGTCTTGTTGAACTCAAATGAGACTGAGGAAAGGCAGGAACAACTAGTGTTCTCTACTAAATACTGCCACAAAAATGCCTGAAATAACATGAATTATTCATAAATATTGGCACCTAGTAAGCACAGATAACATACATATATTCATATGCTGTTCTGGCAAAGTGTGATTCCTCTATGGAGGCACCTGTAGTGGAGACCAAGGAGAATGCTGGGAACCTCCACAAAGGAGACCCATAGGAGGGTGGCATGGGACCCCACAGGGAAAGGAAACAACTCCTGGTGGGAGATTCCATTGTTAGGAAGGTAGAACCAGGGGAGGAAGGGGAGAGGGAGGCAAGGTGCCTGCCTGGTGCCATGGCTTGGAGGGACAGGGAGCGAATCCTCAGGATCACCAGAGCAGCTGCATAGGGTAGGGAGATGGATGTTATTGTCCACCTAGGCACAAATGACCTGGCTAAGAAAGGGATCAGAGCAATGCGGGAAGAGTTTGAGGAGTTGGGGAGGGGCATTAGACAAGTAGCATGCACGGTAACCTTCTTGGAGGTGCTGCCTGTCTATGATGTAGGTGAGGCTAGGGTGCTCCACACCATGGGATTTAATCAGTGGTTAAAAAACTGGTGCAGAGCTCAGGTATTTGGCTTCATTGGGGACTGGGGTCCACCTGGAGTGATGCAGGCCTATACTGGCATGATGGTCTGCATCTGTCCAGGAGGGAACCAGGATCCTAGGTTATAGGTTTAAATGCTTCATTGGCAAGCATTTAAACTATCAAGGGGGGAGGCACTAGAAAGGAGCAGGGAAATCCTAGCCCCCCCCAAAAAAGTCAGGGTAGTAAGTGAGGTAAACACCAAGATAGAGATGTCGATAGGGAGAAGGGCAGGGGAAAATGGAGAAATTGACAAAGGCAATAAGGACAGGGATGGGGCAAAAAGGGGGAAGGCCATCAGGAAATGGAGGGCAATGAGTACCAATGCCTGTAGCTGGAGCAACAAGCTCCCTGAACTGGTGGCCTTGATGGAAGAGGGATGCCTGGATAGTGTAGCAGTCACAGAAACATGGTACACAGAGAACCATGATTGGGATGTTAACATACCAGGGTAGACAACCTACAGGAGAGACAGGAAGGGGAGAAGAGGGGGAGGAGTAGCTGTCTAAGGGAAGGGATAAAAGCAACTGAACAAAAGAGTAAACAGGGAGGCGAGGAGGCACTGTGGGTCACCTTAGAGACTGAAAATGGCACCACAATCTGCACAGGGGTTGTATACAGACCTCCATGTCAGGGATGGAATGGACAAGGATATGATAGAAGGCATTCTTAGAATGGCAGAGAAAGGGGAGATACTGTTGATGGGAGACCTGAATATGCCAGATGTTAACCAGAGCACATTTGCTGCATCCACATCCAAGAGCAGGGCCATTCTCAATGCCCTACTGGTGGCATGCCTCAGACAGCTAGTTTTGCAACCCACTCATGAGGGAGCAATCTTCGACATTGTACTCTCAAATGGGGACAGTGAGAATATCTCAGATCTAGAAGTGGGTAGCCATCTGGGAACAAGTAACCACCAAACAGTGTGGTTCACGATAAACTCAGCTGCAGAGTTAAGCCATACAAAAGTGAAGGTACTGGACTTCAGGAGGGTTGACTTTGGCAAGATGGGAGAATGCCTTAGAAAAGCACTCTCAAACAGGCTAGAAGGAGGGGTGGAGCAACAATGGGGAAACATCAAAACTACCATCACAGAGGCAACAAGCCTTTGTGTGAAGCAAATAAACAAATCAAAATGAAAGAAAAAGCCACTATGGTTCTCAAAAGAGGTGGTGGGGAAGGTCAGGGAGAAAAAGATAGCATTCAGGAAGTATAAGGAAACAGAAGGAGCAGGACAGAGAGCTGTACCAGTTAAGGCAGAAGGAAGCAGGGAGGGAAGTCAGAATAGCAAAGGCCCAAACTGAGGAAAAGATTGCCAACTCGGTTAAGAAGAGGGATAAAATCTTTTATAGGTACATCAGGGAGTGTAGAAAGACAAAGGGAGGGATAGTGAGGCTGAATGGAATGGACGGTGGGTGGGCAGAGAAGGACAGTGAAAAAGCAGGGATACTGAATGAATATTTCTGCTCAGTATTCACAAAAGAAGAGGAGGGGGAGGTGCCTAATCCAATTAACAGAAGCACTCTGGATAGGGGGGTCGATCCCAGTCCTTTCACAGAAGAAAAGGTTCTGCAAGAACTCCTAAAACTGAAGGTGGACAAAGCAATGGGGCCTGATGGAATTCACCCCAGAATTCTAAAAGAATTAAGGGGAGAACTAGTGAAACCACTGACTACCATTTTTAACAAATCATGGGAGGATGGTGTGGTACCTGAGGACTGGAGGAAGGTGGATGTGATTCCTGTAAGCGTGTGGGTTCAATAACAGACACCAGTCACAAAAATGAAGTGCATAAAAAAACGCTGGCATAGTGTTTATCATTTTATTTCCATAAAAAAAAATTAAAAAAAAATTATTTACAGAAAAGAAATAGATTAATTTCCACCAAAACAAAAGTAAACAAAAACCCAGGCAAGTCTTGCAGTCAGACTCCTTGCTCTTCTCAGTATCCAATACTTCCAAGCCAGTGTGTAGGCATTCACACTTCTATTCCTTCACCTGATCAGAAGGTACTGACCAGTCTCCTTCCTCTTCCTATCTGACAAGGTCTTCTCATGGAGGCCTTATATAGTACTCAAAAGGGGCAGAGTTTGAAATTGGCTCCACCTACTCTCTGACATTATCTCCATTTGGTTGCTATAAAGACAGCCATTTTGTGGGCTGCCAACCCTATGAGAAGGGCTTCCCAGATGACTTTACCCGGGTAAGTAAACCATAATAGAGAAAAGAGAAGTAACCTAAATATTAAATATAAAGAATCTAGAATCTTTACCAAAGGGCAACAGATGAGGGGTGCGCTCCCTATCTTGTTTCCTTGTAAGGTTCTAGATTCTTTAATAAATAGCCAGTTTGATGTTCTAGGGCAAAACCCAAAGGAAAAAAATGTTTTTTATTTATAAAACACATTGATCTCCTATTTACATACTGTAATTCTAGCTAACAGAGTTTTTACTGTGTTCAGTTAACAAATATTGGGATTCCCCAATGGCTTCAATTCTCAGCCAACAGCTGTTTATTTTTCAGCCTTTTAACAGAAAGGCAGCACCTTCTTTAAACAATTACAGCCCCTTTTTAATGAATATAGACACTGCAGGGCTTACTTCTTTATGCCCTCAGTGTCCTTGCATAAATTCATCTCCTTTTTTATGTTTGCTTGCACGCATGTGCAAGAAACATAGTGCCATCATCCGAGTTTTCAGTGTGTTTGCAGGCGTGGCCACAGTTCTCCAATGCCTGCTCGAGCTGTCAATGACAGCCCAAAAATGCAGTGGAGTACAGTTGAAAGGGGGAGCTACGCTTCAGTGAGCAGTGATAAGATATCATCAGCTCATGCGCTCTCCCCCTACACACACACACACACACACACACACACACAGGCATGCATACTACTATTTCAGGCTACGTCCTCTACCACCCACCACCACCGTTTCCTTGTAACTACTGACAGTATGCAGAAATTGATCGCCCTTTACCATCAGCTAGTACTAATGTGTATCTTCTTTGTAAGCAAGCGCACTGGCAATGTGATGTGCAGTGTGTGGGTTCACCTAAATACAATATCCATACATACTGCATGTCCACGCATTGGACTATCATTAAACTTTGAGCAGATAGCCTAGATGTATAAGTTGGCATGGTTGGTTGCTAGCAACATGAAGAAACACTGAACTTGACCCATGCAATAAACTGCAGACGGATTGTTCCAGATACGGTGATAATACTCTCACTTAGCTGCTCCACTCTCAGTCTTCAACTGAAGCTGTTTCAATAAGTATGCCAGCTTAAATCTGCTCGCTGACCTCATGTTGGGCTCCACTGTCCCGAATAATATCACAAACCTGAGCCTGAAAACTACCCCCATGCGTGCAGGCTGCTGAGTTTAACAAAATATTCTCAGCCTAAACTGTATTTTATGGAATCGAACTGGAGACTTGGTCACTGGCTCACTTGATCTGTACAGTGAGTATTTAACCAAAACAGATAAGCAAAACAAAATGTCAACTTTTGTTGTAGAGCGGCAAAATCAAATTCAGCACTGTCCCTACTAAATAGAACCAATTAAAAGGATTATGAGTCTGCATTTTGATTATAGTACCTGTGTGTTTTTCAAATAGAAATTGAATTCTGCTCCAGAAGCACTGCAGTATTGATTGGTTTGGAAAACACTTAGTCGATAAAGGTGGGTCAAATTGCTGCTTCAAATGAAGAGGTGCCTCTCCCCCCCCCCCCAGCTGTCACTCTCTGCCACATCACAGAATCCTTCAGACAGAAAAATAATTGGCCATTTTCCTTGTTTTGCTTGGGAACTGGAAAATCTGGGGGGAATTATTACACCATTAGAAATCTGGGACAATCTTTGCAAAATTGTGAGGCAGCTGTAGGGCAAATTAGTTTCAGCACAGTTCTCCACTAGCTACCTATGCACAAAACAAACCAAACCTTTTCATACAGAAAGCAGTCGATTCACTATATGTCTATAGCTCACTTTTTGTTTTATTTTTAATCAAAGGTGTATGCGTAGAAAGGAATTCAGCACTAAAGACTAAATAAGGTCTGAATGGTCAGGAAAGGGTTCGCTTACCCGATAGTATTAAAGCAACTTCTTAGAAAAGGCCCCTATCACGTCATTTAATCTGCATTTCTAGAACATTGTTATTCCTTTACGAGTTTATAAGCAGTGTGATTGTATGAAGTGTTGTTATCACACTACTCATCTCAGCAATACATTGCTTAGGGACTGCAAGATCTAATAGTTTTTGTACAACAAAAAGTCGCCAGTGCTACCAAATCTTGTTCAAAAGAAAGGATTCATTTTAAAAGGTATGTATTTCTCTTGAAGCTTCATAAGCTTTTTGAAAGACCTCTGCCTGCCTCATGCTAGCCTGCTAATGCTGCATAATGAATTACAGGTGACTTCTAATTAAAAAATGTCTAAATTAACATCACCTAAAACAGTCCAATGGGTCAGCCAGCCGGTTGCTTCCCTATGCTTTTTCTATCTACCTTTTTGGTCTACATTCACTTTCTCCCGGTCTCCCTCTCTGTCTTTCTGGTTATCTCATACGCCGCTTATCCTCTGTTATTCTTTACCCGTCCACCTCTGTCATTCTCTGTCTTTCAGGCTAGAGATGCTGGCAGGCCCTTCCCCCAGAGCCGACACTGCCCTGCAAGTGTGAATGAGCCAATCAGATATAAGTGGCCCACAGCAAGAAATTGTAGGACACATTTCAACTTGGCCTCGATCGCGCAGAGGGGGGGGGGGACTGGAAGTGGTTGCTGGTCTATGTATTAGTTTTAGACTGCCGTGTTCCTCCTATCCTGCCTGGTCCAGGCAGGATAGGTGGATAGGATAGGATTTTGACATTGCTCCCGTTCTACGTTTCACTGCTCACTACTTGTTTTTATTGTATTGCTTCACCTAATTTCCCCAAAAGTCTCTAAATGCCTAACCTCAGCATCCCTCGATATCTCATACACCTTTTTTTTTTTGTTTTGCACATTTGGCCGAGCACCACCTTCACTCTGCCAATAAGAGTTAATGAACAGGCAACAGGCACTCACAGATCCCAGGATCGCACTCTGCTATCAGTAGTACCCAGAATTCATTGTGTGCTTAGGATGGAAACCTCTGGAATGACACCAGTCATGCTTTTGATTAGAAGATGAAGAAATGAGATAAGGCAAAGATATTTATAATTGTAAACTTTATTAGAGGCAACATCAGTTAATCAGGTCACTAGCGTGCTTTGATAATGATCCATCAATGAAAAGGACTCATAAGCCTTTCCTTTAATCTTTCTTTCTCCGTTCAGAACAACACAAAGTCAGATACTGCAGCATGTCCTCATAGTTGAAATCCTCTCTGCATCACTGCAGCTGATGCTTCTCTTTGAAGTCTCTCTATAGTATATCTATAGCCATTCTATAGTATGATGACCAGAACTGGATGCCACACGCCACCTGGTGCCTATCCAGCGATCAATGCAGTGTTACTATATATTCTGATCTACTTATAATATTCCTCTTAATACAGGAAAAGATTTCATTGGCATTCTTTGCTACAACTTTGCTTTGCGATTCCCATTTTAGTTTCCTTTTTAAACTGCTAACCAAATCTTTTCCCTTTTCTACTGACCTGATTAAACTGTATTGCATTTAACAAAGTTTACACACATAAATATATATGCTTTATCTCCATGGAGAATGACAGAAGTGACAGCAGTCTGTGTGTCTCTCTTCACTCCTGTGCTGTATGTGTGCGAGAGAGAGACGGAAGAGAGGGAGAGAGTGATTGATCTCTCCGCTAGCAATTAACTTCTGTCTCTTCACTCCTGTGCTGTGAGTGAGAGAGAGAGAGAGAGAGAGAGAGAGATGGGAGAGAGAGCGATTGATCTCCCCTCCAGCAGCTGTCAGTGCTGTGGGGAGCAAGAGAGAGAGAGAGAGAGACAGTAAGACACACACAGTGAGAATTGTAACATTTAGTGGCCGTTCAGCATGCTGAAAACAGCCATGGGACTGAGTGGTTTCTGCATTGATCAATATCTTACTCACCTTTATTGTTCACTCTAAAACAAAATAAGCCCCTCTCCGCCATCACCACCACCACCACCATCACCAAAAAAAAAGAAAAACAATTGCGAGTCAAAATCAAAACCCATTCCAGCACATGACCCTTGCACTAAAACAATCAACAAATCATTTCTTTGAATGTGGTTAGTACGTCTGGAACAACTATGCACTTTTATCCATGTTATACTATATTGCACCTTGTGACCCTGCATATTCAACCCTAGCATAAGTGCTGCATATTATGACATGGCTCTGATTGAAAGATCACACTGTGACCCCCCCCCCCAAAAAAAAAACACAGATATAGACAGCATTTTATATACTGAGGGATTACATACATTTTATAGCACTTTGTCTCCACTTTCCTTCTGGGTAGTTCCCTGAGCACCACCAATTATTTATTTCTGTGTTTTTTTATTTATACATTTTTTTAATGTACCCAGGGAAGCACAGCTGAGAGTCTTAGTGTGCTATTGTGGCATGCTATAATATAGCGGCTTAGATGCACCAGATGTGTAGTGGGGCTAATCGGGAAAAGGCACAATAAAAAAAAAAACTGTACATGTTACATAAAGCAAGTAAAGGCATCGGGAGTTATTTAGAGTGCTTGTAAGCTAAAACTTTTTTTTAAATGTATTGCTTCACCTAATTTCCCAGAAAGTCACCAAACGCCTAGCCACTATGTGTCCCCTAATCTAAATAATCGTCCAACTAACTACTTGGAGAAGAGCGGTCTGCCATGTCCGCTGCTTTGATCTGTAGAATGCTCATAAAAAAACTGCATCAAGCCTGCCCCTCAGCACTCACCACACCACTCTGCCACCCAAAAAAATTACCACACACACACACACACACGACTGCCATGCACGTGCAGTTATTTTTGCATGGTCCACTCAGCTTGCTCTACTTTTTAAGGGCTGCAGACCTCTTGGTTGGAAAAAGCGGTCCTTCATTTTGCTTTTAGCAACACCACATATGCATGTTCACTCTTCAAAACACAACTGCAAACTCAAGAAACAGGTATGCCTTTCAAATGCCTGATAAAATAAAGTACAAATCCAAAACTCGCTGATCTGCCGATCCATCACAGGTCATGCAGCGCTGCTCACACCTGGGGATTTATTTCATTATTATAGAGCAAGCATGCAGTTGCAGCTCTGTCTTAAGCTTTTAATGTTGCTGACAAACAGAAACATCAGCAGCGCAGTGGTGCATGAGCAGTAATGATCAGCAGATTGCCACTTCCTTACAAAACAAAGAAGATAAAAAGATATCTGGCCTGACCAAGCAGTGGTTCTGATATATAAATTAAACTATAAGTGCAAGGGGCGAGGGGGGGTGAGAGAGAAGGCTGATAAAGGCAAGGCAGCTCAGCAGCAGCGGTAATTAGCATTTGATTTATTACATTTAACTTGTTTGCCTACAGTGATAAAACAAATCTAAGCACAATGGCATTTACTTGAAAAAGCAAAATGTGATGATTGTATGCTTAGATTCATAATCAAATTGTGTAATAAACTAAATGCCAATAATTAGAGTCCCCAACATCCTGAATGCCAGAGGCAGCTGAGGGGGCTTGCAAGACAGCAACTCCCCCCCTCCCCCAGCCACCAGGACCACGGAGCTGCCAGAATTCAAAGGAGGACAGGACAAAGGATTTCAGGATTGGTGTCCTCCCTCTGCGGCTAAGCTTTTCAAAAGTCATCCCTTTCCTTTTGTTTAAAGTCCACTGGAGAGGGCAATCAGACTGTTCCAGGACAAAAGTATGCCACGTGAGAATAAAGGGACTGCAGCAGCAATAAAAGCCACTACTTACAGGAACGGGGCAGTTGGAGTGAGAGCGGTGCAATACAGGGAGCTTCTGAGAGAGTAAATCCCACCCCCCCCCAGCTTGTACACAACACTGGGCAGTATATCACCAAGAGTACCATGTTTTGACAGAAACTACTCACCATGTTCCTGTGTCCTCCAGATGCAGCAAGTGGCTAACTAAGAAGTTATTCATCACTTGTACAGTAAGTTGCCATGGGCAGCTGGGACTGGGTTCTCTGAACCAATGGAGATGGCCGGCAGCATGTCCAGGATGTGGCCATAACTAGAGGTCACAGGCAGTATGTCACAAAGAGAAACAATAGAAGTAAACTTACCCAGTTACCAAAAGCTAATAAATAAATAAGTGACCAGTGGAGGAGCCTGAGTCACAAAAACAAACAAAAAAAAGACTAAGGAGTCCTGTGGCCACAGCCTTAGGCAAATCAATGCAAGGGTGCCGCCCTATCCAGAGAACACAAACTTCTTTCAACACCCTGTTTAACACAGGATCACCCTCAGCTCTACAGAAAATGCTGCTGCAAGTCAGTACTGTTCAGTATCTGTTGTTCCTTTCAGATGAATTCCAACAAAGCATGCCATATCAACACGGAAAATTGGGACAGAGTCTTAAAACATTCTCATGCCAGCAGTTCCCTGTACTATCTCCCTCTGTTCTCCTACTCTTACATTATCACATTAGTGACAAAGGTTGCCAGTAAGATGATTTGTCTTGCAGATGTATCTGAGTGTGGAATTTCACAATTTTCTTTTTGTGAAGGAACACGGGAAGCCCTAAAGGAAAGAAAAAAAGATACCAGACTAGGGAAAGGAGACAAGCATACGCGGCCGTCTCCTCCACTGGATCCAACTCTCCGACACTTCCAAAGGTACCAATTGGCAGGCAGGGGGAAGATATGCAAAGATGAAAAGAAACATGAAAATCCCCTGTGAGGGCAGTTCCACTTGAGAGCCTGTAATTATGCAGCAAAGCCTTTTGTGCTGTTTATGATGTTTCACATACCAACCCTCTGCCCTCACCCCACCCCCAATCCCTCCAATTACCACAACCCCAAATGAGGAAGCACCCCACATGCCATCATCAGTTTTGGCCAAAGACTGCCTCTGGGCTTCAGTAGGTTAAGCACTAATTAACATTAAATAACAAAAAATGACATACTGGTAAGCAGTGAAGGGAAGGCAGAGCTTTAAAAAATTGATTAGTTTGCTTTAAAATTAACTCCCGCTAATTTGTTTCAGGTATCTGTCAAGAAATATCATTGGCATATTTTGATAATAGCTGTGAACGAAGCTTTTTGTTGGAGCAATTCCACATTCAGTGCAATCGGCTTATTTTTGTCTGGGTTTTCCTGCACTGCCACAGCTCTGCTCTTGGCTAAGAGTCAGAGAACAAGAGGATTCTTTAATGGTGAGTACTATATATACATATATATATATATATATATATATATATATATATATATGTATATATATATATATAATGTATACACACACATATACACATGTATTGTGCAATCGGACCTCCTGTGTCGAGTAATCCCCGTGCACATTCAGAGGCTCTGCCCTTTCATCAGGGAGTGCAGATTATATGCTGGTTACACTCTTTATAGGGATCAGTAGTCACATTAAGATTACATTCATGAATAAATTATAATAATGCTAGTACTCCAACTGTGCACCTTTGTCATAGAACAATGTTAGAGACCTGTGAAACCTGAGCAGCAAGAGATAAAAAACAAAGCAACAAGAAATCGAAAAAGAAATATGCAGCTTCCGCATACAACATTTGTGCCACTATACCAAAAGTGCTTAATGTACATAAATCTGTTTAAAAACAACATTTGTAAACACTGTAAGCCCCAGGTAAGGGTAAAGACATATTCATCACATTTTCATAATTATAGTGCACTCGTTCTCCCGTGGGGAACATGCCTAATTGGAGTACTGTCAATCGATCAATTAATCAATCAATCATGCTTTATTTCTACAGCGCCTTTCAAATACCAAGGCGCTGGCATTATTATTAATTTATTGAAATATTGAGGAATGTAATATCGATGTGGCCACTGGTCCTTATAAAGAGTCTGGACAGAATCTGAAGCTCCATCCCCAGATAAAGGAGCTGAGGCTTCAAATGCACATGGGGATTATCGGCCACAGAGGAGACACCATTGCGCATTATGTGTATGTATAAGCAACTTTAACTTTTGTTTATTACTTGAATCCTGACTGCAGTTCTCCTTTTTCGTTACAGAGAATAGATTAAGCACTGTTTGCCATGACAGCCTAATCACACACTGTCCAGAACTGCTGGGGTAAATGGGGTTATTTAGTAATAAGGGAATGTGACTAGGAAAGAACAATATAAGCAAGAAGACAGATAAAGTAGAACAGAAGGAATGCAATGCAGAATTTGTCACCTAAGAGAGAGATGCAGTACAACGGAAGAGGTGTCAGACAGAGAGAAAGGTATTAAACCTGGATGTATTAAAGTGCAAATAGTTTGATGAACTGAGCAAACTTTTGCAATACTAGTATCTAGTCAAGACAATAGTTATTTGAATTTGAGAGACAGAGACCAAGAAGTATAAATAAGGACTTTGGGGGTTAAAGGGCTGAGCTGTGGCTATCTTCCATCGCCCACCTCTGCACCAAGGACTTTAAAAGCTATTCTTAAATCTGACTAGCATGCAGGAGACCCCTCCTGCTCTCTGTAGACTCAGTGAGGCATTGACTGAGATTGTTTGGGTAATTAAGGAACCTACCACAAGGCGCAGAAAAAGAGGCCACATTTGAAAATTGGAATTGGATTTTAGCTCTTTAAAAGTGGTGGACTTTCCAACACCTTGATTCTGTCCATGAAAGAGCAGCAGGACTTGGGGTTACAGCTGAGCTGCGGCAATCTTCCGTTACCCACCCGCAAGGAATTCAAAGCTATTCTTCAATATGTAATTAACTGTAGAGATCCAGCCACCAAAGGCACTGACTGAGATTTTTGTAAATGTGTTTTAATTTACTGCCTACCCCCCGAAAAAAAAAAAAACCTGCATCTATATGCCCACGGAAAAGCCAGGAGTGTAAAATGATTGCTATTCTGCTTTCAACAAAATGGAGGAGGCATCTTTGCTTTTTCATACAGTAGTGGGACCCAAACCTTGCTTCCATATATTGCATCACTCCAAGAACTATTACTGTGATGTGTTCCATTTTTCCTTGGATGCAAACTTAATTGAGACTGCTATTTTAGTCAGCCTATTGAGGACCTTAAAATGCAAATACATACAGTATATTAGATTGCGATGTCCTCCCAGGGAAATATATCAAAGTTTCCTTGCTAAAGAGAAGCATTGTGGATGTTTGCTTTGGGCACCCTGATTGATCTGGGGTTAAAGTAGCGGTTTGAGATTTCATTGTTCCTGTAAGAACTCTGGTTTTACGGGTTTTGCTTTTTCACTAATTTGTCACATAGCGAATACCCCTAGAATGCGTTGCCATTCTCTATGTTGATCTGTAGATCATGTAAATAAATTTCAGTATGGATATGTAATTATAATATATCCACACTGTCTCTGTTTTTTGTTTATATGTGTAACTGAAGCCCTTATGTGCAGCTTGAATGTCTTCATCCATGGTTAAAAAGAGGCACTACTATAAGGATGCAAGACCATTGGCAAATTCCTGGACATGTTTCCCTGGAAGGACATAGCAATCTAATATGAATGTGCATTTTAAGTACTGAATCAACTGGCTAAATTAGCAGTCTCAAAGCTTGACTCCAAGGAAAACCAGAACACATCGCAGTAATGGTTCATGGACTGGTGCAATATATGTTAACTATGTTTGAGTCCCACCACCAAGATGGAAACAACAATCTGTCTGTATTTCTTCTGAATCTAGAAATAACATATATATTATACTCTTTTGAAATTTAAACCATGTTTTAGAGATATTTTGTGCTGTTTAAAGTAATTTGTGTATTTATATTGAGGGTCACTTTCATTATAGGCATGGGAAACGATGTGATTATGTCATATATCTTAAGTATTTAAACAGGACATACAAGTTTGTAGATTGAAAGATCTGGTATAAACTGCCTAAATCAGTGAAATTCTTTGTTTTTACCAGCCTACAGGCAGTCAAAATTCCAGAATGTTACCAGGTTTTCCAGTAAAAACCGAACACCAGTGGCATTGAATATCCTGACATTATAGGGCTCAAATAACTGTGACAAATAAAATATGACAATTTGATTCATTGTAAAATTGATAATTGTGTAGGTCATCAGACTTAATTTTTTACAGCCTAAAACACTATTCTGCATACATTGTTCAAGAAAAGACAGAATTGAAAACATGTAAGGGAGCAAGGTCACGTAAACCATGCTGGTGGTCCAGTGAGGTACAGGTAGCAGTCAGAGAAAAGAAGGCGGCCTACAAAAAATATAAAACAACAAGAGGGGTTAGGATAAGGAAATGTACCAGCTTGCATCTAGAAAAGTCACCCATATGGTGAGGAGCAAGTCAGTAAAGCAGCAGCTGGCACAGGGATACATGGAGGGGGTTCTTCCGATTTTATTTGGGAGGAAAAACTAAGGGCCATCTCAGCAGATTGAGATCAGAAGGAGGTGGGTGGAAGAGGCGAGGGACCAGGCAGAGGTATTTAACTAGTATTTTGCCTCTGTGTTCACTAGGGAGGGGATGGGATATCTACAAACAAGGCATGAAGGGGATGGAAGCAGCAGGGAGTGGGATCAGGGAGCAACAGAAATAGAGCAAGAGGAGGGAAAGGTACCCAGGGGGTCACGTCTGGATAAGGATAAAAGACCAGTAAGGGGAGGGGACGGATGATGCCATCCACCAAAATGGTGTGGTTAGCCCTCAAGGCCCTAAAGAAAAACAAATCTCCTGGGCCGGATGGCATTCATCCAAGAGTACTATGGGAATTGGCGGACATACTGGCTGCACCCCTGGCGGAGCTTTTCAGCAGGTCACTTGAGACAGGGAGGGTACCTAGGGATTGGCGAGAGGCACATGTGGTACCAATCCATAAAGGGGGGTCGAGGGAAGTAACAGGTAATTATAGACCCATCAGTTTGACCTCGGTGGTGGGAAAATTAATGGAGAGTATTCTAAAGGAATGATTGGGGTGTACTTGGAGGAGGTGGGAGGTCTGGATGAGTCGACAACATGGGTTTGTGCCAGGTAGATCATGTCAAACCAACCTTGTGGAGTTCTATGAATGGGTAACATCAGAACTGGACAGGGGTAAGCCTGTGGATGTATTATTCTTGGACTTCAGCAAGGCGTTTGACTCTGTCCCTCACAATGGTCTGGTGGAGAAACTGATGGGGTTAGGAGTAGGCCCTTTGATGGTCAGATGGATTGAAAACTGGCTAGCTGGACGCAATCAGAGAGTAGTGGTCTGTGGGAGCTCTTGAACCCTAGAGAGGTTGGTAGTGGTACCACAGGGCTCAGTCCTGGGTCCGATCCTATTTAATGCATACATATCAGACATCAGGGAGGGTATAGGGTGTGAAATGAGTCTCTTCATGGATGACTCCAAGATGGGAGCAGTAGTTGAGGGAGAAGAGGGAGGGTGGCCCTGCAAGACCTGGACACCCTGAGAAGCTGGGCTCACACATGAAATTAAATTCCAATATCACCAAGTGCAAGGTGTTGCATCTTGGTGGGGAAACCCTAAACACAGGTACACCCTGGGAGGGGAGGCGCTGGAGGCCTCAATAGGGGAAAAAGACCTAGGGGTCATGGTGGATGCATGTATGAATAACTCTGAGCAGTGCAGGAGAGCAGCTAGCAAGGCAAACAGGATGTTGGGATGCATCGTAAGGGGGATCACCTCTAGCAGCAGGGAAGTGATTCTGCCACTGTACAATGGACTGGTTAGACCACACCTTGAGTACTGTGTACAGTACTGGAGACCACACTTGAAGAGGGACATAACAGCTCCTGGAGAGGGTACAGAGGAGGGCAACAAAGATGATACGAGGGCTAGGGATTTGACTTATGAGGACAGACTTGAGGAGCTCTGCCTGTTTTCATTGGAGAGAGGAAGACAGGGGACATGATTGGGTCTTCAAGTACCTCAAGGGAATAAATAGGAGTAAACATGGAGGGATCTTTAGACTAAAAGCAGGGACGTATCACCAGAGGGCATGGTTTGAAGCTGGAAGGTGGAAGGGTGAGGGGGAAAAGAGGAGGAGGTTTTTCACCGAGAGGGTGGTGGACCCTTGGAATGCACTGCCTGGTGAGCTGGTTCAGAGATCCACAGTGGAGGAGCTTCAAGAGAGGTGGGACAGACACAGAAAGTGGATGTATCAGATGATGGCCTGTCCCGGGGGGGTGGGGATGGATGATAGGGGTTTCTAGAGAACAAGGGATGGGAGGATCTCGGCACCCAACTAAAGATCTAGGTTCGAGCAGACTCGATAGACCGTAAGGCCTAATCTGCTGGCAAATAGTATGTTAGTATGTTAGTATGTTTTTGTTTTTTTCAGCAGTATTAAAAGCAGAGCTCCTACCTAGCAAGTTTGAGTAAACTATGAAGACTGGTAAAATCAGATATAAAGCAGGTCTTGGTTTAAAGCTCTTTCTACTGATTTATTTATTTTTAAACAAGGAAAAGGGTTATTTCGTTAGTTACGTGTCACTGCAGGAATAACATTCAGCCTTCTTTCCAAATGTACTCTGATATTATTGCTTAACACTGACTATATTTCTGTGGAGAGATGTTTGAAAATATGTTCCCATGTTTTAGGTATAGTGAGAAGTTCAAGATGTTCCAAAACAGTTAATGATGACTTAATTATTACTTCTTAAGACAATTTAAACATGCAGTCTTATTCTGCCATGTGTTCAAAATCCTAGTGGGAATGAATTTGACAACACTGAAATCAATATGCCCGTGGGTGTGTAGGTGTATGTGTGTGGTTACAGTACTTCTTTCTGAATATGTCTAATACTGTCTGTGCATGATTCACTGAAAATGACAAGGCAATGAGTTTCATGATTAAAAACTAAAGGAAAGAAAACTAATGGTTGCAGAATACTGCTCCATGCTGGCTTTTGCTAAGGAAAACAAGCTAATAAAACATATATCATGGAATTCGAGTCTTGCACGGACACGGATGTCTTGCTTTCTACAAGAACCAGTTGCACAATGCAGCATTGAATATCAGAAGACCTACCACAGCTTCCCTGTCCCAATGGGTCTCCAGCTCAAGAAACTGCTTCTTCTCAAACTTGACAATTTGGAAGTATGGGGTAATTTATTTGGGGGTCTGTTACTGCGAAATTATCAATAAACCCTACCGAGTAATTAATGCATAAACAAACAGCTGTCTACAGAGCTTTAGATAAACCAGTTACAACAGCAAGCAGCACTCCTTGTACAGATATGAATATACCACTACACGGCGAAATTGTTTAACAGCCAGGAAGTCAAATCGGGTTTACAGCGGTCACTCAGACATCTCGGCAATTAAAACAGCACATCTACATGCAATAAAACACACAATGAATTATTTTATATTCAAGAGTTAAGGTTCCTGATACTATAAACAATGTGATAAACACTAGTCCCAAAAAATATTTATTGATCATATTTATTTTGGGATCAATATTTATTTGTAAGAAATTGTTAGTGCCAGGAGGTACTTTCCCTCATTGCTCAATATAAAACACCGCCTTCAATCAAATTTAACCCCCCTTTGTACAGGATACAATATAGATGTCTGTCCAAATGAACACACACACACACACACAATCTCTCTCTCTCTCTCTTTTGAACCTCTCTTTCTATATATATGTACTGCACCAACAAACTTTTAATTATCATCTTGATTATTTCTAGTTGCAGGACATGCAATACCAGGGAAAGGAAGTGTGTCTGAAAACCCCAGTTCCTACCAAAAAACATTTAATTGTTACATGAGAACTGGCCAATGTGGATTGCACCAGTAAGACATACAGAAATTAATGGCGACCTTTTGCAATAGCAGGTGACCTCCGCTGCTGTGGTTCCACTGTTGTAAAACTGGGCTGATTTTGAGAAAACGAAAGGTTGTGTAGTGCTCAAATGATTTAACAAAAAATGTTGATACAGTTTTTTGTAATAATTCCTAGCTAGTCTTACTTCATAATGGGTCCTCCGTTCTTTGTTGCTATGCATCCAATAAATAAGACTGGCTGTTACAGAATTAATGTGTGATCACACTGGCAAGCTATATAAAACAAATGGTGACCTTTCTGAATAGTGGGTAACCTTCGCCAGTGTGGTTCCACAAGTGAAATGTAAAATAAAATATGACAGATAGAGCTGATTTTGAAAAAACATGGAAGGATGTGTAGCACATAAATGGTCTAACAAAATCCGAAGGTGCACTCTTTGTAATAATAGGAAATGCTAGTTAATCTTATTTTTTAACAGGTTTACGGCTTAGTGTTGCTACACATCTAATAGGGATTTCACATCGGGCTTTCTGTTTACTGTTGTTCCGCTCCTAATAAACTAGGCTGTTTTATACAACGCTGTATAATAAGAGTTTGAAATTTGGGGTAATAAAACAACGTGAAGGGGTCGTTGACCTTTTGCAATGATTGATGACCTCCAATGTGAAAAAGCAGCCCTGGGCAGAATAAATATAAAACTTAGCCCTATTTCTTTTAAACATAGTAATGGGCTGCCCAATAATATCTTGTTTTAATACAAGAAGTTGGAATTTGGGAAAATGAAATCAGGTAAAGCGGTCATGGACACTTTTGTAATGATTGGCGATCCCCGATGTGAAATCAGTTCTGGACAGAATACATAAATACAAAATTCAGCCCTTTTGCAACAAGGCTCATACATATTGCCTCTGTGTCACTTGTAGTGTCTACTGTTGTGGTTTCTAAAGCTGATTTTTGTGTACATATAAAACAATTTTACTAGAAAAAATGTTTTTCAAAATTAACTAAAAGAATATTGTTAATTAATCAGCTTAAGAGGAAAAAAGCTTAAAGCATAATTTCTCTGTCAAACTCACTGTTTCTATAATTGATTAATACTGGTGTATGGAATTTCATTAATTCTGCGGGGTATTTAAACAGTGATGTTTGATGATTGACTCCACCCCCTGAGGAAGACCCACATGGTTGGGTTGATATGTAGGGGTGTTAGTCCTGGTATTGACATGCTGATTCAAACTAAAATATTCAGCTTCTGATTTATGTCAGCATACTCTGGTGTGTGCCCATTTCCTTCCTTGTTTACTTAATGATTCTGTCCTATACCTGCACCCTCGCTCTCCTCACCACCTTGCCTGCTCCCCTCTGTTTATCAGGTATACCACCATGTCCTCCTCCCTCACCTCTGCCATTTTCTTAGAGGACCATAGCAATCTCTTTTTCCTTCTGCTTTTACTCACTTCTGTTATGCAGAGGTTATTTGCTTTAGTTATACCCTCCCTTATTTTTGCCCACTGTGCCTCCAGTCCTCTCTGGCAGTACCCTCTTCAAAGCAGTTTCTGAGGCAGTCCCCCATTTCTTCAACATGAGACCTTCTAAAATCCAGGACCCTCATCTTCGTGTGGTTAACCTCTGTTCCTGCCTTGATGTTAAACCACACTGTGCAGTGATCACTGATATCCAAGGGGCTGCCCACTGTGATGTCTACAATGCTGACCCTGTTTGTAGGTGTCAAGTCCAGCACTGCCCCCTCCCTAGTGGGTTCTTTGACTAGCTGCCTGAGAAAAGCTCCTGCAGAGAGCCAAGGATGGCCCTACTCCTAGCAGAACCAGCTGTTGGAAGGTTCCACTCCACATCTGGCAGACTGAAGTCACCAGCTAGCAGCACCTCCCCCTTACTGGCCATTCTGATTATGGCTTCCCCAAGTGTCATATCCTACTCCTCACCTGGTGCTGGAGGACTGTACACTACAGATGTTGGCCCTGGAGCTTAGTAAGCCTAAGTAAATTGAACCCAGTGGCAAAATGCAAGCTTCACACATTTTCATTGTGTTCAGTAAGCCAAAGCAAGTTAGACGCATGCTCCAGTCAGAATGTCAGTGTGTCACTGTTATTTTTTAATTGCTTTGATTTTTATATCAGATACATACTAACATTGCACTGTGAACCAGTGATCAGATTCATGTTTGGCCAATAAAAAATAACACTGTTGCACTGACATTCTGACCAGAGCTTGTGTCTAATTTACTTATTTTACTAAACAAACTGAAAATGTGGTGACTTTGCAGAAATAAGGTTCCCCAGAAATAAGGTTTGGAAATCAGTGACTGGGGATCGAACCTGTGTGGCCAGGACTAGGGCGCAAACGTGCTCTCCATGAACCCTTGTAAGTTCATGAATTTGTAATATCTTAAGTCCAGATTTTCACCACTGGCATTTTTCTGCACTTTCTTATGAACAGTACAGCTGTAATTTTTCACACCATAGCCGAAATGTGTTTTCGCACTTCCAGTACAGAAATGCGTGGTCACTGTGGGAAATCACTGTTCAGGACAGATTAAGAAAATCATAGTGACACTGCTCATGAGTGGAGGTCCCAAAATGCCTGTGCTGGCAATCTGCTGTAAAAAATCCCCAAACTACTTACATTACAGGTGTGCGTTGCACAGTTTCTATGCATGCTCCCGTCTTCACCAGTTTTTTTAATATTTCCACTGCAGATTTTCAACATTGCCATTTTTACACCTCCCCATAAACAGTACAGCTGTCATTTTTCACATCCTGTTCGAAATGTGTTTTCGCACCTGTGGTGCCAAATGGCGTAGTCGCTGTGCAAAATCAACTTTAGGCTAACAAACTGATATTGCCACTGTTCATAAGGTGTGGTCACAAAAAAACCATGTTGAAAATTTGGAGTGCAAATACCAAATACCCTGAGGCATTAGGGTTTCCAACCATGATGCCCCACCCTGTAGAGACTGACAGGCATCAGGGGTGTGACTTGGGATTGTTGCCTGTAATGCTCATACCATTCCACCCCCACCCACACCAAGCAGCCAGTGAGAGGCATCAAGGTGTGCCTTGGACTCTTCGGCCCCAAAGTTCACCCAGTTCTCCTATACTGCACCCATCTCACCATATTCCTGATGGAATGGGGTGAGCATAAGGGCCAAAGACCCCAAGGCACACCGTGACACTTGTCGGTGTCTGCAGGGTAGGGTGTGGTGAAATGGTGTAGCCGTTATGCATGACGACACAAAGGCACACCCCAGTGCCTGTCAGTCTCTGCAGGGTTGTAGTGAGGTTGGCTTCAGTTCAATACTTCACTGCCATTCCTATTATGCAGCTCTCTAACTCCTACACTACCAATGCTAATACCAGCAAGCAAACATTTGGCATTGACAAATGCTTGTATTTCCTTGGAGCGAGCACCAGAACAGGACTTCAGAGTTACTTGCAAGGGAGTGTAGCACTGCTCCTTAGCGGGGGGGGGGGCTCCTTTAGCAACATACTTTTGCTTTGTCTGAATTTTCTAAGAAATGCTTTTAAGAGTAGTTACTCTTTATATTAAAGCCCATTACCATAACTACTGTCAAGATGTACAAACTAGAATTGGATAACAGGGATAGTAAAGCTTTAAGAATTGCCAGGTTGGCCACCCTGACAAGAAAATTAGTATAGATAGGAAGTTAGAGGAGTAGACAGGAGAGAATGAAAATGAAAACAAAAAGGGGGGGGGGACATCTTGAATTTCTCCTGTTTTTGAAACTTTATTTTCTGCATAACAGGACCCTGCTACAATTCCCCTTCACAAAAGTGGGAGGAAGACAGAGGCAGGAAACTACAGACCTGTCAGTTTGACCTCTGTAGTAGGAAAAGTGATGGAATCACTTCTGAAGGAAAGAATTGTTAAGTACCTAGAGGCCAGTGCGGCACAGGACCCAAGGCAGCATGGGTTCACAGTGGGAAGGTCACGTCAAATGAATCTAATTGATTTCTTTGACTGGTGACCAAAGTAGTAAACCAGGGAGGGGCTGTGGACATGGCCTACCTAGACTTTAGCAAGGCATTTGACACAGTCTCACACAAAAGATTAGTAGTCAAATTAACCAGCCTGGGAGTGGGTCCCAGGGTGATAGCCTGGGTAAAACATTTGCTGGACAACAAAACACAGAAGGTAATTGTAAATGGAGTCCACTCTGAAGAAAGAGGGTTACTAGTTGAGTACCGCAGGGTTCAGTACTGGGTTCAGTCCTTTTTAATGTCTTTATAAGTGACATTGCAGAGGAAGTGGAAGGAAAAGTATGCCTCTTTGCAGATGACACAAAGATTTGCAACAGGGTTGATACACAAGGAGGCGTGGAAAGGATGAGAAGGGACTTGACAAGGTTGGAGGAATGGTCGGAAGTATGGCAGCTTGGATTCAATGCAAAGAAGTGCAAAATAATGCACCTGGGAAACAAAATTCAAGGGGAAGATTACACAATGGGGGGGAGGTAGTAACAACAACAAAAATGGAAAGGGACCTGGGGGTAATCATATCAGATGACCTTAAGGTTAGCAAGCAATGTGAGAAGGCAGTAGGGAGGGCTGGGGGGATACTGGGATGTATAGAGAGAGAGAGAGACACCACCAGCAGAAAACAGGAAGTTGTTATCCCTCTGTATAGACAGTTGGTGAGACCCTATCTGGAGTACTGCATCCAGTTCTGGAGACCCCGTCTCTGCAAGGACATAGACAGGATAGAGGCAGTCCAGAGGAGGGCAACTAAAATGGTGCAAGGTCTGCAAAAGAGTCACAATGAGAGAGAGACTAAAGGAGCTTAATATGTATACCCTTGAGGAAAGGAGGGAGGGGACATGATAGAAACTTTTAAGCACCTCAGTGGAATCAACAAAGTGCAAGAGGGTAGCATCTTTCAGAAAAGAGATGTGCAAGAACAAGGGGACACAATTTGAAGATAGAGGGGGGCGGTTCAGGGGCAATGTGAGGAAGTATTTTTTCACAGAGAGGGTGGTGGACACATGGAACAGCCTTCCTGAGGAGGTTGTGAGGTCTAAAACTGTGGGAGAATTCAAGAATGCATAGGACAGACATAAGGCAATTTTTGTGGTGGGTAGGAAGAAATAGGCTGTTGGTTAACTAGGATCTGCAGCTTATCCTGTAGGTAGGGACATGGGCAGACTAGGTGGGCCAAGTGGTCCTTATCTGCCATCAAAGTCTATGTTTCCATGTACCTATGACCTTTGCAACCAGGCATGTGCCCGTGTGGGAGATGATCCTTATGTGGCCACACGAGTAAGAGAAACAAATTCAGACACCCGCATACAAGTGAAATTTTTTATATCAAACAACCCATTAACTGCCAAACAGAATGGGTGATAAATGTGATTCATTTTCCATGCGACAAATTGTATGTAGTTCAGACAGCCAGACAGCTGAAAATTTGAATACAGGAGCACAAATGAGATATCCATAGGAAGGATGAAACATCACAGGTAGCCATGCACTTTAAAGATGCTGGCCATTCAGGAGCTTCCCTCAGATTTGAGGGTCTAGAAGCCATATACCCACCAGAAAGAGGTGGCAAAGCAGAAATGGAGTGAATATACCAGTTAAAATGCCTGAATCATCAAGTAGGTATGAACAGGGAAGTTAATTGGCAGGCGTGCTGGTAGACAGTGCTTGAATAGTCCTATAATGAAACAGATATTTATAAAACTTATAAAAACAAGTAACATGTTAAATAATTATTGATAAGAACAAAAGAACAATTTCAATAAGCCCTTTTTATACCCCCCCCCCATATCCATATAGGATATCTATTTATTATGCACCATTGACAGTAATGTTAAAAACAAAGAAATACTGTCCTGCTATAAGCATAATAAACATCATTATATTAGGATAGCTAAAAGTAAGATAAGACACAGTTGCTAGTCATCTCTCTGTGACAATAAACAGTAGAAAAAACTGAGTGTACAGTAAGAAATCTTTAGACAACACAAAACAGAAATTAGAAACAAAGTGAATACCAAACACACTTAAAACAAAATGACACTATTGATGGTAAGAATGCAATTATAGTACAGCATAAAAAGATAGAACATTAGCTAAACCACTCATCCAAAACAAGCAACCTAGTTAACATCTAAAAGGTAAGCCAGACTGTTTTTCAGCAACAGTAAATGAACCGAGCAAGGTTCATGAGAACATGTTGTGAGTGGTCACATTGACGAGTGGGCTCAAGAGGAAGTGAAGCCTTCTTGCACATACATGCAGTGGAAACTAGCATTAAAAGCAGTGTGATTTTGTATTTCTTTGAAACTTGGCTTCCCAGCCAAATGCTCTTTGGGGTAACTATTGCCTCAGTGCTTGCGCACAGAGGTTCTTAGTCTTTTAAGCAGTTTTTTGTTTTAATTGGGTTCACCACAACATAACCCAGATAGACCATCTTAGGGTAGCTGGTTCATTCCACTGGGGTGTCAAAGAGATGAGGCATACTGATGAATCCTGGTAGGACGAAACACGTGTCTATGTCTTCTGTTGGTACCCTTTGCAAACTGTGTGAGAGGCCTTTCGACACCATGCATTTCTACTTAAAGTTGAACCAGTATAATATCCTGTGGTGATTTGCATATGCAGCCCATGATGCTTTGCATTGTGGGGGCATGTATGATTTTGTATTTCTTTAAAAGCAGTCGCCATGACAGAGCTATGCTGTTGGATAAAAAACAAAGTAAGTTTATAAGAAAATGCTTTAAATGTGGTAATTTAAAATGAATGCGTAATAAGTAAACAAATATTCATGATTATATGATTTGCTGACTTTTGAGCCACAAATAGAAGGAAATAAAAAACCACTGCATAGAGAGCCTGAAGGTCTTCTGGCTATGGGGTCAGTAAAGCTCCATGGAGCTGTTGTAAAATTTGGTTTGGCAAGAGTTCTCAAGTAAAATCTCAATGATAATATTAATTTATGTCAATGAATGCACTTTTTAACAGGTTGGATAACGCCTTAAACAAAAATTATTTTATCACTTCCAGAAAGAAAATGTTATAAAGAACTTTAACACATGTGAGCAAACACATCAAATGAGATAGTGGTAGTGATTCAATTAAATCTACAATATAGGCCAAAGGAAGAATTAAGATAAAAACTTTTTCGTTATGATGGAACAGTCAAATGAATACCATGTACAATGTTAAAAATATTTCTTTACTTAACAGAAAAGCTGAAGTGATGCTTTATAATGGGTCAAAAGGTTGACACAAAAGAAGAGAAAATAGATACAGACCTGCTAGGTAATTGCTGCAGAAATGTAACTATAAGGAGGAAAATGTATAATATATGAATAAGAGAATTCACATGATTACCTGATTGTAAAAAAGTATATTTTTAATTTATTCCAGAAAATACAGAAGCCCTTTGAAGAAGCACTTATTGCAAGTGTGAAAAGTCAGGGCAAATAAAAATAAAAAGATTTTATGAGGACAAGCATTTTTGTGGAGTTTTGTGAAAATGTTCAGCATCCCACAATACATTTTGGACATTTCTGAGAATACGTCATAGTAAGCCAGCCTAGATATAAAGCAATTATAGTGTGGGACAGGAGGAAGTAGGCTGTTGGTTAACTAGAATCTGCAGCTTATCCAATAGGTAGGGAAATGAGCAGACTGGGTAGGTCAAGTGGTCCTTATCTGCCATCAAAGGCTATGTATGTTTCTGTATATGTACAATGTGACTGCTCAGCTGTACTGTATGTGCTGCATGTTATTTTTATCACACTTGCATCTTACTGTATTTTTATTTTTTTCACACATATTGTATAGTTTACTCCCCCCCCCGATGCATGTGGAAATGAGCTGTTACCAGCTCAGTATGTTTTTCCTGATAAAACTTGAAATAAAAAAGAAAAGGGAAAGGAAAGGAGAGGAAAAGGAAGGAAGGAAGAGTGAGAGAGAGAGAGAGAGAAAGAAAGAAGGAAAACAAGAACGAAAGAAAGAAAGAAAGAAAGAAAGAAAGAAAGAAAGAAAGAAAGAAAGAAAGAAAGAAAGAAAGAAAGAAATAATTTTGGCAAGTCATGCACATGACCTGCCATGAAGCAGAAAAAAAAAGGCAGGGTAGAGTAATAATAAGATTGGATTCATATGGACTCTACTGCAAAAGTAGCAAGACAGTTGGATGGGTATTACAGGACTATGATACTTGTGTGAAGGAAGCAATAAGCCTACCCAGGCAAACTGGTAAATCATCAATCATGTTTGTTTGAAGGTCAGTCATGACAGATCATTATTAATCATCAGATGTTATCATATGATCATCAAGTGAGATTGTGATTTAAGATTATCATCTAGATCATGATTTAATCATCAAGCATGTAACCTTCAAATCACTAACTGATAATTATTGATTATTTTTGTAAGCTTAAATAAGCATGATGGTTTTTGATGATCTGTGGATGATAAAATGATGATTGTTGATGATCATTGATGGACTGTATTAGTTCTGTATTATAAGACTGTAAGTCACATGAGTAATACTTATCAACATTCTTTGTTCCTAATATGAATATGAAAATATGAATGTCAAATATCAAATAGTAGCAAAAGCAAATAAATTACAATGTAAATCATGTGAAGTTTCCCATTAAGAAGAGGAAATGCAATGTTCAATATAGTGTGTGTATATATATATATATATATATATATATATATATATATATATATATATAATATACATAACTAATTTGCATATTTTAATAACACAGTTTATGAACAAAAACAATGATAATTTCTATGTTTGAAATAATTTTGCATTGACAGTAGTATTTTGCCAACTGTTACGAAAGGATTTGAGCAGAAACCAGGTACTCGTAGAAACTCATCATAACCATAAAAGGTATCATTTATGAAATAATTTTGCCTTTGACAGTAGTATTTTGCTAACTCTTATGAATGGTTTTGAGCAGAAACCAGGTATTTGTAGAAACTCCACCATAACCATAAAATGAATCATTTAAAGGAGATACATTAACCGATCTGAGACCTTACAACAGTAGTAAGAAATGAAGCATCAGCATAAGTATAACTGAAGGTAGCATGTTTGTATGGAACATGTATAATAGCTGATAATACCAGTAAAGATATCTGAATAGAAGACACAATAAATTTCAAAAGTATAGAAAGAAGATAAATTGATTTTATTAATTTATTACAGTACTCTTGGCCATGGGAATTCATGAAAAATCATGATGATATGCGATCATCATTAATCACAATCACCATTTCTATAACATGATGGCTTCTGTTTGGTGACCATTTAACATTCATGTTCAACCCTTGCTGTGCCTCAGACTGATATATCAGTACACAATTCCTATATGTTCTAATTCTGACAGCAGCTTAAGGGTTAATCATTGTTAGTCATTATCACAGTGATGTTTTTTGAAGCTTGATCATGATCTTTGCACATAATTGATAATGATTATTGATACATCATTATAAAATCATCATCTTTTCAGCTGGATGCCTGCCATACAGATCAAATGAGCATTATCCATAGCCAAGTACTGCAGCTAGAGGCAGGGGTTTGACTGTTGTCTGCATTACAATAGAGTTAAAACAAGGCACTTTGGGCTGCACCTAGGCTGCTGTGCTAGGCCACAATTTCAAGTAGCAATGTCAAAAAACAAGTAATGTCAGCACTAGCTACTTACTGGAGCTTCTCATTAAATGGATGCTGTAAAAATGATGCTCGGAGGTCCACTTCTTGATAAGGTGCTTAATTTTATTAAAGTGCACTCACAAATAGAGATGCAGCAAAGTAAAATTCTGCCCACAAAGTGGCCACAAAGTGGGCACTTTGCGTCAACATTCCACTACGAGAAGTGCCCATTTTTAAGCCTCAATTCGCCACTTCGCAGTGTAATTATGAGTTTGCACTGTTCACTCCACCTTAAATTGCTTTATGGTACAGTGAGAAGTCTATTGGCAGCCCACACACACACACATGACTAATGATAATAAACTGTACATGAACGTGAATACCTACAGCTGTGCTTTCCTTCACCTGTACCACACAAAACTACCCGATTTGAAAACTCATATTAATGAGTACAATGGTGAAGCCAAGACCTGAGATACTACAAAACAGGCTTACATACAACTAACAACAAAAAAAACGTACAGTTTTGTGATTCATGATTGTGAATCGTGACCGTGAAGATGAAGAACATGATTTGTCTTGGAGTCAGAGTTGTGATGAGTGTCTGGTCGGTGTGACATGACTAATGATAGTAAAACTAACAAAAAAAAACTTACAGTTTTGTGATTCATGATCGTGAATCATGACCATGAAGATGAAGAACATGATTTGTATCATGAGTGACTCATGATGATCACCCTGACTTAAAAATGCACATTAATGAGTACAATTTTCACACAGAGATATGCACACATCAGTACTCTGAAGGGAAGCCAAACAAACAACTATGACTTGAGTTACAGATGAAGATTGGGCCCTAAAGAGATGCAAATGCACAGACAGATTAAGATTGCACTGCGCACTCAAGAGATGCAGACGCAAAGGCACAACACCTAACCAGTGCTCACAAGTCACAAATCCAAATCTGGAAAAGAATATCTTTTGCTGGTTGGGCCGGGGGGTGGCAGTGCACTTAAGTAACAGTCCACTTCCAGTAAAGATACCACAAAGCAGTACAAAAAAATCACGCTGGTGCAGTGGATAGCAGGTTCACACTGCTGCAATTATTTTGTGGCACAATAAAATGTGTCTGATTTGATGGAGCATGTTGCACACACACTCACACACAAACACACACTACAAGTAATGTGCAGCAAATTGAAAACTTCATTAATATAACCACATCTTTTAAACGCACTGAAATTATGTGCTACTGCACCACAACAATCAGCGAAAAAAGTCAAAAATTAATTAAAATATTATGGTGTGTACATTAACACAGTTATACAACAAAAATATAACCAAAACAAAAAGACTGCCTTTTTCTCCCAGTTAATCTATGTACACCACCACACAGATACTCCCCTACCCCCAAAGCACACTTCAAGTGTCTGTCAGTACACAGACTGACTGTTCAAAATTAACATTCAGAATCCACACACAAACAATAAACACTCGATGATATGAGGTACAGGATGGTTTCCTACAATTGATGTACTATGTTTTGGACAAAAAATATGGCTCAAAAAGGCTTTTGTAACAGCTTTTATAGGGTTTGAATAGCAGAGCACTGACATCAATTTTGTCTCCAGCTACCACTACACACAAACTATACAGAACTGAGGCTGTGCAGAACAATCTAGAGCCCATGTGACCTGCAATCCCATGAATCAATGCAAAATTCACCTTGGAGCCCCAAAACAAGGTGAAGTGATGTGAAGTGCATTGAAATCAATGTACTTCGCTTAAAAAGAGACATCGAATAGGTTGGGGAAGGCGGAGTAATGTGAAGTGCATTGAAATCCATGGTTTTGCTATCCTCATTTTGACATAAAGTACTTCACTTCACGTTGCGGGATACTTCACGGATTCCCCACTGCTCCGCGAATTGCTTCGCGGAGAAAATTTTGGCCACTTCACCCACCTCTACTCACAAATGAAACAAAATAGCTCCACTCCAGCATAACCCCCTCCTCACTCCAACACAATCCAAGTCTCCTTATACATTTCACACCCCCTGGTGCTTAATCATAGGATGACAGGGTATTGTAACAATATCCTTAAATAAAATGCCATTTAGAGGGACAGTGCCATTAAAACATGAAGGTGCTTAGTACAAGGTTAAAAACTCTTGGTTGTACAGCATCATGATCTTATCAACACACATATTTACAATTTTCACCAGTACTAGGATCTTATGTTAAAAAAATATTTGTATTTTGATGCACATACTAACTTGATATGATTTATATAACAACAAACTGTTTTAATAATGTTACCAGATTTTGGGAACAACTGGTAGTGTCTTTGGTTTCCACAATGTTTCCCTCAACAATTCAATACTTTGTGCCAGATTTCAAAATGAGAATAATAGTTGAAAGAAAGCATAGAGAAACAACATATTAATACTGACACTATTTACAGTGTCAATATTTACCATTGCTAGATTTTTGTTCTTAATCAAATCACGTTTACAGTACTGTCTTCCTAAGAAAAGGGCAAGGAACACAGAAAAAAGACATACCTTTAAACATTTTAACTGTACTCTATAGCATTCCGTCAGGCTTAGTTTTTTTTTTGGGGGGGAGGTGTTCTGATAAAAACACTATTGACTCTGGTCACAACACTATTTCCTTAAGAATGATTTCAATTCTATCCTTTTGTTCAGACCAGGTTTTTCTGAGCCCCCTAAATTGAAGATCCAGTATTGTTGCCTCTTGAGAAGGACATTATCATAATTGCCACCCCCATGGGCTTTTTATTGGTTTTTCAATGCCCAGATAGGTCAGTGTGTGCTCCCTCCTGTTTTCTGCTGAGTTGCTATGGACAGCAAGAGCATTTGTTGGCTCCTTATTTTCGATAGCTCTAAGATGTTCCACTATCCTTTGTTTAAACAGCCTTTTGGTTTCCCCTATATAGTAGCAGTTACAGGAACAGCTTGCCATGTATACTAAACCTTCAGTGGTGCATGTGATAAATCATCGGTTCCTCACATCCTACTTAGTTTTGGGATTCTTAAAGGTTTTTGTATTGGTAACATGAATACAGAATTTACAGTTTCCACATTTGTGACAATTGTCTGGTTTCTTAAGGAGTCACATTTTGGGGGTTTCTCTTTTTGGTTGTACAGAATGTATTAACATGTCCCTAAGGCTTTTACCTCTCTTGTGCACCATTCTGGGGATGGTATCTCTAAGGTCTTTTAAACCTGGGTCTAAAATGACCATGTGACAGTGTTTCTGGATGACTTTGCTAACTTCCTTAGACTGTGCGCTATATGTAGAGACAAAATTAATCCTTAGGTCCCCTTTCTCCCTCTTTCTGTTTTTTGGCTTCATGACCTCTGACTTCTGTATTTTGTCAGCTTCCATTCTAGCTTGGCTAACAATCTGTCCTGGGGATCCTCTGGCCTGTCCCCTGTCTTCCAGTTCTTTTGTCCTTGCCTCATAAGTGTCTTGTTCACTACAATCTATTTTTATTCAAATGAACTGACCTTTCTGTATCCCTGCAATTGTATGGTATGGATGACTGCTCTGAGTTTGGAGTAGGGTGTTCCTATCCATGGGTTTACAGTATAAGTCTGTCTTCACTCCCCCATCCCTATCTTTGGAAATTATTAAATCCAAGAAACGTATCTGATTTTTACTGAAGGACATAGAGAACCTGAGGTTTTATTGCTATCTTTCAAGTGCCTTACAAATGAGAATAGTTCCTCTTCAGTTCCTTTTCAGACAATCAAAATGTCACCAATAAATCTCATATACATATATATATATATATATATATATATATATATATATATTAAAGGCAAAAACTCCATTTAATGCATTAGTTAGGGTTGTTCCACAGCAACAAAAGTGAGAAATTCGGTATTAGGGTTAAAAGCCCCTTGGACCCCCACCCACCCCCAACTGGCATCATGGTGCACGTTGGGGTCATCTCTACTAACTCTCACCCCATCACATGTGTGAAGAATTAGAGGTATAGGAAATGGGTGAGAGTTAGACCGATGACTCAACTGCACCTCAATGCCAGTTAAATGAGAGGTCCAAGGGGCTTTCAACCTTAACACTGAATTTCCTCACTTTTTTTTTAATTCAAAGTTTATTCAGTTTTATACAATTACAGAGAGAGGGTCTCCTGTTATATTTGTTCATCAACTATACAATGTTACAGTATAACTTGGGAATAGATCCACTGTCCCTCCTCCCCCAACCCTCCCTCCATTCACACAGAGCAAATCTATCTGGTATCAGGTTGTCTGTGGCAAGGTACAAAACTTCTATGATTTCTGAAGAGAGTACAGGGTAACCAGAGGACCCCAATTCTTGAGAAATTTCTGAGATTGATTATGTAAACTAGCAATTGTCTTCACCAGGTGAAGATGGGCCAACAATTCCTGTAACCATTCACTGTAAGAAATTTCAATTGAATCTTTCCAGTGCCGCAAGACCAGTCTTTTAACCGACATTGCAATGACGGTTATATGATATTTTCTATTGGTAACAGTAACAGAGGAAAGATCTCCCAAAATACAAATTTCCGCTGTAAAAAGATCTGATAAGCCCAAAAGGGGGTCAGCCTTCTGTTTAATGATCGTCCAGAGAGGGGCTACCTTGGGACATTCCCACAAGATGTCCAGAAGGTTACCCTCACTCTGCAGGCACCTGGTACATGTGGGTGAAGAAAGCATACCTAATTTAGCCATCTTCTGGGGTGAGTAATAAAGATTGTGCAGAATTTTAAATTGTAATAATCGAAGCCTGTCTTGTGTTACAAACTTGTGACAGGTCTTCCATAGATAGGGCCAATGCAAATCATGTTTAGGAAAAAGTGGGGACCAATAAGAGGTCGACCCTAGGCAGTCTGGCCATTTCCAATTATGAAGTATCTCATACAATCTGGAAACAGCATGAAAGAGACCCACCTGTGGGATTAAATCTGACAAGGATGGGGTCGAGGGTATTGATGGCACATTACCAAGGGATTTTATTATTAAATGTCGTAATTGAAATATTTTTAAAATTGCAGAATTCGGAACTTGAAATTTAGTAAGGATTTCAGGTGAAGTTAACCACAGGCCATCCAGCCTCCAAAAGTGAGAGAGTGGACAGTCCTCTATCTGGGGAATCCATCTCAACTGAAGTGGCCTACCATCAATTATAAGGTTAGGGTTACCCACCAAGGTTGTGATGGGTCCATAGTATGCTTATACTTTAGGAACAAGCAGAGCTGAGAATGGATATGAATAGATAATGCAATGGGAGTATTTTTAAGTGCAGAAGGCAGGGAACTTAAATTAACATGTAGTAATGCAGCAGGGGATAGCCCAAGAGTTTATATTAAACTCCTCTCTATTTTGAGCCAAATAGGAGTGAAGGAATGCTGCAATTGGGGATGGTCTCCCCTAAGCCATTGCAGGTACTTATTTACATGACTGGCCCAGTAGTAAAGTCCTACATGTGGAAGACGCAGTCCCCCCTTCAATTTCGGTGCTGAAAGCTTGTCATAGGCTATCCGGGATTTCTTTTCAGACCAAATGAAGGCTGAGAACATATGATGCATTTTTTTAAACCACATCAACTGTAACCAGGTGTTCGAAAGATTTAAAGGTAAAAAAGCCACGGGAAAACATTCATTTTGATGATATTGCTTTTACCCCAAAGAGATAGGGGGAGTAATGCCCATCTCTTGAGATCTTGTCTAATAGTGGATATTAATGGATCTAGATTTAATTTCATAAACCTGCTTGGCTCCCTGGACAGATTTAAACCCAGATATTTCAATGTGTTGGGCTGCCAAGAGAAACCCACGGAGGATGCCACAATCTTTAACACCTTATGATTCAAGGGGAAAATGACCATCTTGTCTTCATTTAATTTATAATTAGACATGGAACTGAATTCTCTCAGGGTGATGAGTAGGGCAGGTATAGATATGTCGGGTTGAGATATTTGAAGGAGTAGGTCATCCACATAAGCCAACACTTTGACTGTTTGTTGCTGGATACTTATACCTGGATTTCTGTACTGGCCATAATTCTCTGGATAAGCGGTTCCAAATAGATATTAAATAACAGGGGGGATAAAGGGGATCCCTGCCTAGTGCCAGCATGCAACTTAAAGGGGTTGGACAGTACTCCATTACACGCTACCCGTGCCATGGGGGATTTTTAAAGAACCCTTATCCATTTTATAAAAAGAGAGGGGAACCCAAATGCTGTGAGTGAATAAACAAAGAATTCTAGTCAACCCTATCAAATGCCTTCTCGGCATCCAGGGAGATAAGAACAGCAGGGAAATCGGCATCCCTGGAGGCCGAGAAGACATCCAAAAGGGTTCTAAAATGATCGATCGCGGATCTACCCTTCATGAAACCTACCTGCTCTGGGCCTATAATATCTTGCATGACAAGACTCAAGTGGTCTGCCAGGAGTTTTGTTAGAATCTTAAGGTCCTGGTTAAGGAGGGAGATTGGTCTATAACTCTGGACCCTCTTAGGAGGTTTACCTTCCTTCAGTATTAGAGTAATTAAGGCTTCAAATAAGGACTCGTCCAAGACCTGACCAAATTTTCTCACTTTTGACACTGTGGAACAACCCTAACTAATGCATTAAACAGAGTTTTTTGCCTCTAATTTCCCTTCTGTTTGAGAATGATGACGAGAAATAGTGAATGTAATTTAGCGGCGGGAGTGCGGGGCCCTTTGGGCCCCACGCTCCCACCATGTGATGTCTTCTGACATAGTAACAGGAACAGCAACACAAACAGAAGTGCGAACAGTGGTGCAAATGGTAATGCAAACATAAATGGTAAAGGAAACGTTAATAGAAACGCAAGCGCAAAGTGATGCCGAAACGAACAGTGATGCAAACTGACATTGAAGCGCGTATGAAAACGCAACTGGTAACATGAACAGTGATGGCAGTGGTATTTTAAATGGACATGTTAAGTGTCACAGCAAAAAGAATACGAAAGGGAACAGAACCGGACACGCTAATGCAAGTGCACACGTAAACGCAAACCGTAATGAGCACAGGCATGGTACCACAATTGTAAATGCAAATGGTAAAGTTAACATGAAGAATAACACCAAAGGAAAGAGAAACAGAAACAGGAACAGAAGGGCGTATGGAAATGCAAACCGAAATGCACACGGGCACAGTACCACAATTATAAACGCAAATGGTAATGGTAACAGCAAATTAAACAGAAGCACAAAAGGAAATGGAATTGCATATGGAAATGCAAACCATAATGTGCACGGGCACAGTAATGCAATTGCAAATGCAAATGGTAGCAGTAACAGTAAGGAAGACGCAAAACGAAAGAGAAACAGGAACGCAAATGAAAGGGCTGGCGTAAATGCAAATGGCAGTGTGCACGGTGACGCAAACAAAAATCCAAACAGAAACAGTAGTGGAAACATAAATGGTAACAGCAATGGAAATGCAAGCATGAATGACAACGCAAAGGGTAACGCACATGGTGGCATACACGGGAACGGTAACGCAAATGGGGACATAAACGCAAGTGGAAACAGTAACTGTAACAGTAATGGAAGTGCATCACTTGTTTTTGCCATACAGATGCATACAGAAACACAGTGTGTACAAAGAATGTATGCATTGTAATGGGGATTGAAGCTTAAAATGAGCATTGGAAGTACTTAATTGCTAATATCTCAGCAACCGCACAACGTAGAAACAAATTTAAATTTTACAAAAATCTTGATTTTCCTGGCTAGGTTTTTGTTATTACATAGCCCTTTGGGCTATGCGACTTGCAATAAAAATTCTTTATCTCTCTCTGTTTTCGAGATACGAGCCCCAAAAGGCGCAGCGCATGCCACCATGTTAGTCTATGGAAAAAAAACATCAAATTCAGTGTACCGTAACTTGGCAACCATGCAATAATTTTTCACCAAATCATCAAAAGGCACATCTGTGAGATGTTGACTGCCTTCCCTCCAAATTTCAACTCAAAAAACCAAACCGTTCTTTCGCAGCAGGGTGGCAAAGAATTCCTGTCATTTTGGCCAAGTCTGAAAAAGTAGGTCTCAATTTGCAGCAATTTTTGCAAAATTTTGTGAAAGTGTTGTGCCTGCGACACTACGTTGCAACACTACTGGTTCCAGAAATTTGAAAAGCATATTTCTGGGGTGTTTTACCTCAAAATAAAGACATGGCTAGCATCCTCAGGGTCCGACTAGGTGAACACAAAAAGAATTGTGTCCCTAGATGGTCCCACATTTAAATGCCAAGCATTTTTCTGATCACCAACTGAAAAAAAAAATGGCAGATTCACAACACTACTGGGGCCATTTGCGACACTAAAAAGTGCATTTGTGAAAGTGTTGAATATTTTAACTTTTCCCATTGACTTATAATGGGAACTTGTTTTTTGAATAACTTTTGAACTGTTCATTATTTTTTCACAAAATCTTCAAAAGGCACATCGGGGACCCTGGCTGCATGTTCTCTGAAGTTTTCAGACCAGTCGCACAAATCGTGCAACCTGTAGGTGAGAGCAAAGAAATCACAAAAAACATAATTGTGCAATTGGTTGTTGCTTAATAACTCTGCAGCCATATATCCGACCAGTACAAAACTTGGCAGATCCCAAGATCTACCATGCCTAATTGTGTATACCAAATTTTTGGCAAACCTGTTGAACAGTGGCAAAGTTATTACGGTACAAAATTTGACCCTTTAACCATAAAAGTGCTACTTAATCCTAACTATGGTAGCACTACCGTGCTACCATATGTGTGTGTGTGTGTGTGTGTGTGTATATATATATATATATATATATATATATATATATATATGCTGGAAAGGATTATTTTCTGGGGATTGTACTACCTTCACTTCCCATTTGCCCAGGTATATATTGGCAAAATTAGGTGCCAGGCTTGCCCCCATGGTAGTGCTCTTCTTTTGAATGAACTATTTATCTAGATAGAAGAAGGTATTACATTTCAGAACAAACTCAGTATGTTTCCATAAAAATTCAGTAGGGGGATCCTTATTTACCCTTTTATCCAAATAATATTTCAAAGATTCTAATCGCCCCTCATTGAGAATATTTGAATACAGGGATTCCACATCCAGGGTCACAGACATGCTATTATTATGTATTTCTAAATTAATTTAAAACATTAAGTATGTCCCCAATGTCCTGAATGTATGATGGAATCTGTTTAGCCACTTCACTAATGTGGAAATCCACCAGCTTGGACAAGGGCTTGATCTGAGTCATTTCCAGATATGACTGGATGGCCTGGGGGGTTGACTAGACACGTATGCACTTTGGGGGGACAATAGAAACAAGCTCTTACTGGATTTTCTACCTTCAAAAATGCTAAAGTATCATCCTACACCCAGCCCTTTTGCCTTACAATGTCTAGATATACATCAATGTGTTTCTTAAATTCACTAGTGGGGTCTTTACTAACCTCTGCATAATACATTTCATTACTTAATCATCTGCATACTTCCAGGTGGTACATATCAGTGTCCATAATATCTACAGACACCCCCTTTATCCACAGGCTTGATTGTAACATCTGTATTCGAACCCAGTTTTTCTAAAGCAATTCTTTCTGCTTTGCTTAGGTTCTGGTAGTAAATCTTGCCCTGAATTACCTCTTTATCTAAAGCATTCAAATCTCTCTCACAACTCTTTAAAAAGGTTGATAAGGCAAATGTTAATGGTGGGCAAAATGTAGTCTTAGTTTTAAATGTCTTATTGTAGTCTAAACCTGAAGATGGAATATTAATGTCAATAATTTCAGGTGTTTGACTTACCCCACTATGTGCTATCTTGTGTTCTCTACTAATTCTTATGTGCAAAGAAGGATTTTAGTCCTAAATTCCTGAGACATTTATAGCAGTCCACTATTGTCTCAAACAGATTGAATTTAAGAGATGGCACAAATGAGAGACTTTTGTTCAAAAGGGAAAGTTCAGTCTCTGAGAGGTCATATTTTGAAATGTTAATAACATTCCCTATCAGTAGTTGTTCCTGGGATGTCCTCGATGATTCCATCTCCCCCTTCCTCTGTTCCTTCCTCGGCCTCTCCCTCCTCCTCCTCCTCTTCCTGCCCCCCCCTTGTCTGTTTTTTGGGGGCAGTGCAAAATTGAGTTTCTGGTTTCTTCTTGGGCCTTCGGGGTGGTCTATGGTGACTGGGCTTGGTTTGATGGTAGTTCTTCTTCTCCCAAATAAATGTCTTCAGAGCTGTTTATTTCCTGATCATGTCTGCCCATGTCAGATCCTGTTGATGTTCTCAAGATGGGTCTTATTCCTGTAGTTTCAATTGTACTGTTTCTCAGTCCCTTGCTTCACTCAAATATGGTTCCATTTTTATAGTCATTTGTATCTCTTTCAAATTTAGTTTGCTTAATTTCTTGAATTTTTTTGTCGTACCTTATGAGAGATCATTTTTGAACTTATCCCTTAGTTCTTCATAAAGCTGATGATCTATACATTCCAGTAAGGCTGCTTCTCTCTTTTTTAATTCTGCTTCTGTTTCCCTTTGAATCCCCAGATTCTCTTTTAAAATGAGCTCTATATATTTCTTATTTGCGTTACTGCTTATTTTCCACCTAGAAGTCGAGAGAGACTGACTCGTGGCCTATGAGTACTTAAGAAGCAGACATCTGTATTGCAAAGAGAGGACTTTCTCAATAACTGGTGGAAAATAAGCAGTAATGTAACTAAGGAATACATATAGTTCATTTTAAAAGAGAATCTGGAGATACAAAGGGAAACAGAAGCAGAAATAAAAAAAGAGAGAAGCAGCCTTACAGGAATTTATACACCATCCGCTTTATGAAGAACTAAGGGATAAGTTCTAAAACAATCTCATAAAGTACGACAAAAAAATTCAAGAAATTAAGCAAACTGAATTCAAGAGAGATACGATTGACTATAAAAACGGAACCATATTTGAGTGGAGCAAGGGACTGGGAAACAGTACAAATGAAACTATGGGAATAAGACTGATCTTGAGGAAACCACCAGGATCGGATCAGGAGGGACACGATCAGGAAATAAACAGCTCTGAAGACATTTATTTGGGAGAAGAAGAACTACTATCAAATCAAGCCCAGTTGCCATATACCATCCCCGAAGGCCCAAGAAGAAACCAGCAACTCAATTTTGCACTACTCCCAAAAAACGGATGGGGGGGCAGGAAGAGGAGGAAGAGGCAAAGGCTGAGGAAGGGGCAGAGCAACGGGGAGCTAGAATCATCGAGGACATTCCAGGAACAACTACCAATAGAGAATGTTATTAACATTTCAAAATATGACCTCTCAGAGACAAAAACTTTCCCTTTTGAACAAAGGTCTCTCATTTGTGCCATCTCATAAATTCAATCTGTTTGAGACAATAGTGGACTGCAATAAATTTGCCAGGAATTTAGGACTAAAATCCTTCTTTGCAAAGAAGAATGAGGAAGAACACAAGGTGGCACATAGTGGGGTAAATCAAACACCTGAAATTATTGACATTAATATTCCATCTTCAGGATTAGACTGCAATAAGACATTTCAACCTTAGTCTACATTTTGCCCACCATTAACATCTGCCTTGCCAACCTTTTTAAGGAGTTGTGAGAGAGACTTGTATGCTTTAGAAAAAGAGGTAAATCAGGGCAAGATTTACTACCTGAACTTAAGCAAAGTAGAAAGAATTGCTTTAGAAAAACTGGGTTTGAATACAATGTTACAATCAAGCCTGTGGATAAAGGGGGTGTCTGTAGATATCATGGACACTGATATGTACCACCTGGAAGTATGCAGGCAGTTAAGTAATGAAATGTATTATGCAGAGGTTAGTAAAGACCCCACTAATGAATTTAAGAAAAAAATTGATGTATATCTACACCTTGAAAAGGAAAAGGACTAGGTGTTGGGTAATACTTTAGCATTTTTGAAGTTGGTGTAAGGAGGGGGTTATGCCAGAGTGGAACTATCTACTTTCATTTGTGAGTGCACTTTAATAAAATTAAGCACCTTATCAAGAAACAGACCTCCTAGCATAATTTTTATGGCATCCATTTAATGAGAAGCTCTAATAAGTAGCTAGTGCTGGCACTACCTGTTTTTTTGACATTGTAATAGAGTACAGATTCTGTGGATAAGAAGAGGCCACTTTTTAAATTAGGTATGTTCCTAGGGGAAATATATCCAGAACAATCTTCATTCTAGTGAGTCTGCGTCAGTATTCCATATTTTGGTATAGCAGTTGGTGTTCAAAACTTTAGATCTTACAAAGCCCTGCAGCATATCAGGACTGTCTGACCACAGACAATGAATTTCTTGCACTGTGAGTTTTTTTTTTATTTACTTTGCCTGGTTTGCATAGTTTGTCTCTTTTTTTCTTGCACAATTTGATGTTTATAAGCTGCTATTTTGTATAATAAAACTATGGACTACAGCAGAATGAAATAGTTTGTCTCTTTAGGTTTGCTTATACTGCTACATTTGCACCGCAGCACCCCGAGCACTCAGGTTGCTGCAGTGCAAACATAGCAGTGTGGGCACTTACCCAATCGATGTACAGTAAGTCAATCAGTAGTCTGTTCCTGCAGCTGCAGCAAAGTTGGGGCATCATTTGGGAGTGAGTGGTGTGAGCTGCTGTGTGGACAGACTACACCGCTTACTCCAATGGGTGCTGTCAGCATGCTCCTGCATACTTGACTATTTCTCACTTGTACAGTGACACTGGACTCAAGGGTTTTTTTCACCTTCTTTTTTTCCTGAGGATCTGTGTAGGCAGGTGGCTTTCAGCTCCCTCCTTGAGGGAGCTCTCTTCCACCCTCGAGATCTGTGGGCTCTCTTCAACTCCAGCTTCCATGAGTGGCAAATCCCCCATGGATTTCCCCCGTTACAGGGCCAGAGGAGGGAAGGCTGAACTCCACCTCCACTGGGCACACACAAGCCAGTTTGGCTGGTCCAGCCTGTGGGTCAAGAGCATGATCTGGGCTTCATGTACTCTGCCAGTACTCCCCTCCTTTTTTCAACTTTCCTCCCTTCCCTGTTGCTGGGGCACACATGTCAATGTGTGCACATGGAGGTGCATGCACATTGTGAGGTTCCACAGCACCCTCCCATTTGTTGGCATCCCAGATCCACACTACTGTCAGGCCTCCACTTTGGGGTAGTCATTTGGTGGGATTGCCAATCCATCCTCCTTGGGAGAGGAGAGCTGTCCTCTTCCTCCTCAGCCAACCCCCAGCGACCCACAGGCACCATGAACATGGCTTTCCAGCATGGCAGGAGGCAAGACATAGATGCCTCAGCACTCCATGCCATTGGGCCAGCCCCCATGGATTCAAGTTTTGAACTTTGCCTGTTGTATTCAATACAGTCCAGCTGTAGCCCTGCTGTTTGTCTGTCTCATTCTTGTTTCAGTGAACATGCTGTGGGGTGACATCAGCAGCCTGCATGTCATCTAACGCATCATTGTAGACACTCCAAAGACCGATCAATCTCCTTGTCTAGCAGCCCCTCTCCAGCATGGTTTGCACTGGCACTGAGAGGGGCCATGTGGACACAAATTCTGATAATCTCCGGTGGTCAGCACAAGTTTAAGCACTGCAGACATCACTGTGCATTGGCTGTGTAAACATGGCTTTAAAGTGCTGGTCTACACTGGGAAGACACATCTGATCTGTGCCACCCCCAACATAATTGATCCCTACAGCTAGAGTCATGGAATTGTCTTTGCACAAACAGTAATACTCATCCACATGTCATGATATTTAATATGCCATTAGGACACTTAACATGCACGCATGATAACTCAACTAACAGCATAGTTATTACCATATAGACATATCTGTGAACATCTGTGAAATTCCATTAAATTCCACTAAATGTCATGATTTTTAACAAAACTCCCATAAAAGGAAAATTTGCTATTTTACTCAGCCCTAGACTGGATTCTTTGTTCTTATCTGTGTGGGGAGTGTGTGCAAGAGACCTGTGGGCAGGAGTACTCCCTCCACTGAACCTAGGACCAGACTTCAGTTTTCAAAATGTATGCCCTTAGATGACAGACATTTGGGTGACAAGGAGAGGTGCACACACAGCCAATTGATTTTTAAACAGTTTTGAGTGGACAGGACTCTTTGCTTACCCACATCAGCAGGATTTCCAGCACAGAGTCCAGTCAGGGCTTAAGGTTAGGGTACCTGGTTAGATTAGCACTACAGAAACTGCACCAGTCAACAGCGCGCTAGTCTCTGTAGCACTAATACGGACAGTAAGAGTGTATTTACAGCACTTTCAGTAAGCGCACCCATGGCTGCTGTCCATGGTGCTCAAGGCACTCAAGGGCACCAGGATCCAGGAGGCTGGCCAAGCTGCTCCTGTTGTGTGGAGGACTGGGGCATCTAGTGGCTCGGCCAGTGAAATTGGAGAACAGGGTTCTAATCCTGGTCTCCAACTTTTTGGTGCACTGTGAAGTTAGGTTTTTTTTATGTGGGGCCATGGAAACAGTATTCCACTGCCCCATGAATTTTAACTTACCTCGTGATCCGCTCCACCCGGAATGAGAATCCTTCAGTCCAGGGGGTGCAGGGGGCACAGCCCCCCATAAAAACAAAACCAGTATCTAACTTGCCACATAGTTCTTTACCACGCTATTCTTGTGGACACTATTCAGACCCAATGTCAAGGTCAGCTGTGGCCAGACTGAGCTATGTCGACATCTGAAGGGGGTGTGAGTGACCTGTTGGCAGGAACTTTCCCTCCACCGAACCTACAGTAAGACCATTATTCAAATTCAAAATGTCATGCCCTTGGACAGGAGCAAATCAGGCTGTAAGGGTAGCCACACAAATGCCAGTCTGGATGTTTGGCAACTTTTGCAGAAAAAGTGACCTGTACAGTGGCAATATCAGCTCTCTAAAGTGACTCACGTATCCCTGCCTGATGGTTCCTAACATCTTGCTTCCCTTATGCCATACTCATTGGGAAGACGTTTTCAAACTATTGTTAATTATCACTCCTAGGTCCATTTCTTCCTTTGAATGCTCCACTTTTATCCCACTGATTCAATAATATATCTGTATAACAGTACGCATCACTTTACCTGTTTGGCATTGAACGTAAACTGCCAAATTCTAGATCACTGCTTCAGCCTCTTTCCACCTGATTTAATGCTGATTATTCTCTCCTGTATCCACTCTCCCTGCAAAGTTTTGAGTCATTAGTTAACATACTTGCTTTTGTCTGCAACTCTTTTCGTACTGTGTGTCACTAATAAACATGTTAAAAAGTATTGACCCTAGGGACAACACTGGCACTGTACCAGTCACCCTTCTGACAACAATAAAATGTCAGTTTCAAACTACAGTTTCAAACTGGTTGAAAGCCAGTTGCCAAATTACCTAGTTTGTCCTTCCCATTTCTAAGCCTAAACATAGAAACGTTGAATTTGTCTACAGATCAGGACCCCTTGGCACACCTAGTTTGTCCATTTTCCCCAGCCTAAACAGACACCATAGACCCTACTTGATCTCTGGCTATCCTCCACCCTGCTTTCCTACCAAGATTAACCTGTGTCTACATGCATGCTTGAAGTCCACCACTATTTCTACCCCCACTACATCTGCTAGAGACCCTTCCCCCCAGTGTTTCTGCTGCTTTTATGGGGTCCATCCTTCTCCATTTCAACTGTAAAGATTGAACAAAAATAGCTATTCAGAACACCTGCTTTTTCTTGATCCTCCTCTGCAAAGTCCCCTCTTCCCTTCTTAGGCTCACAATCCCTTCCCTTGTCTTCTTCTTTTCACTAATGAACTTAAAAAGGTCTTGTTCCTTTTGCTGTCCTTTCTTCATTTCATGCCTGTACACCCCTCACTGCTTCCCCCACTTCCCTCAGCTTCTCCTGGTATACCTCCCTATTCTCTTCCCTGTGTCTCTTTGCACCTCCTGAATGCTACTCGCTTAACCTTAACCTTTGCAGCCACTTCCTTTGAGAACTGTACTGGTCTCTTTTTTCTCCTGTTTTTGGTCACTTCCTTTGCACAGTTTGTTCTTTCACTATGGTATACCTTAATTTGACCCAATGGTCCTCCATCCCTCCCATGTCCCCCCCCCCGGCTAGGTCATCTCTGAGGCAGTCATCAATTTTTGTTTGCCCTCCTGAAGTCCAGGACCCTAGTCCTTGTGCAGTTTGCTTCTGCTACTATCCACATGTTGAACCACACTGTATAGTCCTTGCTGGTCAGCAGGTGGCTTCGCACCTTGACGTCTGCAATATTCTACATATTTGTGACTATGCCCCATCGTGAGTAGGCTCCCTGACAAGGTGCCTGAGAAACACCCACTGCAGGGAATCTAGGATGTTCCTATTTCTAGCTGAGGCCACGGCTGGAGCCTCCAATCTATATCCAGCAGATTGAAGTCCCCCACCAGCAGCATCTCCCCTTTTTCTGCCATTGTGTTGATGGCTTCCTCCAGTGCCTTATCCAGTTCCTCCCACTGTGCAGTAGGTCTGTATATCACTCCAGTATGAATTGTGGATCTGACTCCTGTCTCCAGGGTGACCTCCAGTACCTACAATCCCTCCTGCCAGCTTCCTTGTATTTCTATTACTGTGATAGCATCCCTTATGTACAACACAACCCCTCCTCCCTTCATCTCCACTTTATTCTTCTTGAACTAAGTGTAGCCTGGTATGGCCATGCCCCAGTCATGATTGCCTGTGCACAATTATTCAGTAATGGCCACAATATCCAGGTCTGCCTCTGCCATGATTGCCTCCAGGTCTGGAATTTTATTTCCAAGACTCCTTGCATTTGCACACATGGCCCACCACACTTTGCTCCCTCTCTGCCTGTAATTCCATGTGCTCTTCTTGTGCCCCACCTTCTTTTCATCTCTCTTATTGCAACTTTAGTTCTTGTTCCCCCAGTCCTCTCCTTCACTGCTGTTCCCTTTATCCCACTCACTGGGAGATTTTCCTCCCCTCAGGTCCTATGTTCCTACTGATTTAATCTGTGATGGGGCAGTTCATTCCTCCATTTTTCCTTCTGTTACCCCCCTAAGCTAGTTTAAATGTTCATCAAAGTAACATTTAAGACATCAACTGAGGACTGTGGTTCACCTCCCAGATGAATGCAGATCATCACCTCTTTATAGGCCCATATCCCTTCAGGATGGCCCTCATCCCCAGTATAGCCACACTTCTCTTATCTACCGATTCCTTAACCTTGAGTTGAAACTCCTAGTGCAGAGTACTGGGTTGTCTCCAAGTCATAGACAGAAAGCACCTCAGCAAAAGCCACCGAGCATGCTAGCTACCTAAGACCCCTCCCCAGTTCCCCTGAACTCACCCTGAACAATCCCAGATCTGTCCCTTGCTAGGTCATTTGTCCCCAGGTAGACAATGACATCTAGTACCCCCTCCTGACTTGCCACCCTAGTGATCCTTAGGATCTAATGTCCATCCCTCAGAGCTGTGTCACAAGGTACCAACTTATCTCCCTCTTTTCCTAGCTTTCTGTACCCAAATCTACTCCCTAACAACTGAGTCCATCTCTGCTGGGGTCTTCTACTACTCACATTAAGGTCTCCCCTATGGAGGAACCTTACATCCTCCTTAGTAACTACTGCAGGTGCCTCCTCCTGGCAATACAGTCCTGACAGAACAGTGAAGGAATTTTGTATTGGCAATGGTTGAGGAATGTGCCATTTACTCACAACCCCACCCTCCTGGAGACCAAGACCACCACAGTCCAGTCAGTACTCCTTCTCCTAGACAACCTCAGGGACAATGGTGTTAGACTCAGTTGCCCCTGGGTGGGGGAAGAGATCATCCAAATCCTAGCCAGTTTGGCCTAGAGACCAGTGACCTCCTCTTTTAATCCACAGAGGAATGTGCAGATGGGGCACCATCTGTCTTTAGAAGGTCTCCAGGAAGACTGCAGATCTGTATCCATTACACTGCACCACTCCCATAATTGTCTTTTTGTTTCCCTGTCTTCTACTACTGACTGTGCCTATCCCCTAGTGCCCCATTGCTGTTACTTTGGTCCCTTCCCGCCCACACTTTCTACTAGTACTTACCTTGTCACCCTACCCTAGATAGGATATTTCTTGTTTTCCCATTTTTTCCTTTGTGTCACCCCTTACTTGTTTTTGAAGTTCACCTCTTTTACCCCCTGCCTGCTTACTACTGTATCTTCCCCTTCCTGCACTTGTTTACCCATTTCTAGGAACAAATGGTTTGATACCTTTTATTCGACCAACATAGATGTAACAAAAGAAAACAGTGCTTACGTTTTCGGACCAACAAAGTTCTTCCTAGGAAGCTTTTGACAGTTGCTTGTAAAAACATAATTTATTAACACCCAGATCATAAATAAAAAATAAACCATAAAGGTTCACATACATAGTGAATTTATACTTCCTTCCTACTAGTTATCTATATTATAATGTTACCCTGGAGGTGGAGAGGGTTTTAGTTTTTGATTCATATTCCTAAGACTGTTGCTGTACATATAGTAGATTGATTATTTACTGACACATTATTAAACACAAAACATATTAGGATGCATGATCTCATTTTCTAATGGGTCCTTGGTAGGTTTGTTTTTTATTGGGCTCTAATTCTCACAATTGATATTTGTTGTAAAAAAAATCTTCTTACAACACTGAAGGTTTTTAATGTGTACATAATTTTTTTTTAATCTGGTAGGGTATATAGTTGATAAATTGTCTCCAGATAGCTTTAATACTGTATGAATGTGTGAAACAGTTTGTTCACTCTAGGGAAACTTTTCTTTTTACCTTCCTATTGCTATAGCTAGAACATTTCTATTATATAGTTTTTAACATGGAATACTATCACATTTTTAACATGTACTTTAATAGGTATTAAATCTAAAGTTCTTGCGTTTAATTTAATTAAGCATGTATCCTCATAACACTATCACTCTTTCATAATGTAAGTACTGTAACTAACTGCCTGGCCTCTTGAAGGAGTACTTTTATCTGCATCTGTTGACATTTGACCTTGGAGTGCTTCACAGCACCCAGCTGAGTTAAACTGATTTCTTGCATTTAAACCTCAGTTATTTTTAAAAAAGGTATTTTAAACCAATGAGAATTCTTTCAGTTTTTTTTATGTATGATCTGGGTGTTAATATAATGTGTTTTTACAAAAAGCTGTCATAAGCTTCCAAGGAAGGACTTGTTTGGTCCAAGAGCTTACGCACTGTTTTCTTTTGTTACATCTATGTTGGTCCAATAAAAGGTATCAAATCATTTGTTTCTGGATCTGTTCTTACAAGGACCAATACAGCAGCTAATTAATTCTGTGTTTAACCATTTCTGTAACTGTACTGTAGATAGAGTGTTTCCCATACCTCCAACCACAGGTACTAATAGGTACTAACTGCAGGTGTTACTTACCCCTCATCAAGTAACTTCCTGTATAAGCAACAACAAGCAACAAGAAACTAACAGGTACTGAACCATACCCATCTGGCATAGCACCCTGCATGCATGCTGTCACCTGTGGACACCTATCAATGCCTGTTCCACTCCTGCACAGTTCCACTCATGCTCTGGAACATGTGCATGATGGGACACACAGAAGTGGCTGAATTTATTGCTCCCAACCAGTTCCTAGTCTGCTCCTATTGGGTGTCCCAGATCACATGGTCCTGTGTGCTTCAGTCATCCAAGATGTCCAAATTTCCCGTTTCTGCAGGCTGAGTGCAGATTGCCTGCAACAACAAACTGCACAACACACTCCAGAGTAAAAAGTATCAAAAGCAGATTAGTGTTACAGCCATTTTACCTCTAAGTTGCATTGATCATTTGGCACTCTTTTCCCCACCTCATCCTCCCACCCAGTTAAGCTGTTTGTGTGTTTTTTTTTAATTTAAAGAGCAAAATCCTGAGTCAAAAGTATTAGGAGCATGCTAGTATAACAGAGATTTTTCCTGACAGCAGCTGTGTTCATTTGGTGCTCTCTCTCCAACCCCAAAGTCTCCTACCTGTTTTACAAGTCTTAAATGTAATGTAGTGTCAGTGGCTCAGCAGGTAGCACACTCGCCTCTGATGCCGGGAGACCACAGGGCTATGGGTTCAGTTCCCACATCTGGTACTTGGGTTAATATCCCAGTACTGACACTGTAGTGCAGCATGAGAGGGGTGCTGCACTTCTGAGGTGCTGTCTTTCAGATGAGATGTTAAACCGAGGTCCCATCTGCCTGGATTAGTGGTAATTCAGGTGGATGTTAAAGATCCCATGTCACTTATCGAAAAGAATAAGGGGAGATTTTATTAAACAAAAAACACAACATCACAGAAAACAAAATATCCATATACAAGCAAAGGAGAAAATAAAAGCATACAAAAATACTAAAAAAAATCAAACAAATGGAAAATGATTCCATAAATAGTTAACATAAGATCTGGAGTATTTCTTCTCATCCTGTAAACGAAGTACATGTAATTCAGAATCAACAGCAGATACAATTGAGGAAAACTCTGTAATAAGTTGCTGTAACACAAAATGACAACGTGCTTGCCATAAAAAATATTGTAGAAGGGCAAAGAAAACATTCAATGTACTTCTATGATACTGCTCCCATCTACCCGAATAGTCACCCAATACTAAAGTAGAATAAGTAATAGACCGTAAGAGGGACAAATTCCAGTGCAAGGCTGCAAACTCCCAAAATCTTTGACTATCTGGGCAGTCAATAAAAAAATGGGACTGACTTTCTTCTTCAGCGATACATTCATGCCTTAAACAATACCTGTCAGACACTGGTTTATATTTTAGGTTTCCTCTCACTCCCAATCGACCATGAATAGAGATCCAAATAACATCCCAGGTCTTAACAGGAATCCTATTATCAATTAACTTATTGAGTGCATATTTCATATTCAATGGAGAGCAAAGAGGAAAAAGTAAGATTACCTTTTGTAAATCATAAACAACATAATCATAAAAGGATTTCCTAGTTAGGGAAAGCAATTTTTGCATTGGAATCTGCCATTGGAACAATCTTTTAAGAGTTGAAAGACCATACTTCGGAATGTCATCTGACAGTAAAATCCTGGGTGGAAAAAGAGACCATCTAAAAAAATATTTATGCCATAAGGATTTGGTCCAGAAATGCCATGGTAAAGAAGGTTCCTGCCAAATAAAGGGGGAGAGAGGAAAATAAAAAAATAGAATGAAAAAAAATGAGAGGATTAACCATGTGTAAACCACCATCCCTATATTTAAGATACGTATAATCCCTTTTCACTGGGTTGAGCCTGTTTCCCCAGAGCATCTGAAAAAAAATGCTGTATATCCTAGTCTCTAGGGCAAAAGGAGGCGGAAAAAGATGGCTTAAATAAAGAAAAATGGGCAATAAAAATTTCTTAATAATCAATACCCTTTTTTTCTTTCCAAGCTTCCAATGTTTCCACTGATTAATTTTAAGCTCTCCAATTTCTATCCGCTTTTCCCAATTATAAACCTCCATTTGTTCCACCCCAAACCAGACGCCCAAGATTTTTTGAGGCCCAGTCACTAAGGGAATACCAAAACAATCAGTTAAATTAGGGACCAAGCTTCCTAATTGCAACACAAAACTTTTTTGAATGTTGAGAGAGGCCCCAGAATATTGGCCAAAGAGAAAAAAAACCTCCAATGCTTTTCGTAAAGAAAATGTATCTGCTAAAAGAAGCGTAACATCATCCGCAAAGGCAGTTACTTTTACTGTCTCTAAATGGGGCAAGGGAGCAAGCCCTTTTATGGAGACATCATGTACAATATGTCGAATAATAGGGTCTAAAGTGAAGGTGTATAATAAGGGACTTAAAGGACATCCCTGCCTAACACCTCTAGAAATTCTAACCCTTTCACCCATCAAACCATTAACTATTGGAATAGTAACTGCAGAATCATATAATTGAGAGATCCACTGTACAAAAATATCAGGGATTCCATAAGCAGATAGAACAAAATATAAATAGGAATGGCTAACAGCGTCAAAGGCCTTAGACTGATCCAAAGCAGCAACCAATTCCGACGTCATGAAAACTCGACTGGCTAGCAAAAAGATCTCTAATTAAATAAAGGTTATGTTGAATCTTTCTATGTCTTATAGCACAGGTTTGTGCAGGATGAATTAAAACTGCAGCTAATTTCTCCAACCTATTGTGCAAAATTTTCGATAAAATTTTATAATCACTATTTAATAAACAGATCGGCCTCCAATTTGAAAGGATTGCTTTATCCCCCTTTTTATGAATAAAGGTCATTATAGACATAGTAAAATCCTTACAAGAAATCCCAGATGACAAATAAGAATTAAACACCAAAGGAAGAAAAAAACCCATATAAACGATACATTTTTTGTAAAATTCATTAGGAATCCCATCTAACCCAGGAGAAGATCCAGTTTTCAATTGTTTAATGACCTCAACCACCTCCTGGGATGAGATGGGTTTAATTAATGACTTAACAAGATCACCAGAAATGCTAGGGAGAGTAGAAAGTATAGAACCTGGAAAAGAATCCGTAGATAGCACTTGTGGAGAAGAAAAACAATTCCGAACATAATTCTGAACAATATTTAACATACCCACATCCGAAGTAACAATTTCATTAGTCGAATTAAACAAACCTGTCATTAGGGTCTCCATTAAATCGCTTTACAAGCTTGAAAAGGATCGCCATGGAGAATTTTTATATTAAAAGAAATTCAAGATCCAAGACTTAGCTCTACTATATTGATACTTTCTCATTTGTTGTTTTACTCTTTTATTTGAGAGAGAAACAAAAGATGTTGTCTGGGGAAGTGACATAAGCCAATATAAGCGATTTCTATGCACCAGGTATTTCTATAATTCTCATCAACTTTGCACTTGCCCCATGATTGAAAACAAGTGTTTAATTTCAGATTTAACATGTTTCCACCACTCATAAGAGGAAGAAAAAAAATCTAAAGTAGAGAATTTTGCAGCTAAAAAAAATTCCAATTTAGAAAAATATGCTGAATCAGATAAAAAGGAAGTATTTAACCTCCACCGTTGGATCAAGGAGTATAATCTAGGTGGAAGGTGTCGTAATGATAAGGTACAAAATAATATATGATGGTCAGAAAATTCTGAAGGAAACACAGTGCAAGATAAAATCCGAAAATAATAGGAAATAAAAAACATGTCAATCCTGGTCGCAAAAATATGCCTATGATAGGTTTCACCACCTTGTGGATGTAAACTTCGAAAGGCATCTGTGAGTTTAACATCCTTCACTGTTTCTAAAAGGGCATTAGAATCACAATAAACCTTTTTCCCCGCCAGTTTCTTAATCTGGTGGTCAAGAGAACAATTAAAGTCCCCTCCCCACACTAAATGTTTTTTTGTAAAAAGATAAGGTTTTATTTCCGTAAATAAATCTATACGACCTGTCTTAATCTGTGGCCCATAGATGTTGACAAAATGAAAAAAATAATCTCCCCACAAACAGTCTAGGATAAGAGCTCTACCAGGTGACAAATCAATAACCCGAGATACTTTAAAAGACAGATTTCCAAATAAGATAGCTACCCCATCTGCAACTTCTGTCCCAAAGGACCAAAAAGATGGTCCACTAGTCCATTGTCTTTGTAACCTTTTCACTTCAGAAAGAGATGATAACCTAGTTTCCTGCAAAAAAATTACATCTAGTTTTAAAGATGTGAGATGTGAAAAGATAGATATCTGCCTATGGAATATTTTCAGGCTGCATACATTAAAGGAGGCAAATTTCAAGGAAGCCATTGAATCAATTAAATACTATTTTTTTGGCTGACTTTTCTTTTTTTTCCTTTTTTCCTTTTTATCCTTTGCAAGTTCCGTGGACCTGCTTTCTTCTTCATCAGTCACAATTTCTGAGAGATGAGAAGCTTCAGACTCTAAATCCGAATCCCTGATTTCATCTTGAAGAGGTGAAAAAAATTCTCAGTTACCAAAGAACAGGTTGGAGCCTGTTTTAAGGATGCCCTAGTAAACCTCCTACTTCTTACAATCTCAAAAGGGGTGGTATAGAGGGAGCAGAGGCCTGCTTATCTCCTAATTGTGGAGGACCTTTTCTGAAGTGACTGGAAGGTCATTAGCAACAGGTGGTGCTGCTTTGACTGTATCTGGTACTACGGGGGGTAAAACAGGCTCTTGTCATGGGGGATGAGGGGAAGCAGTCCCATGAAAACCCTGAAGCTTAGATTGGGCCTTACGAAGTAGGCCATCATGATCTAAACCATCCGAACAGTTATGTCTAGCCCAAGGGCACTGATGGAAAGCGTGTCCCTTTTCATCGCAAAGATTACACTGAAAAATATTGTGGCACATGTCTACTGAATGTCCGAAACCCCCACACAAAGGACATTTCATCATGTCACAAACACTGCTGATATGTGTTCTGTCCCACATTTATAACATGCCTTTGGTTGTCCACAGAAACATACCCCCTATCTTTTCCCAAGAAAACTATTAGGTAGGTGAGCAATGTCAGAATTAACTTGTAATAGCTTTACTTAAAATTTCCATCCTCCGTCCAAATGCCCTCAATATCCAAAAGTGCTTCAGGTGGGCCTAATATTCACATTTAGATTGCAACCAATGATAGATATCGCTAACATTGACACCCTCATTCCTGAACATGATTGTGACAAACCTAATTAAAGGCCTAGTTAAAGGTATTGCAAAAAAGGTAGCCATGAAGGGTGATTTTTTGATTTGCATATTTGTCCCCAAATTTATCCATAAGAGCAGTCGTTTGAAAACTTATATCAAATGAGTCTTCCTGAGATATGTATGAGAGCATAAATGTCTTTTGCACAGAAACCCATTGTGGTTTTCAAAGATGTTTAAACACATAGTATCTATCAGGATGCTCCTTCAAGCCACCTCTGTACTTCAAACGGACAGCATTACGACTAGGGGCTTGTTCCAGTTTAGATTTAAACAAGTCAGATATCGTGGGTTTAGGGTTCTGGCCTAAAGAATGAGTGGCAGGCATGCAAGTAGCTGAAGTAGCTACAAGAGTCTTATCATTCGGTAGCTGTTCCCCACCTTCCCCCTAAAGCAGATGATACAGGGGGTTGCTGAGGAAGTATAGTGAGAGGATCAAAGTTTTTAGTACCTGAGGACGAAGTCCATGATAAATCAGGTTCCCAACCTCCCGACTCCGAACGCTTCCAACCAGCCTCCATGAGTGCTACCTCCTCTGACCAGTCCGATGTACTACTTCCAGGACCTTTTTCCTGCAACCTGAATTGCCAACGCACTAAATGCGACGTGCTTGGTTCAGTGTGGCACAGAGCCCTCCCGGAAACATCCTCCTGCAATAATGGTTCCTGTTGTTCAGATAAAGGAGTACAAACCTCCCGAGCGCCTGAATCCTGTAAAGACGAAGAAAGCACAACAGAGGAATCCGGAAAAGAAACCATGTCAGCTCGCTGAGGCTCGTGAGTATCAGTCGGCGATACAACATCCGCAGTTGTCTGAAACATTTCTGGCATAGAGTCGCTCCCCCTCGGACGCAACCCTGGTCTGCACTGAACAGCAGATTCCTGTCCACCTCCTCCTCCATTCTGACCTCAGGATCGTCTGCCATGTCGAGACGTGACGTCAGCACGACTCCCCACCGGCCACTGACCAGCAGCCAGTAGGGGAATTTCCCCGGTGTCCTGGCCAAATTTCCCTCATTCACTGAAAACTACCACCAACAGCTTAATCTGGTTCAAGGTCAGTTGGCATTCATCTATATCCCCCTCCCCCGAGTCATGCCTGAAAATAGGCAGGATTTGTCTAGTGCACTTACCTGGTCAAAAAAAACTGAAAAAAAAAATGTGGCACAGAGCTAAAGGCATTGCTGTAACACAAGTGAAAAAATATGTACTACCTGGTCCCTGTCCACCATTTGATTCAGTGAACTGAAAAAAAAATCAAGTTTGTTGGATATGTCATGCTTCTCATGTTGATTCATGTACATACGCTTGTTATCATCTAGGAATTTAACTACCTGCTCTTTTATACTTGTATCTACTATCAATGTAAAGCTCTTAAGTCTGTAATAACCTATGTTCTCCCTATCTCTACCTATGTGTGGCTAGACCACATATGCCTCCATCTAGTTATGTTGATTAGTCATGTTTTCTTATAAACTATGGAAGGTCTTTTCAGAAAACTATGTTAAGATAATACCAGAGTTGGGATCAAACCACAAAATGTCTGAAAATGCAGAGTTAAAGTCCAAAACGACTAACTCTGCATGTTCTGCTTCAGCAATGTGGTAGGATGACATATATCAGGTATTTGGATCACTGACACTTCAGTTCTATGCAGAACACAACAAAGAGCACTATGAAGCCCTACTGGATTGTTTAGACAGACTTTGTACATAAGTATAAAGTTGTTGATGAGTACAGAACAAACAATAAAATTAGTCTTTTGCATATTCTTATGACAAATTACTTACAAAAAACTTTTCTGAAGATACAAAAGTAAATGTTTACATAAGTGATGTATTCTTTATTATTAACGGATGGGACACAGATGTGATACTTCATCAAAATAGTGTTTCTTATGTCTGTTAATGTGTCACATGGAGCTACTCATTGTAGTATAAGTCCATTTTACACACATTTGTTTGATGACACAACAGCAAAGGGAATTGGAAGTGAAATCACTAATGTAGTACAACAAGTGGCTCCAAGTGATGTTTTAATTAAGCAATAAGTTATGGAAATGTGTATTATTGTGCCGTAATGGTACACCATGGTAAGTATGGCACAAGGAAAAGCTGAGTGCCTTATGCACCCCCGAAGTTCTATTTTTGACAACACTAACACAACCCCTTGGAATGCCTCATTGCTGTTGTAAAATGACTACTCCAATTTTATATTTTAAAACCAAGTAATGAGGTATACCAAGTGAATGATTTCTGAACTACAGTATGTGGTTGTGCAACTATCATGCACTGTTTGCTGATTACATTTGAGCAATCACATTGCTTGGTTTTTGTTACCCATTTTGAAATACAAATCAGATTGCTACCATGTTTTTAAACCAAAACAAAAATAAAAAATGCATCAGACACAGTTGTGCAACAACACAGTGTGGTTCTATTGTTAAAACACATTATATATTAATCTAAATCAAATCATAAGAGATGTCATGCATAACTACATACAATATTTCTTAGTTGTGTGCTTACTGAATATTGTTAACAATTAAGAGATGCTTTAGGATTGGGTTATTGTCCATTAATCTAACCCTAAAGGTATCATGATGAGTTACAAGGTGTAACTGCTTGCTTTATGGCATAGGGGTTACCTATACAATGATAACCTAACCCCTGGGGAGCCTTATACTGGGTACATTTACTGGGTATAGTATGGAAGAAGGCAAAGTGCCCATTACTACCGTTTCCCATATCAGCAAGTCCAGATTAACCCCTTGTTAAGTATCAGACTATCACTCTCTTTTTTGAAGATGTTCAGTGAGCTACTAGTTACTACATGATTCAACAAGCTATTCCATAATCTACCTGTCCTATTCAGATAAAAGTTGTATCTGTTGTTTTTATTTATTTTATCTGTTTTGATTTGTTTGTGTCCCCTTAGTCCTTCAAGTTTATCCAAAATGGTAATACCCAATTCATCCACCATTTCTGTGTTGCTCATTATTTTGTTCATCAGCAATAGGTCTCTTCTCATTCTTCTTTGTTCTAAAGAGAATAGACCTAGGTATTTCAACCTGTCATTATAACTATAATCTCTAATTGAGGCAATAATTTTGGTATATCTTTTCTGGGTTGTCTCTATTCTAGTAATCCCCCATATGGATTCCATAATGAGGATCCATAATCCATATCTGGTCTTACTTATGCTTTGTATAATGGTAGCATACATTCTCTACTTTTATTTATAAAGCTTCTTTTTATGTTTTTAATTGTTAAATGTGCCTTTTGAATTATTCTGGTACACTGTTGTTTAAAATTAAGTTCACTGTCAATTATGATTCTACAATCTCTTTCATTATGTACCGATTTTAGATGTTTTCCATTAAGTTGATAATCAACTATTTTATTATTTCTTCCCAAATGCATTACAGAGCATTTTTACACTGAAGGGTATTTTATTAACCTCTGACCAACATTCAGTTTTGTATAGCTCCACTCTCAACTGCTCAATCTCCCCAGGAGTATTTACTGGGCCTCCCAATTTATTATCATTGGCAAATTTGACCACCCAGTTATTTATATCGTAGTGGAGATCACTGATATATGGGACAAATAGTACCTGCCCCAGGACCGAGCCCTGGGGTATCCTGCTTGAAACATCACCTGATCCAGAATATGTACCTAATACTCTAACTATTTGTTTTCTGTCTTCAAGCCACCTATTAATCCATTTAATTAATATATAGTAAATTCCTGTATTACCCATCTTGTTTATTAATTTACGATATGGGACCTTGTCGAAGGTCTTTTGGAAGTCCAGGAAAAATACATCGACTGGGATATTATTGTTCATGCTTTTACTAACTAATTCATAAAAGGAAAGCTGGTTCATAATGCAAGCTCTATTTTTCCTAAAGCCATTTTGCTTTGTATCTTTATAGTTTAATAAGATTAAATTAGTCTCAATTTTTTGTTTCAGAAAGCTTTCAGCCACCTTGCATAAGACAGACGTTAAACTTACTGGCCTGTAATTTGATTTAATTTCTTTATGTCCTTTCTTAAATAGTGGAACTACTGTGGTTTATTTCCAATCCATTGGCACTCCCCCTAATTCAAAAGAAGCATTATATAAATATGCCAGAGGTTTTGATATGTATTTTTTCAATTCTTTCAGAAATCTTGGGTGTATTTGATCAGGTCCAGCTGATTTATCTGGCCTTAATTTGCCGAGTAATTCATCAACATCAGCATCACTAATCACTAGATTAAGATTAAGGAATTCATTATACTCATACTGTATAGTATCCTTTTTCTCATAAACAGAACAAAAATAATCATTGAAAATGTCTGCCATATCCTTCGGTGCTATAAGTTCTACCCCATCATTCAATATTGGACCGACTTGATTATTTGTTTTATTTAGGCCATTTATATACCCATAAAAACTCTTGCGATTATCTTTTGTACATGAGATCTTAAATTCTAATTTGTTCCTCTCTTGCCTAATTGCCATCTTTAATTTTTTAAATGACACTTGTCAGCTTTTATATTTTCCTGTGAACCATTTTGTTTCATTTTATCAAATGCCTTTTTCTTATTTGCTGATAACTTTTCAATCTTTCCCGTACACCACTGCAGTCTTTTACCTCTCTTCATATGTATCTTCTTATTAGGTACATATTTATCTTCTAGTTCTCTCATTTTATTTTTAAACAAACCCCACATTTCTTCCACATTTGTATTCTTAAAGCATTTTTGCCAATCCCAGACTGTCAGCTCCTTTTTAATTTTATCATATTGAGCTTTGTTATAGTTTTTTGTAATAGTGATTCCCCTTGTGTGTAGTATGTTTTTTAACTATAAATGCTACAATATTGTGGTCACTATTGCCCAAATGTTTTCTTATATTAATTTTTTTCACTAGCTCCTTTCTATTTGAAATTAGTAGGTCTAGTACATTTTCACCTCTCGTTGGTTTATATATCAATTGGTGCAGTTCTACCATTTCCAAAGCTTCCATAAACCTATTCGCAGCATTGTTTTAGCTTGTAGGTTAGTCCAATTGATATCTGAATCATTAAAATCGCCTACTGCAATGACATCCCCTTCTGTAGCCATATTCTCTATTTCCTGTTCTAAACTAGAATTTATTTCTTTGTTAGAGCTTGGTGATCTGTAAAAAAACCCTAGAAACATTTTATCTACTTTAATCTGTACAGCCACCCAGAGGGATTCTGTTTCTAGACTTTTCTCTGCCGGATTATGAACTGTATTTTGTATAGTATTACTTATATAGACTGCTACTCAACCCCCCCCCATTCTGTCTGTCTCTTAAATACAATGTGTATCCATCAATGTCACGATTCCATGTGACTCCTGTCTCCCACCAGGTTTCCATAATAAAACAGATATCAACCCCTTCAGCCACTAACTTAGTCTCCAATTCTACTTTTTTACTCATGTTAAGGCTTCTTGAATTCAGTGACCATATCTTAAATTCTTTAACCTTCTTACTAATGACATCAGTTGCAATTGCTTGGACTCTGGCATTATATTTTTGGTACCTGTCCCCTCTCCCCATATTCTTTAGTTTAAACTGATGCTTACCACTTTCTTAAATTTCAAACCCAATTTTCTGCTGCCCTTTTTACTCAGATGCAATCTGGCCTGACAAAAATAATCTGGGTCATTAATAAAATCTTCCCAATGGGTAATGCATCCTATCTCTTCCATCAGGGTCCACTGCCTCAGACAGTTATGTAAGTCTTTATTCTTTGTCATATTATACATGCTTTCTCTTGGTACTGGCAGAGTTTCTGAAAAGTATAATTTACAATTTAGTCTTTCTGCCTCAATCGAGATGTTTTTAAATTCTTCCTTTATTTCTGCCAAAGTTTGAGCCTTGATATTATTAACACCAAGATGCAGAATTAGAGTTGCAGTACCATCTTTTTCCTTTATTATATTCGTTAACATATTAATTTATGCACATCTTTCACTTTAGCTCCTGAAAAATAACTGGTTGTGACATTCTCTTTGCAATTCCTAGAGGTATACCGGTCAGTGTATTTCAGTATTCAATCCTCTAGTACATACACCTGTTTTATAACTTGTAAAACATCTCTATTTGACTCTATATCCATAGTGTCATTTGGACTTGTACTATTTTTTCCACTCCACTTGGTTCATTCATTTCTAAGCTATTTTCCACTTCATTCAAGTCTTGAGGTACTACAGGGTTAGTGTCTGATATGGTAGGGGTGGGGTGGGGGGGACTATCCACCATGATGTTTTGTTCCCTTGCACTTTGTTCTGCACCCATGTTTAGGTTGTGTCTCCTGTTATTATTTGTTTCAACTTCCTTTGTGTTTTTTCTTTACCATTTACCCTGGGTTCATTATTGTCCTCCACCAACAAGTTTCTTATGTTGTTGTTAGATTCATTTCATTCCATACTTATTCCTTCATCAATTGCCCTTGCTTCAAGGGTGTTGTCTGTTTCCAACAATATCAGAGGTTCATATTTACTGCTAGTCTCCAGATTTAGGCCCATTGCTCTCCTTCCCTTTTTATATTTCTTCTTTTCAGTTTCCCATACTCCTTCATCTTTGCTATCTCTGCCCCTTTTCTGGTGTCCTGTACTACTTCTTTGCTTTCCTCTATACCAATCTGCAATGGGTCTCCCATATCATCTAGTAACTTCTTTTGTTGCACTGAGATGTGTTTCATTTCCAAATTCAATACCATATTTTTTAACTCTTTCTAACCTACCTGTACTATATACTATGTACCTGTAGTATATACTATGTACCTGTACTATATACTTTGTATTGTAGAATCTCATCTCATTTCATGTATGTATTCTCCTGGGTCGTGCCTGAAAATAGTCAACTTTGGCTAGCACACCTAACCCAGTTAACAAAAACTAAATAAATAAATCAATAGGCATTCTTCACAAGTAAAAATCAAGACTTCATTGGTAACCTCTGTACTTATTTTGTTACATAAGATGCTTATGATCCCTAGAATCCCTCTGTCTATCCTGTCTATGTTTGTATCCTTCTTTACACTATACCACAATGCCAGTTTGGTGGTCTGCAATTTACAATAAAATCACCTGCAATTTATTAATTGATTTAACTACGAGTGATAACTAAATTGCTGGTACATTGCTTAGCTTATAATCCTTGGTCCTCCTCCACTGCCTCCACTGCTGACACTGCAGGCACTTGCAGACACACTGCACATGTCTCAGCATGTGTCTCCTCTCATGGTGACCATGCACTTGCCCCACTCACACAGGGCTCTTAATTTATCTAGCAGAACTCGGAAGACAGTTCCAGGTCATGTGACCCCACTTCACTCTCTCCTACTGAGCATTTTAAAACTATTATTTAAGGAAGTTCCTTGCAGTTATCTGCCCCCACAGACACCTACACACAGGTGCCTAACAAAATGTGCCTGATAATATTGGCTAAGCACAGCTACCCCTGTTTTGTTGTAGTCTTGCCTCAGCAATAGAGACTACACAACCCAGAATTCACTAGGTAGCTAGCAGATGTTGCTAGGCAACCCGACTCCACACCACAGTAAAAAAAAGTTCTGTAAAGATTCAACGTGCTCATAGCACTCTTTACAAATCTGTCTTACCACTGAGGCAGTCACAGAGCAGATGGACAAGAGTTTTGGCTTGCTCACATAGGGCTCTCAATTTATCTAGCAGAACCCGGAAGACAGTTCCAGGTCATGTGACTCCACCTCACTTAATTTTATTATTATACAAATGTACACTTAGTTTTTGAAAGTTTGTGTAAGTAAGGCAGAGTTTCATAGTACTGTTAGTTGAGGTCTGCATAGAATGGCGGTGTCATTGATCCAGATAGCAGATACATGTATTCCTCTCATACATACTAAAGTACTGGTGCACTAAGGATGTAATGAGGTCTAATAAAATCCAGTACTAGGAAATAACTTTGATCAGAGTCAAAAGCTATGTTTTGTGTGATACACAATTTATTCAGCCTTACCATACCAAACTTCTGAAGCCGTAACACCCTAATAATTTTCCCCTTAGAGCCCCTGGGCCGTATAGCAAACAGTTTCTCCTTCAGCCTCATCAAGGGAGTAGAATCATGGCGGCTAACAATCTAATTTAAAGTACAGCTACCTAATAAGATTTCTTCATTTTAAAGTGAAGGGCAACAGGTCAGAAAAGTCAAATTGTGCCACACTGTGAATTTAAACACACACACACACACTCTGCTCCTTCTCACAGACTCATAAGTGATGAGAGTTAAATCACCCACAAAAATGTTTTTTTTTTTAATTTTTATCAGTAGTAAACCAAAATCCATTTGAGGGGATTTAAGTTCTGTGAGTTCAGTTTGTGGCTGCCAGTTGTGTAAGTGCTTGTGCACAATTACTTTGAGGAGTTACTTTGGCTTGACTCTTTCCTCTGGACTGTCAACCTTTGTAGAGGTGTCAGGAGAAGCTAGAAGCTTAAAGAGCCATGCAAGAAACTGAACACCAGAGAAAGAGGAGGGCAGAATGGGGTCGTGAAAAAAACTAGACAAGGAAGGTACGTGAGTGTGTGGATTATGCAGGGCAGGGGCATGGAGTCTGGTAACCCTCCAATGAAGCACAGGTGAATCTTTTTAACCCACTGTGTGGCTGCCATTTGTGAACATGCTTGGGTGATGCTGATGAGCCACTTGGGCTTGACTCTTTCCTCTGAATTTCTACCATAGGTAGAGGAACCAGTAGAAGGGTCTTGAGGCTAAAGGAAATTAGCAGCTAAAAGTACCTAGCAACTAAAGTGTGATGTAACAGCACCCCTCCTTCTCCAACTGTGGGGAAACCTCTGGGGGACCAAGGTTACTGGGTTCTACATATTATGAGACTAGCTGTCGATAAACCTGGTACAGTTTAGAATTTGGATCTCTATTGTAAGTTTCAAAACAGGATGAGGTCCAACAACCCATGATTTTGATGACAAGAGACAATGGGTGGGATATTCAGACTGCACCAAAAAAATGCACAATAGCAGGAGCAGGCACAAGAGCAGTGTGCCATTGTGCAATGTGCACGATATTCAAACCAAGCGCAGGCCAAGATGCACCTGCACAACACAGCAGAATATCACATCTCATGCACCATGGCGCAACCAGGGATGTGCAGTGGAGCAGGGCTGATGCATAGTAGCACATCCAGTGATGCTCAGGGACAAGAACAGGAAGCAGAGGTGCACTAGCCATGGAAGCGCCATGGGTGGAGGAGCATGCAGCAGGCCAGACAGACCAACCCCCCTCAAGGCCCCCCATGAACTGCACAACCAGAGGTGAGCTGGATGGACCACCAGCCCATGAACCCCAGCACTAATTCAACAGCAGAGGCATGGTGCCCCAGCACACTCCCCTGGCAAACAGTGACCGCAACACAAGGAGGGCTAGACCCTCCCGTGCCACCACACCCAACCAATGCTGACCACCCCCTGTACAGAGATCCCAAGACACCCAGCCCAGACGCTTCACCAAACAGTGCATGGCACCAAAGGCATGCCACCACCACCACCGTGACAATGCAACCCCGTGCCCCATGGCACCATGCATGACAGCCCCACCATGATCCCCCCACAGCAGGTGACACCAGCCACTGATGCAACCACAGCATATACAATGCCCCCCTGCATGGCCTCACCATGGCACAGCAGAGAGGTCGACCCTGCATCAGTACCCGTGAGACCCCGCATGTGACAATGCCCACCCTGGATACCACCACCAGCAGAACAGTACCCCACACCACCCACCCACCCATGCACACACCTGTCCCAGCACTGGCCACACCAGACAGCACAGTTGCCCACTGTGGTGCATGGAGGCATGTGCCACACAGGATGCAACACAGGGCATGAACAAATCCCCCACCCTGTCCCAAGGGTACCCTGTCACAGAGCCACACAAAGTAGGGCAACAGATGCTGCTGTTGCATGTCCAATGATGCCATGTACCCACGGCCTGTACACCACCATGGCACTGGTGAGCTAGCCATGTGGTACATGCACCATGAACCTGTCCACTGACAGCATGCAGCTGGAGCACATGTGACAGACAGCAGACCACAGGTACCACCACAGACAGCAGTGACAGCATGGAGGGGGACAACAACAGCACCACCCATGGTGTCACCTGAGGCAGACGTGCAATAGACCTGGAGACAGAATGCCAGCTGCCATGGTACCGTGCCAGAGGGTGGATGGCATGGACAGCCACCAATGTCATGCCAGCAGACATGCATGCATTGGGGGGTCGGCACAACCGTGTGTACCACAGACATGCAAGGGTCTCAGCCACATGGGCCAGGCACACACTGACAGGGGCAACTGGCACACAGCGCATGCACCTGGGACCACTGCACACAGGGATCCAGTGCACAGGGCACAACACACATACCACAGACAGGGACCATGGCCCCCACCCACACCAGTGGAAGGCCCTGCCAGACACACACACGACCAGGCCTGCACCACCCCCAGATGCCATGCACACCACTGCAGCAAGGCACCAGATGCTCACTGCAAATCAGAGACCACCACAGTTGTATGAAACATGTATATAATTCAAAAGGTAACAATATTAACAAAAACTATTTACATTATTATATATAAAGTGGGGAAGGGGGTACAAGGCTACAGCTCAGGGGAATGGGCATGGGGCAAGGAGGAACAACAAGGAGTGGGACAAAGGGGTGTGAGGGACAGTCAAGGGGGAGAACGAACAGCGCGGGCACCGGAGGCCCTACTGGTGGCCCCTCACTTCCCTGCACTCTCTGTGGCACCTTCTGTGCCACCGCTGATCACTCCACTCCATGCCCTGCAGCAGCTCCAGTGTGGCCCGGGTCACCTGCAGTATTTCCTGGATGTGACACTCCAGGGTCATCCAGCGTTGTCCACCTAGGACAAGGGAGCAGAGTCAGTATATGTGACTGGCCAGACCCCGGCAGCCTACCCAGTGTGCATGGCATACAGCTGTGAGCCTCACCCCTGTGATGGCATGTGACCACCCACAGTGAGTCCGCCCACAAGACCCACCTACCCAGGCACCCATAGCCATGCAAACCACTGCGCATCCCCACAGCCCATGCACTGCACAGCACCAGTGTGCCCATACAGTTTGATGGCTATGTAGTGTGATGGCAGTGGCACAGCCAGGTGCCCAGTGCATGCACAGCCCACCTGCGACACCCACCCATGCAGTGCCACAAGACAGTGTGGAGTGCACCGTGTGGTGTGCATGGCAGTGGGGTCATGTGCGGGGGGCCATGCCCCACCACCACCCCTGCAACCCACCATCACAGATGTAAGGGGAAACACAGCACTCACCTGTGTCCTGGTCAGCAGGGCACTGCTGACCCATGGCACCACCACTGTGCCCCGGCTGCAAGGCCACATCACCTGTTCTGGGCTGCCATCCCTGCTCATTGGCCAACCAGGCCCTACGGTGATCCTCCAGGCCTAGGGTGCAAACATGGAGAGGGTAACATCAGAGTAGGTCAGTAACATAGCCCCCCCTTGCTGTGTGTGTGCCTGCACAGCCCAGCCGTGATGTGGTGGCACCGGGTGTACATGAGGCACCCCCAACACTGACAACACAGGTAGGCCCCCCCACAGCATGGCCTGACAGCCACCGCGATACCTGGACAGACAGATACTACCAGTGATGTGATGGAGCACCTACCTGGCCGTGGCATGGCACCCCACCGGGCACGTGCCTGCGGTCACCCTAGGACATCAGGGTCCCACTGCTGGAGGTCACCATATCAGTGGCGACACTGCTTTGATGTCCTGCTGCACCCTGTGGCCTCCTTCAGGCCCTCTGCCACCTCCTGCCACACTGCTGTCCATGGCCTCAGGATGGTTACCTGGCCAAAGATGGCACCAGCATGGGGCTCTACCAAGGCCACCAGGCTTGCTAGCTCAATTGCTATCCAGATGGGTGCTCTGGTGCATGGCATAGTGCAGTGGCAATCGGCAACAAAATGGTGCCCTGTAGCACACGTGCCCCACGTGCGGAGGCAGACCAGTACTGCGCTGCCAGTCACTATCACGCTGTCACTGGACTGTGCAATAGGGGTGCAGCTATGCGTACGCATGGTGCCTAGGGGGCAAAGGTCGGCCGTAGGATCAAGGGTCTGTCCATGCACGGAGCACCACAGTGCTATTGGGAAGCCCTGCGTGTAGCACGGTTGGGTGCATGTGTGTGACACCTTGCAGTGGCCTACTGCACTGTGGTGCCATGGCACCCACGGCGCACCATGGCACAAATGCCCCCTGCGCATACAGCGCACTTGCACCACAGAAACAGTGGTGGCCATGCCCTGTACTGCCTTCTGTGCACAGCACATCAGCAGCACCACTAGCGTCAGCACCCCAAGCATGCGTGGTGCTGTGCCAATTGCTCATGTCATAGTGGTGCTCCATAGCCCGAGCACGGTCAACACCATTGCGCAAGGTGCAACAGTGTGCTATTCAGCCAGGATATGCAAATCAGCTCATGAGCCATTCCACGGCGCATCCACTGCATTAGCATCTAATTACAGATGCACCTGCTCTCATTTGCATGCGTTGCACTATAAATACATGACCTGAGGCTGCATAGACCATGGATCGGCATTGCAGTCCTTTGAGGTAGATTGCATGCTGTTGGAACGTGGGGACAGTAGTCTGGGAGGGCTGTATGGGACTGCACAGTCCAAGGTAACACCTGTCTATCCCCCAGACACAAGCATGACCGAGTGAGTGGAAGAGGAGGAGCAGGGAAGGGTGCGAAGGAGGAGGCCCAACTTTACCAGGGCTGAATCTGATGCCCTGTTCAAGGCATACCTCAACAGGGAACCACTGCTTAGCGGACAGTGGAGAATGCCACAGGCCCATGCTGCGGTGCGGGGTGAGGTGGCACATGCCATCAACCAGTAGGGCAGCCACCAGCGGTCCATGCAGGAGTGCAAGAAGAAGGTTGGCATGGACAGGAGGTGGATTAAGGACAAGGTGGCCTCCATCAGGGTGGCATGTGCTGCCACCAGTGAGGTCCAGCAGGACGTACCCCGCCTGACACCACAGGAGGAGCGGGTGGCCAGCAGCATGTGGCATAGTGCCATCGAGGGTGTTCCTGGCGGTGGCTTCCAGATGGGTGGCAGCCCATCACTACATGGTAGGTCCAGCGCAGGCTGTGTGTGGGTGGTAGGAGGGCATGCAACAGAGCCAGGTGGAGCCACTAACGGTACTGTGTTCCTTTACAGATCCTGAGTATCTACATGGGGCAGCAGTGGTGGGTATGTCCACCGAGAGGGTGGCCCTGGACATGGAGGAACACAGGTGTCCGAGGGACCATCCAACTTCATACCTGCACATCTGTCTCACTGATGCTGGTGGTGTGGGTGCAGACATGGCCCTGCCTGTGTCCCAGCGTGACACCACCCTCAGTGTCCGGTGTGCTGGGACACGGAATGGAGCCGGATCCAACACTGATGATGATGTGACACATGTCCCGGAAAGTGATGCATGTGGGACACAGGATGGTCCCACAGAAGATAACCACCAGGGCGGTTCCACGGGTGATGCTGTCTTGGCTGCCTGTGCAACAGCCCATATGCAGCCTGTGTCTGCATGCTCCAGTGGGGCAGCACTGGTGTGCATCCAGGGTGGTGGGGCTGTTGCAGCTGCTGTGGCCACGCTAGTGTCCCCTGGCGATCGGCAGCTGGAGGGGCAGTGCCAGCAGATGGCCAATGTCAATGAGGGGACAGGGACGGGGCAGTGGCAGTGCATCACATGTGAACGTACCCCAGAATGGCAGTGTTGTGGAGTGCCCATCATCAAGGGGTGCTCGGCAGCAGGGCCAGGAACACCATGGGGGGCAGCATGCTGGACATGCAGACGACCTCTTGCGTGACCACAGCTATCTTCTCCAGGCCTCAGTAGTTCAGCAGATGTGGCTCATGGCGGCGGTGGATGCGCTCAGTGCGGTTCTGCACCAGGCAGAGGAGCAGTGCAACAGGGACCACGGCTTTCTCCTGGCAGAGTTGGTCCAGCAGCAGGCAGATGTGACCGCTGCCATTGACAGGCAGACCACTGCAATGGTGACTGTCATGGCTACACTGGCCACCCAGTTGTGTGCCCAGCCACTGCACACCCCGCAGGGTGCTATTTCCACACCCTGTTCCCGGCATCATGCGACCCCTGCTATGTTGACACCGGGTTCGGCTGTGGGCATACCAAGCACGCCTGGTGCAGGCATGTTTGGTGGTTGCAGACCCCTGTGTGGACAAGGTCATGTTCATGCAGTGTCACACCTGGGGGCCCATTGGTGCCACCCCATGAGGCCACTGGTCAGCCTGGCATGGCTGGCAGGTCTCAGCGGGGCCAGCCACACATGCGTGGTGGCCATGGTACTGTGCCACATGACTGACCCATCTCCCACCATGGCCACTGTCTGTCACTGCCCTGTGTGCACTGTGGTGTTCTTTGTGTGACGCATGGGTGAGGTTTCCTGCCCTGCACACACATGGTCCCTGTGCACACCCTCCTGGCTGCTGGCCACTGTGGCATGTGCATGATGATGCCTGCATAGCGCTGTCTGCCACTGTGCAATGGTGGTCAACATCTGAGGCACGCACAGTGCCAGCCACTGGGCATGGTTGTGTGTGGTCCTGTGGGGGTGTGGGGGCACCTGTTGGGGTGGGCATGCCTGTTGCCTTTTGGGCATGTGTTGTGGTGTGTGTGCATGTGTGTGCACATGACGTGTGCAGCCCTGCCCATCCCTGCCACTGTGTGCGTTCCCCCACCCATTCCAATTCCCTTTACACTGTCTGCCCCTGGTGTCCACCCCTGCTTGTCTGTGGGCTGTGCCCCTTCCCTTGGTGGTTGCACATGGCCCCATTGCCTACCTGTGTTGTTCAAAGTCCTCCTCTGCAATGGTGTCCCTGTGCTGCTGTGCCATCCGGGCCAGCTGGGGGTCCCGTCGCCCGGGGGGTGGCTGCCCTACACCAGCTGGACCGGCATCCTCATTGTCCCCCCCCTCAACCTCAATGGCTATCCCACAGCCAGTGGCCATGTTGTGCAGGATACAGCATGCCAGGAATAGCCTGCAGGCCTTCAAGGGGCTGTACTGTAGGGCACTGCCTGACGTGTGCAGGCAACAGAACCGTGCCTTCAGCAGCCTGAACACCTGCTTGATGACATTCTGTGTTGTGGCATGTGCCTCATTGTACTGTTGCTGTGCTGGGGTCATGGGGCGCTGGTATGGTGTGAGCAGCCAGGTCCGTAGTGAGTAACCACTGTCACTTGTGTGTAGAGTGGAGTCATTAGCATGGTGGTCTGCATCACTATGCCATGGGCCATCATGGCCATTACCCATGGCACCCCTGACAATGCCCCACACCCCCCACGTCTGCACACATCGTCCAGCGTGCTATGCATACTCACCTACCAGATGCCCAGTGGGGATGTCCCCACTCTCAAACCTGTGGCACAGTGCAGACTGGTGCCAGATGAAGGCATCATGTGCTCCCCCAGAGTGTGTGGCACAGACCTTGATTATGCGCCCCCTGGCATCACACACCACCTGGCAGTTGACACTCGGGTTGCCCTTGTGGTTGATGTATGCTGCCCCCTCCAGGCCAGGTGGCTTGCGGATGCCTACAAGGGTGCAGTCTATGGCCCCGAGCATGCCAGGCAACCATGCTAACCTGTAGAACTCCTGCATGTGTGCTGTGTACTCCACCTGTGTGCTGGGGAAACAGATGTACTCCACAGCATGTGGCAGCAGTGCACTGAGGAATTGTGTGAGTAGGCATGACACGGCCAACTGGGTTATGCCTGTCATGTCCCCTGTTGGTCTCTGGAAGGTGCCCATGGTGAGCAGGCACATGACGGCTGTGACCTTTGTCTCCACTGACAGCGCATGGCTCTGCCGTGTGGGTGCCTGCATCTCATCACTGCACAGCTCACAGAGCTGCCTCAGAATCACCCGGTTCAAGCAGTACTGGCCCACAATCTCAGTGTCACTGTACTGTTCGAAGGTGGTGCAGGCTCGGTACTGCCTGTTTAGGGCATACCGCCGATGGGCCCTTCCATGGCCGTGCCTCCCTGCTGCCTGTCTTCTCACACCCCTCATTACCGCCTCCATCTGGAAGGTGGTACTGGCCATGTCCCTGGCTGGTGTCCCCCCCCGGGCAGCTGTCTTCCTGTTCCCCCACTGTGTGTTGCTGGTGCTGCCCCTGCACCGGGGTTCACCTCTGGCTGTTCACCTCTGGGTGCCCTGCCTCTTGCCACTGCCCTCCGTCCACTGTGGCACTCTCAGGCCCTCTCGCACACACTGGCACAGGCACACCCACTCCTTCTCTCACTCAGGAACACCTCCAGTGGGACCTGTCCAACTCCTGGCCACACCTGCCCCCTGCTTCCTGTCTTGCCTCCCTACCACTCTCTCTCTGCGCTCCCACTTATGGCTCCTCTGTGGTGCATTCTTCCTCCCCTCTCCTGCTGCCTTTTATTTTGGCTCATTTCTGTTGTCGCGCAACTTCCACTTGCTCCACTACTACGCACGTCGCATACTGATGAATATCACACTGTGCATGTTATTCCTGGTTCCACCCCTGTAGTTGCGCATGCATTCATTACTGTTGCACTATGGTGCATTGCATGTTGTGCTGCGCTGCCGCTCCCGCTGAATATCGCACCATGGCACATTTCTGCACTTGCGCTGGTGCATCCCGTTGCGCATGGTGCATCTTCTCTGAATATCCCACCCAAAGTGTTCTTCCTGGAAGCAGAAATGGCTGATCCAGTCCAGAAAGAATGGTCAGAAAAAGATGAGGTACTGAGACCCAAACAAGACAGCAACATTCTGGCATGATGAACAAACCATAAAGTAGTCATGATGGAATATTTTTCAGCACACAGCAGAGGGCTAGTAGAATCAGGACATCTCTCCATACCATGCAGTTGGCTGAAGCCTTGAATAGGACACCAAGCTGAGTTTGTTGTGAAATTGGATACATGGACTCCTCTAGTACTTCAACTGTTATTTCATATTGGTAAAGTAAGTATAAAGTGATTTGCTGATGCTTTCTTGAGGTTATTATTTTTTAGATGACTTGCAGGACTGTAGACAGAATAAAAAGAGGTAAATTCTCAAGGTCTTAGGAATCCAAAGAATGTGAAGGTCATGACTGCCTGTAGAGTAAGATAAGTGAAACATCTGAAAACTACATCTTTTAAGAGATCCATTAGGATGGAATACAGGTGTTATCTACAGGCCTACTTGTGGGAGGATCTTGAGGAGCAGATTTTCTCAAACCTTGAAGAAAAATCTTGATTGCTGGACAGGAAGTAAGAGCATGTGGTATCTGGATAGGTCTACATCAAGGTAAACTGTATGCCTGAGATATATTGTTTGATTGTTGTGATTGTCAAGCCAAATGTTTGAGAGCAGCAGGATGCAAATGCCAGAAGGTGAGTAATGGAATATTGCAGAGGGTCTCTGTTTTTAAGGGCACAAAAGATTGTGTTATTTCTTCCATGCTACTCTGTTGGAAGACTTTGTTGATGCAGCTAGAGAATTCCAGATGGTGGAAGAAGCATGGTTGAAATATATAGTTAGGCCATTAGCAGCTCTAGGAATGGTAGAATAGAAGTCATCTCTTTGTCATTGTGAGGATAAGCAGCTCTGAACTGATTAGACAAGTGGATAGTGGGATGAAATGCAGCCAAGGAGAATGTACCTTCCCCAGGTCTTAGGAATCCAATGAAGGCCAAAGTCATAGCTGCTTGTAATTGTTGAGCAAGTTTGTGAACTGCAGACTCCATCTTGCATGAGATTCTTTACTTTGCAATATACAGCATGGCATGCAGGCTTCCTTGAGGGCTATATTTCTTAAGCCTTGAAGTAGTGCTGTAGCTGCTGGGCTGCATAAGTACAAGCTAGGATAGAAGGATGTTAAGTTACACTGCACATTCAATGTATATTGTTTGATATAAGTGACCAGCAGGCCAAATGCTTGAGCAGTATGATGTGGCTAACAGGCCAAGTGCTTGGAAAAGTATAATGTGGCTTACAGGCTGATTGCTTGTGAACAGTATGATGTGGCCATCAGGATGATTACTTGTGAGCATTAAGATGTGGCCAGTAGGCTGATTTATTGAAGCAGTATGCTGTGGCCACTAGGCTGATTGATTGTGAGCAGTATGATTAGGCCAACAGACTGAATACTTGTGAGTAGTATTATGCAGACAACAGTCTGTATGATTTTGAACAGTATGACATAGCCAACAGGCCAACTGCTTGTGAACAGTATGCTGTGGCCAACAGGCAGAGTGTTTGTGAGCAATATAATGTGGTCCACAGGCTGATTGTGTGTGAGCAATATGATGTGACAGCAGGGATATGCAGAAGTGAATGTGCCAGAAGATTTATGTTTTGGAAGGCAAAAAAGGTAGAATATATCTTCCATGCAGTTCTATAAGCAGCCTTTGAGGGTTCTGCGAGTGACTTCCTGATCATTGGGTTAGCATGGTTAAGGTAAAAGTTAAGTTATTGGCAGTTTCTAGAAGTGATGGAGAAGGAGTCATAACTTTGCCGGCATGAGGCTGGAAAGTTCTGAAATGCTGGAATTGAACAAGGCAGAGACAATCAGCAAGAAAGTTAGCAGGACCATGTATGTAACTGCAGTTGATTCTGAAATTGTACAATAAAGAAGTTCATGTTGATTTTCTCAGGAAGTTTATTATGGAGATCTTTACAAAACATGGATATGCCATTCCAGTCTGAGAGAAAATGTGACCACTTGACAATGTTTGAACACACAGAATCAGTGATAATCCAGAGCAGTGACTGAATGTGCCAAGTCAAGAAGGAACATGAAACATCTTTGGGGAACAATCCTCTTCACAAACGTGAGGTATCCGAGTCAGGATAACATAAACATAAAAACAGAAACATAGAATTTGTGGCAGATAAGGACCGCTTGGCCCACCTAGTCTGCCCAATTCCCTACCTAATGGATAAGCTGCAGATCCTAGTTAACCAACAGCCTACTTCCTCCTACCCCCCACTAGAATTGCCTTATGTTTGTCCCATGCATTCTTGAATTCCCCCACTTTTTTGACTCCACGACCTCCTCAGGAAGGCTGTTCCATGCATCTACAACCCTCTCCATGAAGAAATACTTCCTCACATTACTTGAGCCATCTCCTCAATCTTCAAATTGCCCTTGTTCTTGCACATCTCTTTTTCTGAATGATGCTATCCTCTTGGACTGTGTTGATTCCCTTGAGGTATTTGAAAGTTTCTATCATGTCCCCCTCTCATTCCTTTCCTCGAGGCTATACATATTAAGCTCCTTTAGTCTTTCTTCATATGTCTTCTGGTGCAGACCCTGCACCATTTTTGTTGCCCTCCACTGGACAGCCTCCACCCTGTCTATGTCTTTTCGGAGATGGGGTCTCCAGAACTGCATGCAGTAGTCCAGATGTGGTCTCATGAACTGCCTGTACAGAGGGATAACAACTTCCTGTTTTCTACTGGTGATGCCTCTCCCTATGCATCCCAGTATCCCCCCAGCCCTCCTTACTGCCTTCTCACATTGCTTGCCCACCTTTAGGTCATCTGATATGACTACCCCCAGGTACCTTTCCATTTTTGTTGTTGTCAGTATCTCACCCCCCCCCCCGTTGTGTACTCTTCCCCTGGGTTTTTGTTTCCCAGGTGCATTACTTTGCACTTCTTTGCATTGAATCTAAGCTGCCATACATTTGACCATTCCTCCAACCTTGCCAAGCCCCAGTATCATCCTTTCCACCCCACCTTGTGTATCAACCCTGTTGCAGATCTTTGTGTCATCTGCAAAGAGACATACATTTCCTTCCACTCCCTCTGCAATGTCACTTATAAAGACATTAACAAGGACCAGCCCCAGTACTGAACCCTGCAGTGCCCCACTAGTAACCCTCATTTTCTTCACTGTGGACTCCGTTTACTATTACCCTCTGTGTCCTGTTGTCCAGCCAGTGTTTTACCCAGGCTATCACACTGGGATCCACTCCCAGGCTGGCTAACTTGATTATTAATCTTTTGTGTGGGACTGTGTCAAATGCCTTGCTAAAGTCTAGTTATGACATGTCCACAGCCACTTCCTGGTCTACTACTTTGGTCATCCAGTCAAAGAAATAGATTAGATTCATCTGACTTGACCTTGTGCAAGATCATTTGGATGTGAAGGAACAGACCAGATGAAAAACATGGAGCAGTTCATCTTGAGATATCTGGATCTATGGAAGCAGATTGAAGATTTAAAAAAAATAACCGAGGTGCAGGGCATGAAATGAAGTCCAGTATGCACCCCTTCATCGAGGCCTGAGAGAAGAAACTGAATCAGATTCAGGTGGATGGGTAGAGAACAACTGCTGGAGATGAGGAATACAACTGCAATCAAAAGGTAGGCAAAATGTTAGCTGTGGCATTGGTGAGGAAAGATGCAGGAAAACAGTGGCAGACCAGCTTAAAGTGGATTTCCCCACAGCAGCTGCAGAAGTGCATGGCAGTGCAAAGCAAGCAGATTTATTGAAGTTGATGCAACTGCTTGACCAGAAAAAGTACATTTTTTTTTTATATACAAAACACTTTGTGAATAAAATACTTGCTCTGACACTAAAGTACGGGATGAATAGGAATTTAGAAATGAACAAGAGTAATGAAATGAGAGTACATAAGGCTTCAAAATGACAAAATGATCCACATATGGACCCAGGACATCCCTGAGTTAACTCTTGATAGATAAGCAGCAGTTTTAGCAGATACTGACCAGTGGTAAAGATAGAAGTGCCACCGTATCTGATAACAGTATCAAGTTGTGAAGGTGTAGACAGTTCATCTGATGGGAGTGCTGTTGGTTGCTGAATCAGTTCAGGAGGTTTAGCAAGAGATGGAACAATGATTACAGAGAAACATAGAAACATAGAAGTTGATGGCAGAAAAGGACCACAAGGCCCATCCAGTCTGCACATTTTTTCTACCGTATGAATGTGCCATAGGCCTGTACTCTGTCAATGGCCTATCTATTCATACTCATCTGTATTGCTCCCTTATGCCTGTCCCATGCCTGTTTGAAGCCCTGCACTGTATTCATATCCACTACTTCCTGAGGTAGGATGTTCCATGCATCCATCACCCTTTCAGTGAAAAAGAACTTCCTCACATTCCCCCTTAATCGGCGTCCCTCTAATCTCATGCTGTGTCCTCTTGTCCTGCTATTTTTCTTATATTGAAACATGTTAGACTCTTTCACCTTGTCAATGCTCTTAAGATGTTTGAATGTTTTGATCATATTACCTCTCTCCCTCCTTTGCTATAGGGTATACATATTGAGCTCTGTTAGTCTGTCCTCATATGTTTTCTGATGGAGTCCCTGCACCATTTTTAGTTGCCCTTCTCTGGACTGCCTCCATTTTGTTAATGTCCTTGTGCAGGTGTGGCCTCCAGTACTGCATGCAGTACTCCAGATGGGGCCTAACCAGTGTCTTGTAAAGAGGGATTATTACCTCCCTCTTACGATTTGTGATACCCCTACTAATATACCCCAACATCCGTCTAGCCTTAGTTACTGGTTTAGTAGTTTGCTTGGATGATTTCAGGTCATCTGTGAAGATGATGCCTAAGTCTCTTTCTTCCCTTGTATTACCTACAACTCCCCTCCCAACCTATAGGTGGCTTCAGGGTTTCTCTTCCCTAGGTGCATGATCTTGCACTTCTTTGCATTAAACCCCAGTTGCCACTCTTCCGACCATGTTGCCAGTTTATCCAGATCTCTTCTCATTCTGCCCACCCCATCTGGATCATCTACTCTGTTGCAGATCTTAGTGTCATCTGCAAACAGACAAATCTTACCCTCCAGTCCATCTGCAGTGTCACTGATGAAGATGTTGAAGAGGATGGGCCTCAGGACTGATCCTTGAAGTACCCCACTTGTAACTTGCATCTCTTCTGACTGTATACCATTTACCACCACTCTGTTTTCTGCCTGTCAACCAGTTTGCCACCCAGTTGACCAACTTCAGACCCAGCCTGAGCCTATCCAACTTATTAATCAATCTTCTATGTGGAACAGTATCGAAAGTTTTACTGAAGTCAAGGTAGGCGACATAAACTGCTCCCCCTTGGTCCACCACTCTGGTTAGCCAGTCTAAGAAATCTATGAGATTAGTTTGACAGGACCTTCCTGTTGTAAACACATGCTGTCTTGGATCCTGTGCTCCTATGGATTCCAGGTGTTGCACTATCCTTTCCTTAAGGAGTGCCTCCATAATCTTGCCAACTACTGAGGTAAGACTGACTGGTCTGTAGTTCCCTGCCTCCTCCCTACTACCACTCTTGTGGAGCGGGATCACATGAGCCCTTCTTCAGTCTTCTGGGACCTCTCCTGTGCTCAGAGACTCACTAAACAGTTCTGATAATGGCTCTGCTAGTTCCACCCTTAGCTCCTTCAGTACCCTGGGATGTATGCCATCAGGTCCCATTGCCTTGTCCACCCTGAGCTTAGCAAGCTTGTAGGACCCTTTCTTTTATGGAGGGACTAGTGGACACCTCCCTCCCCCCTGTGTCTATGATGCTAAGCTGTGGGCCCTGCCCTATCTTTTCCTCAGTAAATACTGAGCAGAAAGTATCTATTTAGGATAGATGCTTTTCCTTGGTCCTCTTCTTCCTCACACTCCTCCTTATCCCCTTTGATCTTAGCAATACCACCTCTGGACTTTCTCCTTTCACTAATGTATCTATAGAAAGTCTTGTTACCTTATTTTACTGTGCATGCTAGTGTTTCCTTGGTTTGGGTCTTTGCCTGCCTTACTGCCTTACTGCCTTCCCTGCTTCCCTTTGGGAAGTTTGGTATGCCTCCTTATCTTTGTCCCGCTGCGTTTCCTTATATTTCCTGAAGGCCAGCCTTTTAGCTCTGACCTTTTCTGCTACTGTTCTTGAGAACCAAAGTGGTTTCCTTCTTCTTTTGCTCTTGCCTTTCTCTCTAACACAATGGGATGTTGCTTTAAGTATTGCATCCTTAATGCTTGCCCACTTTACCTGTACCCCCTCACCTGTATTTCTTCTTGCCAGGGCTAGCTTAACTCTGTTGGCCATCTTATCAAAGTCAGCTCCTCTGAAGTCCCATATTTTTGCCTTGGAATGGGATGATTTTGTTCTAGTGGCCAAATTGAACCATACCATGAGATGGTCACTGGCCCCCAGGTGACCTTCTACCTGGAGATCTGTGATCCTTTCCCCCGTTAGTCAGTACTAGATCTAGGATAGCCTTGTCTCTTGTGGGTTGTTCTACCAGTTGTTTGAGGCCCTCCCCCTGCAGGGAATCCACTATGTGTCTAGTTTTGGCAGGTGTTCCTGCTGGTATTGACCAATCTGTATCTGGTATGTTAAAGTCTCCCATTATCAGAACCTCCCCCTTTAGCAGTCATGTTTTGTATATCTTCTAACAATAATGTGTCTATGTCCTCCTCCTGGTCTGGAGGCCTGTAGACAACCACAGTTCATATGGCAGTCCCATTTCCTGTTTCCAGGGTGACCCACAGTTCTTCTGGCTCCTTGTGTGTATTCTGAATTTCTGTAGCTTTGATATTTTCATTGACATAAATGGCCACTCCACACCCCTTTTTGAACCTTCCTAACAGTACAGGGCCAGGTACTGAAGTCTCCCAGATGTGGTTACTGGTGAACTATGTCTCGCTAATGGCTACTATGTCCAGTTTAGCCTCTATCACTGTTGCCTGCAGGTCTGGGATCTTGTTTCCCAGACTGTGAGCATTTGTGTACATGATTTTCCATTGGCCAGATTTAAGAGTGTTAGTTGTCTCACAAGTTCCGGCATTTCCCCTGTGCGTCGTATGGGGAGCCGGACCTTTTTTTCTTATCTGGTGATGCAAATGAACTACAAACATGCTGAATTACGGTTTGATCACTAGCTGAGGGGGGAGGGGTGTTCTTCCCATTTTACGTATTGGGTGCTGCACCCCTCTCCCCATTTGCTAGTTTAAATATTCTGCAAAGACGTCAAACTTCTGCCCCAATGCACTGACTCCCTCCTTAGTCAGATGCAGTCCATCGAATTTAAAGAACTTTGGTTCCCAAAACTGTTGCCAGTTACCTACAAATCTGTGTCCTTTTTCCTGTCACCAGCTCTTGAGACACATGTTTAGGTCCCCTATCTCCCCTTCTCTGACCTTCCATACATCTGCCCCCCTCTCCCAGACTGACAGGATCTCAGAGAAGGAGATGCCGGATGAAATGGATGACAGTTTGTCACCTAGCCTGGTCAGGTGTTCCTTGATCTGCACAACTTACCAGCTGGTGAGATTGTTAGTCCCTATATGTACCAGGACATCAATGTTTTCTCCTGCTTCCTGCATGATTTTAGCAATGCAGTCAGTGTCTCTCTACAATGATGTACCTGGGAGACATCCAACCATTACCCCTGGCTGGAGGTAGGTATCAACTCCCCAAATCATTAAGTCTCCTATGATCAGAAGTGTTTAGGATTTCCTTTTTACTTTTTTTTGTTTTGGTCCCGGTTTTTTGTGAGTTTGGTTGTGCTAGCTCCTGTGCTGCAGTGTCCTGCTCTACAGTGTCCTCTGCCCCTTTGTTTGATTTTGGAGATAGAGGCAGATACCTGTTTGTAGTTTTTATATGGTTTGTGGAGGTGATACATTGGAGAGCACTGAATGATAAGGCACCCAATTTGCCCCTCCTAACCACCTGCCAACCTCCCAGACCAACTACCCTCTGTGGTCGAGGTGCTTCTCTTGGATGCTTGGGAAATGGAGGGCGGTTCTTATAATATATTTCCTCCTGAATATGCGATTTGAGGCACGCAGTCTCTGCCCATGCTGCCTGGAGCTGAGCCCTTAGATCTCCAATGGTCCAGCATGTAGGACAGTGTCCTAAATCCTGTATAACTGCCATTTTGAAAAGTGTCCCACAGTACCTGCAGTTAATAATATCCATTCCAGAGGAGTTGCTGTGTTTATAACCTGGTCAGACTAATTAGAAGGAGGAAAATGAAAGCAAAAATTTGATTTTGTGTTTTGTTTGTTTTTGTATAACTTGTTATAACAAGTTAAATTATTTGTGCCCCTGTAAATGATGTCACTGACTGGATACTACTCTGATCCTTCCCTTCCTGCTTTGCTACAGGAAATGTCATGACTGTGCTATCCTATAAAGGAGTGTAACATAGGGTGGTTGGGGATGCTGGTGGATGGCTGGGCCCTTCCCCTGCCAAAAGAATAATCACAGATGAAAGAAACAAGGAGGTAAGAGCAGAAACAATCACCTAACAACAAATGCAGTAGCCCTGAAAGCTTAGCCTAATGATTGATAAAACTATAAAACCTGTAAAGCACCACCTGTAATAATTTCACAGAAGACATACCCTGTAAAAACACTTTGCTACAGAGAAAAATAAAGCAGTAACAGAAGATATACCTTGCAAAAGATAATTTGAATCAGAAGATTACAGCAGTAATCTGTAAGCACAAACCTGTAGGCACACCCTATAATAATGCAACTGAAAGTATACCCTGCATCAACAATTTGAATCAGAGAAAAATAAAGTAGTAAAATGTTTGCAACAAACAGTAACAACCCTTGTGAGTACAAAAGAAAATAACACACAGTAAATCTGCCCAGCTAAAAGAAGCCTTACACTTTTTGCTTGCTCTGTCCTTACAAGCAACCTAGAAGGAAAGAGCTCAGGTGAAGCTAGGTGCCTTTCTTGATTCTTGGCAGGACACAAGGGAAATGGGTAGCGAAGGCAGGGTTAGTATTGAAACAAGACCTGGAGACTGAATCGAAGAGCCCATATCTGACTATTGACTAGAAGGCCTTGATTCCAGGATTCTACTCTGGAATTAAGCTAAGTTATGGTTGTGCCAACCTGGCGAATAAGAACCCATAACTCTTACAGTGAAAAGATGTAGGAGTGGTACCAGTATTTGGCACTGATGGCAAAAGTGATGCTGGGTTTACTGTTAATGCTGTGACTTATGAACCAAACAGCCCTGCTGTTGGTAGAGGAAGAAAATATGGACCTTCAGTACTTAGTGTGTAGTTATCAGCTTAGAAATATTGCATTCCTTAATGCAGAAGTGAGATTTCAAGGAAGTTTTCCTGTGAAGAGCCTAGTGGGAGACAGCCTGCCAGGGATTCATGTCTTACAGGTTCAAATTAGCTGAGTGAGTGACCATGAGGTTTGATTTTTAGATAGCTGCGAAGGATTAAATGGAGGATCAGATTAGTCTGAGTAGAAATCAGGGTACTTAGCCTGTCCCAAGGAAGTGACCACTATGAACGGATGACTGCTGATGTCCTGAATGATGCTGTGAGGATGGAACCCAGTTCCAAGTACAGGCTAGACTATGCACATGACTGCACAACTGTTCTTCTAAAGGTCATTGCACTACCACTACATCACTTATCCCAGAAGTGACAGTAACTAATGAGGGGGCTCTGAATGCAGCACCCACTATGGTATGTCATATGAAGTTCATAGGAAGACTGATGCTACAGAAACACTTGAGCATGATGAATAAAAAGAGACCAGAATCAACCAAGAGCAAGGGGTACAAATGAAGGCTATAAGACAGACAAGCAAATGCTGCACCTGAGCGTAAGAAGGCTGTAACCCCACATGGCTAGATCTCACAGGGAAAGGAGACAACTGGCCAGCAGAAGAAAGCAGGAAGTTAATAAGTAGAATGGGGAAGGAGAACTGAAAGACAAAACAGCAAGTACACCCCAAAATCACACCAGAGAGGGACAGACAGTTGGTAACAAGTTGTAGGCAACACTCAACAGGGTCAGGAGGCAGAATAGATCAGCCACAAAGCACCAGAGAGGAAGAAGGACAGCAGCATAGAAATGAAAAACAATGCAAAGCAAATGAAGCCAGGGCCAAAAACAAAAAGACAGAACAAAACGGGGTGTGCAGAAGTAAGGGAAACATGCCAGTTGCAGAAAGCAAAACAACAGCAGCAACAGGAGCACAAACAGCAGAGCAAAGAGCAAACAGCAGAGCAAGGAGCAAACAGCAGACTGAAGCAAAACAGAAGTTAGCAAGGAGACACATGGAGAGAAACAACATACAACACAAAATGGCAAAAGAAGCACAGAACTGGGAGGCAGCACTGAGGTAAGGCCACACATGAAAAACATTAGGCAAGGAAGGTATGTACAGTAAGTGTATGGCTTATGTTGGGCAGGGGGTGGAGTCTGTCAGCCCCCCATTGAATCACAGATGAAAGCTTTCAATTACTTACCCAGTCTCATATCATATCCCCTTGTTCTTGAACCTCTTTTTCTCTGAAAGATGTCACCCTCTTGTACCTTACTGATACCTCTGAGGTACTTAAAAATCTCTATCATATCTCCCCTCTCTCTTCTGTCCTCCAGTGAATACATATTGAGGTCTTTCAGTCTCTCTTTATATGGCTTCTGATGCATGGGTTGCTGGTGGCCATTTGTCATTTTTATTTAATTCACATCCAACACCTGCATTGGAATCCTAGTGTCATAAGGTGTGGACACATAGTGAGCCACCAAGGTTGAGCATGTGGTAGCCACAGGGCAAGTGGGAAGGGAGTTGGGCTGGTAGTGACAGTCACTGGAGATGTACTCCAGTGGTCTTTTTTTTTTTATTTAATTGTTGTCAATGTCCGACACCAAATTGGGGGTCCCAGTATTAAAAAAGTGTGGGGGTGGGGGCACTTACTGAGCCATCAGTTGAGAACTTTTGTAAAGCAATTCACAAATGAAAAATGGTGCACACACCAAGGCTGGGGTCTAAATAATTAGTTTATTGGCAGCTATGGAGAAGCTTGGGAAAATGCTGGGAAGGAGAAGACTCCTGTATATTTATAATTTGGATATGTCTGATGTATTTATTATACATTACATCAAGTACTGTACATATGTCAATAAGAGATCAGTCATTTCTTCTATTGCAACACATATCTAGAGTCTGAGGCTCTGACACAAGGTGGTAAAGTGTCAAGCAAGCCTCCATTTACATGCAAATGAGTCACTTGTAATACAGTCCCTCCCATTCCCTGATGCCACTGCAGCAACAGTGCAGAAGAAAACATAAGGGTATCAATGCTGTCTATCCTGATTTTAGTTTAAGTTTGCAATGGCTTAAGGCAGTTCTGTCATGCAACTCACACAGGGAGTAGTACTTGTAGCTTTAATACTGTATGTGTAGAGCAAATAATGCATCTAATAGTATTTCATTCACAGGAAACAGAATCTGTTTCTGTGCACTGCTCATTTCTCTCTGTGAGACAGTTGCAACATGTTAGGAGAGCAGTAGACTGATTCAGTCAATCAATCAGTCAATCTGTACTAAACCAGGTGAACACTCTTGAGAAGATTCATTTACAAGGTAGGCCTAGGCAGTTTTCCAAAGGATCACATAAGACTGAATTTCTCCTTTGCACAAATGATACACCCCCTTTCAACAGCCTGAAAGTGGAGAGCTAGATCACTTACTGTATAAAGTGTATTGTTTTACATTTCAAATGCTCCTTAAATCTTAGTTTCTGACTGGAAATACCAAGACACAGAATGCATATGACATAGGAGGAATGAGCTAAGCAAATACAGAGCACTACAAACACTGAGGCTGATTAGTTTCTTTACCTACAACAGTTGAAGTGTATCATCTGATTGGTGAGGGACATCCTACTTCAAATGCTGGCATTACAAAGTGGGGGGGGGTTGCAACAGCTTGTCCTCAGTATCTTCAAAGTGAAGTGCTGTAGCTCTCACATCACTGCTAATGATTTATAATGGGAATGGTGGCACCTTTAAAGTCATGGTCCTGAGGGGCCATCACAGTTCCCAAGGAGGTATGGGGAACTTGTTAAGGGTTAGAGAGTAAGGGACTTTAGTAGGATTTGAACCAGAGTCTCCCAGTTCTTGTGCCTGTGCTTTAACCACTAGATTACCCTTCTTCCATATGCTGCAGCTGATGCTGTCCTGATAACCTATTCCTTGTTAGAGCTGAACTCTTTATTGCCTTACAGCAGCCATCCAATCACTGACTACCTAGTTACACAGGGAAAGAGGGATATTTGTAAGACTGTTTCTCACTGCTGGTGTCAATCAAAACAGAGAATGCTAACAAACACAGAACATAATACAACAGTTGTATAATACAACTTAAAACTCTTGTTGTACCCAGAGTCATTTATTGGGTAAACCCTTTTTGCTAATAAAAACAGCAGCACAACACATATAAGCACTTCCTTATATGAATACACATGTCAAATTAGTGCTGTATCACACTCACATAGTCCCACAGGGCTTGGTGCTTGGCCCCTATTTATTCTCAATCTTCCTAAATGACCTGCCATCAGCCTGCTCCCCTTCCTCCTCCATCCATATGTATGCTGATGATAAGGACTTGTATACTTCTGGCACGAGTCCAGCTGAGGTTGCATACACCCTACAGCATGATTTCAAACATATTCAGCTCTGGTTTGCAAACCATCATCTCTTCCTAAATGCCACCTCCCTGCTAAGGCTCACTGACTCCATCCTCACAGGGTTGAACAATGGCCTTATCATCTCGGCCATTTTTGTCATCCTTGCCAAGGCATTTGACACTGTCTCCCATTCCCTTCTCCTGGACTCTCTCTCATCAGCTGGACTGTCATCGTCAGCCACTAGTTCATTCCAAGCCTACCTTACTGGCAGAACCCAATCAGTTAGAATCTCAGGAGTTACCTCCTATCCCCCTCACAATCACCACAGGGGTCCCACAGGGCTTGGTGCTTGACCGCTATTTATTCTCAATCTTCCTAAATGGCCTGCCGTCAGTCTGCTCCCCTTCCTCCTCCATCCATATGTATGCTGATGATAAGGTCTTGTATACTCCTGGCACAAGTCCAGCTGAGGTTGCATCCACCCTACAGCATGATTTCAAACAAATTCAGCTCTGGTTTGAAAACCATCATCTCTTCCTAAATGCCAAGAAGACTGTCTCCATGACCTTTGGCACCAGGCAGAGACTCTCTAGGCTCCTAGTCTGCCCTCTTCCCACACACCCTGGATGGGACTACTTTAGAGGACACTTCCTACTTCAGATACCTTGGGGTTTGGCTAGACTAACATCTTAACTTTTCTGGACATACTGATGCCATCCTGAAAAAACTGCACCCCAAGCTAGGTGCCCTGTTCAGGAATGGTAGTTGCAACCCTCCTGTGGCTAGGCATGAACTTGTCCAGAAGATGATCCTCCCTATTTTTGACTACTATGACATAGTCTGATGACCCTCCTTAAACCATGCCCTTGCATCTGACTTGACTCTCCTTAACCTAATTCCCTACTCTAGTCCTCCTTTTCCTCCCCCTATCTCTTCCATGCCTCCCCTGCCCCCTTGCAGGGGACCCTGCATCCTGAAGAGGTTCCTAGGGCTTGGCTCTCCTTTATCCCCTTCCTACTCCTTGCTTAACCATTCCTCTTTCCCCTTTCTTGCCTCCCCAGACCCTCTTGCAGGGTTCTTCAGCATCCTGAAGGGTACATTCAGGCATGGCTCTCCTACTCCTTCCACTCTCCTTACTCCCTTACCCCTTGTCTTCCCCAGAACTTATTACCTACCTGCTCCACCCCTTTTTTTGTCTTTCCCCTTGCTTTCCTCTTAACTCTCCCAGCCTTCCCTGACCCTTGCAGGATTCTCAGCATACTGGAGGGGCCCCAGGACTTGACTTCCTCTTTCTTCCTCCCTGCATCCTGTCAGGGCCATCTGTCCCCTTATCTCTTCTAGACTTCCCTACCCCTTGCAAGGTTCACAGCATCCTGGAGGGGCCCCAGGGTTCAACTCCCCCCTTCCTTATCCCTGTATCCTGACAGGGTCCCCTTTTCTTCCAGCTCCCCTTCCCCTTGCAGGGGTTCTCAACATCCTGAAGGGGTCCCAGGGTTCAGCTTCCCCATCCCTCTTCCCTGCATATTTCATAGTTTCATAGTTGTTTACAAGTTCAGGAGGCAGAGCCTATTATTGAACTTGCCACCCAAAGGTGGTTTTAGTTATCTATGTATTCAAATTTAGTATTACCCATATGTTTGTCTAATGTATTTTTAAAGGTATCCATAGATTCACTCCCTACTATTAAGCCTGGTAATGTATTCCATAGGTTAACCATTCTCTGAGTGAACCATCGAAGTCTTTTTTTTTTGTTTGACACTTAGCTCCTTTTAATTTCAAGTTGTGTGATCTAGTATTTGATGAGCAAAATTTTCTTTCAATACCTAATGTTTCTATTAATCCTGGATCATTGAGTGCTTTGTAGATTATACATAAGTCTCCTCGAAGATGTCTGTATCTGATTGAATACAGGCCAAGTATTTTTAATCTTTCGCCATAGGGTTTGTCGGACATACCATTAAGTTTTTTGGTCATTTTCCTTTGGACTCCCTCTATTAGTTTCATTCCATGAATAGTAGTAGGTGCACAAAATGGGGCACAATAATCCAGATGTGATCTTACTAGGCTAGTATATAAAGGAAGGATGACCTGTGATTGTCTGCTTTTAATGTTTTTCCATATACTACCCATAATACGTTGACATTTCTTTACTTTGAGAATGGTGTTGTTTTCAAAGGTTAACTTACTGTCTATATTTATACCAAGATCTTTTTCATTGTCTGTTGTCTGTAGTATTACATTATTTAGTAGGTACCCTTTTTTTGGTTGTTGTGACCCAAATGCATTACTTTGCACTTCTGCTCATTAAATTTCATTTTGTTATTTATTGCCCAAATTTCTAGTGCCTCTAATTCTTTTTGCAGAATATCTGTTACTTCAGGAGTATTAATAGTACTTCAAATTTTGCAGTCATCAGCATATTTAGATATCCATATGTTATCTGATGGCTGCATTGATGTTATTAGGATATTGAAAAGAACAGGGCCCAGGACAGAACCCTTTGGAACCCTGCTAGTAACTTCGACCCAAGAGGATAAAGCTTCCTTAACAGATGTACGTTGTTTACGACTGCATAACCGTGAATTGATCCACTTGATTAAGATATATGGAACTCTTTGTTTAGCCAGATGTTCCAAAAGAATTCTATGAGATACTCTGTCAAAAGCCTTAGCTAGGTCCAAGAATACAACATCTACCGGAAGTCCTTTATCAAGTGCAGCACTCACATTCTCAAAGAAGTTCAGTTGATTTGTTAGACATGATCTTCCCTTTCTAAAACCATGCTGTGTTGTATCATATAAGTTATAGTGATTAATGTGTTCTTCCAATCTATGAAAGATTAGTCTTTCAAAGATTTTCCCTATAACAGAAGTCAGACTTATAGGCTGATAATTAGAAACTTCAGATTTGTTTCCACTTTTATATATTGGTATAACTACCACTTCTTTCCAATCTAATATGCTTTCTCCTGCCTCGAGAGATAAATTAAATAATTTACTCAATGGGCCAGATAAACAAGAGGAGGTTTCTTTTAGGAAGAAAGGATGTATCCTGTCGGGTCCTGCTGAGGAGGTGATTTTTAATTTCTGTAATTCTTTTGTTGTTTTATCTTCTGTAATTGGTTCAACAGTTATATAATTAAAGTCTGTATTTAAATTATTGTAAAAATGTTCCTTATTAGAGAAGATGTTATGGAAATACTCATTAAAATTCCTCAGCTATTTGTGTTTCATTACTTATTATTCCTGAGTTTGTAAGTAGAGGACCTATAGTTGCTTTGGAACCTCTCAATGAGCCAATGTAATTATAGAATTTTTTCTTGTTATCCAGTGTATCACTAGCTAGTTTATTTTCCATGTTCCTTTTGGCATTCCTAATTTCTAGTTCAACTTTATTACCATATTTTTGTACTGTTCCCACTTTTCTTTTGTTGGTTGAGCTTTGTATTTCTTATAAGTTTTCTGTTTTTTGGCAATCAGTTTTTTAATTTTATTGGTCCACCAGGCAGGATTTCTATATCCCTTGTTGTATTTTTTTCTAGTTGGAACCCAGTTATTTATGCAGTATTTGAGTTTGGTTAATAAACTATTCCAGACTTGATGTACATTGAGCCCTGTCCATTCAGAGTTCCAGTCCCATATATTCAAATATTGTTTGATTTTTGTGTAATCAGCTCTGGTAAAATCTTTACTTAGAGTGTTTCCTTTTGTATCCATATCTCTTGATTGTATGTGAAACAGAATCATGTTATGATCACTGTTTGCCAGTGGTTCTAGTATTTGGATGTTATTTACTAAAGTCCCCATATTAGTTAGTACAATGTCGATGATATTATTGTTTCTTGTACCGTCATAGATTATTTGATCCAAATTTTGATTTACTGTTATATCAAGGAATTCTTTCTCAACATTTCCCTTCCAAGTATGTGCTTTCCAGTCAATGTTAGGAAGGTTAAGGTCCTCCATTAAGATGTAGTTTGTTTTTGGTTCAAAACTAATAATCAGGTTTAGGAATTCAGTATTTTGGTCTTTTTTAAGTTAGGAGATCTATAAACTAATCCAATACATACTTTTAGGGATGGTAGGTTAATATCTGTGCACAATATTTCAGCTTCATGATTTGTTTGCGTATTATTTTGATAACAGTGGAATGAGTATTCTTCAGATATATATAATACAATTCCTCCTCCTTATTTATCTTTTCTATTTTTTGTTATTTTGTTAAATTCTGATATATCTTTATTCCAACTGGCATCATGGAACCATGTTTCTGTGACCCCACAAATAGAAATTGTTTCTTTGTGCATTATATATCTTAGTTCGTCCATTTTATTTGTCAGGCTTCTAGCATTTAATAAGAATACTTTTATTTCACTTTTCTGATGTTGTAAGTAAGTAAGGTTTTCAGTTGTTACTATATTATTTAAGGAATCTATAATTATAGTTTTGGGCTGTGATTCATGTTTCTCATTCCCTTTAGGGATTCCCCCCGCCCCCCGATCTAGTTTAAATATTTATCTAGTGTGGAGATGAAATGTTTGCTGAGTAAGTCACTCCCTTTTTTGTTTAAGTGTAGTCCGTCAAAAGAAAAGAACTCATCTTTTAGATAGAAATCTTCCCAATGGGTCAAATAATGGATTTCTTGTTTAAGAGTCCATGTTCTCAGCCAATTATTAAAGTTATGTATTTTTTGGTTAATTTGGGTGGAGGCTTTTGGTATGGGGAGTACTTCAGAGATTATAATTTCACAGCCAAGATTGGTTAACCTATTGGTAAGTGCCACCATGTCTTATTTTATTTCTTCAAGGGAGTCTTTGAACATGTTATTAGTTACCACATGTGTAAGTACAAGGGCATTGTCCCCTAATCCATTTACCATTTCTTTGCACATCTTGGTTAAATCAGCAATTTTTGCCCCACTAAAAGCTGATAGGGTCCTATGTGATTTATTTGGATTACATATATTCCTGTCCAATCTTTTAATCATAAAGTCCCCTATCACCCGAAGATTCCTATGGTTCGACTGAGTTATGCTGTCAGGTTCCATGTTGACAAGGTTACTACAGTTATGACTTTCCCCATCAGTTTGACTAATAGACCTACTATTGATGTTAGTATCTATTATAGTAAGGAGGTCAGAGGTCCCTTGAACTGTAGTAGTAGATATTTGGGTTTTTTCAGAATTCGTTTCTAGTCTTTCCAATATAGAATACCTATTTGCTAGGGAGATATCAAATGTTGTAGCATGCCTTCCTTTTTTTGCAGGTTTAGTTTATTGAATATTATACCATTCTTCATCCCCATCGTGTGAAGCTTCCTCCTCTCTAGTTCTTTTATTTTTTTTTTATTGTTTAATTCTAAGTCTTCTAGTCCATTTTCACAGAGGACTGGATGTTTAGGGGTTGTGGTGGTATTGATTGGACTAGGGGTGGGCGTCATCAAAGAAAGTGGTATGGAAAGTCTCTTTGTGCCTAGTATCCAGTTTTGTACCAAGTCTATGTGCCATATTTCTTTGACTGGATTCAAGTTGTAATAATCTGTCTGTAAAGGAATTCAGTTCTTTTATTAAGTCATCGTTATGGATACATTTTACACATTTGAAAACTTCTGCTGGGGTTTGTTTCGTTAATAGATACATTAAGCAGCTAGTGCATTGTATAAGATTTTCATCTTCTTTCACTGTTAATACATTTTCCATTTTGTAATATGATGTCCCTGGTTACAATCTAGAATTATTAAGTTATTGCGATTAACAGCCTAATATAAATGGTCAGATACCTAGAAATAGTGACCCGAGTATTTTTGTTACTATAAATTACCTTCCTTCAGATGTTCGTCTCAATGTTTGACATCCTTCCAACCCTCCAAACACGCCTAACATGCGCAGATGCATGTGTCTTTGTGCGCGTCTTCATGCGCGCTGACACGAGCTCGCCCTGCTCACTGCAGGGCTCTGTTCTTATGTCCAAAAGTGACCAGAAGTGTTCCCAGGGGTCACCAAGCGTTGGATCCCAATGAGTGATTAAAATCCACATCATCAGCATAAGCCAGATAAGGTAATACTCTAGCTCCAATTTTTGGTGTGTGAAATTCTTCATTATACATTTTGTTTAATACAGTGCAGAAGAACAGATTAAACAGCAGAGGTGCCAGTGAGCAACCCTGTTTAACCCCTATATTGGAACTAAACCAGTTACTTAGTTTTCCTCTATTATTGTACCTAACACTGGCATAATTATCCTGATGCATCATTCTAATCATTTCCAATAAGGAGGGGTGTACCCCAAGGCCAGAAAGTCTTTCCCAGAGAAAAATTCTATTGACTTTGTCAAAGGCTGACTTAAGATCAATGAATGTACAATAAAGTTTTAGTTTTTTAATCACCTTATATTTATGTACAAGGTGTTCCAAAGTAAAGCTTTGATCTATTGTTGAATGGTCCTTTCTAAATCCAGCTAGTGCTTCATCAATTACATTGTTAACCTCTTGCCAATAATACAAACTATTGTTAATAATTTTTGTAAACAATTTCCCCACAGTATCAAGTAGACTAATCGGCCTATAACAGCCCAGGTCCTTTCTATCACCTTTTTCAAATATTGGCACAATAATACTTAAGTTCCAACTTCTAGGGCTTAACCCTGTTACCCAAACATGATTGAATAGCTTATATAAAAAAGGAATCCAATGGTACTTAGTCCTAATTATAACATCCAAAGGGACCCCATCAGGACCTGGTGCCTTTCTTCTCTTAAATGAATCCATTGCATGCTCTATCTCAGTTACTGTTATCTCATCATTAGGTCTATACATACGTTCACCAGCCTTCATCTGGACTAATTTAGTAAAATAGTCGGGATCATCCCTACAAAACAATTGTTTGTAGTAAGTTTCTCAAGTTTTAGGTTTGATATGTGCTTCAACACTATTGTTAGTTTTAGTACCATATCTAACATTATGCCAAAACAATTTATTATCTCGTGATTGAACCACCCCTTTTAGCTCCAACCATAACTGTTTAACACATTTTCCTTTATTATCTACTAACACTGCTTTATAAGTTTTCCTTAATTAATTCATTTTTTTTATTATTATCCTTGTTTGGATACATTTTTAATATTCTAAATTGTGTATTAAGATGTTTCCTTGCTTGTATACATTCCGTATTATACCATGATTGGCCTTCTTTTCTCTTTATCTTTACCTCTTTTATTATTATATATGCTGTTGAACTAATGATAGAATTATAATCAGATATTATTTGATTATCAAGGACATTATCCCCTGAGTTCAATAGTCTAGTTAGGATTCCAGCACTTTGTAAGATATCTTAAAAATTTTGGGCTTCAATCATTTCCTACTCAATACTATTCCTTTTCAATTGGATAGGTAGGGATTTCTGCTTAGTACTTTTTTAATACATTCCTTTCTGTTTGGCCTAAGCTCAATACCAGAATGCTGACTTTCTGGCCTTATCTTCAAGTAAAGAGACTGACATAGATTAATCATATTTATATCTGTCCAGACAAGGTCAATAGCTGAGGAACCATTCTCCCCCCCCAAATGTATATTCTCCCTCTAAGTCTAAAGATGTCCTGCCATTCAAAAGACATAAATTCCTGTTAATCATTAATCTATGCAGATCTATTTCTCTTTTATTTATTACTAAATCCTTAGCTTTCCTTGTAATATACACTTTTGTTTTATCATTTAGAGACAAAACGTCCTCTACATCACCAGAACAAGCTGGTAAATTGCATAATCTGACATTAAAATCACCCATAATCCGAATCCACATTCAGGATGATCACTTTGGATGTTAATTATTAAGTCATTGAATGTTTTAAAAAAATCTAAGTCTCCATGTTTGCTTCCTACGGAATTAGAATAAACATTAATTATAAACCAGGAACCTTGTCTTTATCCATAATTTTAACTACTTGCAGACCACTGCTGTTACTGCTTAGTTCTTCAGTTGTTATATCAACATCCAATTTAATAAAAATTGTAAGTCCTCCAACCCCCTTCCCAAATTTTTTAGGTTTCCTTGCCACTTTATTATATGACTTATGTCCATCTAAAAATAGTTACTAAGTGCCCATGTCTCTTGTATACAAATGGGACCAAATAAATTCAAATGTTCAATCATTTCTGGGTCTCCCAACTTTTCCCCTAGTCCTGATGGATTCCAAGACAAAATATTAAACTTATCTTCATTATTTTTAGATATTTCAGGACTATTTAATAAATGGGGGTCTTTGATATACAATGAATTGGTTTGTGATCCCTGTTGCCTCCCTCTGGTGAAATCCATTTGTCATTGGTTCATTGAGGAGAGCATTTCATATCTATTAGCTGTTTCAATCAGAATCACCCATTGCTGCCACTTATATTTGTGGTTAAAAATGAATCATCAATTCTCCTTCTATCATCTTCAATATAGACATAGATGCCTAATTGATCCAGTATAAGCTGTTTCTTATTTAGTTCCTTAACCAAGCTCTCTTGTTTACCCAAGAACATAATCTGCCCATCAAATTCTTGTCTCTTAACATTACCAATTAAAGAGCTGCTAACATAAGTTCCCAAGCAGACACTCAGAAAGTCAATCAATTTCTCTTTTAAATTATGCTTGTTTTCATTGTATAATTGCTTCAGACCAAAGATGGAGACAAGTGTTTCAGATTGTGTCATTACATAGCCATTGTCATTATAAAATTCTGGAAAGAGCTCATTCAGAGTCAGCAGATCCCCAACTTGAATTCCCACCCTCTCAAACTCCTTGGTTTTTTGAGCAACAGCATGTAGGAGATAAAACTGATTGGTAACCAACAGAACCAATTTGGAAGTAGGAATTGGTCTAATTATACAGTAGTTGCCACAGACATTGCCAGTTATTTCCAGATAATTTGTGACATTTCTGAAGAGTTTATCTCTGCTGCCCCTATTGTGGAAATGCAGAAAGCAGGAGATATTTGTGGAAATATCACAGAAATTTTGGGAAATAGCTGGCAGTGTCTGTGGCTGCTACTGTACTGATAGATTTTTTTTACTATTTTGCAACCATCCAATATGGCGGTTAACAAATCAACCATTAGTCCAGTTATTTTGTCCTGCATTTCCTGTGGAATACAGGACACTCTAAATAATGGAAGAACAAAATCAGTACGAAGAGTTTTTAACAAAAATCTCCTAAAATGCTCATTACCCTCTCTATCCAAACTACTTTGGTGGATTGAATTTTTGAATATTCTGTGTTTGGGTTACCTTCTCCTTGCTTACTGAGGATTCATCAACTGAAATAATATTATTTGTTGTTTCCATAATTTCCTTATCAGCTTCTCCATCTTTAATTTCTTTCCCATTACTATTTACTTTTATTTTTTTTCTTAAAATGTTATGCTCTTTCTTATTTTTCTTTAATTTCTTCAATTTTCTTGTTCTGTTACCCTTCTCAGTACCACTCTCAAACCATTTAATCACCCCCTGATGTTCCTCTGGATCTTGGTTAACTTCCACACCATGTAATGATGGATAAATATGTGTTTTCTCATAATTAACAGATGTTTTTGATTGAGATTTGAGTGCCACTGAAACTTCCTTAACTTTATTTTTCTTACTCTTATAATCCCTATAAATATTTTCCCCACAGGGAACCAGACTCCCCCTATTACCCTTACACTTACCTCTACTGGCCTTTAAAATCCCCCTAGCAGTCTCTTAATCCTTTCCCTTTTTCCAGAGAGAAGAACATTTCTCTGCCATCTCTTTACAAATACTGGTATCTCTTAAACTTTCATCAGGTAACATAACACACCCAGAGCCATTGCTTATAATTGATTGCACTGAGAGATTATCCGCTATGTCCCTTGGAAAGTCATTGGACTCTGAGCTAATGATGTCCTGATCAGACTGGGAACTATGATTCAAGATATCACCTAAGGGGGAACTAATAGCATTCTGTTCAAGAGTTAAGTTGTCTCTAGCACTTTCAACAGGTACACCCACTCCCTTATGCCCTTGTTCCATCAGATCAAATTACATTTTATTTTCTAAACATATCACTTAATAAAGGAGAGGTCCTGTTTAATATCCAACAATTGTTTAAACAGGAAGATGTTAGAGCTGAGTGGGTCTCTTAATACATTATTAATATCTTTAGTTATACTCTCCAGATCTGGAATGCTCCTGTTCTCAGGGCTTATTGTCCAAGAGGTATAACTATATTCTTCCCCAAGAGTTTGATCTAAAGTCCCCACTGCCTGATTACATCCCTCAATACACCTTAATAATGCTGTCCCTTCATCCTGCTTTCTTTCAAGGATTTCTCAATGTCTCTTTTTTTAAGAGGAGCTTTTGTTACACTCTGGTCGACTACTCTTTGTTCATTATCACTAAAATGTATTCTTAATGTTTCTCTCATGCTTCTCACTTCTGTATCTAATATGGTCAGGTTGTGAAAATATCAGAGAAATCAATTTTGGAAGTCTGAATCTGCTCAGACTCCTCTCTAATCCCTTGTTTTATTGGACTAAACATTTCTGACTTACTAGTATTGGATTTAAAATGACACTCTTTACCCCTTTACTAGTATGTAGTGTAGTATCTACTGTTGTAATGATCTGTGGTTTGTGAAATTTACCCTGTGGAATTGCTATACCAAAACATTTCAAAAATGCCCTCATTCAGTGTAGATGCTAATTGAGTAGCATGCCCTTTCTTTGTAAAAAAACTTATTCTTAATTTTCTTACTATTTTCTTGCAATTTATACCTATGTTTACTATTGTTGCTAAACAAAATTTGTTTTTTACCAAGTGACTTTATAGCCAGTTTTTTTAGAGAGAGAGGGTTTTTTTGAATATTTTTGGAAGGCCCTCCTTGTTTGACTTTCTTAGGTACACACTCAGACATTATTAGTTCATTACTAAGTGATGTCTTGCTCCTAGTAATGGCTGGCATGTCCAATTAATATTGGCAAATACAGCCGATTACAATTCATCACAAGCCTGAGAGATTCTAACAAAAAAATCTAATAAATTGATGAAATACAAAGGAATATACAAAAACTAAAATATCGGAAGGTATAAAGAGGGAACCAGAAAGAGGTCCTCAATTTCCCAAAGTCCAGTTCTAAGTTGTTCACTTCATAAAAAATATCAGTTTCTTTACCGACAAAGAAAAAGTGTTCCAGTCTTGCAAGCACAGGTCATCAAATCACATAAAAAATATGTGGACAGGATGAACAGAGTTCTGTGTCCAATGTTCTGTATCCAAGGTGCCCAGGGATACTGTTTATAAGGCTGGATCTTTGGCCAAATAGATGGTAACTGTTAGTCCCCCATAAAAATTCAGGATTCTGTTTCTCAACAAATATCCTTAAACAAAGCGATTCATTGGAGACTTCAGAATTCTCTGTTTCCAAATAGAACACTTAAGTGTAAAAAAAATTGAGTACTCAAAAGCTGTATAGAAATGTGTAGCAATCATTCATTCAATTTACTGTTCCCAGTGAGGTAAATATTTTAAGACCAATTACGATGCTAGTACCCCCTATAAAACTCTTTATCTCATATGTAAAATAACAGATGACTCCCTCTCTCAAACCATTATGGACCTGTGGTTCTTTAAATCTAAAAATAGTTTAACTTACTTCTTGTGATGCAGTAGGTAAATTAAATGTGCCAGATATGCTAATAGTATCCACACAGGATAAGCGGCCTTAGTGTTCGCACACGAAATTATGAGGCAGAAAAATATCGGGCAATGCAACAAACAGTATTATGACTCTTAGAACTCAAAAATAAAAAGCAGACTTGTGCTAAAAAGCTCAAAATAGCTCACTAAAATTGGCCAGCACCCGTAATGGGCCGTTGAAGTTCTTGCACTCCAAAAGAATCTGAAGGCAGGGATGCCACGCATGAGTATGTATACCTAGATCACATGAGGGCAGTGTGCATTTGGCACAAAATATAATTTAAACTAAAAGCTCTTAAAAATAAATAAAAACCACAAGCCTACCAATATATGAACTAAAAACTTGAACTAATAAACCCCAAACTGTACAAAATGTATATTTCTTGTAAACAGTAGAATTCAGTAAGGTCAATAAAAAATCCAGAAGCTTCTGGTCTAAAAATGTAAAACAGTCAAATAATACACCCCTTATGTTAGTTGCAGAGAAAGGGACAAAGGGCCTTTTATAGCAGATGATTACACAATTTGCAGCTGGGCTTGAGTTCTTCTCCTCGGCGATGCCTTTCCGACTGGCTACTATCTATCTCCATGGGGAGCCTGTCTCGGGGAGAACCCGGGTTGCCACTAAACCAATGGGCTGCTCTCTTTCTCTCTCTTTCTCTCTCTTTCTGTGGAAAAAACAGAACACTGGGAGAGACCTCAGTCCGACACAGGGCAGAAATTAAGCAGTACTGGTAAGAAGAGAAACTTAGTCAGGCAATGATGGCATACCTGCTCTAAAGATTCAAATTGCAATGTCTCCCTGCTTCTCCCCTTTACTCCTCAAAGTGAGAGAGTGAAATTCTGTGCTGGTCACTTCTCATCTCCCTTCTCTCTATCTGGCTCAGCGACCTTGACTGAAAGTAGACCTGCAATGCCTTGATTCACCAAATCTATTTAAACACTAGCCCAGAAGCAGTCCTTGGAAGAATGGGTCAGTGAGAACATCCAACAGCACTGCCAGTACCACCTTCAGTCTGTTCCACCTAGTGCTTCTGTTGCTTTTTATTAATAACTGAAAAGTTTCATCACACAGAAAGACCGGTGCTGCTGCCTTTCCCTGTGGTACAACTTTTCACTTAATAACAAAAAAAAAGCAACAGAAGCACTACATCTTTGTGTAGTTTTTGTTTTAAGCAACCTGATGTTGGGTTACCACATGTCCTGATTTTGTTATTACAGTCCTGGTTTGTGTGACTGTATCGTGCCAAAAAATATGAAAAATGCTAAATGTCCTGATCTTAATGCAGGAAAAATATTTTCATGCTTTCCTCTAGAAGTTGCAAAAACTATATCTTAACTAAAATACCTTAATATGATAGGAAGCAATAAGAGCAACTTAAAAAGAAATACAACAATTAGCTCTAGTTCTGATTACTTAAAGAAAGTAAATCTGTTACATTGGTTAAGGTTACATAATGTCCTGCAAAAATCAAGTTTCAGTACAAAATGTCCCACTTTGGGCTTCTTAAAAGGTGGTATCCCAGGAAGCACCAAGATATTTCATCAGCGAGAATGCCAACCTCCCCCACAGCGACGGCACAATACCGACGCAGGTATTGTGCTGCCTCTTCTTTCGGTGTTTTCTGTGGGGGGCTGCACCCCCCACACCCCCCCCAGACTCTAGGATTCCAACTCCAGGTCGGAGTTGGTCTGGAGAGGGGGTGGAACACTGGGGAAGGCAAAACACTGAAAAAGGACCATTACCTCGAATGTCGCCGTAATGGTCTTTTTCTGTGTTTCGCCATCGGGGTGTCGACCACAAAGGATGCTACATGGTATCCCTAGTGGGTGCCAAAACTATTTTGTTTAAAAAGTTACCTCCATGTGTTCATTGGCACCGACACTCTGAGCAGCTCTAGTGTTTGCAATATAAGGACTTCCCCCAACTTGCCCAATTATGTTGCTCTTTTTAAAACATATAAAAACCCACCTGCACCATGCTGAACAATAATTCACCCACCCGTTGCCCCCAAAATAGAGCTGTTAGTCATTTACTTTTAAAATAGTAGCTGATTTCAGTATCCAACTCCAAGCAAAAGCACTTCAATCTGTCATTGTTTGCAGTTAACAGAGTGTTGCCACATCATGCAGCAACAATGCTTCCTCAAACAGAAAAACTGATGTGGGTAGACTTCACTTAGTGTAAGGCAGTAAAAAACAAAACACATTTCAGGGCACCTTGACAATATGACACCTATCTATTTATGAGGTAGGGTGGTAATTTACCCGCTCTGAATATCTGGGATCAAAATGGCCACAAATGGGCAAGTTTTAAGTAATTTAAAAAAATTAAGAAAAAGTAAGCCCATGAGTATGCAAAGTAGGCATATTTCAAGACTTAGTTTTCACATATGAAGAAAAAAAATGCTTAAGAAACATTTCCCTAAGTCTAATATGAAAAAATGTTTGAAGAAGCAAAGTGGCTGAAAAAATTTCCTAAAAATGATAGGAATAGTTGTGTTATACCTCTAGATGCCCTGCTGTTTTTCTTTAAATGTCTGTCTCATATTCTGGTATGTTCTGACTTCTTTTGTAAGTTAATAATCTATTTTTTTTTTGCGTTTGTAATTATCCTGAATCCCTCTGTCCTCTGCAGCTACTGCTGCCTGTTTTGTTTTAATACTGCTTGAACATTCCCTGACTTCAGTAACATCATTCCAGGCAATTCAGAGGACTAGCATGGAATAGTGTAACTGATGTCATGGAATGTCTTAGAAATATGGAAAGAAATAGCAGTATTATTTATTTATTTGAAAAGTTTCACTAGGAAATCACACTGAGCAGCAATTGCTCATTTCCAGGTGCATTCTGGGGAAGGGGAAAGGGGTAACAAGCAAGCAAAAATTACAGCAAAATCAACAAATGCAGGCAAACAGATACAGAGAGCAAGACTGTATGACAACATTTCAGTACAGTGGGGATCCAGAAGCAAATGATTTGATACCTTTTAATGGACCAACATAGATGTAACAACCAGAACAAAGTGCTCTAGCTTTTGGACCAACCAGCCCTTCTTCAGAAGCATAATTGCCACAGTACAGTGGGTGGAAGGGGTAACAAGCAAGGAAAAATTACAGCAATATCAACAGTGCAGGCAAGCAGATACAAAGAGCAACAGTGCATCACAACATTTCTTTATAGTATTACACATTTACAGTATTACAGTAGTTGCTAAGGAGAGTGAAACTCTAGGTAGATCTAAGGGCTCCCCAAAGCTAAATTATTTATTCATCAAAAATTGGTCAAAGCATATCAGACTACATAACTGGCATGGAAGGGAAAATGGAAGGCCAGTTAACTATGTAAGAATAATTTCAAATCACTTTTAAGTACTAAAGATGGTTAAGACCCATGTGTACTTGGTGCACTTTCAAAAGGACCTTGCACATCCTGCTTCATGCAAGGCCCTAAGGGCCCTGTGCAAAACAAGTTAGAAGTCAGCTCCTTTTTGAACAGAGACCAAAGGGTACTGCATGAAGCAAGTAATGGCTTAGCTCTCATTTTGCACAAGGCACAAGATACCCTGCTAGTAGCAAGGTATGTCATTACAATAACAAAAAGTAAGGAAACTAACTGCAAAAAAAACATTGTTAATGCATTTACTGTATTAGAGTTGAAAAACTTAAAGTGCACAAAGTAAGAAAATGATAAATTAGAGTTCAGAGTCTCATGGGTCTTGGCAAATCAGTGGTGTGGCATTCCTCCTGGTTTTTAAGCCTTACTGCCCACCCCTTCCCCAGCTCCTTGCCTTTGACCAAAGGACAAACTTCAGGTCTGGGGCTATCTCCTGCTTAGGTCCGTGCAAAGAAAGATATGAAAGATCTTATGCTTTGTGCAGGGCCATTAACAATGATCTCCTGCTTCATGCAGGGCCTACAGGACCCTGCACAAACAAAGTTAGGATTAATGTCCTGCTTTGAACGGGACCCTGCAAGAAGAAAGTTGTGAATGATTACCTGGGGGCCCTGTGCAAAGAAAGTTAACAGTGATTCTGTGGACCATATTTGGTGCAGCAGACTTGTGGGGCATGGCCCTGGATCTGTAACTTGTACTTGGGTCATTAAGCTAGGGGTTTGGGGAGAGGGGTTGACATTAGGGTTGAAAACAATGAGGAGCACCACACTAACAATTTGGTAAGATGTGTGAGACTTTGAACCCTAGTTTTTCATTTCTTTAGTTTGTCTGCTTTGTGTTTTCAACTGTAATAGATGCATTAACACACTTTTTCAACTACTATATAATATATTAGAAAATGCAATTACTGTACCATTTATGCTGTGACCTATAATTTCCCACGGAGTGATTTGCTGCTTTAAGAAACAGCTATATATATACTGTATATCTATCTATCTATATATGTGTGTGTACATATATATATATATATATATATATAATATATTTAATATATGGATATGTTATTGAATATACTCATAAAGCATACAAAACAAATTGGTAATACCATCACACCTCCAGTGTTAATAGTACTGTCAATCAATGTTAATAGTACTGTCAATCAATGTTAATACTATCATTCCACAGCTGAATGATAGTATTATCACAAAGCCTAAACAGTGTAACCGCACACTTGTCCAAATCAGTGATGGTCCCAAACATCAATTGAGTATACAAACTCAAACTGCGGCTCATCATTGGCCACTTTCTGTGTGTGGGCATTCTAAACACTTTTGAAAACATGGCAGCAGACTCTCGCTTAACGAGAGCATACAGCATCCACAACACTTCCCCATTTTTTTTAATTACAAAAAAGGTTTTATCTGTCTGATCCTGCACTCCCCTCTAAAAAAACAAAAGGTAAGAAAAAAATTTCTCACACCGTGCATGTGTGCTAGAGCAGTGTGAGTGGGGGAGCAATAGCAAGCGAGACAGTCTCACAGCCAGAAAGTGCAGTGGCCGGCTACTACCAAGACAGAGTCCTCAACAAAATAATGCAAAAAAGAACCCAAACTTGAATCCATATATTAAAAAAAGAAGATAGGTCACAGGAAATTAGCGTTGTAATGCCATCTCGAGATTCTGGACACATGAACTGCTTGAGCTTCACTCTCAAGGTTCTTATGTGTCCAGAACTTCTCTATGGTATTACTCACCGGTAATGCCCAGTGACCTATCCATTATTCTATTTATATTATATATATATCTATATATATAGATATATATATTAGAGGCAAAAAACTCAGTTTAATGCATCAGTTAGGGTTGTTCCACAGTGACAAAAGTAAGGAAATTCAATGTTAGGGTTGAAACCCCTTGCCCCTCCAGCCCACCCCCCCAACCGGCATCGGGGTGTGTGCTGGGGTCATCAGTCCTAACTCTCACCCCATCACATGTGGAAAGAAGCTGAGGAATAGGAGAATGGGGTGAGAGTTAGGACCGACGACCTCAACGTGCACCCCGATGCCAGTTGGGGGGGTTGGAGGGGAGCAAGGGGGGTTTTAACCCTAACATCGAATTTCCTCGCTTTTGTCACTGTGGAACAACCCTAACTGATGCATTAAATGGAGTTTGTTGCCTCTAATTTCCCTTCTTTTTGAGAATGATAACAAGAAATAGTGAATGTATTGTAGTTGGAGCGGGGCCCTTTGGGCCCCGTGACCATACATGATGTCTTGTCACATAGCAACATGGTGCCCGCAAACGCAAATGGTAATGCGCATGGTGACACAAAGCGAAACAGAAAGAGAAACAGTACTGTAGACACAAATGGTAAAAATAACGCAAACACAAGCGCAAATGAAAACGCAAAGGGTAACTCACATGGTGGCGTAGACGGGAACGGTAGGTGAAATGGGTACAGGACTGCAAGCAGAAGCTGTAAGGGTAACAGTAATGTAATGTGAGTGCACAGGCTGGTTTTCCCCCAAAAGCTGCATAGAGAAAGACAGCGAGTACAAAGAATGTATGCATAATAATGGGTCTCGGAGCAGAAAATGAGGAGTTGGAATACTAAATTGCTTATATCTCAGGAACCGTATGATGTAGAAAAAAAATTTAAAAGTCATATGATTTATGACTTTCCTGGCTAATTTTGCACAAGCATTTTTCTGATAAAAAGTCCGTATCTCACACTGTTTCCGAGATACGGGCCCTGAAAGGCGCGGCGAACGCTGTAATGTTATCCTATGGGAAAAAAAGAGAAGTTTGGAGTGCCATAACTTTGCCTCTCTGTAATACTTTTTCACCAAACCACCAAAGGCACATCTGTGGGATATTGGATTTCTTCCTTCCAAATTTCAGTCTAAAAGACCAAACTGTTATTTTGCAGCAGGGTGGCAAAGAATTCCTGTCATGCAGCGGATGCCGCAATGTTAGTCTATGGGGAGAAGTGTCAACTTCAGAGTGCCGTAACTTTGCATCCATGCAATATTTTGTCACCAAACCACCAAAAGGCACATCTGTGAGTTGTTAGCTGCCCTCCCTCCAAATTTCAGCCCAAAACACCAAACTGTTCATTTGCAGCAGGGTGGCAAAGAACTGCTGTCATTTTGGCCATAGTCTGAAAAAGTAGTGTCGTGATTTGCAACAGCTTTCTCAAGCACCCTGAGTGCAGCACTACTTTGCGACACTACTTTTTCCAGAAATTTGAAAAACATATTTCTAGGGTGTTTCACCCCAAAATAAAGACATGGCTAGCATCGTCAGGGTCCGACTAGGTGAACACAAAAATAATTGTGTTGCTAGAGGGTCCCAAATTTAAATGCCAAGCATTTTTCTGATCACCAAATGGAAACAAAATGGCAGATTTGCGACAGTACTAGGGTCATTTGCGACACTAAAAAGTGCATTTGCGACACTGTCAAACTTTTGTAAACTTTTCCCATTGACTTATAATGGGAAATTGTTTTTTGAATAACTTTTGAACCGTTTAATATTTTTTCACGCAATCTTCAAAAGGCACATCAGGGACCCTGGCTGCATGTTCCCTGAAGTTTTTGGACTGGTCTCGGAAACCGTTCAACCTGTAGGGACGAGCAAAGAATTCAAAAAAGCATAAATGTGTGCTCAGATCACGCTTAATAACTCCACAGCCGTATAGACAGACAGAACGAAAGTTGGCAGATCCCAAGATATATGGTTCTTGATCATGTATTCCAAATTTCAGGCAAATCTGTTGAACGCTTTCAAAGTTATTAAGGTGCAAAATTTTAGGTTTAACATGTAAATGGCTCCTCAACCCTAACTATGGTAGCACTACCGTGCTACCATAATATATACAATAAATATATATATTATATTATATTATATTATATTATATTATATTATATTATATTATATTATATTATATTATATTATATTATATTATAGGGGCACAGTAGCACCCCTATAGTTAGCGTTAACTAGCCTGTTTAATGTTAATCCTCAAAATTTTGCACATTAATATCTTTGGCTCCGTTTGATGAAATGAGCTGAAATTTTGTATGTGTTGTCTAGGATGCAAGGTCTGGATGTGTGGAAATGTTTGTAATGGCAGCATGTGTGATTTCTGAGATCCACATGTCATTGTTTTGCAAAAAAAACTAACTTTTTTCCTATACTTATATGTGCTTTCACCTACAGCCTACATGGACAGGGATTATTTCCCTAAACTTGAAGGGGACATGTGTCATGTACCAAGGTAGTGTCTTTGACAGGTCTGGTGAAAAAATATCAAAGGGTTCCTGAGTTATAAGTGTTTCCATTTTAGTGTTTCCGACCTGTGCATGAGCAGTAGGGTTTTTCAGATGACGTTCTGTGGTAAAAATTTGTTGCCACAATTGCTTGTTTTTACTTTTGCACCACTGAATTGGTAGGGCACCAAACATTTTTTTCTGCCGTGCCAACTGCCATCTGTTTGATTTTTTTCCATGAACTGAAAAATGTGTAAAATACATTAAAATGCTGGGATTTTTAAAAACAAACATCAGAACCTAGCTAAAAAACAGGACCAAGTTAGCTAGATTCTGATGTTTGTTTTTAAACTTCTTGCCCACAAATACCTTTCCTGGGCACCCAAAATCATGGGTGCCCAGCTTAGTGAGAAGAGTGTTACCACTATGTTCACTGTATAAGAACAGTGGGAATTTCGGTATACCATGTACAAGGTGACCGCGACTGAGTGCTTTCAAAAAGGGCCACTCAATCACAGTGCCTATGTACAGGGCTACCTGGCAGTGTAGCAACTGGATACCTGGGTGGGCAACATTGGGCAACAGAAAGTATACGTGCATGTGTGCACATGCACACGTGTGGGGGAGAGGGAGGGGAGGTATGTGGGAGGGAGTGTGTGGGGCAGCTGCTGAGCTAGTCAGTTAGTGTGGTGGGGAGGGTGGTTGGTTGGGGTGTGTAGGGTGCAGGGTTCGGTCCAGAGTGTTGTGTTGTTTTTTTGTTTGTTTTTTTTGCATTGGCAGGCCACTTTTTTTTTTTTTAAAGAAATTCACCATCCTGACATGCACCCCCCTGGAGTTGAGAATCCTTAAGTAGGGGTGTGTGGAGGGTGCAACCCCCTGCATAGCTTAGTCACGAGTGTACATCGCCGTAATTCATTTTTGGTGATGTACATGTGCCCAAACAGCGATCACTATTCCATGATCACCATTATCACATGGAATGGAACTTCTTGACTTTTGCAGCCACAACTGAAATTCGTGCTCTGGGCTGCATTGAGAGCACTGAGTTGCTGTTTACGTGGTGTCTAGTGGAGGCGCCCCACCCCCCCCATTGCTGCTGACTTCTCCTAAAGCTGCTGATAGGGGTCCCAATAATTTCTGTATAGCTAATTAATATGCTTCATCATAATGCCAATATTTGCACTATTCATGAAGCAGATCATTGACAGTCTGATCCAGTGAGATCATATCGCTGGCCACCATGTTGAAGCCAAATTCTTTGATGCTGGCTTGGATGGCATCTTTGTACTCTGCACCCAGTACAAAGGACTTATCTCCTTCCCCAGGACTACCAATAACTCCTTCAGACTCAGGCTGTTTGGGCTCAAAATTACCAAGGACTCCAGGTTTTAGCACAGAATCACTGTAGACATATGTATGGGGTTTAAAAGTGATACATTGTTTCTGCATTATGTTTTGATGATTATCACCTTTCTGCTGTTGTAACTGTTCATTCTGGGCTTTGTTTTTCCAATGAATGGATTCTAAGCCCTCTTCCTGCCCTTCAACATGAGGTCAGGGAACCACTGGTTTGAATTTGTCATTCCTAGGTACGGGTCCATTGTCTCGGTCATTTGACAAATGGGCATTGGTGTCTCTCCCTTCCAGCCTCTTGAATGTGGAATCATCTCTTCTAGGTGACTGAGAAGCCCAAAGCAGGACCAGACCGAGAAAAGTTCCCACAATCAGAAAAATAAGCAAAATAAATCCCAATTTTAACCTTGTGTTTTGCATGGCATGTATTTAAAAATAAATATACAGCTGATACAAATGTCCACTTTCTCCATTTCCTCCCTCCCTCCTTCTGTGCTTTCTCCCTGGTTATTTCTCGGATCTTTGCTTGAATCCCTCTTTTCTCCCTAGTCCCAATGTTGCCCCAGCTCAGCTCTGCTCTCTCCTACATAAAATCTTTCCCTGTCTACCTTCCTCTCAGGCCCCTGGCTCCTTGTAACTTTCTCTTGGCTCTGTCAGCAGCTCTTGCTGTACAGCAGCAGATGCTCATTCAGGATGTGAACTGTGACGTTTGTGGACTCCCTTCAGGTCCATGTGGCTGATTACAGAAGAAGGAATTTTTTCTCAATTTCTCTTCTCCAGCGTCCACCTGAAGAAGTTACTTTCAATGGAAGAGGGAAGAATGTCTTTCTGGGAAGATTCTGTAGTGATGTGGTGGGGTAGGGCTTCCATGGGGGAAGAGCAGAGGAGCTTTTCAAATACATTGTCAGTTCCTGGCAGTGTGCCAGCAGCTGGCAATTTAAAAATATAAAATGTTTTGGGCTTTGGGGCATGGGACAAGGGGAGGTGGGTGGGATATATATAAATATTACAAAGGTGGAGGAAGGGTGGCCAGGAGACTAAGCCTAGCCTCATGGGGAGGGGGAAAGGGTTTTTCTCCTCTTACTCTCTCCCTTTCCTTATGATCATGCTTCGGTAGGAAGTTCTGAACTTGACTCACTCCAGATAGCAAAAAGTAAAGTATTACATTGATTTCCCTGGGCAGCACTAGCATGTGTAATTGCTGCTTTCTTGATTTTAACATAACTGTATTTCAGCATGAATATTAAGGGGTCACAGTGCCTTAATCTCTCCCATAACATAATGGTGGGGATACTGACATTTTTTACTTAATAAGTAGTACTATCATGGTATAACCCCCCCCCCCAAATGATAACAGTGATAGCCATTAATAACTATGTAGAAGAAGGGTTTCTTATGCCATTATAGTACTGTTTGTTAAGTAAAAAATGTAAACCCCCCATACAACACACTGTGTTACCAGAGAGATTAAGGCACTGGGACCTATTAATATTCATGGTGCAATACAGTTAAAATTAATAAAGCAGCAATTACACACACTAATGCTGCCCAAAGAAATGAGTTTAATACTTTACTGTTTACTATCTGGAGTTCCAGCTTTCCCTGTTGTCTAGTGGCACCCGCCACCCGCAGATCACCTCGCCCTTTTTTTCCTATATTCCCTGGTGTCTAGTTGCACCCCCACCCTCTCATTGCAGGAAAAAATTGAACTGTGGTACAACCTGAAATAAAGAAAACGGACCCTCAATGTTTGTTTTTTTTAAACCTGTAAAAAAATTATCCTTCGCTGATCATCCCCCCAACCCCACCTCCAACTCAACGCCCACCTCCCCACCCCCCCAGTACACTCCCACACACCCTCAGTCACCTGAACTGGTCCCAGGTTCAAAATCCACTCTCCAATCAAAGACATATCTTGCTGCTGGAACCAGCGACTGCAATATGAGAAACTAAGACAAGTGTGGTACAACACATTTTTCAATGAGGTTTCACCTTTTTTTTATAACTCAGACATTTTTTGACATTTTTGCACCAAATTTTCAACATAACCATTTGGGAAACCCACCTCATTAACAATATGACTGCCATTACGCAGCTCCAACCCAAAAGGTGATTTTGCGGTCGCTTGACGACTTCACCTTTTGGGTGGGATTTTCATAATGACAATCATATTGTTCAAGAAGTGGAGTCATAAGAAAGCTATGTTGAAAATGTGTGTTCAAAATATGTAAAAATGCCAAAGTTATGACCATTCATTGCAATTTCATTATGCATGCTCCTACCATTGGAAATGTTCATTATTTTGACCCCAGATTTTCAACATAGCCTTCTTATTACCCCAGTTCATGTATGTCACAGCTGTCATTTTTCAAATCCTGGCCAAAATGTGTTTTCGCACCTGTGTGGCAGAATGGCATTGTAGTCATGAAGAATTACATTTTGGCAGGGATTTGAACATTTTTTGTACTGAGTACATGAGGTGGGGTGATACAATGGCCATGACGACAATTTGGTCACTGTTGTCCTATAAATACCATGATCTACCATAGGCAAATACAGATATGATTATCTTATCTCAAAAAGTAAGGAAATAAACTGAGGCCCTAACGCTCACCCTATTCTCCTGTACTGTGAGTGTTAGAGCTGATAGCCCCAAGGAACACCCTCAATGCATGTTGGTATGTGCAGCATGAGGGTGGGGTATTAGGTTTGAAAACCCTTACTCCACATTTCCCTACTTCTGTGGCTGTAACTCTTACTAGAGCATTAATGCAGTTTTTTGTAATTTTGTATATGTGTATATATATATATATATATATATATATATATATATATATCTATATATATATATACACACACACACACCAGGAGTCAGGATAAAAACTGCACAATAAAACCAATTCTCTAAGTCACTGTGTACACAAATTTATTTATCCACACAGAAAAAACATCAACCAGAATTTATTCATATAGTCTCCACATCATCACATACCATAAACAGGACCTAAATTCCACTCCTTAAAAAAAAACATGGCAGTCCAACCCCACAAATCACAAAGTTTCATCAATGCCATCTCGTGCACAGATGGCACAGTTGCCCTCAAATCCTCATGGAAAACCAAATGCCAACTGACCAGTGTACCAAGCGGAACCTCCAAGCTGACACAGTGAACCAGAGCAATTTCTACACAGCATAGGAAAAAGCCATCAAATCGTTCTCAAAAAATATCTACATGAGAAACGATAAGCAGCAGTTTTGAACTGGAAAGGGAAGAAATCATGACACAAATACAAGAAGATATGGACCCACTAGAAGACCCCACAAGACCAAGCACTACCACTGTGATGACTTCCACATCAACCGAGCATGCCAACATGTACAAACATGCCAAACCTTCAACCAGTGCCACCTATGAAGAAACCGACTACTGCAGCAACAACAGAAATATTTCTATCGATGAAGTAGAAATACAAAACTACACTGAGAAAGCTAAAAATATAAACACAGCTAAGAAAATGCAAATCAACGTGGCCAAGTTCAGGAAGTACCTGACAGAAAACATTTCTGAAGAATGCTCTCTACATGACATGCCTGTAGATTCACTAAACAATTACCTATGCCACTACTTTATAAACTCTAAAAAAAGAGATGGCACAGAGTATGAGCCACTTACATTAAGAGTGACCTTCCAAAGCATCGAGAGGTACCTCAAAAATAAAGACTACCCACACTCATTATCATCCTCACAAGCATTCAAAAAGGCCAGGCAAGTACGACTCTCAAAACAAAACAAAATTTAAAATGTGAGGGAAAGGGTTCGAAACTGACAGCTGCAGATGAGCTCACAAACAGCATTCTAGAGAAACTATATGAAGAGCACCTCTTGGGACCCCACAACCCTGAGTCTCTGCTAAACACAATGTGGGTAATTACTAGTATGTATGTTGGCCTATGAGGGAATACCGAAATGAGAAGCCTTAAATGGGGAGATATATCAATCAAAACTAATGAAAACAGCCTGAGGTACCTCCAGTACAACCAAGAGCACCAAACAGAAACCCGCACTGGAGCTAACCCAAAAGACCACAGGAAAACAAAACCCCGGGCATAGCAACTACAAAACAACCCTTACAAATGCCCAGTACTGAACTACATGACCTACAAAGAAAAGAGTCCAGCACAATGTCTCACAGATGACTCACCATTCTTCCTGGCAACCAACCACCATGCAAAGCAGCACCTAGCTTAGCGCAACCCCTTTGAATATCCCAGCCTATGTGTCCTGGGCTGTGTGCACACATAAAAGCACTTATCATTCAGTGTTAGCAAATCTGTCTGATTCTTTCAAGTTTTTTCAAATCAAACATGTGTGAACACTTCATACAGTAAGTCTATGGAGCTATAAATGTCACTGTAACTTGTAACTGTATGATGGTTGTGTTTGATCCAGGCATTGTTGATAATGGGCTTATCTGTACTGTGCCTAGTAGAACAAATAAACAACAGACAAGCAATCACTCACATAGCCACCCAACCTGTGCTAAACACAATGTATATGGGAAGGGGGCATCTATAAACATATTGGAATTATCATAGTGGTTTTCAGAGTTATTACCATTTTACCATCACCTTAGCTTCCTATGTAAATTGTTCCAGGCAATGGCTCCAGAGTGCCTCCTGGCTCACCGCACAGTTGCATTAACTCAGCACAATTTAAGACCAACAGACCATCCATGATTTACAATTTTCATGACTGAGGAAGGAAATTGGAAACTTCTTGTTTCCTTATAGTGGTTCCTGAATCTTGGAATAGGTTACCTACAAACATAAAAAAAATGAACAACTTGTAAAGTGGTGCATCAGATGTCAGTAAACTTGCATTTGACTCTGATTTACGTAAATGTTTTAATTATTACCCATTATGTATTTATGTGTGATATGGTATGAATACTGCAACAGAATATGCTACTGGCATAGAGCCCCCCCTTGCAAATGAGATGCACTATCCCAATGGGATGTATCCCTGAGAATGAACATGCTATAAATAAACTAATGGTTGGGCAAGGGTCTGTCCCATGCAATGATATGCAAAGGCTTTCAAAACCAGATCCTAAACTGAATTCTGTATCCCTAGCTTTCACTTTGTATTGCAGTACTTAATAGAGATGCAGCAGAATGCAAGATGCAAAAGTTGTTTGCCTTTTTCACACGTCTCTGAACTTTACCAGACAGAAAGGTCAAACCTAAGTTAAACAAATAAATAAAGTGTGCGCTTCACAGGAGTGTGATGGTGTCATCTTACATTCTCAGAGGATATTCTATTTAAAATTTGATACGACTCTTAAATTAGGTCAAACAGAGATGCTTTGTCTCTGTTTTACCTTTCTGTGACTATATTATTTAGCAACTGAATAAATAAAGGGCTTGGGTCTTTATCCTAAAAGTCTAGCTTGCTTCAGCCTCTTTTTTGCCCTCTTTTTCCTTCCTCATGGGACCATTGTAGGCTAGACATTCGTGATATGCTTTTCCTTCTCATGCGTACCTTATCATTTAATCATTTGGTCCAGGCAGTTTCTCCCATAATTATTGTTTCACTCAGTGCCCCACCCCATCCTGTCACTTGAATGGTGCATCAGCTTGCGCTATGCATTCTCCTTTTTTAGCACAACTTATTAATAATTCTGTAGTGTCATGCAAAGAAAACAGGAACATATGTCAGCATAACTGCCAGCCTTTCTAAAATCACTTACAATTCTGCTGGAAAAGTATTGAACATAAGACATCGGGTAACAAAAAAGGGTTTAAGGCTAATTTAGAATTCTACTTATATGTATAACAAGGGCCATTTCTACTGCATTTTGAAAGGTTGAGATTCTAAGACACTTGGCTTTCTTTTATGTGGTTAAATGTCACCAACACAAAATTACATTTCAGCCTTCTGGTGGAAATATCCATACTTAAAAATTTATGGGTCCCTGTTTTCCACCTGCATTGTTGGAATTTCACGGCTTTTAGCTTGGCAGGACACTATAGCTAGATTATAGCAGGCTTCTAATTAAAAATTGGTTTGGTTGTTTAGTATATTTGATGTAACACAATGAATCTAATGAATATATCCCTTGACTTCCTAATAAAGGAATTTTCCACAGCCTGATACAGGCTTGCCCCTCTCAAAAAGTGTAATGTGCAGGGTAGCCCATTGGGGTGGATAATTCCTAAACTCCTGCACCTTATGAGGGAAAGGGACAACAGGTGGTCCTTAACAAGAGAGACTGGGTCACCTGTGCATCCACAAAAATACAAAGAAGGATGTAATAGATGCACTAGTAAAATCAGGCTGGCCAAGTCTGAATAATGTAAGGCCCAGCAAACCCAAAATTGAAACAATGGGAAAACAAAATTAGGGAGAACATTTCTGAGATCTTGGGTAAGTGTGAGAAATGGACTTGTAAACTGCTTAAAGTTGATGGGACAGAGAACCAGGACCCAATGGAGATAGGAAACAGATTTAATGTGGCCTTTACAGACCTAAGTGCAGACATCCCTAGCAGCCCCTCTCTGGCAACTCATGATGGCGATGGTACTGAAGCCCCACATAAACACAACCCAGAGTCAGGGTACGCATTCATTCACATATCTGGTCCTGGTGTAGTACAGTATGATCTGCAAGCCCATTGGCCCACACTGTGGACCAATGGGCATACAGATCATACTGTATGCTGTCATTCAGCGGGTGGCCGGGTGGTATGCCGGTGATGGGGGTGCTGGGTGGCCGGGCCCTGCGTGGGTGGGTGGGGAGAAGGGTACCACTGGACCGCCAGGCATGTCTAGTCTATATGACAGCATGTGATCGGGCATGGGGGTGACCATTAGACCACCATGATGTCTTTTGTATTACAACAGCCCGCAATTAGGCATGGGGGGACTGCTAGACCACCAGGATTTCTTTTTTATTACAACAGCCCACGATCGGGCATGGGGGGAGGGACCGATAGACCACCAGGCTTATATTATTATTACAACTGCCCGTGATTGGATGTAAGGGAGCAGAGGGCTGCAATAGCCCACCAGAGTGCCAACCCTGATGGCAGCAGCTTGGCAGGGTGTCAGGCGCAATTCAACGGGACCCAGTGTATGGCATACAAATGTGGCCATAATGACATGCAAATGGCCCCATTTGCACCTTGTACATATTACAGCCTCATTTGCATGCCCCCAGCTGAATATCATGGGTGATGCACCTATCACAACTGCACTTGCGTATCCCCGTGCTCTCTGTCTGTGTCTTGCGCTGGCGCAGTGCCACTGTGCCATGCACAGTATGTGCCCTCCATGCCATATTCAACGGTGCTGAGCCATGACGCATCACTGTTGAATATCATCTGGCCGCAGTGCTGCCCAGTTGTGCTGTGCCCAGGCTTGTGCCACTGCCCGGCACAGTCTGAATATCCAGCCCATAGTGTGAATTTTGTAGAACTGTCCCATAATAAAACCATTCTAACATTGGGTACTGCAAATTTGTAGAGGACAAGCGGGACCTACTCTCCTACGTTTGCCAAAATATTGTGTTCTTGGTGACATGTTGACAGTCCTGTTGGGGATCAGAGGTCATAACAAAATGATTTAGGCATGCGCTATAAAGGCAAAGAGGCATCTTTTACAAATTGGAATCAACCTCCCTGTGCCTCACTGAAGAAGTGGCTTAAAGAGATTACACAGCTAGCTAAATTCCATAAGATCCCCTATACTGGAATGGGGAAGTTGCAAGAGTTTGTAACCTTTGGGCCTCACAGATTCATGATATTAAAGACACTGCTGCATTGAGGTGAGTGGACATTCCTGCATCTTGCTTTTTACATTTTTGCTTCTTCTCTTTATCCCTCCTTTTTCTGTTCTGCTTTACCACCCCTCTCATTTTAGATAAGCTGGATCCCCTCCACTTGTTGTGTAAGAGGTAAGTAATCAGTTTGCAGCATCACAATTCTATCTATTGGAACAGAGAGAATAAAGTCTATTTATCATAGGCTACTACTGCTAGAATAATGGGTTTATTTAATCTAGAACTGTACGATTTTGTTGTCAGTCAAATATCCTCAGACATTCACCATCAGTCTGCGTTGTTAGAGTTCTGGTGCCCAGTTCTTACCACCAGGGACAGATATTCCCAAAATGTGTGTGTCTTTGTGTGTGTGTGTGTGTGTGTGTGTGTGTGGTGTGTTTGTGTGTGCATGGGGGGGTGTTTAGGAATGGACTTGACTTCATACTTGAAACCGTAATAGATAAGATACTCTTATGTAATGAAATTAATGAATATTGTTATTTTTTTTATTATTAAACCAGTTTTATTATTTTCACCATAATCACATCAAAACACAACCAAACAGGCAGAATTAGAGGTATCTATTATTGTACCAGTTAACAAATAAATTCTAACTCACAAATTAAGCCTCTCCTTCCCCCCCTCCCAAGGCTACACACATAAGCTAACCCTAAGTCGTCGTCCCTGAGGCAGTCTGATCATCAGGTTTCCACGCCATTAAGAGCGCCTCTAATGAACTGCAAGATGACGTATATATCTTAACCCTGCCTCGCATGTACACAATATGCCTTTCTAGCTGTAATGCCAAGATGCACTCTCTGTATCATTCCTTCAAGGAAGGAGATTTGTCACTAGCCCGATGCCTCAAAATTGTCAGTTTAGCGACCGCTGAGATAAGTGACATTTGGGCTTTCTTAATCTTAGTGCTACCTGCTGGGAAAAGACTCATCAAACATACCTCAGGGGTGAACAGAGTATCTAAGCCAAGGATAGGGTCTAAGATATTATTAATGGACTGCCAGAAGGCCTGCGTACAGGGGCATAACCAGACCATATGGTATAAGGTACCATCACCCTTTTTACATTTGCAACAAAGGGGTGTATCCTTTGCCCCATACTTACATAACTGAGTTGGAGTTAGGTACATATTATGCATTATATTGAAATGTACCATTCTCAGCCTGTCTTGCTTTATGATTTATACATTGAAAGCCAGGCGTCTTCAAAGGCTAGGTACCTCCGGTATTCCCAACTCCCTCGTCCAGTAAAACACACCCCTGACGGTAGCCTAAATCCACTCCTGCAGTATTTTACTTCTTGGAGACTGAGCATAGTTGAGAAGCTATCGTAAAAGTGTATTGAGATCTCTTTCCCGGGATCAAAGGTGCGACCAGAGAAGAAGGAGATTAGGGCCTTGCTGACTTGCAACAGTTTAAATAATCCCTGATGCGTAACTCCTAAAGATCTCTTCAGCTGATCAAAGGGAAAGAGCCCCCCATTCACCCAGAGGTCCAAGACCCTAAGATGATTTACCTGAGGCCAGAAAGCAGGGGACAATGGCACGCCCCTGACCTTAATGTGCAGATTACCAATAATGGGTTGGTCAACTGAATGGTACCATTTAATTGCAAGTATTTTTGTAACTGATGAAAGGCTTTTAATGACCATCCCATAGGACTGCTTTTAAGGGACTTAGGGATAGCCGACGGGGAGACATATAAAAGAGCCCGCAGCGAACATTTCGCCCTCTCTGCCAGATGCTGCTCTATACCTACCCACAAGGGTAAGTAATTCAGTTGACTGTTCCCTCCACTCCAATGGCCCAACTTGCTTATGTGCTGTGCAATATAATATAGAAAGAGGGAGGGAGTGGCTAGTCCTCCTTTTAATTTCGGGGCTGTCAATTTAATGTAAGATCTACGAACCCTTTTCCTGTTCCATATAAATAAATTAAATGCCCTTTGTAAATTAGAAAACCAAGCTTTAAAAAGATATATACCCATCGTACCCAAAGGATATAATAACCTTGGCAGTATATTCATTTTAAGTACACTTAGCCTTGCCCAGAGTGAAAAAGAGAGCAGCCGCCACCTCTCCATGTCCCCCGTTATTGTTTTTACTAAATTGCCCAGGTTATCTTTAATCATGGAGTTCAATTCTTTACAGATATTGATTCCTAGGTATATAAGTGATTTGTTTCCCAACAAAGGCCAAACAGCAGCAATTCAAACTTACTAACTTTATTATTTAAGGGAAGGATCTTCGTCTTTGCCCGATTTAACTTATAATAAGATATTTCAGAGAAAGAATCAACCTCCGCCAAGATAGCTGGGATTGAGACCTCAGGGTCTAAAATATGCAGTAATATATCATCTGCATATACCGAATAGGCATACCTGGCATCCCCCACTTGTATACCTTTAATGAGAACATTCCCTGTCAGTCTATGCAATAACGGCTCTAAATATAAATTAAAAAGTAAAGGGAACAAGGGCATCCTTGCCTTGTACCCGCTCCAACTAATTACAGGGACAATATCCCATTGCACTTGACCCTGGCAGAGGGAAAGGAATATAGAATTTGTACCCATCTCTGGAAATCATTAGGCAGACTGAAGGCAGACAGGGTAGCAAATAGGTAGTCCCAAGATACCCTATCAAACGCCTTCTCAGCGTCCAATGATACCAGTACTGCTGGAGTATCGGAGTCCCTGGCAATTGTGATGAGATGTAATAATTTCCTCATGTGATCTTGGGGTGACCTTCCCATCATAAATCCCACTTGTTCACGGCTGATAAGGTTACCTATAATTTTGGATAGCCTATTTGCAAGGACTTTGGCTAGAATTTTAGCATCTGTATTTAATAAAGAAATAGGGTGGTAACTATCCGTATTAAAAGGATCTTTTCCTTGTTTTAGGATTAAGGAAACCGTTGCTTCTTGGAAGCTAGGGTCCGATAATCCATTATCAAACCAATACTGAAAGACCTCTTTTAAAACTGGGGTTCTTAACGAATGGCAAACTTTGTAAAAGTTACTGGGGAGCCCGTCTGGCCCGGGAAACCTGTCTAGGGGCATTTGTTGAATGGCCTGCTGGATTTCCAAAACCGTTATTGGAGCACTCAAGTAGGCCGCTTCTATATCTGTAACCTTTGGCAAATCCACCGAGCTAAGAAAGAGGTTGATGTCATCCGTGATGGGTTTTGTCTTTGGATCTACCGCTAGCTACACAAATTAGGATCCAAAAGCCTTCATCATTTCCTGGATCTGTACACTTGCTCACCCTGACCCTTGTAAATTCCACTAATAAATTGGGATGAGTCTAAGTATGAATCATGGGACAAGCACTAAGCTCTTTCCTCTGTATCTAAGTATTTGAGCCTGGTCCTCAAGAGGCCAGTTCCACTTTCTTTGACACCAGGCCTGAATACTGGGCCTGTAACTGGTAGAGTCTGGCCCAACTTACTGCGAGGGTACAGGATAGATTATTTTCTATGCTCTTAATGGAATCAAGCAACGATTCTAATTGGGCCCTTTGTGCCCGCATCCTTTTGGAGGCCATCTTTATCAATTCTCCCCTTAGGGAGCATTTTAAGGCAGCCAGAATTAGGTCCTTTTTAGCCACCGAGCCTTGATTATTCTTAAGAAATTCTGTGATAAAATCTACTATATGCCTCAGTGAAGATTCATCTTTCAGTATCTGGCAATTTAATCTCCATTGTGGGGACCGTCTACACCCCACAGTTAACCAGAATTCCAGACTAACCGGTGCATGGTCAGATAAAACCCTGGCGGATATATCTGCCTGCATTACCCCTGACATTGCAAATGAACTGATTAAAACATAGTCAATTCGTGAATATGTCTTGTGTGCTACAGAGAAAAAGGTATATTGCCGTGCGGTTGGATTAATAACGTGCCAAACATCAACCAGAGCGGCCTCACTAATGAGGTCTTTTAGTGCTCTTTGTGCTGGAGATAGTCCTCGTCTCTCCCTACCCGATCTATCCAGGTCATTTTGGAGTACTAAATTCCAGTCCCCACCTAATATTGTGAGTTTCACAGGATTATATACAACCATATTTAATAATCTTACAAAGAAGGCTGGGGAATCGCAGTTGGGGCCGTATATTGAACCAAATAAAATCGGGTGCGATTCTAGTAAACCATGTACTATGATGTATCGACCTTCCGGATTCCAAATTTCCTGAGCCATTTTAAAGGGGACACTCCTTGCTATAAGAATGGCTACCCCTCCCCTATTCATGGATGTCCCTGCCCCGAAAACTTGTCCTACCCATGACCTTCTAAAGAAAAGTATATCACTTCTCCTTAGGTGCGTCTCTTGCAGAAAGGCGAATTGTACCCTCAGTTGTCGCAGATGTCTTAATATAATTTGCCTCTTGACCCTATCATTGGCTCCTTTAACATTCCAGCTGACAAATTTATATTGATTGCTCATGTCTCACAACAATTAATCTTAAACATAAGTGCATAAAAGACATATCGGTGGATTGTACAGCAATTCTATTATAGTAGCAACATACAACCTGACTTGAAAGATCCCTGAGAAGCCCTGACGATGTGTAGCCTTGGTCCCCCCTCACACCAGGATTCCAGACCCCCCCATCCCACAAAACTACAACCTCCCTGCCCTAATACAACAAAACTATAGCCCTCCCTGCCCCAATGCACCAAACATACCCCAGTTCAAATAAACTGCACTCCTATCCATTTTACGCCACGTGATTAACATTTAAACATCCCAAACTAAACAGTCCTCTTCCCCGGAGCCCCCCTCCCTCACTATTAGACTATGCTTAAATCTATATGTTAACAACACAGAACTATATTAGCGGATCTTAACTCCAGCATTTAGAAAGCCACTCGCTCCCATAAACTTTCTTTAACTGATTTCAGGGGGCTTTGCATCTGCAAATTTAAATAAATAAAAATAAGCGATGACTAGTCTATTTCCCTTGAGGTGTCCTAAATCAACCATTAAAGCATTTTAATGTACCAATGTTGAGGCCAGTAACCCCATTATCCACACCAACCGTTGGATATTATAACAATCAAAAAAAAACAAAAAAACAAGGAAAGCAACCTCCATAACCCCTGCTTGTATGCGAGTCTGTTGCACCTTACAAATCTCAGGCCATAGATTCTACTCGACCATTCCAGGGCAGTTCACCGAAAATCCCTCTCCGTCATCCACCATCTTGACTATTCAAGCTCCTGCTGCTGTCACCCTCCTGACTCGCCACTGTCCAAACATCCGTCCTCAGTGCGAAGCCATTACTCAGATGTTCCACCACAGACAAAAGGAAGAAGTAAATATGCACCATCTCATCACCAGGAACGAATCACTCCTCGTAGAAAGCACAAGTCCACACCACCTCCCAGTGTGAATCCTACTTGCATTGTGCTCACAGATGCGAGTAAAACAGAACGGGGAGTCATATTCACATTGAGATTTCGCTGTACATGTGAATTTATTTATATGCAGGGGTTAGCTAAGTTTGGTCCCATCCGATCCCATCCGGATGTCACAATTACAGGTAGCCCTGCTCAATTCTGTATTACCAGAGACCACCAGCAGGGATCCGTTACAATTAAACATCAAACCACCTAGAGGAGCCAATATTTATATTCATCCGTTACCTTTCACTGGGAAGTTTGTCCACGCATAAAACATTACCAACTGGATCCTTAATTCACATTACAGTTCCACAGCTTACAGTACCCTTGCTAAAGGTCATTCCTTCTACAGTTCACTTGTAAAGTTCTGGAAAGATATTTTTCAACTCCTGTAAAGCTTGCACAGGGGAATCAAATGTCAGCCATTTGTCCTCATGTTTCACCAACAGAACAGCGGGGTACCTGACCCTGAATGGTTTAGAAGCCACCACCAGTTTAGAAACAATAGGGTGAAATTCTTGTCTCCGCACCCTCACGGAGTGTGGCAAATCCTGGGTGATACAGATCTTCTTGCCCTCCCAGGTCAGCTCACTAACATCTCTAGCCTTAGACAGTACATGTTGTTTATCCAAGTAATTCAATAATTTGAAAATTATTGGTCTAGGTGGCTGACTCTGGGTTGGTGGCGGGCGCAGCGCTCGGTGGGCTCTCTCAATTACATACTCTTCTCCCCCTGGAGGAGCGCCAGCTATTTTGCTGCAGAATCTCTGCAAAAAAGTTATTATGGCACTTCCCTCTTCCTTCTCTGGTAGCCCGATTATTAACAAATTATTCCTCCTACTTCGGCCTTCAAAGTCCTCCAACTTATCTTCTAATTTCTTCATTCTACGTTTCACATTTATTAACTCTGTCTCGCTCCTCTCTTGCTTTCTCTCCAGAGATATGATCTTAGACTCAGAGTCCCCGACCCTCCTGGTTAGCGCGTCCACTGACCCTTTAATCTCCTGCAAATCCTCTGAAATTGAGGTGATGGCAGTCTGGAGAGGTTGCATGATCTCCAAAAATCTGCTTTCAGACAGGGCAGCTTCTAATGTGGACATCTTGGGTGTGCCAGTGGCCTGTTGCTTGGGCCGTTTTGTGGCCTTATCTTTCTCTGGCGTTCGTGGAGGAGAATGCCTCGGAGGTGCCTTCTTCATATATACCTCCATTAATCAATCGAGTTCTAGCGTCAGAGGTAAGTCAGCAGTAGTTCACACTTGTTGGAGTAGGCTTTATAAGTAATTGCCGCTAAATAGAGTGTAAATTGGGAAATTGAATGCGGAGCTCCGGGAAGACACTGCCGTCGCTCAGGCTGCCATCACGTGACCCATGAATATTGTTTTAATTCAGTTATAAAATGGGCAGAGAATTTCATGCATTCTAATTGGTAGAGTAGATTCCAAAGCCATGTCATCTTGGAAAAAAAACACATAGTTTTGGACTTCTTTCAGCAACCAGGGTGCAGTACATGTCCATGTGTTCCCATAGATTAAGGAATCCACTGTACATCTTATTATTGATATTAATTAAATAAACTAATGCCCCCCCAAACAAAAAACATAAATATTTAAAGTAAGGTTCATTCTGATTTATTTTCCATAAGTTAACTGGGTTTAGTAGTGCACGAAAAGTATGCTATATCAGGCACCAAGAACTGTCTGTATTTTTTCTCATGTCAACAGGCTGAACTTTCACTCTTTAAAACAATCTTGTAGGGTTATAGCAGGCTACTCTGCTGCACTTAGTAAAGGACTTGCTTCATAGTCAATAGTCTCAGGCTTTTCAATCAAGAGGAGCAACTGTGGTTCTTCCTTAACTTTCAGCTCTGCTGTAGTCAATGGAATAGAAGATGAAATAGGAGAAGAACATAAAGTACTTTCAGGATAGTTGTAATAACTTAAATATCAGAATCTTCATCTTCGAGTTCCAAGTTTGAACTCTCCAACTCTTCCAAATTATTTTCTATCTTATAGCCATTCATAAACTCTTTTACTTCAGCAACATAAAGAATGTTCTCATCGAGTCCTTTAATATTATTCTTGCATTGCAAGGGCACCAAACGGAACATTTGCCTCCTATCACCTGTACCTCCTCTTGATATTGCAAAAAACACCTCCTCCTGGCTTGGGTTTGGGGAGAGACATCAGGGTAAATGTAAATCTTACTATTTTTGAATTTTATTGGACCCTTTAGCCTGGCTTGTTTTAATGTAATCTCTCGATCTGTTTAAACAGTGAAAGTCACAAGAACAGTATGTGGCTTATCCATCCTCTGGGCCATTGTTTCTTGGGCATCAATTCTGAAGGGAATATAAAACACCCTAACAGGACTTGATGTAAGATTAAATTTCTCTTTCATTATCTCCTTTATTATGTCTCGGTTTTTAACAGGCCCATCAGCTTCTAAGAAATGGGCACCAATAAACTGTAAATGTTGCATCTCACCACATTTTTGATTGTCTCTATTTTCCTACTTCAGACAGGTTACCTCAAAGAAGCGAGGTGGAGTGATCCTTTTGCATCTCCAAGCATTGTTTTATTTCAGACATCTCTTTTGCAGTTCTATGTCTGATTTTTCACTGTAACAACTTTTTCCTGCAGTATTTCTGATTTGTTTTCAAATCTAAGTCAAGTATTTTGCTAAAAGAAAAATCCTTAAAATCATGTACTTTTTGTTTTGGACAGTTCCATTTCTAAATCAGTACTTGTGGCTGATATACTCTTGGGAGCAGGTACTTCTTTAGCAGACCCAGTACACTCGTTGTGGGTCCTCCCTCCTCCTGTAGGCCCACCTCTGCACCAGGACCACCAAAGAGGTTCACCAAATATTTTTCCATAGGGCCAGTGAACATTGTGTTATCCAGATTTTCTAACTTTGTTGTTGAAAACCCACTGTCTTTTCTCTTTTTTGAGCTTTTCACTCTCTCTCTTTCTCTAGTGCCTATTTGCCTTGCTTCTTTGTCAAGTTAAACACCGTGTTTTGCAGATCTCCATGCTCCTGCAACTCCAGTGCTTCTGTTATATCAGTTGCCACCATCTGCTCTAGTGCTGCAACTCACAGCCACTGCATATAAGTAAATATAAAGAATACTGGCTGAGCAACCGTGCACAACTAGCCTGTGCTGCCACAGAGGGACTCTGATTATATCAGACCTTGATACTGAAGCCTTGAGAGGTCCGATGTAATCAGAACTCGAGGTGGCAGCACAGGCTGGTAGGGCACGTGGTTACCCAAACAGTATTTTTCATTGAGCATAGTATTTTTTTTTGTTTTTATTTTTTATTTATATACTTTAAATTTAGACAGAACAAGGAGACAATAGTTATCGGTGATTTTAACATTAGTTGGGCCTCCAAATCAAGCACAGCTTAGAAGGATCTGGTGGGCAGCCTCTACCTCACTCAGGTAGTAAAGGACTTCTCCAGAATAAATTATGAAACTGGAAACAGTACCCTTATCGACTGGATTCTTGCCACCCACCCTGATAGGCTAACTGAGGTCACAGTGTTACCTTTTGTGACAAGCGACCATTCCCCTGTACTGTATGCCGGGTCCGCTAAACTTACCAGGACTCCCCCCCCCACCTGATTTGCTAATAGCAGGGTACTCTGTAGAGGGCTAATCGGTGCCTTCAAAGAATACCTGGCCAATTGGACTTACTTGGACCTCATTCTGGATATTGACTCAGCACTTGACTTTTTCATTGCTGAATTTAATACTGCATGTGACAAATTTGCCCCATTCAAAAAACAGTTGCTGAAAGGTAAGACTGCTGAATGGATCACTCCATCACTTCTAGCCCAGATGCCAGCTAGAGGTAATTTATAGCTATGGGCCAAAGCCTCAGGTGTTCCTAATGACCTGCAAAACTATAAGGTTGCTCGTAACAAGTGCACAAGGAATGTAAGGCAGGCTAAGGCCTCCTACTGCACAGAACAGCAGGCAAACAGTCGGGGCAATGGGAAAAAGTTTTGGCATTTCTTACAGGAACTCCTAGGGAAGGGAGCCAAAGCACCTCCTACGTTGCTCAGTGTTGACCATTCAGCCATCCTCACCCCAGAAGAGATTGCAAATATGTTTAACATGTTTTCACAGATCTCAATGTAATACTTCCCTGTGACCCTGAGCCTGGCTGTGCTGTCCAGCCTAACCCTGATCAGTCCTCTGACCATGCCAATGGCACTAACCACCCCAAATTCTATTTCAAAGCCATATCTGTGACTGACACTATCAGGTATGTCAGGTGAGTCCTGGGTAAAACTAGAATGGGTATTGATAAACAGGATATGAAATTAATTGCTCTGTCCCTAGATGAGATTGCTATCCCTCTGACCAAACTATTCAACTTCTGTCTGCAATATTCCCAATTCCCAAGCACCTGGAAAATGGCGGTAGTCACACCTGTTCACAAAAGTGGGGACCATACTGTTGTCACAAATTTAGGCCCATCTCAGATCTCTCCTGTTTGTCAAAGGATCTGGAAAGAATTGTTTCAGATCAACTGGTCTCCTACCTAAGTAAATATGAGATCCAGTGCCAACAGCAGCATGGGTTTCAGAAACTCCACAGCACCAACACTGCATTAATTGAATAAACAAATGTTTTACATGAAGCCCTCAATAACAGCGACCTTGTGGGCTCCATTTGTATTGAGCTAACTAAGGCCTTCGATCTGGTCAACAATTCCCTCCTCTTTGCAAAACTCCACACTCTTGGCCTCTCCCCTGATACTGTCTCCTGGTTCAGCAGCTATCTCACAGGCAGAACACAATGAGTTAATATAAATAGGGTGCTATCAGACACCACAAGTGTCTAAATTGGGGTGCTGCAGGGCTCTACACTGGGCCCCCTCCTATTCAGCCTTTTTATTAACAACCTCCAGACGCATACACTGATTCAAGCAGCCTGCTCTACATGGGTGATGCTGTCATCTATTCTAGAGGATCATGCCAGGATACTCTCACCTCTGACCTACAACATACATTTAGTACACTTGAGGAATGGTTCCTACAAAATAAACTAGTCCTGAACTTCAAAAAAACTAAAACAATGCTATTCTCTAGGCCACAAAGTAGTAGCAATTATGGCACAGCTTACAAGCAGGTTATAACAAGCTTTATTAATAAATATTAAGAATAAAAAGCATGCCAGCTCCAAGAACATGCGAACAAGGACCCCCTGTTACTGTTACTACTTTGTATGCTGTTTTTCCTATCAGCATGCTCATGCAGCTGGAGCATTTATTTTGTTATTTTTTGGTATTCTCTAGGCCACAGGGGAGGAAAAAGGTTCTCCCCCTTACTATCCTAAATGAGAATGTGACATCACTGGAACAGGTCAGCACCTTTAAATACTTAGGTGTCACCATTGATGATGCCCTTTCCTTTGCGCTCCATGTTTCATTTCGAAACAGCGATTGGCGGGGGGCACTAGGTACCAGGGAAACTGATATACATTATTGTGCCAGTGATTTGTGGGAGGAACCACTAGCACCAGGGAAAATTTATTTTTTATTTCGAGTTGGCAATCAGCTGGGGGAACCACTTGGCACCAGCGAAACTGATATGCAACTATCGGGCCGGCGATCCGTGGGGGAGGGGCACCGCAATACCATTTCCAACCACTTGGGTTGCACAGTATAAGGCAAGGTCATGGTCAGCTGTATTTGCTCTGTGCAAGGGGACTAGAGCAAATACTTTGTGAATTGGACAGTGTTGAAATTCATGTCCCCTCCCCCTCATTTGTATTGTGGCCTCCTCCACACTTTGACCTGGCACAAACCCAGTTTGAGTGCGCAAACTGGGCTTTTGTGAATACCAACTCGGCACAAAACCCAGTTTGCTCTTACAAAACTGGGTTCACCAGGGCAAAGTTTTGTGAACCCTGGCCCCTGTCTTTCAGTCTGTATTTTGAGTAAGAATGCCTCTGAACTCTTGGTCAGTGCAGAGCTTCCATTAAGAATGCCCTGCCACCTTAGCATCAGTTTTTACTTTGAACAGGCACAGTTTCTATACACTCTGTGGTTTTGCTGTATAAGCTGACACAACATCACAGTCTCACACACAGTCCCCAATGTTTAGGTACGCTGGCATGTGTGTCACAAATTCTTGATTCACAACAAGAGGCATGCCAAAAATTAATTTCACATACTGAAATTTCACTGCTGCAAATGCAGGTGTACAGCAACCCTAAGCAACCCCTGAAATAATTCTCTTTGTGAATTCACAAATGAACCACAATTCACAAAGTAAACCAGTCTTTCAAAGTGCCATTTCACAGTATAAGAGAACCTTCACACATTATGAATTTGATAACTTCACCTGTGAAGTCAGGCCCACAGACGAAGCTCAGTATTTAATTGGGACTAAAGGTCTGATGATACTGAAATGAGCAATATGCCATGTGAAGGCTGTGTTGAGTGTAGTTTTATGAAGAGACAGGTGGAGAGATGTCTGTCCCTTTTTGTCTGAGCAAAAAAAAACTTTAGAATCAATTTAGAAACTGAGAATTTTGAAAACCAATAGTTCACAAAAAAACCTAGAGGGCCTTATGCTGCAAGATTATTGTTGTTGTTTCTCGTTTTGCTGATTTTTTTTTAATTTACAGTAGTTTTTTTTTCCTAGTGAAGCATTTCTGTGTGAGGGAGGGGTGGTGTTTCAGCTAGCAAGGCAGTCCATGAAGGCCAGTGACTTGGAGCCTTTTTTTTACTGTGAGCACTAGTCTGTGTGTGGCAGATATTTATTTAAAAATTGTTACCTGGGAAAGGCACCCTGAGCTGAGGATCATTTCCAGGTGCAACCTGGGAGAAAGAGGATGAGGAGTACAGACAAAGCAAAAAGTAAACTTGCAAAGCATCAGACTGCATATACATAGGCAAACATCACAGGTGTATGAGCAAGTGCATAGAATCAGGTAAATATTAACAAATATCATGAATTACTGCCAAGATATGTGGACAGATGTGCTACAAAACAAAAAAGTGTGCAGTACCTGTTGGGGAGGATGACAGTATTATTGGAGTGCAGAAATAAGAGAGGAAGCAAGGAAGGAAGGACGAGAAATGTCAGATGGGGTTGACAGGTATGGGTGGAACAGAAAGATGCCTTTGCAGTTGTCTAAATGCTGAAAGTGACGGGGAGAGAAGGAGGGAGGAGAGGAACAGGTTCCAGAGGGAAGGGAGGCGGTAAGAGAAAGCAGCTTGCCCAGTACATGAGTGAGGATGGGGGATGGAGAAGGTATAGGGGCATGGGGTCACAATGCTACAAGACATTATGCCACATGGCAAAATTGCACTGCCAATACAGAGCAATTTCTGCCATGTGGCATAACTTTTTTTTTCTGGGGGACTGCACCCCCCAAACCCCTTCAATAAAGATTCTCAACTCCGGGGTGGGGGTGGGGGTGGGAGTTCAACTCGGGAAGTGCACAAAGTTTAAAAAAAAATAAAAGTTACTGGGAATCAAACCCGGTCCCAGATGCAGCACCTGGGTTCCTGACTGCAGTGGCTCAGTCCGTTGTGCCATGGCAGCTGCTCAGTGGAACCCCATCCCAGCAGAGGTTTTATCCTCTGCCCGGGATGTTTCAAGTGGTGCAATACCGCGTACAGAAGTATTTGTGGTATTGCACCACTCACTGTCACCTACAGCTCTGTGCAGGTTTAGCCATAATATCGTACGCTATTAAGCATGCGACATTATGACCCGGTAGGAGGTATAGGAGACCCTGGAGCAGAAAGAGTAAGAAAAGGATAGAATGGGGAAGGTGGGTGAGGAAAAGTAGGAGGGAAGGGACCCAAACCAGTATTTAGCAATGAAGAGGCACAATGGGAGTGGCAATGTGAAGATAGTGGGAGGATGGAGAGGGAGAAATATAGGAAGCAGTGGTGAGCCCATAGGGGAGAGTTTGTAACGAAGTGACAGAAGGCATTGCAGAGGGTATCCGATCTGGCAAGGGAAGAGGAAGGGGCAGTGCCATAAACTACATCTGCATAGTCGAAAACCAGGAGAACCATTTTGATTACCAGCTCCCAGTGGATATGGAGGGACAGGCCACTCATGTTGTGGTACAGGGCACCAATGTCTCATATTTGTTTTCCTCAGTCTTTCTTGTTAGTTATTTTTTGTCAGTGATTTCTCATTTTTTTTCTGTTATACTGTTTGGTGTGATTAAGTGAATGAGTGTGTCAGTTTCTTTCTGCATTAGTTGTAGTTATTTCATTTAATTCTTAAAATGATGATGTTACTTACAGTAACTTGTTAATTACCCCTGTCATGTGTGTTGACTATATTACCACAACCAAATGGAATCCAACCCCCCCCCCAGAATTCCACAATATGCCTACTTGCCTACTCACCAATATGCCTATAAATGTGTTAAAACTGCTTTCTCAGAAGTCCATCCTTTTGTATGTGATTGCTATTAACTTTGCAATACTATCTATTGTGACTTATGTAAATTGTCTTTTACGTTAATATCATGTATGAGCAATGTAGACAGGAAGGCCCTGAAAACAGACTCTGCCTAGTGCCTTATCCTGTTAAAATATAAATAAAACTTTCAACTTGAAAACTTGTCTTGTTAATCCCAGTCATATTAAAAAATGGTTTTAGGTGGTTTTACTCTAGCTACTACTAGCTCAGTAAACTGTTTTGTTCAGAATCAGATAACGCTGCTAATCCCTTGGAGAAGTGTTGTCTGCTGCTGCTATTCAATTTTTCTGCAGGATCTCCGCATCTTTTTCCTCACAATATAATAAATCTAAATATTAAAAATTATTAGGAAGAGACACTCGACTAAAAGTGAGAGATACAGGCGAGGTGGCAAAGAAGTATATAATTTCAGTGGGGCAGAAGGTGTTGCAGCTTAAACAAATTCTGGTCAGAGCCAATATGGTTATGGAGAGCTTTAAGGATGTTTTTACCCATTATTTATAATGAATTTGCACAATGCAGATCTGCTGCGAGGCAGTTTCAATGTAGTCTTCCTTTTACACATTTTTACAATGTGTTTTCCTAGAATATGCCTGTTGATTGCTATATGTTTAGCCTGGATAGTTCACAGAAAACATGGCATCTTATTTACAGTGGGTCTCTGTATCTACACAACATTATGCTGCATTGTGTAAAATCAGAACACACTGAAAACAATATTTTACATCTGACTAGGCTACCCTGAATAAATACATTATAAAAATGGTAAAATCATGGCCCCACTGAAAACAAGATATTGCATCTATCCTGGGACATCCTGAGTAAATACAGTGCAAAAATGTGTAAAATGAAGATCCCTATGACAATGAGATGTAGCATCTGCCCACGCTATCCAGGATACAAAATATAGGATAAGAAATATTTAAAGAAAATCTACTGTAAACTGAACTTCACCATGTTCACTGACATAAACAGTTTCTTTATTATTTTATAACACATTAGATTGCAGTATTTATTTTGAATGCTGTGGCCATAAGAATGGTGTGTACATGTGTGTGTGTGTGTGTGTGTGTGTGTGTGTGTGTGTGTGTGTGTGTGTGTTTGCTGTAGTTCAATGTATTTTTCCCCAAAAAGCATAGTAAAAAAATCCTGCTGATTCCTATATATTTAGCCTGGATGGTTCACAGAAGACCTGGCATACGTCTGAGACAGTGCTTATCAGACAGTGCCTTAAAAGGTTAAAAAAGACAGTGTAAATCTTTTTAGATTCGTTGCTGGGAAAGGGTGACATTTATGAGGTATGAATCTTTCTCTTAAGACAATACCTGCCCAGCTGAAGCTAGTGGCAAGAAAATGTTTACATGCTAAGTATTTAAATGTGCAAGTTGTTGCATTTTGAAGGGGAAAAACAAATCTCCAGTTTAATAGGCAACCAATATTTAACAAGCTGTTTCAGTTTCCTAAGAGCCATCTGATAAGCAGCTTGGAGTGCTGTCTCCAACATTCTAAACAGAAAGAAGGGAGTATTTTATTTCAACTGGCATAGTCATTTATGGTTGTGGAAGGATACATTGAAAACTTTAAAAATGTGTCCACAGTACTCCATTTTCCTGGCTACAGACAGCAAGATGGCTGTAGGCTCCACCCACAGCCATAAAAACTACATCTGCATCATTCATCGGCTCTGGGACAGGTAATAATGGTAAAGGAGTAGCTGGCGGCAGTAGCAGTGGCATTAGTGTGGCCAATTCCTGCTCTGCCATATATGTAGCATCCTTGGGGCTGGGAAGGCTGTGACATAATGAGCTGTCTGAGAGGTAGCAAAGTGTCTGGCTCAGGAACAGTGGTCAAGGAGGAGGTTGTTGTTGTCTGCATGACTCCTGGTGGTGGTGGCTGAGAGTGATCTTAATGATAGTTTCCCTTTCTCAGAGAGAGTGTGGAACTTGACAATGAGTCAGAGCCTGAGGAGAGAGATGTGACTACTGCAGACTCAACAACAGACTAAACTGAAAAAAAAATGTGTCTCTGATTAAAGCTGCTGATAGGGAAAGAGAGTCTGGAGAAAGTGAAGATGAGAAGGGCAGAGCTCAGGAGGAGGTTGCTCAGCAATGGTGGGGATGATTATTTGGATCCCTTCTGGGAACCAGAAAAAAAAGAAGAGTGATGCTATGAACATGTAAGGCTTTGCACACCAGCATGTAATGGAACTACCAAAGTCACCCCCCAATACTTCAATAGTTGTTCTATTTACTAGTGTTGAGCCCATTACATTGCATGAGTCGCCCTGTGGCAAAGTACATAAATCATCCAAAAAGCACCCATTTTCATCCCTTCCCTGTCCAGTCCAACTCCCACCACCATGTAAAATCAAGAGGTACAAAATCCCTAGTTTGATATTTTTATATACTAGACCCAGCTGATGAAATAGTTGCTATCTGTCAGCTGTGTAAAGCATGAGTTAGTCAGGGGAAAAAAGGGTAGCCACATTCCTTGTAATAGTTCCCTGCAAAAGATACTCTTTTTTTTTGCACTATGTTACTGTCTTTGGTCAGTTTTCACTGTGCCTGTAAGGTCTCTCTACATTCTTCCTCTCTGCCTATATGGCTGTAAAGCCTCAGGCATAGCTGTAATACCCTAGCTAGGGCTACGATAAGAAAAAAACACAACATTGCAATATAACACATGTAAACATTTGGTATTAACAAACCACATTTTAAACAGAGACACCTGTGACCCTACAGTCGTGGTCAGATTACCCTTACCAGAGTAGTCAATGACCCTGGAGGGCACTTGAGGGGGGATTGTCTCCAAGCCTACACATTTGGCTTGAACACAGAGCCTAAAATCAATATTAATACTTCAAGTGATCTCTAACCATTACGGTAGAGAGTCCCCAGGATTATTTGTTTTTTGTCTGTTTAGCTGGGCCCATAATGCTCACCCACTGTGTACTTTTCAAGTTGTTTGTTGTCCTCTCAAGCCAGATGCCCTGACGAGCAATATTTTCTGGAGTGCCAGGGTTGCCCCTCTTATTTAGGCTAATTCTCTCCCCTTCCTTCACAGCCTACCCTCCATCGAGAAAAGGCCTTCGTTGGTTTCGGTTGTCTTCATTGCCGTCCTTCATCCTCTCTGTAGGGGGGAGGTGAGATACCATGGTATTTCCCTCACTTTCCGTGTGCATGTTAACTCAGTCCATTTTCCCTTACCATGCAACTTGTGGGCATGAGGTGTTATTCTTGAAGCCGGGCTGCTTCCTTGGAGGGAAGGAGTGGAGGGGTGGAAGTTACCTTGAGGGAGGGCACTAGGGAGGATTCGATTGGGAACCACCTACGTGAGAGGGGGTGTGCACTATAACCTTTCAATTAGTGGTTATCCAAGTACAGAGGACCTACACTGGGCTGGACAGCTCGGTGCTTCTGACACTCCCAACTGCCAGGAGCATGTATCAAAAACATGGATTAGTGTCTGAGAGCTCCAGGCACCAGTTAGTTAAAGCTGTAAGCTGCAGTGGAGGCCTCTATTTTGCCCTGTGTGTGCAACTCCAGTCTAAAACCATATTGCTGTCAACCCTAGACTTTTGTGGTTCTGAACTGAGAGCAGCTTAACAATGAACTGGGCTGTCCCCTTTAACTATACAGCCATTACCTTTCAAACACAATCCTCCCAACCCTCAACAAACTCTTATGGAGAGCCCCTAAAACATTTATAGGCCTCTACACAATGCAAACCTCAGAGCGGGTGTAAATACTTTTTTTTTCAGTTCTGTTTCTACTCCTTCCTTGCGGAACTCTCTCCAACATCCCCGACCTCCGGTCTCTACTTTCCACCTGAGATGCTGCTCTCTCTCCTCTCTCCTTCCTGACATGACCCCCTGATCTGAACCTCCTGGGAAGGGGCTGCCCTATCCACACAGGGCACTCTATCTACAGTGTTGAGTGCCAGGCGGGAGTGAGAGGGTACGGAGAGGAGAGCGCCCAGTGTAGGGAGTGTGGTCCGGGGCTGAGGTGCTTTTGTCTATCCCCGAGGGAGGAGATTTTTCTGCTTACCTTTTTCCCCATAGGCTAGGATGTGCAATGCATCCAGCATGAGCGCGCATGCTCCCATGCACACCCACAGGATCGCCGCCGCAGCCAATCCCCTGGTTGCTGGATGTTGGACTTGCTATGCTCCCAGCTGCCAGGCACCACCAGAGTCTGGGATCAGGGCCCTCTCCCCTCCCAGGATAGGAGAGCAGCCCTCCAGATGCTCAATCCTGTCCTCCCCTGCTGACCCTTTGCGGCCCAAGCTCTCTCCGGAACCTGGGTCGCCGGTGTGGTGCGAGGTGTGGTGTCCAGCACCTCAACCCTCAGCACCACCAGGCTGGTGGCCTAGGGTGGGTGTACATAATAACTTCACATAAGCTGGATCAACTGTCATTGTGCACCTTAAACCTCTACAGGCACTATCCATTCTTGCAGCTGCCCTTTATTGTCATCATGGGGCAGCTCGCCTATAGCACGGCAGTCCGGCTATCGCACAAAGCTCAGGAACCCCTCAGCGGCTGATGAGGGGTTTTGGATCAAGCCCCCCCAAGTGGGAATCCCAACATCTGGAGACACAGTGAGTGGCAAAAGGTAAGCGAAATTCAAGTGAAATTCGAGTCTCGCTGCAGAAGCTCCCGCTCGAAACTTTGTCAATTTCACAGTGTAGTTGTCACCATCTGGTAGGATAGTCAAGCACACCACGTGGTCTGCACATGTTTTAGTCCATTACAAAGTCATGGAGTAAAAGCAATGCAGACTGCTGTCATATAGGAAATCCTTGCAACAGCTGTGAGTCAGATATTGAGCTTTCTTTACCTTTCTCCCAACCCAGAGGTGGGGTGCTGATCCGGGGTGGGTGAAGTTTCAGCAATCCCATCAACTGTGATTGAATCTGCCAAGGCTTGGAAGAAAGGGACCCATTCATTGCAGCCTTGGGGGACAGTGGGTCTGGAGTGCTTGGGTGATTGTCGGCTCCCGACATATCCAAATTCATTGGGGTCAGTTCTCTTAATGGAGCAAATTGATTGGATACCTTGACTGGAGTAACTGAGGGGGAGGCACTGCTGGTACCAGAGAGGTGGTGCCAAGCCTGGTGGCTCCTTGAGTGCTCAGCCCTGTTCCTATTTGGCTAATAGGGACTTTGTTCCTCCTCTTTTGGTGGCCTCTCTGCACCAGCTGCCAGGTCTCTGCAAGAGTCAGCTCGGTAGCCTTGGTAGCGATGCTCAGTTGGGCTTCCATTTGTACTGGTGGGGGGGCTGCCATGCTGCCCCTTCTGTGTCTTAGGGGCTGAGGATGCATGGTCTTCTCCTGGTGGATTTCAGCCAGGAATTGCTCAACTTGAGATGGGGCTTTGAAAATCAGGAACTCCCCCTTGTAGTTAACTCAGAGCATAAAAGGATAACGGAGGGAGGCCGGGATGCCAAGGTGGTATAATTCTTGTTTAATTCCTGAGTAAGCCCTCCATTTCTATGACAAATCCTTGGAGAAATCTTGAAATAACTACATCTTTTGACCCTCCCATAGCAGCATTCCCTTTTCTCTGGCAGTCCGTAGAAAGAGGTCTTTAATGGGGTACTTAAGGAATCTGCAGAGTATCGGATGTATCTTGTCCCCCTCCCTTGGCTTTGGAGCTAGGGATCTATATGCCCTCTCTAGCTCAGGTTTGTGGATGTTGTTTAACTGCAGCAGTTGCAGGAGGAAGGTAATTAAGCAGAGAAGTGTGTCTTTACCTTCTACCCACTCAGGGACCCCGACAATTCTGAGATTGTTCCATCGGGCCCTGTTTTCCATGTCATCCACCTTCTGAAGCAGGTAATGGATCTGGGCATGGTGTTCACACAGGTGGCTCTGGTGTGAGTGCAGTATTTCTTCATGGGCATTCTCTGTTTTTTCTGTCCCAGTTAGCCTCGCTGTCAGAGCCTGCATCTCCGTGACAGTTTTTGTGGTTGTTTCTTTTAGGTGAGCAGTATCTATTAATATTTTTTTAAGCCGCACAATGATATTTGCCAGTTCCATCACAATTATGTTCTCTCCTTCCAGTGCCTTGTCACTTGACAGAGCGCACCTCTGGATGCAGTTGGCAGCCGTAATAGATGCAGGATGTGTAGAACTTCTGCCTCATGGATGCTGGCCTTGTTGTGGATGACAATCCTCGAGGTAGGTGCCCTGAAGCTTTGCCCACACTGTAGTTCACAGGCAGAAGAGGTTGTTAGGGTGACACTGGTATTTTTCAAGAGCTCTCATTGTACCAGATACAATAGTCTATTTTTCTTGAGCCAGCAACAGACTTAGGATTTCAGATGCAGCAGATTATCGATCCTGGGGTTTCCCCTCTGCAATTATGCTGCCACCATCTTACTTGACAAGCCCCACCCCCCTTTTTGTTTCTTTCAAATTTTTACATTGGGTTTCCTTTCAGAGGTGCAGCACAAAAAGGAGTGTACTAATGTCTAAATAATTTCTATCTTGTATTTACAGGTCTCTCCATCCTGTATATGCCTTCTCCTCCAGCAAGCAAGTCATTGCCATCTTTTCCACCAGATTGTTGATATGGTCAATGTTGCACTCATACATGAACCTCCTCCTTCTCCACATTCTCCACCACTATGTGAGTCTTATTAAAGTCAACCTATCCTTCGTATCCAGCATGAGTACCTGTTGTCAACCTGATGCTGCTGCCAGATGCTATATTGTTACACAGCTGAAAAATACCTGAAATAAGAGAAACAAGAGCAGAAAACAGCTGCAGAGTGACACAGAAATAACATTTAAGAATTTAAAAAAAATTAAAAAAAAGAGAATACTTACCTTCCCTAGTAGGAAACACACTGTGAAATGAAATAACCAGATCAGGGCCTGGCCCAAGAAGCAACAAAATTTGATCACCAGAGTGATAAGAGATAAGATATGAATAAAGAGGAATAGGAACAAAAGATGGTTAGAAATACACTGTTTCCTCATCCCCCATGCCCTCAGCCAAAAAGTAGAAAGATTAAATTAAAAATAAATAAAAAATACACACTTTTGCTGAATGTATACACAAAAATACTCAATGATCAGCATCCAGATGTGAAAATAAGAAAGGCATTATCATTTCATGAGAAAATATCCAGATTTTCTGGTCACTACAGTTTAGTAGGATAGGTGCTGTGGTGGGACACTTGCACAGTGAAGAAGCTGAATATTAATTCAGGGATCCCATCTCATTTTGTTTCCTGGTGTGACAATTTCCAGACAGGAACATTTATTAGACTAAGACTTTCTGGGCACTAAAGTTCATCCCCCAGGTGCATTACAAGAACTGTGTTGGTGAGACTGACACACAGAGTGGCACCATGTAGCAGCATACAGTAGCCTGCCCTTTTTAGGGCTGCAGTGGGCAGAGCCTTGCAGATCTATTGCTTCCAAAAAAAGGACTCTACATTCCTTGCATTCTTTGCGAATGAACAACATGCCCCAAAGTCGCCTTTGTGTCCGTGGAGCACTCCACTCGCACTGCACTATTTGTTACTAAAAAAACATTGGGGCCATCCTGGTGCCATGACACTGGGGATTGAGCACCCCAATGTCACTCTTGTGTTTGGGGGGGGGTGGATGCTGAGAGGTAGGGTCGGTGGGGAATCTATAATTTAAATGACAAAAATAAATTGGTGGTCACAGCACACTCCACCGTCTCCCAGATGGCTGCCACAGTCTGCAAACATAAATGACCACTAGCACATGTGCAGTGAACTGTGTCAGCCATCTTAGTCATGGTGCAGTGTGCCGCAACTGCTGATCTTTTTTGTCTTTTAAATTATAGATATTCCCCCACCTCTCCCTTCCTCTCAGCACCCCCCCGAAACATAACATTGACACTGGGGATACCCAATCACACAGTGTCATGATCATGTTCTGTGACACCTTTTTTTCATACCCCCCAGAAACATTAGAGTGACACTGGGGCTGCCCACTCCCCCAGAGTCACCATCAGTACTCCTATGTGCTTTTTATATTCCCCACCTAACCTTCCTTCTTAGTGCCTACCCCCCAGAAATCTTAACGTGACACTGGGGGATGCCCAATCCCCCAGTGTCATGATCCAGACCCTCTATTTTTTTTTTATTTCCTGTAAAATGAAAACCATCCATTGATGCCTTTTGTAGCCGATTTTACCACCCACTCAATGCTCCCACACAGCAAACACAACCCCGCACCCCCTCCAAGCCCTTACTTATCTATCAGGGGTCCAGTGCCCTAATCCTCTATGGACCGCAGACACATCTTCACTCTTCAATGCTGGACTGTGAACTGAGGAAATCAGGCACGCATTTCAATGTATTTCAATTGGGGTTTTGAACATAATAGCATAACCTGGCCATTTTTCAATAGTTTTGCCCCAAATTTTCAACATATAGCACCTTTATTGGGACGCCACCTCATAAACAATGCAAGTGACATTAAGTAAATCTGTCCCAAAAGGTGACGTTGCAGTCCCTGCATGAAATAACCTTTCAGGCAGGAGTTAAAAATTTGATCTGCCATTGTTCATGAGGTATGGTCATAAGAAAGCTATGTTCAAAATGTGTTGTAAAAATATTAAAAAACAACAAAGTTATGAGCTTACATTGAATTTTGCAAACTCAGGCTCGTAACTTCAGTAATTTTCAATATTTTTACCCCAAATTCACAACATAGCCATATCCTTATAGGACCTCACATATGTGACAGCTGTCATTTTTCAAATCATATTCAAAATGTTTGGGTTTTTTACATCCTGAAAGATGATTTTGCAGCCCTATGTGAAATCACCTTTTAGGCATGAGTAGAACATTTTCTCTGCCTTTGTTCATGAGGTAGGGTCATGAGAAGGCTATGTTGAAAATTTGGTGTAAAAATATTAAAAAACAATAAAGTTATGAGCTTGCATAGAATTTTGTGAACACAGGCTTGTAACTTTGGTAATTGTCAATATTTTAACCCAAAGTTACAACATAGCCATATCTTTACAGCACCTCATAAATGTGACAGCTGTCATTTTTCAAATCCTGAATGGTGATTTTGCAGTCCCTGCATGAAATCACCTTTTGCATAGAAGCTGAATATGTTCTCTGACCTTATTCATGAGTTGAGGTCATAAAAAGGTTATGTTTTAAATTTGGTGTAAAAATATTTTAAACAAATAAAGTTATGAGGCTATGTTGAGTTTTACAAATGCAGGCTCATAACTTTGGTAATATTCAATATTTTTATTCTAAATTTTCAACACAGCCATTTCTTTATAGCACCTCATGAGTGTGAAAGCTGTCATTTTCAACTCCTGCCCAAAATGTGTTTCTGTGTCCTGAAAGTTGATTTTGCAATCCCTGTACAAAATCACCTTTAGGCCAGGAGTTGAACATTTTCTCTACCCTTCTTCATGAGGCAGGGTCATAACAAGGCTATGTTAAAAATTTGGTGTAAAAATATTAAAATACCAATTTTCAATACTTTTACCCCAAATTCCTTAGCTGCAGCCCTATCAGCTCTGGCCAGAGTTTGCTTTATTCTGTCGTGAAAAATTCTTGGAGGACAGATTTTTTTGGTACATTGTACTTTTACACCATTTCCCTTAAAGCACATTACAAAAAATGTGGCAGTGGGACAGAAACACAGTGTAGCAGCATGTAGCCCACTGACATGCTTTTTTCTGTAATTAACATTTTATTGAGGATTTTATACTGTAATATATATGATCTCACAACAGCAGTTCAGTTAGAGCTCATGTAACCCAACCAGAATACAAGTTCCATAAGGTACAGACTAAAGCCTGAGCAAACAAATACATCCTCAGGTAGTTAGGGTCATAATTATGCTGTTTATACAACCAAATATAGACCCAGAATCCCTTCCATCTGATCAGAATGCAGTGTTGCAGTGATGTAATATTCCTAGTCTGCAACAGTTGCAAGGATACAGTAGCTAATAACACCAAATATAGAAGCACTATGGAAACAGAGAAAACATGTAACTAGGAGCTAACAAAGTAATTAAACACAGAAGATGTTTATTTATATAGCAGAGTGCTGGATACTGAAAGCACCCACCCAGCTGGAAAAAACGTTAGATGTAAAAATGCCTGCCAGGTAGCATCATACTGCATGGGGTAAAGGAAGAATATCACCCATTCACAGATCAAAAGCCATCCAAGGGGTCCAAAGTGCACAAAGAAATGTCCCCCACACTTAACTGTTCAAATGGTAGGTAGCTCAGGAAAGATAGGGTCCCAAAACATTATCATACAGCACCCATTTCCCTCTAGCTATATATGAAAGGTGCTCTTGTCCCACCAAGTTATGCATACTGTCTTCCCATTCATCTATGGTAAGGGTATCTTCAGACCCCTGTTTCTGATATACCAGTCGCTTTGCTTCTGTAATAGCTGCCAAGAACCATAGATGGAGGGGTTTATGATAAATTAAGAGTTTATTAGTATTACCTAGAATCATGAGGGAGATATCCATGGGTACCAGACATTGCGTAACATCTGATATTCGAATCTGCAACTGACTCTACCAGCCAACCAATTTAGAACAACTCCAGAGGATCTGTAACAACATACCCTGTGACTGGTGGCATCTCCAACAATCAGATGTAGATACCAAATTCATCCTCTTTAATTGGTAAGGTGTTCTGTACCATAAATACAGTGTCAGCCTGATGTGATAATTCTGGTAGTTCAGAAAAAATCTGGGAGAACAGAATACACTGTATGTATATGGTTCTTTTCTTACACTTTCCCCTAAAGTGTGCTACAGAACAGTGTCGGGGGGACTGCCACACAGAATGGCACCATGTAGCAGTGTGCAGTAGCCTGAAATATTTTTCAAGTAGTTGAGAAAAATTCTGGGAAAACAGAATTTATTTATATAGTGCTTTTCATATCACTTCCTCTAAAGGCCTGCATTTTCAAAAGAGATGCAGAGCCCAAAATAGAGATGCACCACACATCCTGGAAAATGTGCCAAAGCACGATATTCAACCGGAGGAGATATGCCACCCAAATAAGAATGTGTGATCATGCAGAAAAAATGACAGTGGCACAAATACATGGGACATGCCTATGAATGTGCCATCCATCAGCATATTCAGCCAAAATGAGCGGGGGCAAGTGCAGCACATCTCAAAAATGAGCAGCCCAAAGATAGGTATAAAATGAGATGGCCTAACTTTGTAAGCCACCAATAGGTAGAGCGCAGAACTGCAGCTATGGATGGCTCAGCCTTCCTCATGGCAGCAGTGATTGAAGATGTGAGGAGACGGGAAGAACAGCAACATGGTCAGAGAAGGGCCTGTAGGCGGTATGTCTACCAGAGACAGTACTGGAACCGTGTCACATTCTAACAGCTGACTGACACAGAAATCATGGGACAGTATGTCTCAACAGGGCAATTCTGAGACAGCTCTGTGAACTGCTCCATGATGAGCTGCAGGCACCAACACACAGAAGTTACACCATGACGGTGGAGACCAAGGTGACAGCAGAACTGTGCCTGCTCACAATGGGCACCTTCCAGATACCAATGGGTGACACCACTGGTATCACCCAATCCACCATGTCCCATCTCCTCACACAGTTCCTCACCACACTGCTGCCCCATGCTATGGTGTTCATCACATTTCCTAGCACAGCAGCAGAATATACAGAAACAATGCAGCACTTCAACAGGGTTGCACACATGCCAGGTGTGCTAGGGGCCATTGACTGCACGCATGTGACAATCAGAGCACCACCTGGTGGTGATAAGGAAACATAGAAACATAGAATTTGATGGCAGATAAGGACTGCTTGGCCCACCTAGTCTGCCCATTTCCCTACCTAACGGAAAAGCTGCAGATCCTAGTTAACCAATAGCCTACTTCCTCCTACCCCCCCACTAGAATTGCCTTATGTCTGTCCCATGCATTCTTGAATTCTTCCACTGTTTTTGACTCTATGACCTCCTCTCAGGAAGACTGTTCCATGCATCTACAACCCTCTATGTGAAGAAATACTTCCTCACATTACCTCTGAGCCGTCCCCCCCTCTATCTTCAAATTGTGCCCCCTTGTTCTTGCACATCTTTTTTTCTGAAAGATGCTGCCCTCTTGGACTTTGTTGATTCCCTTGAGGTATTTGAAAGTTTCTATCATGTCCCCCCTCTCCCTACTTTTTTCGAGGCTTTACATCTTAAGCTCCTTTAGTCTTTCTTCATATGTCTTCTGGTGTAGACCCTGCACCATTTTGGTTGCCCTCCTCTGGACAGCCTCCACCCTGCAATGTCTGTGCCAGGTTCCCTGGGAGTTCGCATGATGCCTACATCTGGCATAAGTTGGCCCTGTGCCACTGACACAAGTCTGGGGAGATACCCAGTGGCTATGTCTTTGTGGAGATGGGGTCTCCAGAACTGTACACAGTACTCCAGATGTGGTCTTACCAACTGTCTGTACAGAGGGCCAACAACTTCGTGTTTTCCACTGGTGATGCCTCTCCCTGTGCATCCCAGTATCCCCCCAGCCCTCCTTACTGCCTTATCTTACAGGGGTGTAGCCAGGGATCTCAGATCTGCACACCAAGTGGACTCACTGCTACCCCTCCCCCCTTGTTAGGGTGAGCTACCCCCAGGGGTGTAGCCAGACAATATACAAATGTACACCAGGACAGTGTTTGTTACCTCATTTGGCACAATAAATACAATTTTATATCTCATGACAATGGTTGCTGCCATGCATGGGTAAATACAAATGCCATGCATTGCTCCCTAAGACACCCACAAACCAGCCCAAAGCCTGTAAATCTGTATTGTCCTTGGGCTGCAAAGACAGTATTAGTGACCAGTCCTTCTAGTTTCGACTCCTATGAATAAAATTACAGAAAGGTTCAGCATTTTCTTTGTTAGATTTCATGGAAAAAGGAAGCAGTTCAGAGCCTATTTGCTACCCTCCCTTAAAAAAAATTGAACAGCATGGAGTGCTTGGAGTATGCCTGCCTACACCCATGCCTTCTCACATTGCTGGACCACCTTTAGGTCATCTGATATGACTGCCCCAGGTCCCTTTCCACTTTTGTTGTTGCCAGTATCTCACCCCCCATTGTGTACTATTCCCCTTGGTTATTGTTTCTCAGGCGCATTACTTTGCACTTCTTTGAGTTGAATCTAAGCTAACATACATTTGACCATTCCTCCAAAAAATATCCCTTTTCATCCTTTCCACCCCACCTTGCGTATTAACCCTGTTGCAGGTCTTTGTGTCATCTGTAATGAGACATACTTTTCCAGTCCCTCTGCAATGTCACTTATAAAGACATTAAAAAGGACCGGCCCCAGTACTAACCCTGCAGTACCCCACTAGTAACCCCTCTTTCTTCACTGTGGACTCCATTTATTTTTACCCTCTGTGTCCTGTTGTCCAGCCAGTGTTTTACCCAGGCTACCACCCTGGGACCCACTCCCAGGCTGGCTAATTTGTTTATTGATCTTTTGTGTGGGACTGTGTCAAATGCCTTGCTAAAGTCTAGGTAGGCCATGTCCACCTAGACTTTAGCAAGGACACCTACATCAACAGGAAGGGTAAAGGCGTACTACTCAGTTAACTGCCACATGGTATACAATGCCACAGGGTGTATCAGCAATGTCTGTGCCAGGTTCCCTGGGAGTTTGCATGATGCCTACATCTGGCATCAGTCAACCCTGTGCCACCGATTCAAGTCTGGAGAGATACCCAGTGGCCACCTAGTGGGTGAGTGGTACAGAACCCCATGGACATGGTGCCCACATATCCCAGAAACCACTACCAGTGACTGTGCAGGGATGGATCTGTGTGACAGAGCTGACAGAATAGCCAACGGACATGTGGCAAACTTTGGTGGGGTGGCTGCCAGAGTGGGGCCCACAAACTGACAGAAACCAGATAGATGGTGGGAGAAAGGAGCATGCCAGCAAATGTGAAGGTGCCAGCAAATGTGAAGGTACATAGCAGGCACAGGCAACAGGGGGTGCAGTCACCCCCCCCGATGGTGCCATGTGTGTGGGTCAGAGTAGTGTGACACTGTGGGGAAAGGCAGTGCCATGGGGTAGTAACAGGCCGTGTTGTAGCAGTGCACCATAGATCAGATGCCAGGCATGCTGTGGTGGTAGTGACAGTGGGCAATCAATGGCTGGAAGGGTGCTACAGAGGCATGTGAGGGTGCATGCAGGCAGGAACCATAGACAGGTGAACAGTGCAGACAAATGCAACCAGCATACAAAAGGCATGTTGGGGGCACCTTTGGGATACGAGTGGATGTGTACAGGATACTAACATATCACTCTCCCTAATCCCCATGCAGGTGACAGTACCCACCCCCTCTGGCCATGGCTCCTCACCCCCTTACTGTGGACCTCATCTAAATCAGAGGAGAGGTACAATGAGGCACACATTGCATCAAGGAACATTATCGAGTGCATGTTCGGCATGCTTAAGATGCATTTCAGATGCTGGATGGGTCTGGTGGTGCCCTACAGTACAGCCCAGACAAGGCCTGTGGCATATTCCTGGCCTGTTGCTTGCTACACAACATGGCCATTGACCATGGAATAGTTTTCCAGGTACTTAAGGGCAACAGTGCAGAGGATGAGGATTCACAGGATGAGAATGAGCAGCCACCACTGCCTCAGAGAGACTCCAGACTGGCCCTGATGGCATGGCGGCACAGGCACACCATCATGCAGGAGGTTGTTGGACCCCGAAGGTGAGAACCGGAAACAGATGAGGCAGTGCAGGCATACACACAGGCACAGGCAAGTCTGACCCATGGTGCCTTCCAGGGCATGGCAGCCAGACACAGTCATGGGGGCATGAAATGCACACATGTGTGCACAATACACATGCACACATGTTCACCGCATGGCCAACAATGCAAGGATGCCCATAGGTGGATATGAAGTAATGGCATGGGTCAGAGATAGGTCACTGGCACAGATGCACAGCAGCAGGCCACAACCACACTCATCATTCCCATGCCCATCACCATGACACCACAGCCCACATTCATAGCCTGGATGCCACAAAGAAGGCACAAACATGCCATAGGCACAATGACAGCACACAGCCTTGAGCAGACCTGTGATGATGTCAGACAAGCAATGGCCATGGGGCAACATGTGCAGGCCAGCTGTGGCCAGGACACCTTAGTATCTGCCTGTGCAGCCACTGTAGACACGTGGGCAGCCACCCACAACAGGCAAGTGTGCCTCACCTGGAAGACCACCTGCCACAAGGGGTGACTCCCCCACCACCAAGGGGGTTGAACCATGAGACCACTACTGGCTGCGTGTGGACAGAGGTGTTCAGAAATGCACATTGGTGCAGGGGGTGTTTGGGATACCAATGGCAGGGGACAGCATCTGGAGCACATGAGATGCATGCCATCTCAGGGTGGGGGTGCTGGTGTTGCTGTGCGGCATGCGGTGGCCCTTCCTGTGGGACCGTGGTGCCCTGCCTCCACAACCCACCACAATGGCCTGTGCAATCTGATCAAGACATGTCATGTCCTCCTGCAGGAGGCACAGCTCTGTGGTCATTTCCACCTGCAGTTGATGAAACTCACTGAGCACTTCAGCATGCCGAACAGCTGCCCGCTCATTGAGGAGAGCCACTTGCATGTGCAACCCCTGCACATCTTCCCTGAGTGCCACCTGGCACTCCACAGAGGTCTTCAATAGCTGTGTGTGCTCGTTGGTCTCATCTGCAAGGGACATGTGTTGAGCAGTGGTTGATGAGCAGGGGGTGTGTCAGCCTGCTGTGTTGCACCCACCACCTGTGGCTGCCACATAGCAGGATGCTGTTGGCCTGGAGACTGTGTGCATGCAAACACACTGGATGCTGGGTCGACCTGCCCACATGCATGTGCAGGCCATTGCTGGTCACCATCACCTGGGTGGATGCTGACGCTGCACCTGGGCCCCACATCAGCACCCTGCCCCTGGCCAACCACAGTCAGTGTGGTGGCCACTGGCATTTGGTGTGGCAGAGGCTGCTCCTGTGATGTCCCAGGATGGCTGCCACTGTTGGAGGGTGCCTGTGTGGCATCCAGCATGGCAAGGGTGCACATGGTGTCAGTGATGATGCTCCCCAACTGGGTGGAGTCAACATCATCATCATCATCCATGGCCATGGCAAGCACCTCAAGATCATCCAGGAGGTCAGTCCCAGACAGGGGGTTGAGGTCAGTAATGCAAGGCACGTGTCCCAACTCCTGTGGGCTTGCCACAACAGCAGTGGCCACAGCAGCAGTTGATGTGTTAGCAACAGGTATGTCTGGCTGCTGTCCACCAGTCTGTACCCGGGACGCCACAGCACCCCTGAGACGTGATGGAGCTGTGAAAGCAGAAAAGGAGACCATGGTCAGGGTTGCATGCCTATGTCAAGGAAACAGTGGCATTCACATGGAGGTGCACATGCATGTCCCAGGTGCGCATATGGTAGCACACACGGCCAGGACTACTATTGCAGTTAACATGGCACACATGCTATACTGACAAGGGCGGTTGATGTTGTGTGTGGCCACAACATGACCCATGTGTGGTACAGCCAAAATGGTCTGCACCATCCCCCCAGCATGGCCCACAATCCTGCACAGTGGCCAGCATGTGGCAACCCAGCCCAATGAACTTTCCAGATGAACACCCACACCATAGACCACAGGAGGGTACTCCCATAGAACACCCATGGCCCAGCGGTATAGTTCACTAACAGGCAACAGTGACTGCAGACATGTGTGGTGATGCATGTACCTGTCCCCCAACATGGGCAGAGGCACCCTAGTATAGAGCTCCTGACGGTCCACCACAGGGCCATGCACAGGTGTACTGTGGCCGCATCTCTGTGCCTGCACAGTGCTACAATGCCGGAATTACATGCCAGACATCACCTGTGAACACCACATGCAGGCCTCTACAATACCTGTGCAATGCATTCTCATAGTGCAGCGATGGTACACCTCCTGTGTTGAAACCACCACTAGGAACACCCTCAACACAGGCACGGCTCAGGGTGGTGGTGATCAGGGCCTCCTGTGCCATCAAGGCAAGCACCGATGATGGCCCCCCAGTGGCACTGTGGATGCCCAGAACTGGGCATGATGTTCCTTGTCCCATATACATTCAGAATTGATTCTCTTAATGCACTCCTGGAGTGTACGGTTAAATGTACCATGGGCATTCACAGCCTCGGCCACCTCTGACCACCCCTGAGCCTGTTCTTGCTGGGTCCCTGATTTCCTGGTCAGGAGGTCCTCCCTCAGAATGTAGGCCTCAGTAAGGGTCGTTATCTCATCCTTGGTGAAATTTGAACATCTCATCTTCCTTCCCTCCTCTTGATCCACACTGGTGCCTGTGGGAATGACAGACAATCACATGGAGAGGAACAGCACCATGCCATGTACTGTGAGACATGCAGAGTTAAGGAGAAACCAGCAACAAAAAGCCACAGTGGAAACACACTTACCTCCAAGGATGAAGTATCTCTCGGTCACCTGTGTGGTGGGGTGGTGCATTCCAGCTCAGTTCATAGCTCAGCACATGCAAATAAGGGGAAGAGCACCCTATAATGAGATGTAAATGTCTGAGATAGGACGGGGATGGGCAATGAGCTCATTACCATATTCTGGATGAATATTGCAAAGATGGGCCTGGCCTATCTTAAAGTGCATTGTGCATGTATTTGTGACAAAGCACAAACACATTGTGCATTTCTGATGCATGCACTATAGGCATATACCTCACAGCTTTGCACGGTCATGGATAAAGGACATCGGTAGTGGTGCATCGCATAGTGCATGGCAGACATGTACGGAGCATAGCCACAGACTTGCACCATGCAGATGGCTGTGGTAGTGGCATTGGCTGACCTCCCCAACATGGCGTCATCATGTAGTTGTGCATGCATGTTGGTGGGGGGAACAACCTCTGTTTACCATGTGGCCCGTCACTACCATGCATGTGCAGTAATGCACCATGGTACACCCATTGCGCATTACAATAATGCACACGCATGCCACGTGGGGATGAGGATGTGTGGCCTATCGCACAACCGTCATGGCCCAGACACCTTGCAGTTACTGCCATGGCAGCATCACAGTGCAGCAGTATTGACTGCAGTAGTGCTATGGCATGTGCCTCAGAAGATATGTCTGCCAGGCCTCACTCCCAGAATTGGGGGGGAGACTGAATTGGCTAATTTGGTGGACCTTGTGATCCCCCTGGAGAAGCCACTATTTGGGGCACAGGAGCTCCAGGAGGCATGGTCCCAGGTGTGGCCCAGGATTGCCATGCACCTCACCAGGTGCACAAACATCCCCCGAATGAGGGAACAGTGCCACCATTGGTATGGGGACCCTGGCCAAAGGGACAGGGGCAGGCTGGAGTGGCTCTGTGAGCTGGTGCAGACGGTAGCAGTGCCATGACCAGGTATGTATGCAATGTGAATGTGCACCATCCAAGGCACTGAGTGATGACAGGTGTGTTGCTGTGGCAAGGATTGTCCATTGTGGACTGTGGTATGTCGCCAGTAGTGTCTGGCCAGTGTTTACTGGTGTGCGGTATGCAGTGTGTGTCACTGTCTGGCCCCAGTGCCCCTATGGGGTGTTTTCCCCAGTGTGGGTCCAGGGCAATACCACGGTGTGTGACACCATGTGGCAGTGGGGGTCATGGCAACCCACAATAGTGACACATTGTCTGTTGTGGGCCCTGAATGTGTGGCACTGTGCTGCCGTGTGGTACCACTGTACACTGCGCTGTGATGCAGGACAGGTACCATGTCCAACCACCGTGTATGGTGTCCGCAGTGATGCCTGTTGTTGTACCACATGCCGGTGAAAACATGTGCTGCCCATCCCCATGCTCAATTGTCTAGTGTACAGGTGCCATGTGCCTGTCACACATGGCATGGCCCTGTTGGCACACCTCAGTGTCACACAGGTCTCTATGGTGTACTACCACCAACACATGCTTAGTATCACGTGGTGATATACTGTGTGGGCCCTATTGACAGGTGTGTGAGTGTACAGGCTTATATCGTGCAACATTGCCTGTCCACTGCTGATTGTGCAACTGCAGCGATGCAGTGTGGCATGTGTATTTGTTGGGGGCTTCACATACCTGGCTTGCACATGGGTGTAGAGGGGATAGTGTGCTACAGCTTGATGCTAACTGTGCCCTTCACATTGTGTTTCCATTGCAGGCAGGAAGGAGGCCCTCCAGGCCTGAAGGGACACCTGCAGCTAGGACAGTGAGGACAGCAAATAACGGGGGCAGGATGTGGGACATGGCACTACAAGGCAGTCCCCACACCATGCAGCAGGTGAGTGGGCATGCTGTGTTATGTGTTGAATGGGTACACGGGGGGGGGTATGCACTGCCCGTTGCGGTCCATGGCATGCAGGTTTGTCATGCCCATGGGGTGCTGGTCACACACACATGTGATGGCACTGTTGTGCCATGTGACAGCTCTGCATCACTAGTGGCCCCTGTGTACCAGGCACTGTCCAGTGTGTCTGTACATGACCATGGTCACTCTCTAATGACCACACGGGGACTGCATTGGGCTGTCACTCATGGTGCACGCACTAATCAGGTCAACACATTGTGTGGTACATGACATGTGTGGTGTCCTGCACCACACACCCCTCACCCCACACTATGCGCCATGGTGTGTCGTGGCAGCGCAGACATCTATGATGCACATCCACCCATGGTACATAGCATGCTGCCTGGCACACATATCTCCATTGGTGTGGTTCACGCCACTGCCACTGTTGCCCTCATTGTGTCCTGTATAGCTGTATGTACTGGCAGACACCGCCGCAGCGGTCTGTTGTTGATGCCATGGCCATGCTGTGTCTGTGGCACCTGCACGGTGTAGACAGTGGCACACTACATGTGTTGTGGGTCATTCCTACTGTTCCCAGGCTGGTCAGTATTTGCGTGCGTGCCCCATCACACAAGACCAGACCAGTGTCACGTCCACCTCTGTCCATGGCTGTGGGTTGCCATTGTACACTGTTCATGTTTGGCTGTTGTCCATCATGCAGTCATACTGGTCAACAGCATCATGTCACAGTGCACCATGTGTGTGCTGCACAGCTGTGGGGATTCAGTCCATGGCTATTCACAGTGACATGGCACTTAGGGGCCATCTGTGTTTGTGCCACCTGCCTTCGTGCAGTGTGTTGTCAGTGTCATCTGGGCCCACAGTGTTGCTAAGCTGTGTGCTTGTGCACCCCCTCCGCTGGCCAGCTGGATGACACCTTGAGGGTGTGCCGGTCAACCGGCATGGTACCTGTTCTGCCCATCCTATCTCATCTGTGTGTCCCTGGTCGATGCTGTGCGCTGCTGGGAGTGTACTAGTTCCTTTTGGTGATGGTGCGCATAGGTCTATGTGCTTCCCTGTGCCATCAGACAGTGTGCTACACTGTGGTGACCACTTCCACCAGTGCATGTGTGCCCCATGTGCACTGGTATGGCCCAGAGCATTGTCCCAATGTGCAGGTGTGTTCCCTGCTGTTGACGGTGCTCCCTGCAGTGGCTACCTCCATCCACAGTGTGTGGGCATGTGTTCCGGGCCCTGTAAGCATGTGGTGGGTGGTGACAGCTGTCAGCCACTTGGTGTACCCTCTGTGGGACGGTCCTTGTCATGGTCCCAGGTCACCTATGTGACACTCTGCTCCATTTGAACTGTACATGTGTGTTTCCAAGGGTTTCCACAGGAGGTGCCTTCACTGTCGGCCTGTGGTTGTGGCATTCCTCATTGGCATGTCTGGGACAGTGTTTCGCTACATGGCCATCTAGATACCCTATGGTGTGATGCTGCCGGTGTGCTCAACAGGTGTTCCCCTGGCACCTTCCTGTCCAGTGGTCCTGTGTGTGGTCCATTCCCCAACCATGGCTTTGCAACACTCACCTGTAGTTTTCCAGCATACTGTTGCCATTGCCTTCCCCTGTGTGGTCACCCGTGTGGCCGTGCATGGCTGGCTTCTTTCTGTGTGTCCAGCAGGTATGTGGCACTAGTGGTTGGGCCAGGCATGTGTGCATGCAGCATGCCATCCAAGCATATCTACATGTGTGACCTTCTGTGGACAGTTGCATACATCTGTGCTTCTGTCTCTGATACACCTGTGGTGGGACTTGCCCAACCGTCACCATCACATACTGTATATGTACCACTGCGTGTGGCCAGTGTGATTATGTGGGGAACACTATACCTGTGACACACAGATGAGTGGAGCATGGATATTTGTCCCATTGCCATATCCTGTCCATGTCCTGCCATTGCCTGTTTCTGCAGCCACATCCCATGCAGTGCACTATGTGTGGAATGGTTCCATGGCATATTGCCTGTCAGTAGTGGGTTTGGTGGTGTGGAAGCCCTGTGCAGTGGCCCATGCATTTGCAGGCATGCACTTCACCATCATTGCATGGGAGGGGGGTTCTGTCTGTGACTGGATGACTTGTGGCACTGAGGCCATGTTTTGCTCATCTTTTTCCTTCCATAGGTCAACAGGCCATATCAGGACATCAGGGCAGAGAAACAGGGCCACAGGGTCACATGATGGTCTGGGGCAGAGCAGCTACAAGCTGGGACATCCTCCTAGCCATCTACAGGAGGCTGGGGGAGTGCTGCAGGCTAGCCACACATTGCCCACCATTGTGGAGGGCTGCAGACTTCTCTGACATGCACAACGCCCATGCCAGTCATGGTGCCAGGCCAATGTGGGCCACTAGGGACATGTATATTTGTATATAGTTCATTTTGACCCCACACCTGCACCTTCGCCTATTCTATGTAAATAGTTCCCCCCATGCATCCCATGTTCCCCCTTTCCCCTCAGCCCCTCTTTGTTTAATTGTAAATGGTTATTATATATTGCTATTTTCTACTATATTGTTGTTCTGCATTTGTTCCTGTTCTTTTTTTCTTGTATTACTGCTTTTTATGTTGTTGTTGCTGTTGTTGTTATTATTCACTTTTTATTATATTAAAGTATGTGGTTGTTTTTTGACATGACTGTGTATGTTTCTTTATTCCATTGTTCTTGCTGACTGCTGTGTGGCACATGTGGCCCACATACTGGTGGACGACGCAGCACAGGTGTGTTACTGTCATCGTCTCACCTGACATACCCTGTCCCCAGGGTGTGGCCCCAACTGTGTCTATCACAGATGTCACTGCACTGGTTGCATGGGAATCTTGTCAGTACTCCTCGTGTCCCTTCCCACTGGTTCCCTGTGTTGGCCCTGTGCCCCTCCCTGTTGTTGTCATAGGCCATGTGGTTATCTTCTGCACTTTTGGTGGCCATGTCTCACTGTCAGTGTGTGCCTCCTGTGTGGGTCCCAGCCATTGGGGTGCTGTGCCAGTGGTGCACTACGCCACAGCTCTGTCTGGCACATTTGCACTGTTGTTACTCTGCTTGCATGTATGGCCCTGTCCATCAGCATGGCCATTGTGGTGGTACCCTTTCCATGGCCATGTGTGTTTACACTGCCTGGTGCATATGGTATTCCCCATGGTTGGTGTCATTTGTGTGGTGCATTGTACTGGGTACTCAGGGGTCCTACTTCTGGCCATTTTGGCCACTGTGATGTGCCACTGTCCTCTCCTGTCCCCTGGGGTGCTGCTCTGTTGCACCAACAACAATCCAAATTGCACCAGCGCATTGGGCTACTTTCCCTGTCTGCACACCCCTGTTCTTGCCTATCTTGTGCAGATTCCCATATTAAAAAGTGCCCTGTTGCACCACACATTTCCGGTTGCATGATCATGCATCTTCAGTATATTCAGCCGGACATGTGCAATCGCATCCTACGGCGCATCTTCTGAATATTGCATTATTTTGGGCTGGCACATTTCAGATGTGTGGTGCAGGCACTTGCATGATTCAGCAGGCCACTTTTGAATATGGGGCCCAAAGTGTGTAACTAGGACTGTGTTAGGGGAACTGTCATGCAACATAGCATCATGTAGTAGCATGCAGCAACCTGATACAATTCTTATGACAGTTCAAAAAAATTCTTGGGGCATGAAGTTTATGTATGTTATGCTTTTCTCTCAATTTCATCAAAAGTGTGTTTCAAGAGCTGTGGAATGGGAACTGACACACACTGTGCAACACCTTTTAACAGTATGCAGTAACCTAACAAATGTATTTTGGTAATTCAGAAAAATTCTGAGAACACTGAACTTACGAATATGGTGCTTTTTGCACCATTTCCTCAAAAGTGTATTTCAAGAACTGTGGATGGGAACTGACTTACAGTGTAGCACTATATAGCAGCATGCAGCAGTCTAATGTAAATATCAGTTTCAATGTAACTAATCAAAAATTCTGGGAACCCAGAATTTATGTATAATGTGCTTTTCGCACCATTTCCCAGAATTGTGTCAGGGGGATTGACCCAGAGCATATCACCATGCAGCTGCATTCAGCATCCTGATGTATTTTTTATGGTAGCTGAAAAAAATCTGCGGGCACATAATTTATGTATGTTGTGCTTTTCTCACAATTTCACTTAAAGTATGTTATAAGAACTGTGGTGGTGGTGGGGGCTGACACACAGCTTAGCTCCATGTAACAACAAAAAAGCAAATTCAGCTCCACAATCACGAGGGTACAATACTCAAAAAATAAATATTAAACAACTGAAAGATAGCACAACCTCAGGCAGAAAAAAAGTTTTAAGTTTAATATAGGGACACCCACATAACAAAACGCTCACAGATCAAGCTACAATGAAGCCTCGACCAGTTTCATACTAACGATACATCATCAGGCTTCATTTTTTTCTGCCTGAGGTTGTGCGATCTTTCAGTTGTTTAATATTAGCTCCATGTAGCAGCATGCAGCAGACTGACATATTTATGCTAGTAGTTGAGAAACATTCTAGGAGTACAAAAGTTATGCATGTTGTGCCTTTCTCACAATTTCCCTTCAAATATGTTGCAAGAACTGTGGCAGGGGGACTGACACACAAAGCAGCACCCTGTAGCAGCATGACACATTTATTCTAGTACATGAGAAAAATAGTGAGAGAAGAAGACAGTTATAGTGTAAGGCCTGCACGGTTGCACAAGAAAGAGAACAATATAGAGAGGAAATCAGACTTTTTCTTCAATTAAGCAGGAGGACGACAGCTGACAGCAGAATTTGGATAGCTACAAGGAAGCAGTATCAGAAATTAGGACAGAAAGAGATGAAGATGTACAAACTTTTTTGTGTGTTTTTTTCCTTTTTATTTTTCACAATAGGTGATAAGAATGAAGGAGACAGTAAGACAGATAGCACATCTAAAATAAAGAAATGTAGAGAATTGGGCTGTGGCCTTGGGACAAAGAGTGCACTGTCACCATAGAGTTCTGCAAGACCCTGAAGAATGCTTCATTGGTTTTGGATCAAAACCTGCATAATTTCTTTCATGGCAGCAATTTGCTGGTGGAGCTCCCCTATCTCTCCATGCAGCTGTGCCACTTTTGTATGGAGGAATGTAGGAGGAAAATCTGAGGCTGATCTCTCAGGTGACCCCCACAGCACCCGGGGCTCTACCTGATGCTCCCTCTCCTATTTCCCTCTGTCTCTTCTGTGTTCCCCTCCAGGAACTGTCCACCACGTAATGACCCACAGCATCACTACTTTTTACATTGCCCATCCTGTGGCACAGAAGGAGCACTGGGGTGCCACCCCCTCCCCACTGCTCAGCTGTCTCAGCCTTTCTTCACTTCAAATGCTCCTCCTACTCCTGGTGGTGCTTTACCTTAAGGTAGACATCATCATCAAAGTTTATTTGTTCTTCCAAAAAATAGCAATTTGGACATTACAGCATGTAGCATTTGTGTCAATAAATACATTATTTGCAATAAATATATGTTACCTACATGTAAAACCTAGTTTAAAAGTGAGCAGATTCAACAGTGCAAACATCAAGTGTATCAATCAGGAATCTGGTTATCATTTTTATCTCATTTAGTTCTATTTCTCCTTATACAGCCTTTTCTTTTAGAACTAATTACAGATGCCAAGAATTTGGCAATCAATTCCACATCTTCCTCTACCCTGCGATGCATCAGTATGAATACCAGGTCATAAGCCAAATCTGCATATCTGGTCAAAAAAATTCTTTAAAATGTGATCTCTCTCTGAAAGTTATTTAGGGGGAACTGAGTTATAACATGTGCCAGGGATTCCTCAAATCCTCTGTTACAAAGGCATTTAGTCACTAAGGAGTATCCTGTAAAAATTGTTGATTGAAATAAGTGTATTTAGAAGTGATCAAACCAAACCTTGCCCAAGAAATCACCTTTTGTGTACTTGGAGCTAATGAGAGCAATAATCTTCTATAACTGAATCAGTTTTGTTTTGACTGTGCCATGGGGCCTGTTTTTGATTTCTAATCTGATTCATCTGTTTATTCTGTGCAAACAAAAATATTTTCCTCTTAATTCTGGGTCTGTAGATTCCAGGTATCGTTACGCTAGTCTGATAGTCTTTCCATAGATGCATAGACTTAATATTATGTAAAATTTGTATGAGAGCTTTTAACCATGGGGAAAGAAAACCCTTGGAATACCATATTCTTTTCTCCATTAAACATGCTGATGGGACTACATTTCTTGAATTGTTAGTAATTATAAGCCAGTATGATACCAGTCTTAGATCTATTAAGGATGCCACTGGAACTCTACCTAGCTCTGCTCTAACTACAGGATTAGACATAGAGAGGGGTACTTGTAAAATAGTTTTGTAGTAATAGTATAAAGGTAACTCCAGCTTTGGAATATCCTTAACCCCACAAATTTCTGCTCCATAAAGGAGAAGGGGAATATTTTTTGCTTCTCCTGACTTAATGGCAGGTATTACTGAGAGACCACAAACTTAAAGTTAAAGCATTGTAGTGCTTTAGCCAGATGTTTGGCTTTTATTGCTTGTTCTCTAAAATGGCGGTTCCATTGCCCTTTTGTAAATAGCGTGATACCAAGATAGACATAGGAAGTAACAACTTTGATAAGGTTTTTATGTAAAAGTAAATTAGGTTTTGAAGATTGATTCCCAAATGCCATAACTTTAATTTTATTTAAATTAATCCCTAACTCAAGTTGGTCACATTTATTTATAAAATGATCAAGTTTTCATTGCAGTCCTATTGGAGAAAGAGATAGGAGTACTAGATCATCTGTGTATGCAAGTATGTGAATGTGGCAATTATTAATTTGAAGGTAATCCAATAGGGTAGTAGTATCAAAATTTAACAAAGAATCTATATATAAACTAAACAGCAGAGGTGCAAGAAGGCATCCCTGTTTAACCCCTTTATTGGTTGAAAAATATTCAGATTTATTGCCCTTTTCATCACATCTGACTGCAGCATATGCATCAGAATGAAGAAGAAATACTGGAATTAGCAGACTCAAGGTTAGGCACCTGGTATACAAAATATTCCAGTGAGTGTGCCTAACTACTAAATTGAAGGCCATGCTAAAGTCAATAAACAAAGCATAGCATTTCATCTTTCTATAAAGATTATACTTTTCTAATAAATTGGCTAAAATAAATATATTATCTATGGTTGCAAACCCCTGTCGAAAGCCTGCCTGGAATTTTGAAAGAGGGCAGTCAGTGGCAACCCAGAACTTTAATTTTTTTAATAAAAGTCCAGAGAAATTTTAACAGTTGATGTCCAGTAAACTTACAGGATGATAGTTAGGTATTTGGTAGGGGCCTTTTTTGTGAATGGGAATGATTATATTTTTAGACCATGAGCTGGAAATAAACCTTTCTCTAAGACATGCATTAAAAAAGTTTACAAAAAAAAGGTAAACAATAATTTTTATGTTCTTTATAAATTTCCCCTGAAATAGTATAAGGTCCTGGAGCTTTATTATTGACTAATTTTGATATGGACTGCTCTATGTCATTAATAGTAAAGGTTTAAGGTTTATAAATGCCAGCCTGCTTCCAATCTAGCATTGTCTGTGCACTGTCTGGGATATTATCATTGTTAAATAGATTAGATAAATAAGTGACCCATGTTTCTTTTAGAACATACATAGCCAAGGTAGGCTGGTATGTTTTAACCCCCTTCTCTACCATTAGCCAGAAGGCCTTTGAATCTTTAGATACAATACTTTCATACACAGCAGCCCATTGTTTTTGAGTGAATTCAAATCTTCTTAATTTAAGAAATGTTTTATAAGTTCTCCTAGCCATATTTAAACTTGCATAGCATTCACTTGAAGGATTCTTATTGACACTCTTAATCAGTTTCACCAGTTTCTGTTTTTCTCTAATACATTGGGAATCAAACATGGTAATAGGAGTAAATATTTGGTCTTTATAACTGTGAATTACAGAACTGATTTTATGGAGACAATTCTCCAATTGTTCATAAATATACTGAGCCTAGTTTGTGTCTTGTGCTGTTGTAAATAGTAATGACATCTGGGGGGAATAGATTACCTCAGCAGCTCTTTCCTTATTCCTAGTGTTAAGTGTTAATTTGAATTTCCTTCTAAGAACTAATGGAATTAAATGAGGTTTAGTTTCTTCAGAGGGTTTACCATCTCTTTCTGTTTTAACTTTAACTGTCAAGGTGGCATGGTCACTTCCAGGTGTCATGCATATTCTAAAATTCTCAAAGTAACTATAACTTTCTGGGGAGATTAATAAATAATCTATAACATTTTTCCCCTTTGAGGGATAATAAGTACAAGAGCACTTGTGGTCTCCATTCCCTCTGCCATTTAGAATCAGAAGAGTATTGTTAATAATGAAATCCTTAAGTTTGCGACCTGAATTATTTATAGTATTATCTGATGAGTTTCTCGGGTTCAAATCCCCCAGGTATATTAAAGATTGAAGCACTGGTAGATTATCAAAATTAGCTATACGGGTATTAAAATCCCCACCTAAGAGCATTATGTCTATCTGGTGTTTTATAAGAAGAGAATCAATTTCTGAAGTTAGTTGAGCCCACATACACTTAGAATTTGGGGGAACATAAACATTTACCATGAGAAAAGTAAGAGAATCCCACTTGATGATACTTAACAGTGATTCATTTTTTTAAGATGGCTTGTTTAATTACCTGGATATCTTTCCTTATCTTAACAAAGGTAGTTAATCCTCCTTTTAGTCTACCATAGTGTATATTTTTTACTGCTGGGATAAAATGTGATTCATACCCATTTAAATGGATCTGTTCCATTGCCCATGTTTCTTGAATTAAGAATATTTTAAATTTCAGGATAAATTTCTTCCAATTAGGATCTGTCAGTTTTGTCCCAAGAACCTCAATATTCCAGGATAAAAAATGTGCCTCCTTTGCAGTTAATGAATCACTTATACTAAGAGTGTCATCTATAGCGGGGTCAAAAGAAAGAAATTCTTTTGAAGTAGACAGTCGCTAATTTTTCCCACCCTCCTCAACTAGCTTCACATTATTTTCCAAATTCAAAAAATCCACAATGTGTACATGTGCTTTGTCAAGCCTGTAGATATTTTGTTTTAAAATGTTATATAAATCATGAGAATTAGTGACCATATCTATTTGGATTTCCATATTGCTTAAATATGCCCTCATTGTTGACTTTATTTCTGAAGGAGAAATTTCAATGTTTAGGCATGAAGCTAACAACATCTGAACAAAGGATGCCAAACTGTGACTGTTTTCTCCTTCAAATTTTTCAATTCCAAAAATGGACAACGTTTGTGAATATTTCATCTTTTCAAAGTTCCAATTTAGAAGGGACAGAGTGGATCCAATGGTTTCAGGATAAAGCATCAAGGGCATATCATACTCATGTGCATGTTTCCAGATGGTAGTCCAATTTACAGGAGAAGATATCAATATTCCTAAATTATTGATAAGGCATTGTTTTGCCCACATTTCTTTTTGCTATGTCCATGTTTGGAAGTAGAACATAAACAGGCCTATTGAGAACAGATTTATCTCTATGCACAAACATGACAGCCTCAGCTACTTCAGAAAGCTCAAATTCAACTTTAAAACATGTTAAATTGCATTAGATAAGGTCTCATCTGTTTCATAAACTTTACAAAAATGTTTTTCTAGTTTGAATACACTTCCCTTCCTGTACAAATAGCTTGCTCAAAATGAAGAAGTGGTCTTAATTTTGGATCAATTAAAAGTTCCTCTTCCTGCCTCTCATTTTTCCTAGAACAAGGCCTATTCGTATTATCAGCCTAGGCAGAATCATTAACAACGGGCCTGTGTTCTGCTCTAACAGGAATAAAATTATCACTGGTTGTCATGAGGTTTAAGGGTTTTTGTGAGTGATCAGACTCAGTCAATGACCTTATTGTCTCTTCCTTTAAGGGTTTAACTGTAAGTAAATCAGGTTTTTCAGAGTCTGGCATCTCCTCAGCTCTTTGATTTAAGGTAGTTAGTTCAGCATTGACTGTGGTCCCCTTGTTCTTTTTTTTTTTTAAATTCTTTTTGTGTTTTTTAGATTTTTCCCCTTCTTTTTTCTACCATTCTTAAGAGCAGGAGAAGTATGAAAAGAGGGAAATGAAAGTTTTCTAGCTCTTCCTTTTAAATTTTCATTTTCCAAGTTGTCTAATTTATGCGACAATTCTGAGACTTTATCAATAATTAGAGCAGACAGACCCTCTATAAGATGTTTTTATTCGTAAAAGAGTCTAAAAGTACAATATTAGTCATTATTGGATGTGCTAGGGCCTTAATTGTGTATTTAAATATAATATTGGGACATTGTGCAAGAAATTTTGAATCTCTATTTATTTTTTCCACTTCCTTATATAATTTTCTAAATACCTTATCCAGAGAACCTGCCAACAGTGATGAGTTCTCAGGATGGGACAATGAACTATCTATGCTGACATTTGAATTAAATGGGCTAAAAAGATTAATTTTCGTTGGATGTAGAGAGATTTCAGCCCCCTTAGATACACTCCCTGTCATGTCCCCATATTCAATTGAAAAATACTCCTTTATTTCCATACATTCCATATGCTGATCTAATATATCCCTGTGGGCAGATTTCAAGGGCCAGGATTTAATAGGTATAAAAAAATCAGTTATCGTTCCTTGTTGGATTTGTCTGCTCTTTAGAATTGTAGAAGAGGGTAATTTTTTTTCCATAATGGGGGAATCCTTGCTAATCAAGGAATTTAAAGTATAATATATTCATCTTTAAGGGGCTGCTGCTCTTTAGTCTCCTGATGCCCAAATAAATCAGGGGACATTTGACTGAAATTTTGAGCCACTTCCTTCCGCTCACCCCCTTCATCCTCTTGATGGGCAAAATGGGGGAAAATGTTATGGGGGAGATGGGAGGGTCTTTAGTAATTGGTGGTCTTCTCTATAATTATGAGTTACCTCTTCTTTAACCTGATTAGGAGAACATAATAGCCCAGATGGTCCAAGTGTGCTTGTTAGATCTTTAGGAGTAGATGACGTAAGTACTAATTCAAGCGAGTATATACAGCAATTTTTCAACTTTCTTTTGTTAGCTTTCACTACAACATTTGTGTTGGATTTTTTTGACAACTCTTTGCCACTTCTAGTTTACATATTGAAGCAATTATCAACACTATCAAAATCAACTAGTTGCCCAGGGTTACCTAAATTGCCTAAATAGATAATCCCAAACAGCCATCAATAATCTGCTTTCAGCTAACATCAATAACAACAGTTAGTACTAGCCAAAAACTACTGAGCTCCAATTCTTGCAGAATTACAGTCTAAATTCACTTCTTTTGAAGTATATTTTTAAAATATTTAAAGTATGACTAACTAATTAAGAATTTGCTCCTGTGACACTCCCATAACACTATAATTAGTTCAAAAGGTAATGAGGTGAGATGTAGTTAAACACTTTCCAATAAATCCAGTAACTAATATCAGCTCGAAAATAATACAATAAAAATTAAAAAAATAAAAAATGAGTTGTACAAATTGTGCAAATTGTGCTACTGTAGTACACACTTTAAAATACATGTAAATATTTGTGCAAAAATGTTCAGATGTAATAGATTCTCTAGTGTCCTGCTTAAGGAAATGCCTCTGTGTTTTCTTCAAATCTCACAGGGTGTATTTAAAAATGTAGAGATGTAGCTGTTACCAGATGTTATCGAATGGCTCCCAAATATCTCCCAGTATTCCGAGTATCTTTTAAAAAAATCCAGCAATCTGTCGACCGTGTCTTTGCAACATACCTCCAAGCAGTACCCGACTAATCTTGTAGTACTCAGAGTTAGAAAAATTGAGTTACAGTTGTTCGATTTCTTGTGCCTTGATCGAATAAGCACTCACCATACACTTAACTTCCCTCTGGACTTTTTTCACTAGAGAAAGTAAAAAAGAAATAAAGAGGCAGGAATAATCATGAAATAAACAACTCACTTCCTGTTAGCTTGGGTACAAGGAGTGCGTATGTAATATACCCAGATTATGCTAGTTACTCTATTACAGCACACATGCCCCACAACAGCTTTTAATATTACCCCCCCTTACCTAAACAGCTACCTATATACTATCATATGCCATCATGTCACTCTAAACTTTACTTTGGGAGTTCTAAAGTTATAAGCTTTCACTTACTTCTGCTGAGCTGAATTGAGAAGGGTTACCAATAAAGCCTCTCTATGAGGAGCAGGAATAGAAAGTGTAAAAATATCACTAAACGAGAGACGCAACAAACTCTGGCCTTGATGCAGACCTCTGCAACCAAAATGCAGGCCACAAGGTTGGTTTGCTATCTGATGTTTGTAGCGTGTGTCAATTCTCCTTCAGACCTCTACACCGGTAAAGATGCTCATTCTCTGACAATGTACTGCTATTTGTACACTTAAACTTGCCAGAACAGAGAAAAATGCATCCGATGGGGGAATAAAAACACCCTATACAGAGAGCAGGACAATGCAAAAAAAAGAAAAGCACAAATGAACGCTGCACCCGAGTTGCATCAGCACACCGTCAGACTCTTGAGTGTATCTGACCACAGTACGGTGCACATGCGCTTTTCAAGCTACAGATAAGCCAAGATTTGCATATGGCGTGAAAATACAAAAAAGTGTGTATAGACTAAAAGGTACCTAAAAAAAGAAAGAATTATAAAATCAAATGTGATTCTAATTACACAATACTAAAAATAGAAAAAAACTGGAGTGTGAAAATATAGCCCCCTTCTCTATTCTCTTTTCTCTATCTATCTATCTATCTATCTATCTATCTATCTATCTATCTATCTATCTATCTATCTATGAGGAGAGTCACAAACACACATGCAAATAGGCAAACACAACAAAGGATCTATATGTCCCCTTTTAAAATATTTTCTTTTAAAAATATTATGGTCGAAGTTACGTTCCTTTTGCGAATGAGCTCCAAACTTAAAATCCAATTTAGCTGTTTTGTTAATTGGGACAGACAAGATCAAAACCCCATAGTCTTAGTCGGGGACACTCATTTAGAAAACGCACTTCTTTTTGCTCGATAGCTGTTCCGAGGGCCCCTTTCTTTATCACTCACAGTCACTCATGATCCGGCTTTATGCTCTGGGAAGATCCTGGGCCACCAACACATCTTTCTCCTGTGAATGATAAAAGGAAAGCAGGGAGAAACGCATGACAGGGGGCAGCAATAAAATGAACTGGTAAAGAGACCACTATAATGGCAAGGGTGGCATGCCTTTTGCAAACATTTTTAAAGCATGTAGTCTCCCTACTTCTATATCCTCACTGAATAGAGAGTGCATAACCAGCAGCCATCTCAATCAGTCAGGTCCAATCCAACATCCAGTCAGACAGTAAACAGATGGCAGCCCAGCACGGCCCACCTTAAGGTAGGTGTTCTAACCACCTGTGCCCAAATCTGCCCCATTTACCACACCAAACAACAGTGTGACACAATGTGCATGTCATCACACTGTTGTCAGTGGGGTCAATTAGAAGAAAAGTCCCAAACAAGGGACTTTTACTGTTGCCAAGGGGATCAACCAGATGGCCCTGAATGTGACTTCTCCTCCTCATGGAGTTTAGGCGGCAGAACAATCACAGGGGGGCAACAGGGGCAGGGGCCGCAGCAGGTTCAGGCCAACTCATTTAAGAAGGGGGATAAAACCTTTTAGAGGTACATTAGGGAGAAAAGAAAGACAAAGGGAGGGATACTGAGGCTGAATAAAGAGGAGGGTGGGTGGGCAGACAGGGACAGTGAAAAAGCAAGGATACTGAATGAATACTTCTGCTTAGCATTCACAAAAGAAGAGGAGGGGGAGGTACCTAATCCAGTCAATAGAAGCACTCTCGATAGGGGGGTCGATATCAATCTTTTCACAGAAGAAAGGGTTCTGAAAGAACTCATAAAACTGAAGGTGGACAAAGCAATGGGGCCTGATGGGATTCATCACAGAATTCTAAAAGAACTAAGGGAAGAACTAGTAACACCACTGACTAGCCTTTTTAACAAATCATGGGAGTATGGTGTGGTACCTGAGGACTGGAGAAGGGTGGATGTGATTACCCTTCACAAAAGTGGGAGTAAGACGGAGGTAGGAAACTACAGACCTGTCAGTTTGAACTCAGTGGTAGGGAAAATGATGGAATCACTTCTAAAGGAAAGAATTGTTGAGTACCTAGAGGCCAGTGTGACATAGGACCCAAGGCAGCATGGATTCACAGTGGGAAGGTCATGTCAGATGAATCTAATTGATTTCTTTGACTGGGTGACCAAAGTAGTAGACCAGGGAGGGGCTGTGGACCTGACCTACCTAGACTTTAGCAAGGCATTTGACACAGTCCCACACAAAAGATTAATAAACAAATTAGTCAGCCTGGGAGTGGATCCCATGTTGGTAGCCTGGGTAAAACATTGGCTGGACAACAGGACACAGAGAGTAATAGTAAACAGAGTCCACAGTGAAGAAAGGGGGGTACTAGTGGGGTACCGCAGGGTTCAGTACTGAGTCCGGTCCTTTTTAATGTCTTTATAAGTGACATTGCAGAGGGACTGGAAGGAAAAGTATGTCTCTTTGCAGACGACACAAAGATCTGCAACAGGGTTGATGCACAAGGTGGGGTGGAAAGGATGAGAAGGGACTTGGCAAGGTTGGAGGAATGGATATATGTATGGCAGCTTAGATTCAGTGCAAAGTGCAAAGTAATGCACCTGGGAAACAAAAGTCCCGGGGAAGAGAACACAATGAGGAGTGAGATACTGACAGCAACAAAAATGGAAAGGGACCTGGGGATAGTTATATCAGATGACCTAAAGGTGGGCAAGCAATGTGAGAAGGCAGTAAGGAGGGCTGGGGGGATACTGGGATGCACAGGAAGAGGTATCACCAGTAGAAAACAGGAAGTTGTTATCCCTCTCTACAGACAGTTGGTGAGACCCCATCTATAGTACTGCATGCAGTTCTGGAAACCCTATCTCCACAAATACATAGACAGGGTGGAGGCTGTCCAGAGGGGGACAACCAAAATGGTGCAGGGTGTACAACAGAAGACATACAAAGAGAGACTAAAGGAGCTTAATATATATACCCTCGAGGAAAGGAGGGAGAGAGGGGACATGATAGAAACTTTGAAGTACCTCATGGAAATGAACAAAGTCCAAGAGGATAGCATCTTTCAGAAAAAGAGATGTGCAAGAACAAGGGGGCACAATTGGAAGATAGAGAGGGTATGGCTCAGAAGTAATGTGAGAAAGTATTTTTTCATGGAGAGGGTTGTGGATGCATGGAGCAACCTTCCTGAGGAGGTCATGGAGTCAAAAACAGTGGGTGAATTCAAGAATGCATGGTACAGACATAAGGCAATTCTAGTGGGGGGTAGGAGGAAATAGGCTGTTGGTTAACTAGGATCTGCAGCGTATCTATTAGGTAGGGAAATGGACAGACTAGGTGGGCCAAAAGGTCCTTATCTGCCATCACATTCTATGTTCCTATGTTTCTACCAGCACAAGATCAACCCGTGGTTTTAATGCCACTGCATTCTACTGTTGGTGCTTCACTGTGGGTGGTGGGTTCTACTTCCTGGTGCATCTAGTCCCAAAAATGGCCTCTTCAGACATACAGACCCATCCATGCACTCCATCCCCCTCTGCTTGCTGGGACTGGTCCCAGTCCTGGTCCTCACTGTCTCCTTCTCACCAGTCTTACGTATTTTGATTTTGAAAAAAAGAGAATAAAAGAAACTGATCAAAAGCAAGAAAAATATATAGAGAAATACACTCAAAAAGCATTTAAATAAACTCTCACAAACTGCTAAATAAAGATAAGATGACAAACAAACAAATAAAATATTAATTTTTATAAGATTATTGAAAGCTCTAAAAGAAGCAGATCCTACCTGTTCCATTAACTCACTCAGACAACAAAACAAAACTAAGGCTTATTTTGTGAATAGAGCAGTAGCATGTGACCTGCAGGAGCTGTTTCCATGTGACCTACAGGCACTTGTTTACCAGAAGCTTTGATTTGAGCAAACATCACCCAAATGTACCAGCGAAATGTCCCAGAAAAGTTGTAAAAGGCGAATTTCCTAGTAAATGGCAAAAATTTGCAAATTGATCCATGAAGGCAAAGTTGCTGACTTCACTAGAAATGTATCAGTTTATTAAAACTTTCTAGGCTCTCTAAGTCTTACTGCTTACAAGTAGAGATGTTGCTAATTTAAACATTGCCGGTGAAGTTGCCATGAAGTGACTATTGCCCCGGATTCCCCCCTTTTCCCCTCACAAAAGACAGAGACATTGTCTGTTGTTGCGATTGGCAATTAATTTATTTATATTCATAATTCCATATTCCATTTCCATTTCTTTATTATCATATTTTCAATATTTTGTTGATTTTCCTTCATATATCAATCTCTGATTATCTTTCCCCAGGTGAAAACTTGGGTATCTTCTTCTTCTCCTTTTTCGTTAGGTAATGGTGAAAACCGAGACCGCTTTCTCCTTCATCTTTCTCCTCTTCTTGTGTTATTCCTTTTTTCTTCCCCCCCTCACCTCCTTCCCCCCTTTTCCCCACTAGCCAGTCTCTAGCTTGCATTAGAAGGCTGGCTTCCCCATCCTTAGGCACCGGTCTCCCTTACCTCAGGGAAGATCCTTTTTATTCCTCTTTCTTTTCCACTTTCTCTTTTCCTTTTTTTTTTTTATATATTTTATTTTTCTTTCATCGCATGTTTCTGCCATGCTTCTATAAAGGCCATTGTTTCTGTATTGAACAAGTCTATGGCTAGGTCTGACAGGTGTACACCGTCAGACCTGTAGAAATCCTTTACCCATTCTTCTACCCCCCTCAGTATCACCTGTCCTCCCATCTGCCTTATCAACGTCCCAACCCTCCTATTCATCTTTCTCCTGGCCCTCTCTACCGCTCTGTGGCTGTGCTCCTGCCTCCACACCCTCCTTGGTATCATGTCTGACCAGGCGAGGCCTACCTCTGGCCACCATCGTCGTATTGCTCCTAAATCCCTTTTTATTTGTAAGCATCTACCCAAGGTCTGCCTGCAAGGTCGTTGCCCCCTAAATGTATAATAATTAGATCTGGACTGGGCTGCCACCCCTTGAGTTCCTTCAAAGTGGGAAACATCTGTGCCCATCTCATCCCCCGTATGCCATGCCAAATCAACCTACACTGTCTCGCATCTTGGTACAGCTGCCTTCCCCCAGCCTTCTTCTCTGCTCTTTTTCCGACCCAATAAATATAGGAATGGCCGCAGATCCAGACTTATATATATATACCCTCTCCACCCTTTCTTGCCCCTTCCCCCACTTCTGTAGTTCCAGGCCAGGAGCACTACCTTCAAAAAAACCTCCCCACTTTTTTTTATTTCAGTGCTCTAATGTATCTCTTATAACTGGCCGATTGCCAGTGTCCCTTTTCCAATATCCCATTCACTGTCTCTCTTGCTGCTGCCCACTGCGAGCCAGCCCCAATCTGCAAAGAATGGGATGAATAATTAGTCGGGTCTTCCCCCATGAATTGCATGCCCTTTTTGAGCAATGCTGTGACTTGGTAGCCGGTGACCCTCTTCCCATCACCATGCACAAATCATTTCCCCGTCCTGTTCCCATGCTCTGCGGCGAAAGCCCACAGAGCCTGTATGGGGCATATTGCGCCCTTTGTTCGCTCTTTCAGTGCTACTATGCAACCCTGCCCTCTCTTGTCCGTTTTTGACCTCCTAATCTTAATCCATATCTCTGTCACACCCCCAGTTTACATCTTCCCACTCTAACCCCCCTTCCTTGTCCTCTCTCCCGTGGCCTACCACCTCACTCACTCTCATGGCCCCAGCGAACATTACCACATAGATTGTGTGGAAAAGCTGGGCCTCGGCCTTCGATCTGCATATTGCTGGGAGCACATCCTTCAATTTTACTAGCCACTGCTCCCCTATCGGCCTTCTATTATCTGCTAGTCCTTGTTTCAACCTGCCCCATCCTTGCATCATTCTTCTGATGAGTAATGATTATGTCAGGTCCTTCCACCCCTTTAAACTGCAGATAACACTAAGCCCTGCCAGATAAACTCCCATTGTGGTGTGGGCTGTGCTTTTTTGCCACTGCTCCATGGTGAACATTCCCAGCTGTTCATCTGTGAGTGGCTTACTTACCTCCATCTGGTGCTCTGCCCTGAATGTTTGAAACACTCACCAGGCTCCATCATAGGCCCTCAGAGTCCGAGGCACCCATGAGCTGCGAAACAGCAGTTCTGCTCCTTCTTGCCAACGTCCCAGATGTTCGTTGGTATGGGTGTTTTTAGTTCTTCCACTGCCAGTGCCAGCCTCCAAAAATGGTCCAGCTGCAGACGGGAAAGGCTGTCAGCCAGGGTATTGCTTACCCCTTCTATGTGTTGTGCTCTAAATGACATGTTCAGCTGCAAAGCCCTTAAAACTAACAGTCGTAATACCTGCATGACTGTGCCTGACCTGTCTTCCCTGTTGTTCAGAACATCCACCACTGCCCCATTGTCACACCAAAAAGTCACTTTCTGATCTCGTAATTCCTCCCCCCAGACCAAAGTACACGCCCATGGGCATGATCTCCAGTAATGTTATATCTCTCACTTTCCCCTCCTTTACCCAACTGGCAGGCCATGGTTCTGCGAACCATCTACCCCTCAGGTAGCCCCCCATGCCTAGCCCCCCCAGCCGCGTCTGTGTCGAGGTCGAGGTCTGTGTTGTTTAGCCACTCCTCTTGCCAGAACGAGCACCCATTGTACTCCTTAAGAAATTCTTCCCATATTCTAAAATCCTCTCTGACCCCTTGTGTCAGGTCCACCCAATGATGCGGTCTGGTGACCCCCGCTGTAGCCCTAGCTAACCTCTTTGTGAATGCCCTCCCGGTCCGATGGCCCTGCATGCGAAGTTCAGGTGCCCCAGTACCTGCTGCACCATTTTTAGTTGTATCCGTCTCTGTCTGGTGTGTACTTGGATTAGCTCCCTCAATTTCTTTACTTTTTTGTCCTGTAATCGAAATATTTTGTTCAAAACATCTATCTCGATCCCTAAAAATTCCATAACCCTGCTTGGCCCCTCTGTCTTTTCTGGTGCTAGTGGGACCCCTAGCTCCCGGCACAATTCCTGAAATGTACCCAACATCCTCTGCGTCTCTCTTTTCCCCTCCCAATGAAAAGAAAATCATCCAGATAATGGATGACCGTCCTATAACCCGTTTTTTCTTGGAATATCCACTGTAAGCAGATGCTGTGGAACAACCCATTGGCATTGCCTTGTCGAAATAGTACTGTCCCCCACTTTTAAAACCCAATAGATCCCAGTCTTCCCTCCTAACTGGAAGCAGTCTAAAAGTGGATTCAATGTCTGTTTTTGCCATCCATGCATCCTCTGTGACCCGGATCATCCGAACCGCATCCTCTAGTGTTGCATAGGTCACCCTACTATGCTCCTCACTGATGAAATCGTTCACTGACTCCTCTTCTGGGTAGGACAGGTGGTGGATCATCCTATACTCTCCCTCTTGTTTCTTGGGTAACAAACCCAATGGTGAAAACCTCATGTTTGGCAATGGGGGAGTATTAAACAGGCCCTCTACCCTACCTGCTGCTTTCTCTTTCTCTATCTTCTGTCTTAGCATTTCCTCCTTCCCTTTTACTGACCTGAGGTTGCTTGTCTCCATCGCTCACCTGGGTACCCTACACTGCAATGAAAACCCTGCGTTAAAACACTTCAAAATCATGTCCCGCACGCTCGTGTCCGGATATCTATCCAGGCAGGCTGTCCATACCTTCAAGTTGATTGGGGTTCTGGCCATCCCAAACTGTTTCCTGTCATGTCCCCCACCACTCCTACCCGCCCCTTCCCCCTCATTTTGCCCTACCTTCTTTCTTTCCAGTGGCCCTGACCCCCTTTATTCACGTTCCCCTCCCCGCCCTCCCCCACTCCATGTTTGCCTTTTAAACCCTTGGCCTACTCGAAAAAACTGCTGACCTGATCCTCGACCCCCGTGCCCTTACGTCCCTTGTGCCCATGTCGTTCTGCATTTGCTTGCCAGGTGTCCTCCTCCACATTTTGAGCAAGCGTGCTGGAAAACGACATTGATGCCACGAGCAAAAAGCCCTATTGTAAGCCCAGCAGCATCTCTGGGGCGTAAACCCCTTTTTGCCCCACTCACCTTCGGGCGTGGACTGATCTGTTACGTAATCCGTCCACAAATCTATCTGCTTGGTGTCCCATCTCACGTCCCCAAATGTTGCCATTCTCTGCAGAAAGAATTTATCATAGTATAACCACCCCACCCCGCCTTTTGCTTTTGCTCTCCGTATTATCAAGGAATAAGTAATGAGTGGGATGCCTAGCTCCAGCCTTTTCTCCAGAACGATGGCGAGAAAGTGGCAAAACCTAGGAACCATCCATCCCATGTCTTCCCTTTTGTGAACTTGTCGTCCTCTTTCTTTCCTAAAAGTACTATGGCCGCTGCCATCTCGCTCTTGCCTATGCCCTCAGTTTCCTCATATTTGGCTGCTGCCTCCTGACTCACCAAAGAGAATATATCTATATGTTCCCCTTTCCATGTTTTCTCTTTTGTGGCCAGTGGCACATGTTCACCTATCCTCATCCCAGTTGCCCCTATCTCCCTTGTACCTCTTCCTTCTCTCTCCGCTCCCTTTTCATTCTTTTCTGGCCCCTCTTTTTCTGTCTTAATGTCCACCAAAGCTGATTCCATCTGCCCCAAACCTCCTGTTCCAAGTGCCTCCACAATTTGCCCTATGTATTCTTTTATACTGTCACCCACTGCACTGGATGTGTTACCTGTAACCTTGTCCGGGCCATGCTGCCTGGAGTCTTCCACACTTTCCCTTGGTTCTCCCTGCGGCTGAGGACGAGGGGGAACTACCGGGGTCTGCGGAGGGAAAAACACTTTCTGGGCATCGTGCCTGGGTTCCGCCGGGGAGATCCCACCTTGATCCAGTGGGGGTACTGGCGTCACCGTGTCCATGGGCCACAGAGGTACTGGATCAACCGCCTTGGTGGGCCCCACTGTTTCCAGTGCTACCCTAGCAGGACTACATGGCCTCTTGGCTGGTCATTTCCCCCTGCTGCCCTTTCCCTGGCCCACTTTTCTCTTCTCTCCGTGTCTCCCTGGTTCCTCTCCCTCCACCAGCTCCCACATTCTGTTTGCTTTTTCTGCCAATTCAATTTTAGCCTTGTAAGCATCCTCCTTTGATGGCCTGCTCTTCTTGGGTGCCATTTTGTTTTCTCTTTGTTCTGTGAAGACAACTACAGGAAGATAAAACACAGGTTAATTTGTATATCTGTACCAGTTTGTAACGCCTTCATCCTGTCCCTTAAACCACACGCCACATCAAACAGACCAAGGCACCCTCGCAATCAACCCCCCCAAGAAAGTGGACACCACATGGTCTGATAATCGGGTACCTTCCCCCCCCATATTAAGACCTCTGCCCAACCTTTGCTCCCTCCTGGTGCCTGAAAAAAGGAAGGGGGAAGGCCCAAACAGCAGGCAACCCCTCATGAGTGATTGCCAAGGCTTCCAATTGCGACCCCCTCACAGCGTGGGACCTCACTCTCGAGGACCCGGGAAGATCTCTCCCCTTCGGCCCCTTGTCTCTCCCATGCCCTTGTTTCTTTTTCCCCTTGTACTTTGAAAGGCCCTTTACACATGCAGACAGCCCGATCACATGGACACTCTTTTAACACCTCCCCCGACGGTGTGTGATGTCATGCCGCATGGTCACCTGTTGTACTTCCTTTCTCTTGTCTTCTGGCCCCTTCTCCTGGCTTATTCCCCTCCCGAGCCCCAAAACCCATGCTTCCCCCGACCCCATACCCCACCCCAGCCCAGACAATGCTATCTAACCCCCCCTTTGGCATGTGACGTCACGCCACTCGGTAACTCCTCGGGGCCTCAGACATGCCTATCTTCCATCCAGGACACCGAAAAAACTCAAGAAATGCCACCAGAGCATAATAGCCAGTCCCCTAAGTTCTCACTCCCCCCCTCACCACGTGGCGTGTGCCACCTGCCGTGTTGTCCTGGATCGCGGTCCCCCCCCTTGCTCCTCCCAGCTGCCAAGCTTTGTTTCTTGCCTGCAAGTCCTGACAAATGAACAACAGCCACACAATGCCCCCAGCCTAAGAGCTCAAGCCAGTGCCCTTCCAGCAGACCCCCTCATGCGGCGTATGATGCCTGCAACACGATCCTTGCCTCAGTGCCTCTTTGAGGCCTTGCCTTTCTTCCCAGGCTTTCTTCCTCACACACGGCCACCAAAACCACCAGCGCCTTAACAGGATGCCACAAAGGGGTTTCCCCAACCCCCTGCACAGCGTGTGATGTCACGCCACTCGGTCCTGGCTTCCGCTCGACCCCCAATCTCTACAGGCTCTCCTAGGCCCACTATTCATCCCACCAACCCCAAAAACTGGGAAAATTGCAGCAAAAAAAACCCACCACCAGTAAAGAAGGCTTCCTGCTTCTTTTTTATTTAGCCATTACACAAGCAGCGCATAAAGCCTGCCACGTGGCCCATGCCTCAGTGCCTCTTCAAGGCCTTTGCCATCCCTTCCCCAGCTTTCTACAGCCCTCGCGGCCTCTAAACACCACCAGCACCCTAGCAGGAGGCCACAAGGGGGTTTCTTCCACCCACGCGTGGCATGTGATGTCACGCCATGCAGTCCTGCTTCCACTCGCTCCCACCATCACCACCACAGGCTCTCCCAGGCCCACATAATCATACAAAACAGCCCAATTGGGAAAAATGTAGCAAAACCAAACCAACAATTCAACACACCATGCGGTCCCGCTTCCACTCACTCCTACCATCACCACGGGCTCTCCCAGGCCCACATAATCCTGCAAACCAGCCCAATTGGGCAAAAAGCAGCAAAACCAACACCAACAATTAAAATCACTTTCTTCTTCTACTTAGTTGTTACAAAAACGGCGCAAGGCACCGCGCCATGTGGTCTCAGCTCATGCTGTCTCTCTCCTGTCTCTGGGGCTCCTCCCTGCCCACCAAATTCTTACTAGGGCAAAAACAGTCTATAATTCCCATCAAACTCAAAAAACCCATCAAAAAGTCCTTCTAATCAACCCCCCACAAGTCTACTGTAACCATTTTTTTGTATATATTCCTCTTCTTCTCTCCCTTTATATTATATATATATATATATATATATATTACTTCACATCTCTTCCTGTAATATCATTATTTGTTTTCTTACCTCTCCCTCTTGGTGAAAAAAACCTCCAAAAAATGTTTTGCCAATCCGATGTGCTGCAGTTGATGTAGATCAAAACTCCAGCAAATAGTGGCTGAGGCCCCCTTGTGCTGTCCCTTATGTACCTCCCTTTGCCCTTCCCCTTCCTGCTACCTGCCCATTGTCCTGGCCATTAGCCCCTCCCCTTCCTCCCCCCTCCCTCCCCTTCTGAACACAACCATTATATGCAGGAGGACAGGGGTGCACCAGGACAACCTGGTCTGCCCATTAAAGGGCAAACTCCATTATTCACCTTCGTAAAGCTTTGCGATGGTTCTGCAGCCCTTGGAACTTTGACTTCAATACAATTGTGAGATTGTTAGTGTGCATTGGCCATTTTTTGGTAAAGTGGTCACTTTGTGAATGAATTTCAGTAAATTCACCATAAAAAAGGCAATTTCACTGTTGAAAACTTCACAAATTCTGTGGAAATCATGAATTAATTCATAAAGCAAATTTCAGTTACCTCGCTCATCCATGCATAAAAGGTGCTTGTATTGTACTAGAATCATATGATGCTGTATATGATCAATCATTACTTGTTTTTTGTTACTCTGTATTGGTCGAAAAAGTCAATAAAGTGTTAAAAAAAGAATTGGAGATATTCTGTTTAGTGCATAAAAGATCTTTTCCCTATTTTTTGTTCTCAGAGCTTCTTCTTGGTACCTTCTTAAAGTACAGGTTCTAACTTTTTCACTTGCTGACATCCAAGGAGATAACTAGTCAGATAAATAGGCTGTATGAATTTTAAATATTAGTAATGAATGCAGTTTCAATACAAACCTTTGAAGGGGCAAAGTATTAACCTTTGTATGTACTGTAGGTCACAATGCTGAATTCTTACTGTTTCAGGAAGAGAGAAATTGCAAACCCTGCCCTTGGGAGTACACCACCCAGATTCTCACTCCCCATATTAGGTAGTATAATCACTGTAGTGCACTCCCAATGTTTATCACACCCTATCTCTCTGTTTTATAATGCCCTTACCAAATCCCTCAGAGGATCTAGTGAATCTGCACTTTTTACCTGGAATGAGGTGCTTACCCTAAATTTGACCATAGACCAATGGACTCTATCCTGCAGACTTACCTCAAAAATCACTAGTTCACATCAGTGGCGAGAATTTGCTTGGAAAAATCACATCAGATAAGTTCAAACTCCAGTGATCACCACATATTTTTAGACCACAAACTCTGCCTCTTGCTGGAGACAATGTGGAAATGCAAACATCTACCATACGCACATCTTCTGGAGCTGTTCAAAGCTAGCCCTGTTTGTACAAAATCAGCAAACAGAACTGGAGGAATTATACACTAGCCTGGGGAATCTGACACCAGAGCTCTTTGTATTCTACTTATTCCCCCAGGACTTTAGGGACTGGAGTGCCAGATACCTACTCAGTATATTATTACTTGCTGCTAAAAAAGCTATAACAAAATATTGGCCAACTCAAACAATTCTTTCAATACCTGAAGGGAGAGAGATAGTCAACCAAATATAGTTGATGGAAAGAATAACCCACACACTGAATGATAGAAAAGACAACTGTGACACTAAATGGAACATGTGGTTTTTATACATGATGCTTATAGACCCCCAATTTATCACATGATACTTCACCTCACAGATTATGGCAAATCAGTGTTCTGAGGAAGAGCTAAGACCACAATCCTCTGCTTGGTCCCTTTCTAGGTGCTTCCCCCAATTAAGATTTGAATAAGACAGTGTAATGTCATAATGTAGCCAAATCAATACAATCTGGCCCCCCATTTGGAACAGATCAGCAATATCTCCCTCCCATCCACACTATGTAACCCAGGCACAGAACCACATCCTGAATGGGCAAGAGTGCACACATATGGATCTAGACAAAAAGACTAGAATGCTTATGGAATTGTATAAAGACCACTGCTTCTCCCCTCACTCTGTGTCAATAGGGTAGAGGCTGCTAGCCTAGGAAATCCTAATAATGCCCAGTACAGCATTGCTAAATATTTCCCTTGTATTCACAGTCTTATATATTGGATGTATTATGAATAACAATGGTTGTAACTGACTTCTAAAAAGTTTAATAAAGATTATATTTATAAGAAGAGAGAACCGACATACATTATTTAATGTGAGTCTATATTTATTGAATACCAAGTCAGTAATGTACAGAAAATGACTCTGATACTCATAGGCCGATGAGCTGGGGACTACTCTGCCCAACTCCCACCATGTAATGTGGTCCCATGTGTGGTGGGGTAGGGGCAACATGCTACTGCAACTGCACCACCTGAGCAGAGCAGCTGTTTTTGTGGAAAATTTACTTTTTATTAGAAAATTTATAGAACAATAAACATTCAGAAATCAATACTAATAACAAACAGTGCTGCTACCAAAGTTATAATGTCACTATACAACATGCAATAGACGTAATATAGCAAAAGATACCTATAACAAACAGTGCCACTACTAAAGTTACAATGTCACTTTACAACATGTAACAGACATAATATAGCCATCCCACTATCCTCATATACCACATAAAGACAGTTGTCAAACAAAGGAAACCAAATCTCCACTTATATGTTTGCTGTAGTAGAATTTAAGCTATCATTACTAGAAATGTCATCAGGAAATAAAATATGATTTTTTAGACATAATGTATGCCACTCATCTGCACCAACAGATTTCAAAGGAAGGGTAAAAACTGTTAAGGTTTACGGTGATTTTCTCCATCAGATATATAATGAACATTAAGGTATGCCATATTTCAAGAGACAGGGGTGGACTGTCAGCCAACGTTTAGTAATAGTTTACCCAGGCTGCAACTACAGCTATGCTCAGTAAGTTGTGATTATTTGGGGTCCTATAGCCTTCTGGTATATTGAAAAAATAGAAAAAGGGAATTCATAAGTCAATGATTGGGGTCTCAGATATCCCTGAGGGCTTCTCAGCATGGGTCAGGACAATAGTATATGACCAAGAGTGGCTGGAGAGGAGCCACATTGTCTCCAACAGTGAGCACCCTGGTGGGGTAATTATTTAACCTGTTTGGCTGGGGTGATAAAGTACCAGATGATGGATTTCCATGAAAACTCCTTCCATAAATGGGAGATGGTCACCTTGGGGTAGATTGAAAACTGACCTACAACTGATGTTCTGAAAGAGTGGTATTAAGGTCCTTCTCCCAGGCTGTCTTTTTGTGGTCCATTGAATGACTCTGAAGGGACAGCAAGGTCTAGTACAACTGTGATATAGAAACATAGACATAGAAGCATAGAAACATGGACTTTGATAGCAGATAAGAACCGCTTGGCCCACCTAGTCTTCCCATTTCCCTACCTATTGGATAAGCTGCAGATCCTAGTTAACCAACAGCCTACTTCTTCCTACCCCCCACCAGAATTGCCTTATGTCTGTCCCATGCATTCTTGAATTCCCCCACTGTTTTTGACCCCATGACCTCCCCAGGAAGGCCATTTAATGCATCCACCACCCTCTTTGTGAAAAAATACTTCTTCACATTGCCCCCGAGCCATCCTCCCACTGTCTTCAAATTGTGCCCCCTTGTTCTTGCACATTTCTTTTTCTGAAAGATGCTACCCTCTTGGACTTTGTTGATTCCCTTGAGGTACTTAAAAGTTTTTATCATGTCCCCCCTCTCCCTCCTTTCCTCAAAGGTATATGTATTAAGCCTCTTTAGTCTATCTTCATATGGCTTCTGTTGTAGACCCTGCACCATTTTAATTGCCCTCCTCTGGACTGCCTCCATCCTGTCTATGTCCTTGTGGAGATGGGGTCTTCAGAACTGCATGCAATACTCCAGATGGGGTCTCACCAACTGACTGTACAGAGGGATAACAACTTCCTGTTTTCTACAGGTGATGCCTTTCCTTGTACATCCCAGTATCCCTCCCAGCCATCCTTACTGCCTTCATACATTGCTTGCTTACCTATAGGTCATCAGATATGACAACCCCCAGGTATTTAGTATGATTGGTACCCACACCACCACGCCACACAGCTGTGATATGAGGTGTTTGGTATGATCTTCTCCCTTTAAGGTGTGTTCTATCATAGAGATAATTGATGGTATCCCCTGCTGAGTTTGCTCATACCATATAAGAGGCATAATTCTGAGCTTGTATATAATGAAAAAAGTGTGATTGTGGGATATTATATTTAGCAACTAAGTCAGCAAAACTGCAGACAGTAGAACCCTCCAGTAATTGAAACCAGTATATCAGGCCCATCCATGCCCATCATTGAAAACAACAATCTAAATGAGGTGGGAGAAAGTCAGCATACCAAGAAGGTAAATAATTTGATATTTAAAAGAATGTCAATCTCTCCTCTTTAAGAGTCTGAAACAGGCCTGAAGAGTGCTGGTCATATAAGGATTGTCATTTTGGTGTTGGACTGAAAGAGGTGTTGTTCTCATGAAAGATTGTTCAGGTGAAGGAGCTCTTCTTCTAGTAATTCAGGAGTTTTCCAGTGTGCATTGTGAGTGTCAGTGAGCCAGTAAAATACAGTACAAAGCTGTGTTGCTGTATGATAAAGAGCTAGGTTAGGGAGGGCAATGCTTCCTTTCCTTTTAGCTAGTAATAAGTACTGAGGAACAAGCGTGAGATTTTTTCCCTTGCCAGATTGATCTCATGATTACTTTTTTCTGCTTCTGGAAATATGCTTATGAGGGAGTGAAGGGGAGTGTTTGTGCCAAATAAAGCCATGGTGGCAGAATAGTCATACGAATACTCCTATCTGTTAAATTAAATGGAGTGGAAGATGAGACCAGGTCAGTATCACATGATAATAGTGACCCAAAATAAGTGATTACAAAAATAGCAACTCATTTTGGGTGCTATTGTTCTGGGCTACCCTGCACAATAGCGAGGGTATGGGATAACGACCATGGGGAAGGGCAAATGGAAGCGGGGGAATAGTGAGGGGAAGGGGAGGGACAGGGAAGGGGGTTTTCAGGCACTGGTGTACCTGCTGTCACTGAGCTAGCTGTGTGGCATGGTGGTGTGGGTGGCTAGTTCTGGCACAGCAGATACTGGGTTCAGGACAGGGAGGGTGTACATTTTGTGGCAGCCACAAGCTGCGGCACTTATATTTTGCACAAATCTGGATTTTGCTCTCTCCCTGACATCCTGACATGTACCCCCCTGGAGCTGAAAATCCTAATTCATGGGGGTCCGGGGGCCACCCCCCCCCCTGCAAAAATGCTTTTCTAAAATTCGGATGTCGGGTCGCCTTCAAGTGTATTTCACTGATTTGCTTTTTGGTGATATACACTCACCATAATAGTGATCGCTGTCTTGCATTCACTATTATGACATGGAACCGACCAGATCTCTATGTCTTTTAATAATGCCTGCATGAGCAGGTCATAATTAAGCATGCCAACCTTATACGGTTCCTTGGGGAGAAGTGCCCTGAGGTACTTAAGACATGGAAGGTTCCATTTAAAATGATATTGGTGTTCTATATCTCTTGAAGGGAAAGAAATAATTGGAAAAACTTCAGTTTTAGTTTTATTGAGACTATAACCTGCAATTTGCCCAAATTGTAACAGGGTAGACGAGAGGGGAGCAAGGGACTGATCAGGATCAGTCAGTTATACTAATAAGTTATTGGCACAGAGGGCCAACGTATGGTCCCTATTACCAAAATGGATACCAATAACATCTGGTTGTTGATGTAATGCTTGGACTAGGGGTTCCAAGTAAAGGGCAAAAAGCAGGGGGGGACAAGTGACAACCCTGCTGTGTTCCCCGCTCCAGGGTAAAGGTAGGAGAAATTTGTTAGTTAATCTTAATGTAGGCAGAGGGATGATCATATAAGGTCTCCAACATGGCTACATATTGTAGGGGGATGCCAAAATGGCAGAGGACATGGAATAAAAATGGCCACACCAACCAGTTGAAGGCCTTTTCTGAATCGAGGTTGAGCAGTAAAAAAGGCGATCCAACTGGGTGGCATGAAAAGAATGTGAAGGGTCCTTTAAATTTAGTTCTGTGTTTGACAGGAGGTAACAAACCCATTTTGGTCCCTGTCAATCATTGTCGGCAGCAAGGGTTCAAAGCACTTGGCCATGATGGTGGGAAATAGTTTCTAATCAATATTATCACAGAAAAAGATATGTACGAGGCACACAAGGTTGTCCCTCCCTGGCTTCAGGATGGCCAATATGGTTGTTTGTTTTCAGGTAAGAGGCACCACCCATCCTGCAGATCCCCTTCACAGGCACCACAAAGTGGTGCACTAATAGTATTCACAAAAATGTTGTACAGTTCCATGGTAGAAGTGTGAGGCCCAGGGCTTTTATTATTCCTAAGATGTTTGATAGCAACAAGAGTTCTGCAACTGTCATGAGTGCCACCAAGGGTTGTTGTTGGGAGATAGGTAAGTGGGGAGAGGTAAAGGCCATAAAAATTGTTGGATATAATCAACAGTAAGTGGCATATCCACACTTTAAATGGGGTATAATAGGTCTTAAAGGCCTCTGAGGTACCCTCTAAGGTTGAGGTCAGCCTATGGGATTCAGGATGTCTGATCTGGGTGATGGCAGTTTGTGCAATCCTCTGTCTGAGTCTACATGCTAGTATTTTTGTAGCTCTTGCACCTCCCTCATAATATTTATGCTGGAGGTACTGAAGGACCATCTCTGTTTTCAGATACAAAACTTCAGTATCCTATTTTTTAACTGAGTTAGCTCAGCCTGTAATTTTTTATCTTCCCAGCCAGTGATTGGTCCTGAAAGACTTTCAATTTGTGTTGAAAATCTTGCAACTGTGATTCCCTAGGTTTTTTTCAGATGACAGGCATGCTTAATAATATTATTGCATAATACCACCTTGATTGTGTCCCTCAGTAGAGTGGGGGTGGGGACCTCTGCACTAGCGTTCTCATGTATAATCTGATTGATGTGGTTCAGCACCCAATGTTTAAATTCTGGCATGTTTAATAGGGAGTTGCTGAATTGCCATAGGGATGGACCTTTAGAGTAGCCTAACTATAATTCTAACTGAATTGGGGCATGGTCAGAAAGAAAAATAGGGGCTATCTCACAAGCCCTTATCTGGTAGGCATGTTCCTGAGTAAGCAAAACCCAGTCTGTCCTGTAATACATAGCATGGGGCACAGAGTTATGAGTGTAGAGCCTATCAGTTTAATGCAGATGTTGATAGGTATCGATCCATCCCATCTCCTTGAGGAAGGACCAAACAAGGTGCTGTGCTGATGTAAAGCGAGGGAGCCTGGGATTGGTAGTGTCCTTGTTATCCAATATCAAATTGAAATCCCCACCCACCCCCAACATACTATTCTGAAAAGGTGTGATTTTCTACAGGAGTTGTTCTATGAAAATGGGGTGGAGTCTGGAGGAATATATAAGTTCACCAATGTGAGTGTCTGATTTAAATACATTCCTTTGATCATGGCCAAACAGCCATGAGTATCAATTTCAGTGCCCAATATATGGAAGGTGGTGGAGTAAGGCAGAAGCACCACCGTACCCCTCCTTTTGCCATTTTATAATGAGGAGGCCACTATAGTGCCATAGCCAAATCTGGATAGCTTAGCGTGCTCCTCTGAGGACAGATGTATATTTTGCAAAAATACAAATTCTAGTCTGGTTTTCCTAATTGCAGCCAGAATCTTGAATTGTTTATAAGGGGAATTAAGCCCATTTACATTCTGGGAGTATATTTTTTGTAGATTTAGCCATATGGGATCATTAGGACATAGACAACCAGGTGTAACATATCCCCAGGAATTATACTAGCCATACCAGGAAAACCATCAATAATTGTCCATAGACGGGCTCAAAGGCATCATTCCAGCTTAAAATATGTGAACAGCAGATGGATGACATACACTAATAGAAAGGCAACAATAACATTTAACAAGAACAACCATAAAAACAATGTCAATACAAAAGTGACATAACTAGACAATGGCATAAAATTGCAGAATAATGGGTAGAGTCACTTGGACCCTGTCTGTCAAGCCACTACAAATATGGGCTTCCAATGTAGGAGGGTTCATTTCACAGCTCTCTAAGGGATTGCGCACTCAGTGTTGGAGCAGTGTGTTGCCAAATCAGAGGGAGGTAGTGTCCGACCAGTTGGAAGGTGGCCCCCCCAGGTCAGATCAATAGATATAGCCCTCCTCACAGGATGCTAATACCCTAAAGGTGCAGGGTGTAAGACATCACTCAATTCCATCTATGCCTGGTAAAAAGAAGCTTAAACCAAATAAATCACATCCTGGACCTATAAGAAAATTGCAGATTAAGTCTGATTCCAAGGGACAGATGGTCCAAATTACGCAGCCTAGGGAAGAGAAGAAATAAAGAGTCCCATTATCTGCCCATTGTCTATAAAGGAATCAATTCATATAAGAGAGGGGATTAGCAGTAACAGGCATCTGTGCAGAGCAGCTTATGTGACTCTTCAGAACCATTAATGCCATGGCCAGTTTAGACAGAATGCCCATATAACCTGGCCCTGTCTGCTCCCCCAATGCAGGTAAGAGAACCTGACAGGAATATATAATTTTTCTTGCTTCCAGGGTAAACATTTTCATTTCTATAAAGGCAACCAAGCTATTAACTGACTTTTCTTGTTATGGTACAGTATATTGGATACTGCATGTGTATTTCAACACTTAGGGTGCTGTCCAAGAAGATTTCCAAGTTATTTATAAAGGGGACATGTTCCAAAGGTGTGTCATTTGTGCTGATAATAAAGGGAGCATTCTTATTCTTAGCAACTTTTTGTGATGTTCCAAATACTACAATTTTGGTTTCATTTCATTTGAATAAAAGTGTATTCAAAGCAAATCAGTTTGGATGACAGGCAAAATTAATTGCACCTTACCTGAACTTCAGCCAGTGTTGGTCCTGTACTGTAAACTACAATGTCATCTATATATATTGCAGGTCTAATATCAGCCCAAATGGGGATTGTGCCAGCACTGGGGAGTAGACAGGACCAGGTTATATAAGCATTCTGTACAGACTGGCCATGGCATTAACTAGGACTAGGCGGACTGTTCTTATTAAAATCAGAACCTCCCCCAGATCCAGCAATCATCCACAGCATTGGATAAATAAGGACTCACCCACAGAAGTCTGGTTCCAAGTCTATGGGAGCAAGAAGCTTGTTTTCTTGTGCTCACAACTGCCACTCTGCAGAGCGTACCAGCACAGATGTTTCAAAACTTAGGGTACTGTCCAAGAATAACTTCTAAGTTATTTATAAAGGGGACATGTTCCAAAGGTGTGTAATTTTTACTGATAGTAAAGGGAGTATTCTTATTCTTGCAAGTTTTTGACGTTCCAAATACCGCAATTTTGGTTTAATTTTCATTTGAAAAAAAGTGTATTCAAAGCAAATCAGTTTGCATGACAGGCAAAATTAATTGCACCTCACCTGAACTTCAGCAAGTGTTGATCCTGAACTGTAAACTACAATGTCATCCACATATATTACAGTTTTTTTGTGTTTTGTTTTTTTCAAAATCTTTTTTTTTTGTTTTTTGCAACTTAGGAAATGTAATTGAATTTTCATAATATAACAAAGCAACAAAAAAGAATTAAGAACATTCACAGAATGGAAAAGAAAAAAACAATAAAAAAGTGACAGGAGACTAACATTGAAACAAAAAGAAAAATTCACATATATCCCCCCCACTACATCCCGCCCATCCCCAGTGCATCGAGATAATCAAACTCAAAAATGTTTGGCTAAAGAGAAAAGGGCTACATTATGTAGTAAGAAAAGAATAAAGTTCATTCCAACAGGATTTGGCTCTTGACTGTGTAGCTGTATAATTCTCTATAGCTTTTTCAGCTAATATTGCTGTCATACATTCTTGTACCCATTCTGAGTAAGAAGGTACCCAGGTGCCTTTCCAGTGTCTAACTATTATCAGTTTATAGTAACTAAGGAGATTAATGCTATATGTTTGTGTTCAAGGTTAGTGATGGTAGAATAATCTCCTGAAAGGCATATCTCAGGGACAAAATATTCATTGGGGTCTAATAGTGGGATAAGTCTTGTTCACACCAGATTCCATAATTGTTTGGTAGGTGGGCATGCCCACAACTTATGGAATAAGGTGCCATTAGATGATTCACATTTTGGGCATATTGGTGAGGACACTATTTTCATAGGAATAGGACATAGGGAGTAAGGTACAGACTATGCAGTATATTGAATTGTAACAATCTGAGCCTATCCTGTTTGACATATGTATAAACCGAGTTCCATATTGTGAGCCAGTGTCCTTTTGAACAGGAAATTCCTAAGAGATTTTGCCAATAGTGGGTGATTGGAGATACCAGAGCACATTCGTGACCAAGTAGGGCCTTATATATACAAGATATTGCTCTTTTTTTTCGGGCATATTGGCCGTATTCCAGGAAGGGAGAAAAGGACTTATTTGGCCAAGGAGGTGGTCCTAAAAATTGTTTGATACAGTTAGTAATTTGCCTCTATTTGAAGGGGTGGTATTTTGGAGGCGTTTATGGCTTCTTGAAAGGAAAAAATCTTATTATTTTGAACCATATCTCCTATGGTGAGTTTTGATAATGCTGGCCAAAAGGAAGAAGGTATGGGCCTGCCATCTATGCATATATTAAGGCTATTGAATAAGGGTTGTGACAGTACCTTATTGTTTGTTATATTCAAGACTTGGCACATTTGGAGATGCGCTTTTATACTACATCCAATGGGTGAGATTTGAAATTCATTGAGGAGTCTAGCATACGAAAGATAAAGGAGAGATTCTAAAGAAAGGTGGTATTTTTTGGCCATGGTTCATTCTATGTCCAACCAGCCTGATGGTGATGAAGTAGTTGTATTACCCCATCTTAGGTATTTAGTACCATGAAAGGCTAAGTAGTATTTAAAGAAGTTTGGTAAGGTGTAAGGTTTGCTTAGTTTTTATTATGCTCTCCGGGGAGGGGGGTTGTCTAACCATAGGAAGGTTAAACATAGTGATGTTATTTTCTGGTACCATTGTTTAGGCAGGTAAAGGTTTAACATGTTTGGCGGATAAAGCAATTTTGGTAGCACACACATTTTGATAAGGTTCCCCCTACTCCACAAGGTTAGTGGTAGGTGTTCCCACCTAGCAAGGTCTTTTTCCATTTGTTGGATCATGGGATCCAAATTTAAGGCCTTAGGTTTTGCATAGTTCTTTGACAGCTTAATGCCTGCATAGTTCAGTGCTGAGGCCTCGTATTGTAGACCCAGTTGTAGACATATAGGTCTAGGGTTAGAAGCAGAAATAGGGAATACTACAGTTTTGGAAGCATTTAATTTGTAGCCAGAAAAGATGCTGAATGTTGAAATAATTTTTAGGGTCTCAGGTAGAGACTGGGTTCAGTCGGAAAGCTGAAGCAGGATGTCATCTGGGAAAGATGATATTTTGTATGAGCCCTCTCCTATAGTGAGGCCTTTAACTAGAGGAGATAAATTTACAGCTCTAATAAGTGGTTCTAAGTACAAGTTAAAAAGGTAGGGAGATAGGCAGCAACCTTGGTGGATGCCACTGAACAACATGAGGACTTCTGATAGTTCATTGTTACATAAAATTCTTGCAGAAGGGTATGTATAGAGTACTTTAATTCTGTTTATGAATTCTGGAGGGAGGCCATATTTTTTCAATGCTCTGAAAAGGTAAGGCCAGGAGGCTCTATCAAAAGCTTTTTCTGCATCCAGGGAGACCAAGACAGATTATTGAAGGTTCTCCCTGGATGCAGAAAGAAAGTGTAACATTTTCCTGAAGTGGTCACTGGCCTTTCTGCCAGCCACAAAACCTACCTGATCAGGGCCCAGAAGGGAATCCCCGACTAGGGATAGTTGTGAGGCTAGTAAGTTTGAATATTTTTATATCATTGTTAATAAGGGAGATGGGAAGGTAATTCTCTGGTTTGGTAAGATCCTTGCCTGGTTTAGGTAGCAACACTATGCATGCTTCAAATAGAGACTTATCAGAAGGAGGAACAGAACACCAGAAGTTAAACAGTTTAGTGAGACGAGGAGTTACTGATTCTTTGAATGTTTTGTAGAATAGGGAGGTGAATCCATCTGGGCCTGAGGATTTGTTGTTAGGTAAAGACTGAGGCAACTTCTGCCTCTGTGATGGGGCCTAACAAGGACTGGGCTTGTGAATCAGATAGGGAGGAAAGGTGGGCTGGTGCTAAAATTGCGTCTTGCAGCATCACATTGGCCTGGTCCATAAGGGTAGCAGTGTATAGCTTTTGGTAGAATTTAGAAAAAATAGTGGCCATATGTCTGGGGTCTGTTGTAGGATGCCTTGACTCAGGGTCAGTTAAGATGGATACCCACTTAAAACTAGCTTGTTGTTTAATCCTGAGGGTGAGTAATCTGCCAGCTTTATTGCACTGGTCAATGTATGTTGTCTTTAATTTAGCTGCCGCTCTATCAACTTTTTCTAAAAGATGTTCTGAGTATTGTGCTCATAGTTTTGCTAGTTTTTCTCGGGAAGTATCGGGGTAGTGCTAGATAGGGTATGTTCTAGTGAATGAATCTGATTAAGTTAGTTGTTCAGGTGGGATTATCTATTCTTCTTTCTGTTAGTCACCAGTCGAATGAGCTTTGAGGCTACCCCACACAATATCAAAAGGTAGAGAGCCATCGCGGTAAAGTTGAGTGATTGTCTTCATATATTGCTTTAGATGGACAATAGTATTAGCATCCTGTAATAGTAGGTTGTTTAGGGACCAAGTGTGTGGCCGTTGGGGAAAGGAAGGGATGTCTAGGGTTAACAGTACTGGGGAGTGGTCTGATATGACCCATGCCTGTATACTTGTGCTCAAGATACCATGGACCAATTGTTTACTTGTTAGGAAAAAATCTATTCTGGACTGAACTTTGTGATGGGGGAAAAAAGGTAAAGTCTTTTGTGGTTGGGTGAAGAGGCCTTCAAGGATCAGCCAGCACTAATAGGTCTAGAAATTATATTAGTGCTCTCTGGCCTGGGGATAGCCCAGCTTTAGTGCAGTAGGTGTGATCTAGGTCATTGGCCAGCACAAAATTCCAGTCACCCCCCCCAGAATAATAGGTAAATGATTGAAGGGGCTAAGGCCCTGGCCAGAGTTGGGAAAAAACTCGGTGTGTCCAGGTTAGGACCATATACCAAACCTAGAAGCATTTTTTGGTTCCCCAAGAATCCATGTATAAGTATAGATCTGCCATTTGTATCTTTTACTTCTGATAAAAGGGTGAAGGGGATGGATCTTGCGATAAGAATTGCCACACCTCTCTGGCATTGGCTATTGCCCATTCCATAAGCTTTGCCCACCCACACTTTGGCCAAATTGGAAATCTGATTGTCTGTTAAGTGGGTCTCCTGTAGAAACACCACTTGGGGGTTAAACTGATTTAAGTGTCTCAATAGTGCACATTTTTTCCTATTGTCCCTTCCCCCTTTTATATTACAAGTAATAAATGAGATGGTGTTAGCCATGATTTAAGCAGGGTTTAAAGTAGTTGTTTGAAAAAGCATATTGATGTCTATGATGCACCAGGACCCCCACCCACCCCACAAGCAAACAAGAAAATATCTCCCTCAAAATTAACATCAATTGAGAAAAACAGTATCAATTACTGTAAGTAAGATTCAGCTTTTCAAATGAAAGTATTTATATTAGTATCTATGCTAACCAGGCCTAATGCCTTCTCCTGAGAAAGCAATGATCTGAGGTGGGGCAAAGCCAGCCCCCAGTGTCGCTCAAGCCATGAAAGTGGCTAGACCCAACTTAATTGCTAACGTCTAGACTTTAAATAACATAAAGCCTCCTCGGGTATTCCTGCTAATTGAAGTGGGACTTGAAACTGTCCGTTTTATAATTGTAACTGGTGGAGAAATATTAGAACAAGAACTCTATTAACAGGATATGCATGTAATCCTCAACTTAACAATTTTGGATAAAACAGTGATAATATCAGGTAGTAGGCTCTGTTGGCTATTCACAGAAATAAAAAATAAAGCACTGGCTTAGAGTATCTTATAGTTCGAAGAAAACATAATGTTTAGGGTGCTCTTATTTATAGTAATTGAGGAAAACTGGTCTTATTGAGAGTTCTCATTGGAAAAACAGAGGAGATCTCATTTTGTATGCTGATCCTCCTAAACCGGCGAATTCTGCCTTGGCCAAAAAATTAAAATATAGTTAATGAGGTCGCTTTGCTCAGTGCCTTTGCTAACAGTTCAAAGGAAAAACTTTTACTCTACTGGATTTTCTGTGTAGCCACAGAGCCGCTGCGATCAAGAGGGACAGTAGGTGGTGTTCTTATCACATAAAAATTAGTCCAGTCGGTAGTTCGCACAATCAAGATGGCAGGAAAGTAAACTGGAAAGGTCCATCCAGGCTGGAAAAGTTAAGTAGCAAACTCCAGGGTGTCAACAACCCAGGAAAGGTAACATCTCCAACTCTAGTTCGTTAATGCACTTCCATATCAGTATGCTTTCCCATATGTACCTTAAATATCTCTTGGATCCACTAGATAGATTATTCTTATTCAGGTGTTAGGACAGAAAAAGTCGAGAAGAGCTTTGGTAATTCAGAGGTTACTTGAGATGCTGATTCAAATCTTTTTTTGCCCTCTCCAGTAGTGACTTCCAAGTGTGAGGGATACAGTAGCCTATGCTTAATTTAGGCTTCCCACAGCTTGCTCAATATCGGACAATAGGCAGACCGGGCCTGACGCACTTTGGCGGTGCGGTCTTGCACTACCCTAATTCACCAGCCTGCCCATAAAATGGAGTCTGGATCCCTTATTCTCTTTGAAATATAATCTCTGTCCAGAAAATTCAGAAGTTTCAGGATAATTGGTGCAGGAGGTTCCTCGGGGGGTGGTTTGGCCTGGAGGGCTCTGTGTGCATGTTCCACCACAAAAGCAGGACCGTTGGGGGAGGGCCCCACAATTTTGATGAAGAATTTTTGTATGAATTCCAGCATATTTGGCCCCTCTTCCCCTCCTGGTAGATCAAGTATAACAAAATTATTACGGCAGTTTCTTCCCTCTAGGTCATCGACCTTCGATTCTAGTGTGGAAAGGGATCTTTTCAGCTGAACAATCTCTGGGTCCAGTCAATTTTGGTGGTCTTCCAGTGAGGAAATCTGAGCTTCTATGTCAGAGACCCTGATGGACAGTTCTTTTAAAGTGGGTTTGATTTCTTTTATGTCTTCCACAAGGGATAGAACAGCCTGCTTGATGATCAAAAGGTCTGTTTGCATTTGCGACAGAGAGTTCTCCTCGGTGGCTGGTGCAGGGGCAGAGTAGAGTGTAGAGGAGCTTTACTGAGGGCACTTGGCCTCCAGAGTCATTAGTGGATCTGCCTCCCCGTCGGAAGACAGGACCAAAGTTTGTGGAGTGGAGTCCTCCATTGGAGTTTCCTTTGCGGTCAGCATATAGTAAGGAGATATTCTTGGTGAATAAGAAGATCGATTTGAGGCTAGGAGGTTTTAAGTTGAGTTTTTTTTTACTCGTTTTTAGAGCGACGCAGGGGAGCTCTGAGGAGGAGATGCTAGCACATCACCGGCATCACGTGATCTTCTCTTTTTTTTCAAATTCTATTTATTCACCTCTATTGCCATTGGCCTCTCTCTGGCATTGACTCATGGTACTGCAACTCTGCCTGTCGATCTGAAGCTCTGGCTATTCTTCTCCAGCAGGGACACCCTTCCTCCAGCCCAGATACCCTGGCCCCCCAGATCTAAGTCTCCTGGGAAAGGACCACCATACTCCTCTGGCACTCAATCTATAGTGTTGAGAGCTGCTGCGCTGGAGTAGGGTCCGAAGTGAGCGTCCTAGTGCCTGGCATTGATGTGGGGTTGTGACCTCTGGACTGGCCTTCATCTACCAGTGGCGAGAGGGGTTTTTCTTAGATTCTGTTCCCGGTGGCATGGACATGCTGTGATGTCCAGTGCAGCACAGGCATGCTCCCGTACCTGCCTGAAGGATGTCAGTCACATCCACCATACTCCAATGCTACATGCACTGTTCAGCCAAGCCCCTATTCTCCACTATGGGCTGCCAAAGCCATGCAGTGCATACCCACCCTCCCTGGGAAAGGAGAGCTGCCTGTCAGCTGCTCAATCCAAATCCACATCCTCCCCCTCCTGCCAGCCCCCGGCAGCCCGAGTCCATTCCCTAACCCAGGTCACCGGTGTGGTGCAAGGTGTGGCATCCATGCCTCAAACTTCAGCACCACCAAGCCAGATCCTATATTACAGTTTTGATATCAGCCCAAATGGGGATTGTGCCAGCAGTGGGGGGCAGACAGGACCAGGTTATATGAGTATTCTGTACAGACTGGACATGACATTAACTAGGACTGGGCAGACTGTTCTTATTAAAATCAGAACCTCCCCCAGATCCAGCAATCATCCACAAACTTGGATAAATAAGGACTCACCCACAGAAGTCTGGTTCCAAGTCTGTGGGAGCAAGCAGCTTGTTTTCGTGTGCTCCTGACTGCCACTCTGCAGAGTGTTCCAGCACAGATGTACTGAAAAGCAAATCAGGCTGAGTAGAAATTGAAGAAGGTGATTGGCTATATCCACAGCACTGGAGGAGGCTGACTTTATTGGTTCATTCTGTGGAGGTTTGTAAAACTAGCTGTGATTGGATATGAGCCAAAGCAGACAGAGTTAGGAGACACCTGATTTGCTGTGGCAGTTAGTGAATCATGTGATTTACTTTGCACAGTTCATCTCCATTTCACCAGTTAGAGCTGGCTGTTGGGCTGAAAGAGTACTTTCATGACTTCAGTCGTGTCAAATTTGTATGCTCGATTACAGATCATTTTTTCTTTTATCAGTCTGACTGAAGTTTTTTCTACCTGTTAGGAGTTCCTACTGTTCCACACACTAATTTTGAAAATAAAAAAAAAACTAAGAAAGTAGCTTTTTTTATATATACTTTATTTTTATTATTTTCAGTTATTAAGCAAAATAACATTTCCATATCACAGACATACCATTATAATTATTACAGTACACTGGCAGATCTAAGCTCCCTTAATCATAGGAGTGGTGCATCTTAGATATTTTGATACCACATTTGGAGGATAATAACTCAAAATATTATTTCTTAAATGTCCATTCTAAATTTGCCTCAAACTAAGCCCATGAACAGTATGACTAGTACTTTTTTCTAAAGTCCAATAGAAAAGTCCAATAATGCACACCCTAGTTAGGGCTAATGGTGTAATACTTTTACCTTAATAATAAAAGAACCAAGAATGTAACATCATGGCAGCATAAGTCAATATAAACAAACCACGTATGTAAAACTGATCGTAAGTAACCGATAATCAGGTGAAAAATATTAAGACTCAGTTAAAGCTCAATCCTCCTACTTGGAGCCCCCATTGTTATAAACCTGCTACATCAATTCCAACTTATTTTTATTAATCAGAGCAATAGAATTCCCAACAAGTAAATACATGGGGAGAAAATTAATATGCAAAATCAAAAGTTCCTCTCTCACACCCTGAGAGAGCTAACTAGCAATCGCCAACTGTCCAGCTAGTGAAGAAGAAAAATAATAAAGTCTCAGGGCTGCGACTCAATGCTAGAGTTGACTTTGACTGAGGAAAGTAAATTAGAAATAAATCAGAGCTATACTCAGCTCAAAGACAGTTCAAATGTCCCCATGTTCCTCCAGGTCGGTGATTTCCTGCTCCTCAACTCTTCGCTTCTGTTTTCTCAATTGAAAGAGTAAGGCCCATTTTCCAGCTTCAGCAGGATTGGCAAAGATCCAAACTTTGCCCTCATGGATGATCTGGAGTTTAGCTGGGTAGATCACCATGTGGGATATTGAAGCAGCCCAAAGTTTTTGGTGGACACCGTCAAATTTCTTGCAATGCATCCTTGTTGCATAGCTAATGTCTGGGAAAATGTATACATTGCGATCATCTTGTGTGAGAGGTGCCAGCTGTCTGGCCATCCAGAGGACTTTATCCCAAGTCTCCATGCCATCTGTAACCATTAAAAGTGTGTGAGGGATATTGGATTGATCTCAGTAACCCCAAGGAGTATTGTGATAGGCTTTCTGAAGTCTGAACTGGTATTCTTGGCCTTGAGGTACCAATTTTTCATTAAGCCAGTCTTGCAAAAATAAAATGGGGTGGCCCCCTTCGATCCTCTCTGGTAAGCCCAGTACACGTAAGTGTGAGGATCTGGCCTGGTTCTCTAAGGTTTCAAGCCTGGCTCTAAAATGTGCATTTTCCTTGACAAGCATCAAAGTAGCGGTCGCTGCCAAGTCTGCTTGGCTTTTTGCTTCATGTATGGAGGTTTTTAGAAGGTCCACCGTTGCTTCCGCAGCTGTCACCTGGGTCCCAAAAGTGTCTATTTTAGATTTTAGATCAGTTACGGATGTGATTAGCCGCTGTATTTTTAGACCTAGGGAAGTCAGAGTTTCTTCTGAATCTGAAGTAGTCGCAGCCTGTGCACTCTTGCCGGGCCTCAATGACTGAGAGGTATTGCTCGATTTTCCTCTGGGTCCTCCACCACGATCCTTTTGAGGATTACCCATTATGACAATTTATTGCTTCTCTTTTTGAATACGTAACGGGGTCTTGCAAAAATTGTCTCCAAATAGGTGATTTTGAGATTTATAGATCTGTCAGTACAGAGCTATATGAATTTGCTGCCACTCAGCTCGGGGGCCACAGCACCCCCCAATCAGCTGTTGTTTAAGCTTAGCTTTCCACTGAGGCAGCCACAACGACTGAGATTTGAAAGTAGGAAGGGAGGGGTGTGGTAATTGGAGACCCAGACAGAGCAGCTTGCAAAACTGCTTAGAAACGGGAAACTGCAATATTTTCTTTTGGCACCACCACTGCAGTTTCTCATTTGTTTTGGGGGGGGGGCTGAGGTGATAGTGCAGACATTTTATATTAGTGGCTACAATTTGCTACTGCACTTAGATACTGTAATTCTCTTATCCTGATAAAGTTCCTCAGCGATAGACTACTGATAAGGGAAGGGGAGAATCTGGCTGGTGGAGCCTGCAGTTAAGTCTGCCTAACTATACAGCAGGAATTGCTAGAAAAATAAGAGAGACTGAAGTGCAGCTTGCCTTTTTTGCCTCTTGAGGCAACAGGCACAAGTGGAAGGATGTAGTGTCACAAGGTAGATAGAATTTGGCTTGGCTGACAGCTGCAGTTTTAGTAGTAGCCTGGAACCATGATGCACAGCCAGCATGTTACACTGTATTAGTCCCAATGAGAGGTATTCTAGGAGAGGCCCCGGCAGGTGTTTAGATCTGGGAATGTTTGGTGGGAAGCTGAATGGGTAGATATGTCAAGCAATGTGGACAGTTCTGTGCAGGGAGTGGCAGAGGGTAGATAGTGTCAAGCAGTTAAATGCCTTGAAAGGCACCATGCTGGGGGACAGACATGGAAGGCCAAAGCAGGTGTTAATGGGTCTGTTTGTGCACAAATTAATAATTTATTTATTGAAAGTTGTTGACCAGGTAGGATCACTGAGACTATTGTCCCATTTTCAGGGGTGACCTCAAGTTAATTCACATACATTGCTGCATAAACAAAGTGAACAATCATGATACATAAAACTCTAAATGCAATAGAACTCACCTTTACAGTCATGGTATAATGTAACATCCAGGCATAATTACATTTTACATTCCATACAATACAAAACATCAGAATAGCATCATTTATGTGCTAAAAACATAAGTGTTGAGTGTATTATCACTGGTTGCAGTTATAACAGCTGCCCCCAAGCAGATGTGCTTTGAGGGTGCCAACAGCACAGCATTTACTGACCTCAGGGAGAAGACTATTCCATAGGACAGATGCACAAATTGCAAAGGACCTGTCCCCTGTGCAAGTCCAGGCCCTTGGGACCTCTAATAGTTGACAGTTAGTAGACCTAAGTGCCCTTTTCTCGATTTGGGCTGAAGGATGCCTTGGAGACTGACAGACTGAGAGGGGCAGCAATTTTAAGCAGCTTGTAAGTAAGACATAGTACTGGATATGCTAACCTAGCCTCAAGGGATGGCCAGTTTAGAGCAGCTAGCACATCACAGTGATGGGATCTTGGCTGTGCACCTGACACAAAATATGCCTCTTTGTGTTATAGTACTTGGAGTCTATTTAGCCCTGAGCCACAAAGGGGTTGTAGGAGTGGGGCACCATAGAATAACAATGGCAGCTGTATTCCATTGGCAATGGCCAGCTGGGCTTCGCTGGTGAGGTATCCACTAAGCCTGTAAAGCAGGCCCATTTTTGGGAGCAGGGAGTTCATAACCACCTCAACATGTGGCTCAAATGTGAGTTCCTAGTCAAGATGGATCTGAATGTATCTCATGGAATCCATAACTTTAGCCTGAGAACCATCCAGAGAAGTTATATGTAGAAGATTTTGTCTCTTTTTTCCCCAGGTGCCTCGTGCCAAACAACATGGCTTTAGTTTTTTCAGGTGAAGGACAAGTTTATTGTCAATTAGCCAGCCTTCCAAGTTCCTAAAATCCACTTTCAGGCCAGTGATGATCTGAGCCACGTTATTTGAGCTTCTGTACAGTACTGTGTTGTCTGCATACTGTTGAAGCTTGGCCCTCCTACACATGTTAGATATGTCATTGATAAATAAAGAGATCTATAACAGGCCTAGGATGGAACCTTGGGGCACTCCTACAGATACTGGTTTAAGGTCCAACATACTTCCTCTCCATCTCACTTGCTGCATTCTGCCTGTTAGATAATGCCTGAACCATGAACATATCAGGTCATCTAGACCTATATGCCAAAGCTCATGGTTTATGAGTTTGAATGCCTTGGTTAGGTCTATGAAGACTGCCCAAGCCACTAGCCCCCAGTACATTGACCCAAGTATAATAGAGGTGATACAGACAAGAGCAGTATCCATACCACAGTTCTTTCTGAAACCATGCTGGGTATTGGATAATATGTGATGTAGCTCCAGGTAGTCCTGGATCAGGGTGTATACCAACCTCGCTTGTATTTTGACTAGCGAGCTAAGAAGGGATATAGGGCTGTAGTTTTCAACAGGATCTTTTCCTCCACCGTTGTGTATAAGGGACCACTAGGGCACTTTTCCACTTATCAGGGAAGAAGCCTTGGAGCAGGGATTCATTATAAAGATTTTTGAGTGGCGTGACTATGGTAGGAGCTGCTACTTTTAAAAATGTTGCTTCAAGACCATAAATGCCTGGTGTGCCTTCTGCTTTGATCTTTCTTAGTTGGGTAAGTATTTCCTGTCTAGTAATCGAACAGAAGTGACATTGAGCAAAGTGATTGTTGCCATTAAGGGGATTGCTCTGTGACCTGGATGGGGAACTAGATATCTATCCAGATTGGGGAAAAAGTTATTGAAAGCATTAGCCAAATCTATGGGCTTGGATAGCACATTCCCATCTACTATTATGTCCATAATGGTATTCCCTGAATGGCCTTTCAGGAGGTAGTGTATCTGTTTCCAGAAATTCTTATGGTCAGAAAGATTTTTGGTCTGAAGATTCCTAGTATATCTCCTTTTGCCATCAATTAGATCCTGCTTGCATGAATTTCTTAGAGACCGGTATTTATTCCAGTTGGCAGCTCCCCCTAAGAGCTTATTTTGACCCCAGACCTTATCTCTGAGTTTCATATTCTTTAGTTCACGATCTAACCATTTAGTGCAGTGACCATTTACCCTTCACTGTTTGAGGGGGACATGTTTATTGAGGACACATATAAGCTGTTAATAAAGAAATGCATAGTGAAGGCAATAATAGGCAATGTGGTTAAGTCACCCAAGGTATCTCAGAATAAGCTGCTATGGAAGGTATTTTCATCGAACCCATTGAGGACTCTAGCTATCAAGATTCTTGGAGGTGGTTTAGGTAAAATATATTTCCATGTACAGAACACAGGAGAGTGGTCACTAAGAGAATCTTGGAGTATTCCACTCTGCAAGGAAAAAGACTTTTAAACATTTCGTAAGTTGCTAGCAGTTTTGTGTATACAGTTTATATAGCCCTAAAATTCAGCACATCACGCTTCATTTGTTTTAAAAAAGTTTGTAGTGTAGTCTCCAATTCCCAAGAATTAGATAAAACATTATACTTCTTTACAGTCTTGCCTATTGCCTTTCCATTTTAACTTAAGAACTTATTTTAATACTTATTTTAAAGTATCCTCAACAGTATTTAGCACTGTATCCTACGAAGCTTTTTAACGCCTTAACTTTAAATTAGTGTGTGCGCATAATTACAGAAGTAAGACATTTATTCTTATGGTCCTCTTGATATACCTATCAGTCTTTTTAACCACCTAAAGAGATTTTAATAGTTAGTGTGGGCTAACACAGACAAATTAAATAGAACTATTAGTAATCATAAGGGTGAACTCAAGCAGCACTATAGTAATATAATTGAGTGCAATACTAAGTTAAATCAATTGTCTTTGCATAACACATTTTCTCGGTAATTTGACTCAGGTGCATATCCAGCTATACTAGATACTAAATTACTTGGAGTTTTAAAGAACTACCAGAATATTAACTAATTGGTTCTAAAAAAAAAGCAATCTTTTAGCTTATTATATTTTGATGGGGCATTACGGTTGCAAAACCTAATGCCCTGGGCTTTTGTTGGTATTTTCACTCTAAATTTTCATCATGGGCTTTTTGGGACCCCACCTTATGAACAGTGGCAGTATCATTTCATTACTCAATCCCAAAAGGTGATTTCACAGAGCGAGTGTGCCATTCAGTTCCACAGGGTGAAAACACATTTCGGGCAGGATGTGAAAAATGACAGCTGTACTGTTCATGAGGAGGTGTGAAGAAATGGCAATGTTGAAAATCTGGAGTGAAAATTTAGAAAAGTGGTGAAGTTACGAGTGTGTGTAGAAACTGTACAACACACACTCGTAATGCAGTCATTTTTTGGAATGTTTTCACCAGATTTTCAACATGCCTTTTTGGAACTTCCCCTCATGCAAAGTGGCACTGGGATTTTGTTAATTTGTCCCGAAAGTTGATTTCGCACAGCAACCACGCCATTCTGCACCACAGGTACAGAAACACATTTTGGAAAGGATGCAAAAAATGACAGCTGTACTGTTCATAAGGGGGTGTGAAAAAATGTCAATGTTGGAAATTTGGAGTGAAAATATTAAAAATTGATGAAGTTACTAGTGGGCCTCAAGCTGTGCAACACATGCTCAAAACACAGCCATTTTTTGAAGTTTTTTCACCAAACTTGCAACATGGGCATTTTGGGACCCCACATCATGAACAGTGGCACCATTGTTTTGTTGATTGGTCCCAAAAGGTGATTCTGTGCAGCAACCGCAAAATCATGTTTCAGGACTGAAAAACGAAATGACAGTGCCAGTATTCCTGAGGTGGGGTCCCAAGAATCCCATGTTGAAAATTTTGGACGAAAATTCCCAAAAATGGCTGAGATATCAACCTAAGTTGACCCCTTCCCCCATTGATTGCCATTATAGAGCTTATCGTGATTTTCTTCAGCTTGTGGTCAGTTTTGGAGAGTGCAGACATGTTCCCAGTCCACAGAAGATCGCAGCACCAGATCTCCAGAGGTAAATATGGATGAGGAGGTGGTGTGGGGAGGTGGGGTGCACAGAGGGAGGGTTGGGATGGGGGCGGGGTGGCAAAGACAAAGAGGGACTGTCTTCTTTTTCTTTAGGTTTTAAAAAAAAATACTTTGAGGCAGAGTTTTCTTTTTTACACGTGAAATAGTATGAACATTTTTTTTGCCACACTGGGGTATGCTCCCAGTTTACCAGACTAGTGGAGGAGGGGATCAATGCCAACCTGGGGATTGGGCACCCTGAGCTCGGCTGAAAAAAGGAGGCATGGGGGTTCACCTAACATTGGGAGTGGGCATCCAGATGTAAGAAAATATAAAGAATTATTTTGGCACACTGGGGTGGGCTCCCAGTGTGCCATAATAGTGGATGTGGGGGGCACGCCAACACAGGAACTGGGCACCTCATTGTCGACAAAAGATATGTTCGGGCTTGGGGGGCATGTTGACATGGGGATTGGGCACCCCATTTTCAGCAAAAGATATTTTCACTGGGAAAGGCATACTGAGCAAACAAGTTGCTTGTAAGTGCATCCATGTGCATTACTGTGCACTGTAATGCACATGGCTGGAATGCACCTGGTTGCCAGGAAGGGGGGGTGGAGATCTGCCACTGCAATGACGAAACTGTCCATGATTGGAGCAGTAGATTTCTTTCAAGTCCAGCACTCGGTCTGAAACTGCCATCATCAACAGCTTCCCTGTTGATTCTTGGCTGAGGTATGCACCCATTAAAGCATCCCCTGCATTGGCCACAACACTGCCACACCTCTGCAATGCTCTACTAACCTCAATATGTTTCTTGTGCACTGCGCGCAAGCAAACATAAAAAGAATGACATTGATAGTCTAATTAAAGATGACCTAGAATTAACAGACAATTAGACCATGGCCGACTACTTGAATGATAAATTTATTCAGATCTATCTGAATATTTGAATAGCTTCAAATTAGCAAAAAAAAAAAACAGTAAATCCAGAACCCAATAACAAGATCGAAAATTTTTATTTCAAAAATATAACATGGAAAGAGGTTTCCACAGGACTAAAGAAATGAGATGTAACTAAGGGATCTGTGCCAGATTTATTGGAGTCCAATGTTTTAAAATATGCAGCAAGAGAACTTGCCTACCCTTTACGTATAATGTTTAGTAAATCAATGAGTACAAAAACAGTTCCAGATATTTGGAAAAGTGCCTCTGTATCCCCATTTCTTAGGGGAGGTCAGGAAAACATGCTAGTAAATTATAGTCTGATTTCACTCTTGTCTATTGTGGGTTAAATACATGGAAGGTTAGTACATACCCAGATTACAGAGTATTTAAATATGGTTTGCTGATGACAACACAGCAAGGTTTTCATGAGGGGTGTGGCAGAGCGATGGCCTTGGTCAGGTTCACGAATGACCTACAGGAAAGTAAGGATAAGGGGGAGTATGTGGGTGTGGTGTTCATGGACCTGACCATGGCATTCAATCTCATTGACCACCCCCAAATGGAGCAAAAACTAACAGGCTTTGGCTTTGGGAACCCCATTGTAAAGTGGTTCCACAGTTACCTGAATGGCAGCGAACAAGTCCATGTAAATGGAACACTGTCTGCTTTAAGATCTGTGGACCATTGGGTGCCCCAAGGCTGTATATTGGGACTCTTGCTATTTTCATTATATATAAATGAACTACCAACAATTTGCACAGGGTCTTCAATGGTCTTGTACACAGATGATGCTGTACTGCACACAGCAAACAAACATATCAATTTGATTCAACAACACTTGGGAAATGAGTATGATAAATAAATAGGGTAGTTAGTAGATAATAGACGTGTTAATTAAGAAAAAACAAGGGAATGCATTTCTGCATGAACAGCAAAATGAATAAGCTGACAGAACCTTTTGTGATAACCACTAAAGAGGTTACAAATTTAGAAATTGTTCCAACTTTCAAGTATTTGGGAGTGATTTTAGACAGCCAACTGAGTTTCGAACCACATGTTAAAAACATAACTAAGCAAATACACAAAACAATTAGGAGTTCTGTGTATGGTTCGGGATTATTTAACTGACGAAACAAGAAAAACTATAGCTATGACATGTCTGATGCCAACCCTTGACTATGAGAATTTGATATGGGAAGTGGAACTGAAAAATAAGACAACAGAGATATTATCTTTATAATACTATATGTCGATTTGCCCGTAGGGCTAGATCAAGGGAACGCCATTGCAGCCTTTATAATAGAATGGGGTGGTTACCACTAGAATACTGAAACATGTTACAGTTGTCCAGTTTTTGTCTTTAATGCTATCCATTGTAATACATTTAATCCATTATCTGAAGTTTTTGAACAAAGAAGTAGTACCAGAACATTAAAATCTTAAAATTCCACATTTTTGATTCTACCATACTGTAAAACTGTAAAAAAAGCAAGTCATTTAAACATAGCACAATACAAACATGGAATGGATTACTTGAGGATTTCATTAACTTGCTGTACAAAGTAAAAGCCTCTTTAAATCATCTTTGAAGAGGTTTTTGTTCTCTAAGACAGTGCAATTGTTTTTGAAAATTTGTGTCACTGTTTTATGGATATACTGTTGTATATTCCTGCACACACTAGTTTTAGGCATTAGATGGAATACAATCTGTACTGTTATGATGTATTGTTTTTAATGTTTATTCATGTTTTTGTATTGTATTTGTTATATTTTTTTTTTTTTACCTTTTTGGGTCAAGCCTGTGAAAGGGACATGTGGCCCAGTGCTTCATTTTTATTTTATTTATCAATTTATTTATGTTTTTGGTGACTGCGTAGGCAAGCTGATCCAAAGGACCATTTGTAGTTGTGACCTGGGCCATACAGTGGTAGACAATACAAGGTTGAAGCAATAGGCACAGGTTACATTACAGAAGGAGCAATATACACTGAGTAGCATGAAATCAACAGCAATGAAATATTACACATCAAATCTAACACACAAGTTTCATAACAAATACAAGAGTGCATGCCTGGGTCTCGGATACATGGTTGATCACACGTGGAGAGGTCATATCGTAGATCCACACATCACTTGATCAGTCAGGATATGCAACAATGCATGGTGGATGTACCTTATGGTGATCCATGTGAACCCAGGAAGAGGCAAGCAGTGCTAAGAGGTATAAACTAGTGGTCAGTGTCCAGGTGGTAAGTTTTACCGCATGCGATGCTAAGATCAATTCAGTGTCAACATATGGTGCTGAAGTCTGGGGTTTGAATATAACAAAAAAAACTGATAAAGCTTCTTAATATTATGATAAAGCCCTTCTAGGAGTTCCAAATTCTTCATCCAATGTGTTAGTTAGAGTCGAACTAGGGAACATTCCAGCTAGCACTTTAGCCATTTTGAAATTACTGGTTTATTGGTTAAGATTAATAAATAATAAATATAATATTCTACCCCATACATGCCTGAAAGAAAAAAATTAAATGGTCCAAGGAAGGCTACACCTCTAGCTGGTTGAAAACCTTAGAGACGCATGTGGCACGATTGAATATGACACATTTATTCAGTGATTTAAAAAAAAACATAAATATCTCTATGTCCTTCAAAAAATTGATAAAATATAAACTATTTGATTATATGAAACAACAAGAAATGCTAAAGGTAAGCAGCCTAAGGCTTAATGAATGGTTAAGAGTTAATAAAATTGATTATTGCCTAGAAGACTACCTAACTCTTCTTTTATCATTCTTGGACAGAAAATTAATTACTTGGGCTCGAGTTGAATTGATTAATTCCAGATACGTGTATTTCAATAAAGGTCTCCTTATTAATAAGAGCCCTGATGTTACATCCATTCAATGTAGATGTTCACTAACCCAAAATTAATCTTTAAACCATATAATTAAGTTTTGTCCCCTTTATTCTGGTCCTAGAAGCAGTTTGCTTAGAAATTTTTTGAGATGCTAAGAAAAACCTGAATATGACCCTGTATTCATATTATTGCACCCCAGAAGTGTTGTTGATGCTTTGATTGTACCTAAATTTATTTCGTCAGTAGTTAAGATAAAGAAAAAATATGCTAGAGCTATAGGGGATTAAGCTTAATCTTTGTCTGAACTTGGTATATTGAATTCTGGGGACATTTTTATCTTTATATATACTGGCTTCTAGAAAAGAGAAAAAAGTCTCTGACAAAGCATTTAAAAAAAAAGACAATGGATATTTATTTTGTATACCGTAAGTTATGTTTGGTTTAATGCTGTGATTTTGTATGTGTATTTGTGCATTTTCTTTGTCCTTTTTTCTTTTCTATTTTTGTAAAAACTTTGATTGTTAATTACAACAAAGTTGACCATTAAACTTTTGAATTGAATTGAGAGATACAGTATCTGATTAACAAATAAATGAAATAAAAAATGAAATATTCATGTTGCTTTTATTCTGTCTGGCCTCTTAACCAATATTCAGTCAATAGTAAAGTGGTTTCCAGTCTTAAGACTCAGGTGGGTAGGTTCAGTTAGTAGTTGAGTGAGAGGGACATCTGATAGTGCAAACTTATCCACACTCTCACTCATCCAGTTAAGGTTAATGTCACCTAATACAATTGACTCTCCCTGGGAGTTGTTTGCATAGTTAGTTAGAAAACCAAGGCCATGTTTAGCAATCTTGAAGGAATTGTATGCACAGCCAATCATATACCTCTCAACCTCCTGCCTCATAAATCAGGGACAAGGCTTAAAAAAATCAGGGACAAAGGACCAAAATCAGGGACACATCTTCAAAATTAAAGATATCCACCCAGAAAGCTGGTAGAATATGGGGCTTAGTGCACAATGCATTTTCTAAAGAAGAACAAGTCTGTAACTTTAATGCTTGACATTGTTTTGTGCTTACAGTCCCCACTGTTTAGCCACAAAAACACATATTTTAGGAGGGACAGAGTAAAATTTTGAGGCAAAATCAGGGACGTCCCTGAAAATCAGGGACACTTGAGAGGTATGCAGCCAATAATTAATGGTTTTGTCGATCCAAGAAGCAATTTAACCAAAATGACCTCAGTGGAGTCAGCAGGTTATATAGGTATACATAGTTCTGTGACTTATAGGGAATTCGTAACAAAGATCAGTACATTTCCACCTTTTTTGCTTTAACTTGTCCTTCTGGAATGAATTATATTTAGAAAGGTCAATTTCATGAAAAAGGACTTGGAATTTAAGCCAGGTTTCAGTGATCCCAACAATGTCGGGGAGTAGACATTAACCCAAGCCTCAAGCTCGTGCACCTTAGGCATAAGGCTGCAGATGTTCATGTGTACCAGCTGTAGCCTTTTGGTGGTAGCCCTGATTAGGTCAAGGGGGAAGAGGTCCTGGATTGTGTTCTACATCTGCAGATAACAGAATGAGCATATTAAGGCAAGGCATAGAAGCAGTGATAATTCATAGAGGTTTACTCCTGGAATCCTTTAAAAAATATAGCCAAGAGATAGCAGTTCCCATTTTTCCCAAGGCCATGGAGTATTAATTGAGCAGGAGTAATCTGGGTGACTGATAGACCAGTGATTGGTAGCCAGGGCAACTCACTGTGCTGGCCATATAGTGTGTTAGGGCACAGGGCAATATATCCAGGTCCATGCATACCAGAGTAGCAGTAATACCAAATGTTACAGTAAATCATTTGGCAGACATATCAGGGACTATATAATACACTACCCTGTAGCAGGTAATGGTGTACAGTCTGCACTAGAAAGCACTGAGTGGGGTGTGAGGCCTACAACATTAGAGCATAGGAAGAAGCAAACTATGCACACACCAAGTAGTAAACTGTCTCAAGTTTGACAGGCTTATACCCATCCTGCCTAAGTGAGGAGCACTTAGGGCATTTAGTTAGGCACATAGACAAATCAAGGGACCACTTATAGCAATTCACATTTGACTGAATTAAGAGTTACTAGAGTGAAAGGAAGTATCTAGCAGTCAAAATACTGTTTGGCTAGCATCTGTATCTTAAGGCGATTCAGAATGCCTTCTTCCCCCAGAAAGGGGTTGAGTCACCAGATCTTGTGAAGTTCAAATAGTCTGCTTATTAGTGTATACAATGTACATACACTTGTCCACAGCAGGCTAGTGAATATGCAACATTCAGCACAACAGTTGTATATAAGGAAACTAATGCAGACCAGCTAGTATGCTAGGTTAAGAGCCACAGCCAGTAGTATAGAACTATTAAAGGCTTGCTAGTATACTATAATCAGTTTAAACAGGCAGTTACAGTGAAGCCCACCAGGATGAAGTGCAGTGTCACAGGTTTAATGCATGACAAAAGGGATTGACTCCCATTGAAACTGCATTGTTTGCTGCAGTAACTCTGCTGCAGAATTCTGCAGTGCTGCACATCATCCTGGTGGCCTTCATTGTATGTGGAACTAATGCAGTGTAGGATATATGGTATCAGTAATGCTGCAGGCCTTTGGGAGGAGTTTCTGAAGACTGTCTATTGGATGCATGCAGTACAGCAGACAGACAGAAATAAACTACTGCAGGCTATTGTATATACAAGGAAGCAGTACAACTGGGAGTAGTGAGGAACTACACAGGCTACCTACAAAAACACATGTCTAGTAGTTGTATTTACTCACATTTGACCAGTTGCATCACAGTCCATCCAAATGGTTTGACCTGCCCTTACTGCCTTCATGGCTGACTCCCAGCCAGACTGCCGATGTCCTTCGAGCAGGTCTTCCCACGAGGGTGGCAGGCAGGAGGGCCACTAGGATCAGCCTGTATGTCACCCCTAGGTGGCACTATCCCAAGGGCTCCTTCCCCTGCCTGCTTGTCTACTAACAGGTTAAGGGGCCTGAGTTCTAAAATGGGTGCCTCCACCCAAAGGTCTGAGTTGGTTGTGGCTAGTCTAACCAGGTCACTGCCCTCTGGGACACTGTGACCCCCCTTTTCTCCCACTAGCGGCCCACACAGTACACAACAGTAACTTTCCCAATACCCCAGATATGCAAACCACATACACTTGTAATTGGCACTTACCCCAAGGACTGGTACATCTTCCATTCGGCTGGCAATGGGGAGTCACCAAAATCAAACAAGTCGGGCGTCACTCTGTCATTCTCCCCTAAATACTTGTTACTGGGTACCACTGCCGTGTCTGCACAGTGTACGTTAACCAGGGTGCAACCTCTATTCACTCAAATTTCTCTGTCTGACATATTATGTACTTGGACCATTACCCATCGAGCATAGGCATGGGCCCGAGCGGGTAAGATACTGGGCTTAACCAGCAACCCTTCTGGAATTTTCCATTGCCTGGAGCATCCAGCATGAGTATCTTGTTCTTGACATCCTTTCTTAGGTGGACCTCTCCTTGCAAGGTACACTGCATGTTAGGCGCCAGAACTAGGGACTCAGGGTCCTTCTTCCTCACGACCACAACTGGTTCATCTGGATCCATCTCTTCTGTATTCTTCTGTGACTCATAAGCCTTCTTGATCAAGACAGAAATCCTCAAAACTCTACCAGTCCTTTGCCACTGTTTTTCATAGCAGAGTTGTGCCAGTCATCCAAACATATGGGTGTTCGTCCCAATCAGTAGAGGAATTCCATCATACAGTCCAGTAGGGGGACACACTAATGCCAAGGTTTCCACTTGCTCAGCCACACCAGCTATCGAGGTAGGAAAAGACAGCCAAATTCTAATGTAGCCAGCGTAGGGGTACGCCTTTTCACTTAACCCCCATCCATGCAGTCCCTCCAAAGGCTGTAAGGGCACATCAGACAAATGTTTTTGGTACCAGTCTTGGAACATGATGGTTACTTGGGAGCCACTGTCCTGCACAGCCCTAGTAGACACTCTATTTACTTTCACTGTCATCTCCATGGAGGGACCCACCACCTTGGACCATTCTAGAGGGGCAGCAGCAGAGGCCTGGATGGATGATTTAGCCACATAGGGAGTTGAGTTAGGATTCCTTGATCCTGCACTGTGGTCATTTCCGGCATTCCTCTGCCATTGTCTCACTTTCCGAAGCTCCCCGTGAAGCCTGTATGCAACTTTATCCATGTCTTTTGTGGACCAGCATTCTCTCTTCATGTGTTCATCCTTCCCACAATTAAAGTAAAACATACTTTCTGGAGTTTGGGGTGGCCGAGGCATCACACTGGGAGCTGGGGCGGGGGTACTTTCAACAGAAAACCTTGGTCCCACCTCTGTCTGTGGTGAGGTGAGCATTTGGAGACATCTCATCAATTTCCTCACTTTCATAGCCAAGACATCAAGTTTTGAGCTGCTATCAGCATGAGATGCCTGGGTGGGCACCCCCACCCCCATAGCAGATACAGTCTGATAAAGGTCGGAGCTTGTTCTCGCAGGAAAGGCCTTTATAAAAAGACTGTTTTTTGTTTCCCTGAACTCCCTCAGCAGTTCGTCCCAGGGTGGAGCATCTGTAGCTGTCCCTCTCTGGCTGGGCCCCCCTTGGCTAACGTGTGGGTTTCGGATTGTGTCATATGATTTTGGTGATTCCAAGCCAACAGTATCTGACCACACAACTGGAGCAGGGGATGTAGCAGCTACGACAGCACAGGGCTCTGACAACCCTTCCTCCTCAACTTCCTGTACTTCCTTCATCAACACATGGAAAGGCAAGGGACCAGATTTCCTTTGATGCAGTTGCAATTTGAGCAACACCCAGCTGGAGTACCGGGCAGAGCAGAGTATGTGATCCTGTCTCACCCAGTCCACTTCACTAGAGGTCCAGCCACCCTTCCGAAAAATGGTTTGTAAGAGCCCCTGTAATCGATCCATATAGACAGGTAACAATTCCCCCGGTTGTTGTCTAACATCTTTAAGTCTCCATTTCAAGGCCTCAACACTAGCAGTGCCCCCAAACACATTTTCAAGGGTGACTAGGTACTGTTGGGCTTCGGCGTCAGGGTCAGAGGACCTCAGGGAGCAAAAAGTACATTGGGCGAGTCCCTGGAGGCTCTCCCCCAGGCAGGCCATTTTTTCGGCCTCTGAGCATTGCCAGTCTTGTACCGCCAGCGTAGCAGAGTCTATCCAGGTCTCCAGATTGACTTCCCCATTTGGAGTAGGGCAAATACCAGAGAATACCTTGAGCTTGCGGTAAGGTCCATGAATACTTGCTGGCTCAGAGGCAGGTATAGAAGTTGGTGAAGGGACAGGGGCTGGAGCAGGTGTGGATAGTGGGGAGGTGACACTCCTAGGTGGTAGGAATAGTCTCTTTAAGTCCTCCACAGTTTTCCCTTCCTCCAGAAACAATTTAACACATTTCTCTTCAAAAGTTTCAGATAGTGGTGGGGGGTTCATCCCCCCCCCCCGGGGTCTTTACTGTCTTTAGCTATCACTCTTCAGGCAGTGAGGGCTCCTTCTGGGGTAATAGTCCGTGGCACTTTGGAACTATCGACTGGGCTCTTACACTCTACTAAGGCCCACCACCACAGGGTTTTGTAAACACTCAACCTGGGAAAGTAATCCCTCTACAGTATCCTTATTGGTACCCAGAGGAATATCCAGGATAAGCACAGCATTTTGAGGGTCAATCTAACGTCCAGTACACCACCCCACCAACTGGAGCACCACCATTTCTGTTGAGGTAGCCATTTATTTTTAACAGGCAACTCGTGAATTTGGCCACAAGGGGACGCTAATCCCAGCAGTGCCTCCAGGATGTAACCCCTAGATGGCACTATTCCAAGGGCTACTACCCCTGCCTGCTTGGCTACTAACAGGTTAAGGGGCCTGAGTTCTAAAATGGGTGCCTCCACCCAAAATTCTGGGTTGGTTGTGGCTAGTCTAACTAGGTCACAGCCCTCTGGGACACTGTGACCCCCCTTTTCTCCCACTAGTGGCCCACACAGTACACAACAGTGACTTTCCCAATACCCCAGATATGCAAACCACATACACTTATAATTGACGCTTACCCCCAGGACTGGTTCCTTCAGCTTGACTCTGGGGACACCCTATAAAACAAGGTGTTGCAGTACCACAGCAACAATGCAATACCATTAGCATAAACTGACACCACAGTCAATGTAAATTTGCAGAAACAAACAGATCTGATTTATTCAGGGGAGCTGTAACAAGGAGGGGGATAATCAGGTTAATTGGTATAAACACAATAATAATCACAGTACTGTGCATGCACTTAGAGTCCCACTCATTCACATTCTCTGGGTACCCAGGATGGGAAAGGGGCTGGCCAGGTACATTGCAGCTGGTTGGGGCCCTGTGATGGAAAAAGCACATGCACACACAATTTGTAATCTGGAGCCGGATGGCTCAGTTCATGGAAAGAAAAGCACAAAACAATCAGAGATGGCACACTTTGATTAAACAAGAGTTGCAGGGAGCTACCCTGATTATTATTCACAGTACCCAGACTAAACACAGGAGGGCTGATGGAAGAACTCTCTGGATTGCTAGAGGAAGCTTGGCCTCTTGATGATGGATCTTTCTGTGCAGCGAGATAGTGAGGTAAGACCCTCGTGGCAGGGCCTATCTGCGTCAGGCAGCACGGATTCATTCCGATTCTTGCTGGGAAAACAACTTCCAGCACTAGCACACAGTCTACAGCAAATGGGGAAACCAGTTTGCGATCCCCTTCCAGCATATAGCACATTTATATGTAAAAGAAAGCTTACTGTACCAGGCAGGTGACTTCTCGGTCCCGATTGCAAAACACACTGCAATTACCCGGGAGCACTACAGTAGCTAAATTCCTGACAGGCCGATCGTTTTCAGCAAAATCTTTGGTCTTCTACAGGGTAAGTCTGGTCTCAATAGCAGCAGCTTGCTTTTTCCTCACAACTTTGGATTCAGTCCTAAAACACCTTTTTCTCTCTTTCTCTTCCTCTCACAATAGCAAGCAGTCTGATATTCGGGCCTCACATGCACCTCCCGCGTGAACTATCATGTCGCTCGAACAGAGCAGAGCTGAGCTCCTTCACTCTTCACTATCTAACTTGGATCTGGCTTCCCAACAGACAGCCCAGGGTCTTTCACTTAGATCCAAAAGGTCTGGTTAGTCAATTCAGTTGTCAGTCACAGCAGGGCTCCATCTATAGGTGCAAAAAGATGCAAAGGATCCAAAACTACATTACCCAGAGGCAGCTTCCATACAGTCCCATTTCCACAGGCTCTAACTGAGAGTCCCAGTCCCGAATGGCCCAAAGCAAGCTCCATCTTAGAGTCCTCACATACTGATTGGTCCAATTCAACAGTCCGGGACCAAAATGGTGGGCACAACAGAAACAGTTAGTGCTGCAGGAGAAACAGGTTAGACAAACTACATTTCCATTAAAACTCTGCATTTTTCCCCAGAATTAGTTACATCTTTCAAAAGTGCTCATTCTACCCACTTAGCGACAGCGGAAACGGCGCTTACAGCCAGCAGCTCGGGCAGGACTCGGGCATATACACACACAGTCCCCCCATTCAAATTAATTATGTCTGCAAGCAGACAGCTCTTAAAGAGACAGTACTTGGAGGCTTTTAAAAGCACTCACTGCAGTTTCAATTAAAAGGCTTTAACGCTGAACACCACCCAGACTTGGAGCACTTAGGCAAGCTCCTGGAAGACTTTTGGGAACCCCCATTTGCAGGGGGATTACATGTAAAATATACAAAGACCCCTTCCAATTGGTTCAAAGTTAGAGCTAGAAGGAGCAGCAGGCAAGGCTCCAAATAAAGCAGGTTTGGCTGATCCCGTGGTGACTGAAGGGGGGCAAGGGTAGAACAGCCACTGCAGAGCCCCCTCACGATGCCTTCTTCCCCTGAGCTGGTGAGTGGTGACTGCCGCATGGCAAGAAGGTATAGGGCAAGAGGGTATAGACAGAGCCCTTTCCTTAAAGGGCTTCCTGAAAGACAAAGCCACCCTCTGATTGGTTCAAAGTTAGAGATAGGATAGGAGGAGCTGAAAGCAAGACTCCAAATGGAGCAGATTTGGCTGGAGCCATGGAAATTGGAGGGGTGAAGGGGATAGAATGCCCACTGCAGGGCCCCCCTCATGACCCCTGTTTCCCCTGAACTGGCAAGTGGTGTCTGCCACATGACAAGAATGTGTAAGACCTGCAGACAGATCCCTTTCCTTAAAGGGCTTCCTGGAAGATAAAACTGCCCTCCAATTGGTTAGAGGTAGGAGGAGTGGGAAGCAGGGCTCAAAACAGCAGATGTGGTTGATTCCATGGTGATAGCAGAGGTGGAGGGGGTAGAACAGCCACTGCAGAACCCTCCTCACAACCACTGTTTGCCCTGAGCTAGCAAGCTGCATCTGTTATGCGGCAAGAAGGTTCAGGGTTTCTGCAGAGAGAGCCCTTTCCTTAAAGAGCTTGCTGGAAGACAAATCCGCCCTCTGATTGGTTCAAAGTTAGAGGTAAGAGGAGCAGCAAGCTAGGCTCCAAATGGAGCAGATTTGACTGATCTTGTGATGATTGGTGGGGATAGAATAGCCACTGCAGAGCCCCCTCATGACCCCTGTTTTCCCTAAAATGGCAAGCAGTATCTGCCACATGGCAAGAAGATGTCGGGTTTCTGCAGGAATTTAATGGCTTGGATCTGGGAATGTATGGTGGGAGGCTGAATGGGTTGATATGTCAAGCAGTGTGGACAGTTTTGTGCAGGGGTGGCAGAGGGTAGGTAGTGTCAGGCAGCTAAAAGCCTTGAGGGGCTCTGTGCTGGGGTAGATGTGGTAGGCCAAAGCAGGTGTTAAGGGGTCTGTTTGTGCACAAATTCATTATTTAATGTTGCCTTTACCCCCACAATATTAACTACCACAATTCTAGCTTCTCATTCTGCATTTTTGGCATTTAATTCACATTTTTATAAAAAATCTGAACTAATTAGAATCCCCCTGTGTTCTGGTTCTTATTTAATAAGGGTCAGAACTCCACCAAGATCTTGCAGTCCTAGCATTAACTACTGTATTCTGAAGAGTCACATCCAAACGTACAAAGAAACCAGCAGAAGAAGACCATTTGGTCTATCTAGTCTGCTCGTATTGCAGGGTCCACCACTTGAGATACTGTCCCTGCTCCCCCGTCCCCACTCCTCCCATCCTCCCTATCAGTGATCCTTACCTTCCCCCTATGCCTATTCCTACCTCTCTTGAAACTGTCCACTGTCTTCAATGAGACCATCTCTTCTGGCAGTGCATTCCAAGTGTCCACATCTGTGAAGAAGTGCTTCCTGACCTCCCTCCTAAATCATCCCCCCTCAAGCTTAACACTGTGCCCCCTCATGTTAAGGTTGCCACTCAGCTTAAAGAGAACCTCCTTATCCACCTTATTTATTCCTTTCAAGTACTTGAAGGTCCCAATATGTCCTCTCTCTCTCTCTCTCTCTCCTTTCCTCCAGGGAGTACAAGTTCAGTGCCCCCAGTCTCTCCTTGTATGCCTTACCCTGCTGACCCACTGTCATCCTTGCAGCCCTCCTCTGGACCTTCTCCAGCAGGTTAATGTCCTTTTTGACTTGTGGGCACCAGTACTGAACTCCATACTCTACATGTGGCCTCACTAGTGACCTGTACAAGGGTAGTATAACCTCCTCTCTCCTATCACTGATCTCCCTAGTGGAGTGCCTCAGGTCACTAGTGATCATCACTCCCAGGTCCTTCTCCTCCTCCTCAGATGCAGATACCTGGACTCCACCCAGATAGTACTCCTTCCTGGGATTCTTTGCTCCAATGTGCATAACTTTGCATTTCTTGGCATTGAAGCCAAACTGCCATATCCCATACCACCTTCCCAGCTTTTCCAGATCATCCTGTAGGTCCTGTCAGCTGTGTCCACTCTCCCTCAGAGCTTGGTGTCATCCACAGATAGGCACATTTTGCCCTTAATGCCATCCCCAATGTCACTGATGAAGACATTGAACAACACTGACCCCAGCATCGAGCTCTGCAGGACCCCACTGGTGACATCTTTGGTGCCAGAAGACTCTCCCTCACAACTACACTCTAGGTTTTGTCCCTCAGCCAGTTTTCCACCCATCTGGACATCTTATCCCCAACCCCGAGATCTGCCAACTTCCTGAGCAAGCTTTTGTGGGGCACAGAGTCAAAGGCCTTGCTGGAATCCTGGTATAGGATGTCTACTGCTTGGCCCCTGTCTACTGTCTTAGTGACCCAGTCAAAGAAGTAAGTCAGATTCGTTTGAAACAATCTCCCCCCATAAAACCTTGCTGCCTCACATCCTGGAGACCATGTTCCTCTAGATGTCCTACCAACCTTTCCTGAAGTATGGTCTCCATGAGCTACTCTGCATAAGCTACTCTACTCAGGTGGTGCTGCTGCAGTAGCCTGTTACACAGAAATATAGTATTTGATGGTAGGTAAAGACTGCTTGGCCCACTCAGTCTGCCCATTTTTCCCTACATACAGTATCACTGCTGACCCTACTTGATCTCCAGCTGTTTCTTCTTCCCCTTCCTTTTCACCAGGATTCCCTTGTGCCATTTCCATGCATTCATGAACCCCACCACTGTTTTTGCCTCCATCACCTCCACTGGAAGACTGTTTAAGGAATCCAACACCTTTTTATATGAAGAAATACTTCCTCACATCTCTCCCGAATCCACCTCCCTTCAATTTTATTGCATGTCCCCTTGTTCTTAAACACATTTTTTTCTGAAAAATACTTCCCTTCTGTACCTTATTTACCTCCATGAGGTATTTAAAGGTCTCTATCATATCCTACCACTCCCTCCACTCTTCCAGGATGTACATATTGAAGTCCTTTAGTCTCTACTCATAGGGTTTTTGATGCAGACCCTGCACAATTTTGGTTGCCCTCCTCTGGATTGCCTGGACTCTGTCTATGTCCTTCTGGAGATATGGTCTCCAGAACTAGACACGGTACTCTAAGTGGGGTCTTACCAGGGAGCTATACAGAGATAAAACCACCTTCCTCCTTCTGCTGGTGATACCCCTACCTATGCACCTCAGCATCTCACTAGACCTCTCAACTGTCTTGTTGCACTGCTGTCCACCCTTTGGTCATCAGATATGATTACTCCAGGTCTCTTTCCTGTTTAATGGTTACCAATACCACTCCACCCATTTTTTGCTCTGCCTCTGAGTTTCTGTGCCCCTACCCCACTCGACAAAAGACCATGTGTCATTGTGGGAGGGATGCAGTGCAGTCCATAGCCTTTTGGTATTCTACTGAGGCTTCAGTACTATCATTTAATGCTCCCATCTGACTGCAATGCGACAGACCTTGATGGGACCTAATATACCTTGCTCTGTGTAGAACATGGATCCACTCTCAGCCAGATCTGTACAACTAGCCAAGCCCCATCAACTGGTCACTCTATCTCACATACAAACACTATGTTAATATGCATGCAGGGATCAACAGTCTATCTGAGTCCCAAACCCCCACTTCCAGTGTGACCTTCATGTAGAGGTCAGAGGGTCTTAAGGCTTAAGAGTCTCATTGAGTTACTACTTTCAGAATTGGGCCTGAAGTCATTAAAGAGCGATCCACCCTTACCTATTGTAAATTTCACATGTTTCCCCTATTGCTGTTCAAGTCCATGTTTATATTTGTTAGGAATATAAACTTCTATTTTATTTTTCTTACTGTTCAGAGTAGTCCCATGTTACCATCCTATTGTTAAGAGTAGTCCTGTGTTGTTGTCCTGGGAGCCTCCACTTTCTGATTGTTGAAATGTCATTTGTTCCTGAAAGCTGCACTAGCAGTAATAGTAAGAATATGATGTCTGTTTGCCAGCTTACATAGTTTCTCTCTAGGCAGTAAGTCTGACTAAGTTAAAAAAAAACTTCAGGAAACATACACAGTGAAGTCATTTTACAAGAAAAAAATATAGTCTATATGGTCTACCAGTCCTGTGAAGATTTTGAAGCTAACTGAAGGTAAATAGGGTATTATTTATGGACTTGTAATGTTTGTTGACATGTTCAGTATATTTTAGTATTTGTTATGTTTGTTGAATGTTCAGTATTTGTTTTGTACTGTACTGTATTTATTGTCAGGCATGACTGAAAAAGGGCTGTGCCCAGTCATCTCCTGGTTAAAAATAAAAATAAAAATACATTTTTTCACACCTTTGAAGCTACCTGCTTTGTAATACTCTGCTGTAAATCAGCTGACAGATATAATGTGTTGTAAAACAATGTCTAGAAATGAAGCATTCCAGTGGGCTGACAGCATTTTAGAATTTAACAGCTGAACCCCTCATGTAAATATACTTTAACAACTTAAATGTGAACTATTAAAAGATCAGTTCAAAAATGAAAACTTTGTTGTTTAATAATAGCATTACAACACTCCAGGGGTTGAGTTGCCTTCATTTATCCAACCCTAGGGGCATAAGGCCCTCATGCCTCATGAACTCTGGAGTACGATATACTGATGATAACAAAATCCCTGGACATGCCTCAGTCTTTAAAATACTAATATGCATCATGACATCATGTTCTCTCTGCTAATGCAGCTTCCAGGAACAAATGAGATATCATCATTCAAAAACAGGAGGTACCCAGAATAATTATAAGAGACTTCAGTTAGTTGCAAAAAATAAACTAAACTGAAAGTTTATACTCCCAAGAGCAATGGGAATTGAGTTGACCAGTGACAAGGAAACCAATAAAATTAATTTCATTTTTAATTTATACTGGAAAGATGTGGGCAAATTGTCCATTTTCATAAGCAACAAGTTGTCAAGCTGTAACAGTGAAGGATACAAACAATTTAAAACAAAAACATATGGTAATACATATACAATGAGAGCTAGAATGTACAATGCAGGAAAATTTAGACACAAAGCTCAGGGTGAAATATTATACAATGAAAGACAACTTCATACATTGTGGGAAAAGGAAAAAACTGCTTATGTACAGAAATCACTATACTATCATGTACAGCAATCAAAATATTAACAGCAAGTCTATACAATATATACACATTTACATAAGTAAAACCCAGGAAGGGGTGGAAAAATTAATACAGAGACACACTTAGTAGGGGAAGGGTGGTATGGCAATAGATAGGTGGCCACAATAGGAGGAAATGAGGGAAATAAATAAATGAGGGTAAATACTAGGAACATTTTCTTAGTTATGTGAGTAGGTGCCCTTTGTTCTTTGACACAGGCAGTAGTAAGGAAACTGTGATAATCCACCTAGGACAGTTGCAGGGGGGTTTATTGAGCAGGTGCTCCTTCAGTTGAACCTTAAAAGTACTGAGGGAGGGGCTGTCCACAAGGTTATGAGGAAGAGTGTTAAAAAGCTTGAGACCCCTGTAGGTGAGGGATCTCTGCCCCAAAGAGGTGCTGCAGTAAGGGACACAAAAAGGGGATGTGTTAGCACTTCTAGTGTGCCAAGTGTGGCAAGCCTTTTTGAAAAGAGAGGAGACACTTTTAAGGAAGATGGTTGTGGAGGATTTTGTAAAGAAATGTGGAAGCCTTTCCATGTGAGCCTGTCTTCCAGAATTCATAATGATTCATAATATGCGATGATGTCAGTCTCCTTTAAATTACCTCTTTTAAAGGCCTATTGACATAGGCAATAGTGCCCAGCTGGGAACTGTATTCCCAAGATCAGGAATAATGGACAGGATGAGTGGCTGTGGCAGAGCGGAGTAGGAACAGTCAACTGGAGGAGTGGTAGCAACACTACAGAGAAGAAACTTTTTATGTTTCAGTTGATATCTAGAGAAAAGGGCTATGAGAGGAACCCCCCTAGAATGCTGCAAGTCCCAACCATTCAGGAGGGAGGTCATGTCATATTAATTTCATATATTGTTTTTACTGGGTTACCAGGAAGGTGGCTCAAGGGAGAACATTGGACGTGGCCTATCTGGACATCAGTAAGGCTTTCGATACTGTGTCTCACAGGAGGCCAATTAAGAAACTAGAAAGCCTGTGGGTGGGAGAGAAAGTGCTAAGCTGGGTCTCAAACTGGTTAAGGGGTAGGAGGCAAAGGGTGGTAGCAAACAGTAGCCACTCAGGTGACAGGAGAGTGACTACTGGGGTGCTACAGGGTTTGGTGCTGGGACCAGTCCTATTCAATGTCTTTATAAGTAACATTGAGGAGGTGCTTGAGAGTAAGGAGTGTTTCTTTGTGGATGATATAAAAATCTGCAGCAGGGTTGATACTCTGGAAGGGGTGGAGGGAATGCAAAGGGATCTGAGGAAACTAGAAGAATGGTCTAGGGGTGGCAGCTGGGCTTCAGTGCCAAAAAGTGCAAGATTATGCACTTAGGGTTGTAAAACCCATGGGCTGTCTATAAGATGGGGGGGGGGGTGGAGCTTATAGACACCAAGCAAGAAGGAGACCTGGGGTCATCATATCTGATGATGTCAGGGTAGCTAGGCAATGTGACAAAGCAGTGGGAAAGGCTAGCAGGATGCAGGGGCGCATTGAAGGAGTTATTTCTAGCAGGAGGAGGGAGATGGTGCTGCCATTGTATCACTCATTAGTAAGGCCCCACCTAGAGTACTGTGTCTGATGCTGAAGGTTGCACATCCACAAGGACATTGAAACATTAGAATTGGTACAGAAGAGGACAACCAAAATGGCAAGGGGTTGCATGAGAAGTCATATGAGGAAAGGCTGTGGGAATTCAACATGTACTCCCTGGAAGAGAGGAGAGCGAGAGGGGACATGATTGAAACCTACACACTTGGGTGCAAGTGGAGGGTCTATTTCAGAGAAAGGAAGGCACTAGAACAAGGGGGAATGCAATGAAGCCACTGGTAAGAGCGGGAAGTTTAAGAGAGAGGTGTGGAAATACTTCTTCATGGAAAGGGTGGTGTATCACTGGAACAGCCTGCCAGAGGAAGAAGTGGGGGCAAAGACTGTGGGGAGCTTCAAGCATCTGAGGGATAGGCACAGGGGAATATTAGGTAGAGGAATGGGGAAGGGAGTGACATCTATGACCAACTAGGGTTAGTGGTGACAGAATAGGCAGGGACAAGGGGCAAATAGGATGGGCCTAAAGGTTCTTTTCTGCTGACAAAAATCTATGTTTCTATGCATGTTTCTATCCAATAGTGTTGGTCTGGAGGAGGATCATAACCAATTCTCCTGACTGTCGGAGTCACCTCTCCACATCCCAAGACAAGAATATGCTTGGTGTCTAGTGGCTTTCCTCACCTCATACCATATCTTGAAGACACCTAGGCCTCAATTCTCAAAAGCCTGAATCAGATGCAATGTACCTGCATCACACACCACTGGTGCAAGGGGCACCTTGCATCAAAACTTGGGGATTCGAGATTCTCAAAGGCCCCCTGCACCAACCCAGGACCAAGTGTGCCAGAGCTGCACCGAGCTGCTGGGTGCACCAGGGTGCTAGGGGGCTTGCACCAGGGAAATGCTGCACCATCCCCTTTTTCTGCATTCTCAAATGTGTACAGTGTCAATGAAGACAAACACCTGTTAGACCAGCCAGGGCTGGTCTAATGGTGTGTGCACCACCCACAGAGCCCTCCTTGAGTGGGAGCGTATATGTGACGCCACCTGTCAGTGATCACCCACTCCCCCATGGCAGTCTCGGCTAAGCGTGTTTTTTCTGACCAAAGGGTTATACAATATTTAGAGAATAAACGTATTAGATGGACTACACTGTGAGTCACCGATAGGGTCCCCGGGAAATGTACTGCAGCCAAATATTGGTGTATTTCTTACATTATTATCTACATTACCTATTCTGTGGTTGTATATTAGTTCAGTACACATCAGCACTGTCTGATCCATCTGAAAAAAACTGTCATTTTGCTATCATGAGGAGCAGTGATACTACCTGTGGGCTGTTGGTTACATTATATAATCACGTACATGTCTGGAGCGCATACATTCCACTACAAAGTGATTCTAACCTTACAATTCAATTGAAGAAATCTGTGCATAACCAGTTTAAACCAGTTTAAAATGGCAACAATATGAATTATATTTGATACTGTTCTGGTTCATAATTACTATTGAGGGATCCTACTGTAGGTACTTCAGTCTGTTGGGGGATGCGTTTCCTCATATACAATGGTTTTGATATGTAACATTGTCCATATGCCAGTGTAAATAATGCTGTCTATTCAATCCAACAATATTTCAGATGTGACATGATGATGGCTCTAAAACATATATTTCAGAGCAATGACATCACTGCAAATATGTTACAGTATGCAATCCTCTTTCCACCAGCAATATCAAAGTGTGAGTTATGCATTACCTGGACTGCCCCACAGCTTGTGGCAAATCTCTCAGATGAACCCTCTTTTTGGTGCAAGGCTACAGTTGCTGTAAGCTGTGGGACTTTGTTGCCAGGATCCTACCTGATAGAGAACTGGGCGCAGGTCCCTGGCACACCGGTAATCAGTGCAAGCTAACAGTGGTGTAGCATGTGCCACCCATTGAGAAATGAGCCCCTAGTGTCCAGTGAAACCACCCTCCCTCTTCCAATTCTATTCCAAAAATATTCCTGTGTCCTGAGTTTCAAAGACAGTGAAATCAGTATAGATGTGGATAAAAAAAACTCTGTGCAAAGGAGGCTTCCCTTGAGCACCCACAGGTTTTTCTGCAAGAACCATATTTTCATATGCAGAGAAATTTGGAGACCAGCTCCGTGATTTACTGCAGCTTATACCCATTTTCATGCACAGCTGCACCAAAATGCTATGCCTGGTTGTAACAAGCATAGCAACCCCTGCAGGATGAAAGCACTTTCTGTGGGTGCTGCTGACCTCCTCAGTCAGACCACTCTACAGTCAGTAGGCCCCCTATACATCCCATATGGCTAACTCTGGTGTATTTTACACTGAGAGGCATAGAGACCATGGGACAACCCAGCTCATTCTAGCAGGAGCCTTCACAGCTGTGCCAGTTGCCTGTGTACAATATGGACTGAAATTGAGAATGTTCACCAGTGTGAAGCTTTCTTCCCACACCAGTGGACTTAGGCTCTGGGCCCTTTGAAAATCTGGCCCTGGTGTCTAGTGACATTGACACTAGCAATGCAGTGAATTTATAATTAGCTGGAATACTTGGTGTGAAGTTGGGTAGTTTCACACTTTGCAAAACTTCACAAAGTTCCACAAACTTGCACCAACTTCACTGCCAATTTTATTTTTAAATTAAAAAATGTTAAAAAATACAGAATCCCACCCCAGCACTCTTGATTGTATAGATAGATAGATAGATAGATAGATAAATAGATAGATAGACAGACAGATAGATAAACTTCATTTATAAAGCACTCATTCCCGGGGGCTCTGAGCGCTGTACAATGCATAAAATCTAATACAAATAAAACATTCATCTTGACATACATAAAATCACCACATTACAGAGCATGCACATAATACTAATACAAATCATAATGGGGCCTATACACAAAAAAAGTTGCCTTCGTGCCATGTATCCAAGTGTGTAGGCAACCCTAAGTCACAATGCAATGTTGCACAGCAGGATCCCGCAAACCCCCGGTGGCATTCACCATGGGCGTGCAAGACATGTATGCACCAATCCCTCAGCTGCACAGTCAGCAATGCACTGGGGTGGCTAGAGGGGCATGCCAGGGGCATGCCAGAACTATGCACCATTCACTAAGGTGCATAGTGCCAGGCACAGGGGGGTGCAAGTTATGGCATCTGGGACCCTGTCATAACCCAGTACGCATCCCTATAATCTTCACCTGCCAGTCATGGTGGCACCAGGAAAGGGACCTCTGTGCAGCCCCAGCCCACTAGGCTGCTGGGGATGGCTAGGGCAGTAGATTGGGCAGGTGCAATCCTCACCTTATCGGCAGCCAGTGCAGCTCGTGGATAACTGGCGTAATATATTCAGATATAGATACACCCATCAATAGCCTGGCCACCGCATTCTGCACCAGCTACAGACAGCAGAGATTGCCTCCTGAAAGCCCCAGGTGCAAGGTATTACAGTAGTCCAGCCTTGACATGACAAAGGCATGTATCAGGGTGGCAAGGTCATCAAGCAGTACTGGGCAATGGATCCAGGCAATGTCTCTTAGTTGGTAAAAACTACTTTGGGCAATGGCCAACCCCTGAGCATCAAGTGTCAGGCCATTGTCAAGGACCACACCCAGATCCCTCACCCATGGGGAGGGGGTCAGGGATTAGCCACCCAGTCTAAGGCCTAGGTCATTACCCAGCACCCCTCCACCTCGCTGATGAACCGGCTCTACCACTAATACCTCCATCTTGTCTGGACTGAGTCATAACCAGTTTCGAATCATCCAGTCCTGGATCTCAGACAGGCAGGTGTTAAATGCAGAGACTGCCTTCTGGCTCCCTAATGCACAGGACAGGTATAGCTGGGTATCATCAGCATAGTGATGAAAATCCAAACAATACCACCTGGTAACATCTCTCAAGGGCAGCAAATACACCATAAACAAAAGAGGTGACAGGACCAAACCTTGCAGAACTCCACAGTGCAGGGGCATCAGGCTGGTCGAGGATAACATCATCACCACCCTTTGCACTCTGTCTATGAGGTAGGACCTAAACCAGCTGACGACATTGCCAGTTAGTCCACTCCCTTTCTGCAGGTGGTCCAACAACACCTCATGGTCCATGGTGTCAAATGCCACAGATATATTGAGGAGAACAAGAATAGATCATGCTCCCCTGTCCCTCACTCTAAGGAGATCATTCCACACCCTCACCAGGGTGGTCTCCTTACTATGCCCAGATCTAAATCCATACTGAAACAACTTGAAAATGGCAGAGGAAGTGAGATGAGTCTCAAGCTGACCGACCACCAATTTCTCCAAAATCTTTCCTAAAAACAGGAGGTTTGAGACCAGCCTGTAGTTGGTGAGACAGTCCAGGTCCAAAAAGGGTTTCTTCAAAAGGGGTCTCACCAGTGTGTCTTTCAAGGCTACTTGGAAGAACCCACTCCTCATGGAACAAGACATGATCTCAGCAACTACAGGTCCAATCTGAACAATGCAACCAACCAAAAGTCAGGTTGAACCCTGGTCTAGTTCACAATAGGTTGGCCATACCTTTGAGGCTATCTCACACACCTCATCTACTTCAACTGGATCAAATTCACGCTGCACAAGAGAGGTGCCCTTCCATGCCAATGGTTTGACCCTGCAAGCCACTTGAGTGACCCTGGAGTAGATATAGGAGCTAACAGAAGACACCTTGTCTACCAAAAAATAGAGTGAACTCTTCACACCTAGTGCTTGAACTAGCTCCCCCCGGATGGAGACAGGCTAGGTGTAACAACCTTGAAACACAGAAGTAGGTGCACTAATGGTAAATGTGGAGCTGCTGCAATTGAGACAGGTGTAGACCAATAGCACAGATAAAGCAATGATGCACAAAAGGCTCCAAAATACTAGTATTTATTAAAGAACTTATATACAACAAATGCCCCAGTGCTTCGAGGGATCAAATCTTCTTCATTAGAGGGTGGAGTCATAATTAATCATACACATTTAGTTAGCAGAAATGGCTATGACATACATGCCAAAATGTAATTTTCTGAAATTTTGAAATGCTAAGATCTGATTGGTCAATACATAATTTTTATTTTAAAACATGAAAATTTATTCTGGATCCTGTAGAGACATTTATTTGATTATGTTAACCTGTTTTCATTTTTGCTAATTTAATTTCTTGAGCTTACAAGAGTAAAGTTTTGGATCTTAAATTGTGATTGGTCGAAATGTATAATGTGATTTGAGAAATTAATTATCATGCATATAAAAGGGGTCATCCTCTTTAGATACACCCCCCTGATGAAGCATTAATTGGCAAAGTGCAGGGGTATCTGTAGCAGCATTCCTGTGTATTGGGACTGTTTGCATTTATCATTTAAGCAAAATAAATGCTTTATTCTTTCTTGAAGTAAAATTGTATTGGAACTTATTCTGGCATTCGACTGTTGCTTTCACTGGGGTTACACTCCCCTGGCTCTGGAGTGTGAGCCTCTTTTGGTTTTGTTTAGCTATATTGAGGTGGCAGCTCCTGACTCACACCCGCCCAGCTTGCAGTGCAGAACTTTACTTGTTTGCCTTTTTTGCCACATGTTCTGCAGCTCGGGCACCACTAATTGAGTGGTTAGAGGAGAAGGAACCAGGACAATACACTCAGGATACTTGCTGAGGTGTAATTCTGAAATTTTTCTTCTATTCACGTATGAATAATTCAGGAACAACAGAGGTAGAAACAGAATACATGGAACCAGTATGCTGCTCAATTACAGATAATTTGACCACTCAATTGGCTACAGCTGCACAGAAGCTATCCACGTCGACTGAAGGAGTAGAAACCGGTGAGCTTAGAGCACTGTTTAAAACACTTGAACACCAGCTTTTTACAGACATTAATGTCACATATAATCTAAGCAGTCTACAACAGTACCTAGAGAAACAAATTGCCCTGAGGGGTCTAAGAGTAACGATAATCCCCTCTGGTGGCTTTGTGGACTTTTCTTGTGTTGCAGAGTGGGAGAAGGCAACAAATCAATGTGCCCTAACCTTTATTAGGCAAATTATTAGGCATGATTCAATCTAGTATGAGTCTCTAACCAAAGAGATAAATTAGACTAAAAACAAATTAAAAACCTTCATTGGCCATCCAGAATTTAAACAACTGGATCAAGAACTACCAAAAAAAAAGAAAGCACATGAAGCAGGTACAATCAAATGCAATCAACACAAATTGGACAGGGATTTACTTGATTACCAGGAAGGTAGAAAATTTAGATGGTCCAGATTTAAACTGGACAGATCACCATCTCATCAACGTTCTGAATCCCACCAAAGATTTAGATCGAGGGGCCGATCCAGGAGAGGATGGGACTGGAATCAGGGGGCTGTATACCATACTCAACAGGGTGGTGTGGATCAGCCTGCACCAGAAGAGATAGCTGAAGCTTCCTCTTCAACCAGTACGACACAGGGTCACTCTGCGCATAGTGTCACTTTCCAGGAAAACTCTCACCAAGCACAACAAGGAATGCAATCAAGGACGCAAAAAAATGGAAAATAACAAGGAGGGGGATGAGGGGTAGGCAGCAACCCAGCTACTCATCCCAAGACCAGGAGCAGCAAATAATTAATTTATCAAAAGTAGAATTGACAGAACAACAAATTAAGCTCCTGAGTAAGGGTCACTGATTTGTTCCTTCATACCAACCTAAGGAATTTAACATTATCATCAACTTGGAAAGATTCTTTCATAAACTGGAATTGAAAAACTTTTTTTGCCAAAAATCCTTCATCTACCATGGATGTATTTACAACACCTCTTCAAACAGAAATCATTGCACCAATGGCTGATAAAGTTTTTCCCTTTGAGTCGCAAATGGATCATAATTTGTAAATGGATACTTTGGACCTTCAAAACTTGAATATGTGAATGAATCTATATGAAAACAACATGACACAAAAACGAACAGTAAGAAATGACTTTAATGTTCATTTATATGACATTAATCTCTTTAATTTGAGAATGATTAGAAAGCAAACTTTCAGACCTAAGTATTTCTTTTCTCCCCATAGTAACAACATTTTTATTAACAGTTATGAAGAAACAGTAGTTAAAAAAGTAAATAACTTGCTGAGAGATGCTAGAAATAGAGTAAAAAATAATCTATCACAGGGAGAACGTCAGGCATTGGAACAACTTAAAGTAGAAAAAAATATGATAATGAAACCAGCAGATAAGGTGAGTAACTTGGTACTAATGTACAAGGATTTCTACAAGGCCAAGGTATTAGGACTATTGAATGTGGATGCTAATTATGAGAAATTAAGTGCAGACCCACTTAGCAGGTTTAAAGCAGAATTACAAATTTACTTGAGATGGCCAGATCTAATGGGGAAATAACAGGGAGTGAATTTTCATTTTTGTTACCACAGTTTCCCATTACCCCCACTCTATACATCCTTCCAAAAATACACAAGGATCTAATGAACCCACCTGGTCATCCTTTTGTTTCCGGCATGGGTTCATTAACAATGGCTTGTGTGAATTTCTGGAATTTTTTTCTCCAAAGAAGTGCGCAGTGTCTTCCATCTTTCACCAGAGATACAGTGCATGTTTTTGAATAATTATCAGACTTTAAATGGGAAAACAATTTTAGATGGTCACAATTGATTTAGAGTCACTCTACACTTCAATCAGGCATGCAGATGGAAGAGAGGCATGTGATTTTTTTCTTGAAACAGGATCCGTTACATTGGCATTTACCCAGTGATTTCATTGTGAAAGGACTTGAATATATACTTTAAAAGAATTACTTCAAGTTTGATAGTACCTTTTATTTACAGAAATGTGGAACGGCAATGGAGGCGGCCCCTTCATTTGCCAAGCTATTACTGGGACACTGGGAGCACACAACAGTTCTCAGACCAGACGCAAATCCTTATCTTCAGAACATTAAAAAGTGGATGTGTTTTATTGGTGACATCCTGTGTATCTGGTCTGGAACTGAAGATGAGCTAAATGATTTCATGTGTTGGCTCAATAGGAAGGAGAAAATCTGTGATTCACTTATAATCATGATTTAGATTAAATTGAGGTCTTGGACATTATTTTGTCACATGACAGAGTGGGAAACATAATGAGTAGAGGCTACAGAAAACCTACAGCAACTAATAATGTGTTACAAGCAACAAGTTTTCACCCCATCTCTCTAAAAAACTCCATCCCCTACAGCCAGTTCCTCAGAATAAGGTGTAATTGTAGTAATTTCAACACATTTTTTGGAACAAGCAGAGGAGTTGAAAGAGAGGTTCCTGTAGACAGGCTATCATACATCTATTCTTGATGAAGCTCTGGAGAGAGCAGAAAATGTAGACAGAAAGACCCTACTTACACCAAAAAAGAGATCCACTAATGAAAACAAAGTTGTCAGCTTTGTGACAGATTTCAATAAAATTGCAGGGAATTTAGACAATGTCCTTACCAAGTTTTGGCCAGTATTATAGAATTACCAAGTTCTGTCTGAACACACTGGAGCCAAACCCAGAATTTCCTTTAGGAGGGGTAGAAATTCCGGGGACATTCTGATCAGGAGCCAATTTTTGAGTTAGATTGTAGACAATACAACATGGCTGCCAATTAAGCCACTAGGCTCATTTAAATGTGGCAGTTGTAACATTTGTGTGTATTGCAATCAGGGTAACACACTTGAGGCACCCACAAATAAGAGACTAGTACACATTAGACAATTCATCTCATGTGTCACTACCTTTGTGGTATATGCATTATGGTGTGGTTGTGAAATTATGTGGTCAGAGCCTTGAGACAACAAAGTAAGAGTCCAAGAACATGTTAGGGACTTTAGAAATGTGAACTTAGAAAGCCCTGGAGCTACACACTTTTGGGAAAGTCACAATAGTGACGTGAAAAGCCTGAGATTCACAGGAATTGAATGAGTGACGGTTGGAAGAAGAGGGGGAGACAGACAAAATAAATTATCTCGAAGAGAGTTATACTGGATCTTTACACTCCAGGCCTTATCCCCTGATGGACTAAATCAAGAATGGGACACCAGACCCTATTTGTAGGGATTTATAGTCTTCTTGACATACCCTCTACCGCCAGCCTTTTTGAGCTTTGCTAGATTACCTAAAACTTCCACCTTGAATTTCATATAAGAGACCCCCCATATGTGAGGTCTCCCTCTTTGTATTCAAGTTCTTTGAAATTTCTGGCCTACGAGTTGTCAGTGTTTTAACTTGACCAGTTATCTAATGATTTTTGCATATAGAAGTAGCAATAGCTTTAATAGACTTAATAATACTTAACATAGAAAGTCAATATGTGTCTTATTAAAATATTTTTGCTTTTCCTCTCACAGCCCTGGAACCAAGTGAGTGCAGATTCACTGCATTTCCTTCAAAGAGACCATGCCGTAATGGAGATGGCTGGGACTTGGGCAATAGGCTCCTTAAACTCCATTGGTATTAATGAATACATAAATAAGACTCTATTGACTCCAAGGAATGTATAAATAAAGCTCCCCTTTTTTGGTCATAAATTTTCATTTATTGCAGTGCGAGTTATTAACCTAAGTGTATTAAATAGTAGGAATTATAATTTGAGATTTTTACTCATTCATTAGCCTCATGATAAATAATGAGAAATGTTATCAATAAAAAGGTTGTAGTCTTTGTGAAAAATTGATTTGTGAGGTTCAACACACCTAACCAGGTTTTGAGGTCTCAGTATTTCTTTAATATTTCTTTATATTTATCTTTTCAGGTTAAATTATATCAAGAAATGATATTTATTTATTTATTTATTGAAATTGTTTCACCAGGATGGCACACTGAGCAAAAAGATGCTCGTCTCCAGGTGCGGCCTGGGGGGTGGGGGTACAGTGGGAGATAACTCGCAGGTTATCAAGAGTTACATACACAAGAAAACAGTAAAACATAGCTGAGCACAATTACAGCAATACAGTAGACTGAAATTCAGTTGAACTGTTTGCAGAGAAAGTTTCAGGTATACAGTTGCAGGATACAATTGTGTAATGGAATAGGGACAAGACATTCAGTACAGTTCAACAACAACACTTGGAAGGCATAGATTATATTACAGACTTAACCAGTGAATTGTGCTGGATAATTAATAACTCATGAGATAGAATTGGATAGCTGAGGTGTGACACTGGGAGTGGATAATATGTGAGGATCAGGCAGTATCAAGTAGGATTTAGGACAGGGAAAAGCCCAAGTACCACTATGGATTTGAATAACTTTATTGTATTGCAACAATTTAAAATTAGACTCAATGAATTGGTATTTATTAGTAGATTGTGATATAATTTTGAATATAAAGGTCTCCTTCTTTTTCTTCCTTTAATTACCTCCTTCCAGAAAGGCTTTAATATATGTTGGAGTGAACAGTTATTTTAAACCTAATTTTGCATGTAATTTGTTCATATTGGACCTTCTTGCTGAGTTTACAGCAACATTACCATTGGAATAACTATTTAATAAAGTAGCAAAATGATAAGCAGCCCAAAAATGTAATTTTCTGAAATTTTGAAATGCGGAGATCTGATTAGTCGATACACAATTTTTATTTTAAACATGAAAATTTACTGTGGATCCAGTAGAGACATTTATTTGATTATGTTAACCTGTTTTAATTTTTGTTAATTTCATTTCTTGAGCTTACAAGAGTAAATTTTGGATCTTGAATTGAGATTGATCAAAATGTATAATGTAGTTTGAGAAGTTAATTACCATGCATATAAAAGGGGTCATCCTCTTTAGACACACACACACACCCTGATGAATCCTCAATTGGTGAAGCACTGGGTTATCTGTAGCAGCATTCCTGTGTGTTGGGAGTATTTGCATTTATCATTTAAGCAAAATAAATGCTTTATTCTTTCTTGGAGTAAAATTGTGTTGGTACTTATTTTGGCAATCAACTGCCACCTTCACTGGGGTTACACTCCCCTGGCTCTGGAGTGTGAGTCTCTTTTGGCTTTATTTGGCTGTATTGGTGCAGCAGCTCCTGACTCGCACCCTGCCCATCCTGCAGCGTAGAACTTTACTTGTTTTCCTTTCAACTAACAGAATTAATCTGCAAAGAAAAAGTTAATCCAGGATCTCAAAGAACCCCTAAATATTTAAACTGATGGACACTGATGAACTTGTCGATCAGTTTAAATATTTTTAAATGTTGGGTTGTACTGGCACAAGTATCTTTGCAAGAAGACTGTGATATATGGTGAAAGTATGTTTTGCAATACCTTCTTTGGACATGCATACAGGGTTTTTAGCCATGTAGTGGCAAGCAAGGGCCAGCTGACTGCTGAATAGAGGGTATAGCAGTGGGTTCTAGGGGTTAAGCTGATTATGAATCAAAGTGTTCCATGTTTAAAAACATCTAATTAGAAACAAGCATGTAATTACTCAGGTAAACTCTGTCTTCAGATTTTAATAAAATTATATGTGCTGTTTTTTAGAGTACTGGTATTTCATTACTAGCTAATGAAAGATTGAAGAGTGAAGAGGTGGGTTATGGGGCAGCCAGAGCAGAGCACCCTGCTCTTAGGAAGAAATGTTCAAGGTTATCAGCCCCAGCACCACTCTTTGGGTCTACGTTTTTGAGTAGTCTTAATACCTACTGATAGTAGATAAGAAAGATGTGAAACAGTGTACTGCACCTTCTGGAATTACACTGCTTGGGGTCTGGTACTGGGAGAGAGGTAGCAGGTGAGGTATCAAATGCCATACCAGCAGAGGCAAAGTGCAAATTTAATTCTTCAAGTATGAGCTGTTTATCTGTGATGGACTGGCCATCAGGCTGGCAGTATAGCCTAGAGGTTAGAGGAACGAGGTGTGAACGAGCTTGATACATCCAGAAGACCAGACCTGAGTCTGATTCTCACAACCTCCACTTGAATACTGTGTGACTCTAAGCAAGTCACTTAACTGCCCAGTGCTCCCTGGCTGCCCCGAAAACAGGCACTTGTGCCAATTTAACCCCTAAATCTCTGCACAGATCTTGGAAACTAGCTAACATTTCACCTGTCTCTCTCCTCCCACTGCCTATTGGAAATCATTCAAATAGTGAATGACCATCATGTAACCATTTTTTTCCTGAAATATCCATTGGAAACAAGTGCTGAATGCTTCAAAGGTAGCACAGGCCACTGAACATCACATGGGCATAGCTTTATCAAAATAGTATTGGTCACCTATTTTGAAACCCAATAAGTCCCAGTCTTTCTTTCTTACTGGAAGCAATTGGAAAGCGGACTCTATATCTGTCTTGGCCATCCAAGCATCAGGGATTGCTCTTATAATCTGTACCGCTTCCTCTAAACTGGCATAGGAAACTTTACTGTGCTCCTGCCCCAATTAAATCATTTACTGACTCCCCTTCCGGATATGACAGATGGTGAATCACCCAGTATTCTCCTTTTTGCTTCTTGGAAACCAGGCCCAATGGAGAAATTCTCATGTTCCATAATGGAGGAGTTGAAAATGGCCCCTCTATCCTGCTCTCCATCTTCTCTTTTTCTATCTTTTTCCCTCAAAATGTCCTCTTTCCCTTTTACTGACCCTAAATTGTTCGCCTCTGTAATCTTCCTGGGGCCGTCGTAGTGTAGTGTGAAACCTGTTTTAAAACCCTTGTTTAACATCTCTGCTCCTTTTCTGTCTGGATACTTTTTCAACCACTTTTCCCATGCCTCTATCCTTATGGGGGTTCTTGCCTTTTGAAATTATTCTGCTTCCCACTCCCCCCTTCTCCCTCCTCCCTTTCTGACTCCCTTTTCTTTGCCCTCTTTTTTCAGTAAGCCTGAACCCCCGCCCACCATAACCTCTTCCTTTTGAACCTCTGTACCATGCCTGCCATCTGTACTCTTGTACTTCTGAAAAAGCTGCTGCCCTGTCCCTTGACCCCCCCAACCTGAGCCCCTGTCACCCAAGTTGCCCTGCATCTGCTGGCCAGGTGGGTACCCCCACATTTTTAACATGTGTGTCGGAGCCGGCATTGGGGCCATGAACAAGAGGCCCTATTGTATCCCCAGCAACACTTCTGAGGCACTGCCCCCCTCTTTCCTATTTCCCCCACTGGCGTGGATTGGTCAGTCACATAGTCTGTCCATAAATCCAACTGCTTAGTATCCCATCTCACATCCCCATATGTTGCCATTCTTTGTCGAAAAAACTCATCATAGTATATCCACCTTACTCCCCTTTTGCCTTGGCCCTACTTATTATCAAAGAATACGTAATAAGTGGGATCCCCAGTTCTGGTTTTCTCTCCAACACTATTGCTGAGTACATGACAAAACCCATGAATCATCCATCCCCATGTTTTTCCCTTGGTAAACTTGTCCTCTTCTTTTTTTTCTAGCAGGACTACCACTGCCACCATCTCACTTTTTCCGATACTTTCTGACTCTTCATATTTCATGGCTGCTTCTGTACTCACTAAAGCGAATATGTCTATGTACTCCCCTTTCCAAATCTTCTCTTTTGTAGCTAGCAGTACATGTTCACCTATTCTCAACCCCGGGGATCCTATTTCTCTTGTTTCCTTTCCTACACTGTCAGTCGCTTTTTCCACCTCACTTGTTGTCCCTTTTTTGACCTGAATTCTGCCAAGGCAGAGTCCATCTGTCCCAACCCTCCCGTACCGAGAGCCATAATAATTTGGCCTATGTAGTCTTTGATGCTTTCATCTACTGTGCCTAATACTTTACCTGTGACCTTTTCTCCTCCTTGGGGTCTGCCATCCTTGGGATGCCCTGGTCTGGTCTCTTGTGGCTGGGTGCTTGGTTGTGGTGGAGAAACCGATGGGCACGAGGGACTTGGCCTGGGCTCCTGTAGTGAGATTACCACCTGTTCCTGAGGAGGTACTGGTGGTTCTGGTACTGGGTGTGACCGAGGGACAGGGCTGCTTGGGGAGGCACCACCTGGTGTGGCTACACCCTTTCTGGGCTGTGTGGCCTCCCTGCCAGCCTCTTTTCCCCTACACCTTTCCCTTTTCCTGCTTTTCTCTTTTCCTCGGCTCTCCCCGGTTCCTCCCCCTCCACCAACTGCCACATCTTGTTGGCTTTCTTTGCCAACTCCACGATCACCTTATATGTGTCCTCTTTTGTTGGCCTGTTTCATTTTGGTGCCATCTCTCTCCTTGGAAAACCTGTATAATCGCTGTAAAAGAACTGAAAATACATTCCTCATTACTGCTTCCTATTGCAACCTATACCTCGTCTTGCTCACTCCGCACTGCCTCGCCCCTTCCCCCCACACTAGTGGGTCATCATGCATAAAACAATTGCCTGGTATCCCCTATAATGTTGGACGCCATGCGGCCATCACCAGCTCTTATGAGGGCCCATCTGCAGCATCTAAAGCCATGCCATGTGGCTTTTATACCTTCTTCTGCAATGCTCAAAAAGGACCCACCACATGGCTCTCTCCAACATCAAAAGGCCCACTCTTTACCGAATGCAGGCCGTGGTATCTCAGGCCATGCCATGTGGATTTTACCCACTCCTCTGTAATACTCAAAAGGGGGGGACCCACCACATGGCTTTCTCCAATGCGAATGGGCCCATGCTTTCCTGAATGCAGGTGAGGTGTCCCTTGTCAGAGCGCCATATCCACCATGCGAACCCCCGGGCATATGACATCCGCCATGAGGCCAGCCTACCTTCTTAGGTGCCCACCCGTCTGACCAGATCTCGCTCCTTTTGTTTCTGGTAGGCCAATTCATTGCAGACTATAGTCTCTCTCACTCCCCTTCTGTTGCCTTTCTAGACCCCCTCCCTGAGACCGGCCCTCCACGCGGCCTGCTCATGGCATGTGACGTCATGCCACATGGCCGCGTACCTAGGCTCCTCGCTCGCCTATTCATCAGGCTTCAACAAATTGAACTTTCTCCCTTCACAGGCCACTCAGTCTGCATCAGCTCAGGACCTTCCCATCAACTACCAGCTTCTTCTCATTCTTCATCTGGGTAAAAAAAAAACGCATGTGTGGCCTCCCTGCGGCTGCCTGAATTCGTCCCCACCCCAGCCCTTTCCATCAGGGCCTTCACTACGCCACAGCATCCTGTTCCCCTACTCAAAAAAACCCAACCCAGCACCAGATCGCGTGCTTCTCGCTCCTCTCCTCAAGGCTGTTCAACACAGTCTCTTTCGTTTTATGTAAAAACGTTTTTTTTTTAACTAAACGGCTACAAGCTCTCTTGAGCAGGTGACCACGTGCTCTCTGTCTTGTCTCAGGAATGGGCTTAGGCCCCATCAGCATGCCCCTTTCTACCATGAAGCAACCTTTTTCAAAAAACATACCTTTGTGTGCTCCCCCAGTGATTTATCACAACTCCATAGGCCACAGACCACGCCGGTTCCCCTCCTAACTTTCTCACTTGCACGCTATGCACATTTAAGTGCACCTGTTTGCACTGCAGGCCCATTAAACGCAACGCAGTGATACTAGGCCGAGGTCAAGCCTGCTGCCTTCTCCCTCAATTCGTCTGTTTTTTGAATTCAGCAAACTCTGCCCCCCAACCAAAGCAACAGCTATAAGAATTCCCAAATGAGCTATACCCCTTAGCGGTTCATCACAGCGAGTTCCCCATAGCCTGTCTTAGAGACCTCTACACTCAGGTCCAAGGAAATGCCGAAATCAAGCCAAGATGAAACATTCACACAATAATCTCATAAATCTGGTTCCCTGCAGCACAAACATTCAACGAAAGATCAAAGTCAAATTCCCTTGCTACCATACCCATGCAGGTTTATTAATCTTGCTCCTCAGTCTTTCATTACAAATTCTACCTTAGACCAGAGCAAACTTTTGAAACCAGATTCTCATTAAGCTGTCCCATAAAAGCTTCTTTAAAAAGGTGCTACTATTATTATTTATCTATTTTATTATCAACCATCCTTCTTGTTTAACCATAGCTGCATTGTGTCCTTAACTGCTGTAAGCTTGTGCACAGACCTCTGTTCTAGTCTTTCTGCCAATCTGACATGCTGTAGTTTCAATGTAGATCAAAACTTCAGCAAAAGTGGCTGAACCACCACTGTGCTGACCATTATGTACCTCCTTTAGCCCCTCCCCTTCCTGTTTCCTGCCTATTGTCCTGTCTCCCCTTCCCTCCCTTTCCCTTCCCCCCTCCCCTCTGAGCATACCATCTCCGGTAAAAGGGAAGGGGTGCACCAGGACAACTTGGTCTGCCCCTTAAAAGGCAAACTCCATTATCACTAGCTATGAAGCCAGATTTTAGGGACAGGGGTACAGCCAGACATCAAATTTCTGTCAGTAGCAAGTCTAGCATGTCTTTGCCGGTATGCAACCCTGCTACACTATGCATTGCAAGTCTGGCATGCTGTCTAATGTCATGAAGTTTGCTACCATGACAGTCTGACTTATTATACTGCTTTCCCATCACACCATCACAGACAACCTGAGGTAGCTGCACCCAATGTGGGGTAATACACAGATAGGAACTACCCGCCATTTTGCCACTGGTCCACATATCTATGCTTAAGTGAATGTAAGGTGATGTGGAATGTTGAAGGGCATGTCTTACAGACTCTGTCACTGTCCAATATAACTCAGGGACACCACAGGTGGAAAACTAGGTCCTGGACGGGATCTTTCATTTAGGACAGGCACATGCCGCAATGCACCAAAATTAAGCATTCTCCACAACGGAGAATGGAAAAAGGTCAATTGCCAGCATTTCTGATACTGCAGCATTGAGTTCACATGCAAATGCATGATGTGGTGGGTATTTACTGTTCTGGACAAAAAGGCTGTGCAATGTGTGCTGCATTGTTCAGTGTTTTGCACATGTTGTGCCAAATGGCTCTCCTCTGCAAACTGACATGGATAGGGTACCCTTGATGTGTGATGGTGGGTGCACAGGGGACAAGCCAATAAATGTGGTTATTTTACCTGTTTTAAGCAGAGGGGTTGATGTACTAGAATTACTACATGGACCACCACTGCTACTGTGACCACTACTTGAACATCCAAAATCCTCCTCCTTCTCATGCCTGTAGTAATCCTCTGGTGTTATTTCACCACTTTTACCAACATGGCTACTTACACTAAAGAAAGGGGATACCATGCTCACTAAGGTAGCTGAGGGTGAATGCCCCAATACGGCGATAGCTCCCTCTGGTGCCAAGTTCACAGTGCCATGTGCAGCTCTTTAGATGAGTATGCGGGCCCCCAGTGCCCAGACGGCTACACTTTTTACCTTGCTTCACACGCGCTTGGCAAAACTGACAGATTGCCACTGTTTTGTGGCTACCATCTTGTACAAAAAAATCCCAAACTAGGGATTTTGATGCCCTACTCTTCATATGTCACTTCTGGGGAGTTGCATATGGAGCAGCAGTTTTAGTGGTGATGAAATGGGGGGTGTACTGCATGAATTCTGGTGTTGTGCATACTTGGAATGTGACTGAACATCTCAGTTGATGACTATTACTTCAGGGTCAGCATCAGACACAGCTACATCAGAACTTTGAGGAGGGGAGATTGATGAACAGACTGTTAACAAGCAGCCGCCTTCACTTTCTTTTCATCCATTTCCCAAATGAGGCAACTAGCATCATCATCATAATCATCCACAAATTCACTTTGGATGCTGTCCTCCTGTGGAGATATTCCAACCACAGCCACAGCCTCAAAACTATGATCCACACTTTTTTCATCAACATCTGAATGTTTGGATAGCCTAACCGCAAGATCAGGGGAAACATGATACTGTGAGTCATTAGCATCCTCAGAATCATGTTCAACTACTGTGGGGAGTGGGACATCAACTACACTCAAGTCTGCAGATTCAGCAACATTTTTCCTACCTGATAAGTTTGCCCAGGTTGAACTTGTAGCAATACTCATGCTGTTATCAACCATGCCAACACTAACTTTACTACCAGAAGGGACAACAGCATCTCCAACTAGCATTGAAGTGACTGATTTCGCTGTGAAAAACAGAGTCAGAGAAATACCTTTACTTGCTGCAACTGTTACCTTTCCCTTCTGCTGCGTACTACCATGGCAATGACCAGTACTCTTAACACTGCTAGACTTGTAGCCCCTGATGAACCTGCCTCATCATCACAACTTCCACTGCTATTAGTCTTGTTGGCAGCAGCACCACAGCTAGAAACAGCTTTGCATGAACGTCTCTTCGCGGGCATTTTTTAAGATTACACAGACAATTAACAGCAATTTATTATTTCAGCTGTTTTGGGGGGGATGGGAAGCAAAAATTGCAAGAGATGCAGCTGCAGAGGCACAAGTAATACAAGACCTGAACTAGTCTTCAGAAATCCAAAAGTCACAAAACAATATGTTGTTTTGCAGGGGGGAGGGGTACAGCTTTAGCTACACAGACAGAAGCAGGGAAAAAAATTCCAGACAGGCAGAGAAATTTAGAGTACTGCTATTGCGGTGCTGCAATAAAATGTGTATCAATTTATATAATGCACACACATTAAAGGTCAGCCACAGAAACATTATCTGTTCGGTAAACTACAATACAGACAGTCTTTTAAAATAACTGAAAAAATGCCCAGCAAAGAGAAAAAACCTATAAAAAATTAAGTAAAGTTATACTGTGTGTACCTGAACACACAAATAATAAAAAACTAGCCAACAAAAGTTGGAAGAACTGCCTTTCTCACTAATCTCCCTTCTACATCACAGATCCACCCCTCCCCAAAGCACACTTCTACAGTGTCTGTCAGTACAGAGACTGAATGTATTAAATTAACATTCAATGTTCACACAAAATCAATAAATGCTTAATGATATAAACACACAAGGGTTTCCTACAATCGATGTACTAAATTTTGGCACAAAATTCTGTGGCAAGAATGCATTTTTAAAAGGTGTTTTGATGGCTTGAATCTCAGAGCTCTGACAGCAAACTGTCTCCAGCTTTCCACTACACACACTACACTGAACTGAGGCTGTGCAAAACAATATAGAGCCCATGTGACCTTAAATCTCATGAATCACTGCAAAATTCACCTTAACGAGCAAACAAGGTGACATAATGCGAAGTCCATAGAGAATAATGGGAACTTCGCAATACTTTGGGATGCAGAGTTTTTCACTTCACTATGCAGAAAATTAGGCGAAATTTGGGTTCTGCGCAAAATACTACGCATAATGAATTTTAGCCACTTCATCCACCTCTATGTTACACTTAGCACTTTGTGTAGAACACCAGAGATTAATCATTTACAGTTTATTCAGTGTCTTGTTGATAATCTGGAAAGTCAACTACTCACGTCCCTTGGTACCACGTGAGGAGGTGCAGTAAGGGATTACAGAGAAGATCAATGTAAAGGTCTCCTACATCAGCTTGGAGTACTTAATCTAGACAACAGGCCATTAGAAAATGTGACTTATGGAGAGTCTGAAATCAAAGAACTTGCAAACTGGTTCCTACTTAACGAAAAGGATTCAGTACTTGTGTACATACAGTATAAAGAGTGCACTTCTCATTACCTGCCTGACAAGCTAAAACTTCTACTACTAGTGGTTAACACACTTCCAACAAGCAATGCTGAGTGTCAGAGAGGTTTCAATCAGATGAACAGCATTGTTTCTGCTAAGCAGAATCTACTTTCTGTGAATCACATGGCAGATCTAGGGCCCAATTTTCAAAGGCTGACGCAAGCCCATCATCAACCCCATTGTTTGGTGCAGCTGTGCCAACCCCATTTGATGCAACTGCGCCCGATTTTAGTACATTGGGCACAGTTGTGACAGCTTCCATACATTGTGGCAGCTTTTGGTGCACAGGAATGAAAATCCCTATCAGCACCGACAGAATGCTGCCAGCCCACTGCACCATATGACTGGCACACCAGGGACTTGCAGCATTCTCAGGGCTTTTGAAAATCATGTTCCTCATTTTCATTTCAACCTGTGGTCCTCCTTTTGTTCAGTGGAATCCAAAACCTTATGTAAAATAGTGACGTCTTTGTGGTAGGCACCCAGCCCACAGTACTGCCTGCATGAAGAGAAAACTTGCAGAACACTTCTCAAGTGACCGTGATGGTTAGTGGAATCTTTTATGAATCCTGTAGTATCGTTTCATTTCACCTTGGAATCTCATGTTCAGTGTCCGGTATTCTTCATGGCTGGGTACATTATAAATCTTCAAACATCCCTGCAATAAAAGCAGAAAACCTACATAAAATAGGGAGTTTTATAAAATGAGTACTAATGTAAGCACATTCTAATTGGTTGAGAACAGCTCCCACAACTGTTAATCACAGACCCTCATGCTAAGCTCAGCAAAATGTAATACAAGTACACCAAACTGGAGAACACCCCTGAGCTGCACAAAATATATGTCTTCATATTATACTTATATAACATATTCATGTTTTCAGCTTTTGACTTCTCAGTATCTTTAAGGCAGCAGTATTAGTTAGTTGTAAAAGAGTCGTACTACAGTTATTTAGAAACAAATGGATTTCTGACTTCCTAACATTCTGCTCGGTGAATGTTCTGTTTTCTAAGACAGTCTTAAAATAGACTTAACAGCTAATTTTGTAGTTAATGACTCACATCATTAATGGTGGCTGCCACTCACTTTTATTTATATGATCCATGCTGGGTTTTAACAGTAGGAATAAAAGAATAGGTAATTATAGACTCTATTCCCTAACTTCAGTAGCTTACATAATATGTTGTAGAAAATAACAAAACCTAAAATTAACTGGCCAGGTTATTACTGTTTTTAAAGTTCTTTTATTTCTTTAATAATAATAATAATATACTTTATTTGTTATGCGCCTTTCAGGCATCAAGGTGCAGTACAATAAAAGAATAAAATCCAACAGATTCAACCACATAATAAGTACAATTCAATAAATAGTACATCCATAAGATTTTTCCCAGAGGAAAGATTTCAGAGCCTCTTTAAAACTCCCAATGGTTGTACACTCCCTAATCCGACGGGGTAGAGAATTCCAAAGGGAAGGGGCCGCAAACATAAATACATGGGCCCCGACAGATTTTAAAGTCACCCTTGGAATCTCTAGGAACCCCTCATCGGCAAAGCGGAGTGGTCTCACAGGGTGGTAAGGAATCAGGAGTTCTTTCAGGTAATCAGGGCCCAGTTCATGCAGGGATTTAAAAGTCAGTAAGCCGACTTTGAAGGTGATCTGCCACTGAACTGGCAGCCAGTGCAGTTCCCGCAGCACCGGTGTAATATGGGAGGATCTAGGAGTTCCCACCGACAACCGTGCTGTGGAATTCTGCACCAGCTGCAAGCGGTGGCTATCAACCCATGGAAGCCCAAAGTAAAGTGAGTTGCAGGAGTCAAGGCGCGAGGTCACAAAGGCATGGATTAAAGTTGGCAGATCACTGGACTGAACAAGGTGCTTGATCCTGGTGATGTTTCTTAGATGATAGAAAGATGTCTTAACCACAGCTGACACCTGAGGTCGAAGTGTCAGCCCAGCATCCAATATCACCCCCAGGTCTCTCACCTGTTCAGAGACCTATAGCTCGACAGCCCCAAAACACAATCCAGATTGGGAGCCGGCCACTGGACCCCCATCCAGTGATCTGGATCCAAAACCAACACCTCCATCTTCCCTGAATTCAACTTCAACCAACTGGACCTCATCTAATCCTGGATTTCATTGAGGCAGCTATTAAATATCGAAACAGCTCCTTCCTAGTCGGGGGCAAGAGACAGGTATAGCTGGGTGTCATAGGCATAGCAATGAAACCGCAGACCATACAGTCTCACAATGTCTCCGAGGGGAAGCATAAACACTGCAAATGACATGGGGGACAAAATAGGGCCCTGAGGAACCCCACAAGGCAGAGAGGTGGGATCGGAAGAAAAGACCCCCGAAACCACCCTCTGAGTTCTTTCGGTAAGGTATGAGGTGAACCATCTGAGGACCACACCAGAAAGCCCACAAATATATCTCAAGTGCTCAAGAAGGACCCCATGGTCAATGGTGTCAAATGCTGAGGACAGATCTAATAGTACCAAAATGGACTGTTTTCTATTGTCTCTCGCCATCAGGAGATCATTGAGCACCCGAACCAGTGCAGTCTCGGTACTGTGCCTATTTCAAAAACCTGATTGCAGAGGTTCATAGATGCTATGGATGGTCAAATGGTTCTCCAACTGGGCCGCCACTACTTTCTCAATCACCTTCCCCACAAAGCAGAGATTCGAGACAGGCCTGTAGTTGGCAAGACAGTCTGGGTCCAATGAAGCTTTCTTCAACAAAGGTGTCACCACCGCCCCTTTCAAGGAACAGGGATATTCACCCGAGTCAAGGGAGCACCAGACTATCTGTGCTAGAATCAGGAAAATGGCCTCCCCACAACCCAAAATAAGGGATGTAGGACCCGGATCTAAATTACAGCATGTAGGGCACATCCCTAGGACAATCCGCATAACATCTACAATTTCTGGGTGGTCGAAGGTACTCCAGGAAAACGAAGGGGTAGCGACCAAGTCCTGATCACTAACAGCTCGCATAGAATGTGTCAAGATGATCTCTGACCTGATGTCCATCACCTTATCAGTGAAGAACTGAGCAAGCTCATCACACTGTAATTGTGAAAATGCTCTTTGGAGCTGGAGACAGGTTGGGTTGCACAATCTGTCCATGGTTCTGAAGAGCTGAGCTGGTTGGTTCTGGGCAGCAGAAATTTCCCTGGACAGGAATTCTGCCTTCTTACAAGAAATTTCTGACTAATAGAATTGATAATGTTCTAGCAGTCTAAGATGATCGGCATCCAGGCCAGATTTCCACCAACAACATTCTAACCTGCATCCTAGTCGCCGCAACTCCCTCAGGGCCCTGTCAAACCAAGGTGCCCGAGGTCGAAGGGAGAGAGGGCGCACACGAACTGGAGCAACAGAATCCAGGGCAGAGGTGATGGCGTTATTATAGAATTATAGAGTTATTGTATTACAGAAGAAAGGGTTCTGCAAGAACTACTAAAACTGAAGGTAGACAAAGCAATGGGGCCTGATGGAATTCACCCCAGAATTCTAAAAGAATTAAGGGGGGAACTAGTGAAACCACTGACTACTCTTTTTAATAAATCATGGGAGGATGGTGTGGTACCCGAGGACTGGAGGAAGACAGATGTGATTCCCCTTCACAAAAGTGGGACCAAGACAGAGGTAGGAAACTACAGGCCTGTCAGTTTGACCTCTGTGGTAGGGAAAGTGATGGAGTCACTTCTGAAGGAAAGAATTGTTGAGTACCTAGAGGCCAGTGGGGTACAGGACCCAAGGCAGCATGGGTTCACAGCAGGAGGTTATGTCAGATGAATCTAATAGATTTCTTTGACTGGGTGACCAAAGTAGTAGACCAGGGAGGGGCTGTGGACATGGCCTACCTAGACTTTAGCAAGGCATTTGACACAGTCCCACACAAAAGATTAATAGACAAATTAACCAGCCTGGGAGTGGGTCCCAGGGTGGTAGCCTGGGTAAAACATTGGCTGGACAACAGGACACAGAAGGTAATTGTAAATGGAGTCAACTCTGAAGAAAGAGGTTACTAGGGGTACCACAGGGTTCAGTACTGGGTCCAGTCCTTTTTAGTGTCTTTATAAGTGACATTGCAGAGGGACTGGAAGGAAAAGTATGCCTCTTTGCAGATGACACAAAGATCTGCAACAGGGTTGATACACAAGGAGGCATGGAAAGAATGAGAAGGGACTTGGCAAGGTTGAAGGAATGGTCAGAAGTATGGCGGCTAGGATTCAATGCAAAGAAGTGCAAAATAATGCACCTGGGGAACAAGAACCCAGGGGAAGATTACACAATGGGGGTAGTAACAACAACAAAAAGGAAAGGGACCTGGGGTAATCATATCAGATGACCTTAAGGTTAGCAAGCAATGTGAGAAGGCAGTAGGGAGGGCTGGGGGTATACTGGGATGCATAGGGAGAGGCACCACCAGCAGAAAACAGGAAGTTGTTATCCCTCTGTACAGACAGTTGGTGAGACCCAATCTGGAGTACTGCATCCAGTTCTGGAGACCCCATCTCCGCAAGGACATAGACAGGATAGAGGCAGTCCAGAGGAGGGCAACTAAAATGGTGCAGGATCTGCAAGAGAAGCCATATGAGGAGAGACTAAAGGAGCTTAATATGTATACCCTTGAGAAAAGAAGGGAGAGGGTGGACATGATATAAACTTTTAAGTACCTCAGTGGAATCAACAAAGTCCAAGAGGGTAGCATATTTCAGAAAAAGAGACATGCAAGAACAAGGGGACACAATTTAAAGATAGAGGGGGGGTCAGGGGCAATGTGAGGAAGTATTTTTTCACAGAGAGGGTAGTGGATGCATGGAACAGCCTTCCTGAGGAGGTTGAGGGGTCTAAAACTGTGGGAGAATTCAAGAATACATGGGACAGACATAAGGCAATTCTTGTGGGGGGTAGGAAGAAATAGGCTGTTGGTTAACTAGGATCTGCGGCCTTTCCTGTAGGTAGGGAAATGGGCAGACTAGGTGGGCCAAGTGGTCCTTATCTGCCGTCAAAATCTATGTTTCTATGTTTCTAAGCCAAAACCAGTGCCTCTGGTTCATTGCAATGCACAGGAAATTGTGATAGGTCAAGGACCGCAGTAAGGTGTCGGAAGTTATATTCCGCAAAGGGTGGTACTTGACCATCTCCACAGGGATCGGCCTACAAGGTGGGATGCCAAAATTGAATCTCACAGTGTAATGGTCAGACAATTTGATCTCATTGTGTTTTGTCCACAACATTTATGATCCTATTTCTGAAGTGTTATTACTTTTTCAGAGGAATATATAAAACAAGATACCCAGGTTTCACCTTTCTGTAATCAAATGTTGATTACTTTCTTACGTACATGACTCTTAAGAAATGCAAAGTTTAAAAACAAACACTGAGTGCTAGTGGAGAGTATCAGTTTTGTACTTGTACCTTATATTTAGCATTTAAATACTGAACCTTTTACTATTGTAGTTATTTCTGCAACTTGATCAGCATGTGCTAAGTTCTGACTTGACTGTCATGCGCGTTTTTCCAATACCTAATGTATTAGACAATGATAATGAATATTGTAAATTTCCGCTGAGTGCAAACTTTACTTTTACACTAGAGGCCTGTGTCAGATACTTAACTAGATATCAGGGGAGGCAACCAAAGGTTACATTGACAGTTTGATAACATGAGGCAGCCAGTGGTTTGCAGGATGGTACTTTAGTGCAACAGAAGGTGAAGGAGGCTGAAGGTTGCATTGCTAGTTTGGCAGCCGGTAATAGCATGAGGCTGCATGGGATGGCACTTGAGAACAACACAATCAGAATGTTGTTGAAGGTCACATTGGCAGTTTAGCAACAGATAAACAGCATAAGGCTACACTGGATGATACCTGAGGGCAACAGAAGGAGAAGGAGGAGGCTCATGGTCACATTGGTAGTTCAGCAGCAAGTGACAGTCAGGGGATACTCTGGAGGAGGAGGAGGAGGAGACTGAAAGACAGGTCAGATAAACAGTGCTGCTGATGATAGCATCACCCTGTACTTTACTTGGTTGCTATGAAGTTACACTGGCTGTGTGAGAAAATACAGTTTATTGAATTTCTAAGAATTTAGTGAAGAAACCATCCATCAGTGTCTTCAGTTTCAGTGGGGCTGTGAGTACCAGAGCTGTGTGGAATTTCCAGATTCTGATGGAATGGAATTTCACAGAATTTTGGAAAATTCTGGCAAATTTCATGGAATTCTGTCTGTAGTAGCAGAATTTTGAAATATCAAAAGCTGAATTTTTTTTTATGGATTAGTAAGCCATCATTTACATAAACCCATAAATCGTGAATTCCTTCTTAGCAATCCACAGAAAATTATTCCATGGTGTATGTAATCTAAGCAAAGTTGTTTTGTGCTTCACAAAAAAATGCTTTTCAGAATTCCACAGACTTCAGAAACAGAAGCAAATGATTTGATACCTTTTAATGGACCAACATAGATGTAACAACCAGAACAACGTGCTCTAGCTTTCGGACCAACCAGTCCTTCTTCAGAAGCCTAATTGCAGTTATGAAGAAGGACTGGTTGGTCTGAAAGCTAGAGCACTTTGTTCTGGTTGTTACATCTATGTTGGTCCATTAAAAGGTATCAAATCATTTGCTTCTGGATCTGTTCTTGCAAGGACCAATACAGCTGATACTAAATCTAGATTACAGACTTCAGAAAGAAATTCCAAAAAGCATTTTGGAAGCAGAATTTCCATTCTGCATGCATTCCATCAACAGAATTCAGCATTCCTCATAGCTCTGGTTAGCAAGTATGTCTTCTCCCAGAGAATGGTGACCTTGTGGCACAGCATACCAGCAGAGACAGTGGACATGAGCTCTTTAAAGGTTTTTGTTGGCATCATGTGCTGCCTACAACTTATATTAGTTTGTACAAGCTGGCAGGTATTAACTTTTATATCTGATGTACTTTTCCTTTTCACTCTGGTTAATTAGATTTGTTTATCTGATGTTAGTAGGTCTGATGTATGGAACTGCACTCTGCCTAGCTTCTTACATATCTAGCTTTGTTCCTCCTATCACATCATCAGCATTGCAATGCAATGTATGAAGGGTCTCGCTGCCAAATATCTTTTGGAGAAACTAACTTCAATATCTTCTATATATTCTTTATGTGAGGTTACAGGGAGAAGCCTAAAATTCCCTTGGACAAGAACAAGATATGGACAAATGTTCTATGATTGTATCGCTACTACTACCTGGAACTCTCTCCCCCCTAAACTGTGAAATATGGCTACATATCACAGCTTTAAGACAGCCCTTTTGGAATGGAATCCTTTTTCATGCCATTGTTAGTTATATAATGCTTTATGCATTACATTTTGCTATCTATGTAACTCCATGTATATATATTATGGTAGTACGGTAGTGCTACCATAGTTAGGGTTGAGGAGCCATTTACATGTTAAACCTAAAATTTTGCACCGTAATAACTTTACAACCATTCAACAGATTTGCCTGAAATTTGGAATACATGATCAAGACCCATACGCCTTCGGATCTGCCAAGCTTAGTACCGCTTGGATATATGGCTGTGGTGTTATTAAGCGTGATCTGTGCGTGCGTTTATGCTTTTTTGGAATTCTACGGTCGCGCCTACAGGTTGCAAGGTTTGTGTGACCAGTCCAAAATTCTCAGGAAATGTGCAGCCAGGGTCCCTGATGTGTCTTTTGAAGATTTCGGGAAAAAATATTAAACGGTTCAAAAGTTATTCAAAAAAAAAGTTCCCATTATAAGTCAATGGGAAAAGTTAATAAAAAGTTCGACAGTGTCGCAAATGCAGTTTTTACTTTCGCAAATGGCCCTTTTACTGTCACAAATCTGCCATTTTGTTTTCAGTTGGTGATCAGAAAAATGCTTGGCATTTAAATTTGGGACCCTCTAGCAACCTAATTCTTTTTGTATTCACCTAGTCGGACCCTGAGGATGCTAGCCATGTCTTTATTTTGGAGTAAAACAGCCCAGAAATATGTTTTTCAAATTTCTGGAAAAATTACTTTCGCAAAGTACTTTCGCACTTGTGACACTGTCGAATGAATTTGTGAAAGCTTTCGCAAATTGTGACAGTACTTTTCTAGGCTGTGGGAAAATGACAGCAATTCTTTGGCACCCCGCTGCAAAAAAACAGTTTGGTGTTTTGGGCTGAAATTTGGAGGGAACGCAGCCAAAATCTCACAGATGTGCCTTTCAGTGTTTCATTGAAAAAATATTACATGGCGGAAAGTTACGGCACTCCAAAGTTGACACTTTTTCCCATAGGATAACATTATGGCGTCTGACACATTGCAGCAATCCTTTGGCGCCCTGCTGCAAAATAACAGTTTAGTCTTTTGGGCTGAAATTTGGAGGGAAGACAGCCAATATCCCTCAGATGTGCCTTTCAGTAGTTTGGTGAAAAAATATTACAGGGAGGCAAAGTTATGGCACTCCAAACCTTTCTTTTTCTCCCCATCGGATAACATTCTGAGGCGTTCGCCCGTGCCTTTCCAGAGCCCATATCTCAGAAGCGGTCAATATGAACTTTCGTCAGAAAAGTGCTTAGCCCCCCTAATTGGGGCTAAGCACAAAACTAGCCAGGAAAGTGATAATTCATGTGACTTTTACATTTTTTATCTATGTCGTATGGTTCCTGAGATATAAGCAATTTATTATTCCAAGTCATCATTTTCTGTTCCGAGAGTCATTATCTTGCATACATTCTTTGTACTCACTGTCTTTCTATATGCAGCTTTTGGGGAAAACTATTGTATGCATTTCCACAACTCTTACCCTTAATGCTTCTGCTTCTGGTTCTGTACCTGTTTCACTTACTTTTCCTGTCTACGCCACCTTCTGCGTTACCCTTTGCGTTTTCATTTGCGCTTCTGTTTCTGTAATTTAAACCATTTGTGTCTACAGTACTGCTCCCGTCGCTGGTCCCGTCACTGTATTACATTCACTATTTCTCATTACTGTTTATCTTTGTGTTTCACTTTGTGTCACCATGCGCATTACCATTTGCGTTTGTGGGCGCTGTGTTACTATGTGTGAAGACATCACGTGGCGCGAGCGCGGGGCCATTACATTCACTATTTGTCATTATCATTCTCAAAAAGAAGGGAAATTAGAGGCAAAAAACTCTGTTTAATGCATCAATAGTTAGGGTTGTTCCACAGCGATAAAAGTCAGGAAATTGGGTGAGAGTTATGGCCGACTTGACCCCAATCGCTTTTAATGCTGGTTAGGGGGTCCAAGGGGTCAAGGGGTTTTCAACCCTAACACTGAATTTCCTGACTTTGTCGCTGTGGAACAACCCTAACTGATGCATTAAACAGAGTTTTTTACCTCTAATATATATATATATATATACATGATGGCCCTGAAAACAGGCTTTGTCTAGTGCCTTATCCTCTTTAAATATAAATAAACTTCAAGCATTGTGACCACACTGACTGTGACATCACAACTGCTCAGGAACAGTCACTCAGTAGCTGCTAGGTCAGTTACCCAGCATTGTTTGTGAGATCACAGTGCTGATGATGTGGTGATAGGAATAAAACTAGATATGTCAGCTACCAGGCAGAATTCTGTGTACACATCCAGCATGATACTATCACACAGAAAACTTTCTAATGAAAGGTAAGCCTCAACACATTTCTGCTTACCAAGGGAATTACTGGGTACCCTGCATAGTAGAGTGGGTGGGATATCTTGATAAAGCAGTACTGCACATGTTTGCACAGAATTCTTGTAGGTCCCTACTTAAGAAGTAGGGGAGGCAGACATAATGGACCTAGAGTCCCTTCTGACCATAAATTACTATGTTATATGGTTAGCCCCTCTTGTCACAATGATACCATAACAACTTTTCAGTCTTGACCTGCCACCTCACTGGCTGAAGATGCGGCTCAAGGAAGAAAACTGGCTGCACCATTTATCAAGTGCTGAGCAGTGGACCAAGACAGTTTGGACATGGACAGTCATAGATGGTTCCATGTTACCAAACTGAATTCCTTTATTAGTTTTTTTGTTGTTGTTTGCTTTAAGAATTAACACTGTGGCCACATATCATTGGGAGTGGGAGTGACAGAACAGAGTCAGAACTAACGCACTTTGAGTAGCCACTGCTACTCCAAGCGTATGCTGGAGGTGCCAGAGTGAGTGGGAGCAATGAACGTTGGTAATGTAAAGACAGACTAACCAAGGTACAACTATTGGAAAAACCATACACTACATAAAACAATGTCTGGTTGCCCATACACAACTAAGGCTGTGTTTCCATCTCGGGCATGTGATGATGTAATGGAGACCTCTCAAGCTTCACTTTCATGGTCTCAATGCCATCATCAAATATCCTCAATGGAGATATAACTGTGTTATGAATAGGCACACATACCCTATTCCATATATTGTGTTATAGTCAAGGCCACTGATTTTCAGTTCTTACTGGAAAATCTGGTAAAATTCCAGAATTTGAACAGCCTGCACACTGGTCAAGAATTTCACAAAATCAGGCATTTTAGACCAGATAAGTAAATCTGCACAACTTGTTTTTTGTCTTTTTTTTATAATTGCTTCCTGTACTATTTTCAGTTTGCTTCAGTTAAAGCTCTGTATATTAAGGCCCAGATATTCAGAAATGCCCCAAAGTTTGGCCATGGCACAACTGGAGCCATATTCAAGGATGTGCAGGCCAGACAGCACCAGCACAATGCGGCTGAATATGACAGAGTTGCGCCATTGCACACACAGAGATGCCCCAGTGCAACCATGGCAGCGCTGAGCAGCACAGTAACAGAGGGGGGCAGGGCACAGAGAACAGACCCAGGGACACAGCAATGAAAGCACAGTGACAGCAGCCACAGGAGGCCCCCACCAGCAGGGCACAGCAGAGCACACACAGGCACCCTGAGACATAACGGTGGCATGGATAGCAGGTGATGGAAGGTGCCAATGGAAGACCGCCATAGGTGTCCCCCCAGACAGGCCACCGGTCATGCCCCCCCACCATGAGACCATGGCAGGCCACCCCCAGGATCATGCAGCCAAGCACACACATGCCGTACAGGCACACAGGGAGCCCACACACCGGCCACTCAATGGGCCAGGATGCAGGCAGTGTGGCAGATCACATGGGATGGGTCGCACAACGCCAAGCAGAGGACCCCAACACAAATTGCAGACAGTACCAGAAAAATGACTATGGCCGTGCGCCACCACCACACACACACCCGCCACACACTCCTGACTGCCGCCCCATGGACACCCCAATGCACAGCCACCGAACCAGGGGATGGACACCACCACAGTGGGACACACCACAGGACACAGCAGGGAACCATGGAAGTACAACATGTGCCCGCTCTCATGCACACACCATGGACAGAGACTAGGCCACTGCAGCATGGCTCCACATGCCACCTGCAAAGCAGACATGGACACAGGCCAGTATGTTAGAAAAGATTTAAAAAACAGGTATCTATGTACAACACATAACAGGGGTAGGGAAAGGGTAGGTACAGCGAGGAAAGGGGTCAGGGAACAGGGAGTGTACAGTGGGAGGGGGGTCTGTAGGGGAAGGTGCAACTGGGTAAACAGGGGCCAAGAACTGAAACATTAATGGTGACCATGTCTGGCCACCCCACCAAACCCCTGCTCTCTTCTCTCTGCTGCCAACATCCTCAGGATGGTGATGACCACCTCCAGGATACTGGAGACAACCAGGAGCATCTGCCACATCAGCCTCGACAGCATTGTGTGAGGCGCTCTCTGTGCCAGATGCTGGACACTTATGGCAAAGGACAGGACAGGTGATCAGTGCAATGGACAAGGAACCATGCCCACCCACAGTGTGAAATGGGTAGTGGGACCATACACCCCTGGAGGGCCCGGAACGGACACCCATAGGGGGTGGGCCAATTCCAGCCAGCAACACGGCACACCTCGGTGTTGCATAGAGGTGGTCTCCATCGTACAATGGCCAGACAACTGAACAGGGACAGTCACATAGCACACTGCACCAGCAGCACCGCAGCAACAATGGTGGCAGCCAGGTGCACACCAACCCCACCAACAGCCGGCACATGAGTCCAATGGACGTGCCACAGTGGCATGCACCACGCACAGTGCGACACACACAGCTGTCATGGCCTATGGCACAGCCAGCTATGCTCGCACCCACTCCCCACCACCATCCCCCATGTACAGTGAGAATGACCATGACAGTGCTTACCTGCCCCCTGTGGTGCAGCTTGTGCAGGTTCGCCCCATCAGGGTTCACCACCCGGTTGCACTATGCCACCTTCCTGGCCCACCTGCAGTCCTCCGGCCTTGTGAATGGAAGGAAGACAGGAGCACATCAGTACCTGACCACACCAACTGCCGCTCCAGCCCTCTGTACACAGGGCATGCCCCTGCCTGACATGTCCTGCACGCCAGCACAGCTGCATCACAATGCATGTAGCAGCTGGCAATGACAGTCAGTGATGCACATGACAACAGTGTACCCCACTGCAGGGCATGTCAGGTAGTGAAGCTAACACCGCAGTACAGCACCAGGGCAGACATGCAACATGTGAACACCTACCCGGCTGTAGCACTGCACCATGCCTGATGTGTGCCTTGAGCCCCTGGAGATGTTTAGGGTCCCTACGACGTAGGTCACCATACTGGTGCCTGCACTGCTCCACTGTCTGGGGAACTTCTCTCCTCCTCTCCAGGCAGATGGCAATGATCTGCCAAACACTGCCCCAGGCCTGCTGCAGGGGCACCTGGCTGAACAGCTGTGCACTGTAGGGCTCCACACATGTGACCAGGTTGATCACCTCCAGGTTGCTCCAGTTATGAGCATGGCGTCCCTGACCCTGCGCCATGGCTTTCTCTTGGTTCAGCAGTGCAAATGGCAGGAACAGGCACACATGGCAGCCACAGGTGCCAGATGCGCGATGCGCTGGAGAATGTGCAGTGCCCGCCCATCGGACATTGCTGAGCATGCACAGTAGGCATGGCCCGGTGGGATCACCGGGTCACAGAGGTGACCCAGAGGTCAGAGGTCACCGAACAGTGTGCAGTGCACATGACACCGTGTGCGATCATGCATGTAGCTGCCCATGTGAATTATGTGCAGTACCACTACATCGCACTGTCCGCATATGGTGCATGATTGACACCATGACAGCATAGCGCACATACGCACTGAAGGCCCGCGCACCACCCGTGAGTGAGCATTGCGCTCCAGCCTGCTCCGGCGCAACACCATTATGCATGGTGCATCTTCTTGATATTCAGATGCCACATGCAAATGAGCTCATCAGCCAATGCAAGGCACAGTGGGGTGCATTAGCATATCATTGCCATTGCGCACAATCTATTTGCATGCGTTGCACCTCATAAGCACCATGGAACAGCACAGGCCATGGACCGGTATTGCAACCTTGACAGGTAAGTGGGGGATGCCGCAGCAGCAGACTGGGAGCAGACAGCACTGCAAGGTGGGACAGACCAGGGAAGATGCTGCTGCTGACACTCTGTGCAGTCCATGTTCACAGGAGGCAACATGTCAGCACTTGAGGAGGGCGAGGAGCGGAGGCCTGCAGGGAAGTGCAGGCTCAACTTCATTAAGGGGGAGTCAGATGCCCTGTTCGAGGCCAGCTCGACAGGGAGGCCCTGTTGAGCAGTGCCATGGGCACACCACAGGAAAGGGCCATTGGATGGGAGAAGATGGTGACCTATGTCAACCGGCATGGCAGCCACCAGAGGTCAGCACAGGAGTGCCGAAAGAAAGTCAGGACTGACAGGTGGCACATTAAGGAGAAGGTGGTAGCCATCAGAGCATCCCATAATGCCACCAGAGGAGGGCCAGTGAATGCACCCACAGTGACGCCCACAGAGGAGTTGGTGGCAGCCACCATCTGCCGCACCTCAGTGGAGGGCGTGCCTGGAGGATGCTTCCAGATGGGTGGCAGCCCATCACTGCATGGTATGTATGGAAGCCACACACAGCTGGTGGCCTGGAGGGTGCATACACGGGGTGCTGTCGTGCATGTGGCCATCCTGCATGCCATGTGCACGTGTGCATACCCACATGCATGCCATGCTGCTGGACACATACAGCAGCAGTCTACAGGGGGTGCAATTGTGAGCAATGCAGCACTGACATGTCATCCTTCTCTTGCAGCACCAGCACGCCTCCGGGCAGAGGATGGGGCACTGGCAGCAGCCACAGCACCCACGGATGCTGGCACTGCCCCAGAGGAGGACCAATCAACATCCACCAGCATCTGGTGGCCAGACAGGCTGCGGATGAGCACCATGGTGCCTGTGGGTGTCCATGGCCTAGGGTCAGATGAGGCCCTGGATGTGTTCCTGCAGAATGCCAGCCTTGGTGTCCTGTGTGCAGAGACACAGATCGGGGCGGGGTCTGACTCCAATGATGACTTCACACAGATCCTGGACAGTATGGATGACGTGGGTGAGTCTCCCCTGCCAGCATCAAAGGCAGTTACAGGGCCCAGAGCAAAGCCAGCTGTGGCACAGCTGCCTGCCACCACTGCAGGTGCAGCAGTGTGCATTGCCACAGTTGTGCCCTGCATTGGTGGTGGTGTGGCCATGCAGGTGCAGGAGACATACAGCAGCTGGACAAGCTACGGCAGCAGGCTGTGGGTGCCACCAGGCAGCTGGACAGATGGTCTGCTGCTGGTGCACATACCATACCCATTCCCCCCTGCAGACCCCACTGTGTAGTGTCCACCGGAGAGGGGGGCTGTGCAGCATGACAGGTCACCCACTGATGATCAACATCCTGCCCAGGAGCCCCAGGATGTGGACCATCTGGCGGAGCACACCTGGCTGCTGCTGGTGTCCATTCAGCAACAGGTGCTTCTCACCACTGAGGTGCATGCACTGCAGGTGGAGGGGCGCCAGTTAGCCGAGCAGCAGGACGGGGCACTGCGTGGATCCTGGAGGGGATGCAATGCATGCAGGAGGCCACAACTGCAGCCTTGGATCGCATTGCTGGTGCAGTTGCAGATGGCTTTGCATTCCTGGCTGCCACAGGGATGGCCATGCACAGGAGACCCCCTCAGTGTGCTTTCCACCTCATGGACCCGCTGTTGGGTGACCCCAACACAGTGGACGTGGGACTTGAATGTGGGAATCCCAGGCACACCCGGGGCTGGTGTGTTTGGGTACCTACACATCCCCACAAGGACACGGTCGCAGTCCCGTGCTTCCACCCTTGGGGGGCTGTCGGACACCCTCCCGGCTGATGTGCAGCCTGTGGCTGCTGATCGGCACCAGAGCAGCTGCCCCCACGGCCGTGGTGGCCATGGTACTGGCTGGCTGCCCTGAGATGAGTGCTGCCCTGACAGCAGTCTGCGGCTGATGCCCTGTGTGCATAAGGCAGTGTGTGTGCACCATACCTGTGGTGGCACACCTGTGTGTCACGCTGCATGCTGCCCATGTGTGTGCATGCCCGGCCACTGGACCATGAGGCAAGGGTGTGATGAGGTCAGTCTAGCACTGGTTGCGCCTGTGCATCGGTGCCATGCATCTGATCCAAGCCACGTTCCACATGGGTGGGTGGATGTGTGTGTGTGTGTGTGTATGTGTGTGTATGTGTGTGTGTGTGTGTGTGTCTCTCTCTTTCTCTCTGCCCCTTTCTCCCTCTCCCACATCACCTTTCTGTCTCTGTCTATCTCTCTTTTTGTGTCTGTTCTTCTGTCTGTCTCTCTCACTATCTCTCACTCTTCACTCTCTCTCTCTCACTCTTGGCGCAACTGCTGTCTGTGTGTTTGCACCCTGTTTTTATAGGAACAAGTATGGTTGGTGCATCTTCAGTTTGCTCCACACTTGCTCCATGGCTTTCGAGGTTGAATATGCTGTTATGCTGCATATTCATGGGACCGCCCCTGCACTTGCACCACATATATTATAGTTGCTCATTGGCACAATGTATTTTGCACTGCGCAATGGCTCCCACTGAATATCGCTCCTCGATGCATCTTCGTACTTGCACTGGGGCAACTTGGGTGTGCCATGCGCAACTGCTCTGAATATCCGGACCCAAGCCTTTTTTTTCATTCTGATTATTTATACACATTCTAAAAAGAATGACAGTAGAATCCTGGTAAAATCTGGAAATTAGACAAGCAATCACCAGTAAAATTCATGGAAATCCAAGTATTGAAAATGGAATATCATTACTTTAATCACACATAAATCAGTGGCCTTGGTTATAGTCATAAGTCTCATGACATGCTGGCAACTTCTCTTACATTTGCCCTTCATGAAAGTATTTATTTATTATATTTGAGAATTGAGAACCGGGGAAGGCACACTGAGCCAAGGTTCATTTCCAGGTGCAACCTGGGGGAGAGGGGAAAGGGAATACAAAAACTATAACATTCAACACATTAAAGTTCAGATGCTTGGACAACATTACAGGTGCAAGAGCAATATGATGTCCAAGTAGGTGAAACAGAAGCTTGCTTCATCTCACCAATAGGAGGAAAACAAGCAGAATACAAAAGTACAATAAAGTGTGCAGTGGCTCTCATGGAAGGTGAAAGTGCTTTGGGGTATGACTCATACTAGTGGCATATTCATAATTAGCCTCTAAAGATGTCTGGAGGTAGATCTTTTGCCTATATGGCACCAACCCTGTGGAATTCTCTACCTCGTCAGATACGAGAATGCCTAACTGTTGAAAGTTTTAAAAAAACAACTAAAAACTTTCCTTTTTGCCATAGCATTTGCTGGTACATAATAAGTAAGTGTACTGTATGATTGTTTAATTTATTGTTTTGAAATGTGATTTTATTGATCTGACTTATTGTAAAAGCACCCTGAGCTGGGGAAGGGCGCTTAATATAAATAAAATTTACTTACTTACTTACTAATACTGAGGGGGTCTTAGGCAGGAATGGGAGTCAGGAGAAGTGGAAGAAGAGCAAAGACAAGGGTTGACAGGGGCAGAATGGAAAAGGATGGTGCCTTAGCTGGCATCTAAGAGTTGAGAGAGAAGGGGAGAGGCAGAGAGGAGAGGGGAGCAAGTTCCAGAGGGATGGGAGGTGGTAGGAGAAGACAGCTTGCCCAGCAGATGAGTGACGGTGGGAATGGAAAGTATACTTGGATTACAGCACATGCTTATTAATCCTAATAAATGTGAGGATCTCAATATTTTGGGGAGACAGGCTTGTCTTTTGATAAGTTATTAAGGCCCTAGCTGCACTGATGACATCTTTTGATCTTATGCTGGCAGGAGGACAAGGCAGATATTCAATGCCCAAGTGTGTCAAGCGAGGCCGTTCCTTTCTTTTACACTGTTAATAATGCAGGGGATCATTCTCTGTTGATATCTGTATTGTGTCCCTAAATATGTGCACTTACAATTTTCTAGCTGGAACAAATGGTTCCTCCTGCATTTCTGCTGTGCTCTTGGGGGGTATCCAGAATGCCATATTTGGAGAAACTTTTCCAAATAGGGAGGCCATGAGTGAAAGTGGTGGTTGCTGGCTGTAGGCTGGTTAATTCTGCTTCTGTTGATGGTGCTGGTGCATCCTCATGTAATATCTCTGATTCGTGTGCTGTGGAAGAGTTAGAGGCTGCTCTAAAGAGGCCACTCCAGTCATTCTTCTTAACTCTTGCTACCATTTGGCAGTACGTTTTTTGACTTCCTTAGTAAGTCATTGCCTATATAACCTTAAGTCTGCTTTACCATCTCACAAAAATGCTGAAACACCATGTTTGTACAGTGGTGACCATTATCAGGTTCCTTCTTGTCTAGGCATGACAGCCAGCATCTTAAAGGAGAACTGCATCGAATCTATAAGTCATTTTCCCAGTAGAGGCTGTTTTTTAAATACTGGTTCAAATATTGTTATTCCTCTAGATATCCAGGCTTTTTAGTTATGCTACTGGGTATTTCAAATTTACATGCTGCTGGTAATAACACTTTTAGAACTGCGTGATGTAGTTTATGTACCTGTTCTACTCTTCAGTTATTGGTACAATGCACCCATGTTCTATTACAGAATTCTGTGGCTAAGAGGGACATAAGCTACATTATACAGTTCTAAAATAGTGCTTTCCACCAGGCTGTAAAGCAGAAATGCTCACTGAGGTTACTGAAAGTCCTGTATAGATGGAACAATAACATAATTTTAACCAGCAATTCAAATCAGCTTCTATTGGGAAAAATGACTTACAGGTTCAGCAGAGTTCTCCTTTAAGTGAGGAACTGACAAGAATAGAAAGAGCCATCACTTGCCACTTTTTAATTGCCTAGTGTTTACAGACATCATGACTAGTCATCCCTGAGGACATTATGACAGCAGCATCACAAGATCTTGTGACATTTGATAACCTTGCACTGGGCACAACTGTACCGTGGGTCTGTCTAGTGAGCAAATATGAGTTCATTAGAACTGGTAAGTGAAATGAAGCCTGAAGGCTGAGTTACTGTAAGTCTGTGAAGCTTACTATATTCCAAGCATACTATCTTCTTATTACTGTTGTCCTTGGTATTCTTGCTGAGAGAACATATTTCAACACTTCCCCTTACGGAATTTGGGTCAGCCTTGGTGTCTTCCGAAAAACGTAGTACACTAGTAGCAACAATATATACATGTTGGGAATGTGAAGATGCTGGTGGAGTGGACTGGTTTATACTCCTTTCACAGGTGTTGTGGCTGGATGAAGCAGAAGATACCTTGCCCCAACAGCCATAGCACAGTTTTTGTTGTTTCTTGTGAGACTTTCTGATATTAACATTTTGTGTGTACTATTTTTGACTGTATGTGGATGCAAAGTACACACTGACTGGTGCCAGTAATAGATATGTATTTCCAAGTCACTTGCCTCAAGATGAAGGCTATATGTTCCCTTGGAAAACATGGGGAAATCAATATTGCAGTACTGAATGAGGGCAGTAACACTATGCTGATGCATGCACACACTGGTCTGACTCACTACTGCTGAAACTAATACACATACCCCTGTCACCCACCACAAGAGTAGTGTCATGCGTACCCTCAGAACATTTGGTGAAAAGGGAATGTGAAACTATTGAGAGATGACAATAACACTGTGCTGACACCTGCATATGCTGGTCTTGCTCACTATTGCGGCAACTAATATTTTCCTGTCACTAACCACAAGAATAAGGTTGTATAGTCCCTTAAAATGTTTTGGGATGAAGGAATGTTCCACTAATAAGGGAAGGCAGCAACACTAAGCCAATGCGTGCACACATTGGTCTGACCAACTACTGCTGCAACTAATATATATTCCTCTATCTACAGTATATCTTCCTGTCACCATCCACAGGAACAGAGCCATATGTTCCCTCAAGAACATTTTGAGGACAAAGGTATAAGGTACTACTGTGGGAAGACAGCAACTCTACACTGATGCAGGCCCACTCTGGTCTGACTCACTCCCATTCCAACTTACACATATTCCATCTACCACAAGAATAGGGTCATGTGTCCCCTCAGAAAGTTTGGGGACAAACAAATGTGGCACTTCTGAGTGAAGACAGCAGCACTACAATGATGCACACACACTGTGGTCTAACTGTGATGAGACCAATATACACCATTCCTGTCTTAGCCAGAATGTTTGTTCACCTGCCTGTAAGCATAGGGGCCTGGTGATCAATTCTTAGAGCATCATCCCTTCTGATCAATGCAAGTAGCATGATAAATTCCCTATTGGAATGAAAAGAGCTTTTAGACCCTGGGGAATCCATCTCTGTCAGAGAATATTATCAGTTGGAACCTTACATGGTTGAACTAGTTACTGCCAGCAGCAGCTGAGTTTAATCAGGAGGTTTAAGAGGCAGCAATGACCCTGGGTCAAGTTAGTTCTGTTTGAGAACTCATTAAGGAGAAGGGAGCTATTGGTTTGATGGGAAAACAATTATTTTCTTTGTTTTAAACCCAGGGTTGTTCATAGCATGAGGAGGAACCTTGTTGATCACTCTCTGTACCTGTGCCTTAGGTAAAAGGGAGAAACGGTTGCCTGTTTATTTGCTATACTTTTATAGATTGTATTTTGGTGAACGACACCATTGCTGTCACCTCACCAATAAAACCTGATTTCTTTGTGAACTTTGATTTAAATGTATTCACAACACACAATTGCAACTAACCAGATAACCTGCTCATTATAAAAATTCCTTTGAATAAATACAGAGACATAAAACACAACATTCGAAATTTACATTACAATATGAGGTCTATTTCACACCTGAAATCTAAAATACTCCCAATATCATCAGAGTAGTTCACAATACACAGTCAAAGTCAAAGTCAAAGTCAACTTTATTTAAAAGGACGCCCAATCCCGAAGGCTCTGGGCGCCGTACAAAACCTTTACAGTTTATCATACTGTATACATTCAAGTTAAAATCACAAACATATAACTTAGACCCCAAAAGCCTGCACAAATAAAAAGGTCTTTAGACTACTCTTAAAAGCCTCTACAGTGGGGGCCTCTCTCACTTCAAGACGCACGAGTTCCAGAGAGCTGGAGCAGCAACTACAAAGGAGCGATCCCTGCTGATTTCAACCTAGCTCTCGGAACTGTGAGGAGGCCACCACCAGAGGGCGAAGTCCTGGACAGAGGTGGACGGTACCAGTAGATCAGAAAGGTAACCAGGGCCCTGTCCATGTAGGGTCTTATAGGTGAGAAACCCACCTTGAACAAAACTCTCCACCTGACAGGCAGCCAGTGCAAATCGCGCAATACCGGAGTTATATGACAAAACTTGCTTTGTCCGGTCAAAAGCCTGGCAGCAGCGTTTTGCACCAGCTGCAGTCTGCGAAGAGAAGTTCCAGAGACCCCGAGATAGAGCGCATTACAGTAGTCAAGTCTCGAAGTGACCAAGGCATGTACCAAAGTAGGGAGGTCCAGAGCCGGAACAAGCGGTTTAATCCTGGCGATATTCCTAAGATGAAAGAAACAGGAACGTACCTCGGAGGTGCAAATACTAATGTTAAAAAAGGACAGAGGGTAGACAGAAAAGGAACACATTTTTTTGTTTGCTGTAGATTATGTCATATGAATACCCTATGTCCTTACTATTTTTATAATTGTGTCACATAAACCATACAGGTTTCCATTACTTTCAAAGATGACCCAAACAGTACTTTAAGGATTTTCAGCCATAAACTCTTCTCATAAAAACAGAGTCCCAATTTATTTATTTATTTATTAAATTTTGTTAACCAGGTAAGCCCACTGGGCCTCGAAGGTCCCTTTTTCAGGGGCAACCCGGAGTTAGTTACATAGAGCTGAGCAAGTACAATCGAGAAATATAGAGTAGGACATTGCGTACAGGAGTACAATGACATTGTACAATAATCAAACATACAACACAACAACAGTGGCAGCTGTTAGACTTAGGGCATGTAGTACAATAAAATATACAAGCAATACAGTATAAGACTAAAAGGTACAGGGTTACATTGTGAATGACAGGTTTTCATAGAAGAGGGCAACTATTTACAGGGTAAGTACACAAGATCAACAGTGGCAGCTAGATGCCAGTTAGGACAGTTAGGTCGTCTGTGGCCGGGCAACGGGGGGGTGATTTAGCTAGCCTTCAGGACAGACGCAGGAGCTGAGATTCAGGAGGTGAGCACGTGGTCCCATCTGAAAAATCGCTAGGGAGGGGGCTTCTTGGAGATGACAGGACAGCGTGTTCCACAGTGTAGGGGCTATATGGGCAAAGGATTTACTGCCGGCTGCGGATCTGGACCTGGGCAGTTCAAGCAGAGTTTTGCCTGAAGTGCAGAGGGGCCTGCTAGGCCACTTTGGGGCAAGTAGCTCGATTAGCCCTGCAGGGGGATTGTTGGAGAGGAGCTTATATGTCCAGTTTAACAGGGGATACTGAAGCCTAAGGTTCAGGGTGGGCCATTTGAGTGCGGTGAGGTTGAGTGCTTTACAGTGGCGGGTCCTCGGATGGGCTTTTGTGGCAAATCATGCAGCTTTGTGGTACAATGTCAACAGTCTGCCATGGTTGAGTTTTGTGATGCTGAGTAGGGTTGGGGCCGAATAGGTAATAATAGGTAGGAAGACACTCTGAGCAATTGCCAGTCTTGTCTCAGGTATCATATTGGTGCTTAGGCGGTATAGCAGCCTGAGTTTTTGGTGGATGCTTTTTGTCACCAGATCTATGTGAGGCTTTAGCGTGAGTCCCTGGTCTAGTGTAAGACCCAGGTATCTGAAGGATTGGGCCACCTCAATAGTAGAGCCCACTGTGGGGACCAATATTAGAAGATGTGCCCAGGAGGGACCCAGGGATTTAGGACCAAACAGGAGCGCTTTCATCTTGTTAGGGTTAAGGACCAGGCAATTCTCAACCAGCCACACTTTGGCCTGGGTGAAGTCAGCCTAGAGCAGGGATCCAAGATTATCCAGGTATGGTGCAGTTCTGTAGAGTACTGCATCATCAGTGTACTGCACCATGGAGCTACTCCCACAATGGTGGCAGAGGTCGTTGATGAACAGGGAGAACAGGAGTGGGCCCAGGATGGAGCCTTGAGGCACCCCCTCATTTAAAGGTAGAGAGTTGGAGGTTGCACCTCTCCACTTGACCTGCTGGGAGCGGTCAGTCAGGTAGTTGCAGAACCAGTTCAGGGAGTGTTGGTCCAATCCAAGTGTGCTCAACTTGGTTAGCAAGAGTGGGTGGTCTACTAGGTCAAAAGCCTTGGTCAGGTCTATAAAGACTGCCCCCGTGAGGGTGCCCTTGTCCAAGGCAGCTGGGTTGTAGGAGGTGAACCTGATGAAGGTGGTGTCAGTCCCATGCTTTTGACCGAAACCATACTGTGAAGGGGCCAGAAGCTGATTGTCTTCCAGGTAGTCCTTCAGTTGGCTATATATAAGCCACTCCTGGATCTTTGCCAGGTGGCAAAGAATAGAGATGGGTCTGTAGTGGCCAATTGGATCTCGGGATCCACCCTTGTGTATTGGGACCACATGAGCCTGATTCCACATTTTGGGGACTACTCTCCTGCAGGGATCTGTTTATTAGCATGGTGACAGGTAAGGCTATGGTGAGGGCAGCAGCCTTGAGCAGCTGAGGGTCCAATTGATCAGGTCCTGGTGATCACATAGGTTTTAAGGATTGCAGGAGGAGTAGCACTTCTTTGATGCACACGGTCCTTAGGTGGAAGTGGGGGGTCCTGTGTTTCCATGACCGGGGAACCCTGGTGGTGGTGTTGGTGGTCATTTCTGAAGGTGCCCAGGTCCATGAAGAAGCTGTTGAAGGCCATGGCAGCCTCTCCTCCATCAGTTATGGTTAGCCCATTGCAGGTTATAATGCCCTGCTGTGGTTTGTTTGTGCCTTTTAACAGGGAGTTGATACTGGTCCTAGAAGGACTTAGGGTCAGACAAGGTGTCCTGCTGAAGGGCTTTGATGTAAGCCCTTTTAGCAGACTTTTAGGCTTTCTTGCACTTGTTCCACAGTGCCCTATAGTCAGCTAGGTCTGCTGGACTAGAGAAGCACCTGGCCTTTTTCCAGGCCTTGTCTCTCCTTATCATTAGGGATTTCAGCTCACATGGTATCCATCTATGGCATTGCCCTTTCGCCTCCCTTTTCCTTACCAGGGTGTGGAGATTGGCTACAGCAGAGAAAGTATGCTGGAAGTACTGAGCAACTTCGTCAATACTGTCTAGTAGACTTAGTGGTGCCCAGTCAGCATTCCTCAGTGAGCTCTGGAAGGTCTGGGAGGAGGAGCCAAAGAAGTTCCTGGCTACTATGAGCCTGGGGGGAATCCTGGGTGGCCTGTTTTTCCAGATGCAGAAAGTGGGGGAGTGATCACTCAAAGCATTGGACATCACGTCAGCAGCTTGGATGTTGGCTGGATTAGAGACTAGGATCCAGTCAAGGGTGGAGTGGTTCCCAGTCTTTAGATTTTGCCTGGTGACCTCTGTTATTTCCTGTGTCAGGTTTGCGTCAAAGAGTGAGGCCCTGTGGGCTTGCTCAGTGGTAGGATCCCACCTCAGGTTGTAATCCCCTAAGACCAGCAGCTCCGTGGAGGAGACCATGCGAGGGAGCGAGTTAGGTTCTGAAGGGCAGTACTACCACCGATGGGGGGATTATAAATGCAGCCTATGGTTAGGTGTTTTGCATGACCCAGTATGATTTTGAGAAAGAGGGATTTGGGACCTGAGGAGCTTGGCAGGTCGATAGAGGATGGGGAGGCCTCCAGTGAGGAGCTCACATAAATTAGGACACCCCCTCCTTTTTTTCCCTCTCTGTCCTTTCGGAAGGTGTGGTAATTGGCCAGCTCCACTTCATGAGGGAGAATGTGAGACTTCAGCCAGGATTCAGAGATGGCAAGCACATCTGGTCTATACATCTCCACCCAGGACTGGACCTCATGCATCTTGGTTCGCAAGCTACAGACATTCATGTGGGCAACTCTCAGGCCTCTGGCAAGATGCCATGTGGGGTCCCTGGGAGACCCCAGAGTTGAGTTAGCAAAATTAGGCCCAGGATTGGGTTGAACATTGCCCAAGCTCATTAACAGGGTGAGCACAATGAGGCGGAGGACCCCCTGCCAGATTTGGGGAGGCAGTGTTGTACACTTTTTGGTCACATCTGCTAGGATGTGGTAGCAGGCTCCCCTAAGCATTAGGCCATGCATCAAGATCAGGGCATCTGGAGTAGTAATGGCAGGGCAAAATGTCAGGTGTGGGAGGTGGCAGCCTGGCGTTCCCCTATGCAGTTAGGGGTCGAAGCTGTCTCCCATTGTTATGATTACCCATGCTAGCACCACAATAGGCTTTTGTTCTAAGTCAGGTTTTCTCCATCTATTTTGTTTTTGAGGGTCATAATCTGAAACACCTCTAGATGGCAAGGGGAGAAGCAGTTTCTGGTTTGGGTCACAGATCTCTGCAAACATCTTTTTTTTCCTTTTCTCTCCTCACATTCAATTCTTCTCACATATAAATTTGTAATATTTCTTTATAACGAATTTCCATGCCTAATATAGTCCTTAGAGCTGTCCTCTGAGTCTTCTTTAAGTCTTCACTCTCCCTTTTGTTTAATACCTCTGAGCCATACCAGAGCCCCATATTCAAAAATCTGAGTCACAACCATGCAATAGTGCTGCACCAGGTCCTGATAGTTCAAACTTGATCTTTGTAACATTGTTAGGAAGTACATTCTTGAATTTGACTTTTTCAGCATGTTTTCCACCTGCTTTCCCAACCCAAAATTAGTCTGGAATGTAATGCCCAGCAATATAACACTCTCTAGAGTGTATGGACAATGCTCATTCTCATTATTTTCCAGGGAGCTTGAAAAAGTTGTTCTACTACAGTAGTGACATCTGTACTGCAGCAGAATGACTTTTCATTCTGCTGCACTATGGATGCCACACTACACAGAGTGCAAGCTGACTAGTCCAGCAGTAAGTGTTGATCTGTAGCACGTGGTAAACTGTCAGAATATGTTTTTTTATTCAATATCCAATCTGTATCTGCAGAGGGCAGCTGAAAGGGAGAGTCTGCAGATCACAATGGTGGCATCACCGTGAGGAGAAAGATCAGAGGGCAGCCTGCAACTAGGGAACTGTGTCTTTCCAAGGAGGAGGAGGGGTAGAGGAAAGACAACCAGTGTGGTCAAAATTCATTGGTTCCCAAACACAGGATACAAAAAGAAGAAGCACATCGGGGAGGGCAGACAGTCAGAAAGATAAAGTAAGCAAGAGCTATCTATGTGTTTCCATGTTTCAGAGACAGTAACAGTATGACATCACTAACGTTGAATGAATGTTGATTCAATTTTACAAATATTTAAAATGTTCATGCCTGGCAGTAAAAGTATTGTTTGGGTCAAAAAGTAAGCCTTGTTTCCTTTTTTTTTTTTTTTTGTAATGATTGTGTGTCCATATACTATATAAAATAGTGTATGGGAGACCCCATACAACAAGGTCAATCTTCCCCCTTGTGGTTATCATGACCACTGAGGGACCTCTCCAGCTTCACTCTTGGGGTTATCATCATCATGGCACTCTCTTGGGGGAAGAATGGCCTTTTTGTATATGGGCTCCCATACACTATTTTATATATTATACCCACTTCAACTATACCAAATGTTAAGGGGAACAGCCCATTTCTTAGATTTGCCAAATCTTATTTCTTTTGTTTTTATAGACTTTATCTCTATATCGTTTTTATCTGACCATTCTTTGATGTACTTTAGATCTTGTTGCATTATATGTAATTTGTAGTAGAAAATAGAATAGCAACAACAAGTAAACAGTACTTGATAAAATTGCCAGAAAATTGAGCCCAGAATGGTTTGAACTGGAATTATCAAATGAAGCACGAGAAAAGGTGGTATCTTCCATCCAACTAATAATTGCTTAGGTTGCCCCAGAAAAAGAAATTGTCAAATGTGAAGGATAAACTCTAGGTGATGGAAGAGTTTATAAATTTGATAGAACAGAGACAAAAAGCCATGTGGCTAAATGATGTAGGAAATTATAATAGGTTAATTAATGTAGTAAACAGAACAGCAGAGAGATTAAGAAGGGAGTACTATGAGGGAAAAGTTCAAAGCCTTGGAAAATCTGACCCACAAAAATGGTAGAAAAACACAAAAGAATTTCTTGAAAGGGAGAAATGGGAGGGAGTGATAGAAACATGGGCAAATTCATGCAGTGTTGGTGGTGAAGAGAAGGGGTTCACCTTTGTAAATGAGTTAAACAGGACCCTATGTGAGGTGAGTAAAAAGTTGACCCCCCCCCCACCTTGAGGAAGGGTAAGCAGAGGAATGGGATATTTCTGAGAAGCATTTACTAAAAATCAAAGATGTGGCCAAAGCAATGAAAAACATAAATTAATAAAGCATTGGGACTTGATTTTATTCCAAATTGGGTATGGAGTGAGGGTTCAGAAGTTATGGCACCATGGGTATGTAATACTTTTAATAAATCATTGATAACAGGAAAAATGGCAGAACAGTGGAAACAGGCAAGATTGGACCACCTAGCAAAAGTGCCAAACCCAAAAGTCCATGCAAAAGAGTTCCAACATATTTCCATTTTGTTTGTAATAACTGAAATGTGTGAATGGCTTTTAAAAACTGGATTGCTGAGTATATGTCATATGTTTATGATGAAAATCAATTTGGCTCCTTAAGGGGCAACTCCATAATGCTGGCAGCCTTAAAGTTTCTAGAAAGTTGTATGAAAGCTTGGGATGAGGGAAACATTAATATATGCAGTGTCAGTAAACTATAGAAAAGCATTTGCTCTACTAGGTCATAATACAGTGATTAAAAAAATGGAGAGGCGTGGGTTAACAAAATATATTGTAAGATGGGACAGAGATTGCTGCATGGGAAAATCCAATGGACAGAATTAGAAGAAAAAAATTGGTGCCAGATATGTGAAGGTTCCCCCAGGGTACCAGATTAGGACTTTTATTATTCTTGTTGATGATAAATGACCTGAAAATCGTAGGAGACTGTATCAAATGTGTGGATGATAAATTGTTGTTGATATTTTTGAATAGGTGGAAGATAGTAAAATGCAAAAAGATCTAAAAAAGATGGAAAAATGGTTTACAACAAACTTTATGGAAATCAATCATAAACAAACAATGGAAATTTGGTCTGGAAGAAATAAAAAATGGTGGTGGGGGGCCTTTATTGTTGGTGGGGGGCATTGGCTTACTCCAGCTCTTAACACAGTCAAGAAATATAATCTTGTATTGGCCTTTTTAATCATGTTATTGACTTGCTCTCACCATGTGAAATCATTCTGATGTGTTATCAAAGGTGGGTAATCAAGAGGGGTTACAACAAGTAAAGACTGGTCAGGAAGTCACTTTGGCCAATGGTCTTAGATCATGACTGGAAAGGACTCTAGGGTTCAGTAGAGGGTAAGGACCCATCTGATGGCCAGAGGGAACTGGGGCAATTATTTCCTTTCCCTAACCCAGAACTGTATAGCTCCACTTTCCAACCTAGGAAGTTCTGTATATAAAGGCACCTAGAGAAGAAAACCTGGAGCCCTCTTTTTGAAATAATAATAGTCTGGGACTGACAGCCACCTTATTCTTCCAGTATAAATCCCAGGAGCAATCCAGGAACAGCCATCTCAGAGTAGGCACCTGTGTCAGTAAGAGGTAGGCATGATAGTTTAGAGGTGTACCCTGATATTTTTAAAAACCTTTCCACAACAATTACTGAACAGTAAGTAGATGAAATGCTATGGCAGGCCCAGCAGAACCTGGTGATGATAAATGGTCAGGAGCAGAAGGAACAGAAGGTGAGGGAAAGTCATCATTTTGAACTTCAGGGAGACTTGCTATACAGGGTACAAAGGAATAAAACAGTGGGTACCTTGTTCCATCAGTTATTAGTCCCAGATCAGTAAGAAATGAGATGTCGGTAGCACATGTGCTTCCTTTTGCTGGGCAGCTAGGAGTAGCCAAAACAAAGGACTAATTTCTTATCTGATTCTACTTACTAGAAGTGCATGAACAGGTTAAAACATTTTGTACTTTATGTTCAGAACGTCAGCTACTGGCTTCTAAGGCAACTGCACAGGCCCCTTTGTTTTCCCTTCCCCTTGGTTGGTACCCCCTTTGAAAGGGTTAGGGTTGTCTTGGTAGACCCACTAAAAATGTATGGATGGCTGCCAACACAGTTTAGTCACTTGTAGACTGCCACTAGGTATCCCAGTGTCATTCCTCTGTGGGCTATCTATCCCAGCACCCCCTAGCTGTGTTTGGCCCTTCCATCAGAGAGAGGTGGTGGCTTGAGGCAGCAGAACTCCACTTAGGCAGCAGAACTACACTAGTGACTATTTACCCCATCAGGAAGTGTTTGGGGCAGCGAGTCTAAACAGAGGAAGCCTAATGGCCAGTGGAAGTCTTATTTGTCTTGTTGCCTTGATCGTAGGCTTTATCTTTTAAGTAACTGGCCCCTAGAATGTGTCCTACTAAGTCTGCTGATGCAAGGAATGTGACTGGGCAGCCAGTATGTATCAAGGAAACAAAGAAGTGCTCATCTGAGCAATAGTATAACCCCTGAGCTAAACTTAAAATATTTCTCCTGTTTGATGCACAAAAATAATATTTCCTCTCTTATCTGACGCACAAGCAACAGATGACCAGAAAATGGGCCCTTAAGCTCCACAAGGGAACAAAGTAAAATAAATAAAAGGAATTTTCTCTTCCCAGACTGATAAGCAGCCTCACTGGAGGAAAAAAGAGGAAGGGAGCCATATAGTTACCTGTCTGGCATTTGTCAGCATATTCAAGACTTGGGCCAGCAGGGTAGCTGAACCCTGAAGCCATTTTATTTAAACAGCCAAAAAGGGGTTGACAGAAGTGTTCCCAACTTTGGACGACTTAGCATTACTGCTTTGAGGCTTGAGGGACACTGTCTTCCCTGAATCACAAAGACCCTTTGAAGTCAAAGCTAGTGATTGGATGGTAGTAGGAGGGAGGAGGGGCAAGAGGGGGAAGGTGAAGCCTGTGCAACCAGGGCTATGCATGAGCAACAGATACTAGCCATTGCTGACAAAGGGGCTTCTAGGAAGCCAACGCCGTGGGGGAAGACTTCAGCAAGGCCTTTATTTATTTATTATTTATTTAGCTTTTGTTTACCGGGTAGGTACACTAGACAAGTAATATGCCTATTTTCAGGAACTACCCGGGAGAGTACAAACATACAGGATACATACAAGGCAACTTAGGCGGAACAACTTATTACAGGAAGTACTAACAATTGTAGAAAAACAGATGCACAAGCAGCAATTACAACACATAATAAGATTACATAGATTGACATTAGTGACATCAGAATTCGTGACAGCAGAATTCGTCTGAAAACATTTCACTACGGAGGCTTGAAGCAGTCACACACTGATGATAATTTTAAGTGCGACGACAGGGAGGAGCGAAAGATCCCATGGGAGGGGGCCATACGGACATGGTCAGGAAGAGAGTTCCAGAGTCTGGGCACGTAAGCAGCAAAGTCTCGGTCCCCCATAAGAGACCGGGTGGGAGGGACTTTGAGCAGTCCAGCAGACTGGGACCTAAGCTTGTAGGGCATGGTGTCCATTTTTGGGAGGAGATGCACCAGTCCTTGTGGAGAGCCAGTAGCAAGCACCTTCTTGGAGAAGCTTCCAACACCGAAATCCAAATATTCAGCTGGAGGCAGCCAGCGGAGTTTATCATAGAGCTCACAGTGATGGGTGAGTTTGGGGGCAGCTAGTGAAAACCGACAAATATTGTTATATGCCGTGTTCCACCGGACAAGGTGAATTTGGGGGGACCGGGCAAATAGGTGGAATCCATAGCTGAGGGAGGGAAGAAGCACTCCTCTTGCAAGTGCAAGTCTCGCCCTCGGGGTCAGGTTGTATTTGGCCCTATAGGCCAAGCCAAGCTTGCAATGTGTGCTTCTACAGATGTTGAGGATATGACTTCCCATGTCAAGTTGGGGGTCAAGAGTAACCCCAAGATATTTGATTGTATTCACCGTTGGCAACGAGGGTCCACCATCACAAGTTATGTTGAGCAAGGCTGATGAGGCTTTTATCTTGGCCGTGGAACCAAAAAGCATGGCCTGTGTTTTATTAGGGTTCAACACCAGCCTATGGTAAGTAACCCAGGCCAGAACTCTGCTGAAATCATCAGTCAGGCTCTGGTTTAGTGCTGCAACATTGTGGGAATGGGCCACTAGCACCAGATCATCTGCATATAGAGTAACTTGGCAATGAGAGGTCACCAGTGGCAGTTGATTGATAAAAAGCGAGAATAGAAGACGGCCCAGCACTGATCCCTGGGGGACTCCCATAGTCACCGCCTGGCCCGAGAGGACCTTGCTGAAGCAGGTACGCTGCTTTCACCCTTCAGGTAGCCCGCAAACCAGCTCAAGGCATGGAAGAGAGACCAACAGCCCATAGCTGCTCCCCAAGAAGGTCATGGTTAACAAGGTCAAAAGCTTTTGATAAGTCTATAAATATAGCACCAGACAGTTTACCTTGGTCCATGGCAGATCTTATGCTAGAGGTTACAGTAATCAGGGCAGTTGTGGTACTGTGTCCCTTTCGAAAGCCATGCTGTGCCCTGGATAGCAGATCATGAGAGTGCAAATACTCCAAGAGTTGCTCAGCCACCACCTTTTCAAGAAGTTTGCCAAGAGATGGGAGGATAGCAATTGGGCGATAGTTGTCAGGAAGTTTGGGATTGCCCTTCTTCAGAACTGGTACTATCCTTGCTTCCTTCCATATATCAGGGATGATCCCTGAGCTGAGGGATAGATTAAAGATGTGGGCAACCGGGGAGGCAATGTAGGCCGCTCCTAGCTTGAGAAGCCGAGGTTCCAGGAAGTCGAGACCTGGGCTGGAATACTGGGCGAGGGCAGCAAGATGTTTCTGGACATCGAAGACTGATACTGCCCTGAGATTGAACTCTCTCTGATGATGTTGATCAGCCTGACTCGAGAGGGATGGGATAGTGAACGGGCTCCCCCCATCCATCGTAAGTCGAGAGGTGAGGGCCGAGAGGTCAGAGAAGTGACAATTAAGGGAGTCAGCTATAGTTTAGGGATTATTGCATGAGACACCATCTATGACCATATCCATGACACCCATGCTGGAGGACCCACTAACTAGGGATTTAATGTCCCTCCAGAACCTCCTGGGGTCTCTTGCAGAGCTAAGTAGCACAGACTTACAGAAGTCACTTTTTGCTACCCTAATAGCCTTCTTACACTGGTTCCTGAGGTGCTGATATCTCTGGAGTTTATAAGGATCTCTGGATCCCCTGGCACGAACCCAGCATCTGTCTCTCTCACGCATCTTGGCTAGAAGTTTCCATTCAGCCAGAAGGTAGCAGTTCCCCTCACCCTCCGAGTAATCATGGGTGCATGCCTGTCCTGGAGGTCACCAAAGGTATCAATAAAGCAGGAGGTTGCCGCTGAGGGGTCAGAGGCTTCCAGTACCCTAGTCCAGTCAGTACACCTTAAGTCATCCAGGAACCCCACTGAGTCAAACCTGGAATAGTTTTTGACTCAAATAATTTTGTGTGGGATTTTAGGGGAGGGAATTTTCCAGACACAGTACACTGGGGAGTGATCAGAGATAGAGTCAGATAGTGTGCCTGAAGATGATATTCTCTCCGGGCGGTTAGTCAGGATCCAATCCAGCAGGGTGCTCGAGAAACCACTAGCGGACTGTCTAGTCGGGTCATTAATTAGTTGGGTAAGGATAGGGTGGCAAGTTGAGACTCATTTCTTAATATTGCCACTCTCCCAATTCAGGTTGGTATCACCCATGATAATAAGTTTGTTGTCTCCTATACTGGACCTGACGGCATCCAGGAGATAAGTGAGTCCTGTTAGACCTCCCCTGGGAGGGATTTAGGCACACACCAGATGCAGCTTCTTTGTTTCCCCTAGCAGCAGGAGCCCATGCAAAAGCTCACAAGAGGGATGATCAGTTAGGCAATGAGTCACAAGGGAGATTTTCAGATGGACTCTATAGTAGATAAGGATGCCGCCCCCCCCCACCACCTGGTCTGTCAAGGTGGATGAACTCATAACCTATTAAGGAACAGGCGGAGTCGGGGATAGAGGGTTTGAGCCAGGTCTCAGTTATCCCTAGAATGTCAGGTTTGTAAAGTTCAACCCACGCTAACAGCTCATCACGATTGGGTAGCAAGCTCCTGATATTCAGATGAGCTATTTTTAGCCCCTTACTCATACTCCAAGCAGCGGGAATGTTAGAGGGCAGCTTAGGGAGTCCAGGGTTGAGCTCTATATCCCCTGCCCTAAGTAAAGCAAGGAGGAAAGGCCAGGGGAGATACCGCCTAAAGAGCAGATGCCCACCAGGACAATTAGTGGGTCAGTTTTTCTTGACCCTGGCCATGTACGTAACGCAACTAATGTCAAGACTGAGGATAGTACAGTAGTGCATTACGTTGGTGGAAAGCAGGTTGGAAAAGGAGAAGTCAGTGTCATCATAGGGGGAGGACAACTTCCAAGTCACTCCCAGGGATATTGGGGGAGAGGTGGCACATTGTAGGAGGACCAGCCCTAGGGCCAGCACTACAAGTGGAATGGCCATACGGACGACCAACGGCCAACCCCTGAACACTACATAGGGAGCTTCCCTACCATCCATAGTGAAGGATAGGGGGAACCGCCCCCTTGTCGTAGTTGGAGGCACAAGGAGGCCTGCATGGGAGGACATGTCAGGACACTCAGCCAGGGATGACCCAGAGGGGAGGAGGTCCACACACCCCTAAGCTATACCAGGCAGCAAGACTACCAGCAGGCCAAAGTGTATCTGATTAACCTGTACTGCATCCCACCTGGTACAAGAGGGCAGGTCCAGGCACGGCAACCAGGGTAGTCAACACAACCAGTGGGGCAGGGGGTGGAATAACCCTGATCCCTAGGAGGCAGCCCCAGGCACCACAGTCAATGCAGTTGGGGCAACCAAAGGTGCTGATATGACCCTATGCCGACCCTCCGCTCTAGGAGCTGTAGACAATGGACATCAACGGACATAGACTACCACAATTTTGGTAGCACAAAAAATGTAGGACAGCTCAGTAGCACAAAATTTCAGTAGTACAAAAAATGCAGGACATCTCCTAGACAGAACTATGCAACATAATCATTAGTTATAGGTAACAGCATAAACATTAGATTAAGGTATAGGTATCAACAGCAATTTCAGTAGCACAAAAAATGTGGGACTACTCAGTAGCACAGTATTTCAGTAGCACAAAAAATGTAGGACAACTCCTAGACAGAACTTGTGCAACATAATCATTAGGTATAGGTAACAGCATAGACATTAGATTAAGGTATAGGTATCAACAGGGAAATGATCTCATGGAAGTCCCTTACACAGATAAGCAGAAGTGATTGTCCAGCTGAAAAAATAGAAAAATCATCCAAAGCTCAAATAATGCACAGGAAATAGACTAATACTAGACCATTGATCAGGTAAGACAGCAGTGATTGATCAGCAGAAAATAGAATACCCAACGAGCACATAGCACGTAAATCCCAATTAAAGGGAGAAGTACACCCACGAGTCACATGCCATGCCCAGTCCAGTACTCAGGGAGGAGATTTGAGCAAAAGAATCACCCTTCGTTATACAGGGAAGAACCTCCCCTCACAACTGATAGGGTAGAGTGATGGTAGGCGAGGCCAGCAACACACATAAGAGTTCACCCTCACCCAAGGGACAGCGGGTGGGCCAATAAAAAGATTGTTTCTGGGATTTCTCTCCTGCACTTGGGCAGGGGCCACGAGCTTCTCAGTGCCGCTGATTTCGAGCTGAGGAGGCCCGCTGAGCCTGGATCAGAGCCCGCGGCACCTCCACTCCTCGCTTAAACGGCAACCTTCTTGGCGGCGCTTGGGGGACCCTCAGAGTAGGTCACCCTCACCTCCCCTTTATCTCGGCGACTGATTCTGTAACTGAAGGTGTTTGAGCAGACCTCCTACTTAAGGAGCCGAGGGAGAGCGTCACCGCTGGCAGGATCCAATAGGAGGCAGCAAGTTTCGACGGCAAAGGAAGACCAGGAACAAAGGACATGTAGGAGGAACCACAAGAGTCCAATTTTGCAGCAGGAGAATAAACGGGAGTCCACCTCTACGCCTTCCTGGTGAGCACAGATAAGGCAGCCCTCCAGGTACGCTGCGGTGTGAGTACGGTAAAAAAAAAGATTGTTTCTGGGATTTCTCTCCTGCACTTGGGCAGGGGCCACGAGCTTCTCAGTGCCGCTGATTTCGAGCCGAGGAGGCCCGCCGGAGCTCACCGTAGCCCACGGCACCTCCACTCGGTGAAATGGCAACCTTCTTGGTGGCGCTGGGGGGAGACCCTCAGAGTAGGTCACCCTCATCTCCCCTTTATCTCGGTGACTGATTCTGTAACTGACACCGTCCTGCATAAAAGTTAGGTAATAAAACTGAGAAGACTGGGGAGAGGGCCTAAAATCATGAAATGGGTAGAGAACTGGCTTACGGATAGGAGCCAAAGAGTGGAGGTAAACAGGGTACACTCTGAGGAGGGAAGGGTGACTAGTGGGGTACCAGAAGTCCAGAGGAGTCAGTGTTGGGCCTGGTACTCATTAATATCTACATTAGTGACATGGCAGAAGGACTGGGAGGAAAGGTATACCTGTTTGTGGATGACACAAAGGTCTGCAACAGGGTGGACACACAGGGAGGAGTAGAGAGGATGTGGGAAGACCTAAAAAAGTTAGAAGACTAGTCAAAAAGTGGCAGCTGCAATTCAATGCAAAAAAGTGCAAGATTATGCATTTGAACCCTGGCCTGAAGGTGATGAAGCAGTCTGGGAAGGCAGTGGGAAAGGCTAACCAGATGCTTATTTGCATAGGGAACGGTATCACCAGCAGAAGGAGGGAGGTAATACTTCCCCTGTATATGTCACTGATGAGACTGCACCTTGAGTACTGTATGCAGTTCTGGAGGCCTCACCTTTGAAATAAAAGGGACAGGTTGGAGATGGTGCACAGGAGAGCTACCAAAATGGTGTGGGGCCTGCATAGAAAGCCTTATGAAGAGAGGCTTAGCAAGTTAAACCTGTACTCCCTGGAGGACAGGAGGAGGTGAGGGATATGATTGAGTCATACAAATATCTCAAGGGAATAAACAAGATACAGGGGGACAGTGTGGTCCACAGAAAATGATCTTATAAGACTAGGGGTCACAATATGAAGTTGGGGAGTTAGTATCAGGGGTAATGTGAGGAACTTCTTTACAGAGAAGGTGGTGGATGACTGGAACAACCTCCCAGCAGAGGTGGTGGGGTCTAAAATAATCACAGGTTTTAAGAAAGCATGGGATAAACATATGGGTACATTGGTTAAAGGGGGGTGGGGAAGAAAGCCCCCAATAGTGGCTTGGGGAGCACAACTGGGGGGAATTTATGGGCAGACTAGGTGGGCCAAAGTGGTTCTTATCTGCTGACAGCATCTATACATCTATGAATAGGGGAATAGCACACCTACTAGGCAGGCATTGTCAGATGGGGACAGGCCAAGGGGGGAGGGTCCCAAAGTGGGGAATAGATAGGAATTAGTGGTAAGGGATTCAGTAGTGAGGGGTATGGGGAGAGAAGTGGGTCTTACAATGGATGGGCAAGAGGTGGTGTGTTGTTATCTGTGGGCTACAATGGGCAGACTCCCAAAGTTCAAAGTGACGAAAATCATGGGAGAGGAGGGAGGGAAACCACATCTGATCATGCACATAGGCACAGGCTGAGCAGGAGGAACATGGAAGAGGCGAAGTCATGCTCCACGCTCTAAGGCAGGCAGTTAAGGAAAGGATACATACAAACAGAAGAGAGAAACAAGTAAGTTCCTCGGCTGGGACTTGAACCGTGCCTGCCTGGAATACCATTCTGGTTGCACTACCAGCTGCACCACCAAGACAACTGGAAACCGGGCCATCCCGGAGCATATTACTCTTTCTCCAATGTACAACCTGGTCCTACGCAGTAGTGTTGCTCAGACAGTATCCTAGAAACCAGGAAACCAACAGATACCTTTCATGTTGTGAGATAGTTGCTGTGGTAAGATAGCAGTGATATCTGACCATAGATCCTATACTCTAGGATCCGGGGCATGGATCCTACAAACATTGTGGATCCTATGGATTCTAGCAACAAACATTGTGAATCCTGTGGATCCTAGCAACAGATCCAGCTTGGTTCCTAACTATCTGACCTAGGATCCATTACTATCTGATCCCGGATCCTAACTATCTGACCTAGGTTCCCTGGATTCTAATTAAGATTCATCCCTGTCTGACCCCGGATCCTAACTATCTGACCTAGGATCCTTGGATCTGACCTAAAATCCATCACTATCTGACCCTGGATCCTGCATCTGTCTTTGGTAGGATCCTAGGTAGGACACCAGCACTATCTGACAGATAGTGGTAGGATCCACAAAAGCACTAACTGAGCAACACTACTGGACAGATAATTACATTTTCAATCACAAGAGTGTGGTGTACACACTTATGGAACACAAACAGAAGAGAGAAAGAAGTAAGTGTTCCATAAATATGCACACCACACTTGGATAGGCAAATTTATTGGGCAATGCTGTGAATGGTACCATAGGCCCACATGAGACTATAGGCTGGATGTTCAAAGGCTAGAGAATGAAGCATGGTGCTTGTGCTAAAAAAAACACATGACACTAGGATCAGTATGTATCAAAACATGCATCAATTTGAATTTTCTAATGGTGCTTGCATCAAAAACAGGTCTGCATGCACCAGACTGGCTTGCACCATGCTTGTTCTTTAAAAAATGACTACCCCTTGTTGGAAGGGGTCCCTGCAACACAGAAATAATGCACCATCCCCTCATTTGGGATTTTCAAAGAATGCAGGTTCTATCATTGTGCCTAAGATGCATGCTACTGTTAGACCAGCCAGAGCTGGTCTATCTGACACTAGAGCATATGAAGAGGCCCACAGCAGGTGGGCAGACCTGGCTGTGGTACTATGCATGGCATTCTATTGCATGAATCCTGCATGGTAAAATATTACTTCCAGAGGCTATTTTAACTGCCATATTTTTTGACTCGGCTTGCGTCATTCTTGCTCCATGCATCGTACAGTATTTCTGACTCAGCCTGTATCATTCTTGCTCTATGCACCATATTTTTAACTCAGCTTGTGTCATTCTTGCTCCATGCATAGTATTTTTGATCCAGCTTGCGTCATTTTCACTTGACTCAGCTTGCTCCATGCATCGTATTTTTGACCCAGCTTGCATCATTCTCACTTGACTCAGCTTGTCTCATTCTCACCTCATGTGTCATATTTTTGATGCACTGGACCTCTCATGTCATTTTAGAGAATTCTGCCACAGAGAATGCTTTTCTAGCAAAATGGGGTACATAGCATTTGGTGCACCTGAATTTGATGCAAGGTGGATGTTTGTCACCTTGCATTTGTCTAAGGGCCCTTTGAAAATCTGGCCCTATGTATCTAGAGACTAGTTGGTGGGGATAGGGCAAGTTCGCTCATTAATCAACAAAGTACAGGTGCTCTGAGAGTACTTCATTCTGACCACAAAAAAGCATTGTTTACCTTTTTGGGTTTGGTTAGTTATTGTTAGTTGTTTTTTCCATACTTCTCAATGCTTGCCAGTCGGCTCACAGACCTTACCAAAAAAATGATTGGGTTCATTGGTCTCCACCTGTGACAAGATCTTAAGGGTCTTTAGGAAATATGTATGTAGTCAGCCAGTGTTATGGAACCTGGACATCTCTAAGCCTTTTGTCTTACACACCGATGCCTTCAAAGCCAACCTCACCGAAGTCTTATTTTGATGGAGAAGTGCATCTGATTCTATATCTCAACAGGTTGTTTCTCCTGAGAGAATGCAGTTTTGAAGCTCTGGAGAAGGAGTGCCTTGCAGTGATGTGAGGAGTAACAACCCTCTGCTACTATCTGCAGGGGGCATCTTTTGACTTGGTTACAGATCATGCCCTACTATGCTGGCTTCTTATGGTAAAGTGCACAAAAGCCTGGGTTACCAGGTGGTATATGGCCTTACAGCCCTACTCCTTATAAATCCAGCATCAGTCTAAGAAGGATTAAGTAAATACTGACTTCTTCTCCTAGGAGGAGAGTAAGATGGTGCTGTCAGCCAAACATGCCTAGGAGTCCACTATGAGCAGGAGGGTATGTGACAGGGTTGATATACCCTATCACTGGGTTAGCCAGAATGCTGGGTCATCTACCTCTAAACACATGGGCCTTCTGACCCATTCTAACTATATCACTGCCTGTGATACAGTAAGTGCAAGAACACAGCAGAAGAAATTTCCCTAAGGAACATAAATAACTCTTGGACCCTGTGGAATCCATTTCTGTCAGAGACTCCTGCTCATAATGTAGCAGCTTTATTTGGCTTAACTATTTATCATTGGCAGCTGAGTCTAATCAGGAGGTTTAAAGGCAGCAATTGAACCTGGGTTAAGTTAGTTCTGTCTGAGAACTCAGCAGGGAGGAGGAAGTCCTCTGTTTGACAGGGAAACCAATTACTTTTCTTGTTTTAAATCCAGTATTATTCATAGTGTGAGGAGGCACTTTGCTGACTTCTCTCTGTGTAGTACCTGTGTCTCAGGTAACAAAGAGAAACTGTTGCCTGTTTGTTTTACTTTTTAGGTCCTCTTGCAAAGCATGTAGACATATTGGTATCAGTCTGCACTATGAGATGGCTTTTGGAGGTGTGCCTTCCTCCACCTATCACAGCTTGAGAATACAAAATCTCCTCCCTAATTCTGCCCATTCTCATTCTTGCTCTTCCTTTTGCCTTTAAAGTACTTGTCCAATCACAACACTGGAAAATGCAAGCTGCAAGGTTTTTTTGGGTAACTCCTATTTCTCCCTGCTTGAAACCTGTCTTATGCTTTTGGTTCCACTGCTCTGCTTTTATACTACTCTTAAAGGGACACTGTCAACCCCTTAGGCCTCAAAGTGTCTCTAGTTTAAAAAACACATTTAATGATTGGTCACATTCTGCAAAGATTGCAGATGAAGCTGATAGTTTGATTCTGATTTTTTTTTTCTTTTTAAAAGTGAAGAATGGACTGCACCCATACTGGTGTTATCACACAAACACATGTGTATTTACATCCCTTAATCAACTCCCACTGCATCTTTGCTGGATTTGGGAAAACCTCAAACACATTCTAGCCATTCAAGATGCTGTGGTAGGACAGAAGACTATTACATCATGAGCGGTTGCACTATTTGGGGGTGTTCCTAATGTTCAGGAAGTATTATGTAAGAGTAGATCAAGGATTTGAAACAAAACAAAGTGGGGTATAATTACACCATTCACATGCATTTCAGTTCTACTTAAGACTCAGATAAAACAACCAGCAACATCAATGAATTTTAGAGAAGGTAAGCGATCGGAAAATGTGGGGTTTTAATGAGAAAAAATATGATGCAAAAATGGTTGACAGAGGGACTACAGCCAAAAGTGCTACATTGCAGAATTAGAATAAGCATATCCCCAGTAAATCTCATACCAAAAATTATGTTTCTATGTTACTTTGTTTTAAAGTTATGAGCTATTTTGTAACCCTGATTTTGCTACCTGTTCAAAAAAAGACAGTGTCAGTGAAGAACTGATGATGATATCATCTCCTGAACTCACATTCTAGACCTCCCTGTCAGCAAGCTTGTAGGACCTGTTTCTCCAAAGTTTAAATATCATGTGCAATGGTTCTAAATATATAAATTTATAAATATATAAATTTATTTTTGACAACAAGGGCTGCACCTGCTTTCCCAACATAAAAGATAAGAGCTACTGAGATCTCTTATAGTAAGTAAGTAAATAAGTTTGTGTGTGTGTGTGTATGTGTGTGTGTTTGTGTGTGTGTGTGTTTGGGGGAAGGTGGAGAAACAGTCAAACTCCTGACAAGGGAGACCTCATCTAATGAATTAACTGCTGACAAACCATGAGTGAGAAATTAATCTGTATAATTATCTGATTCCTTATGTTCCCATATAGAGTAATAAAAAGTTAGTCAAAACAACTGAGAAAGAAATTTGTGGGAGACAACAGTTGAGTTTTTCTTGTGTTTTGGACCTCCAACTCTAGGCTGTGGAACATAAATGTATTGTTTATGGTTGGAATGAGCAATCTAAACAGTAAGAAGGTCTAAACAGTAATATTTTAATTTACAGTATTAGTAATGTAACTATGCATAATTTATATAAATAAATTTGAGGTCTGATAATAATGTAGCCAGGGTATGTGTTAACTTGCTTTGATCTCTCACAACACGTAGTAATAGTAGTAGTAGTAGAAGTAGTAGTAGAAGTAAATATTTTATTCTGAAAATTCAGAAAAAGATAGCCCAATTGAGCCAAGGCTCATTTTCAATGTATGTATAAAATAAACAAATAGTTACACAGAATATGTGCATAAATACAAGTATAGCAAATACAATATACAACCTGTATCAAAAGACACAATACATGACAGACATGTAGATGTTTTTCAATTTATTACAACAAACATCAAGCATTTCAGCACTTTTTACAAGCCAAGATCTTATTTGATGCCAAGATGGAGGCGATACTGACTTGATATATAATGTGTTATTTTTGAGAATGAAAGAGATCATGCCATTTATTAGGAAAAAAAAGTATTGTTTACATACATAGATACATAGACACTGTCAGCAGATAATGGCCTATGGCCCACCCAGTCTGCTCATTTGAGCTTGTAAGTTCCCTTTATGTTTTTCTATATTATTATTTTTATATGTTTTGGATGTTTTGTGTAGGTTTGCTTTTATTTCTGAAATGTCAGAGATCTTCCTGGGGAACTTGCAAGATACTGGTATATAACTATATCCTTTGTAAAATTTCTGATCAAACAACTGGAAACAGCAGACTGTTTTTTTGTCATTTTATAATATGATGTACTGAGTGTGTATTTACTGAGCTGCTGGATCAGGGTCTTAAAGAAAATAATAACATTTACTTAACTCATTCAAAATTCCATCAAATGGACAGAAAAAAGTCTATGAGAATGTGTCTGAAAACTAACAAATAGATGCAAAAATAGCATCTGTGTGTGTGTGTGTGTATATATATATATATATATATATATATATATATATATATATATATATATATATTAGAGGAAAAAAACTCCATTTAATGCATTAGTTAGGGTTGTTCCACAGTGACAAAAGTGAGGAAATTCAGTGTTATGGTTGAAAGCCCCCCTTTGACCCCCCTGTCCACACCCACAACTGGCATCGGGGTGCACATTGGAGTTGTCGGCCCTAACTCTCACCCCATCAGATGTGTGAAGAAGCAGAGGTATAGGAGAATGGGGTGAGAGGTAGGACCGACAACCCCAATGCACACCCCGATGCCGGTTGGGGGTGTGGATGGGGGGGTCAAAGGGGGGCTTTCAACCCTAACACTGAATTTCCTAGCTTTTATCACTGTGGAACAACCCTAACTAATGCATTAAAAGTATTTTTTTTGCCTCTAATTTCTCTTTTTTTTGAGTAAGATAATGAGAAATAGTGAATGTAATGCAGCAGCGCCCCGCGCTCCCACCACGTGATGTCTTGTCACATAGTAACACGGTGCCCGCAAACGCAAATGGTAATGCGCATGGTAACGCAAAGCGAAACAGAAAGATAAACAGTACTGTAGACACAAATGGTTAAAATAACACAAATGCAAGCGCAAATGAAAATGCAAAGGGTAACGCAAATGGTGCCGTAGATGGAACAGTAAGTGAAACAGGTACCAGAACATAGCGGAAGCAGTAAAGGTAACAGTAATGTAAGCGCACAGGCTGGTTTTCCCAAAAGCTGCATAGAGAAAGACAGTGAGTACAAAGAATATATGCATAATAATGGGTCTCGGAGCAGAAAATGAGGAGATGGAATACTAAATTGCTTATATTTCAGGAACTATACGATGCAGAAAAATTTAAAATCATATGATGTATGACTTTCCTGGCTAGTTTTGCACTTAGCCCCCATCAGAGGGCTAAGCATTTTTCTGACAAAAAGTCCGTATCTCACACCGTTTCCAAGATACGGGCCCTGAAAGACGCGGCGAACGCCGTAATGTTATCCTGTGGGGAAAAAGAGAAGCTCGGAGTGCGATAACTTTGGCTCCCTGTAATATTTTTTCACCAAACCACTGAAAGGTGCATCTTTGGATGTTGGCTTTCTTCCCTCCAAATTTCAGTCCAAAAGACCAAACTGTTATTTTGCAGCAGGGTGGCAAAGGATTCCTATAATGTGGCGGACGCCGTAATTTTATCCTATGGCAAAAAGTGTCACATTTGGAGTGCCATAACTTTGCCACCCTGTAATATTTTTTCATTGAAATACTGAAAGGCACATCTGTGAGATGTTGGCTGCGTTCCTTCCAAATTTCAGCCCAAAAGACCAACCCATTCTTTTGCAGCAGAGTGAGAAAGAATTGCTGTCATTTTACCATGGCCTGGAAAAGTAGTGTCGCAATTTGCCAAAGTTTTCGCAAAAATTTGCGACACTTTCATAAGTGCAACACTACTTTGCAAAAGTACTTTTTCCAGAAACTTGAAAAACATATTTCTGAGGTGTTTAACCTCAAAATAAAGACATGCCTAGCATCCTCAGGGTCCGACTAGGTAAACACAAAAAGAATTGTGTTGCTAGAGGGTCCCAAATTTAAAAGTCAAACATTTTTCTGATCACCAACTGAAAACAAAATCAGGGCCGGCATCAGGGGGGGTGCAAGGGATGCCACTGCACCAGGGCCCAAAGTGCAGGGGGGCCCAACGGCCACTGAAGTAAAAATTTGTATTTTTATAAAATTACTATGCTGGCGCAGTGCCGCGTTTGCCGTTCGGCAAGTGTGCACCGTCCAGCATCCGTCCTCAGTACCAGTGCTCTTCTCAGCCCCCCCCAGAGCCATGAGCCACTTAAATCCCACACACATAGAGCCCAGCCATTTAAATTGTAGAGTGTGCGTGTGCGCTCCTTTCCCCATACCTGCAAGCAGTGCTGGCATTCACTGTCCTCCTTGTCTCCTCCTCCTCCTCCTCCTCCTATGTTGGGTGGGCTCCTCGGACCACTCCTCCTTCATGTTCCACCCTGTGTGAATAGTGATTTCTCCACTTCGCCCCCTGCTCACTCAGTATGGTGTCAGGCTGACGCTCCTCCCTGCTCCCTCCCTCCCTGGTTGAGTACTAGTTGCTGCTGCTCTGACTTGCTGGTGGGGCTCATCAGCTCTGGTGTGTAAGCCTTGGATCCTCTCGCAAAATCAGTGTCATCTGGCATCAGTAGACAGACTGAGCACGAGACAGCGTCACGGCGAGTGCATGGCGGTCTATCTTTACTCTCTGGCGGGAGTCCGGAATGGATGGTAATTACTGTGCTAATCAATCAATGTCCTTTTTGTTCTTCTGTATGCCAAAATAAACTGTGCTGTTTGAGTCCAGTCAGTGATGACGGTGATTCAGCAGGGAGGGAAACTAAACAAAAAGAATAAAGATTTAGACAGCAACAGCCAGCAGGAAAGAAGGGATCAGAAGGAAACTGAGAGAGAAGAGAACAGATAACACCATGATTTACACCTTCGAGTTCACAAAATGAGCGAGCAGCAATATTATTTGGGGGGCCAGCTGGGGGGCCCGCTACACAGTTTTGCACCAGGGCCCAGCAAATCCTAGAACTGGCCTGAACAAAATGATGGATTTGTGAAAGTAAAAGGGCCATTTGCCAAAGTAAAAACTGCATTTGCGAAAGTGTTGAACTTTTTGTTAACTTTTCCCATTGACTTATAATGGGAAACTGTTTTTTGAATAACTTTTGAACCGTTTAATATTTTTTCATGAAATCTTCAAAAGACACATCGGAGACCCCGGCCACACGTTTCCTGAAGATTTTGGACTGGTCGCACAAACTGTGTGACCTGTAGAGATGACCAAAGAATTGCAAAAAAGCGTAAATGCGCGCAGATCATGCTTAATAACTCTGCAGCTGTATATCTGAACAGTAAGACAGTTGGCAGATCCCAAGATGTATGGATCTTGATTGTGTATTCCATATTTCAGGCAAATCCGTTGAACGGTTGCAAAGTTATTAAGGTGCAAAATTTTAGGTTTAACATGTAAATGGCTCCTCAACCCTAACTATGGTAGCACTACCGTGCTCAAATATATATATATATATATATATATATATACATATATAATATATATATATGTATATATATATATATATATGGTGCTGCAGTAGTGCTAAGATTAGGTTGAAAGCCATTTAAGGTAAAGGGTCAAACTTTGCACCTTAATAACTTTGCTGCTGTTCAACTGATTTGCCTACAATTTGGTATGCATGATCGGGCATGGTAGATCTTAGGATCTGCCAAGTTTTGTACCAGTCGGATATACAGCTGTGGAGTAATCAGAACCAACAAAATGTGCGTTTACCGCTTTTGCGGTGCTGCTCTTGCCTCGGGTCGCGACGGTTTGCGCGACCAGTCCAAAATATCAGGAACATGTGGCCGGGGTCCCCAATGTGCCTTTTGAAGATTTCTTGTAAAAATATTGAACAGTTCAAAAATTATTAAAAAAACAAGTTCCCATTATAAGTGAATGGGAAAAGTTAACAAAAAGTGTGAAAGTGTCGTACATGCAGTTTTTAGTGTCGCAAATTACCCCAGTAGTGTTGTGAGTCAGCCTTTTTTTTTCAGTTAGTGATCACAGAAATGCTTGCCATTTAAATTTGGGACTCTCTAGGGACACAATTATTTTTGTGTTCTCCTAGTCGGACCCTGAGGATGCTAACCATGTCTTTATTTTAGGGTTAAACACCCCAGAAATATGTTTTCCAAATTTCTGGAAAAAGTGACAAAGTAGTGTCGCGACTCACTCACACTTTCGCAGTATTTCATAAAGGTGTCGCAAATTGCTACACTACTTTTCCAGGCTATGGCCAAAATGACAACACTTATTTGCCACCCTGCTGCAAAAGAACTGTTTGGTCTTTTGAGCTGAAATTTGGAGAGAAGGCAGCCAACATCTCACAGTTGTGACTTTCGGTAGTTTGGTGAAAAAATATTACATGGCTCCCAAGTTACAGTTCTCTGAATTGATGTTTTTTCCCATAGACTAACATGGTGGCGTATGTCGCACCTTTCGGGGCTCGTATCTCAAAAACAGTGCGAGATTCAGATTTTTTGTCATGACTTGCAATGCAAAATGGTAGCCAGGAAAATAATGATTTGTGTGAAATTTAAATTTTTTTCTACATCGTACGGTTGCTGAGATATTTGCAATTAAGTACTTCCAATGCTCGTTTTAAGCTTCCATTCCCATTACAATGCATACATTCTTTATGCACACCGTGTTTCTCTATGCAGTTGTCCAGCAAAAACAGGGTATACAGTTCCATTACTGTTACACTTACTGTTTCAACTTGTGTTTATGTCCCCGTTTGCTTTACCGTTCCCGTGTACGCCACCGTGTGCGTTACCCTTTGCATTGTCATTTGTGCTTGCGTTTTCCTTACTATTACCATTTCCACCTTGTGTTTGCATTGCTGTTCCTGTTACTATGTCACAAGACATCACATGGTAGGAGCGTGGGGCCCTTTCTGCCCTCTGCATTTCATTCACTATTTCTCATCATCATTCTCAAAAAGAAGGGAAATTAGAGGCAAAAAACTCCATTTAATGCATTAGTTAGGGTTATTCCACAGTGATAAAAGTGAGGAAATTCAGTGTTAGGGTTGAAAGCCCCCCTTGAACCCCCCAGTCCACCTCCCAACTGGCATCAGGGTGCACATTGGGGTCGTTGGTCCTAACTCTCACCCCATTCTCCTATACCTCTGCTTCTTCACACATGTGATGGGGTGAGAGTTAGCTGACAACCCAACGCCACCCTGATGCGGTTGGGGTGGACTGGGGTCCAAGGGGGTTTTCAACCCTAACACCGGAACTTCTCACTTTTGTCGCTATGGAACAACCCTAACTAATGCATTAAATGGAGTTTTTTGCCTCTAATATATATAGATAGATAGATAGATAGATAGATAGATAGATAGATAGATAGATAGACAGACAGACAGACAGACAGATAGATATAGATATATATGGAAAGGTCTCTAATTTATTTGCAATAAATTTGTTTACAGGCAATACTAGTATCTTTTGAAAGACTGGCCGACTTGTGATTACTAATTTTAAGTATAGTTCATGAAATAATGAGTGTGATATTAATTTCATATAGTCCCCCATTATGTCTTATGCATATCATATAAATTCAAATTATTTCAAGGCCATCTTGACATATAATATTAATACCAAACAGCAAATCAGAGCTCTTTTCCTGATAAAAGGCTGCTGATATAATAAATAAAGATCAAAGTCATAAATAAGGAACCAGTGGCTTGTCGAAAATCTACAGGGATTTATTCAGGGATTTGACCCTGCATCTGTGGGAAAAATACAGGCAAAATTAGGGCTTCTTACAGGGAAATGGTTATTTGGATCTGGAAGCACTGAATATTTCTTATCCTATATTTTTTATCCTGGATAGGACAGGGGAGATGCTACATCTCATTGTCATAGGGATCTCCATTTACACATTTTTGCACTGTATTTACTCAGGCTGTCCTAGATTAGATGAAATATCTTGTTTTCAGTGGGGTCTTGATTTTACCATTTTATAATGTATCTATTCAGGGTACCTAGTCCAGGGCCCCCATATTCAAAGGAGATGCACATTGCATCCCAGTGGAAAAGGAAGAGGTGCCGCACAACTCCAACAATGCATAGCAGCACACTATTAAATGTTCGGGATGCACCATCCACAAGGGAATGGGCCAGGGCACACACAAATGGTATGCTGTGCAAGTCAAGGGAGCATTCCCATGCATATGCCATGCCGCAGCATATTCAGTGGGAATGCACCCCTCACAGTCCAGAGCACCACAGCCCACAGTTAGGCCATGTATAGCTTGCCTAACCTGGCCAGCCACCCTCAGGCAGGCTGCAGATGTGCACCCAGGTGCACAGAAGTTTGGCAGCCCTGGTGAACTAGGGTTACCCCCTTTCCATCCCCAATCTATCCAACTCCATCCCTAAGATCTCCATAGTGTAGGACCCCCTCCAGAGCCAATCGCACTAGAGGAAACCATGGTCCATATCCATAGTATAGAGGACCCCCAACCACCACCCCGGTATGCAGACACCCTTACTCCCCCATACCCGACCTGTTGCAAAAATTGGTACTGCCCTCCACACTCTGCCATGCCCAGCCTCTGACTGTACTGGACCCCGGGCTGGAGACCTGTACTCTGGAATGACCCAACTGACTGTACCCTGTATTGGGGCACTATGCAAGCTGTGGACCCACAAGTGTATGCAGCCACTTGTACATCCCTGGCAAACCATAAGAAGGAATTTACATACCCACAATGCATGTCTTGCCGATGTTGTATCTTTCTGCTGTCATAAACCACTGCAAGTCCACACTATCCCCCATTCCCCTGTGTAACATGCCACCCTTCAGACTGCTGAGGTATCCCAGGTGCCATTGGGTGCGATATCCTACAATGCCATTTGCAGTGTATGCTTCAGGCTATGGATAGTTCATCTGCAGTTCCCCAATTGTACAAATAATTGGGAGATCAGCTGTAACATGCCTGTTTTGGGACCTGTGTGAGTGGGTACATCATCAGCCATCATCCGCACTGAGTAGTGCAATGGCACTGGGATGATGGATCCTCATGCAAGTGCCTGAGGTGTATGACCACTGGGCTTTATCACCCACACACAGCTCATGCATATGTATAACACATTCCAGCATCCTACTGCGAGTGCACCACCACTCGCTGATACAGTGGTATGATCCCATCACAGCGCCAGTCATCACAATATGATGGGCTGGGGGGCAGGGAGGGGAGTGTCTGTGCGTCATTGAGGGTGAGCTGGGGCCACTACACTAGGGACATGGACTTTAGGTGTATTCAGATGCAATCAGGGATGGCATTGGGGTCCCTGCAGTATGGAACCAACAGAGCCTGGACTCCGCTACGATCGGGGCTGGTGGAATGGGTGGGGTGTGCCACTTTACCACCAGAGAATTCAGGGCCTGTCCCACATGAGAGCAATTGGGGGCAAGGTCTGGGGGGAGAGAACTGCTCCTGTACATTCATCCCCATGCCAACATGCAAATGGGCCAGTAATGTGCATGCATAAGGCCCCTTTGCACCCTGCATGCTCAATTAGCTCATTTGCAGTCCTGGGCTGAATATCACCCATGGGGGCTGTGGAACATACTGGTATGTGTCACATTCCCCCTGGAAGGTATTCAGTTGTGGTTGCCCTGGATGCACCTGACTTGGCGGCCACCTGCATTGCGACTCCTATCCAGGGTCACATTTTCAACAGGTGCAATAAAGCCCACCAGGATGAAGTGCAGTGTCACAGGTTTACTGCATGACAAAAGGGATTAACTCCAATTGAAACTGCATTGTTTGCTGCAGTAACTCTACTGCAGAATTCTGCAGTGCTGCGCTTCATCCTGGTGGACTTCATTGTATACACACCCTGTACTGGTGGTGCATTATCTTTGAATATTGTATCGGGGCCAACTGGTGCACCCTCTGTGCACAATGCATCTTTCTGCTTGTGCATTGGTCCAGCACTTAATATGTCCCTCCAGATGTAAAATATTGTTTTCAGTGTGTTCTGATTTTACACAATGCAGCATAATATTGTGTAGATGTAGAGCCCCACTAACAATAAGATGCCATTTCTTCTGTGAACTATCCAGGCCAAATGTATAGCAATCAGCAGGGATATTCTAAGAAAACACATTGTAAAAATATGTAAAAGGAAGACCACATTGAGACTGCCTCACCACAGATCTGCATTATGCAAATTCTTTAGAAATAATGAGTAAAAGCATCCCAAAAGCTCTCCACAGCCATATTGGCTTTGACCAGAGTTTGTTTGAATTGGCAGTGAAATCAGGGTTGTAAAATGACTTGTAACTTTTAAACAAAGTAACTCAGAGATCTCATTTTGGCATGAGGCTGATTGGGGCTATGTTGATCCAATATCTGAATTCACTGATTCCAGAAATGTTGACCATAGTCCCGCTTTAAAAATCAGTGGTAATATGTTTAATTGATTTTGAACTGTTTTCATTCATTAAATGCTAATGTTAATAAATATCATCATATTTTGCAAAGTTGAAAGGCTATTGTCATATATATATATGAATTTGTTTGACTTTAGCGATCCTGTCATTGTCATGTTCATCCCTGCTACTCTGTTTGAGTTGCATTGATGTTAAACAAGGAGTGATGTCCACAGTGGTACCCTACTCATTACAGTACCTCCTTTAGCACATGGAAGTGCATTAACCCCAGACAACCAAGGGTTTGGAGAGTCTTTTTGTGCTTACTAATTGGGCAAATTATGAAACAATTAAAAACGACCATTGTTTTTAAATTAAAAACAGGTATTTTCTTTTGTTAAAAATGTTTTGTTAAAAGTATTTCTGTATTTATTTTTTTTATTTATTAAGTTCTTGGAGTTACAACGTTTGAGCCAATGGCTCATTTAAAAAGGCTGCACATCAAAATGTTTAAACAAAAGATACAGAAAGATAATAAGGACAATAACAAATATGTAGGTATAACATCAAGTAATAAATATTGCAAATAAAAGTCAAGTAAGTGATAGAACAGCAATGGTACAGCCAGGCAAATATGTGAACAAAAGGTGGGTGACAGGTAATCTTTAATTAAGCGCAGTCTAAGGAAGACATTGTCATGACCATCTTAAGGATTGTGCTAAGGTAAGAGAGGTAAAGAAGCTAAGGCTCAAGAGAAAGGTAGGTGAAACAGTCAGAAGGCACGTGAGAGATAGACTTGGAGATGTTGTCCAGGGTGGGAGAAGGCAAGAGAGAAAGGCCAGTAGGGGCAGGGAATAGGAGACTAGGGTTTAGTGGGGGAATGTGAGGGAAGGAGGAGGAGATAAGAGAGTAGGGTTGTTAAGGATAGTTGACTGAGAAGGAGTAGGGAGGAGGCAGAAAAGAAATTGATAGGGGAGGATACGTCTGAGGTAAAAGGGAGATAGGGGACTTAGTGACAGTAGGAGATGTAAGGTGGAGAATAGTGGGATCTGGAGCTAGGAGGGGGTAGGGCAGACGTTAAGAAGAGAGAAAAGGATTGCCTAGACTGCCAGAAAGGGTGGGTAGAAGGTGGTAAAGCTGGAGCAGGGGGCATACAATGCTTAGTTAAGTGGGGCAAACAGGTGTTTTAGAGAGGTGTAGCCAAAGTTTGCATTTAAAGGAACTAATTTTATGCCCAATGAGGATGCTAGGGGGGAGACTGTTTAACCAGCTAGGTCCTTGGTATAGAAAAATCCACTCTGCTGTGACATTCAGTAAAGAGGGACCTGGAAGGAGAGATTGTCAGCACTGCACGTATGGTGGGTGGGCTTAGTTGCACTGGTAAGGAGCAGTTGTGATGAGGGGGTGTATATTCCTAGACTGATCTTTTTAGCTAAAACACGGGTATAGTAGAAAATCCTATCCTGGAGGTTTAACCAGTTAGTGAGGGCATAGAGGTCACAGGTGTGAGTCAGTTTGTGCACACCAGTTACTAGGCAACAGACTTTATTAAGTGCAACACGATTTCTCTTAAGAGTGGTATCAGTGGCAGTGCTATAGATAACAAGGCCAGAGTAGAAGATTGAGAGGATTGAACTAGTTATTGCAGTGCAAAGGGCCTCAGGGGCCGTACTAAGTCGATGCCTATAGATATTATTAAAATACTTGTAGAAGGACATATGGCTGTTCAAAGTTATGCCAAGGTATTTGAAACTCTAGACTTGTTCAAGAGGGAGACCAAGGGTATTAGTAATAATTAGTTGTGAATTTTTATTTCAGTTGTGGGGGTTAGCAAAGAGCATGACTTTTGTCTTTTTATAGCTTAAAATTAATAAATAACTAGTAAAACATAGAAACATAAAATATGTCACCAGAAAAACGCCTCCTTGGCCCACACAGTCTGCCCAAATGGTCCCTGCTTAATCTGTCTCCACAACCCTAACTGGTCTCCAGTGACCCTCCCTCCTACCTGCCTATTTACTAATATTCCCCTATGTCTATCCCTTACAAAAAATGTGTATACTTAATCGATACTGTACTTAAGTATAAGTAAACTTCAGTATACTAAATATGTAGTTCATACGGAAGTATACTTTTGAAATTAGTGTATAAAATATACATCAAGTACAGTATATAACTTATTGTATACTTAACATAAAGTTTGAAAATACTACTTTTAATACTTATTTAATACTCATTTATACTTATTTTGTCCTACGTTTGCCCAATTTAGTATACATGAGTATACCTGAGTGTGCTAAGCAGTATATATTGAGTATACTGAACATATAATGTCAGTATAGGGATTATTGTGCCTTAAGGGAGGCAGTATAGTGCAGTGGTTTAAGGCTCTGAGCTGCAAATCTGAAGACCTGGGTTTGAATCCCACAGCCCCCACTTGCATACTGTGTGACCCTGAACAAGTCACTTAACTTCCCTGTGCTCCCAGGTCGCACCTGTAAACAAGCTTTCAGCTTAGTGTGCTACTCCTGGTTAAACAATTGCAAAAAAAAAAAAAAGAGTATCATACCAATTTTGGATTTTTGTACCACAAAATGTACTATCATTATATGATTACTACATTGAAAGTGTATTATTGGCATAGGGTTATTATACTGAAAATATACTCTCTGCATAGGATTATTGTACTGAAAATATACTATCTGCATGTGAGAGGGCGATTCTTCATGGAAAGGGTGGTGGAGCCCTGGAACAGACTACCAGAAATGGTGGAAGCTGATTCAGTGGAAGGATTCAAGAGGGCATGGGACAGGCATATGGGACTGAGTAGTTGGGGCACAGCGGGGGCTAGTGGCGGGGGATGTGTAGGGGGGAATAGGGCAGATTAGATAGGCCAGTGTGGTCCTTTTCTGCTGTCAAACTTCTATGATCCTATGATCATTGTGCTGAAAGTATGCCGTCGCTATAAGATTATTGGACTGACAGTATACCACTGGCATGTGATAATTGTACCTTAGTAGATCATCAGTATTATTGAACTGAAATATACTTAATATGTGGTCCTACTGTCACTATACAATTATTGTTCTGTGAGTATGTAATACTAGAAATGCACTCTAATTAATTTGTTTCCGTTGTATACTTTGTATGGACAGTTTCCAGTATTAATTAAATACCCAAAAGCATTTTGATTTTTTCAATGTTGTTTCATTTGAAAAATGAATACAAATAAAATATATATATTTTTTTAATTTAAAAATGTTTACAAAGAAAGACATACTGAGCAGGTAACAACTTGTTCCACATTTGTCCTGTGGGGGGGGGGGAGAGCTTTGTATAATATGACTCAGAATAAGATACAAAGAAGTAAGCAACTTACAGTTGCTGTGCAAAAAAGGCAATATAAATACAGAACAAACGTACAGTTGCCATGCTCAGTGAAACAGAGTCACAGATTCAGCACTAGCACAAAGAGCAAGACCCAGTGGCTCAGCTGTGGATATATATGGATGTAATGGGGGAGGGAGTTCGATGCCAGGAGAGTATTTTGTAGGGTTGACAGCAATTACAGTATAGGGCTATGTTGTGAAGTCTCAAAGGAGGGATTTAAGGGAACAGAGAGATGAGGTGGAGCAGAAATCAGGGGGAAGACAGGACCAGAGCTTAGGGAAATGTTAGGAGAATGCAGCTTGGCCAGTGGTAGATTTCATTGCATGGAGGTGAGGGAAGGGAGCTACACTAAAATTCAGAGATAAAGGAAGCACAGTACCTTTCCTACTTGTTCCTATAACACCACATAGCACTTGAAATGTTTGTTCCCTGTTATATTTACGCTGCACTATGATATTCCTCCATTGCCCTCTACCTTACCATGTATCTTAAAGAAGACTCCTGTATATGTATGATTTGGATATACAGTATCTGATGTATTTATTATACATTACATCAAGTACTGTGTATATGTCAATAAGAGATCAGCCATTTCTTCTGTTGCAACACATATCTAGAGTTTGAGGCTCTGACACAAGGTAGTAAAATGTCAAGCAAGCCTCCATTTACATGCAAATGTGTCACTTGTAATACAGCCCCTCCCATTCCTTGATGTCACTGCAGCAACAGTGCCGAACAAAACATAAGGGTATCAATACTGTCTAGCCTGATTTTAGTTTAAGTTTGCAATGGCTTAAGGCAGTTCTGTCATGCAACTCACTCAGGGAGTAGTACTTTTAGCCTTAATACTGCATGTGTAGAGCAAATAATACATCTAATAGTATTTCATTCACAGGAAACAAAAGCTGTTTCGCTGTTCTGCTCATTTCTCTCTGTGAGACAGTTGTAACATGTTGTGGAAAGCAGTAGACTGAACCAATCAACCAATCAATTGAGCAGACAATCAGCCACTCTGTATTGAACCAGGTGAGCACCCTTAAGAAGATTTGTTACAAGATGAGCCTGGGCAGTTTACCAAAGGATCACACAAGACTGACTTATACACATCCCCTTTCAGCAGCCTGAAAGTGGAGAGCTAGATCATTTATTTTATAAAGTGTATTGTTTTATATTTCAAATGCTCCTTAAATCTGAGTTTCTGACTGAAAATAACAAGACACAGAATGCATATGACATGGGAGGAGTGAGCTAAGCAAATACAGGGCACTACAAACAGAGACTGATTAGTTTCTTCACCTACAACAGTTGAGGTGTAGCTTCTGATTTATGAGGGACATCCTACTTCAAATGCTGGCATTACAAAGCGGGGGGGGGGGAGCTGCCACAGCTTATCCTTAGTATCTTGAAAGTGAAGTGTTGTAGGTCTCACATCACTGCTAATGATTTATAATGGGAATTGGGGCACTTTTAAAGTCATGGACCTGTGGGGCCATCACAGTTTCTAAGGAGGTTAGGGGAACTTCTTAAGGGTTAGAGAGTAAAGGACTCTAGTAGGATTTGAACCAGAGTCCCCCAGTGCTTGTGCCTGTGCTTTCCTGGTAACCCAATCCTTGTCATAGCTGAATTCTTTATTGCCTTACAGCAGCCATCCAATCACTGACTGCCTAGTTAAAAAGAGAAAGGGGCCTATTTGCAAGATTGTTTCTCACTGCTGGTGTCATTCAAAACAAAGAATGTTAACACACACACACACACATCATAATACAACAGCTGCATAATACCACTTAAAACTCTTGTTGTACCCAGAGTCATTTATTGGGTAAACTGTTTTTGCTAACAGGAAACAGTAACACAACACATACAGGCACTTCCTTATATGAATACTATATATACCTCAAATCAGTGCTGCATCACACTCACATGGTCCTAGTCCCTGTTAGACCTGCACTTCAGGATGTGCACAACACTTAAAGGGTTCCTCCATTACTCAAGTGGAGAACCAAACATTGTGGGTTTGGTCTACTGCATACATGTGATATGTCCAACTGGCTTAAGAGGGAGATTTGGGTCAAATTAGGAGGGAGATTGGCCTGCCAACGTGCTTAAGAGGGAGATTTGGGTCAAATTAGGAGGGAGATTGGCCTTTTAGTAGGGAGATGCCGTAACATCATGAGTTTGTCCTTAAATGACATAAAAAAAATAAGAAAAAAGTCATTACAAAAATTTAATGTATTTTATTTTGTCAAGAATAAGCACTAAAAAGAATAAACACTAGTTGTGTAAAGTTATCAGATACATTGTTCATCACTTATTTAATTTTTATGTGTCTTTATCTGCCCGAAAAACATGGATATTTTGGACATAATTTTACTTAAGCAGGAGATTTTGTTTCCCAGGAGGAAGGGAGGGAGTTCAGTCAAAAAAACAGGAGTCTCCTGCATAAAGAGGGAGATATCACATGTATGCTACTGGTGGAACTGCATTTAGTGCAGCGCCATTATCTGTTGCTCTGATGACATCATCCTCCAGCAACATTGATGGTAAAATGGAGAACAAACACATTGATAACTTTTGGGGGCTGTATATTATTATTTATAATCTAGATCTGGACAGCAATAGGACTGCTGGCAACTGGAGGAGGCACTCAACAGTTACACATAAGGAGTTGGGAAAATATTGGTGTGGAACTATAGGAGACTTCCCCTTTAAATATTTGCATAGCCTGTTTTGCTGTATTAGTCATCATGAAATGTATTACTGTGCTTCCTATTGTGTACTATTGTATTTGTATACTTTGATCCTATGCTCCCTGTTCCCTGGGTCGCACCTGGAGACGAGCCTTGGCTCAGTGTGCTTTTCCCGGTCACCAAATGTTTAAATAAAGAAATAGTAGGAGAGGCACCTGACATCAATGCAGGGCAGTGAGGAGTACTGGGAACAAAGCTGTGCATAAGGAGGACAGTTCAGGGCAACTGTGGACTTGGAAGCAGCACTGTCACTATAATCGAATACAGGATCATCTTCAAGAAAATTCTCTGTGAACAGGAAGCAAGATGCATGCTTTATTCCTTTACAAAGTCCTGAGTTCATGGTGAAGCTTCTAGTGGATAGTCTTCCAATGCAAAGAGAAGTCTAGGTGATGGTCCAGCCATTCCCAAAGGTATTTATTGGAGGATATATCCTGAATCACCACTCCATCAAGGTTATGGAAGGAAGGGAACAGTGAAAGCCTGGCCAGCCTCTGTCTGGTGCTATAGGTCATAGAAACCATGTTCTTGGCATTGAGGGACAGTTGATTAGCCCAGAACCAATGTTGGATGTTGAAGAAATCCAGTTGGAGATGAGCAGCCAGATCAGGGGCTTAGGTGCCAGAGGAATAGTACACAATATCATCTATGTGCATGTGGCTGGTCACAGAGGCAGAGGCTTTTGGGAGGCCATTTAAGAAAACAAAGAAAAACAGTGGGTCCAAGATGGAGCCTTGGCAGAACACCTAATCAATCAATCAATCAAAGTATTTATTTATAAAAAAGTGCAATTCACATTGACCAAAGCGCTTGTACACAGACAATTAAAAAAAACTAACATTTTAACTTATCAAATGAAAAATAATTTAAAATTAAGTAATAAAAGAGCAGCAGAAATGTCTCAGTCCTCAGGAAAGTCTATGCTAAACAAATACTTCTTAAGCGCAGATTTAAAGGTCTCAGCAATCAAGCACTCTCTAACCCAATGAGGTAAAGAGTTCCACAAGGTCAGGGCCACGAAAGCAAATGATCTGGCCCCCAAGGTCTTCAAACAGACCCTGGGAACCTCTAGCAATGCCTCATTGGAGGAGCAGAGTGGGTGGGTTGGGTGGTAAGGACAAAGGAGCTCTTGCAAATACCGCAGTCCCTGTCCGTATAGGGCTTTATAGGTCAGTAAGCAGACTTTGAAGGTGATCCTCCACCAAACTGGCAGCCAATGCAGGCCACAGAGCATAGGTGTGACATGGCAAGATCTAGATAAACCAGTCAACAACCTGCCCACCACGTTCTGCACCAGCGGCAGGTGGTGGATGTCCACTCCCAGCAGCCCTAGGTACAGAGCATTGCAGTAGTCAAGGTGGAAGGTCACAAAGGCATGGACCAATGTTGGAAGATCATCAGGCCGGACAAGGTGTTTTATCCAGGTGATATTCCTCAGATGATAGAATGAGGCCTTGACAATGGCTGACACCTGAGAGTTAAGCGTCAGCCCACCATCAAGTATAACGCCCAGATTTTGCACCCAGTCAGAGGTCATCAGCTGGCTGCCTCCCAGCCAAAGCCCAGATGGCTGACCAGCAAACAAACCCTCTACCTGACGACCTGGGTCCACAACCAACTCCTCAGTCTTATCAGAGTTCAATCTCAACCAGTTGGCACTCATCCTGTCTTGGATCTCAGAGAGGCAGTAGTTAAAGACTGAGGCAGCTTTATCATGTTGAAGTACAAAGGACATGCATAGCTGAGTATCACTTGCATAGCAGTGAAAACTCAACTCATACCACCTTATAATGTCTCCCAAAGGCAGCATATACACCACAAACAAATGGGCGATAAAACAGAGCCCTGTGACACTCCACAAGATGGGGGAGAGGGGCCAACAAATAAATCCCCAACACCACTCTCTGTGTCCTGCACATGAGGAAAGAATGGAACCACCTGAGGACTGTACTGGACAGTCCACAGATCAGCCACAGGCACTCCAATAACACTCCATGGTCCACGGTGTCAAATGCCACAGACAGATCAAGGAGAACCAAGATCTAACAGCCCTTCCGATTCTCGCTATCAGAAGTTCATTAAGTACTGTACCCAAACCAGTGCTGTCTCAGTACTGTGCCTCTTCCTAAATCCTGACTGGAGACTGGGCTACATGGACTGCAGCCACATCCAAGAGCAGGGTCATTCTTGATGCCCTACAGGGGGCATGCCTTAGACAGCTAGTGGTGGAACCCACTTGGGAGGGGGCAATATTAGACCTGGTACTCTGAAATGGAGAGAGGATCACAAATTTAGAAGTCAGTAGACATCTGGGAACAAGCGACCACTGCACAGTCTGCTTCACAATAAACACAACCACGGAGACAAGCCATACAAAGACAAGGATACTGGACTTTAGAAGGGCTGACTTTGGCATAATGGGTGAATACCTGAGGAATGCATTAGCAAATGGCCAGAAAGGAGGGGTGGAAGAACAATGGAGAAAATCAAACTGCCATCATGGAGGCAACAAGCCTTTGTGTGAAACAAATAAAGAAAACAAAGCGGAATAAAAAACCACTATAGTTCTCAAAAGAGGTGTCAGGGAAGGTTAAGGAGAAAAAGGCTGCATTCAAAAAGTATAAGGAATCACAGACAAAGCACGACAGGGAACTGTATCAATTAAAGCAGAAAGAAGTGGGGAAGGCAGTCAGAAAAGCAAAGGCCCAAACCGAGGAAAAGATAGCCAACTCAGTAAAGAAGGGGGATAAAACCTTTTATAGGTACATTAGGGAGCATAGAAAGGTTAAGGGAGGGATAGTGAAGATTAATAAAGGACAGGGGAGGTGGGCAGAGGGAGACAGTGAAAAGGCAGGGATACTGAATGAATACTTTTGCTCAGTATTCACAAAAGAAGAAGAGGAGGAGTTACCTAAACCAAACAGTAGAAGCACTCTGGGTAAGGGGGTTGACGCCAGTCCATTTACAGAAGAAAGAGTCCTGAAAGAACTCCTAAAACTCAAGGTGGACAAAGCAATGGGGCCTGACGGGATTCATCCTAGAATCCTAAAAGAGCTAAGGAGGACCTAGTGACACCACTAACCACACTTTTTAACAAATCATGGGAAGATGGGGTGGTACCTGAGGACTGGAGGAGGGCAGATGTGATTCCCCTTCACAAAAGTGGGAGCAAGGCAGAAGCAGGAAACTACAGACCTGTTAGTTTGACCTCAGTGGTGGGGAAAATGATGGAATCACTTCTGAAAGAAAGAATTGTTCAGAACCTAGAGGCCAGCGGGGCACAGGACCCAAAGCGGTATGGATTCACAGCAGGAAGGTCATGTCAGATGAATCTAATCAATTTCTTTGACTGGGTGACCAAAGTAATAGACCAGGGAGGGGCTGTGGATATGGCCTACCTAGACGTTAGCAAGGCATTTGACACAGTCCCCCACAAAAGATTAATAATCAAGTTAGCCAGCCTGGGAGTGGGTCCCAGGGTGGTAGCCTGGGTAGCAAACTGGCTGCACAACAGGTCACAGAAGGTAATAGTGAATGGAACACATTCTGAAGGAAGGGGGGTTACTAGTGGAGTACCTCAGGGCTCAGTACTGGGTCCAGTCCTCTTTAACGTCCTTTATAGGTGACATTGCAGAGGGTCTGGAAGGAAAGGTATGCCTCTTTGCAGATGACACAAAGATCTGTAACAGAGTTGATACACAAGGGGGGTAGAAAGGATGAGAAGGGACTTGGCAAGGTTGGAGGAATGGTCAAACATATGGCAACTTAGATTCAATGCAAAGAAGTGCAAAGTAATGCACCTGGGAAATAAAAATCCAGGAGAAGAGTACACAATAGCAGGGGAGGTACTAATGACAACAATAATGGAAAGGGATCTGGGTGTAGTCATATCAGATGACCTGAAGGTGGGTAAGCAATGTGAGAAGTCAGTAAAGAGAGCCAGGGGGATACTGGGATGCATAGGGAGGGGCATCACAAGTAGAAAAAGAGAAGTGGTTATCCCTCTGTACAGACAGTTGGTGAGACCCCATCTGGAGTACTGCGTGCAGTTTTGGAGACCTCATCTACACAAGGACATAGACAGGATGGAAGCAGTCCAGAGGAGGACAACTAAAATGATGCATGGTCTACATCAGAAACCATATGAAGAGCGACTGAGAGAGCTTAATATGTATACCCTTGATGAAAGGAGGGACAGGGGGACATGATAGAAACTTTTAAGTACCTCAAGGGAATCAACAAAGTCCAGGAGGGTAGCATCTTTAAGAAAAAGAGATGTGTAAGAACAAGGGGACACAATTTAAAGTTAGAAGGGGGACGGCTCAGGGGTAATGTGAGGAAATTCTTTTTCACGGAGAGAGTGGTGGACACATGGAACCGCCTTCCTGGAGAGGTTGTGGGGTCTAAAACAGTGGGGGAATTCAAACATGCATGGGACAGACATAAGGCAATTATAGTGGGGGGTTGCAGGAAGTAGGCTGTTGGTTAACTAGAATCTGCAGCTTATCCAATAGGTAGGGAAATGGGCAGACTGGGTGGGCCAAGTGGTCCTTATCTGCCGTCAAACTCTATGTTTCTATGTTTCTATGGAGAGGATCATAGACAACGTGGGTGGTAAGATGATCCTCCAGTTGCAATGCAACCACCTTCTCAATAACCTTGCCCACAAAAGGCAAGTTAGAGACAGGTTTGTAGTTACCAAGACAGTCGGGGTCGAAGGAAGATTTCTTCAGGAGAGCTGTCACCACCACCACCTCCTTCATGGGGTCGGGAAACACCCCTGTCTAATGAGCACCAGGCTGTCTCAGCTAGGACTGGTCTGATGACCTCCACACACCCCACAAGGAGGTGTGCTAGACCCATTGGGAGTGGGTGTGTGTGTGGTTCCAATAAGATTAGCTTGGGATCTGCCCTCAAGGTAGCATCAGAAGTATCTAACTGCAAGGTAATAGAGCCATGCCCTTTTGATTTTGTCAAGAACGGGGGGGTGCACCATGTCAAAAGCCATGGCCAGGTTGACAAAGATTACAGATGCAATCAGGCCCTGGTCCATACCAAATAGGATGGAGGTGGAGGCTGAGTGGACTTCTGCAAGCCAGGCTGGAAAGCGGTGAAGATTTTTATATATATATATATATACTTTCTATTTAAGCCCCTTTCACATCTTCACAGTTTTACCTCTCCCTCGGGTCCTCCAAGGCAACTTGAGCTGACTAAACCCGGACCTCTTCCCGTGGGCTGCCTCCATGCTGCCTAGATTTGCCCCCCCCCCCGTGGGGAGGAAGTGAGTGATTCTCCTTTCCACTCCACCCACCTGCTTGAAGTCTTCATTAGACCCCCTTCGGGATTGTCCAATGTTGTGGTCAGACTGTGTGCCGGAGGCCAGTACCAGGTTTGGCTGTGGGACTTTTTTCCAGTTTTCTCCTGTCTCTCAAAGAAGCCAGCTTAATACCAGCTCAAAGGGGCATAAGCACGCAGAAGCATGCATCCGTCCCAAAACTCGGCCAATGTCCTCCCCTCCCACAGCATCTCCGAGCTGCACCTCCACCTGTAGTCACCAAGGTGACAGTATTGCAGCAGGGATGACTGCCCACCCTCCCTGGAGGAGGAGACTGATCCTTAGGATGCTCTATACTTCTCCCCCTGGCTGGGCCCTGATGAGTCGAGTCCACTTCCGAACTCGGGTCACCACCATTGTGAGCAGTAGCACTACCGCTGTACCGATGGGCCAGCAAAAGAGATGAAGAATGAAGAGGAGTCAAGTAAGAAGAAGAGTTGGGAGAGCACTAGATACTCCTGGAGCTTGGCCAGGGTTGGAAGAATGAAGGACATCCAACAGTTCCTAGGAAAGGAGGAGTCTCCTCTTTTGAAAGATGAAGGACTGTTGCCCCTTTCCAAGCACCAGGAACAATGGCCAAGGAGGAGGAGGAGAAGTTGAGGATAGCAGTGAGAGGAATAGCAATGGCAGGAGCAGAGGTGAAGGTGTTTAGGGTCAAGGTCATTGGAGTTCTGACCCTTGAGGGGGTTTAAAGCTAAAAGGACCTCAAATGAGGCCACTGCAAAGGCCGGTGAGGGTGGAAAAAAGGGAGGAGGGGGTGTGGTAGAGAGGGAGTGAGTGCAGAAGATGAAAAGGGTAGTGAAGGTGGAGGCAGCAGCAACAGGGTCAGAGGGGGGAGTTATGTAAAATGTCCTTGTTTTAAAGCAGTGCCCGAAACCCGAGTCCTCAACCTAAAGTGTGGGTCTACCCTGCTCCAATTAGAGCTCTCGGTGCATAAGACTTACCTCAATTGCCTGCATGTATTTCACTTCTAACTAACTGATCTGCCATCTCCTGCTGCATTATGTCAACAAGGCTGCTCCAACAACATCCAAAAATCTCCTGCAGCCAACATCATTGTTGTTAGGTGGCAGCGGGAGAATAATCAGTTAGAATGAGTCCTGAAGCTGTATACTGTCCTCCTGTCACACCAATGAAAGCTTGCCTTGTACAACTCCTGAGGTTAAATACTGGTCCCATAACCCAAGTAATGGTCAGTGTTTATCAGTCTGCAGTTTTGTTTCATATGGTTTCAGAACATCCATCAAGTCTTGTTTTACCTGGGCTCATGTTTCACCTGCAACTTCAAAGTTATGAAATCTGTAAAAGGAGAAAAAAAATAATTTAAGCTAAATGTACAAGTTAGTAGAAACAAAAAGTTGAAATTGTTCTACTTGTTTTTATTTTGCTTTATAAAATGGGGTATAAAAAACTAACCAAATCGAACAACTTCACTGGTTAAAGCACAGCAGCTGACGACTATTGATTATTTACCTAAATAACCTGTCATAATGTACCTAGCAATGGCCTAATTAAAACTTTTTTCCATTAAAATGAACATTTTTCGCCGGCCCGGTGGCGCAGAGGGCTGAGGCATTGGACGTCTCACCTCACGGCACGCCAGCGACCCGGGTTCGGGAGAGAGCCTGGTTCATCGGAGGTCAGCACTGGGGGGGGCAGAGCAGGATGGAGTGGCTGCAAGGTAGCTCTCCTCTCCAGGGAGGCGGGGTGGCATCCCTTGTTCATGGCTACCCCCTGGTGGAGGACGAGGGACTGCGCAAGTGAGGGTGCTGGCGATAGGCCAATGGGGTGGGAGGCAGAGGGCTGTTACCAGGGCTGTAAGGCACATGCGTGCTTCCACATGCATGCGTCCTCCTCCTGGGGTCCTTGGGAAATAAAGGGGAGAAAATGGAAAAAGGCAACCCGCGGCATGATGGCGACCAACTCTTCATGAGCACCACTCCCGGACCGGTGTAAGGTAAGCCCCTGCATCCTGTGTACGGGGCTGGGGAGTCAGTCAGATGGGGTCTGCAAGGAAAGAGAAGAAATAAAGAGGAGATAAAAAAAAAAAATGAAAATGTGTTCCACCTTTTAAACAGAAAAACCCATAACAGAGCATAGGTTTCTTCAAAACAAATGCTGTTCCCCGGTTCATTCAAAAGCACGTGGCCTTAGTTACCAAACTCACCTATTCTACCTATCAACAACCTAACTAAAGGAAAATAAAACCTTTTCAATTTAAAAAAAATCAATGTTGTAAGCACAATAACCCACTCCAGGGCATGTATAATAAGATGAAATAAAAAAAAATGTTCTTGGTGGGGGGAGAGCCCTGGCAGTGAGTCCCTTGGTAGCTTTAGTGATACAAACTCCCCAGTGAGCCAGCTTAGTGATGCTGGAGTATTGTTTGACTGCTCTGCCACGCTGACAACCTGGGTTCATACCCTAAGCTCAGTAGAGTGAAGGCTGGCAGGGAGAGTACAGAGTATCCTTATGGACATTTTTCTCCCAAGGATTTTCTGGCACTGCTCAGTCAACACACCCAAAGAGGCCTGGCAGCAGTGCCACTGAAGCTTTTGATGACTATGCAGTGTCTGGAACCTCAAAGAGGAGGTAGAGTGTGCGCCTGTCTGGAGAAACCCCTCTCTCCCCCAGATAAACACTGGCCAGGTAGACAAGGGGAAACCCACCATGGCTGAGGGATTTTTGAAGGTCAATGTCAGTGGAGTCTGGAATTGAAGGGTCACTAGTGTAAATGCACACAATCTTCATAACCATAAGTGGGACTTGACGAGAACTAGAAGACCTGCCGTCCATACCCAAATAGTCAATGATGCTCAAAAACTTACATAGATACATAGACACTGTTGGCAGATAAGGGCCTATGGCCCATCCAGTCTGCCCATTTGAGCTTGTAAGTTCCCTTTATGTTTTTCTAGACGTCTGTTGCCCCTTACCCCTGACCTCCAGAATTCCCTTATGTCTATCCCATGCATTCTTAAATCCTGTGATTGTTTCAGCCCACACCACTTCCTCTGGCAGGTTGTTCCACTTGTCCACCACCCTTTCTGTGAAGAAATTCTACCTCATGTTTCCTCTGAATTGCCCTCCTTCCAACTTCATCCCATGCCATCTAGTCTTGGAACATCTTTTTCACTGGAAAATAGTGTATTCCTGCTCCCTGTTCCTCCCTGTAAGGTACTGTATGTCTCCATCATATCCCTTCTCTCCCTCCTCTCCTCCAGGGAGTACATATTCAAGTTCTTCAGCCTGTCCTCATAGGACTTGTGATGGAATCCCTGTACCATCTTTGGTATTTGGGGGATAAGGTGACATAAGGACAACAATGGGGTGGGTCATTTAGAAGATTAAGATTCAGATATACTTACCATAGAGACACTGTGTCTCAATCAGAGCAGCAACTCCACTTGCAGCACCAGGACAGAGTCAACTGAGATAAACCATCACTACAACAACAAACACAAAAACAAATTGATGTTAAACACAGCCTTCACACAAGCAATATGCTTAATAATAAAAATCAAAGTTTGACTCTTCAATGAACCAGCTAGCAACACCAAGGAAGAGTAAAATGCCTGTGATGAAGACACACACACACACACACACACACACACACACACACACACACACAAATGATGGTATGACATCATTATTTTATAACTGCTTCTTCAAGATGAGGCAGAGACCTCTGGCTCCTTCAGGCTTACCCTGTTCAACAAGCATCAATACATCTTTCTATTGGGATCAGATTGTAGCTCTAAAATGGCTGATTGTGGAACTCCCTTTTTGGACTTTTGAAAGTATTCCTCCACAGCTGCAAAACAGTGCACTCTCCCTCTGATTTTTGCTATATGCTGCTCTATGTTAAAGGCATCTGAAGGGAGGGGGGATGCTACTGTATTGTACCTCAGAACTTCTCAGGATATTAACAAAAAAAAACACTTTTTAAACTGCTGTTTCTATCTGTCCAGCTCAGTCTACTAGATTTATTCTATTTCTTTCAGCAACCTATGGGTTAACTCATAATCTGTTGTTCTGGAATTTACTGAAACTCTGAAAGTCAGACTACAGTGTCAGATTATAGACAGTGCAGCTGTGTTAGCTATCTCATTCCTCTGGGCACGACAGGTTGCATGCTTGCACACTCATACACACACACACACACGTACACTAACACACACAGAGCAGCATGTACTCTAACTAAATAAATTCATGAGGACTGAATTAGCAGCATGCCATTTTTTGATGATTGTGACTAAACAGCACTATATGGCATCAACAAGAAAATAACTGGTCATTTGGTTGCTCTTCACAGCCCTATCAGCTCTGGCTAGAGTTTGTTTACTATCGGTGCACATGGCTTACCCTCAGTGGTGTTTTTCTCACCTGGGCCACATCCTATTGGAGGGTGGTCACAGTTAGTGGGAGGTGGGATCAGAGTCACCAATTTCTTTTTCCTGCATTCATGAGTTGCATTGGAGCCATTGGTGTGAAATACAATTGCTAACTTGACAAGTACAATCTTCACCTTTGGCCCACACCTCCCATCAGCACCTCAGGTCAACCAGAGTTTACTGCATCCTTACTGATGAGTCAGGGAATATGCACACATCTAAAATTCTCCTCAGCCCACCAGGGGTCAATGCAGGAGCAGTACAATAAGTGTTCCGTCCCAAAGTCAGAAAGTGCCAACAAGAGCATGTCCATCTTTAAGCCATCAGACAAGCAGGGACCCACTCAGTCTACCTCACCATTCTAGGTCTTTCACAATGCCCATCCACTGAGAGCAGAGGCAGTCTTATAGGGTTTTTCCTTCATACAAAACATTGTCCCTTTAAGGACTTCAGTCAGCACTTTTGGTGGGACAGAAATTACCCTTTCTAGTAAGTGGTTCTATTGGTGTTTAACCCTAGTTTTCCTCCCTCCCAAAACTGCATTCTAACCAACAGACTTCAATAAAAACACTGCGAAGGTTATGTAAAGGGGAACATTCATCATTAAAGGCCCCACACCATAATGTGGGACTGCCCTGGATTAGCACTTTAAGTACAAATTTTACCTTACCTGATTGCTGAGATGTTTATTTTTACCTGCTGGATCCTACTGCCTAGTTGAACCAACAGTTCAATTAGCTCGCCTTGTTATCAAAGTTATTAATAGCTCCAGTTTGCCAGCTGCCAGTCCCACAGCTCTAATAATAGGAAGAGCTAACTGAGTCTTCCATGACTGATCCATAGCCATGACTTTAGCCATGGGGCATTCAAGTTGCACTGTATCTGATTGTTGAGTCGGAGGGCTGATGATATCAACTGGATAAAAATAAATAGCTCAGCAACCAGCCAACATGAACCTTTGCTTGACACTTGCTAACTAGGGGCAGCACCTCACTAGGGTGTGGGACAGTCAAGGATAAACATTCCCCTTTACATGTTACAACAGAAGCAGGTTGCCTGTCATTAATTTAACAGCTGAAGAATTATAGGGGACCATCCATGTACTAGTCCATGCACTTTAGTGTATAAAGAAAATGTTTAGTTTGTTGTATTTTAAAATTGTTATTGGGTTTATCCAGCCATCTTCCCTGGACCAATATCTTTTGTTACCAGACACTAGGTATACCTAGCCTCAGGATAAAAGCAGGACCATTGACTTGTGAATCAGTCTTTCATCCACCACATCCCTGGTGCTGATGCATCCCTGGAACTTACCTCCTCCAGTACTCCCATTCCCCCTTCCTTGTGGGAAGGGGGGACTGACCACAGCTGGGTAGTATTGCTTGCCCCGTTCATGGGTACTGTGCCAGGACAAGCCTCTAGTGGAGGAGCAGCCAATCGTTAGCAGCAGAGCCTGACCACACCAGGATCATTTTACATGCACCAGGGTGTGGAGGGGTTGTGGGATAACAGATGGACCAGACACCGAATTTCAGGTTCAACACACAATCTCTGTGTGATGTTTATTCAAAATACAGGAAATAAGCTTCTGCAATGCCATATTCCTTCTTCAGTACATCAGTTTGCAGCAACAGACCATGTAGGTCCTTTCTCTGCACTTAGCCAGCACCTACTGACACTGATCTCTGATCTAACCACTTTTCAAGTGAAAACCCTTTTTTCCTATGTGGGCCCCGTTTCCTTGGGTAGTGGGGGATCAAAAAGAAAAAAAACAAAACAAGCTAAAAACAAAGAACCTCAGTGCAGAAACACTGAAACATGGGTTACCCCAAAAGGCATTGGCAACAAATCAAGTTTCAAAGAAATACAACATCATACATGCTTCCATAATGCACAGCATCATGGGATATATGCAAATCACCATGACATTTCATACTTGTTCAGTTTACAGCAATTTACATGCATTTTAAATAGCATAACTAACTTAATTTCTATAATAGTCACCTAGTACTTTTTACCATTATCAAAAACACCTAGTGCCATGGTATTTTCAACATTTACAGGTTTCATAAACATAAGGTATATGGATCAAGGTATTTTGTAACATAGTGATATTACATACTAAATCCAACAATGATAAACACAACCTGTTTTACATGAATTTGGAGGTCACCACAATAACTTCCCTGTATGAGGACCTGAGAGGGAAAAGGAAAATTAAAGAGGACACTATAGCATAGTCAAGAAAGAGAAGGGGGTGCCTATAGATGGCCAACCTTATGGACTAGAAATTGTAAAGAATAGAATAGACTAAGTAATAGAAGAACTGTTGTATCAGATTTAAGAAAAGGTCGGTCCTCAAGAGCGACAGGAGCTCCTTGTCACACAGGGTTTTTCACTTTCAGTTCTGTCAGCTGAGGAAAAGGAGTTATTTTTGAAGTGTTGGAGCTTGTGGATGGTGTGGTGTGGTGTGGTATGGTTTGGCTTGGTTGAGTGTTTCAAGAGACAGGTATTGTGTCTTCAATATTTTTCCCCACTTGATGTGGTGACTGAACACAGAGAGCTCACAAAGTTGCAAAGTTCTAAACAAGAATTCACTCTATACTTGCTGTTTGTTTTTTTGAGAAAAATAAAACCTTCTACCTTGGCATAATGAGGCAACCAAGTTATGTTGTTTGAGAATGCTTTCTTCCTTTGTTTGGCTGCTGGGACACCTGACATGCAAGGAGCTTCAATCACACAAGGCGGCATATCTGGTGCAGAGCTAGGCAAAGCATCTCCCTCTGTTGAGTTCCTCGGCACTATTATAGTCAAGGCAGTCACTCTCCTGACCCAGAAGAAGGCATCCACTGGTATCTCAGTATTCCCACACAGATGGCCCTCAAATACCCAGTCTCATTCAGAAACCCAGATCACCAGGATGGCTACTACTTTCCTAACACGTCAGTCTTTTTGCACTTTACAAAGGCAGCAGAGTGGTGCATGTCACTGATGAAGCTGTGCAGAAATCAATTTTCCTAGCATCATTAATGACATGCAAAACTCTAGCCACTCTTTTACACTGGCAGGTGCCTTCATGCTCTATTCAGCTGCCAACTGATTGATAAAGCATGTTGGGGGTGGAGGGCTGCTAGCTATTGGGCTATCCTGAATTTCAGTAAATACTTGCAGCCTTATCCCTTTGGAGCCTTATACTGTCAAATCTCATAAGCTAAGCAGGGCCAAGCCTGGTGAGTAGTAGGATGGGGGACCTCCAATTAACACCAGGTTGGGACCAGACTGTAAACTGGAAAATATTTCCTAGGGCTCTTTTCCTGGCCAAAAAAAAACAAAAAAATTAAATCAAGTTGCAACGTTTTACAACAGATGTTGCTACACGCCACTCACACTACAGCAAAGTTAGGTAATTAAATATGACTTATCTGCTGTGTCTGATATACAGTGTCCAGAGCTGGGGAATCCAGGGTTTGGGGTATTCCAGTAGAACCTAAAAGGAAAGCACAGAGAAGGTTGAGGAAACACATAGGGTCAGAGGTCATACAGGAGAGATTACAGGTTAAAATTAAACAAAATGGCCGGCCCGGTGGCGCTGAGGGTTGAGGCGCTGGACGCCACACCTCGCGCTACGCTGGTGACCCGGGTTCAGGAACGAGTCTGGGTCGTCGGGGGTTGGCAGGGGGAAGGAGGATCGAGCATCCCCACGGATGCTCTCCTCCTTCGGAGGGATACCGGGTGTTTAACACACCCTTTTCCCTGCGAGAGCCGGTGGGAGCACCGGACTTGGTGGCGGGGCGACCCTATAGGGAGTCGGGAGGGGAGGATTATCTGGCATTTGGCAGGCATGTAAGCACGCTCCGCCTGAGCCAGCATCTCAGTGGGAGGGAGGGGGGACAGAAAACCAGAAAACAACCCGCGGCACTCTGGATGACAGCCGCTCCAGCCACCCAGTCCGCAAATCATGGGCAGACCCCACTGTGCAAGGTGAAGGAGGCAGGTAGGGAGTCACCAGAAGGCACTCTAGGGGCAGACTCAGTAGGGACTGGAGGGCATTGAGCTAGCCCAAAGGAGTAGAGTGGCGAGGGCGACCAGGAGGATAAAAAAAGAGAAAGTTCAAAAAAAAAAAAAAAATTAAACAAAATAAGATACTTATCTGAAAGGCAGACTGATGACATCTGGCCAGACCTGCTGAAATACAATAAAAGGTAAAATAGGTTAGTATGGGAAACTTATAGTAGTGAGAGTAGAGATAGACAGCAAATAGATACAAAAAGTATTGTGCAGTGCAGGAGTAAAGAAAGAGGGGTTTAGAAGAAAAGATACAAAATTAAGGAAAATAGAGATACAGAGATAGAAAATAAAAAAAAAACAGACATGAAACAGGAGCTGCTGTCTCAGGAGCTGTGCTCCCCAACTCTCCCAACAGAGGAGCTGCTGTCCCAGTGCCACAACACAAAAGCTGTTATCTCTTAGTATCCCAACACAGGAGTTGCTGTCCCATGCCCTTAGTCAGGAGCTGCTGTCCCCATGTACTGACACAAGAGCTGCACTCCCCCTGTCTCCAGACACAGGAGCTCCTGTCCAATTCCCCACTCCTGACACAGATGTTGCTGTTTCCTACCTGACAAAGGAGCTACTGTCCTCATTCCTGACACATGAACTGTGCTTCACCCACCCCAACACAGGAGCTGCTCTCACCCAGTCTTCTGACACAGGAGCTGTTGTCCCCATGCCACAACAAAGTAGCTACATTTCCCAATCTCTAGACACAGGAGCTGTGCCCCTCCTCCACAGCACAGAAGCTATTCTTCTTCCCCAACACACAAGCTATGCTCCCCCCCCCAAAACACAGGTGCTTTGCTCCTTCCCCCAATGCAGGAGTTATGCTTCCTCTGCCCCCAACATAGGAGCTATGCTTCCTCCTATCCAAAACAGGAGCTACAGTATGCTTCTTTGTCCGCCCAATACAGGAGCTACACTCCCTCCCCCAACACAGGAGCTATGCTCACTCCCCCCAGTGCAGGAGTTATATTCCTTCCCATGCAAAGCAGATGGTACACTCCCTCCCACCAATGCAGAAGCTATGCTGACACCTCACAATGCAGGAGCTACACTCCCCCAAATGCAGGAGCTATGCTCTACCCCCAAAGCATGAGCCATGCCCCTTCCCCCACCACAGGAGCTGCAAACCTTCCCCCCAAACACAGGAGCTGAGCCCCCTTTCCCCACAAACATAGGAACTGCAGCCACAGGAAATATCTGACCATGTCTTTGGCTGTGACTGTAGGATTGGGAGGTGGAAGGGCATAAAGCAGGCAAAATAAATACCTGTTCTTCACTATATAACAATGATGTCTTCCACCCACCTCAGTTGTAATCGCACATCTGCAGTCACTCCTTTCCATCCCTGCTGACAAAGGTACTCCCTGGAAAATCAGTGATGTGTGGCCTGTTGCACTCGGATGCACCTCTTGGGGGGAACCACAGAGTAATGGGGGAGTGGCTGAGGATCTGGCCTGAAGATGATAAGGACAAGTAAGTGAAATGGAGCAGGGCTGTTGCCTGAAATGGAAGGGGGCACAGAGACTGGGCAGAAAATTAATTCTAAATAAATGTACTATTTGTAAAGCTTTGAACTCACCTCTGGGGCCAGAAGATCAGAAGGTCTGTGGGTTCAAGCCCCACTCCAGGTACCTGGGGTAATACCCATAACTGACATTGGAGTGCAGCACGAGGGAATTACACCACTGTTGAGGTGCCATCCTTTGGATGAAGTTAAACTGAAGTCCCTTCTGCCCAACTGGTCACTGTCCAGGTAGAAGTAAAAGATCATATGGCACTCAAAGAAGCACCAGGGAGGTTCCTCAGTGTCATTGCCATCTAAGGTGAGAGCGCAAAAAAATCATCATTTAACAAAAACTCTGCTTATGAAAGTTTATATTCACATAAATACACAAAACAGAAACTTGGTCACTTTAAAATGGTCTGGGGTGCATGTCACAAGACTAAAATAAGTATATTGTAAATATAACTAAGAATAAAACAAAAATATACTATAGAAATGTAGCAGTATAAAGGCAAACAGGTACTGCTACCCTCCTGAAACCTGTATTTTAGTACCAGCACCAAGTAGAATATCAAACATTTCTCAAAATATTTCCTTGAAAAACTGATATGATAGTTACTTGATTATCAAATGTGTGTGTTCAAAGCATATCACACTTCTAGTTTTAGTAACACATTCCTCCTTATTTTATTTTAAATATTGTAACAATAAAACCATGGTTTTACACACTTATTTGGCATTCACATTAGATGTATATTTTTCACACCTCTTTTAAAGGATACCTAAACCATATTTTTTTACACTTTTTATTTGTAAATTACTTCATAGGCTTGTAAAGGAGAGAGACCATTGTTTACATTTATACTGAAACTGCATTTATTAAAGTAGGATACATGCAGTTTCACAGCATTTGAAAATTGTAAACACAGCATCTTCTGATTCAAAAATCTTTCTCTCAGTATCCTAAAATGGCTTCCGTGGTGATGTCTTATATGAGAGCGAGATGCCAACTGTGCAGTTGTATTCTAGCTCTACAAACCATATTTCAATGTGAATAACTTTAAAATGAAAAATGATAGCATGGTACTGATAGCACAACAATTGTTCAGCACAATAATATCTGCAAACTGAGTGGTGTTTCATTTATAGATACCTTTTTTTTTAATTAGCAAAAAAAGCAACTGAAAATTCAATTATTTGTCACTTTTTCAACAAACAAATGCATATCTTTCTCTCAGTATCCTAAAATGGCTTCCATGGTGATGTCATATATGAGAGAGAGATGCCAACAGTGCAGTTGTATTCTAGCTCTACAAACCATATTCCAATGTGAATAACTTTAAAATGAAAACTGATCACATGGTACTGTTAGCAAGACATTTGCTCAGTACAAAAATATCTACAACATGAGTGGTGTTTCACTTATAGATACCATTTACTTTTCTTTTTAAATTAGCTAAAAAAAGCAGCAGAAAATTCAAATGTTTGTTTCTTTTACATAGAATTTGAATTTGACAGTAGATAAGGACCGCTTGGCCCACCCAGTCTGCCCATTCCCCTACCTAATGGATAAGCTGCAGATCCCAGTTAACCAACAGCCTACTTCTTCCTACCCCCACCCCCTAGAACTGCCTTATGACTGTCCCATGCATTTTTGAATTTCACCACTGTTTTGACTCCACAACCTCCTCAAGAAGGCCGTTCCATACATCCACAACCCTCTCTGTGAAAAAATACTTCCCTACATTACCTCTGAGCCGCCCCCCCATACTGTTGATTTTATGTGATTTGTGTTTGTTAATGTTTGATTTTTGATTTTTGCTTTTAAATTTGTAAGGCGCCATGGTACTTGAAAGGTGCCATAAAAATAGAGTTTTTTTATTATTATTATTATTAAATTGTGCCCCCTTGTTCTTGCACGCTTCTTTTATGAAAGATGCTACCCTCTTGGACTTTGTTGATTCCCTTGAGGTACTTGAAAGTTTCTATCATGTCCCCTCTCTCCTTCTTTCCTCAAGACTTTACATATTAAGATCCTTAAGTCTCTCTTCATATGTCTTCTGGGGCAGACCCTGCACCATTTTAGTAGCCCTCCTCTGGACTGCCCTCTATCCTGTCTATGTCTTTGTGGAGAATGGGTCTCCAGAACTGCATGCAGTACTCCAGATGAGGTCTCACCAGCTGTCTGTATAGAGCAATAACACCTTCCTATTTTCTATTGGTGATGCCTCTCCCTATGCATCCCAGTATCCCCCCCAGCCCTCCTTACTGCCCTCTCGCATTGCCTGCTCACCTTTAGGTTATCTGATATGACTACCCCCAGGTCCCTTTCCATTTTTGTTGTTGTCAGTATCTCACCCCCATTGTGTACTCTTCTCCTGGGTTTTTGTTTCCCAGGTGCATTACCCTGCACTTCTTAGCATTGAATCCGAGCTGCCATACATTTGACCATTCCTTCAACCTTGCCAAGTCCCTTCTCATCCTTTCCACCCCGCCTTGTGTATCAACTCTGTTGCAGATCTTTGTGTCATCTGCAAAGAGACATACTTTTCCTTCCAGTCCCTCTGCAATGTTGCTTATAAAGACATTGAAGAGGACAAGTCCTAGTACTGAACCCTGTGGTACCCACTAGTAACCCCTCTTTCTTCAGCGTGGACTCCATTTACTATTACCCTCTGTGTCCTGTTCTCCAGCCAATTCTTTACCTATGCTACCATCTTGGGATCCACTCCCAGGCTGGCTAACTTGTATATTAATCTTTTGTGTGGGACAGTGTCAAATGCCTCGCTAAAGTCTAGGTAGGCCATGTCCACAGCCCCTCCCTGATCTACTACTTTGGTCACCCAGTCAAATAAATCTATCAGATTAATCTGACATGACCTTCCCACTATGAATCCATGCTGTCTTTGGTCCTGTGCCCCTCTGGCCTCTAGGTACTCAACAATTCCTTCCTTCCTTCAGAAGTGATTCCATCATTTTCCCTATCATTGAGGTTAAACTAACAGGTCTGTAGTTTCATACTTCTGCCCTGCTCCCACTTTTGTGAAGTGGAATAATATCTGCCCTCCTCCAGTCCTCAGGTACCACCCCATCCTCCCATGATTTGTTAAAGAGGTTAGCCAGTGGTGTCACTAGTTCTACCCTTTTAGAATTCTGGGATGACTCCCATCAGGCCCCATTGTTTTGTCCACCTTCAGTTTTAAGAGTTATTTCAGAACCCTTTCTTCTGTGAATAGGCTGGTATCAACCCCTGTATCCAGACTGTTTCTATTGTTTGGTTTAGGTACCTCCCCCTCTTCATTTGTGAATTCTGAGCAAAAATATTTGTTTAGTATCTCTGCCTTTTCACAGTCACCCTCTGCCCATCCCCCCTTCCCCTTTATTAAGCCTCACTATCCCTCTCTTGGTCTTCCTTCACTCCCTGAGGTACCTATAAAAGGTTTTATCCCCCTTCTTAACTGAATTGGCTATCTTTTCCTTGATTTGGGCCTTTCCTGTTCTGACTGTCTTCCCTGCTTCCTTTTGCTTTAACTGATACAATTCTCTGCCCTGCTCCTTCTGTGATTCCTTGTACTTCCTGAATGCTTTCTTTTTCTCTCTAACCTTCCCTGCCACCTCATTTGAGAACCATAGTGGTTTCTTACATCATTTTGTTTTGCTTATTTGCTTCACACAAAGGCTTTTTGCCTCTGTGATGGCAGTTTTGATTATTCCCATTGTTCTTCTGCCCCCCCTTCCTGCCCATTTGCTAGTGCATTCCTTAGACACTCACCCATTTTGGCAAAGTCAGCCCTCCTAAAGTCCAGTACCTTTGCCTTTGCATGGCTTGACTCTACTGCTCTGCTTATTGTGAACCATACTGTTCGAAGGTCACTAGTTCCCAGATGGCCACCCACTTCTACATCTGTGATCCTCTCTCCATCTCCATTTGAGAGTACCAGGTCTAAGATTGCTCCCTCTTGAGTGGGTTCCACTACTAGTTGTCTAAGGCATGCCCCCTGTAGGGCATCTAGAATGACCCCACTCTTAGAAGTGGCTGCTGCAAATGCACTCCAGTTAACATCTGGCATATTCAGATCCCCCATCAGCAGTATCTCCCCTTTTTTGCCATTCTAAGGATACTTTCTATCATTACCTTATCCATTTCCTCCCCCTGAGATGGGGGTCTGTATACAACCCCTGTGCAGATTGTGGTGCCATTCCCTGTCTCCAAATTTCCCCACAGTGCTTCCTCTCCTCCCTGTCTACCCTTTTGTTCTGTTGCTTTGATTCCTTTCCTTATGTAGAGAGCTACTCCTCCTCCTCTTTAACCCCCCCCTGCCCCTCTTGTAGATAGTGTATCCTGGTATGTTTATGTCCCAGTCATGGTACTGTGTGTACCATGTTTCTGTGACTGCCACAATACACAGATGTTCCTCCTCCATCAAGGCCACTAATTCAGGAAGCTTGTTACCCAGACTATGAGCATTGGTACTCATTGCTCTCTATTTTTTTATGGCTTTACCTCTTGTAGCAACATCCCTGTACTCATTGACTTTGCTTTCTCCATTTACCCCTGTCCTGTTCCCTACTGACCTTTCTACCTTGGTCTTTACCTCATTTAGTACCCTGTTTTGTAGGGGGAGGCTGGGAATTTCCTGTTGCTTATCAGTGCCTTCCCCCTTGACTAGTTTAAAAGCTTGCCAATGAAGCATTTAAACTGATTGCCCAGAAGACTTGTTCCTTTCCTGGACAGATGCAGACCATCCTGCCAGTATAGGCTGGTATCCCTCCAGGTGGAACCCCAGTCTCCAATGAAGCCAAACCCTTGTGCTCCGCACCATTTTTTCAACCATTCATTGAATCACATGGTTCGAAGTACCCTCGCCTCACCCATGCCATAGACAGGCAGCACCTCTGAAAAGGAAACTGTGTGTGCTACTTGCCTTAGGCCCCTCCCCAACTCCACAAACTCCTCCTGCACTGCTCTAATCTCATGTTGAGCCAAGTCATTCATTCCTAGGTGGACAGTGACATCCAGCTCAGTCTCCCATGCAGCTGTTCCAGTGATTCTGAGGATGTGCTTCCTGTCCCTCCAAGCCATGGCGCCAGGCAGGCACCTTACTTCAGTTTTCCCTGCTCCCTCCAGTCCTATCCCTCTAATAATTGAGTCCCCCAACAGGAGTTGCTTCCTTTCCCTGTGGTGTCCTCTGCCTCCTTCCTGTGGGCCTCCCTTGTGACAGTTGTCCACAACCTCCTTAGTCACCTCTGCGGGTGCATCCATAGGGGAACTATGCACCACCAGAATGGTGTATGGATTGTGGAGCGGTACAGCTGACTGAGTGTGCCTCTGTTCCACCACCCTCACCCTCTCTGAGCCCATTGTGGTCCAACTGTTGTGCTTTCTTGGCAATCTCTGAGGCAGTGGTGGTGGCCCTGGTGCTCCCTGGGTAGGAGAGGTTCCCTTACTACTGTCCAGTGTGGCCTGAAGACAGGCAACCTCCTCCCTCAGGGCAGAGAGTTGCCTGCAAATAGGGCAGCATCTGAGCCTCCAGAAAAACTCCTGGAAGACTGCTGCCCCACAGCCAGTACATTGCACTACTCCCCACATGTCTGTCTATCTTCCAGTTTATCCTGTGTATGTTCTTTTCTTCTTCCAGTTATTGTTTTGTTATATATAAATATATATATATATATATTATATATAATGTGTATGCTTATATTGTCAGTGCAGTGTGCCAGAAAGGATATGACAGTGGTATGCCTCCTATGAGGATATGATGATGTCAGAACTCCTGGTATAAAGGAAATGGTATCATGGGTGGGTGGGGTGAGGGGAAGGGGGGATTTGGGCTCAGACTGTGCCATCTCAAAACAATCAGCTAAAAGCTCTGACCCACCACTACGATGAGTGTTGACTTTCCTGTCAGCAAGACACTCTACACAACAGTTTAACAGAGAAATTACCCTGCTAAACAAACAGAGAAAAATCAAACAGCTGAGTCAAACACAGGTAAACCTCCACAGACCCAATACAGCCTGGTGATTTGTGCTCTGAAAGTAATCAGCCCCAAAACAATTCATCTGTGCACCAGGAAAGAAACAGTAAACAGTATTTCAATCCCTCTGGGTTTAAACACCCAATCTCCAAAGCAGCATTGCAAGCCCCTTCACTGAAAAGAACAATAACAATTGTAAAATGTAAAGTAAGGTACACCTCCCTCTGCTTTGAGCAAGACTGTCTTTCCTGACGATTCTAAGTTCAGTATTTCACCTTTCCAGTTTTCAATTGGAGGTAGCTTCCACCTGAAGAATATTAGCTTTTCTGATGAATCTGCTACAAACCACTTGTTTATAGTAATCTGATCAGGTCTGTAAGACTCTTCCAAAAGCTACTGGCTGATAAGTAGCTGTGATGGAAGCACTTCCTGACACAGCTTGGTCTGGCCTTTGAAGGCACACAGAGAAAGACAAAAAACAGTTTCCACCCCCTGGGGCACTGTCTGGATCCAATACACAACCCTCTAACCTGCACTCGCTAAAGGACTTATGTCAAATCCTTAGCCCAGTGAACAACTCACAGTATTACACATATTGCAATGCAAAAATCACCAAACAACAATTCCAAACAAGTCAGCTGTGTACCAGAAAAGAAACAGTAAACAGTATTTCAGTTCCCCTGGGTTTAAACTCCCACTCTTCAAAGCAGTATTGCAAGCCCCTTCACTGAAAAGAACAATAACAATTGTAAAACGTAAAGTAAGGTACACCTCCCTCTGCTGTGAGCAAGACTGTCTTTCCTGCTGATTCGAAGTTCAGTATTTCACCTTTCCAGCTTTCAGTTAGAGGTAGTGTCCACCTGAAGAATATTAGCTTTTCAACAAACAAATGCAAATAACTTTAAAACAAAAAATGATAGCATGTTACCGTGAGCATGACATTTGTTCAGCACAAAAATATCTACAAAATGTGTGGTGTTTCATTTATAGATACCTTTTAGATGTTTTTATAATCAGAAAAAAATGGCAGGAAATTTATTTTTTTCACTTTTTTGGAGGTATGGCATAAGTGGAATATGTTACCTTCCTACTGGAAATATTATTTATATTTTTTATCCTACTTTAATAAATGCAGTTTTTGTTCAAATTTAATGTAATTTCCCACAGAAAGTGTGTCATGGGAACTAAGCAGTGTTGGAGTTGCACCTTTTATTCATTTTCTAAAAAGAGCAAAAAATATTTGCTCTGGGGGCAGATGCTGCAGTTAGCCACTACTGCAGCTCTGTGGGTACCTGGGATTCGTAGTTTGGGCACTTAGCAATGAACTACTACAGCCACTCTGCTCAGCTGAAAAGGGGTTTCTAGAGATTCCAAGGGTGTCTTTAAAATCTGCCGGGGCCCATGCATTCATGTATGTGGCTCCAGCCCTTTGGAATTCTCTACCCCGATGGCTACTGGAGTGCATGACTGTGGGGGGTTTCAATCAGGCATTAAAAACATATTTATGGCATCTAGCATATGCTGCCTAATTGTATTGCTTTAATGGATATCAGTTTTATATTGTGTGCCTGTTTTAACTTGTTTTATTTATTCTTTTATGTAAAGCGCCTTGATGCTTGTGAAAGGGGCTTAATAAATAATATTATTATTATTATTATTATTATTATTACTAAGCTGAACTATGGGCATTTTAGAGTGCATTTGCAGGTTTTGCACACACTTTTACACTTTGAATGATATCTCAGGGGTTATATGCTGGAATTTGCACATTTTGGGAAGGTAGCATGAATCGGGAGTGGTCACATGACCTGTGACTCACTTCTGTGACTGGACAGCAGTTAAAAATGCCCTCCAAGTGAGCAGGGTGAGCTCAAGTGGGTGAGCACGTGGAGATGCACTGAGACACTTGTCAATGTCTAGTGTGTCCAGCTGGGACAGTGGAGACAGTGGCCAGTTAGTTTGAACCCAGGATCAGTAAGGTGTGTTACTAACTTGCTCTGGGCCTTAGGAAAGTTATTTTCATGGGGGATTACTTAGTGGATTAACACAGTAAAGATGGTATCTAAGGGAACTACAGTACCAAGTACCCTGGGTGGGGAAATATGTGAATGCGCATCCTGTAACATGTTTATAAAGTGAGGGCAGGCGGCAAGTTTTGTATGTAATCCTCTAAATGAAAATCATATAGCAATAATAAATCATGGGAGGATGGTGTGGTACCCGAGGACTGGAGGAAGGTGGATGTGATTCCCCTTCACAAAAGTGGGACCAAGACAGAGGCAGGAAACTACAGACCTGTCAGTCTGACCTCTGTGGTAGGGAAAGTGATGGAGTCACTTCTGAAGGAAAGAATAGTTGAGTACCTAGAGGCCAGTGGAGCACAGGAGCCAAGGCAGCATGGATTCACAGCGGAAAGGTCATGTCAGACGAATCTAATAGATTTCTTTGACTGGGTGACCAAAGTAGTAGACCAGGAGGGGCTGTGGACATGGCCTACCTAGACTTTGGCAAGGCATTTGACACAGTCCACACAAAAGATTAATAGTCAAATTAACCAGCCTGGGAGTGGGTCCCAGGGTGGTAGCCTGGGTAAAACATTGGCTGCACAACAGGACACAGAAGGTAATTGTAAATGGAGTCCACTCTGAAGAAAGAGAGGTTACTAGTGGGGTACTGCAGGGTTCAGTATTGGGTCCAGTCCTTTTTAATGTCTTCATCAGTGACATTGCAGAGGGACTGGAAGGAAAAGTATGCCTTTTTGCAGATGACTAAGATCTGCAACAGGGTTGATACACAAGGAGGCGTGGAAAGGATGAAAAGGGACTTGGCAAGGTTGGAGGAATGGTCAGAAGTATGGCAGCTAGGATTCAATGCAAAGAAGTGCAAAATAATGCACCTGGGAAACAAGAACCCAGGGGAAGAATACACAATGGGTGGGGAGGTAGTAACAACAACAAAAAAGGAAAGGGACCTGGGGGTAATCATATCAGATGACCTTAAGGTTAGCAAGCAATGTGAGAAGGCAGTAGGAAGGGCTGGGGTATACTGGGATGTGGGAGAGGCATCAGCAGCAGAAAACAGGAAGTTATTATCCCTCTGTACAGACAGTTGGTGAGACCCCATCTGGAGTACTGTGTCCAGTTCTGGAGACCCCATCTCCACAAGGACATAGACAGGATAGAGGTAGTCCAGAAGAGGGCAACTAAAATGGTGCAGGGTCTGCAAGAGAAGCCATATGAGGAGAGACTAAAGGAGCTTAATATGTATACCCTTGAGGAAAGATGGGAGAGGGGGGACATGATAGAAACGTTTAAGTACCTCAGTGGCATCAACAAAGTCCAAGAGGGTAGCATCTTTCAGAAAAAGAGACTTGCAAGAACAAGGGGACACAATTTAAAGATAGAAGGAGGGCGGTTCAGGGGCAATGTGAGGAAGTATTATTTCACAGAGAGGGTAGTGGATGCATGGAACAGCCTTCCTGAGGAGGTTGTGGGGTCTAAAACTGTGGGAGAATTCAAGAATGCATGGGACAGACATAAGACAATTCTTGTGGGGGGTAGGAAGAAATAGGCTGTTGGTTAACTAGGATCTACGGCCTATCCTGTAGGTAGGGAAATAGGCAGACTAGATGGGCCAAGCGGTCCTTATCTGCCATCAAAGTCTATGTTTCTATGTTTCTAATAAATGCTAATCCAGGTATTGCATATAAAGATTCAGGACCTATGAAAGCGCTTAGATGTCCATCAAGAAATAAGTACCCGGAAAAATATATTGATACAGCAGAAATAAACCTACATAAAGCCAGGGGAGAGTAAGTGTAGCTAGCCCTCATCAGGGTGCCAGTAACTGCAATAGCAAATTAGACAGCATGAAGAAGGATGGGCAAGTTAGAGGTGTTGTAGACTCTGACTCAGAAACTGAGGATTGGTGCAAGGTATGGTACAGTGCCAAATGCAGAAGAAGACAGGTTGATATTAACTCACAAGTTGAAATAAATCTTAGATTTATGATCCTGCAGGACCCAAGAGACAACCTAGACACTAATAGCCCTATGACTAACTTTGATGTAATAGCACCTAAACCTTTGGAAAATCATATAGCAAGTGAGAAACAAGTAGCTTTCATTGAGAATGGTGAGAAGGGAGGTAACAGAAAAGGTACTAGCAGGCCAAGAGATATAGTGGTCTTGGGAGATTCAATTTTAAAATTTACCATTTCTGAGATCAGTAAAGGCAGAAAGAAAAGCACATCAGTCTGTAGCTTATCAGGAGACAAGATAGGTGATACGAAACAAAAACTGGATGGCTTTTTAGAACATACAGAAAAACCACTTGTGTTGCTACATTTTGGAGTTAAAGATGTTGGCAACAGAATAATGTTAGATGGTATGAGAGAGATTTTGAAGATGCTGGAACAGCACTAAAGGGGAAAGGCTGTGATATTATTATTTTTGTGATTCTATTATGAAGACCAATAAATCAAGAATAAGAGACATTATGTACTCGAATGGGTGGTTGCAGAGGCAGTGCGGTATTCAAGGTGTACATTGCCTGAACCATTGGGACAAGTTTAATGATCCAGGGCTATTTGGAAGGGATAGTTTACACTTGAATAGGTATGGAACCAGACCTCTGGCTGGTAGCATCAACAAGACCATTGAGCTAAATTTAAACTTGTAGCAAGGGGTAAAGGGGGTTAGTGCATTCACTAATGTGAACACCAAGGACCACTGTTCAACTCCTATCAGCAAGGGGTGGAATTGTCTACTATTAAATGCAAGAAGCCTGGCTACATCATTTGATGAATTACTTCATGTCCTACATAAAGAATCCATCCATTTGTGTGCTATTACTGAGACATGGTGGGACAAGGATACTGGTTAGGATAGGGATATACAGGGTTATACACTATGTAGTAAACAAAGGCAGCATGGTAGAGGTAGAGGGTTAGACTTGTATGTGACTAATAGTATACAGTCTGCAGCTATAGATATGGGGTATGATGAACTGGAACATGTATGGTCTAAATTGCTTCCTCAGACAGGTGCAAAAATAATTGTGGGAGTAATGTACAGACCACCATAGCAATCCAGAGAGAATGATACCTTACTGTGTGAATTACTGCAAACATTACCCGCAATAATAGAATGATAGTGATGGGTGAATTTAACATGCCTGGTCCAGACTGGCAAACTTATAAAGGTATATCAGCCACTAGGCAGATGATAGTGGATAATATGACCCAGAGAGGGCTTGAACAATTTGTAACAACTGCAACACTGGGGGGATAACATTTTAGACTTTGATTTTAGTAATATGGATGATCAAATACAGGGACATGTGACCTTACCCCCATTAGGTGGGAGTGATCATGAGGTGGTCAAGTTTGAACTAACTTCTCAAAAAAGTGGAGTGGTGAGCTCTACTTTATTAAAGTGCTTTGATCAAACCAATTTTGAGAAGATGAGGTCTGATTTTCAACTGTGGAACTGGGAACTAGATTTCAAAAACAAAACTCTAGATCAAATGTGGGACATTCTGGTTAATAAGCTAGACTCTAGTTGATAAATATATCCCAACCAAAAAGAAGTATAATAGGTCTGGCAGGATCCCTCCTTGGATGACCAACAAGCTAAGAAAGAAAATCAAATATAAAAATAGGCTATATGCAAAGGCCAAGAAAAGTATGGCTCAATGTTACCGGGAGAAATACAAAAGTTTACTGAAGGAATTTAAAATTCTGTTACGATGATTAAAAAGAGAATATGAGGCTTTTTCAACCAAGGTTAGAAACAACTATAAATCCTTTTATAAGTATTTAAATTATAAAAGAGAGGGCAAACTTAATATGGGCCCACTAGAAAAAGAGAATGGGGAGTTAATATCAGATGATGGTCTCATGGCACATATGCTGAATAAATATTTTAGTTCAGTTTTTAACTGTAGTAATGGAAGAGCCAGCTTGGAAAAGGTTGTAAAAACTGATAGTCCAGTTAAAGGGAATCCCATGATAACAGCGACTCAAAAATGGCAACCGTTATAATAGCGATGCAAAAATAGCAAAAACCAGATTTAGCGACACTACATTATAATGGTCAGTCAAAATAAGGACTTTCAGTCAAACACACTGAATGATCCTCGGTTACTTGAAACGTCAAAATAGTGACTTTCTGTTTTGGAGAAAAACAGGCTGAAGCCTGAGAGAGAGATCAATCCTTTATTTAATATGAGAGATTTAAGGGAATTATGGCTGGAATTGAAAATTATAAGCTAGACCACGCAGGTATTCGGCTGTTGTTCGGGACCTATACTGTGCAACAATCTAGTAGGGGCTGCAGTAGCTCTTCATTCTCACCATAAAAATCAAAGGCTTTCATTTCTTCAAACTTGCTTATTATGTCCTCTAGTGGAACAAATGCCAATTAAAGCAACATTCTTAAATTAAGTGCAAACTCAGGGTCCACACAGTACTGCTTCTCTACATCTGGGCATTTCTGGATTTTTCGCCAGACTGACTGTGCAAAAAGCACCCTCATAACTGTGTATCAGGGAACACAGTTATGAATGCAGTACTAGCTGCCTTTTCAAAATCCATGATGGCATTCGATTGAGTAGTAATTACATTTTTTTCAGTTCTTCAAATACCCTGACATATTCATTTGTGGTACGGGAACACATTAAAACATATGCTGAAGGTATCACAGCACCAGACTGCACTGCATGAATGGTATAAAGTTGATTGAACAAAGCTGCACATGATTTGAATGTCCCATCTAGCATCCAATCACTGCTTTCGTGTAGCAGGCATAAATTTATTATCTGTTGCAAACATTATTATTCTGTTGTGTTTTGCACCACTGTCATACACTAAAAAGCATTCTCCAGTACTTAGCAGTGTAAAGTCCAGCAGTATTATAAGGTCTGTGACACAGGATGGTGTTGCAGGACACCCCCTTTCCTGCTGCCTTATGCATTGCACTGTGCACTTGATAAGGCTAATTCCAGGTAGCCTACCACTGACAGCTTCAGAGGTACTGGTCATACATCCTACAATGACCTGGGATGTGGTCTCCGCTGTACTCCTGTCATGAGACCATATGTCAGCCATAACCTGTTGAACCTCAATATCACCAGCATCCACAACATGAGTGTGTTCACTAATAGTTGCAACAACACTATCCCCTGAGGCATGTAACCATGTGAGACACTTGTGTTTGTGGTATTAAGCACAGCGCCAGTACACTTTTTTGCCTCTCTCTTTATCTTTCCGGTACAAGAAGCCTGAAAACAGCAACAATGGCTTACCTTTCTGGCTAGTAATGTATTCTACAGACATACTGCAGTTTGACTTCTGGATCGACAAATTGAAAAAATGCAGAAACAATGCAGAAGTGAAGCAAGACATTTAACAGGTCTCTGACCAATCGTGCAGCATGTTGGTGATTCGGTGAGCAGGATTGGCAGTGAGTGTAGAGTCAATAGGCAAAGCAGTGTTTACTTGTTTTTTTAAAGAAGGTGACAGACAAAGACATGCTTAACTTGTAAAATAAGAAGCACACTTGGGTAAACTCCAGTTTTCGCTATATTAACTGCGACGTTGTAATGTAGTGTCACTATATATAAAGTCGCTAAACTACATTTGCTGTTTCTAAAGTCGCAGTTTTTATTTTGCGATTATCGCATAGAATCATTGAAAATGGAGAGGAAGGATGTTAAAGAAGGCTTGCATAAGGTCAACCCTTATAAAGCCCCGGGTCAGGATGGTATCCATCCTAGGATAGTAAGAGAACTGGCCAGTGAACTGAGTAGTCCTATGGTGAAACTCTTTCAGTTATCTGTTAATCAGGGCAAGGTGGTGGATTGTCAGAGATGGATCACAGTAGTCCCTATTTTTAAGAAAGGGAGTAAGAAAGAATGTAAAATTATAGGCTGGTTAGCTTGACATCAATCATGGGTAAGAGCCTGGAAGGAATTATCAAGAATCATATAGATAATTTCATAAAAGCTAACAATATGATCGACAACACACAACATGGTTTCACCAAGACTCATTCATGTCAGACCGACCTATTACAATTTTATGATAACTTTAGTAAATCCCTAGATCAGAATACATCTGTGGATGTTGTCTTTTGGAATTTTACTAAAGCATTCAACATGGTGCCACATTACGAGTTAACTGAATCTTTGATCAGAATGGGGATTAATAGGAATATAGTGGCATGGATAGATTCCTGGCTACCTAATAGGAAGCAGCAGGATGCCCTTAGGGGTACAGTTTCAGATTGGAAATCAATGACCAGCGGTGTCCCCCAGGGATCATTATTGGGACCTTGTCTTTTTAATTTATATATGTCCTCTAAGAGATGTAGTACGGAGATCTCTTTTTTTAATTCAAAAAGATTTTTTGAACTTGGTTGAAAGTAAAGTAGTGAGGAAATCTGGACAGCAAGATTTGCAGATTATTCAAGAATCAGTATGCCAGTGCAAAACGTTATAAATATTAACTATATACAGAGTGCCTTGGGAGAACTAGAATAGTGGGTGAGGACACACAGGCTGGAGTTCAGTACTGATAAATGCTCAGTCATGCATTTGGGAAGAAACAATACTTGGGCATCATATCAATTGGGGGGACAATCTATTGAAGGAAGGAAGTAACCCAAGACAGAGCTCTAGGTATCACGGTGACCAATGATTTTAAATTTAACAAACACTGTGTAGCTGTTAAATAGAGGACAAATGGAATTCTGACTAATATTATCAGGCATATTATTAGTAGGGACTGTGAGGTGATAGTTCCCTTTATGTGTCACTAGTAAGGCCACATCTTGAGTATTGTGTTCAATTCTGGGCTTCAGGCTCCAAAACTATGAACAAAACATTGGAGGGAGTTCAATGTAGAGCAACAAGATCAACAAGTAATGTAAAAACACTGAATTACAATCCAAGGCTGCTCAATTTGGGATTATTTTCTCTAGCATATCACAGATTGTGTGGGGATATGTGTTTGGTTTATCGTGCACTAACAAATGATGACTTATGGGACTGTTTGGGATTTACTCTTAAACATCAGCCATACAAAAGTAGATTCCACATCTTGCAATTGAGGGGGGTCATTGTTATTCTAACAGGAGAGCATATTGGTTTAATCAAAGAGTGGCTAAACTTTGGAATTCACTACCTCTTCAAGTAATGGGTAGCAGGAATATGAACAAATTTAGGTCCAATTTAGATGAATACTGTATAGGTCAGGGAATATCAGGATACAGTTATTAATAAAGGTGAGCATTATGGACATATTGTCTTCTTTGTTCTGAGTTTACCTATGAGACCTATGAGATCCCTCCTCCAATTAATCAAACTGCAATTTGTTTTTCAAATAGCTCCCACCTCCTGCCTTCTGAATGGGGGTGAGGGGGTACAAAACTGTTGTATGCTTAATGTTTTCATTTCAGTTTTCTCCTGCTCTGTCAATGCTGCCTCACCGTGACATTGTGAGCCACAGAATCTTATATTCCCACTTTACGTTATCAGGCAAAGTGATCTAGGGCATGATGCATTTCTCATGCAGCCACCCATGGACACTTCCTTTTCTTCCTTGCATTTAGTCAGCACACATGAAAACTGCCTTCTCCATACTACCCAAGGCAACATCTTGCTCTGCTGATGTTTCTTTTTTTTATTTCATTTTGTGTCATTCAGCTGTGTGCCATTTAAGTTAGAATGCTACTTCTGTTTCCAGCCAAATAAGTCAGGCACTTGGTGTTCCTCAGAGCAGCCACCTTCTGACTCTTCCATATCCTTAGCATGCACTTTTATGGAAGCATAGGTGCCTTTGGCACATGAGTGAAGACATCTGCAATCAGCTGTGCCCCATACCCGTGGCATGCAGTAATTTAGCATTACCACACACCTTGTAATGTGTTATTGCTTACTTAAAATTTATAATGTGAATCTATGGGAGTTTTGTCTCATACTTCCCAGGTGGCTGGAAGCACTCAACTGTGCCTCATGGCTCACAATTCACCTGGGGCATGCAGCAATTTAGCTTTGCAGCACATTCTGCCATGTGGTATTGATCACTTAAAATTTATAATATAATCTCATTCAAATTATATACTGCACTTCCCAGGTGGTCGAAAGCACCCAGCTGTGCCTCATGGCTTACAATCCACCTGGCATAAGTAGCATCTTAGCATTGCTGCACACCCTGACATGTGGTATTGCTTGCTTACAATTTACAATGTGATCCTATGGGAATTTTATATTGCACTTCCCAGGTGGCCGAAGGCACTCAGCTGCACCTCGTGCCTCACACTCCAGCTGAGGCATACAGCAATTCAGTATTGTTGCACACCCTGCTGTGTGTTAGAGCATACTTACAAATTATAATGTGATCCTATGGGAATCATATACCACACCTCCCATGTGGTTGAAGGCATTTGGCCTCACACACTGTCATGTGTTACTGATTGCTTAAAATTAACAGTGTGATCCTAAGGGAATTTTTTACTGCACTTCACAAGTGGTGTGCAAGTGTGCATGTGTATCCATGGCTACAGAAGCACTGGACCATGATGATGGATGTCTCTTACTGTATGTCATTTGAAAAGAGTTGTATGCTGTTTGTCTTACCTGATGATGGATGTCTGTGGTTGCTTGTTTTGCCTTTCCCCCTTTGGCTGCTGGGGTTGGGGGGAATATGGAGTTAGTGTTGAAAACCTCGAACATCACATTTCCATACTATTGCTGCTTTAATAGCAACTCAAACTGATGCATTAATGGAGTTTTTATGCAAATATATAAGGAATATGCAAACCCCCTACTGGAAATATTGTTGATATTTTTTGTTCGAGTGCCGATTGACCCGAAAACATTACAAGTGGCGAAGCAATGTGTGATGTGATTAGGTCAATTGGCATAAGAACAAAAAGTATCAACAATATTTCTAGTAGGGAGGTAGCATAATCCATTTTTGCCATACTTCCAAAAAAGAGAAAAAAAAATTTGACTTTGCTGCCAGTTTTTGCTGATTATAAAAAATCTAAAAGGTATCTATAAATGAAACATTACTCATTTGGTAGATATTTTTGTACTGAACAACTTCTGTGTGCAAAGTACCATGCTATAATTTTTGTTTTAAAGCTATTTGCATTTGTTTGTTGCAAAAGGTGAAAGAAAAATAATTTTCTGCTGTTTTTGTTTTGCTAATTATAAAAACTAAAAGGTATATATCAATGAAACACCACTCATTTGTAGATATTTTTGTGTTGAACAAATGTCAAGCTCACAGTACCATGTTATCATTTTTTGTTTTAAATTTATTTGCATTTATTTGTTGAAAAAGTGACAGTTGAATTTTCTACTGCTCTTTTTGCTAATTAAAAAAAAAAACTAAAAGGTACCTTTAAATGAAACACCGCTCATTTTGTAGATATTTTTGTGAACAATTTTTGTGCTCACAGTACCATGCTATCACTTTTCATTTTAAAGTTATTCGCATTTGAATATGGTTTGTAGAGCTAGAATACATCTGCAAAGCTGGCATCTCTCTCTCATATATGACATCATCATGGAAGTCATCTTTATGTTGGCTTGCACTTGTGTGCCAGACAACATATTGCAGTAGTAGCAGATTTGGAGGTGCGGTCACTGGAGCCCGAATGCAGGGCACGCCAGTAGATAATGTCCTCATTCCCAATAAGCCAGCATGCAGGTGCTGACACCAGCTGTACGTAAAGTGGCCACCATATCTAAGAAAAGTGCTGCTGCAATGAGAGGCAAGCTCGTCACGCAGTGGCATAGTAAGACGTCTCCTGATGTGCTAGGGGGCCAGTGACCATCACATGGTATGGTTCAGTTTGGCCACTACAACTAAATCATCCCATTCCAAGGCAAAAATATGGGACTTCAGAGGAGCTGACTTTGATAAGATGGCCAACAGAGTTAAGCTAGCCCTGGCAAAAATAAATACAGGTGAGGGGGTACAGGCAAAGTGGGCAAGCATTAAGGATGTAATACTTTAAGCAACATCCCATTGTGTTAGAGAGAAAAGGAAGTGCAAAAGAAGAAGGAAACAACTTTGGTTCTCAAAAACAGTAGCAGGAAAGGTCAGAGCCAAAAGGCTAGCCTTGAGGAAATATAAGGGAACACAGCGGGATGAAGATAGGGAGACATACCAAACTTCCCTAAGGGAAGCAGGCAAGGCAGTAAGGCAGGCAAAGGCCCAAATCGAGGAAACACTAGCACAGACACTATAAGAAGGTGACAAGACTTTTTATAGATACATTAGTGAAAGGAGAAAGTCCAGAGCGGGTATTGCTAAGATCAAAGGAGATAATGGGGCTTGTGAGGAGAAAGACCATGTAAAAGCATCTATCCTAAATAAATACTTCTGCTCAGTATTTACTGACCAGAAGGTAGGACAGGTGCCCACAGCTCAGCACCATGTACACAGAGGGGAGGGAGGTGAGCACTAGTCCCTTCACAAAAGAAAGAGTCCTACAAGAGCTCGATAAGCTCAGGGTGGACCAGGTAATGGGACCTGATGGCATACATCCCAGGGTACTAAAGGGGCTAAGGGTGGAACTAGCCGAGCCATTATCAGAACTGTTTAGTGAGTCTCTGAGTACAGGAGAGGTCCCAGAAGACTGGAGAAGCGGTCATGTGATCCCGCTCCACAAGAGTGGTAGCAGGGAGGAGGCAGGGAACTACAGACCAGTCAGTCTTACCTCAGTAATGGACAAGATTAGGGAGGCACTCCTTAAAGAAAGGATAGTGCAACACCCGGAATCCATAGGAGCACAGGATCCAAGACAACATGGGTTTACAAAAGTAAGGTCCTGTCAAACTGATCTCATAGATTTCTTTGACTGGGTAACCAGAGTGGTGGACCAAGGGGGAGCAGTTGATGTCGCCTACCTTGACTTCAGCAAAGCTTTCGATACTGTTCCACATAGAAGATTGATTAATAAGCTGGGTAAGCTCAGGGTGAGTCAAAAGTTGGTCAGCTGGGTGGCAAACTGGTTGATGGGCAGAAAACAGAGAGTGGTGGTAAATGCTATAGTCAGAAGAGATGCAAGTCACAAGTGGTGTACCTCAGAGATGAGTACTGGGGCCAGTCCTCTTCAATATCTTCATCAGTGACATTGCAGATGTACTGGAAGGTAAGATTTGTCTGTTTGAAAATGACACCAAGATCTGCAACAGAGTAGATGATCCAGATGGGTGGGCAGAATGAGAAGAGATCTGGATAAACTAGCAAAAGAAGAGTGGCAACTGAGGTTTAATGCAAAGAAGTGCAAGATGATGCACATAGGGAAGAGAAACCCTGAAGCCACCTTTAGACTGGAAGGGGAGTTGCTGGCCATCTCAAGGGAAGAAAGAGACTTGGGCGTCATCATCACCGATGACCTGAAATCATTCAAGCAGACCACTAAAGCAGTAGGTAAGGCTAGGGGGATGTTAGGGTGTATTAGTAGAGGTATCACAAGTCAGAAGAGGGAGGTAATAATCCCTCTTTACAAGACACTGGTTAGGCCCTATCTGGAGTACTGCATGCAGTACTGGAGACCACACCTTCACAAGGACATTAACCAATTTGAGACAATCCAGAGAAGGTGATCAAAATGGTGCAGGGACTGCATCAGAAAACATATAAGGACAGATTAACAGAGCTCAATATGTATACCCTAGAGCAAAGGAGGGAGAGAGGTGATATGATCAAAACATTCAAACATCTTAAGGGCATTAACAAGGTGAAAGAGTCTAACATGTTTCATTCTAAGAAAAATAGCAGGACAAGAGGACACAGCATGAGATTAGAGGGAGGCCGATTAAGGGGTAATGTGAGGAATTCTTTTTCATAGAAAGGGTGGTGGATGCATGAAATGGCCTACCTCAGGAAGTGGTGGATATGAATACAGTGCAGGGCTTCAAAGAGGCATGGGATAGGCATAAGGGAGCAATACAGATGAGTATGAATGGATAGGCCATTGACAGAGCAAAGGCTGATGGCACATTTAAAGGTAGAAAAATAAATGGTCAGTCTGGATGGGCCTTGCAGTCCTTATCTGCTGTCAACTTCTATGTTTCTGTGTTTCTATGTGCCTTTCCTGGTGAAGCACTTCAATAAACATGGCGACACTTACTGCCGTCACGCAGAGTGCCGACTTCAGGGGTGCCCAGTCCCCATCAGCATGCCCCAACACACTTCATTTGCCAATGGGGAGCCCACTCCCCATCGGCATAATGCCCCCTCCCTCCCATTTCAAGTGTGTGCAGGGGAACAGTCCCCTCGGCATCATCTCTACAACAGTCTTTTTTTGCCAGGGGGCCAATCCCCATTAGAATAATGTCCCCCCACCATTTGTTGTGTGCTGAGGGGGGTGCCCAATCCTCCTCATTTTGCTCCCCTTTGTATATGCTGACGGGATGACCAATCCCCTGTCAGCTGCAGCACCCCCCACCAAAACACTCAGGTGGCACATTGGGAAGCCCACCACAGTGTGCCAAATGTGCCTGTAAAAAAAAAGTCCCACAATGTTTTTATTTGTTTTAAGCCTGTAAAACAGAAAACAGTACCTCATGGTTTGTCCTGCTCCCTCCCCCAACCCGCAACTACCCTCTGCGTACCCCACCTCCCCACACCCCCTCACCCAATACTTACCTCCGGAGCACAGCACGACAATCTTCAGTGGACTGGGAGCAGGTCTGCACTCTTCAAAGCCAACCTCGAACAGAAGAAATGCCAGAAAGCTGTATAATTGCATAAATAGGGTTTTTTCAACTTTGGTGCATATCTGAGTCATTTTGGGGGATTTTGACACCAAATTATCAACATGGGGTTATTGGGACCCCTCCTCACGAATTCAGTCACTGTCATGGCATTATTCAGTTCCGAAAGCTGATTTTGAAGTCACTGAATGGAATCGCCTTTTGGGACCGATTAACGAAACAACAGTGCCACTATTTATGCTCTTAAAAAGCCTATGTTGCAAATTTGATGAAAAAAATCCAAAACATGGCTGTTTTACGAGCGTGCGTTGCTCAGTTTCCATGCAAGCTTGTAACTTCGTGAATTTGTAATATTTTCACTCCAGATTTTCAACATTGCCATTTTCCCACACCTCTTCAAGAACAGTACAGCTGTCATTTTACATATCATGGCCAAAATGTGTTTTCGCACTTCCGACGCAGAATAGCATGGTTGCTGTAGGAAATCCATTTTAGGGACAGATTAACAAAATGACAGTGACACTGTTCATGAGCAGAGGTCCCAAAATGCCTATGTTGAAAATGTGGTTAAAAAAATCCCAAAAATAATTGGGTTACGGATGTGTGTTGCGCAGTTTCTGTGCATGCTCATGAATTCACCAATTTTTAATATTTTCACTCCAGATTTTCAACGTTGCCATTTTGTTACATCTCCTCATGAACAATACAGTTGCCATTTTTCACATCCTGCCCAAAATGTGTTTCTGTACCTGTGACATCAAATGGCGCAGTCACTGTGCAATATCACCTTTTGGCTAACAAACTGATAGCGTCGCTCTTCATGAGGTGGGGTCACAAAAAACCCATGTTGATAATTTGGAGTGAAAATATTAACACATGCCTACGGCATTAGGGTTTACAACTGTAACACCCCACTCTGTAGAGACCAACAGGTGCCAGGAGTGTGACTTGGTATCATCAGCTGTAATGCTCCCACCATTCCACCCCACCCCCACTTTGCAGCCAGTGACAGGCATCAAGGTGTGCCTTGCAGTGTTCAGCCCCAAAGTTCACCCCATTCTCCTATACTGCACCCACCTCAGTGTATTTCCTTATGTAATGGGGTAAGTATAAGGAGCAAAGACACCAAAGCACACCACGACACATGGCATGAGCATTACAGCTGACAACCCAAAGGCACACCCCAATGCCTATCAGTCTCTGCAGAGTGGGTGTGGGTTTGGCGTCAGTTCAGCACTTCACTGCCACTTCTATTAGGTGTCTCTAACTTCTGCACTACCAATGCCAATGCCAGCTAGACAACATTAGGCATTGACAAATGCTTGTTGGATACTGAGATCAGGATTTTTGAATCAGAAGAGGCTGTATTTACAATGTTCAAATGCTATGAAACTGCATTTATTGTACTTTAATAAAAGCAGTTTCAGTGTAAATGTAAACAACAGCCTCTCCTTTACAAGCCTATGGAGTAATTTACAAAAATAAAATGTGTAAAAAAGATGGGAAAAGGATTCTTTAAAATTAGCAGTCACAGTACATGCCTTTGAATTTCTTTGAATTTAATCGAGAGGGGTTCCTTTAAAAATGCAGTTACAGTACATTCCTGAGAATTACTTTATATATTTCAGTCAGGAGAAGTTAAGTTATTGGTTAACTAGGATATGCAGCTTAACCAATAGGTAGGGAATTGGGCAGACTAGGTGGGCCAAGCATGCCTTATCTGCCATCAAAGTCTATGCTTCTATGTTTCTAAGTATGTTCCTATGAGAAATCATTTGAGGACAATTGTCTTAATATGTACTTACATATGTTCAAATAGCATATTCCTTTCTGTGCTGTTGTATGAAATATGTTATTGGCAATAGTGATCTATAGTTCAAAGAGAAAGGGCACCTCACAATAGATACTCCAAACAAGTGATAAGTGCTGCTAACAGAAAGTGCTCCATACAGAAATGAAAACATTAATAGCCAAAGAACGTGAATACAACTCTGTGGGGAACGACTGAAAACAATTAACTGCCAGTTTAGACATGTAGAAAAAATCTGAAATTCCAAGGTTATACCAGTTGGAAGAGAGAGTTACAGTTCACATATGCCAACCATGTTAGAGACTTTAGTCTCAGGCAGTCCCTTGGCTCTGAACACTACTGTCTCTGTTTCACTTCACCCAATATATTGGGGGGGAGGGATCCAGCTCCCAGCTTGCTCCACTATCCAAGCGCTTCAGACCGGCAGGTAATTCACCTTCACTTGCTGTGCAATTTCACAGTCTCACAATCTCCCAACAAAACAAATTTGTTTCTCGCAGTCTGTTTTAATCCAAATGCAGAGCCATTATGGTCTCTTATTATGCTTGACTTTTCAGCAAATGAATTTGATTCTAAAAAGAATTATTTTTTTTATGAAAGATCCACAAACAGTTATATTCATTTTTTTTTGTACCAAGCCCAATCATGTACTTATCTATGAGCTGTTTGTCATCTCAACATAATTCAACCATCAGGTGCTGTATCAAGTACCATTGCAAGCGCCGTTACAAGTGCCATTAATAGAGTGTGCAAATGGATGGAAAACAGTGTAAGCCACAGTGGTGTTCAGCTCCAGAGCATGGCAACCGTGTGGATGGAAGACAAATGAACAGTGGTGACATTTTGGGTAGACCGCTTCCTCAGATCTTGGAGCTGGGAGACACTGTGATCAGTATACTTTGAAAAATTATATAGGAAGTATAAGTCAAGCAACTCAGTATATTACCAATGTACTTCATATGTAAGCAAGTATACAAGGGTTTAAGTCTAAGGCATTCTAGTATACTTGAAGTATTAATCAAGTATGTCAGTATACAATATGTGTATTTGTATTATACTTTAGTATACCGATTTTTTGTAAGGGATCACATGCATGCTAGAAACACCCTACTATTTTCACCTCCACTACTTCTGCTGGCAGTCTGTTCCGGATGTCTACCACTCTTTCAGTGAGGCAGTACTTCTTCACACCCCTCTTAAACTTCCCCCCTCCAGCTTCATTGCATGTCCTCTGGTTCTTGTGCGCCTTCTGATTTGAAAGAGACTCCTACCCTGCACCCTGTTTACTCCTGTGTTACATGTAGGTCTCATGTCCCCTCTTGCACTCCTCTTTTCCAGGATGTACATGTTGAGATCCCTCAGTCTCTCCACATAGGGTTTTTGATGCATCCCTTGCACCATTTCAGTTATCCTGTTTTGGACTGACTCCACCTGTTTCTGTCCTTTCTAAGGTACAGCCTCCAGTAGTGGACATAATACTCCAGGTGGGGTCTTACCAGTGAGTGGTACAGTGACAACACCACCTCCCTTCTCCTACTGGAGATCCCTCTACCTGTGCATCCCAGCATCCCACTGACTCTACACACTGGTATGTCATAGTGCCCGGCAACTTTGGGATCATCAGATGTCATAACCCAAAGGTTCCTTTCCTGCTTAGTAATTGTCAGTACTTCCCCATCATCCTATACTCCGCTCCTTAGTTCCTATGCCCTAGGTGCATGATTTTGTACTTTTTGGCATAGAACCCCAACTGCCACACTCTTGACCACTCTTCGAGTTTCCCAACTTCTCTATGCATTCTCTTCACTTGCTCCTATGTGTTCAACCTGTAACAGATTTTGGTGTTATCTGCAGAAAGGCATACCTTCCCTCTCAGCTCTTCTGTAATGTCACTTATGAAGACATTGAAGAGGGACGGTCCCTAGTACAGAGCCCTGCGGCACCCCACTATTCACTCTCCCCTTATTAGAGTAAGTGCCATTAACCACCACCCTCTGTTGCCTATCCATTAACCAGTGCCTTATCCAAATCACCACTTTGGATCCCACTGCTACACTGTTTAATTTTTAAATTGGTCTCCTGTGCAGCACAGTGTCACAGATCTTGCTAATGTCCAGATAGGCCATGTCCACTGCTCTACTCTGATCTATATCTCTGGTCACTAAGTCATTGAAATCAATCAGATTCTTCTGGCATGATTTCCCCCCATTAATCCATACTGCCTTTGGTGTTGTAGCCCGTGGGATTCAAGATACTCTACCAACCTTTCATTTAACAGGGTTTCCACTAATTTCCTCACCACTGATGTTAGACTGACTAGTCTATTTATTTTATTTTATTTAGTAAATCTCGGATTACATTACCTATGAACAAAAAATAGCTCTTTTACAAAGGTTCCACGTCAGTGGGGTAAGGCAATAGAACATACAAAGGTAAACATTATGCAGGAATTACAGGTAACAGTACGCTAGGAAATGGCTAGACATTGTAAGTAGAATATCGACAAACAGGTAAGTACTAAATGTAGCATTAATGGGATAATAAACAAATGGACCCAAAAGAGGAGGCAGCATAGGAGGCCTTGTTGAAGTTGTAGGAATAGATAACAGATGGGGTGGGGAACAAGAGAGATGGTAGCCTGTGACAATGGCGCCCACGATTGAGTGCATCATGGTGCCTGTTCACAGGGCTACCAGGAAGGGAGGGTGACCAGATGGGGAGGTCCACGAATATAGTGACAGAATGCAGCTATATGTACACGCGTGGGGGGGGAGAGCATGTCAAGCAATGGGCAGAATGGGAGGGAGGGTTTGTGAGGTGTAGTGTGGCAGTGGGCTGCTGAGCTGGCCCAATGGTGTGGTGAGTGGGTGGCAGGCTAGGGTTGTGGGGGTGCTGGGTTCGGATTCAGGTGTGCTTTCATTTTGTTGTGCCCGTCTGTGACATTTTTTTTTCAGATTTGCACCTCCCTCCTGACATACACCCCCCTGAAGTTGAGAATCCTTTGTTAGGGGGATATAGAGGGTGAAGCCCCCATGGGGGGTTCGGGGGCACAGCCCCCCACATGAAAAAAAAAAAGCAAGTCCCCGGCACCCTTTTGCTGTGTGCCAGGAGCGTACATCGCCAAAACTGATTTTCAGCGATGTACAATCACCCTAACGGCGATCGCCTTTCTGCAATTGCTGTTATCACATGGAACCAGAGGAGACCATGGAGATGCTGAGAGGGGAAGGGGAGTGCAGAGAAGAGGGGAGATGTGAGATAGGTGAGAGATGGGGGAAGCATAAGAGGGAGGATGGGATCAAGGCTCACATGTTGGGGAGGAGTAAAGTGCTTGGCCAGAATCACAGCCACTGTTTGCTGTGAGGTACTGTTGGAGTATGTGTTTGAATGGGCCCAATTTTAATTCAGTCCCCGATTTCTCTGTGTAGGGTGTTATACCAAAGAGGTGCTCTATAAGGAAGGCCCAGATTTTTCTGTGGCAATTTGGGTCTAAATTCTGTGACAAATCCTCCTGTTGCCGCAGTACTTCTGCAACATTACTTTCCTATTTCTGCAGCAATTCTGTGGCGGTAGTTGGGGGGCTTTGGTAGCAGTCAGCAACCCCCCCAAACCAGCACCAAGGTAGGGGGAAACATGTTAGTTTTGGGGCTAAGAACTACAAACCAGAGCAGGTTGTCAACTGACTCCTGAATTCTTAGTTGTAGAAAGTAAAAAATCCACCCCATCCATCTCAGCCACATCACCCTTCCCACCGCTGCCTGAGAGTCCCCAGTGCCACCACATTTGAGTGACTAATACTGTATAGAAGGTTATTTTCACTATCTATTCATTTTTGCTATATTCACTGTTGCTGACAATCAGAGAAAATAAATGGATAGTGAAAAATAATGGGCAGCTGATTGTCAGTAGTACTGTATTGAAGAGTAAGCAGTCTGTGCTAATTCTATCAGACTCAAATATGTATAGAAAGTTGACTCCCGCTAAATATAACAGACACTAATTCAACCTGCTATACAGTAATTTTATTGGCTACCACATTGCACAGCAATTCTCATCCTTCTAGTTTTATCACTTGGCCAGAATGCCAGTTTCTCATTCCAGTAGTGTTTTGTGTGGCTCAGTGGTGAAATTAAAAGCATGAGGATCACTGCACGCTATGGAACCCGATAACAATATTTCTACTTCAAATAAAGGTACTCGAGGTTCTCAGAGCAGGGTAGGGAGGGTGGTGTGGCTAAGTTGGATGGAGGGAGATTTACCTGTTTTGATTTTTAAGGTAAAGCTATAGCAGACAAATGGGCAGGGCTATGCCAAAATGCTTTTCAGATATTTGTTTTTAAATTCCACAGAATTCAAAAAAACATTCTGCAGAATGTAATATAAACCACGTAAAAGTATTTTGGGGTTTATATGTACCATGGAATAATCACAGTGTATATGATCCATGGAATAATTTTTCTTGGTCAGAGTCAATGTAAACTGCAAATTTGTTTTACTCCCAGTTTATACTGCCTCTTCATTTTTTTATTTTTTATGCTTTATCTCCTTGTCCGCCAGCCCCCATTGGTCCGATCCACACACGCTTAGCTCTGCCACACACCTTGGTATTTATCTAATTCCTGAACACCCCGGCCTACACCCGGGGATGTGGGCTGCCAGTGGGCCCCTTCCCCCAGACAGAGACAGAACAGGAGCAAGAGCTCAGTCAATGGGGCAGGGTCAGCAATGTAGAGCAGATGTTATCATGTATTGGCAGAACCTCCATTTCCCATTTTCTCCCTGGGAGGTGTGTCATGCAATAACATTTGGGTGGCATGCCAAATGTCTGGCACACCTCCCAAATGTTGTCAGTCCTGGCTGTCGTACCCCCCGGCTACCACAAGGGGCTATCCCAACACCAGTGACTTTCCCACCCTCCCCCCAGAGGAGAGCAGTCCACAGTATGCTCAATCCCCCTCCCCCAGCCGGCCTTCCAACTTTCCAGGGTCATTCCCAAATCCGGGGCATTGTGAGCGGTAGCGCTACCACTGTGCTGTCGGGCTGGCTAAATAATGACTCTTCAGTATATACTGCAGAATAGTGTTCCACAGTTCATGTAAACCATGGATTAATATTCTGCAGTTCGTGTAAACCATGGAATAATATTCTGCAGTTTTTTCCACAGTTTACATTAAATTCCACGGAAATCTCCATGGCCGCGGAATTGCAGAAAAATCAGGGCCTTGACTATAAATGAATGATCATTGCCCTTGAGTTGTGCGACAACTGGGAACAAGGAAAAGTTGATTTACAGAGCTACGAGTATGTTGTGAGCTGCAGTAGGAGCTTAGAAACTTTTGAACTCCAGGAGGTGTGAGACCTAGAATTGTTTTTTTAGTTAACAGGCAGGTTTGGTATTGAATCCTGCCGTTAAGCTGAAGCCATCCAGTTTGTGCATACAGAGCACATGTGTGCATGAGGTGAGCAGCACCAGTGAGGAGTCTGCATGCTTTATTGAGTGCAACTGATATTCTATGGAGGGATGTAGTTGAGGCTGAGCCATAAATGACCAGCCCGTAATCATTTATGGATATGACGGAGCTGTATATGGCCAGTCTTAGAGCCTCAGGAGTCAGGCTGTGCTTATGTCTATGTAGTAACCCATTCCTTATATTGACAGCTTTGGGTACATTCTGAATGTGCTGCACTTTTGATAGAGAGCTATCCACAGTTTCTCCAAGATATTTAAAATATATTGGATCTGTTCAAGTGGGGAGCCTGAGCAGTTTCTGATGGTGAGAATGTGGGATTTGTGCTTATTGTGTGAGCTGCTAAAAAGCATGACTTTAGACTTTTTGTAGTTCAGCACCAGTTTGTGATTATTAAACCACTCCTCCACTTTCTCAAAACTGAGCCATAGGTGGTGTTCCATGATTTTGGGTCAGGGTTACTTGTGTAGATGACAACGTCATCCATGTAGAGGAGCATCTGTTGATGACAGGAGCTGGAGAAGTTGTTCAGAAAGAGGCTAAAAAGGAAAGGTCCTAATATAGAACCCTGTGGGATTACAGAGTGGAGTGGCTGCCATTCAGAGAGGACATTAACTATCTTTACCTGTTGCCAATGGTCCTCTAAGTAACTTTTGAACCAGTCCGTGGTATCCTTGGAGAGCCCAGAGAAGGACAGTTGGTCTAATAACAGTGTGCGGTTAACTGTGTCAAAGGCCTTCATCAGGTCAAAGAATGCTGCACCCACTAAGTGCCCTTGGTCCAGTGATTTATGGATAAAGAATGTGAATTCCAACAACACTGTAGTGGAGCAATGCCATTTTCTGAATCCATTGAAGTCACCCATTATTATAGTTTCGGAGTTATGGTGCAAACTTTGAATGTATTCCATTATGCTATTAAAGCCTGCAGTGTATTCCTTCAGTCATATATACACAGATAACACAGTTAAGGCTTTGTTATGTGCCCCAAGTAGTACTTTGACAGCAAGACCCTGTATGGAGTTACCTAAGCTGGGTGTCAGTAAGGCATGTCCCATAAGTGTTTCCTTAAGGTATATAGCACAGCCACCACCTCTTTTTGTTAGCATATCCTGTCTAAATAGTATCCAGGTAGGGCAATTGCAGTGTCTGGGGTCTTTGGTGAGAGCCATGTCTCAACTACAGAGAGGACATCTGGGTTATACTGGGTGACCCAGACTTGGAGGTTATCAAGTTTAAATAGAAGGCTGCAGATATTGACAGATGCCATTGTCAATGTCCCAAACTTTTTTATGCTACAAGGTGAAGCAGTTCTTATGGGGCCAGGATTAGGGTGCTCATTGCCAGACAGTAGCAGAAGCATTAGAAAAAGCCTCAACAGGTAAGCTTTTAGCTGTTTGTAGCTTAGTTTGTTTGACCGTTGTGGATTGGAGCTCAGGCTGCATTTTTGGTGCAGCACAGTGAGGCTAGGAAGGATTAACGGGGGGGGGACAGGATGCGTTGGTGCTTGATATTAGCCATCCTTGAAGGTGCACTGGTAGCCATCCCAGTGTATTACAGGCCTTAGCTTAGTTTATAATTACTAGCCTCCTCCATGTTGCTGCTCTTATGGAGAGGGGCCACATCTGTGCTCCTCCAGTCCTCTGGAACCATGCCTGTTTCTGGTGAGCTGTTGAATAAGGCTATCAGTGGGGAAGCTAGCACATCCCTATGTTCCTTTAGTACCCTTGGGTGTATCCTATTTGGTCCCATAGCTGTGTCCACTTTCAGAGCTGCAAGTCCCTTCAGGACTCTTTCCTGTAGAAATAGACTTGTGTCCACCTTCCCTCCTTTGTTCTTGTTGCTCCCAGGTGGTTTGTCCCTCCAACCTCCACTGTGAAGACTGAACAGAAGTACTTGTTTAGGATGTCTCCTTTTTCTTCATAATCTTCTGCACAGTCTCCTCCTGTCATACTCCTTATCCTCACTATCCCTCCTCTTGCTTTCCTCTTCTCACATATGTACCTGAAGAAAGTCTAATCCCCATTAGCTACTCCTTTGGCTATCCTTTCCTCTGTCTCTGCTTTTGCTCCCCTCACTACCTTTCCTGCTTCCCTCTGTTTTACTCAGTATACCTCTCTGTCCTCCTCCCTATGCATTTCTTTATACATCCTGAAAGCCACCCTTTTTTACTTCACCACCTTAGCTACTTCTCTAGAGAACCATGATGGTCTATTTTACCTTAAACTTTTACTCACGTCCTTCATGCAGAGGTCAGTTGCCTTAATTATTCCCTCCCCTATTTTTCCCCACTGTGCCTCTATCCTCCCAAGCATTCCCCCACTATGAGGCAGTTTCGGAGCCAGTTTCCCATTTACTTAAAATAGAGCCTTCTAGTGTCTGGGACACTTATTCTCATGTGGTCTACCTCTGTTCCTGTCTTAATGTTAAAACACATTGCACAATGATCACTGGTACCTAAGGAACTACCCAGTTTGACGTCTGCAATGCCATGCCTGATTTTAAACACCAGGTCCATCACTGCCCAATCCTTAGTGGGTTATTTGACTAGTTGGCTGAGAGAAGCCCCTTGTAGGCAGTGGGACTGTCAGAACCAGCTGAAGTTCAAGGTTCTGTTTCTAGTCTAGAATATTCAAAAATGCTCTAGAGTTCTAATCTTTTTTATAACATGAATCCTTTCTTTAATTGGGTTGCAAATAGAGAAGGTAATAATGAAACACATGTCATAAAATTGTGGACAAAAACAAATAAAATCTTTTCATTACAAAGGGGGAGAGAGAGACAGAGAGAGAGAGAGAGATGATGATGTGTGACTTTGACATGAATATAGTTAGGTTTATTTGTGGTTTCTTCTGTTTGCTAAAGTCAGCCACTTACAGCTGCTTACAGGGTTACCAACTGACCCACCTACATGCTAAAAGCTGTCCTGAAGCTGCACTGGAGTTCCTAGTGCAAATAATTCAATAACTGCATTTATTTATTCACCTGAAGATTGTATCATCATCATTCGCTTCTTTAAGGCTTATTCCATTTATAATAAATTGTTCAGATTCAGCAGGCCTTACTAAAGTGGTAGGTCATGTCTGTATTTACTGTAAGTCAAGAAAAGAAGTAATGAAATCATAATTCAGTTCACTCTGTATTCAAAGTTAAATAAGTCCTAGTGCAGGATTCACAAAGCAGATGCACTGCCCACAAATGAGATGCACCAGCGCAAATCAAAAATGCGCCATGGAGCCATTCACAGGCAGCCCGGTGGCCCTGGTGCAAGCCAGATGTGCTGCACTGAACAGGATGTGCTGGAGATGCAATGAAATGATATGCAGCACAATTCAAGGGGACGTACACCTGCATACACAGCGCAGAGCCATTCACAGTGCAAAATGAATGCACAAGTATGGAGCATTCATGGTGCAATACAGAAATGTGTCATGGGGAGATAAGTGTAAAAGAAGTAGACTTAAGTGCAAGCCCCCAGCAGGCCAACAGCAGGCTAGCAGGAGGAAGCAGGAGGAATGAGGCAGCAATAATGGACGGTGCACCATTCCCTATGGTGGGCATGACAATGGGGATGAGGAGATGGGTGGACCAGCAACGTGATGGTGGAAGGCACCTTAGGTGGCCAGCCCCATGGTGGTATCATGCCAGACTGACATTTGAACAGCTCACTGACACAAAAACAGCAGGCTGATACTGCCTGAACAGGGCCATTCTGAGGCAGCTCTGTGAGCTGTGCCATGATGAAATGCAGGCACCCACTGGAAGAGGTCACGACATAGCTGTGGAGACCAAGGCGACAACAGTAATGTGCTTGCTCACCATGGGTACCTCCCAGAGGCCAGCTGATGACACCACAGGCACCTCACGGCCATCCATGTCCTGTCTCCTCACACAATTCCTCACCACACTGCTCCCCCATGCTTCGAAGTACATCCATTTCCCAAGCACACAGGCAGGCAGAGTGGACAGAAGCCATGCAGCAGTTCCACAGGGTGGCACACATGCCAGACATCATAGGAGCCATTGACTGCACCCATGTGGCAATCCGTGCACCATCTGGTAATAATCCGGTAACATACATCAACTGCAAGGGCTACCATTTTGTAAACTGCCAGATGGTGTGCAATGCCACAAGGCACATCAGCAATGTCTGCACCACACACCCTGGGAGCACACATGATGCCTTCATATGGCACCAGTCTGCCCTCTGCCACAGATTTGAGGCAGGGGATTTACCAAGCAGACATCTAGTAGGTGTGTGGGACATGCTGACCTGCAGAACAACAGGACACCATGGTGCGGTATAGGATGGGGGGGCAGGTGTGCAAGTAGCATGATGCACAATGTGCAGAGGGAGAAGCAGAACTGGGACAGTGGAGGGGGGACAGTGCTGCAGGTGTGCACATGGTGGGACAGTGTGTCACAAGTTCAATGCATGGAAGGAGGGTTGTAGTTCCACAGTAGGTACATGTGACAGGACCTAGAGCACCACATGCAGACAGGCAGGTGCAGCTGCCTGGCACACTGGGCCAGACAATGGGGGCTGGAGCATGTGTGGAAAGCGATGGCATAGGCAGCCAGGGGCAGACATCAGCAGCAGGGCCAGACCACAGCAGGTGGGGGGAGGAGTTAGAATGGCAGGGAAGGTCAAAACTCGGTCAGTGGTTTACCCACACCACACATAGCAGAACACCATGGTGCATTGGGAAGGTCACGTTGCACATGTAATCAGTGGACTAACAGCCACCCTTACTCCCCACAGGTGATGCTGCATACCCACTCCGACCCTGGCTACTCACCCCCTTCAGAAGACCTGGAACGGAAGCGGAGGAGCAATACAACGAGATGCACACCGCCACGCGTGCCATCATTGAGCATGTCTTTGGCATGCTGAAGATGCGCTTCTGGTGCTTGGATAGGTCAGGTGGTGCCCTATAGTACAGCCTGTGGCATATTTCTGGCCTGTTGTATGCTACACAACATGACCATGTACTATGGAATAGCTGTCCAGGCTGTGGATGTCGACAGTTCCGGGGAGGAGGAGGAGGGTGGGGATGAGGACTCAGTGCCACAGGGGCATCGGGCCGGACTACCACTGGTGCATCATGACCCATGCCTCACTACGAGGGCCTGGCAGTACAGGGACACAATTGTGGAGGAGCACTTTGATGACCACAGGTGAGTAACACAGGTTGGTATTGCATGGAGGGCACAACACATCACACATACAGCACCACACAGCCACACACACACACACACACACACACACACACACACACAACACAGGCCATGCAGCAGTGGCAATGCTGCAGTGGAATGCAGCCATGCCAGTGTACATACAGCACACACACTCACACATTCATTCAGCATTTACCGACCACCATCTGAGTTGCCATGATCTGCATCAGTCACTTTATTGGGATCAGCAGTTAGTTTACTTTTGTAAGGATATGAAAATCCTGCCTTATTAAGTGTAATAAATGTTAACATCTATACATTTTCTGGCAGCATCCAGTTTTGGTGTTTGGCACAATTTGTCAGCTGCACTGAAAATGCATTCTGTACAGACACTTGTTGAAGGGCAACCAATATCTGAAAAGTGTCATTGCAGAGGTCAGGCCATATTAACATTTTCAATCTCCAGTATTCAAACACACCTGCTGCATCAATAGGAATAAGTGACTCTTGCAGGTAACCGTCTACCCTGACAGAAAGAGAATGCTCAGAAGAAGAATCAGTGTGCCTTGGTATGGCAGCAATGTGTATGAGATGTAACCACAGATTTAGCTTCCTACTTCAGCAGGAGTGGAACTAGGAGTTGTGGAAGAACCACTGCTCACATTTGATGACTTCGACGTTCCTGTTTGCTTGTGAAGATGAACCTGCACATATTGGAGATGAAAAGCTGCTGTGTGTGTCTGTGTTTGAGTCCTGCGACTACTGCATCTCATCATTCAACATACATGTGCAGGGTTTTAAATAATTGATTAGCAGTTTTTTTCTTGGGACTATACTAACTGTATAGAAAGTATTTATATAGATTTTCTAGAAGTGCTGTGTTTGTTAAACACAGTGAGGCAAGAGCTACGCATTTTCACAAAGATTTAGCACTTCTATGAGCAAAGCGCTAATCAATTTTTAAGAGTTAAATAAATCCCTGATGTGTAGTTCTCTACATTACCTCTTTTTGGAAGGTGTATAGCCTTGAACCTGGGATTAAGAGAATTGCAAGTATGTAATATTTTGATTTGGTCATTGCAATTAATTTGTCATCTTTTTGGAAGAGCTAATTCCTTCTCTTTACAAGATCGTCATTAATACTGCTGACATCTTGTTTCTTCTTCTTCAGGCCTGTCTCTACCTGTGGAGCCAGAACACTCAGATCATATGTAATCAGCCATTACCAATAATGTAATTCAAGCAATATTGATGTACAGCTTGCTTTTGTGCCAAGAGGTGCTGCAGCAAATAGAGGCTTGAATTCCGCTGAGTGGAAACATTTTCAATTAGCTTTTGGTGGGCTAGATTGGGTTTCTTTTGCAATCTGGATAATTCCTTACAGTCTTGGTTGCATGAGAAAAGTGAGATACAATTCTTTTTTTTTTTATTTTTTTTTTTTTGCAAACAGCAATCATATCATCAGCTTGTGTTTCATTGGTCAGGAATCCAGTGACAATTAAATGTAAGCAATCTGCAAAGAAGCAGGCATTAACCTTCATTCCAATATTGCTTTCAAACACTGGATCTGTTGTCACTTATTGCAAAGCCACATCTTAGACTATGAGAATAAATCTGATCATTAAGGAGCTCATTTAGTTCTGGCAAGATGTCTGAAGCTGTATTACTTTGCCCAAACTTCTTTATACACAGCAGTGTCATCTTTTGTGGTGTGTTTGTTTCTGAAGCAGCACAAGAAAAACTAACCCAGTGAGTGGTAAGGGACATATAATCTGTATTCTGGCTTCTGGTCTACATATCTGTTGTGACATGAATAAACCCACCCTCTCTACTTTTAATTGCAAGCATCACTGTTGCTTTCAACCTGATGAATGTTTAGGATTTCAACACAGGCAAAGTAACTTTGATGAAGAACATTATAACAAGGCTCTGCAATGTTCATGACTTCCATAAAATCCTTGTGATCTACTAAAAGGTATGGGAGAAGGGCTTCAGCTAACATTTCCCATATTTTATCATTAAGATCAAGACTCTTTGGATGACTTATGTTAAAAATATTCTTTCTCGCAAATGCCTGAGACAATATTAGCTGCTGACAACATATCCATGGTTTAATAGGCACTGTGCTTCTTTTAAGATGGACATTTGGGTGGTGGACATATTTATTTATTGAAGTGTTTCATCAGGAAGGCACACTGAGTGACAAGTTGCTCATCTCCCGGTGCGACCTGGGGGGGGGGAGAGGTACAATAGGAGTGAAACATTAAACATTCAAGTTACAAGATCAACATTAACAGGTGTTACAAGCAGTGGTACAACAGTGTTGTGCATAATATGTAGAAAGACTGGACAATAATAAGTGCCAGGTTAATAAGTAAACAAGTGCTTATATGAAAGAAAAGAAAAGAGGGGGTGAGAGGGGGAAGGAGAGAGAGGGGTGAGGTGGGGGAGGGGGAAGAGTCGTGTTCCAGTTACATTCAAGTTACAAGATCAGCATTAACATACAGTTGTAAGGCAGGTGTTACAAACAGTGTTAAACAGAGTTGTGCATAATATGTAGAAAAAGTGAACAATTTTAAGTGCTGGGTTAGTAAGTATACAAGTGCTTACGTGAAAGAAAAGGGGGAAAGGAGAGGGAGGGGTGAGGTGGAGGGATGTAGGGGGAAGGGAGTAGATGAGGGATACAAGCCCCTGGGGGGTAGGAGAGGGACCCATGGACAGCATTTGGCATCCCTTACATTCTGTGTGAGATCAAGAGAGGCCAGTGAGGGGGAGCAATTTGGTGAAGGGGAGGAGAGCTAGGAATTTGAGGGGTGGTGTGCATAGGGTAAAATGAAGATGATGATAGAGGGGTAGAGAGGTAGGGTTCATCCAGGGCTTATAGGAAGAAATTAGGGAGGGACATGGCAGGAGCAGCTAGGCGCAAGGTAATTTTTGAGGGCAGAGCTGATGGAGTAGGTGGAGGATGAGTGCTGGATTTGAGGGGGAGTGAATTCCAAATTTTTGGGAGGTGGTAAAACTAAGTAGATTGGCCGATTAGGGTGGATCTGCAGGGGACTATCAGGGTGCGGGAGTCGGTTGATCTAAGGGAATGGAAGGATGGGGGGGTTGTTATAAAGGAAGAGGTTAGGTAGGAAGGGAGCTCACCCAACCAGTGCTTGGAGGTGAATTTAGCATAGTGGGAGAGTCGCCAATTTGTAAGAGAGGGGAAGGATAGGGCATGATAAAGATCATAGTGGTGGGTGTGAGGGGGAGCACCCATGGCAAAGAGGTAGAAGGAATTGAAGAGGGTGTCCAGTCTGGCCAGGGAGGACTTCGGGGCAGCACCATAGACTACATCACAGTAGCCAAAAATGGACAGTATCATCTTCTGAACAAGTTCACACCTAGCGGTAGGAGGGATGCAACTATGGTTCCTGAACAGATATACATTCAGTGCCATTACTGGATGTCAACTGGTACTAATGCTGTTGGTGGTGTTGGTGGCAATGGTGGTCCTAGGGCTGGTGATGGTACTGTTCACGTCAAACTCACAAAATTCACTATCCATTTCTACATTCTGATCCTTCTTGTTGCTGGTCTGGGAAGTGTGGGAATGATTTTTGACTGATCAAGCAATGCTGAATGCATCTTCAGATGACATTTGTGAGCTGTAGTTCTGAGACAAGAAGCAACTTTAGTGGGTTACACTTTGTTTACAGATGGTACAAATTATAGATCCCAGGTACAAGTAACAGCCTCAGCTCACCCCCTCTCTCTAGAACCATCAGTGGAATGCAGCTATGGTGAACTCACTTTGGGAGGTGCAAAAAAACTTAATCGTTTTTGTATATATATATTTTCCCTCTACTGGATGCTCGCCCTTACTCACCTCCCTAACCAAATCCATTAGTTTAGAAGTCAAAAATAATGAATTTATCATTTTCAGTGATTTTTACATAGACTGGCTCAGTGACTATAATAAAAAAGCTGCAAATTTCCTCAATATGCTAAACCTCACCCAGGTCATTGCTGAGCCCACTAGGTGCTCCAATAATGGCAGCACACAGACAGTAATCAATTGAACTAATACCAAGGCCAGATAGAATTCAAATCGTTAGAATCCTTGCTGATGCCATTAGCGACCACTGTCCCATATTCTGCGAATGGCATGTATGTATATGGCAAATAAAACTGCCTAAAGTCCCCCAAGGATTACCTGTCTCTGAAAATATGCTAACCTGGACCCTGATCTCTTTAGGCAGGCAGTAGAAAATACAGACTGGTCCTGCCTGTATAATACTACTGAGGTAAATTCAGCAGCCACTTTCCTCACCACAGTATTATCCAACATGCAAGATAAATGTGTCCCATTTACCAAGAGAAGGGTACAAGCCCCTCTAAACAAGCCCCTCTAACAAAATGAATGGACCATGAGCTACTGACAAAATTTATAGAATGAGATAAGAGATAGGAGACCTTTACAGCCTCCTCATCCCCCTGGACTGGTCTGCCCATCTGCATGCTCTGGTATGCCTAACTGCATAACATATGCAAGAGGAAGGTCAGAAAAAACAAAAGCAATCACTGTAAAAGGCTTTTTATTGCTACAGCCCCAAACCCTAGGTAGAGATGCAGTGAATTTAAATTCCGCCGGTGAAGTGAACGCAAAGTGGGCACTTCACATTGCCACTCCGCTACACATAGTAGGCAATGCAAAGTGCTCACTCTGCCTTGTCATTACCATTTCGCGTTAAGGCAGAATGGCAACATGAAGTAAGGCAGAGTCATTGTTTTTAATGGACTTCACGTTCCTCATTATGATTCTAAGTGATCCACTTGGTGTTTCAGATTTGGCAGCCCCCCCACACATCACATGGCTTACAGGGCTGTAAGTCACATGCTCTTTAGCCAGGCAGGAAGGAAGAAAGTGAGTCATACAGGCAGACACTTTCACTTTCTGCTGTGCAGACAGAGAGAGAGGAGAGTGTTTTGTGACTGGTGATAGTTTGAGATCAGAGCGAGGAGGAGAGTTAAACTTTGATTCTAACCCAACAGTTTTTTTAAAAGCTACATTTTTTTGACTTTTCTGTACTCTTTTTTACTTCATTTGTTCTTTCTGTAAATTTTATTTTTCTTACCTCCATTAGTTGTTTGTCTGTGTCCATGTGACTCTGTGTGTGAGTAGTGACTAGTGATTGCTCGGACTGAGGGAGTGCAGTAGGAGAAATGGACCAGGGTGAGGGAATGTCTGGGGTGGGGGGCTGCTCTGGGAGAGCGTGGTAGTAAGCATCGTACCATGTGCATGCATGGGGGGCATGAGCACCCATTCCTGTTGGACTGCTCAAAACTTGTGAGTGTCCCCGGGAGCAGGATCAGCACCGCCTCCTGACTCTGAGGCAGTTGAACCACCACCACCAAGTCCAGCACCAGGTCCTCTGGAGCAGGATGTGTCTGTTCCCCCGGTCCCAGGTGTGGATCCCATCCCTGTTCAGCACTGTGACCAGCCGGCTGCCAGTTCATCTGGCCCTCCCCTGCCTGTGCCTGGTCCTTCCCGTAACTCCATTGTTTGGCAGTTTTTTGACTGTGTCGGGGGGGCAGCAGTGTGGACAAGTGCTGCTTATGTGAGGTGGAGGTGCACCTTGGCCCTCGGGGGACTCACCTGGGGACTGGGGGCCCGTGCACTCATATGCTCAATCACCACCAGTTGGAGTGGCAGGCTGCCACAGAATGGATCATGCCTGCACCTGCTGGCCATTGTGTGGCAGAGGGTGCAGCTGTGCATGGCAGCATCCCTAAGAAGAGGAGGGACACAGCAGCACCTGCTGCTCCACCAGCACCCCCACCACCACCACCACCACCAGCAGGTAAGCCTGTAGAATGTGTGGACCCCAGAGAATTGCGTGTAACACAGGCTGACTTGGCAGTTCTCTGGAGTGCTGAAGAGGAGAACAACAAGAGGTTGAGTGCTGTGGAGCAGCAGCTGGATCGCACAGAAGGACATCAGCTGCAAATTATGTCCATGCTGGAACTGCTGCTGGATCACCATAGGATCCCACATTAGTTTTGTTTCCTCACACCATGTGCCCCCCCACACCTTCCTTGCTGTATCATAAAATGTATTCCTCCCCCATCCCCGACCCTTGTATGTAGTTATGCCCTTTTTTTGCTGTCTTCCGTATGCGTGACACTTTGTATTCTGGCCCCCCTTCCTTCTGTTAAGTGTCTGTGTGTGTGTGTCAAGTGTGTGTGTGTGTGTGTGTGCGCTGTTTTGGTGCCTTATTTTTCTGCATGCCCAAAATGCATCTGTCTTGTGTCCAGAAAATTGACAAGTGGTAACAAAGTGAAATGTGAGCGTTACAGCACATACAAAGTTCCCCAGAATTAATGGCGCACTCAGTCATGTGCGTAGTGGTCACACAGAGTCTCCAGATTTTTTCTGCATGCCCAAATGTATCTGTCTTGTGTCCAGAAAATTGACAAGTGGTAACAAAGTGAAATGTGAGCGTAAAAGCACATACAAAGTCCCACAGAATAAAATGATGACCGTGAGCGAACTGTTGCTGGTCCAATGTGTGCTGCGATTCCAGCAAATGCAATGTGATCATCTCAACTGGATGGAAGGGTGCCCTTTGTCTGTATACTTATAATAGCCTTAGTGAGTTGATATATATAGATACATATTTGTGTATTTTGTAGGTGGGGGGATGACATGGACATGTACTCATTGTATTGTTTTGTATCACAGGTCACAGATACCGTAGCTTGATGAGAACCTTTTGCGTAGAAATTTGAAATGAATAACTCTCAAGCAAATGAAGGTAAGTATTTTTTGGGGGTGGGGACATCTGCAGGTTTGTCTCTCATGGTTTCTTATTTGGTTACTTCTTCATAGATTTCATCTGCATTCTTCTTGAGTCTGGTTGTTAACGACAGTCATGGTATTCGAATGAAATGACTTTTGCGTGTTGCATGTCTGCCCCAGCCCGGGGGGGGGGGGGGGGGGGGGGGGCCTGATGTTAAAGAACTTCTTTGGATAAGGCCACTTTGACACAACAACAAAGCATCTGGAAGTTTCTTAAAAAAAGAAATGAATGACTTCTTACAACTTGATTGTAATTTGTCCCTGGTTCTCAATCTCAAGTCAACTTACATTTCAAAACCACATCTTGTCAAGCAACACAACCTGTGTGCAACTTTTTTCAACACTGTCATGGTCAGGGCTGCACAACTGCAAGTTCAGAATACAGTGCATGATATCTTACAGAAATACTTTTGGTGATGTACACGTCTCCTAGTTTATGAATCACACTCAGTCGCATTTGCTGCAGTCTTTCAAAAAAATTGAACGAATTAAATAAAATCTTGATACTTACCAGTATGGATTTCAAATGGATATTCCATAGGTTCCTGAATCCTGTGTACGGTACAGCTGCGGTACCATTCATACCGACTTTCAGCAAATGAGACTTTTTTTGTTAACCTGTAAAAAACAAAATAAGTTTACCTTATGTGTTTGACCATTGAGGCTCAGAAAAGCTACAGAAAACAAAACATACAGCTAAAGGAAGTTAAATAGCATAAAAAACATTAGTACACATACTCACTTTATAGTTTAAATATTAAGAAGCCTTGTGCCTGTGGCAGACGGATGTGGTGTCCTGTTCGACTCCATCTGCCTTGGCATGGTAAATGTAAATGTAATGGGGAAATATTGTCTGAATGACACTGGTGGTGGGTGCTGGTCTGCTGTACTGGTGGTGATAGCTGTGGCACATGATGACATTCTCTGTTATATCTTCCTGCATCTGGTGGTAGTGGCAGTGGCTAACATCAGTCCCAGTGGTGGTGGTGGTCCGGGGGGGTGGACAAACTCATGCTCAGTGGTGGCAGTGGCTAACATCAGTCCCAGTGATGGTGGTGGTCAGGGGGGCAGATAAACTCATGCTCAGTGGTGGCAGTGGCTAACATCAGTCCCGATGGTGGTGGTGGTGGTGGTCCGGGGGGGTGGACAAACTCATGCTCAGTGGTGGCAGTGGCTAACATCAGTCCCGATGGTGGTGGTGGTGGTGGTCTGGGGGTGGATAAACTCATGCTTAGTGGTGGCAGTGACTAACATCAGTCCCGGTGGTGGTGGTCTGAATCCAGGGGGGCACACCGCATTTTAACAACTTCAGTTAAAACCTGCCAACATTAACCACATCATCATCCTCATGAAGAAAGTGGCCCTCACAGTCATCTATGTCTGAAGTCTGACCACTGGGAAATTCTTTCTCCATTGTGTCATCATCTATGTCAGTGGTGGGCCGTTTCATGCTGCCACTGCCAGTGCCACCAGGATGGTCCATTTCCACATCACCAGAACCACCATGAATTGGCCAGGGTATGAATACCGAGGCTGCAGTCTGTGCTGGTATGTGCCTTTCATTCATTTTTATGAATGTTAGCAAACTAACGTTTGCAGGAGAGAGGTTTGTCCAATGATCCCTGACTATTGCACCTGCTGAGCTGAATGCCCTCTCAGTACTTACACTGGAGGGTGGGCATGTGAGGTACTTCAGTGCCACTGCAGTCAGCTCTGGCCATTCACTGATCTTTCCACTCCAGTACAAAAGAGAATCATCAGTTATTGTCAGATGCCTGTTTTCAGACAAATATGACTCAACCATCCTCTGTGCCACACTAAGTCCACTGGTTGACACATCATCCTGTTCTCTGGAATCATTTATTTCACAAATCCCCACTTGGGACAAAGCCTCCCAAAGCAGGTTGACACCAGCCACTTTGGATGACAGACCACCTGGAACTGCAGTCCCCTTCCCCTTGCAGGATATGCTTGATGGTCCTCCAGGTACACCTTCAGATGGATTATGCTGCTGAGGTTTCCTGACCTTGGCACGTGACTTCTGTGCCCCATGAACCAAGCGCACCAGTTGACCACTGATATTTTTTACCTATTCAGGCCCTCCCTCCAGTACTGATGCAATTACACATTTGTATCATGGGTCCAGCATTGTTGCTATGTCAAACTTGTCACTATGCTGAATGCTTAAAATGTGACAATTCTGGTCAAATACTGTCAGCATGTGTTGCAGCAACATACTGCTAGCCCTGTTTCCAGCAACATCAAGGCCATGCTGTACATTCACCAATGTCTGCCCCAGCACCCGCAGCAGTGGAACTGATTGGAAAATAGAGGCAGACTCGCCACTCACTGCCTGTGTGGCATGTTCAAAAGCTGCAAAACTGTTATTACAGAGTCCATGAGGCGCCACTGTTCAGTTGTCATAGACATGGAGGCCCCGGAACTGTCATGGCTAGTGTGCATCGCAAGATATTCTGAGATGGCTTTGTATTGTTCATACAACCTCTCTGCCATGTATAAAGTGGAGTTCCATCAGGTGACAACTTCCAGCTTCAAGCGGTGCTGAGGGAGGCTGTTTTGCATCTGCAACTGCCGCAGGTGGTCACGGGCCTTTGCAGTTCGTGAAAAGTGAGAGCACATACGGCGTGCAACAGTCAGCATTTCCTTTACATCAGGATGCTGCAGAAACTCCTGCACCACAAGATTTAAACAATGGGCCATGCATGGAACACAAAAAAAAAACACCATTCGTGATGCATTTCACCACATTTGATCCATTGTCACTTGCTATGAACCCAGCTCTCAGGGACGGGGGGGGGGGTTCAGCCACTTGTCAGTTTCAGTCAGTACCATGTCCAACATGTTTTAACCAGTGTGTGAACAGGTCACATTGAGCATAGCAATTATTGCATGCTGTCGAATTCCTAGAAGATTGCTACCATGACAATCCACCTTACTGCACTGATTATTCACACTATCAACATCACAATCAACCCTGGCACCTGCACCAAGTGTGCAGTTATACACAACTATGAACTCCCCGCTGTTTTGCCACTTGTCCACATATCCATACTTAAATGGATGAATGGAGAGGAGGAATGTTGAAGGGCATGTCTTACTGAGTCAGACACAGTACGGAACAACTCGGGGATAGCACGAGTCGAAAAGTGTATCCTGGATGGGACTTTCCATTTTGGACAGGCACGTGCAGCAAACCGCTGGAACCCAGAATTCTCCACAAAGGAGAAGGGCAAAAGATCAATTGCCAGCATTTCAGCTACAACAGCATTAAGTTCATGTGACACTGTATGATTGGGGGGGTACTTCAGCTTATGTGCAAAAACACTCTGTAACGTGGGCTGACTTGAACGTTTTACATGGGGTGTGATGAGAAATGGTTCTGCTCTGTGATGAATGGCATTGGCAGGGGGTGGAGTGTGGACGTTTGATGAAGACAGTTGCACTGGTGATGATGACAAACCCAGAAATGCAGTTATTTGGCCAAATTTGCCAACCAGGGATGATGTACCACTTGCACTAGACATACTGCATTCACCACCACCAAAACTGCTACTCTCACCGGCACTGGACAACATTTCAAAATCATTAGGCTCCTCCACCTCATCATGCCTGTAGTAATTCTCTGCTCTTATTTCCTCACTACTGCACACATTTAATTTCCTACTGGACTTAACACTCATGGAAGGGGATAACATGCTCGTTATGGTTGCTGACGAGGGTGAATGCCCCACTGTGGTATTAGCTGCCATCTTGTGCTGGGTCCGCAGTGCCATGTGCCTATTCTTAAGATGCGTATGCTGTCCTCCTGTGCCCAGATGGCTCCCCTTTTTACCTCGACTCACACGCACATGGCAAACCTGGCAGATTGCAACTGACTCATCATTTGCATCTTAAACAAAAAAATCCCAAACAAGAGATTGTGGTGCTCTACTTTTAACATGTCCATGATGCTGCTTATTTAACTCAGTTCTTTTAAGCACTGAAGTGGGGGGGGCACGTGATGTTTCGGGGCACTGCACACCTGGACTGCAACTGACCACCATGACTACCTATCATTATTACTTGGTCATCATCATCATCAACTGAAACTGGTAAATCACAAGTTTTTACCGGGGGGGGGGGATTAATGCAAACAGACTCATACACAACCACCTTGAATTTATTTTTCTCTGGTTCCCAACTGGGGTCAATTACATCATCAGCATATTCATCAATATCACACACATCCACATCTTCTGCTTGGATGCTGGCATGTGGACTGCATGTTGCAACCACAGCAACATCATCGTTATCATCACATTCATCATCACCATCAACACCACCATCACCCGATATTTTTTCACCACACTGTGAATCACTGCATGGAACATGCATGACATGAACCGCGGTGGACGAAATATCACATTGTATGTTATCATTGACATGATTATCAGAATCCTCAGGTTCAGTTACTGGGATGTTACTGGGAAGTATGACATCATCTACACTGCCACTCGCACTGCTGCACACTCCACTATATTTTTGGATATGGTACACTGGTTAGAATTCGAACTTGAGGCAGAAATACTCATACCACCACCACCAGCAACTGCACTAACACCACCGGCTGGGAAAACATCATCTCCTCCAACTATGAGTGAAGCTACTGATTGGGCTGTAAAAAACACTGCAGGAGAAATACCTTTCCTCACATCAGCAATGCACTTCTGCATCTGTGTACTACCATGCCCACAAACTGTCTTACTGGCAGCAATGCCATGGAGAGAACCAGCTTTGCTTGCACGTCTCTTTGCGGGCATTTTGGGGGATCAACAACAATTTTCTAAACAAATTTAGATTTCGGTAAGTTCACTCTCTGATTGGGGGACACTGAATGTGCAGCCAAAAAAACAGCTGTGGCTTCAGCAACAGATAGAGAAGGTCACGCAAATTCATAAGTGAAAACACCTTCAGTAACCAGTGGTGCTGAGGTCACAAACAATCCAATCTGGAAAAAAATTCCTTTTGCTGCAGGGGGTTGGGGGGGAGCACTGACTGCAGATTTTTATGGCAGTACAAGCAGCAAAAGAAAGAACAGATACCATGATGGCAGTACAAAATCAGACAGCTGCAGTGGATAGCGGGTTCACACGGGTTCACACTGCTGCGCCTGCAATTGCACTGTGGCACAATAAAAGGTGTGTTATTTGATGTCACGCAACACTGAACACACACTCACACACACACACACACACAGAACAGTTTGTCTACAATGGTGAACGAGTAATGCATAGCAAATTGAAAAGTTCAGTAATATGCCACGTATTGTAAACAACCTGAAATTATGAACTGCTGCACCAGATCCACACAACACAAAATCTGCAAGAAAATTTCAACAATTACAGACAATATTATTGTGTGTACATTAACACAGTCAGTTATATAACAAAAATATTACCAAAAAACAAAGAAGTCCCTATTTCTCCAACTTAAATCTACTTACACCACAGATACGCCCCTCCCCCAAAGCACGCTTTCACTGTCTTTTACTACACACACTCAGTGTTGTACAATAATATTCAAAATCCACACACAAACAAAAACGCTCGATGATATGAGCACAGGAGGGTTTTCTACAATCAATGAACTAAAGTTTGAGCCCCCCAAAAAAACCTTATAAATGTTTTTTTTAACAGCTTTTAGAAGGTTTGACTCACAGACAGCTCAGAGCACACTGTCTCCTACACACACTACCCCCGACTGAGGCTGTGCAGATCAATATAGAGCCTATATGACCTGAAATCCCATCAATCACTGCAAAATTTTGCCTTCGGAGCTTATAAAGAAGGCAAAGTGAGGCGAAGTGCATTGTTTTCAATGCACTTCACCTTAAAATCTGGTGGAGTAGTGGTCTGGGAAGGCGGAGTAACGTAGTCATTGCTTTCAATGGACTTTATGTTACTCATTGTAATGCAAGTACTCTTCTTCAGACATTGGAGTACTCATAGAACCGCCTTTTGTTCCACGAATCACTTCGCTGAGTAGATTGAGCCCACTTCCCCCACCACTAACCCTAGGCTGTTCTGACAACAAGTCAAAAAATTGCTTGACCAACAAGGAAGTCGCTTATCCCCTGATATGTTACTAAATGGGGTGCACTGCAATAATAACATGACAAAAGCAAAATGCTTTCAACTTACACTTTTCAGACCTCTCCTCATACGTGTCTCCTCTGATGAGTACCCTACTACCCTACAAGCCAGCACCTGCACTGGGTCAACACAATCCCAGTCTCAGCCTCACTCCTACTTTAAATGAGCCAGGCCCCCAGAGATCCATAAACTCCATATGTAGATTCTGACTCCAAATCTGCGAGCCTAGATGGTATCAAACCTAGGCTTCTGAAAATAGCCACCAAAGTATTAGCCTCCCCAGTAGCTAAATTAATTAACCTACCCCTCTCTACAGGTGTAGTGCCTTATGCATGGAAAATTGCATGAGTTGTCCCAATTTTTAAGAAGGGAGACCACAGAATCCTAAATAACTATTCTACCTGTTCTAAACAAAATATTGGTGAAGATAGGGCCTTGCAACTTACAAGTTATATGTCTGCTCATAACCTAGTATTCCATACTCAGCATGGATTTCGTAGAGGGCACAACATCACCACTGCCCTTCTTACCCTTACAAACTGCATTTCCTCTGTCATGGACACCAGTAGCCTCACAGGTGCCATTTTTATTGATCTCACAAAAGCTTTTGACCTTGTCGATCACACCTTGCTCACTGGTAAACTTGTAAACCTGGGTGTCTCACAAATTTCTCTCCCCTGGTTTCATAGCGATTTGACAAACAGAGCCCAGAGGGTCATGTATGCCTCCTCACTCTCGGACCCTGCACCTTACTTAAGGGGGTGTCCCCAAGGCTCTATACTGTACTTGGCCCGATGCCGTTTGCCTTGCACATTAACACTATTACACATAGTCTAACCCACTCCTCAGCCTATTCCCTTGTAAAAACCACAGATAATGTATGTGGGCCAAAATAATTTCACAATTTTGATGGACCCTATAGCTTCCTAGAACCAAAGGGGGGTTGGCTGTCCTGAATCTAGCACAGTGCCACACAGCAGCACACACTGCAGATGGCTCTCTACTGGATAGCCCCACTATACAAAGCCCTGTGGAAAAATGTGAAGTATGTGGAAGAAGACTTACTCCATGTCACTCACAGGATATGGAACCCCAAGTGCCCCATTCCAGACCCAGGACTGGCAAATCCTTTACTGAAACCACACTTACATAGTGGTTTAAGGCATTGGCTAACCCTTCTCTCCTTTCGTACATTGGTGCTATTTCAGGCTATGTCAAAGGGGTATAGGCAACAACCTACCAGGAGACTACTAGTTATCTGTATGCCAATGACTAGGAAAGCCAAAACTAATAATTGACTTTCAGGCATATTACCCAGAGTAAATCTTCTGCAACAGCTAATCATGCATATTTACAATATGGTGAAACTTCCTGTCAAGGTCTTGCACTCTATACATCAGTCTGAAATTTTATGGCCTAGATGGGTAATGTTTATTATGACCAAAAGAAATGATTTTGTACCATGAATAACAGCAAGGTTAATGGTTGCTTAGCTCACAGTTAAAACCACTGTATTTGCAACTATCTTCCCCGAGTGTGCATTGTACTTGATACAACACACACAAGTCTGTGCTAAGGTTTCCACAAGCAAAAGAACCAATTGTACTTTAATGTAATATAATACACAGCTTGTTGTCTTGTTGTTATGTGACAAACTAAAAATGCAGTATCAATTTTAATTAAAAAAGTTTTGTTTTTCAGTATTGAAATTGCCTTTTTATAGTTATATTATAATATTTCTTTTAAGTGATATTTTATATGTTTTTATTTATTTGGGATATACCACACTCTGAGTACTGATCACCACATGGTCACTCAGTGGTACAGCACAAGCTGATGGAGCACAGCAGGAGAAATGGCCAGTATGCAGTGTGGCAGTCAAAGATATTTTTCAATGAATAAAGGATTTTTTTCTCCTTCTCTATCACCCAAAATAATTCTGGGATTTATTGCTAAAAGTTTTGTACCTCAAGGTACCATGGAGGTACCACTGAGGCAATTCGCATTGACTGTAATGTGATCCTGCCTCATTCTGCCTCAGTATACCCAGGTATACCTCAGAACTGATAAACCTTTCTATGACTACCACTGTACCACACACTTAACGCTGGGCAGCATAGGCATACACTAGGTGCAGTCATTGCAGTCCATGGGAGCACAGCACATACAGATATTTGAAAATGAATAAAAGATTTTTCTCTCTGAGTCCACTCTTTACACAAAATACTGTAGTTCTTCTGTATTTTCTTTCATATAGACCAAGAGACAGGTGACAGAGACCCTCCCCAGCCTCCACCCCACCACACACTTTACTTTTTGCCACTGCCTGTCTCTTTGTGGCCCTGCCTTGTTTTTTGCATCTTTTCTTAGTTAACTCATTGTCTCCTAGCAGACACCTGTAGTCATCAGTAAAATACACTGGTGTGTCCTGAGGACATCTGCAGAAGTTGGCAACTGACTCCCAGTGTGCCCTTGCAACGTCTGGAGAAGTCACTTATATATTTTAATATATAATGTAACAGAATATAATATATATTTGACTGCATAGCACCATTGGAAAGGTAATTTTATGCTGAACAACTTTGCCACTGATATTTTGTGTACATCATGTATACTTTAGGAGTTATTCGCATTTGTTTATGGTATGGTGTATATGGCTTATGTTGCCTGTTTTAGTGAAAATTTTTTTTTTGCTGTTTCAACCAGCATAGAAAAAAAAACAAAAATACATATTATTATTATTTGCATACCACCATTGGAAAGGTAATTTTGTGCTGAACAACTTTGCCACTGATGTTCTGTGTATATCATGTATTATTTATGAGTTATTCACATTTGTTTATGGTATGGTGTGTATGGCTTATGTTGCCTGTTTTAGTGAAAAAATATTTTTTTTGCTGTTTCAACCAGCATAGAAAAAAAAATTACATATTATTATTTGCATACCACCATTGGAAAGGTAATTTTATGCTGAATAACTTTGCCACTCATACTTTATGTCTAGCACTTACGGTTCTTGAGCTATTAGGATTTGTTTGTGGCATGCTGACTATAGCTTGATTTTGCTTAGGAAGGCCCAGGATTTACTGTTAACAGTATACAGGAGACAAGTGGTGCAACTTCAGAGCGCTCCTGTGGAGGCAATGAGTTAAATAAATGTATCTTTCTTAGGCACAGGATGTGTGCCTTCTCCCTCCACACACAAGGAGTAACAAACTCTGGTTAGAGCTGAAACAGCTATGTAGAGCTTTTAGGAGCTTTCTTATTAGTTAGTAGTGCTGTTTGTTGTGACACCGGAGTATGTCCCTAGGAGCAGCACTGATGTATGCCATACACATGATGGCGGTGATCACAGAACTGCACATGCACGAGTATCATGCATATCTTAGTCATCACATGACTGCATTACAGGCACGGTCCATCTATTGCACAGTACATCACTCACTGATCCAATGTGTGATCTTCTCTTGGATGCAAGTCCCTCCCACATCCCCAGCACAGACCCATCAATCAAGTCAAACTCTCCTGGCTGGACCGCTGGTGCAGCAGTTAGATTTCCGCTTGCGATGCCAGCAACCTGGGTTCAGGAATGGACCCGGGTCATCGGAGGGCCAGCTGGGGGAGAAGGATGGAGCGCCCATGGACAGCTCTCCTTCTCCAGAGGGGAGGGTGGGATAGTGTCAAGCACAATGAGGACCCTTGGCGGAGGCCAGGAGTGACTCACGCTACTGGCGCTCGATATACAGGGAGGCGGGGTGGACACTGGCATCATTGCACATCCCCTCCTCTGAGAAAAGCAGAAAAAGGAATAGAAGGGGTGAGCTCTCTGTCTCAGTGAAGCCCTCCCTGGGGCTTTGATTAGCCTGCAATTGCAGCACTCCCCAACCAGATACAATTCCATGGCTCGGATATGGGGGTCCAGTGCTGCAGCCCTGCCCTCCGGGGGGTAATCTGGGGGTAACTGGGGAGAAAAGTGGCACATGGATGGTACGTGGAAGTCCAAGAGGCTGTGACCAGGGCAGAAGAACTGACAGAAGGGCTCACCAGGATAAAGAAGAAGAAGAAAAAAAAAAGTCAAACTCTCTCCCTGGTCCCACACACTTGCGTCTCCCCTCACTGCCAGTGCTATGCTCACTGAAAATTCTGTTCTCTTCTCCACTTCACTCCCCCTTCCCAAAGCAGAGCAATTGCTTTATATTTTTAATTTTAAATGTACTTTCTTCCACTTCCCTCCCATCCCTCAAAGAGCACTGAGATGTTAAGTCTGGCTAGCCCTTGCAGCTCTGATTTGCTGCAAGCCCAGACAGAACATGCCTAACCCCACACCCACTGGTGTGTGGCTGTGCCTACTCTCCCTAGTTTCTCCCATCCCCTCCAATTCTGCTCTTTCCCCTTTCCTTTATCTGTTCCTGGTGGCAGGCTGGGGTGACTGGTGAGCATAGCAGTGCATGTTTTCATGGATGGGTCAAAGACTTGACACTGTGCAGAGGACCAGGAGGTTAGCAAAAACAACAAAAAAAGTTTGAACTGTATTGTGACCCCTATGGTGTCTGAGTTCTAATTTAGAACTCAAACACCAGAGTCTGAGCATGGTTTGAATCTTTCTAGAACTAGTTCTGACAACCCTAGTAGGGATGGCCCTGCTCCTTAACAAAGCTGCAGCTGGAAGGCTCCAATCCACATCTGGCAGACTGAAGTCCCCAACTAGCAGCACCTCCCTCTTACTTGCCATCTTGATGATGGCTTTCACAATTGCCGTATCCAACTCCTTTCACTGTGCTGGAGGTGTGTATACCATCCCAGCCCCAGTGCCTGTCTCCCAGATGACCAAAACACCTCCAGCCCTTCTTTTTTCCTGCATGTGCCCCTGTACTTCCATGGCTTTGATTTTCTCATTCACATACAGTACAACCCCTCCTCCTCTCCTCTCCTCTCTTTCCTGTCTCTCATGAACAGAGAGTAGACCAGTATGGTCTTATCCCAGTTGTGGCAGTCAGTGCACCATGACTCTGTTATGGCCACCAAATCTAGGGTAGTGTCAACCATCATGGCCTCTGAGTCTGGAATTTTATTTTCCAGACTGCTTGCATAGGCTCACATGTCTCTCAATACCTTACTCCCTCACTGCCTACTTCCCTGCTTCCCCCACCTGGCTTTTCTGTTCCCTGAAGCTCCACCGACCCATCCATTCCCTTGTTACCTTCTTTGTTACCTGGCTCCTTAATTCTCTGCATCTTGCTTTCCTGATTTATAGCCTCTTTGTTCTCTGCCATTTCCCCACACCCTTGTTACTCCCCTCAGGCTCTCCTCCCTACTGTTTCATCAACTGGAGGGGGGACAATTGTTGCCTCCCATTGTTTTATAGCCTCCCCCTGGCTAGTTTAAATGCTCATCCTACTAGCATTTAAACCTTCCACTAAGGACTGTGATCCCCCTCTTAAAAAGATACTGGCCAACTCTCCCATATAGGTCCATATCCTCCCAGGTTGGTCCCAGTTCCCCAGTGTAGCCAAAACCCTCTTCCATGTACCATGCCTTTAACCAACTGTTAAAAGCCTTGATACAATGTGTTCTCCCTTCCCCTCTACCTGGTCATACAGAGGTAACACATTGGCAAAAGCCACTATTTGCGCCACCTGCTTCAGGCTCCTCCCCAGACACCTGCTTGTGGCCCTCCCCAGTTCATTAAAATTTCCCTGCACCAGCCTTACCCCATGTGGACAATGGCATCAAGATCCCTCCCATCTCCTGCTATCCTAGCAATCTTCTGGATGCACTATGTATCCCTCCAAGCCAAAGTACCTCTTAGGCAACTCACCTCCCTCTCTCTTTCTCTCCCAACTCCCAAGTCTACCTCAGCTGGGGGCATCTTTCTCCCTCCTTGGAGCCTTCCTTTCTGAGGATCCCTACTTCCTCCCTACTCACTGTTATGGGGACCTCCTCCCAGCTGCCCCATCCTGCAAGTATGGTGAAGAAATTGTACAGATGTACAGGTTAATGAGTGTGTACTCTTCTCACCTCCCCAACCCTCCCAGAGCCAACCAAAGTCCAATCCCTCTGCCTCTACCTAGGCATCCTCTGTGGAGTGGCGGCAGACTTTGTGGCCCCTGGGTAGAGTAGAGTAGAGCTTTCCCTACACTCATCAGTTTGGCCCAGAGTCCAGCAACCTCTGCCCTCTACCCAGAGAGGTCAGTAAAATGGGGCAACACCTCAGTCTCCAGAATGTGACCCAAAAGACTGTAGCTCCATACCCTTTATACTGCACTACTGCCATGTTCTTTCCTTCCTTTATCATAGTGCCATTTGAAACTTCTCTGTATTTTACTGCCTCTTTTCTATGCCAGTCGAATTTCTATCTCTCTGTTTGCTTGTCTAAAATATATTTGGCACCCTACCCTAGACAGATCTTGTGTTCCCTTTTTCTATCCACCTTCCTGTGCCTAACTTGCTCTGGGTGTCTGCTACTCCATATCCAGCTGCTCAAATGTATTTGTTACCTTACCCCAGATAGGGTGTCTCCTATTTTCCCTTTCAACCTCCTTACCTATACATACCTTATGCTGCTTCCTACTGGTCCTAGTTACCCACTAGATATTTACCCACTACTTGCGGCTATGTACCTACTCTGAAGCTAACTGCTTCAGTATACCAGAACAACGTACTGTGTTTTTTTTCTACCCCGGCCTGGTGTTTCTTCTGCAGAGGTTGCTGTGGAATGCAGACTATCTGCAGATGCCTAAGGCAGATGACACATTCCTTTGCTGTTCCACTCAGGTTCTAGGACACAAGCATGATGGGACATGCTGGGCAAGGGAGTCTTTTATAGTGCTCTTGTTGCACTAAGCCTCTGGCAGCTCCACCCCCTCAAATCACACACCTGATTCACATGGCTTTCTTAATCCAATATCCTCCCAATATTAATTCCCTGAGCTAGGTTCCCCACACTACCTGTTACAAATTTAAAGACAAGTCTCAAAGTGCCCTGAACACTGACTGGAAAAAGTAGTCCTTCCACACATGTCAGTCATGTGCCTTTCCACACATTCAATAGATGAAATGTTTGTTTATTATGGAACACAGAAATTCAAACTGCTGGCAGAATATTTACCTCCACATACAACAGAAGGCATTATAAAGAGCCATGGTCTTTAATTGTATCTGAAGCGGTGTAAGCAGCAGAGATTGCCCTGACAAAACTGGTTAGGACAGAAGTGGGATTTCTCATTGTCACCAAAGAAACATGAAACCACCAAAAAGAGTTCAGCACCCACAACAAACTGTACAACACACAGAGGATCTGAATGAAAAAAATCATACCATTTTTATTCAAGATGTGTGCAACAAAACAAAATCAGACTGCCAGGGGCACAATGCAACAAATGCACCGGCAGTCGATTTCATGATGTGTCATGGAGATCATGATGCCTAACATTTTACCTTGATGCTGCAAGGCTTCTTCAGGGTTAGGCATCATAGTCTTCATAGTATGTCACTATGTTGACTGCCACCATGTCTGATGTGTAATTCTCCTGGAAGTCTGACTTTGTTTTGTTGCACACATCCTGGCTTAAAATGGTAAGAGGTTTTTTTTCATACAAATCCTCAGTGTGCTGCACAGTTTGCTGTAAGTGCTGAACTCTAGTTTGTGGGTTCATGCTCTTGTTGTTAAGCACCATGATTCTGGTGCAAGCTACATGGTAATTAGGAATTTAAATTGTGAATAGTACTTAATTTTTTACAGCTGCAGTGGGCGCTCCTGCAGCCGTCTTGTGATCAGCTCTCAAAACGACTTGGCAGATTCTGACCAATGAGCAAATGTGGAGTTTCAGTACAATCCCTCTGCAAAGCACTCTGCTCAGTCATTTCTTAAGGCAGTACCCCCCCCTTCACAGGTGCACTACTTTAATTTACGCATGTGCACCGAGCTCATGCTGGAACAGTCCGCTGTGCCCAAGATGGCTGCCGGATCTCAGTGCTCATGCATGACTTCAATGCAACTGGGGAAGTGAAGTCATGCATGTGCAACTGCTCAGGCATGTGCACTGAGCTCCAGTGACCATCTTGGTCACAGCATACTGTTCTGCCATGAGTGCAGCAAGCACTTATAAACCACAACTGCAGCTGTGTCATTTCTGGCCAGAACTTGTTTAAGTTTGTTTATGTGTGTGATAAGGGTATCATTGTTAAATTATTTTTTTTTTTTTTTCAAAGTTAAGGGAGTTTTATTTCTTTGGGCTTTGTAAAAGGCCATGAGTAAAAGTGGTAGCCATGTTTGCAATGGCAGCCAAGGATGAGTAAATTGGCTCATGAATTTTGTATGTACTGTAACTGGCCCAAATTCAAAATCCCATTACCAGAACATGTTCCAACTTATGCATTTCTGGGGAACTAATATATGGGTCTGAGAACTTATTTACCCAGTTGGAAAGCAAGGCATTTCTAACCCATTTTATGAATCAAGGAAACTTAGGGGTAGGTGGAGAAACGTCAGCTTTGCACAGCACTGTTAATGACATGAAAAAAGGATTCAGCAGGAAGCAGCTGAAGTTTGTAAATAACACTAAACTGGCAAGAAGTGTGGTCATGGCAAAAGAAGAGGATATACCACAGGGGGACCTGCATATGATGTGGGGGCTAAGATATAGAGGCCTAGATTTAATGTGGGGAGTGCAGAGTACTACACCTGAGGACAAGGAATTTAGGTACCCTGTTAGGTGCACCAGTGGAAATTAAAACCAGGGCCTCATATTTTCTGCGATTCTGTGGATGCAGCAGTGGCCGTAGAAATCACGGCTGACCACAGAAATCAGTGCTGCTGCAGAAATCAGGAAAACCAGCCACACAGCTGCAGAAATGCTAGCTATGTGATTACACAAGGCAAGGACATAGCTGTTGCTATGTTAAGTATGCCATGGCATACATGTTTATTAGAAGGGGAAACAAACTGATGCCACCCACTACAAAGTCGAAAAGCTAGTGGCTGCATGGCATCTTGACTTGTGCTGGGTCTTGTTACATAACTCCTTCCAGCCAGTATTGTGGGGAGTGGGAGGACTGACGCAAGAGTAGCAGAGCTTGATTAGATCCATGGCAGTTATGATTTGCTGCTGTGTAAGTGTGGGTAGCTCACCTATGTTAATTTTTCATTGTGAGGCTACTCATGGTCCATGGAAGGAAGAACTGGAAGGTGAGCTGTAGTCAAAAAGTGAGAAGATTCAGAGGTGCCCGTGGAGGTGGAATCATTGTCGGTGTAGTGACAGGTATTGAAGGAGGAGGAGGAGGTGGAACCAACTGTAGAAACATAGGGCTGGGAGCAAACTGCGTAAAGGACTCGGTCCCCACTGGTGGACATCTAGCATAGTTTTGATTTGTGGGCTGCAGTTCTGCACCTGCAAATGTGAGAGTAATTTCTTGGCAGATTTGAACCTGCAACCTAAGTGGTGGCATCAAGCTTAATTCTTAAGGAGTGTCAAGTTGCCCAGCTGCAGCAGAGTTGGAGACCAGGGTATACTAGAACTGGAGCAAGCAGATATGGAAAAAAATTGGAATGGAGAATTTGATTGCTGCTATACACAAGTAAAATGAGGGTCACTGCCTGAAGAACACCACAACTCCATGAGTTGCGAGAAGAGGACATGTTAACCAAGGTTACTTCAGCTAAATAAGAATGACTTGCTTGCATTTTTTAGTGTGTCCCCCAAAAGAAAAATCAGGAGTCAACAAATCCTACAGACACTGCAAGTTAAACCCTCCTTCACTGTTATAGGAAGACAATTCCCATCCCCTACGCACAGATTTACACACCGCAGGGGAGTCACGTGATGCTAGCTCTGTGAGTGCAGCCTGACCCTCTGGCTCCAGCCTCCTACCTCTCTAAAAACTAATTTTATTTAGATTCTGAGAAGCCAGCTACTTCAGTTCATCCTAGCAGGTGTTCGTAACGTTCCTGAAAGTTTTCAGTGCAAGATTGGGCGTTAATGGAGGTGGAAATGCGGAAAAGTACGCCCAAACACACTCCGCCTGTATCTCCAGCAAAGACCTTGCCGAAGAAACCGAGGGTGTCTATGGCGGCTGCGGGCCCTGACAATGAGTGTATGAGCCAAGAGAGTGAGCCTTTGACACTGGCACAATTTCTTGCAGAGTTCAAACCTTTCCGCACAGAGCTTTGTGCTGTGACTGAGGAACTTAAAGCCATGACTGTAGCTCTGGAGGATTTATCACATCGCACGGGGGATACGGAGGTGAGGGTCGCATCTCTTGAGAAAAAGATTGATAAACAAGAGCCAGAAATAGTAAGCCTGAGATAGAAGCTAAGTAGAATGGAAGCAAAGATCGAAGACCTAGAGGGACGGAGCAGAAAGAATAATATCGTCATTATTGGTCTTCCTGAGTGAGTGGAGGGAATGGATTCAATTCAGTTTGTGCAGCAGTTTTTCAAAGAGATCGTAGGCCCCACGCCCTTCGGTGATAAATTTATAGTAGAGCGGGCGCATCGGGCACTACGCAAGGGCCCCTCCATCTGCCTCGGCACCATGATAGTGCCGCTCTTAATTATCAAGAGCGCCAGTCGCTCTAAACAAAGTAAAGGAACTGAAGGAGATTAAGTGAAGGGGCTCCGTGAGAATTACACAAGACTTGCTCCTTGTCAGTCCGCCAGAGAAGGCGGAATATCACACAATGATTTCAAAGCTAATACCTGCGGGTATTCGATTCAGAATGCTATACCGGCTAGATTGCAAGTATTCCTCTCCGGGCAATGGTCTACCTTTGAAGATGCCGCAGCAGGAAAGGATTGTCCTACAGCCCTCGAGCTCTTCAGATAATAACAGGGGCTTCAATCGAATATGGAGTAGCCCGTGAAGTGATAAGAGGCACTGGGTTAGAGGGGCATCTTTTATTGGGGGCCTGTGTTCCTTAACTAACTATCTCTTTTCATCATAATTTCTTCTGCTTTCTTTCGGCCGATAGAAGCATGAGAAGTAAGACTTATGGTTGAAGTGGTTGGCAGCATTATCGAGGAGTCTCATGGACTTTGGGCCCTTAGGGGGCGTATGTAAGGCAGATGAATAATGGAGCCCCTGAGATGGAGAGAATAGCTGGATACATGCTGCGAGGGAGGATACGATCTCTCAAGGGATAGCGGGCTCTTGAAGGAATCCTAATTATGGCATTATTGGGACTATTACTGTGGACAGTGCTTTTTAGTCGCCAAGGCCCCAAGCTCTTTAATGGCAGATGGTTTTTTAATTTTGTGGTTTTCTGGCATTTCAAGGCCCCCTCAGTGATATCTGGCATGCAGTGTGTAATCTGTGCAGTTGGATGGACATTTTATCAGGGCTCAGGGCTCCGGTCCTCGAGATCTGGTCAATCTTAATACGTCACTGCTCCCAAAGGAATCGGGGAATGTGGTTGCTCAAAGGACCCTCGATTATTTGACTACCTGTCTCTTATCCTTTTATTTTCATGACAGCTATTTTTTACGTTTCCTGCAACTTCTGGTTAAATGACTCGAGTTCAGGGTGCTATGCTGGGCTTACACGTGCTTTAGGGGGTTCCCCCTATGCATTTAGCATATTTTCCTTTTTATTATTAATATTTCAGTTGTGTTGAATGCACTGAAGCTCAATTGTTATGGATTCTTTTTAATTCATTGCTTGGGGGAGAACATGGCAGGTTTTGCGCTCCGGGAAGGTCGCTGGGGTACTGCTAGTAGTTGGTTGATTTGGGGAGTGACAGGTTCTAGCACCAGATTGTGCCTTAAGAGTTATTTTATTTTATTTGTTTTTCTCTCTTGGAGGGGGATCAAATAGATATTTAAAGGGCTTTTTAGAGAACTGGTTGGAGTGGGCTAGGGTTTTTGATGGTATTATAGGTGGAGAGGCTGGGGGCGGGTACGGAGCTTGTGGAGCTATGGAAGTGCATGGGCCAAGTGGGCGGGAGGGGGAGGAGGGTGGGAGGTGTTGGGGAGGGGGTTGGGGTGGTGGCCTGGGGTTTTCTATATATTGATGTTTAGTGTTGGAAGTGGGAGAGGGTTTTGTCATGATTGGGCGGGTTTGGAGGGGGGAGTGTTAGTGGGGGGATTGTTTCTAGGGGGTTAGGGGGGGGGTTTGGAAGATCTGCTCACCCAGTGGGGCTGGACGGATTTGGATATGGAGTGATTGAGAGAGTGGTTCGATGGTTCTATGATGACTATTTTGTGGATGGGGAGTCTTTTTGATTTCATTACGTGGAATGTTAAGGGGGTCAGACAAAAAATAAAGAGATATAAGATATTAAAGCATCTACAATTACAAAGAGGGCAGATAATATGTCTACAAGAAACACACTTACTTGTGAAGGAATTAAATATGCTTAGATGTCTGTTTGTTGGGCAGGTATATGGGGCTGGAAGCAGCACAACTGGAAGGGGGGTGGCGCTTTTAATTCACAGGAGTCTGGCTTTTATATGTGAGAATAAAATAGTGGATCTGGAAGGCCGGTACATTTTTGTGGTTGGGCTTTTGAATCAAACAAGATTAGTAATTGTTAGTATTTATGGGCCCAATGCAGATACTCCTGGGTTTTTCACAGATTTATTAAATGTTTTGAACCCGTTCCACCACCTTCCAATATTGTTGGGGGGTGATTGGAATCTCCCATTCACTCCGGACTTAGATAAGGATAGTAAACGAAATCAGGGTCTTTCTCCTGCACAGAGAGCTATTAGGGACCTGTCCGATAGTTTGGGTTTAAGCGATCCATGGAGGGTTTTATACCCCTCATGTAGGGAATATACATTTGTGTCAGAGGTTCATAAGTCCAGATCTCGGATCGATTTTCTTTTGGTGAGCCGTGAATTGCTTTCCAGTCTGGAGCATAGTAGTATTATCCCGGGAATTTTTTCGGACCATGCCTTGGTTCGCTGCTCCCTCATGCTGGTCCCTAATACTCCCAGGCAGACTATCTGGAAGTTAAACAATCAATTGCTTCACTCTGCAGAGATAAGGAATTATATTGGTTGTCAAATTAAACAGTATGAGGAGGAAAATTGCCACTCGGTCACCAGGGGTGATATATTGTGGTCCGCTCTTAAGTGTGTGTTGAGGGGAGAGTTTATACAACTGGTGGTAGCAAGGAAGAAGAAGAGGGAAGAAAGGGCTAGGCACTTGTTGGTACAAATTAGAAATATAGAGAAGGTTCTCTCAGGGGACACCTCTGATGAAACTAGGGAGTCATTGATTAAATTGCGTTATGAATATGAAGGCATATTAGGCGAGAAGGCAGAATATGCACTTAATAAGACTAAGGCGCTGTATTTGGGCCAAGGTGAGAAGTCGGGGAGGTTATTGGCAATGCGGTTGAGGGCTCGGAGGCGCCCAGGATAGTTCAGAGTATTGCTCAGGTAGACGGATCTGTTAAACATCGCCAACTGAAATTGTAGGGGAATTTGAGAGTTATTACAAGACCCTATATAGTCCCATGGCCCCTAGACCTAGCAAGAAAGAGGTGGAGGACTATTTATCCGCCTGTAACTTGCCCTGTAACTGAAGTTCAGAAGAGGGAGTCATTTCCATTTCTGAAGTGGAAATTTTGGATGCAATTCAAACGTTAGCAAATGATAAGGCACGGGACCAGACGGCTTTTCCTCAAATTTTTATAAATGTCGCCAACCTGTTATGTCCTGGCTTACAAAGACTATTTCAGAGTATTTTTACTTTGACACCGTGACGGTCACTTATTTAAAGCCCTGATTGTACTTATCCCGAAGAGGGAAGGAGTTAGATAAAGTTACGAGTTACCGCCCATCTCCCTGATTAATTGTGATCATAGATCTTGGCGAAGATCTAGGCAACTCGGTTATCAAGGTCATGCCCAGTTTAATCCATCATGATCAAGTTGGATTTATGAGGGGCAGATTGGCCTCGGATCACTCATGTAAGTTAGTCACATCTTCTCTGTATCCAAAGACTGTAAAACTCCATGGGTTGATGTCGGTGGATGCAGAGAAGACTTTTGACAGAGTGGATTGGGGGTTCCTGTCTATTGCCATGGAGAAATTTGGTTTCCCGTCTCAATTTATTAAATATGTGTTTGCTTTATATAGGGACCCCAGAGCCACAATATATTGTAACGGGGTTTTCTCAGCCTGTTTTTCCCTCTGTTCTGGGACTAGACAAGGTTGCCCCCCATCGCCCCTCTTATTTAATTTGTATTTAGAGCCACTCCTTACTAAAATTAGATTGGATCCCAGGGTTACGGGTGTCAGAATTGGGTCACAGGACCTAAAACTTGATATTTTGCTACATGTGACCCAACCTTGTAATTTGTTTCCGGCCGTACTGGATATCATTGAAGAGTATGGCAGATTATCTAATTACAAGATTAATTTGGGGAAAACTCAAATTTTCCCGCTTAACTTGCAAATGCACAAGTCAGAAGTGTCGGAAATGGGTATGCAATGGACCCCGTATTCTTTGAAATATTTGGGTATTTATTTGGCTGATCCGATTCGAAATTAGTGAAGCTCAATTTGGATGCCACTAGGAATACCATCAAGCAGGATTTAAATAGGTGGGCTGGGTTGTCGTCTCTCTGGGGTAGGATTAGCATAGTTAAAATGAACATCCTCCCAGGATTTGTTATCCACTAACATGCTCAATGTAATGTTGCCTTTAAAATGGTTTAAGAGTTGCATCTGTTTATCTCAGACTTTATTTGGAATGGGAAAACCTCTGTGGGGCTTATTGTAAGTTGGCTGCCCCTAGGGAGAGCGGGCTGAGACTTCCACATTTTGGCTTATATTATTGGGCTAGTACTTCTATGGCACTTAAGATGGTTAACACCCATAAGTAAGCTTGATTCTTTGCCCTATGTTCCCTCATGGGTTAGGGATGGAAATAGAGGTGATTAGAGAGTGGAATAGATCCGTAGCATTGCTTTACTCCACTCCTAAGACATTGCCTTCTAAGTTGCTTGTCACCCCAATAGTAAAATTCCTGCGTATTCATTGGCAATTATGTGCAAAGTTGGGTTTTGTCCGGACAGAGATAAGCATCAACCGATTTGTCATAACCCTAACTTGAGGATTGGAGGAAAATCATACTTGTCAATTGGCTCCACAGCTCAAGGGATTACGTTAGAGGATTTCATCGAGAGGATTAAAAGGCTAATAGAAGAGATTTTAGATAGGCATAGTATACACGTAAGCAAGTGTTTAAGTTATTTCAGATAACCCACTTGTTGGCGCAGGTGAGGACTAAACTTAGGGTTAAGGGTATAAATGGCAGCTGGTTCGAGTTGTTAGATCAAGTGGTATGGGAACCACATACAGTTTCCAGAATATATAATTTATTACTTGACCAAACTCTTGTTGGTATTGAGCATATACCTAGATATTGGACTGGCTGTATGGGGGAGCAAGAGAGAGAGTGGGTTCGTATCTGGAGTCATATGTACAGATATGTCAAGCAAGATAGGTTGAGAGTGATGCAATTTCACTTCCTGAATAACATGTTTTGGACCCCCTCCAAGTTATATAAAGTAGGTCGTAGGTCTGACCAAAACTGTTTCCGGTGCCATAAGGCGGTTGGAGATTTATATCATATTTTTTGGGACTGCCCATCGATAAAGCAGTTGTGGATGCAAATCAAGCAGAGAGTGGATCCATTGTTGGGTATTGACCAGTTTTTTACCCCAGAGATCTGCTTGATAGGGGATTATTCTGAAATTAAATTTAAGGACCGTAGATATTATATGGCCCTGATCTCATGCTCGCTTAAAAAGGTAGTTTTGAGACATTGGATGACAGACACCTCGATCACTTATCTGGAGTGGTTACAAGAGATGTTGTTTAATTTGAATATGGGAAACTTGATATGGAAGGGCAAACCGGGTTTCATCTACACGAAAGATATGGAGTCATATCGCTATACCTTCCCAGATAGTTTGTAACGGTAAGGTAGTTTGGGTCTGGACCATGGGTGAGCAGATCTTCCTTCAGGGGTTTGGGGGGTGGGAGGAGGGTTTTGGTGTTTTTTTTTTTATTAGGGGTGGGGTTAGTCGATAGGGAGGGAGGGTGGAGGGTGGGGAGTGGGGAGAGAGTAGAAATAGTATACCTGATTCAATCGTTAATTCAATTGTTATGAAGGTGTAAAATGCTTCTTGTCATGTACTTGACTTTGGATGTCTGGTATATCATAATAAAAGTTCGAATTTCAAAAAAGATTTACACACTGCACTCAACATGTTTGTTAGAAGGCAGTTAGGGTATTCCTTGTTTAAAAAAACAATAATTTAAAAGAACATTGATCAAAATCAGAAAACAAATGGCTGTCAAGTTGGAGTCTCTCTTTATATCTGCTAACTGTAAATATAAACCAGAAGAAGTCCAAGCAGGTTTTGCCTTCTGTGATGTTTTAGCTAAGTGTGTAAGATTATAACCTAGGAGAACAGCAAAGACCACCAATTTCCAGAAAAAGAACAGATGAGCCTTCAAATTGGAGTGGGAGGGAAAATTCATTAAAAGAGAACACTGATGCCCATGGCTGTGCCAGGTTTGGTGAGAGAAAATCAATTAAAAGAAATTGGACTTACTCAAATTATTTAACTCATTATACCCTGGGCAGCCATTTTGTATCAGGAGAATCAGTGGATGGTTCGGACTTCATACGGAGCTTTTGGGTACAATGAGAAAAGGGTACCTAAGACATTCTTTGACTATTGTTATACCTTGTTTCATTGCACTGTGTCTTATAACTTTTAGGTGCAAAGAAGCATAGCTTTTAGCACCTCTTGCAGTCATGCATACTCTTTTCTTCATTTACTAAAGATTACAGTTACATTCACATACCATCTCTCTTTGATGACAGCAATTGTCAAACCTTTTTTGCTACAACAATGGAAAGATGACCATGTGTATGCCTATGATCAGTGGGTGAGAGATCTTATTGGGGCTTTGGGTAGAATGAAGAGGCATCTTTGCTCGGAGGGTAGAAAAGGGCTATATGCTAAAAGATGGTCGACACTGGAGGTGATTTATTTGCTGCAGGGTAGAAATACCCAAACAAAGGCCTGTCTGTCGGGTTGTGATTAGCAGGAAAAAGTTATGCTGGAGTGAGATACAGTTCTCAAAGGAACTATGTTGGTCTAAATGGCTATATGAATAGCTTTTTTGGGGGTGATGTGATTTAAGCACAAGGGTAATAGGATGATTTCAATTTAATTTCAATTTATTTCAGTTCTAGGATTACAATTACCTTTGAGCCCAGGGCTCTTTTACAAAGGTTCCACGTCAAGACATAGGTATCAAATGACAATAGACAAAATTGTTACACAAATAAGGGTAAAGGATATCAAATTAATTTTGAACAGACAGGGAGAGGGTAAAGTGGAAAGGAAGAGGACAATAGGGGATGGGGGGGGTGGTAGAAAGAAATCGGAGGGACAAGGCGGGAGGTAAGAGAATGAGAAGAGAGGAGAGGTGGGGGGGGTAGGTAAGGATAAGGAGGGGGGTGGGGTGAAGCAGCCAGGAAGGTGGCATTGTCAGGTGCTGTGGAGCATATGGGGCAGAGGCCAAACTAGGGCAAGTGCATTATGTAAGGAGCTAGATATATGAAGAGTGGTAGTGGAGCGGAGTTGCATAGACATTATCCATGACAGTTGATGGTCTTGGTCTGCTAGGATTTATGGGGGGATGGGGACTCTCTGTATTTCCAGGGGACAGAGCAGGGAACCACCTCCTGGGGGGTCTGTTTCTTAAATTGAGCCTCTGGTTTGATACCTTCTATAGGGAAACAGGATTGATGTTATAGGGGTCATATTCATGTTGATTAAGTATATTTTCTGATCCTGTTACTCTATGATTCAGATGCTTTAGGAATATATCATTATTATGGAGGATGGTCCCATTAGCTGTGTATGTATATAGGTGTTTTGTATATAGTTTACACAGTCAGTTTGGGATTGTGTACCCTGGTTTGACCAGGTATATGTATGTCTGTCTAAAGTTTAAAAATGAAAAAAGAAGTTTAAAAAAAAAAAAAAGATTACGGTTACATTCACTTTGAGTGATCTGGTTGTGATGTCATTGCTGATGTCAGTCATAGGGCTAGATTGCAGTAGGTCTGCAGACAGTCAACTTAATTACTGTAGTTCTGGCTTAGGCTTGTGTGTTCGAATGCAACTTGAGTAGGAAGCATTGTAACTACAGTTATGTATGTGGGGTAGGGGGAATCTGCTCCAAGGCAGAATATATATAAAGACTGATACAGAACAAAGACAAGCATTGTTAATCTTAACCTCTGCCTCAAAAATCAATAACAAATACAGGGACACATGGCCAAAACATTGAAGATGTCTAAGCATTTGTCATTGCTGAATGTTTGTATATATGATGTGTGTGTGGAGGGGGGTATAAGTAGTTAGTTGAGAAATTTTTGGTGGACCTTAACTTTCTGTTAACTGTAGGTGTGTGCATGTGCTGTAATTTAAAACTATCTGGCTAACCTACTTGTCTAAATGTAGTGCATGGGCCCATCAGGCCTCTACACACATGTCAACCCCTTGTGAGTGAAAGCTCCCGGGCCCGCCATATGGTGTTGTGAGGCACCAGAACACTGCTCTGTCCCACCACAGGCTGGGAACAGTGCCGCACACTGCAGCACCTTGCCCCCATCCTTGGCGCATTCAGCCAGCTTACTGAGCTCGCACCCAAACTCAGGTCACTGGCACAGGAAGGCAACATGGTCCCACTGGGCCAAATGCAAGCCCTGGAAACAATGTTACTTCATAATTGTTTTGTAACAATTTTGACCCCAAAAGTTCAATATAGTCGTTTTATGACCCCTCCGTCTGAACATGACAGGTGTCATTTACAAAACACTTAATAAAATGCTATTTCACGCCACAAGTGTGAAATCACATTTTGGCCCAGATTCAAAAAATGACAACTTTTGCATTAATGAAGTGGTGTGAACAAATAGCTATGTTGAAAATAGAGGGTTAAAATATTGAAAACTACCAAAGTTATAAGCAAGCATTGAAAAATGTTGATGTACGTTCCCAACATACCCTTCTTATGTACCCACCTCATGAACTCAGTAGGTAAAAATTTTCAGATCCTGCCCAAAATATGATTTTGCAGTGCGATTGTGAAATCATCTTTCAGGACAGATTTGAAGACTTTCATCTACCTTGTTCATGAGGCAGAGTCCCAAAAAGGCCATGTTGAAAAGTTTGGAGAAAATGTTAAAAAATTACCAAGTTATGAGTACAAGTACAAAATGCTTTGAAATGCATTGACCGCTTACATGATTTCCTCAGTTCCCAGTCCATTGTTAAAGAGTGAAGATGCATCTCTGGTACAGAAAAGATTACAACATTTGACCCCTGGTAGGTAAGTAGGGAGGGTGATGACTGTGGAGGTTGGGTGGGGGGAGGGTAACTGCAGCTGAGAGGCAGCAGTGGCAACAGACATAGATGGACCATTTTCTTTTTTACAGGGATTAAAAAAGTTAAAAAGGACTATACTAACATACTAACACATTTAGATGCCAGCAGAGTAGGCTTAAAGGTCTATCGAGTCTACTTGAAAATCAGCACCTATTCTGGACACTATTGCTGCCCTGCCCTCCTCCACCGTAATTCCACCCAGTCTCATCCCCAACAGAGTTGTACCTCCAAATCTGGTATTTCTCAGCTTTACCGTCCCCTTATATCTGTTCCAGCCCCTCTTGAATCCCTCTACTGTACCCACAGCCACCAACTCCTCAGGCAGTGTGTTCCATGGGTCCACTACCCTCTCAGTAAAGAAGCATCACCTAGTCTCCCCCCTCAGCCTCCCGCATGCCAGCCTCATGGAATGCGCCCTGGTGGCCCCCTCCTCCCGTAGCTGGAACACCCTATTTAGGTGATCCTGTTCATTCCCTTTAGATATTTAAAGACCTCGATCAGATCCCATCTGTCCATCCTCTCCTCCAGGGAGTACAAGTTCTGCTCCTCAAGTCTCTTCTGATAGGATCTCTTCCCCATGCCCTGTATCATCCTGGTCACTCTCCTCTGGACCCTCTACAGAAATGCAATGTCCTTTTTTAAGTAAGGGCACCAAAACTGCATGCAATACTCAAGGTGCAGTTGAACCAGGCAGTTATACAGAGGAAGAAGCACCTTCCGTCTCCTCAGGGTTATCTCCTTGGCAGTGCACCCAAGCATTTTATTTGCTTGAGCTGCAGCCCTCCTACACTGCTCAGAGTTATTCATTTTGGCATCCACGATCAACCCAAGATCCAGTCCCCCCCCCGAGACCTGTAGTTTTGCCCAACCCAAAAAGTACTCATGACCCAGGTTCCTAAGCCCCAAGTGGAGAACTCTACATTTCTTGGCATTAAACCTCAATTTCCAAGTGTGTAACCACCTCTCCAGAGTCTCCAGTTCCCTCTGTAGGGATCTTCTACCCTCCTTCCCATCCACCAGCACCCCCAGCTTCGAGTCATCAGCAAAGAGGCTCATCTCACTCCTGATACCATTCCTGATGTCCAAGATGTAAGCATTAAATGGGAGTGGGTGCAACACAGACTCTTGCAGGGCCCCACTAATGACCCTCCTTGGAGATGATACCTCCCTCCAACCACCACTCTCTGAGACTTCGCAGTTAGCCAGTTCCGTATCCACCTAGCCATCCTTTCTCCTACCCCCATTCCTCACAGCTTGTGCAGCAACCTTGGGTGTGGCACTAAGTCAAACTCCTTGATGAAGTCTACAAAGAGGACATCCACTGGTCTTTCCTGGTCCAGCACTTTTATCACCCAATCGTAGAACTCCTCAAGGTTAGTCTGACATGATCTGCCCTGAATGAAGCCATGTTGGTGATTATCCAGATGGCCCTGTGTCTCTAGGAACACCTCCAGCCTTTCTTTCAAGATGGCCTCCATCATCTTGCCCACCACCAACATCAGACTGACAGGCCTGTAGTTTTTCAGGTTCTCCTGTGAGCCACTTTTGTGGATGGGCACAACATGGACCATCCTCCAATCCTGAGGCACCCAACCAGTCTGTAGGGAGGAGTTAACAATGTCCACCAGAGGTGTAGCAATGTCCACCATCTCCTTCAGCACCCTTGGTTGAAGGTCATCTGGACCTGGAGCCTTATGTATTCTCAGGGACTTAAAGGCCTACCACACCCTGCCAACTGGAATATCAACATCAGAGAGATCCCCAGCTTACCCAGTCCTAGCCTGCCTCTCCCCATTTGGTGTTGTTCCTCCATCGTCTCTTGTGAAGACTGAGGCAAAGTATTCATTAAGTACTTCTGCCTGCTTCCTGGCCTCCTTGGCCCACCCACTCCCTGACCACAGTCTGATAATTGGCCCCTTCATTTTCCTCCTTTCCCTAATGTACCTAAGGAACCCCTTTTCCCCATTCCTGATCCCCTATGCTAGCCTCTGCTCCATTCTCATCTTGGCTGATCTCACTACCCTAGTTACCTTTTTTGGTTAACCTATCATACTCCACCTTGTCCACGTCCCTCCATGAGTGTTTGTATTTTCTATAAGCAGCTCTTTTCTCCCTCACAACCTCTTTGACCTCACTGGTCCACCAGCTTGGCTTACTGGTCTTCCCAAACTTGCATCTGACCTTTGTGCAGGCCTTGGTAGCTTCCAGGAGCCCTCTTTTAATAATTTCCCACCTGCGCCCTGTATCCATATCTGGTCTAATTCCCTCCAAATGCCCCCGAAGATCCCCTCCATGCCCTTAAAGTCCACTCCCCTAAAGTCAACCATCACCATTTTGGTGCGATTTTCCCCTCCCCCAGGTCCAAGGAAAACCAAACCATGGCAAAATCACTTCCCACCAGTGGGTCCCCTACAGTCAGGCTTCTAACCATGTTGCAGTCAGATAGGACCATGTCCAGGATACTACCATCCCTCGTTGGGTCAGTCACCAGTTGGGATAGGAATGCATCCACTATGAGGGATGTTTGCCTTTATTTCAGGTACCAGCACTGGGACTGGGAAACCCAGTGACAGTGTCATGTTTGGCAGCACCTGCTCCCTGATGTTGCACAGTGTAAACAGGTGGGGTGGGGGGTTAAGAGCTGGTACCAGCAATTGGCCACCTCGGTGTTGGAAATTTCAGAAAAAGAGCAAAGGAAGAAATGGGAGGTGGGAGGGATACTCAGCAGTAGGAGGGAGTTAATTTCATGGACCAGGCATGGGAAGCGATGGAAAAGTGGGAAGAATATTAAATAAAATGAGAAGGTTTATGCAGATGAAAGGTGCCAGCTGCTTAGTGAATGGAGAGGTTGGCTCCTTTCAGCTATGAGAACTTTCCTCCCTGCAAAAAGAAAAATGTGTCATGATCAGCCTAGCTGATCATTGGACTGTCACTGCTGAGCCTCCTGCAGCCTGAACTGCATTGGACCTGAAAGTGACACACCTCTGAAATGCAATTCTTTTTAACCATATGTTTGCTGCACACATACACATAGAAACATAGAAAAAGTAATATCAGTTCATGAAAATTATAGTAGCCTTTTTTGATGGAGAAGTAGACTGCAAAACTATTGTCTGGTATGATTTTATGATTCAAATTGTTACTCTTCAGTGTCAAAAATGACAGCTTTGGAAAGGACAGGGAATATCTGTAAAGAAATCAGGGACATTACTGAAAATCAGGAATGGTTTAGAGGCATGGCAAGCATTGGTGACAGCTTTTATGTTTGCCTGCATGCTGCACATTATTTCTTTGTTCTTTCTCATTGCAATTTGTGATTCGGGTGCTAAGCAGGTTACTAATACTGCATCAAACAGCAAATTGTCTTCTTGATTGTTCCTGGTTGCCGGTTATGCACTAAGAGAGAAATTAAGTTTCTTTGGAAACTGTATGTCCAAACATGTGAGCCTATAGCTCAGTGGTAGAGTATCGGACAGTATTGTGAGCCTGGGTTCCATTCTCCACAGCTTGCATTATTTATTTCTCACTATACTTTAATTTGCATAAGATACACATTTATGGTTAATAAGTGAAAGAGGGTAACTCTCAGCAATATTGTTTTTATTTACTTTTGCAACTGATTTACTAAGGAATGCCTAGCTAAGATGCAACATCTTTATTCCAGTGGGGCCTGCCTTTACTTACTGTTACACCATATTTACCCAGGATGGTCCAGCTTAGATGCAATATCTCATTTCAGTAACTTGCTTAGAGGGCCAAACAGTATTTGGCTGTGGCAGGGTTTAACCTGCAATCTCCTGGTTACCAACAGAGCTCCAGCCACTATAGTAAACTTGACTGCCTGAGGGGGCACTGGGAAAAGCCAGTGACTGCCAGCCATGTTATGTTTTTTTTCCAGTTTATTTACCAAGAATAGCCCAGCTGAGATGCCACAACTCCTTTCCAGCTGGGTCCTAATTTTACTAATTTTTACAGTGTATTTACTCAGCATAGTGCAGCTGAGTTGCAACATCCCAGGGACATCATGCCATGAGAATTGTTGAGATGGGGCTCACAATTCAATATGAATCTGAGGGGAACATTAAATGGCACTTTTACAGGTTTCTTCAGCTCACAAAGCACTACTGTGATGTGAATCTCTGTGGGTATATGCCCCCAGATTCTATGGACATGATGGACTTACAACATTCCATTTCCAGTGGGGTCCCACTTCAACCCATTTTTGCTACTGATTGGACTAGAGCACTGGAAGGTTAAGTGATTTACTTAAGGTTACCTAATGAATATTTCTCACAAGCAGGGATTTCAAATGTGATTTCCCTGTTCTTAAGAGTTCTCTAACAATTAGGCCACTCTGCTTTTTTTTTGGGGGGGGGGAGGAGGGACAGGAAAGGCAAGCAATTGCTGCCAATGTTTTTTCTATATTTTCTTTCTTATAGTGTATTCCCCTGGTATAGCGTCCAACTGAAATGATACATTTAATTCCCAGTTGGGCCCTGCTTCTACCCATTTCTCTAAGTGAGTGGGTTGCCTGTAGCACTGGAAGGTTAAATAAGCAGCTTAGGGTGACACACCACGAGTATGTGGCTGCGGAGAGGTTTGGATTTGCTGTTTCCTAAATATCAGCAGTGCTCTAGAAATTAAACCACATCTCCTCCTCTATCTGAGCCAGTTACTGCTAGCAATACATTTTTTATGATCTATATTTACCCAGGATAGCTCAGCTGAGCTGCAGCTTCACGTCTCCAGTGAGACACTACTTTTAGTGATGTACAGTATATTTACTGACCCATCCAACCCTTGCCCCCAGGAAACACCTTGAAACAAGCTATCATAGCTTAGTGTGCCTTTTCTGGGCAATTACAAATAAACACAATTAACCCAATATACTCTGAGATGCATATTTCATTTTCATTGGAGTCCTGCTTTGACCTGTTATTGCAATGTATTTACCAACGATGGTCCAGCTGAGATGCCATATTTCATTTCATTTCCATCGCTGGATGGAATGCAGCACTAGGCACTTATAATAAGTGAGTTGTTCAGGGTCGCACAGTGAGTGCATAGTATTGAAGATCTATCCAGTGACATCCCACAGCTGCTGTATAGTGCCTGCACATCTTTGAATTGCAATTCCACTTCATTTCATTCTTCTCTAGAATAAGAGATGTTAAGATACTACTAGACAAAAGACATTTAAAATACAAAACAATATCATATGAATCTTGTTTAAAAATTGTACAATGCATTGTTTTTTTAATATTCCAAAAAACTGTATACTGTTAATTGTAGTAAATTGGGTATTAATAAATGTTTGCCGAGTATAATTGCAGTTGTTTAAAAAAAATCCTGTTTATAAAAGTAATATAATTATTGTACAGATATTATCAGCAAGCAACTCTTTTTCTTACAATCCAAAATTACAAACCATAAAGCTAAAATCTGTAAAAGTGAACTTTCAGCAACACTGTAGTGTAGGAGGGACAAACATACACAAAACTGTGGTGCACATAAAAATGCAAACCAAGCTTGATAGCAAATAACAGACATTTACTGTGGCAAGCGAAACACGGTGTGTCACATCAGAGATAACCCCACTGCTTTGAATCTAAACTGGCTGCACTCAGTCCCCTCATTTAGATGGCCGAGGTTGTAAGAGGAGGGGTCTCTGATAATCAGCACCCACAGTTCTGCCTGCCATATCCACAGGCTTTTTAGAGTGAGTTAGGTACTGGGTATTGGGTGGAGGGTGGTGGGGTGCTGATAGGGTGGGCTGAGCTGAGGTGGAGGGAATGTAATTTGTTGTAAATCAAGGATAGGAGGAGGAGGGTGCACCACTGGACTAACAGGATTATTTATTTTCTCATTGGGGATCAGTGTGACAGGGAGATACCACTAGACTGCTAGGGTAACTTCATTCCATAACAGAGATTGGGGATGTTGGGGTACCACAAGACTGCTATGGATTTATACATTAGTGTACAGAGATCAGGTGAGGGTGGGGAAATAACTGAAGCTCTACACAATGCCTACATGCATACATATGCATGCAGGCATTGTGCAGAGCTGCTAATGGACACATGATGGCATGCAAATGGCCCTACAGTGCTCTACATTCAATATGTGGTCATTAGCATGAAGACATCTGAATATAGCACCCAGGGGCAAAGGTACTACTCCTCGAGGGATGGGCTGTTATCCTTTACTTCTTCTGTGTCTGCTGCCAGTATGGGGCTGTGGTGTGCTGCACTTACACACTTTGTGGTGCTACCACGGCTCGATATTCATACTTGTATGCCTCCTAGATTACTATGCACTATTTCACATGCTTCACATGATCAAGTCTGAAAGTGGGGGCCCTGATTTCTAATATGTCTTTACTGCAAAGTTGGTTCAATCGGCTTATGCAACTTAGTGAGAAGTCATGCTTGTGCAATTTTGTTGGTGGTCTGAAGGTATTTGAATGAATGAATTGTTGATTGTACTAGGAATACTTTGGCCATTCACAATCTCTGTTCTATGGGGAACTACCACCCTGTTGTGGTACTGTGAAGGCAAAGGAACCTTCTTGAGGAGGGATCAACCCCTAGAGGTGTCATGGGAACAAATTCCATTAGGCTAAAGATACCTTAGGAAGGAACCCCGAGGAGAGAGAGGCGTGCCACTGGAAGAGGAAGGGAGGATGGTGGAACAAAGAAACAGTGCTTCTGAGATAGACTAAAGGGAGCTGACTTAAATAGCTCAGGGGCAGGGTGCATGGTTGGTTACTCTCACCCACTGAACTGCAGGCATAGCCTCTGATTTCAATGTGCTTATGCAACTTAGTGAGGAGTTATGCTTGTACAACTTTGTTGATAGTCTTAAGGTATTTGAATGAATGAACTGTTGATTGTAATAGGGATACTATGGTCATTTGCACTCTCTGTTCCATGGGAAACTACCACCATGTTGGGGTACCGTGAAGGCAAAGGAACCCTCTTGAGGAGGGTTCCACCCCTAGAGGTGCCATGGGAACAAATTCCTTTAGGCTAAAGGTACCTTAGAAAGGAGCCCCCACCCCAAAAAAGAACTGAGCAGCAAGTAGTGACACAGAGCTTACATGAGGATGGAGTGACAGCAACAAGTGATGACTAGAAACAGACATAAACTGAATCAAGCAAAGACTGACATATATCAGAACTGATAGTAGAAGAGGCATGACTTCTATAAGGAGAGAGGGAATGGCAAATGGGAGGAGAGCCATCATCCAGCCCCAACTCATATCAGAAACCTACCTGTTGTTAAGATTACCTAATTGTATGGCCTTCAGCATGCAGGAGAAGGAAAAAAACCCTATGAGAGGTAAACATCTGGGGGTTCAAGGCCTTGTTAGCCTTCCCCCCAGGCTTTGGATAAATTAGTCATGGCTCAGCAACTGCAATTTGGAGACCCAACTCAAGGGAAGGATTTTTGAGGAAAGGCTTTCACTCTGTCCCTCTAATGGGAAAGCCATGGGTGTGCTGCTGAGCCAGTCTCTGCAGCTAAAGGAGGTGCCCTATGCTCAGGCTCACCTCCACTCCCCAAGGCAGGAGTAAGAGAGCAACAACCGCTGAAAGGCACTCACCAAACCTCCATGAATGGAGATGTAGAGAGGAAGCCAAAGACTTGAGGGGTAAGGCATAGAAGGCGTCCTTGTGGGGGGCCCGAAATTGGAGACATGATCTTCACCTTTGAGGGGCAGAGGAAAAGAAGGAGGTGGAGACCAGCTGAACCATAGGTGGCTGTATGGGGAATAGCTTTTGAAGGGGCTGCTGATGCTGTCTGCACAGTGAAAAGAGGCCCCTTGAAGTTAGAGGACCCACACTCTGGCAGCCGACGTCTTACATGTTACATCAAGAGGTGCCATCAAGTTGATCTGCATGGCTAAAGCTTCCCTGGAACATAGGACATTCTCAACTGAAAGGCAGAAAGAGAAAGACCCTGCCCAACAAGGGACCCACACTCAAGATGCAGACTTTATGGGGCAGAGCGTGACAGTCAACTTAAGGGCAGAGCCCTGGAGCCATACCATGGTTGTGGCTGGCATGCATCTGAATGCAGGAGTAGTGGGAGGCCATGGTGAAGCCTGACAGCCATGAGCACATGGAAGAAACAAAACATAAGTAAGACTGAACAGCTGCTTCTTATATCTGAATGCAGGAGTAGTGAGAAGCCATGGCAAAGTCTGATGGCCATGGCTGATAGAGACATCGAATGACAACTAGGACATTGAATGAGACTGAATTTACGAGTCTGGACTGAATAAGGAATGCATGCCAACCAGTTCCATAATGGAGGTTAGTGTTAGTTGCTGATGTATTGCAAGTTAAGTATGCTGAGGTAGTAGAAACAACAAATGAAACTGCTGGGAATTCAGGAGTATATGGGAACCAAAAAGTATGGAGCATAGGCTGCTGAGTTAAACAACGCTTACAAGTTCAGGGCTACAAAGACATTTAAATACACTATTGATCAAATGCGAGGACCTTGACATAAAAATTAATCTTAAAAAATCTAAAGCAATGTTTTTTGAAACAAACAAACCTAAGTGCAACCTAAGATTAAAAAATGATAAAATTTATGTAGTAAAAGAATATGTATACTTGGGAATGAAATTCACTGCTAACAGAAAATGCAATGCTCATATTAGGGAACAGAGCACAAAAGCCAAGCTTTCAGTGAAAGCATTGCTTAGTTTTAACCACAGATACGTGGGTAACTCCCTCCTTCCAGCATTAAAAGCAGGAGAAGCTAAATGGGGTTCTCAAACTACACTAAATATTGAAACCCCAGTACAGTTCTACTACAAGGTTTTATTCCAGGTTCCCATCATTACTTCTGCCATGATCAGAGTAGAATTGGGCAAAACATAATTGACTGCCTTGACAGAATCCAATATTGCTTCCTACTGGATACATATTATAAATAATCCCAATAATCTTATCCCATTGGAGTGCTTTTCAGGAAAAAACAGCTTGGCACTCCACAGGAATTTCATCTCCCTGACTAAAACAGTTTCTAATTATTTTAGGGAAAACCAATACTACTCACTTATGGACAGATTATTTAAGAAACATAAAGATTGCTCCCAAATATAAATTCAATATTAAAAAGAAATTATTGCATCTTGCTCAAACCAAAGATGTAGAATTAATCTAAACCCAGAAAAAATCAACTTGTTATAGTAAGAATAAGAAATGTATATGGCATTGAGGAATACTTACCTATTCCAATTTTACCTAAACAAAGAAAATCAATTACCTGGGAAAGATTGGGTGTCATAACCTCTAAATACAGCTATAGTAATAGACATAAAAAACATATAGTTGCTGCATCAGACCTCTGCCCATGTAATATAGGTTTTGTTGAAACCATCACACATATAATAGCATAGCACATAGCAGTGTCAGTGGCTCAGTAGGTAGCACACTTGCCTCTGAGGCTGGGAGATCAGAGGGCTGTGGGTTCAGTTCCCACATCTGGCACTTCGGTTAATATCCCTGTACCGAAACTGTAGTGCAGCATGAGAGGGGTGCTGTACTTCTGAGGTGCTGTCTTTTGGATGAGATGTTAAACTGAGGTCCCATCTGCCTGGATTGGTGGTAGTTCAGGTGGATGTTAAAGATCCCATGGCACTTATCGAAAAGAGTAGGGGAATTTTTTATTGGAAAACAAAATAAGAAAACAAAAACTCAAGACAAAGCACAAAATCTGTACATCATAATACATATAGGTATTGAACAGAAAATAAAAATCACCATATCATCTATACAGGTGAAAACAAAAGCAAAAAAAAAAAATCACAACAAAAACTTAGTACGGAATTGGAAGCCCTCCCCACACCCCTTCATAAATTTTTTTTTTTTTTTTTCAAGTAACCCCTTCAAACAAAATTAAAGGTAATGCTCTCCACCAAAATGCCACTAAAGGTGCAGGTAAAGTTTTTTTTTCTAAACAATAAATACTAGAAATTTCACTCCTGATATGTTCCCTGAGAACAGTCAAGGCAACCCTTTTTTGCTGCAACACAAACATACATCGGTTGTGCCAGATACGTCATTTGCAGACTGCAAACAGAACCCGCAATGTTCCGGGAAAAAAAAATCTTCCAAGCAGGTCCAAAGTCCCCATAAACCAATTCAGAATATGTTAAGGCAGAGAACATAGGTCATCCCCATGACTGACTCGCTGAGACCATAGTGGGGCAATATATGGGCAATCAAAAAATAGGTGTGACATGGATTCAAGCTTACATACACACGTGTCCCGAACACAGTACCGTTCTGACAGTTGCTTATGCACCTGGTTTCCTTTAACATTCAATTGGTTGTGACAACACAACCACAGGGTATCCCACATCTTCTCTGAAATCCTTTTTTCCAATAATTGTTTTGTTAAACAGTGAGAATCACAGGGTACAGCAAAACAGGGTGACACCAAGAACATGGTTTGCAGTATGGAGGAGTATAAATGCTTTCTATGCTGTAATAAATTTATATCATAAGACACTTTCCATATTTTAATATTTTTAAATATTTCAGTAAGGTATCCAGACATTCCGGGTGGAATTCTGGTAAAAGGTTTCCACACAGGAGCTTGCCATTTATCCAAAAAATATTGGGAATGGGAAGAAAAGCTAAGGGTCCAACAATCCGTCCGGTTGACTATACTTGGAAAAATATTAGCATTTACAAAAATGGAAAAATAAAATAACACCGGGTTTACCATCTGAAGACCGCCCTGTTTAATTGGCCAGTAGGTGACAGATCTCTTCACAGAGTTCAATCTACTACCCCAAAGCAACTGGAAAAACAAATTATAAAGCCGAGCCTCAAGAGAAGAGGGAAGGGGAAAAATATAACTAATCAAACATAGAGGCAGAATGCAAGTTTTAAGTAAAAAAAATCAGTATTTTGCGGGTCATAGGGAACCACTTCCAGCGGACAATTTTGGATTCAGCTATGTCCATTGCTGAAATCCAATTACACGCCGCCACATCAGGTGGGCCAAAAATAATCCCTAAAATACAAATTTTCTGGGAGTGACTACCAATTCCTCCAATATCCGGCGATATCGCATGTGATGGAAGATGGGCTGCACAACCCACACTTTTCTGGGTATTTAACTCAGATCCAGAAATTAGGGAGAAGGAATGGATGATCTCAATTGCCCTCTCCCCAGAAGCTGGATCTGCTACTAAAATGCAAATGTCATCTGCATAGGCAAGAGCACTGGGAAATACAAGATCTGGTGTGACAGAGATATGTCTAATGGTCCCCTCCTCATTCAATTTCTGGAGTAGAGGATCAATGGAAAAGACATACAACAGGGGACTTAAAGGACATCCCTGGTGTACCCCTCTCTTGATAGGGATATGGGGGCCTCGCAATCCGTAAACCAACGGCGTTGTGCAGGCAGACCAATACAAGATTTTAATCCAGCTGAGTAAATCAGCAGGAACCCCATATTTTTCCAACACTGAAAATCAATATGTGGAACCCGGTCAAAAGCCTTAGTCTGGTCCAAACTAAGAACATAGACTTGAGTGGTATTCCCATCAAATACTTCCCAAAATTTTCAAATTGGAGAGCATGGAACGATTTGGAATCGCACAAGTCTGCGCAGAGTAAATTACCTGGACAGCCATCTGTGAGAGTCTATTGGAGACAATTTTACACAAAATCTTCTAATCGGAATTTAATAAACTATAGGACGCCAGTTGTCCAACTTATCCTTATCATTTTTCTGTTTATATAAAAAAATCAAGTAGCTATCAGAAAATGCGAGAGGAATAGGCAAGAGGCCTTGTAAAATAACATTATATACCTTCGTTAAATATGGTATCAACAAGGTTTTAGCTTTTTTATAACATTCATTGGGAATACCATCAGGACCAGGGGTGACAGTAGTTTTCAAATGGCTAATAACCGAGTCCACTTCAGCACAGGTAACTGGCTGACTTGAAACCTTAATACACCCCGGTGACAAGGTAGAAACCTCTAAGGAACCCAAAAATCCATCCCATGCATTTGACTCATAAGCATGCCCATTCAACGACCGAGTATGGAAGGAAACCTCCTCCAAAATGCTCCGGTCATCCATAATCCTTGTACCAGAATGGGAAACCAAAGAAGACATATATTTAGATGCAACCTGTTGGTGGCTGCTATCATAGGGATTGATTATTTTAGCAGATCCCTTTCTCCCATACTTTTGTTCGAGAAATAATGATGTCGTCCTCTCATACTGAGAGGAACGCATCTCAGTTTTAACCTGCCGGATTTGTGCTGAATAATCCAGGCCCCATTCAGTTTGCCAAGACAGCAGGCTTTGTGCATCATATCGCACTTAAGGTACCGGAAATAGCACCAAGATTTTGTTTAGAAATTGCTTACAAAGTTGTGCAATAACAGATTTAGTATCCTGCTACCAAAAGGTTGGGTTATCGTATAATTCAAATACTGAAACCTTGTCTTGGAGAAGCCCATACAAGTCCTGCCACCCACCTTCCTCCCCCAAGACAGATATATTCATCTTCCAGAAGGTATGTGTCACAGGTTTGTTATTGGGACAACCGATGTGCAACAGTAACACACAATGATCTGAAAACTCACATGGGAGAACCGAATATTGTACATTAGCCAACCAATGAAAAAGAAAAAAGTAATCAAACCTTGTGGAAAATCTACCCTGGTGAAAAGTGTGTTCCAGCGGGAGTACACCAAAAGAAGCCCCATCCCGTAAGTCAGCAGCAACATACAAAGTGTTAAGGAAGTTGGATTCAAAATATAATTTTTGGGTAAGTCCAGTTTTATCAGATAATGCAGGAATACAGTTAAAATCTCCTCCAAAAACCACCGATTTGGATGAGTGGAGAAATGGCAGAATAAGTTTTAACATTTGAATCCTCTGAGTTTTAACTTGAGGGTTATAAATATTAATAAACTGCCATTCTTGTTGATGGAGAATGACATCTAAGATAAGTACCAGACCCTGAATTAAATCAATCAGTCTTGTAACATGAATATCCACCCCCTTTTCCAGTATCCCTACTCCGGAACACACATCCTCAGCCAAGGACCAAAAGGACAGACCATCCCTCCAATCCCTGGAGGCCTGCCCAATCTCTCGCAAAGAATGGAGCTTAGTATTGTCTCAGAAGAAGCCAGAAGGGGAAGGAAACATATTCAATTCAGTGCTTTACAGTAACTGGTAATTGTTATTTTTCTTTTAAACTTAGATTGTGGGCTTTTAGTGACACTGTACTTTTTTTGTCTTTACTTAGAATTGTTTTTGGGCTGTTGAAAATTTAAAATGTAGTGGTGGTGTATTTCTTTGCTGTCTTAATTGCTGCAAATTTTGTCTTAGCTTGTCTGATTTGCCCTGTAGTTTGGGTGAGGGGTGTTAATTGTCTGGCCTCTGACCTCAGCTATGTGATAACTGGAGGTGGGGCTTAGTCAGAGTTGAGCTAGCAAGTGAGTTTTATTTTCTCAGAAGAAGCCAGAAGGGGAAGAAAACATATTCAATTCAGTGCTTTACAGTAACTGGTAATTGCTATTTTTCTTTTAAACTTAGATTGTGTGCTTTTAGTGACACTGTACTATCTTTGTTGTCTTTACTTAGAATTGTTTTTGGGCTGTTGAAAATTTAAAATGTAGTGGTGGTGTATTTCTTTGCTGTCTTTAATTGCTGCAAATTTTCACCTCCTCCCTCCCTTCCCCAACTCTTAATTATATGCCCTGTTAAGTCTGATTGACAGGAGCTAAACACAGGGTATAGTAAGGGGTGTGGAGTAGGAGGGGCATAAGAGGGAAGAAGCCCACCCTCAGCACGACAAGTGTTTTGACTCATCTATTTATTTATTGGTTTATTTTCTTTTTTTTAAAAAGAAAAGAATCTGAGGATCAGTGGCAGGATTTTTAGGACAGTAAATTAATAAAAAGGGAACTAGGAGAGCTTCAGTAGCAGACAAGTAGTGGAATAGCAGTATAATTGCAGTATAATGTGGGGAGTGGTACAGTGCAGTGCAGTGCAGTGGCTGTGGGGCAGCCATATTCAGGCAGACCTTCTGGACACTGAGGTGCTGCCCTATCTGCATGCATCTCTCTGGACTGTGGGATGAGGTAGCCAGACTCAGAGCGGAAGTAAACTGGGTCAGAGTACCATCACCCCTATCCAGAGACCACCCATTCAATGCAACTGCCTCAAAGGATGCCGAGCGAGGAGCACTGGGATGACAGTGGGCTCAGGAGGGTTAGAGCAGAAGGCAGAGGCACATCCCAGATCCTATTCCACTCAAGAACTCATATGCCACACTGGCAAACAGGGAAAACCAAATAGAGGTATCAGAGAAGTGAAAGGAAAGGATGTGGAGGTTAGCCAAGGAGGTGACCTCAGCGGGGAAAGCAGTGGACCCCAGAGGAGGAGGAAGCGAATCCTGGTGGGGGACTCCATCATAAGAGGGATCCAGCTAGGAACACAGGAGGGGGAGGACAGGGAGGTGAGGTGCCTACCAGGTGCCACGGCATGGAGGGATGGAAGGAAGATCCTGGGGATCACTGGGAAGGCAAGACGGGAGGGTTAGCTGTGGATGTCGTTATCCACCTAGGTACTAATGACCTGGCAAATGGGGAGCCAAAGGAAGTTCAGGAAGAGTTTAGGAAATTGGGAGGGGTCTCAAGCAAGTAGCTACTTCTGTCACTTTCAGAAGTACTACCTGTGAGAGGCAGGGAGAGCATGCAGTGTGCATCAGAACTTTACTCATGGTTGAAGAACTGGTGCTGTGAGGAAGGGTTTGGATTCATTGGTGACTGGGGACCCACCCGGAGGGATGGAGGTTTGTTCAAGCCTGACGGCCTGCATCCATCCTGGAGGGGAATACAAGCACTCAATGATAAGTTTAAATGCTACATTGACAAGCATTTAAACTAGCTAAGGGTGGTGGCAGACCAGCAAGGAGGGTACCTACTTGCTCACCCCCCACAGCTAGCAGTGGAACCAGTGAACCGGAGGAGTGGATATCTCAACAAAGCAGTGTGCAAAAGTTGGAGATTAGTGCCCAAGAGGTGGATAAGCAGAAAAGGGGCAAAAATCAGCAGAAGAGCAGATAGCAAGGAGAACCAGGGATAAAGGACAACCAGGAAAGGGGCTGGAGTAGAACAGCTAAACAGTCTAAGGAGGTCAACTCATGGAAAGCCATGTGTGCCAATGCCAGGAGACGCAGTAACAATATGGAGGATCTGGAGGCTTCCATGGTGCAGTTGGACCTGGACATTGTGGCCATCACTGAAACCTGGTGTAATGATAACCACAACTGGGAGATAGCCATACCTGGCTACAACATATTCAGAACAGACAGGGCAGGCAGGAAGGGAGGAGGAGTGGCACTGTATGTGAAAAATGACATAAGGGCCACAGAGATCCAGGAGGAACAAAATGGGGGAGAGATACTGTGGGTTAAGCTAGAAAGGAAAATGGGGCCAGCCATTCTCACAGGTGTGGTCTATAGACCACCAGCCCAGGAGGAAGAAACAGATAGGGAGCTGATGCTAGCCATCCAAAGGATGGCAGGCAAGGGGGAGGTAATACTGGTTGGAGACTTCAATATTCCAGACGTGGACTGGAGCATCCCAGCAGCAGCAGCATCAACTAGGAGCAGATTTATCCTGAACTCCCTTCAGGGTGCCTTCCTCAAGTAACTGGTCATGGAACCAACTCGGAAGAAGGCAATACTGCACCTGGGGAACAATGACCACCAGTCATTGTGGTTTGAAATCACAGAAAGAGCAGAACCAAACCACACAAAAACACGTATCCTGGATTTAAGGGGGGCAGGCTTTGGGAAAATGGGGCGATACTTGAAAGAGGCATTAAGGGGAATGGGGCAGGAATCAGGGGTTGAGGAACAGTGGGTAGTATTTAAAATGGGGATTACAAGAGCAACATAATTATAAATGAAGCAGGTTAGCAAGAGGAAAAGGAAGAGGCAAGTACCATTATGGTTTTCCAAAGAGGTAGCAAAGAAAGTGAAAGCCAAAAGATTGCATTCAGGCATACAAAAGACACAGGCAGAAGGGGATAGGGAGAAGTACCAGGAGAAGCAAAGGGAGGCAGGGAGGTCAGTAGGAGCCAAAGCTCAGACAGAAGAACACATTGCAAAATCTGTGGTAGAGGGGACAAACCTTTACAGGTACATAAGTGAAAAAAGAAAGGCAACGGGAGAGATAGTGAGACTGAAGGGGGAGGATGGGGGCTGCGCGGAGGATGACAACAGTAAAGCTGACATATTGAACAGGTATTTCTGCTCAGTCTTTACTGAGGAAGATGAGGGTAATGGGTCTGAAGGGAGTACAAGGGGTGAGAATGGTGCAGAAATGGACACAAGTCCCTTTACATGAGAAAGGGTTCTGAAGGAACTGGAAGTAATAAGAGTTAAGGAATGGGGCCAGATGGGGTGCACCCCAGGGTCCTTAAAGAACTAAGAGAGGTGGTGGCTGAACCTCTGGCTATCCTCTTTAGCCGATCACTGGAAACAGGGGAGGTACCCAAAGACTGGAGGACAGCAGATGTAGTCCCCTTATACAAAAGTGGGAACAAAGAGGAAGTGGGGGACTACAGACCAGTCAGTCTCACCTCGGTAGTGGGGAAGCTCATGGAAGCACTACTGAAGGAGAGATTGGTGGAACATCTGGTTGTCAATGGACTACAGGACCCAAGACAGCATGGTTTCACCAGGGGGAGGTCATGTCAGACCAACCTCGTTGAATTTTTTGACTGGGTGACTAGGGAGGTGGATCAGGGGAGGGCAGTGGTCATGGCCTATCTGGACTTCAGCAAGGACTTTGACACTGTGCCACATAGAAGACTATTACACAAACTGGGTAATATGGGTGTGGGCAGGACAGTAGTGTGGTGGGTAGGTAACTGGCTGGGCGGCAGGACACAGAGGGTGGTGGTAAATGGCTGTAACTCCACAGAGGGAAGAGTGACCAGTGGGGTACCACAGAGATCAGTGCTGGGACTGGTCCTATTCAACATCTTCATCAGTGACATTGCACAGGACCTAGAAGACAGAATTTCACTGTTCGCTGATGAGACAAAGCTCTGTAACAGAGTAGACACACCAGAGGGTGTAGACAGAATGAGAAGGACCTGCAGAAACTTGAAGAATGGTCAGGATTTGGCAGTTGAAATTAATGCAAAGAAGTGCAAGATAATGCATATGGGGCACAAAAACCCTGGCACAATATATCAGTTGGGGGGTGAGGATATAGCATGCACCAAGCAGGAAAGGGATCTTGGAGTTATCATCTCTGATGACCGCAAGGCAGGGAAACAGTGTGACAAGGCAGCAGGTAAAGCAAATAGGATGCTGGGATGCATAGGCAGAGGCATTACCAGCAGGAAAAGGGAGGTCATAATTCCACTATACAAGACACTAATGAGGCCCCACCTGGAGTACAGTGTACAGTTCTGGAGACCTTACCTACGTAAGGACATAGACAGGGTAGAGAAGGTTCAGAGGAGGGCAACAAAGATGGTGCATGGATTGCATCACAAGTCCTATGCGGACAGGTTGAAGGAACTGAACATGTACTCCCTGGAGGAGAGGAGGGAGAGAGGGGATATCATAGAGACATACAAGTATCTTACAGGAAGGAACAGGGTGCAGGAATACACTATTTTTAAGTGAAAAAGATGTTCTAGGACTAGAGGGCATGGGATGAAGTTGGAGGGAGGACTATTCAGAAGAAACGTGAGGAAGAATTTCTTCACAGAACGGGTGGTGGACAAGTGGAACACCCTGCCAGAGGACATGGTGGGGGCTGAAACAATCACAGGATTTAAGAATGCATGGGATAGACATAAAGGAATTCTGGAGGCCAGGGGTAAGGGGCAACAGACTTCTAGGAAAACGTAAACTGAACTTACAAGCTCAAATGGGCAGACTGGGTGGGCCACAGGCCCTTATCTGCTGACACTGTCTATGTATCTATGTAGTATCCTGTAAAAAAATAATATGTAAAGGCAAGGACAAAAGGAAGGAAAAAATAGCCTGTCTTCTTTTAACATTTTTGAGACTATTAGCATTTAAGCTCCCAAAAGATACAGCATCCCCCATATTAGACAGAGATCAAATCAAGATTTTTTCCTACCTCGACCCTTGCCTGGGGATTTTAACTTACAACGTTTTTTCTTATTAAGTTGGACATCCCCAGAAACCTGCTCAGAATCAGTCAATAGCTCAACCTGGGAAGATGCAACAGAGGAGGCATCCGAATCATCCTCAGTATCCACAGCCTGCTTTCGTTTAGATAAAATGGCAAACTGTTTTTTAACTACCACATCAGTGGGGGGAGATACAGAAGGCAGGGGCACTCCTTTCATCAAAGAGCTCCTTTTCAACCTCCTATTCCCCACCGGGACCCAATCTGTATCCACAGGAGGTGGCATATCTTCCTTAACACAGGGTAGAGCCAAAGTGCTAGGGGCCAGAGGCTGCTCTTCAGCAATCACTGAGGTAGAGGTCGTAGCCGGAGGTAGTAAACTCAATTTCCCAGACACTAAGCCAGGACTAGACGTGGGTACTGTCAGGGGTGGCGGTTCTAACCCCAGATCCATCTAGGAAGAAGGAGGAGCGGGGGGGGGGGCCACTGTAGAAGCAAAAGGCTGAAACTGGGGCCTAGCCTGAGCAGATCTTTGGGTCTGAGTCACCATCTCATTCTGTGAATCAGTAGGCATCGCTGGATTATTATGGGAAGCCCATGTACAATCTTTAAAAGAGTGGGAGGTTTCATCACACAAATTGCAATAAGCTGGGTGGGGGCAATTTAGACTTACATGACCAGAGCCTAGACATGAGGAGCATTTAAGTTGGTCACAAGCACTACTTAGATGGGTATGGTCCCCACACCGAAAACAAGATTTCAGTTGCCCCGGGTAGAATACAAAACCCCTATCCCTACCCAAATAAAAACAACTTGGCAAGTGTTGTATATTCCCATTAACAATAGGTAATTTAACCTGCAGTTTCCACCCCCCGTCCAAAAAAACTCGGAGTCAATGATGGGATCAGGTAAACCCAACACAGTGCATTTGGAAGATAACCACCGTACAATATCCTCTATTGCCATCCCCTCATTTTTAAACCAAACCATAACACTTTTAATAGTTGGTTTCGTAAGGGGAATAGCAAAAAAAGGGGACCAGAATGGGGTATGGCGAACAGCCTGATAACGATGCCAAAAAGTATCTAACCCTAAGGCAGTTTTAAAGCTGACATCAAAATAATTGTCACCAGACGTATGTATTAATGCATATATCTCAGAGGGAGAAAATTGCAAACTAGATTTAAGCAATGTTTTCCCCACATAGAGACGATCCGAAAATATGTCCAGCCCACCCCTATAACGAAGCCGGACAGCATTACGCCGCTTGGCCTGCTCAGGAGGGGAATGAAATAAGCCAGCAAAAGTCTTAGGCCGCTGAGGACCAACAGAAGGTCGAGGCGGTGAAATGGCAAAGTCAGAGTTGATATTCCTGTCGGAAGCATTTGTAGATGAGGGCCTAGGGGTCGTACCAGACACACCTGCCTGAAGAGAGCTTCCCCCAGTCCCCACCATGTCAATAGGAGATGTATGAGGTAAAGACAAAGGAACAACCATAGTGGGCAATAAGGGGGTCTTAGGCACATCTCCAACACTAAGCAATTCATTATCTGCAATGTCCCCTGTTCAGAACCCTGCACCCCTCCAGCCTGCCAGGATGGGGCCTGGGAAAGACTAAAGCCCGAAGGGACCTCAAGAGGGTCCGTAATGTCCAGTAAGTCACCTTTAGGAATGGGGCCGGGTCATGCAGGGGAGGTCCAGGAATCGTCCAAAGGGGGCTTCTCCCACCCTGCACCCCGAAGAGCTGTAGCAATAGTTAGCCCTGAGGCAGATAGGTGGGAGTCAAACCCACAACCAGGAGGGCTATGAACAGCAGGACCCATTGTAACTTGCTGGTGGGACCCCATAACTTCACTTGTAATCCCCTTGTTTAGTACAGTACCTGTTGGTAGTGCAGTCGTCTCTCCCAAAAGATTCGCAGTAGCTGGTGTCAAAATAACCACCCCGAAGTGCAGACCACTCGCCATCCCGTCGCGCTCTGTATCTAGAGGCAAAAATCCTGGTCCTGCTGCTGGTGTGGAGGAGCTAAGGGGAGACTCCTGGCAAATGCAAGTCTGCAAAATACTTCCAGTCTCCCCAGCTCCCGATGACTGAGAGACACCGTGAATCGGCACCTCGAACACTTCTGCATTCTCTCCAGGCACCAGAATGCAGTGCAGTGTCCCGTCAGACCACGTCACATCATGGCTGACAGGACTCAATGGAGCTGGGCAATGCAAAGCCCTTACAGGAGCCTCTGTGGGGGAAACCTTTCCATCTGCCTGCGAACTCACAAAAGAAGCAGCCAAATCCTGCTGGGAATCCAAATTCTGGTGTATCTTGTCTCCGGTATCGCTCCCGTTAGCTCCTGAGGTAAGGGAATGAACAGTATTCATCTCTCCTCCAGTGTCCCGCCACAGCGGAGCTTCTCCCGGTAGTCCTCCGGGTTCAGTACCGATGGTAGCCCGTGAAACGGAGATAGGGAGGGAGACCAACTCCCCTATCCCCAAGATGTCCTCCTGCTCTGAGTCTGAGCACCAAGTGGCCATCACGACGGCCGGTCCCCATACTGCCCACAATGCAGCAGCAGAGTAGGGGAATTTCCCCGGTGTCCTGGCCAAATGTCCCTCATTCACTAAAAAAAAAAAATACCACCAACAGTTTAATCTGGTTCAAGGTCAGTTGGCATTCATCTGTATCCCCCTCCCCTGGGTCATGCCTGAAAATAGGTAGGATTTGTCTAGTGCACTTACCCGGTCAACAAAAACTAAATAAATAAATACATAATTCTATAATGCCCACTCTATAATTCATGTAGGAACTCTATACTAAAATATTTCTTGAATAAATACATGTCTTATTTATCCTCCTGCACCCTCAGACAGTAAAGGAGGCTGAAATTATTGCAAAATTTCTGGAAGCAGTAATTAGACTCAAAAGAAGATAGTTTCCTCTTTATTAATTCTATTGCCCTCGTCTGTTAGGCAGTCTCTTATGCTGGTTGTCTAACCTTTCAATATGCTTCAAATATATGTTTCTACTGTCTTAAACATTTATTATTTTTAAATTGTATGTAATTATATGTATCTGTAGATGTCTTTTGTAATGTTCACAACAAATTGTTGGACGATCAAATAAACTTGATGATGAGAATTGAACAACAGAACACAGAAGGGAGTTGTTGCCTGGCTAGGATCCAGTTGCAAACAATTAGGGATTGCAGTTTGGACTGAGATTGCTAAAGGTGTAGAAAAGACAGCAAACTTGGAGCCTGAAAACATAAGGCAAAAAAAATTGAAGGAGGCAGGATACTGGGAAAACTAGAAAGCCCAAAAGGAACCAAAACAGAAGGAAACACAAGGCACAGGAGAACAGGAATGCAGCAGGAAGAGTTGACTGAGAGAAGCACAACTGCAGCCAGGAAGGTAAAAAGTAAAATACTGATCCAGAAAGCCAGAGAAGCACAAACGAAGCAGAAAATTCAAACCACAAAAGGAAGGAGGGAACCAAACACCTAGAGGAAAAAAAGGGGGGGGACCCCGGCAGAACCTCTGGCTGCAGCAAAGAAACAGTGCTTCTGAAAGAGACTGAAGGGATCTGACTTAAATAGCTCAGGCAGGGTGCATGACTGGTTGCTCCCACCCATTGAAATGCAGGCATAGCCTTTGATATGTTTAGATAGCGTGAGTGAAGGTTAATAAAAACCATATATACAGCGTACTTAATACAAATGGCTAAAACACTGACACAATACGAAACCTGAACTCTGAGGTGATCAGTACAGATAATCCTGCCCTCAGTAATCTAACTTTGCATTCTTTTTTTCACTTTACTCTAAAGCGATCACATTTCCCATTGGAATCAAATTTGATCTGGAAAAAAGGAAATCTTAATAAAATTAAATTGGGGCTTCAGATATGTCTCTTGTCTAATTAAAAACCTTCCATTGTAACTTTTTAGGGCATCAGAATCTTTCAACTTTACATCTCAGTTCTCAAAACCTAAGAAGTCACAAGGAGACGTGTTTGATTAAGCCAAGAGGTATCTCCTGAGCCCCATTTACTTATCACATAAAGCAAGTCAAATATTTTGTTTATATAACACAAATCACTTACTTCGTGGCCTGTCAACGTCTTTGGTGCTTTACACTAAATTTGCCAAGATTAATGTTGCCATTTGTGCGAATCAGTTAAGTATAATTTGTGTGGTCTGTGTAACTGTGCAGTGAGTGGAATGAAGTACAGGTTGTAACTTCTTCCTACACAGTTGCATAGCAGGGCCCAAGCACCCATATCTAACACACTGAGAGTTTCTGACAGGAGCATCTTATCTTACTCTCAGCTGCTTACCATGCTGCCACACTCTATTTCTTCATCATTGAAGCTGCCAGTGTACCTTTCTGTGGGTGGTGTTTCACCAACCAAGAACATGTACTGACAACTGGGACCATTTATTGGGGGAGCAGTTCAGGTAACTGTCAGATAGTGGAATCACTACAGCTGGTAGCAACATTGATAAAGGCCTTCTGTGGTGGGGAACATGGCTGACAGTGACAATATTAAGAAAGCCCTGTAACAGCTGGAGACATAACACTGCAAAATTCAACACTGATAAAGCCCCTCTGGGCAAAGCCCTGTCACATCAAGCTGTAATGTGCAGAACATGTTTATAATGGTGTGTGTATGTGTGTTTGTGTGTGTTTATGGATGTACTCTATCATTCGGACTTTGGCACCACCTAGTAGTGTTGATACATTCATTTTATTTTGAACTGAGGTTTTTAATGAATGCTGACTCAGTTTGCACGGAATTGAATCCACTACTTTAGCCACAGTTAACTTATGTGGTTAAGCAGACAAAGAGGAGCAGAGAATGACTTATAGCTCCTCAGCATGTGCTACTGTATGAATGATGGTTGGAAAAGGAATGATCTCTGATTCATCCCTTCAGATTTCAGATTGTTCATACCCATCATACTTGGAACGCATTAAGCACTTCCTGCTGATTATGAGGTCTTCACATGCAGCAACAGAAGGGCTCCCCGCTCAATCTGATATCTTCCTCTTATTTCCAGGCTCATTTTCCTGCTTTTCTGAAGATAACATTTCCCAAGGACGTTGATTTGCTTTGTTTTCCACTATAATCATTGCAGGTCTTTGGTTAACCCCATAGGTTGCATAATTCCCCTGTTAACTTCAGGAATCCCTATAGATCTGGGAGCCCTTAACTGCTCTAATTTACACCAATGGAGTGGGATACAAGATTTTAATAAAGTTTATCCTGTTACTATTAAATCTCTCCAGTCCCACATTTACAACGTGACACGTTTTATTAAAAATGTACTCAGATCCATTCAGCTTATAATCCCCCTGCAAACAAATCCATATATATTTTATTTATTTCATAATTTATCTGGTTGATCCTGGCATTCTGCTGCTTGTATCTGGGAAATGCAGCCTGTGCTGTAAGTCACACTCTGTTTCATATCTCACCACCATTGAATAACACAGTGTCCACCTCTCAGTGCATGGAAGTAAAAGGAAGTGCAACTTATCATATTGGCAGGGAGAATACAAGCTGAATGACTGAGCTTCTTAAAATGAGACAAAATAGATATTAGTGAAAATGGGGAGGTGGGTGGAATGTGACTGCACAGGACATTTCATTAGAAAAAAATGTAATTATAAAAGTAAAATATGGGTGACTATGTTCAAGTCGTTTATTTACACACCCTCAGCTTATGGTTCTTCGCTCTCAAGGTACACAAACTCAAAACACACAGTCACCTCTACATTGTTCTATATTTATATTTTCCTATGCCAGTCTTAATTGGTTAAACAAGAAAATAATCCTGAAAACAGCTACATGCATAGGCATACAGATACATTTTCAGTACGATGTATTCCTAAAGTGACCACAAATGAGAAATACTGTCCATCATATTGGTTTACATACATAGGCCAGGATTTTCGAATGGCTGGAAGCACCACTTGCTTGCATATTTCGGATGCATGCTGCATCCAGGCATATGTGTCAGGATGCTTGCATCAGATTTTCACATATCCCAATGCATTTGTGACACTTGAAAATTTTACAGCAAAAAACAAACAACAAAAAACAACAAATGGTCCATGCACCTAGTTTAGACGCATGCATCATTTTCAGTGTGTAAGTCACGGTAATCGTGCAACAAGTTAGACCACCCTTTTGTTTTCCATATACTGTAGGTTTTTGTACTCCTCATCTGAGTTGGGCTGTACTTCCTTCAGTCTGTCCCTGCCACACCCTACCATCTGCCTCCTTACCAGGCTTACCTGTGGTTTGATTTACCCTCAAAGATTTCCCCCGTGGTGAGGTCAGGAGTGGAGGGGCTGTTCTCCACCTCTGAAAGACACACCCAGTTTCCATCCCACAGAGTCCTGGCAATGCAATGGGTGGGGTATGGCATTCAGGGCTTCTATATGACCACCTAATGGGCATTTTCCACCTGACTTTTCTCTCTCCTGGTACTGGGGTGAGCACATCAATGCAAGTGTGTGGAGGCACAAGTGCGCTGTGGTGTCCTGCAGTTTCCTCCTATCATTGTTACTCCTGACCCACACTGCCAGCAGGTCTCCACCTCCACCTGGTGGCAGTCATTCAGCAGAGTAAGCAACCCACCTCTCTGTGAGAGGAGAGCAGTCCTTCAGATGCTCATTCTTCTCTTCCCTGGCTGGCTCCCAGTAGCCCGAGATTATTCCCAATCCTGGATCACTGGCATGGGGGGTGATAGTGCTACTGCCATGCCACTGGGCCAGTTAGACCACCTTGTAGGTGGTGTAACTATCTGGGCAGATGTCAGGCAGCCACATCCATAAAACAGATGCAGCTGTCTGAAAATATTGCCCATACTGTATATATATTCACCTTCTTTTCATTCCAGAAAAAGAGAACACATACATCTTTGTTACAAATTGATTAATTGTGCTAGGAAAAGCCTCAGGCTGAAGAGTTTGATGCTTGCTGGACAGTGTTGCTATCTCATTACATAGCATGCTATTGTTAAACATAGAAACACAGAAACATAGAATTTGCTGACAGAAAAGGACTGTTTGGCTGACCTAGTTTGCGCGTTTTCCCTGCCTATAGTATTACCTTGGATCTTACTTTCTCTCTGGCCCATTCACTCCCCTTTCTCTTTCCCTAAGATTCCCTTATGTCTATTCCATGCATTCTTTTTTTTATCATTAAATACTTTCTCACCTGCAGCCACAGTTCTGCCCATCTCCAGCCACCGCTCATCTACCACCGACCCCGAAGCTGTTGTGCCTGGCAGGCATAGGCAGCTACACCATCAAGAGGGGCTCCCCCAAGCCCCCGCACCCAGCGAGGATCCACTACCATCGTACGGCCTCCAGGCATCATCGGACCAGTGAACTGCGGCCATCAAGCTGCCGTGGACTTGCGCTGCATTTTTCCTTGTTCTTTCCCAATGGGGGAATGGACGTGCAATGACGTCTGTGCACTAGCGTGCAAATGTCTGCCGTGCCCCCCCCACCTTGGCACCCGCGCCTCTGCAGTACCTCCGGGGGTCCCCAGGGACCACCAGACTGTGGTGTGCAACCACCCCATTTTCCCCAGACTAGGAGAGCTGTCTTCAGATGCTCAATCCTAGTCCACTCGTACCGACCCCCAACGATCCGGGCTCATTCCTGAACCTGGGTCGCCGACGTGGAGCGAGGTGTGGAGTCCAGTGCCTCCACCCTCAGCACCACCAGGCTGGCTTATTTGATGCACTCTTGAACCCCTCCCACTGTTTATACCCCCACTACCTCTGCTGGAAGACTGTTCCAGAAATACACCACTCTTTCTGTGAAGAAGTACTTCCTCACATCTCTCCTTATTCTGCCCCCTCCAGTTGCCTATCATGCCCCGTTGACCTTGAGCACATTCATTTCTGAAAAATACTTGCTTCTTGTAAATTGTTTCTCCCCATGAGGTATTTAAAGGTCTTTATCATATTCCCCCCCCTTCCAGAGTGTACATATTTAGGTCCTTTAATCTCACGTCATAGGGCTTCTGATACAGACGGCACCATTTTAGTTGCCCTCCTCTGGACTACTTCCACTCTGTCTATGTCCTTTCTGAGATGTGGGCTTCAGAGCTGGACACAGTACTCTAGGTGGGGTGTTACCAGCAATCTATACAGGGACACCATCACCTCCCTCTTTCTGCTGGTGATACCACTCCCTGTGCACCCCAGCATCCTACTTGCCCTTCCAACTGCCTTGGTGCAGTGCCCGATCACCTTTAGGTCATCAGATATGATCACCCCCAGGTCTCATTCTTGCTTGGTGGTCATCGGTACCACCACCACCACCCCACTTTGTACTCCACTTTTGGTTTCTGTACTCCAGTTTCATTATTTTGCACGTTTCCACAGTAAAGCACAGCTGCCATTCTCTTGACCACTCTTTGAGTTTTCTCAGGTCACTGATCATCCTTTCCACCCCCTCAGAGTGTTCACCCTATTGCAGAGTTTGGTTTCATCCATAAAGAGGCAGACCTGCCCTTCCAGCTCCTCTGCAATGTCACTTATAAAGACGTTAAAGAGGACCAGTCCCAGCACTAAATACTGAGGCACGCCGCTGGTCATCCTCCCTTCCTCTGAGTGAATTCTATTTACCACCATTGTCTGCTGTCTATCCCTTAACCAATTTCTTACCTAGTTTACTACCTTTGGACCCACTGCTAAGCTAGAGTGACACATAACACATTTTTATTCAAGATAATACATGTTGCTAGGGAAAAATCCGTTTTTTCAAGACAGTCCTGTGTAAGAGACTTACAAGTTACAACGAAAAATAATAAAACACATTCAATTCAATATAACACACACAACATACATACAAAATATCATTACATTTTTCTCTGTGCACCAGTTACTAGTACAGTTAAATATTCTTGAATTTTGTTAACAGTTACAAGTCATTGGAAAATAGTCGTTTACAGCAGTGACAAATTTGTGAAGGGAAGGAGCTGTACACAGTTCGAAGGGGAGAGCATTCCAGTATTGAATTGCTTGGAAGCGTAAAGCTTGCTTACTAGTCTGTTGTGTAGAATGGTGCTGAATGTCTTACTGACATCTAGGTTGGTTGCTGTACATGCACTGCTTCACCCTGATATATTTCCTTGGTCACCCAGGCAAAGAACTGTATCTGATTTGACATGATCACCCCCTTCCCCATGAATCTAGGCTGCCTCAAGTCTTGTAACCCACTGGATTGAAAATATTCAGCAATCCTTTCTTTCAGCAGTTATTCCATTAACTATCCCACCACAGAGGTCAGGTTGACTGGACAATAATTACCATCCTTTTAGCTGCTACCACTTTGTGAAGTGTGACTACATCTGCCCCTCTTCAGTCCTCCAGGGCCACTCCTGTTTCCAGTGAGCTGTTAGATAGGGCCATTAGAGGTGCAGCCAGTAGTTGTGGGTGATTTCTTCATATTTTATGTGTCTGGAATGTCCTGTATCCTAACTGATCAAAATGTTTCTGAAGACATAAATTTACAGAGACACAGGCCAATACTTTTTGACTTCTTTTAGTAACCAGGACACATCCCACAAGACATAGCGATGCACACCATAACAATTCTTGGTTGCCATTACAAACATGTCCACAACCTTTATTCACATAAAAACTCTGGGCATGCCTTATAAAATAAAACTGCCTAAAAAAAAAAAAAAAATCATACCTTATTACTTAAACAACCCACACCTGGCCATGCATTAATGGTCACTTGTTACCCTAAAGAAAAAGAACAGTTCCAGAGTTCTGATTACAATTGCAGTCTTTTCTGAAGAAAAGATGCTCAAGGACAAGGGATCACAATATGAACCTGGGGGAGGGAGTGAGAGGAAACATGAGGAAGTACTTCACAGAGAGGGTGGTGGGCACCTGGAACAGCTTCTCAGCAGAAGTGGTGGGGCTAGAATGATTACAGGATTTAAGAATGCATGGGATAGGCACAAGTGAATCTTAGAAGTAAGAGGGATGTGTAAGCTGGAGTCCTAGTAGGGTCTTCGGTGGCACTATAGGTAGGAAATTTAGGGCAGATTAGGTGGGCCAAGTGGTCCTTGGTGGCAATATAGGTAGGGAATTTAGGGCAGACTGAGTGGGCCAAGTGGTCCTTATCTGCTGACAACTTCTATGTTTCTATGTAACTCCACCCACCCTCCTTCTGAAACCACCACTCCACCATCTCCTCCCTCCTCTGGGTTACTGTCTCCATCTTTAAATGTATGGACCAGGGCCTCATGAACATGGCCACTTTTATCAACTTGGCACAGGCCTTTAAAGCTGTGATCCACCTTCTCCTGCTAGACAAATTTGGTGGTGAGACTGTCTGATCAAGCTGTTGGTTGGTTCTGCTCCTACTTTTTCGACAATCACCATGTGTTTGAGGTTGGTTATGCCTTCTCCTCCCCTCTGCACATCCAGTCTGGAGGGCTCCAGAGCTCCATTCTTAGCTATATACTATTATTTATTCTCCTAAATGTCCTCTCCACTGTTTGGGTCACATCACACATGCATTTTAATGTGGATGACACTGTTCTTTTTGCTTCTGGGGCTTCAGTCTTTGAGCAAGAAATATCTCTTCAGCAGAAGTTTGACAGCATCCAACACTGGTTCTGCTTAAACCGGCTGTCTTGGTACACTGATAAAGATCCCTGACAGCAACATTATCCTATAGCAGCTTCCCACTAAGTGAAGGGGAGACTTGTGCTGGGCAAAATTGGGAAAATCAGTTTCCTACTGTTTTCAAGAAAGTGCATCATTTTCACAAACTGTGATGCAATTTTGTGAATTGAGCAGAGTATATAGTATCATGTGGCTTTTAGGTTTCTAATAAACACACTCTCGAAAGTGTGCAACAGTCAGGAAAACTAGGTTAATGTTACCAACTAGTACTATTTCAAGGCGGAGAGAGGATTTTTCCCATGATTCTTGGTAGGTCTACACTGAGAATACTCCAGGGATGATCAGCCATTTCTAAACAGTTGAGAGAATGCCATCAGAAGACATAATCCGACAAAGTTGCAATCTTGAGCAATCCTTAATAAAAATAAACTTTTTAAACTTATAAATCCTTTGCAATCTACCAAAAATTATTTGGTAATCCAATTTTAATGTTATTTTTGCAGTGCCTTCCACTGATAGAGTGTATTTAGAAAGTTTATTTTTGCCATAGCAAAGTAGTCAAAGAAGGGAGGAACATCTTTTTTCTGAGTTTAAAGATCATGTGCAAAGGTTTTTGTATATTGTTAATAAAGGTTGTATTCAAGTATCTGTGTCATGATTAGTGTTTCCTGAAAATGTCATGCTGTTTGGTTTTGTGGTTTTCTTTAAATCAGCATTTGTTAGCTTGCTCTAGGGTGGCTGAAAACAGTGGAGTTGTCTCTCTCTCTCAATCAGGCTTGGAGAGTGATGACATCATCTTGGAGTACTGTATCTGGCTTCTTCAGATTCCTAATCACAGCAGGCTGTAGAGTTAATGGTTTACTCTCCATATTTCTTACAAACTCAGTCTGTGGTTTGTGTTCAGATAGATTAGCTTAAAATCTATCATTCTGTTCTTATAAAAGTTGAACATTTGAGTTTCATTGCTGAATTGAAGTAGTGGAAATCTTTCTCTGTGAGAGATCATCTTGTCTGTATCACAGTTCTCAGTTCTTTCTCATGAAAACTCTGATTTTTTAAAACTATGTCACAGAGTGTTGTTTAATGAATATAAAATAAATCTAAATTTTGTTCATTCATAGAAATAGTTTGTCCTTGATGTAGGCTTCATAAATACCTTCATGTAAGAACTTTCCTTTTTATGCCAGATTGACAAACAGGTGCCTGTCACACTTTATTTCAAGCACATGTACTTTCTGAACTCACAAATTTCAGTTCTTTGGTGGTGTCTGTGTGAATAATAAATCATGTACCTGTGTAAATAGAAACACTATATGGCATCCCGATGTACCATGTCTCTTCCTCACAGTTGAGGCAGCCATCTGTCCCCTGCCCCACAAGCCACCTACCTTCTGCTCCACATTTGAGGCTGCTGCACCCTGCTGTCCACTGTCTTCTCCCACACAGTTGGGGATTGTGCAACCATGCTGCCTCCATCCCCTGCCTAAAGAATCAGGGTTGCTGCAACCTTCTTCCCCCTGCCAAAACAGTTGGGGTTGCTGCACCCTGCTGCACTCTCTCCCCTACCCCCACAGTCAGGGACATTGTACCTGTTGCACCCTGTTCCTGTCTGTACAGTCAGGGCTGCTGTGCTTTGCTAAGCCCTAGAGTTCCAGGTCCCTCTGCCTCCACAGTTGGGGTTGCTGCACCATCTACTTTAGGTCACCTGAGGTGGGGCTTTTGCTGCACCCTGCTACCCACCTCCATTGTCCCAAATTGGCAGGTTTGCTGCACCATGCACATCCCATCTCACAGTCAGGGCTGCTGTACCCTGATACCCCTCTGTGTCCATTCCCAGAGTTGAGGCTTCTGCACCATGCTGTCCTCTGTCCTTTGTCACCACATCCAGGGCTCCTGCACCCTGCTGCTGTCTACACCATTGGGGTTGCTGTGGCCTGCTGTGTCCTAAAGTCCCATGCCTCCATAGTTAGGGCTGCTGCACCATGCTGCCAACTGCCACAAGAGTAAGGACATTTGCTGTACCCTGTTGCGTGCCTCCACAGTTGAGGCAGTTGCACCCTGCCACCCCCCTTGTTACCAGAACTAGATCCTTTGCTACACCCTGCCACCCACATCCCTTGTCCCAAACAGGCATGGCTGCTGCACCCTGTTCCTCATTTTGGACTTCTGTACCCTGACACCACCCCATCTCCCACCCAAACAGTTGGGGTTGCTGTACCCTGCTGCCCTCAGTCCCCACCCTCACAGTCATGGCCCCCTGTTGCCCCCTGTTGCCCCCTGTTCCTGCCTCCACAGTCAGGGCTGCTATGCTCTGTTTCAACCGAGAGTCCCATGCCCTCTGTCTCCAAAGTTGAGGCTGCTGAACCCTAGTACGCACTTCCATTGCCCCAAATGGGCTGAGCTGCTGCACCACATGCTTGCTGTGCCGTGTTCATGGCTGTGGTACCCTGATGCCCACCTTTGTCCTGCCCCACATTCGAGGCTTCTGCACCATGCTGTCCTCTGTCTCCTGCCACCACTGTGCCCTGTTGCACCATGGAGCACCTTGCCTCCACAGTTAGGGTTATTTCACTATGCTGCTCCATCCTACAGGAACAGGGGCAATAGGGTGCCATGGCCATGACTGTGGGGGTGGTGAAAGAGGGCAGTAAGGTGCAGCAGCTCTGACTGGTCAGCCAGGAGATAGGGGTGTCATCAGGGTACAAAAGCCCAAACTGTGGGACAGGGTGCAGCAGCCATGCCTGTTTGTGACAAGAGATGTGGGCAGCATGGTGTAGCAGCCCTAACTGTGGAGGCATGAGGCTTTAAGGCACAGCAGGCCACAGTAGCCCTAACTGTGTAGACAGGAGCAGGGTGCAGCAGCCCTGACTGTGGTGACAAGGGACATAGGACAGCATGATGCAGAAGCCTCAACTGTGGGAGAGGACACAAGGGCATCAAAGTGCAGCAGCCCTGACTGTGAAACAGGGTGTGTGTGTGGTGCAGCAGTCCTGCCCATTTGAAGCAATGGAAGTGAGTACTAGGGTGCAGCACCCCCGCGGTGGCCTAAGGCAGCATGGTACAGCAGCTCCAAATGTGGAGGCAGGAGACCTACTGTAGGACTCTAGGGCTTAGCAGAGCACAGAAGCCTTGACTGTGGAAACAGGAACAAGGGGAACAGGTGCAGTGTCCCTGAATGTGGGGGGAAGGGCAGCAGGGTGCAGCAACCCCAACTGTTTGGACAAGGTGCAGCAGGGTGCAGCAGCCCTGATTCTTTAGGCAGGGGATGGAGGCATCAGGGTGCACAATCCCTGACAATGTGGGAGAAAACAGAGGGCAACAGGGTGCAGCAGCCTCTAATGTGGAGCAGAAAGTAGGTGGCTTGTGGGGCAGGGGACAGATGGTAGCAGAATGCAGCTGCCTCAGCTGTGGGCAAGAGACATGATGTATCGGGATGCCATATAGTGTTTCTGTTTATACACATACATGATTTATTTTCACACAGAAACCACCAAAGTACTGAAATGTGTGAGTTCATACAGTACATGTGCTTGAAATAGTAGAGTGTGACAGGCACCTGTTTGTCAATCCGACATAAAAAAAACACTCTTACAAGAATGTATTTATGAAGGCTACATCAAAGGCAAACTATTTCTATGAATGAACAAAAATTTGATTTATTTTATGTTCATTAAACAACCCTGTGTTATATAATCAGAAACAATCGGAGTTTTGATGAGAAAGAACTGAGGGCTGTGATATAGACAAGCTGATCTCTCACAGAGAAATATTTCAACTACTTAAATTCAGCATTGAAACTCAAATGACCATCTTTTTATAAGAAGAGAATTATAGCTGGCCTGGTGGTATAGAGGGCTAAGGCACTGGTGCCTTACCTCAACCCACGCTGGTGACCCAGGTTTGAAAATTAGCCCAGGGCATCGGAGGTCAGCACAGGGGGAAAGCAGAGCTGGATTGAGCTGCTGACAGGCAAGCTGTCCTCTCTGGGGAGCATGGCATCCCTCAGCTAATGGGTGACCCCCAGTGGAGGCTGGAGGAAGCTCAGGCCAGAGGGGGCCTAGGCAGTAGGCCAGGGGGTGGGGAAAGGAGGCCATGACTGGGGCTGTTTGGTACCTCCACACTGACTCCTGGGGGCTTCAGAAGAAAAGAAATTGGATGAAAAATGCCAGTCGGCAGGGTGAAGACTGACTCCCCACAGGCGCCGCTCCCGGACCATGCAGGTAAAAGCCAATAATTCTGGGGGACGAGGCAGGGGGGTCGGTCAGATGGGGGCCAACTGGCAGGGGAGAAAAATTGTGATATGATAAAAAAGAGAAGAGAATTATAGATTTTAAAGTAATCTATCTAAACACAAACCACATACTAAGTTTGTAAGAAACCTGGTGAGCAAACCATTAACTCTACAGTCTGCTGTGAATGGGACTCTGAAGCCGCAAGCTATAGTACTCCAAGATGATGTAATTGCTCTCCAAGTCTGACTGGAAGAGACAGAAATAACTCCACTGTTTTCAGCCATTGTAGAGTAAGTTAACAAATACTGATTTAAAGAAAACCACAAAACCAACCTGCAAGAAATTTTCCGGAAACTCTAACCATGACACAGGGACTTGAATTCAAGCTTTATTAACAATATGCAAAAACCTTTGCACATACAGTGTAGTTTAAATTGTATGTCTGTCTTGCCATAATGTGTATGGCTCTGCTAGATAAGGCTGCATCATGTGCTCTGGTAACAGGTCCAAGCTTCTCTACAAAAGGTTGAAGAGGAGCAAGCATTCAGTATCAAAAGTTCCCAAATGTTCTTGGTTGTCTCAAGGTCATCACAAAGTATTCTTCCATGTCACACTGATGCCTGGCACTGGCACCACATGAGGTCAGTAGAAGAAGAGGAGGAGGAATATATCCAGGAGGTTGTGTACACACATTCTTGCTGGTTTCTTCAAGCTATGTTTGCTTCTCAACAATACAGTAAGGATACGCAACCATTTCAATTTGATATGGTCTATGTGTCCAGGGAGAAAGAACACATCTTTATACCTGGGTTTCAGTAGTATTGCCTTGCTAAACTGCATATGTGATTTAATACTATCAAACAAGGTCAGCCATACAAATACATGCTATCTAAAAGAAGAAAAGAGACAAGTTAGATGAATGGACATTCATTTAAATCTGTGATATCTTAACAGGAACTTAGAAAGCATTTGTGGTAGGCCAGCCTGGTGGTGCTGGAGGTTGAGGCACTGAATGCCACACCTCATGCCATGCCAGTGGCCCAGGTTAGGTAACGAGCCTGGGCCACTGGGGATCAGCAGGGGCAAGAGAGGCTTGAGCATTCAGAGGACTGCTGTTCTCTCTCAGAGATGGCGTGACTGCCATCCCACCTGCTGATCACCCTCTAGTGGCAGCTGGAGGGAAACATGGGTTTGGAGGCATGCAGCTGGCATATTACATTGGAGGGAAGGGGGTCAGGGAAAAAAAACAAAAAATAGAGCTGGCAGGCTCTGGGATGGCCCTGGCAATGCTCACACTGAACCCTGGAATCTGGATGCTGGGGCAGGGGAGAATGTCGACACTCCCTGTCCCTGGCCCTGTCACAAGGGGCAACCCATGGGGGATTTCCTGGGGAGATCGGTGTAGGGATGTGAGGCTGGAGAGATGAGATCTCCAAGGAAGGAGCCATAGCCATCTGCCAGCTTCCCCAGTAAAGAGAAGATAAAAAACAAAAAGCATTTGTGGTGGGAGAAACTTGGATAGCACATCAAAATCTGCTCCTTTTGCAAATCCAAAGCCTGTGTCCATTTGTCTGCATGACTCAGAGACATGGCTAATGATCGAGAGACAAGGCTAATGCCAGTTTCCTCCAGATCTAGAATATATTAGTTACAAATGAAAACTTTATCTGGTCATGTTGAACAAGACAGAACTGCCAATTAGTTGGCCTCCATCAGTTTGTGAATCCACACTTTGGGGGTTAAGGTTTATTGTGGGATTTGAACTCTTAACCTTCTATTTCAATGCCCAGCACTAACCCCCTCCCCACTACAAAATATTCTCTGATGTAGTCTTGAACTTGAATTTCAGAAGCAGTATAGCGCAGTGGTTTAAGGCTCTGAACTGCAAACCTGGAAACCTGGGTTTGAATCCCACAGCCCCCACTTGCATAGTGTGTGACACTGAGCAAGTCGCTTAACTTGCTTGTGCTCCCAGGTCTCACCTGTAAACAAGCTTTTAGCTTAGTGTGTCTCTCCTGGTAAAAAAAAAAATACATGAAACATATATTTGAATTATATAAATGATCAGGAAAATTCTGCCAACTGGGTGACATGAATTCTAATGTTCTGTTCCACAGTCCAGCTTCTCCCCTTTAAAACCACAGAACATTCACTGATTCAGCCATGAAATTGAATGAAGCATATATTTTAATAAAAACTGGGTCTTAATTTTTCCAATGCAAATCCATGGCATTAGTTGCCATAATAAAGGAGTGTTTATTACGGCACACACTTATATGGTTTTCTGCATTCTGCACATGCGCTTATCACAAGTCTATGTCCTGGATCACTGGCCACCTCATGTTTCCCCTCAGATTTGAAACCGCCACTTGGACTCAGCAGTAAGTCACTACAGAAACAAAAACTAAAATTATAACACTCCCTGAAATGCTGGCCTTGATGGAAGAGGGATGCCTGGAAATTGTGGCAGTCACAGAAACATGTTACACAGAGAACCATGACTGGGATGTCAACATACCAGGGTACACAATCTGCAGGAGGGACAGGGAGGGAAGAAGAACAGGAGGAGGAGTAGCTCTCTATGTAAGGGAAGGGATTAAAGCAACAGAACTAAAGGGTAAACAGGGAGGAGAGGAGGCACTGTGGGTCAACCTGGAGACTGGAACTGGCTCCACAATCCGCACAGGGGTTGTATACAGACCCCCATCTCAAGGGGAGGAAATGGACAAGGAAATAATAGAAGCCATCCTTGGGATGGCAGATAAAGGGGAGATATTGCTGATGGGGGACCTGAATATGCCAGATGTTGACTGGAGCACCTTTGCTGCAGCCACATCCAAGAGCAGGGCCATTCTCGATGCCCTACAAGGGGCATACCTCAGACAGCTAGTTTTGGAACCCACTCAGGAGAGAGCAATCTTAGACCTGGTACTCTCAAATGGGGATGGAGAGAGGATCTCTGATCTTGAAGTGGGTAGCCATCTGGGAACAAGCGACTACCAAACAATGTGGTTCACGATAAACTTAGCTGTAGAGTCAAGCCACACAAAAGTGAAGGTACTGGACTTCAGGAGGGCTGATTTTGTCAAAATGGGAGAGTGCCTCACAAAAGCACTAACAAACAGGCAACAAGGTGGGGTGGAGCAACAATGGGGAAACATCAAAACTGCCATCTCAGAGGCAACAAGTCTTTGTGTGAAGCAAATAAACAAATCAAAATGAAAGAAAAAAACACTATGGTTCTCAAAAGAAGTGGCGGGGAAGGTAAGGGAGAAAAAGATAGCATTCAGGAGATATAAGGAAACACAGAAGAAGCATGACAGAGAACTGTACCAGTTAAAGTAGAAGGAAGCGGGTAAGGCAGTCAGAATAACAAAGGCCAAAACTGAGGAAAAGATAGCCAATTCAGTTAAGAAGAGGGATAAAACATTTTATAGGTACATTAGGGAGCAAAGAAAGACTAAGGCATGGATATTGAGGCTGAACAAAGGGGAAAGTGGTTGGGCAGAGAGCGACAGTGAAAAAGCAGGGATACTGAATGAATACTTCTGCTCAGTATTCACAATGGAAAAGCAGGGGGAAATATCTAATCTGGTCAATAGAAGCATTCTGGGTAGGGGGGTTGATATTAGCCCTTTCACAGAAGAAAGGGTTCTGAAATAACTCTTAAAACTGAAGGTGGATAAAGCAATGGGGCCTGATGGGATTCACCCCAGAATTCTAAAGGAACTAAGGGAAGAACTACTAACACCACTGACTACCCTTTTTAATAAATCATAGGAGGATGGTGTGGTACCTGAGGACTGGAGGAGGGTGGATGTGATTCCCCTTCACAAAAGTGAGAGCAAGACAGAGGCAGGAAACTACAGACCTGTCAGTTTGACCTCAGTGGTAGGGAAAATGATGGAATCACTTCTGAAAGAAAGAACTGTTGAGTACCTAGAGGCCAGTGGGGCACAGGACCCAAGGCAGCATGGATTCACAGTGGGAAGGTCATGTCAGACAAATCTTATTGATTTCTTTGACTGGGTGACCAAAGTAGTAGACCAGGGAGGGGCTGTGGACATGGCCTACCTAGACTTAGCAAGGCATTTGACACAGTCCCGCACAAAAGATTAATAAACAAATTAGCCAGCCTGGGAGTGGGTCTCAGGGTAGTAGCCTGGATAAAACACTGGTTGGACAACAGGACATAGCGGGTAATAGTAAATGGAGTCCACAGTGAAGAAAGGAGGGTTACTAGTGGGGTACTGCAGGGTTCAGTACTGGGGACGGTCCTTTTTAATGTCTTTATAAGTGGCATTGCAGAGGGACTGGAAGGGAAAGTATGTCTCTTTGCAGATGACACAAAGATCTGCAACAGGGTTAATACAAGGTGGGGTGGAAAGGATGAAAAGGGACTTTGGCAAGGTTGGAGGAATGGTCAAATGTATGGCAGCTTAGATTCAATGCAAAGAAGTGCAAAGTAATACACCTGGGAAACAAAAACCCAGGGGAAGAATACACAATGGGGGGTGAGATACTGACAACAACAAAAATGGAAAGGGACTTGGCGGTAGTCATGTCAGATGACCTAAAGGTGGGCCAGCAATGTGAGAAGGCAGTAAAGAGGGCTGGGGGGATACTGTGATGCACAGGGAGAGGCATCACCAGTAGAAAACAGGAAGTTGTTGGCCCTCTGTACAGACAGTTGGTAAGACCACATCTGGAGTACTGTGTACAGTTCTGGAGACCCCATCTCTGCAAAGACATAGACAGGGTGGAGACTGTCCAGAGGAGGGCAACCAAAATGATGCAGCGTCTGCATCAGAAGACATATGAAGAAAGACTAAAGGAACTAAAGATGTATAGCCTTGAGGAAAGGAGGGAGAGGGGGGACATGATAGAAACTTTCAAATACCTCAAGGGAATCAACAAAGTTCAAGAGGGTAGCATCTTTCAGAAAAAGAGATGTGCAAAAACAAGGGCACAATTTGAAGATAGAGGGGGGATGGCTCAGCGGTAATGTGAGGAAGTATTTCTTTACAGAGAGGGTTGTGGATACATGGAACAGCCTTCCTGAGGAGGTCGTAGAGTCAAAAACAGTGGGGGAATTCAAGAATGCATGGGACAGACATAAGGCAATTCTAGTGGGGGTAGAAGGAAGTAGGCTGTTGGTTAACTAGGATCTGCAGCTTATCTATTAGGTAGGGAAATGAGCAGACTAGGTGGGCCAAACAGTCCTTATCTGCTGTCAAATTTTATGTTTCTATGTTTCTATAACATAAAAAAGAAACCCTTCGGCTCTGGGCAGAAATAAATATATTAAAAAGTTTAAATAAAGAAATGAAAGTGACCGCAGACCACATACTCAAACCTAAGCAGACTGCAGCTGCACAAGGACATATTTTTTTGTTTTATATAATTGCTGTGGTGAAAAATGAAAACCCAAAAATTATATAAAATAAAATATGCGGTGGTGTGTAAACTCGCCCTCGGGGTTTATATAGCATCTAACCCATCACGTGTTTGTAAACTTCTCATTACACACACCACCCTATACTTTATTCTATATGTAATATTATACAATGGCAAGAAAATTTCCTGGACTCTGATTGGTCAATTTGTGTCTGAGACAGTGAGGTTATTACACAATAACATCACTGTATTGCTTTTGGATGCCATTGATGATGAGCATTGGGTTGCCATTGATGACCGTTTGGATTCCTTAAAATCATTTTTTTTATTTTTATTTTTTTTTATTTTGTATAACTACGAGCCATTGTATAATAGCAATAAGGCACTCCAGAGATATGTGTTATCGTGTAATAACCTCACTCCTGGGGTGGTGGAAGCACTCGGCTTCATCTCGTGCTTCAACCAACCCCAGGAGTGACATTATTATGCAATAACACACACCCTGTCATGCATTATTGCTTAAGTAATTGTTGTAAAAATTATTGTCACTGTGGGAATCAAATTCACAGCGATCTATTTCAAAGTTCAGCTCCTTCTCCATTACACTACAGAAGGTTCAATGCTTTTGCCTTGAATGTGCTTCCATTCTATGGCATATCACAGATATGTATTTAATGTGGAAAAAATAGTTATTGCATTTTTCCATTAAGGGCTTCAGAACTGAAGCTTAGTGCATTAATTAGTTCATGTCAAGTCCTACTGCCATGCAAATTGTTTCTGAAACTTGAACCTCATTTTCTACAGTATACAATTTGCTTCTTCAACAATGAAAATATTTTTTTTTTCCAATTTTTGGCTGTATCATTCTTGGAAAGTAAAACACTTGAGTATGTTCCAGTTTTTGACTGTATCATTCTTGGAAAGTAAAACACATGTGTATGTGAATATTTTTGAGTATCTGATGTTAGAATGACTATGTCTGTACAGAAACACAAAAAGAACAATGTTTCAGCAAACAGAATTGTTTTGGCGGTACCCTAAATTTCGCAACAAGTTCAATTCTGTTTAAATAGATACTAAACAGTGTCTGCAGCAACATTTTCAACCTTTGCTAGAGTCACTACCGTGACTTTCAGTGTGCTGGATTTAATAAAGAAACAAAGATTTACAGGTCTGCTTACAATTTGGTTATACTTTTAAATGTCAGAGCTGGGGTGTACAAACTGAAAACTCACTGTTCCCCGATCACCACTGTTGCATATGTTGCAGACTGTAGCAATAGAATAAACAGGACTGAAATAAAACTTAATGGCAGAAATTTTCTAAAAAGATGCCCCTTCTCAAAGTGGCCTGCAGCAGGCTGAGCTTTAAACGGTGCAATGGCATCTTCAAAGAAGTTCAAAAAAGTTAGGTGTTTTTAAGGGGGGAGCTGGTCTGTGTTTTAACTTTTTTTGCTCCACGTCTTCAGCCAAATTTTTTGTACATTTTTTTTTACATCACCTCTAGTGTCAGACTTCTGGGCACACTAAATTTAATTATTTTCCTGCTATGAAATCTGTTCCCCATCCCACCCCTCCAATAATCTTCCCAGTGCTTTTCTATTTGATTTCCAATATGCCTTGCTAAGGCAGTCCAGTAGCAGGCTCAGCTTCAGCTGTCTGCTGCTTTTTTGGGGCATTGCCAGCTTGTCACCCCTTCAGTCAATCTTCCCATGCTGAATGTGGACAAGGTTATGGGACTGGACAGGATACACCTATGGGTAGTAAAGGAACTCAGGGAGGTGCTAGCTGCACCAGTGATGGCCTCATTCAACAGCTCACTGGAAACAGGCATGCTCTGGAGGTCTGAAGGAGAGCAGATGTAGTAGCTCTCCATATGAGCTGCAGCAGGGAGAAGGCTGTCAACTATAGGCCTTCGACGTTGTGCTGCACAGAAGACTGATAAAGAAATTGAGCAGCCCAGGGGTGGGATCCAAAGTGATAAATTGGATAAGGAACTGATTATTAGATAGGTGACAGATGGTGGTGGTTAACTGAGTACTATGGTCAAAATTTGAAGAAACATATGTTGTGCAGTGTTTTGATTTGTGTGTGTAGTCCTGGCATGTCCTTCCCTTTGTTTTCTGTTAAGAGTTTTTTTTCTAAATTAGCCTGCTAGTTATGTGGTAGTTTTATGGCCCCTGGGGATTGCCATCTTGGCATAGTTTATTGATCTTCTTTTTCCTACAATGCCTTCTGCCCCATGTGACAGTGATGCCTCCAGAAACATTGATTCCACAAGTACTAGAGATAGGATATTGATGTTCTAGCCTCCATTAAATAGCACTAATTCAACATTTTTGTTTGCTATGTGTGTCAGGTCTAGCCAGCAGGAATAAATGTTTTGCTTTAAAAACATTTCATTTAATCAAACTATACACAGTCATATAAAGCACACAAATCACCATAGATTATCAATGCTATAATTATTAAAGACTCTAGCTATTTTCTTACAGACTAACCCACTCATTTATTTATTTTATTTTCAAAAGTCTCATCAGGAAAGGCATACTGAGCTGAAAAACAGCTCATTTCCAGATGTACCCTTAGGGAAAGAGGAAGATGAGAGTAATGTATAACAATCATTAGCAATAATTACATGGCAGATATAAGGACTAAACAACAACACTAAGCTACAACAGATAAGCATTTATACAATATTTGTTTAATTTCTTGGGCATTGTATGCAAGGGTGAGGAGGTGAATTTCAACCCAGGGGTAATCACAAATGATTGCTCAAGAAGATGGAAGACCTGGGTGCAGTTAAACCCATAGTGAATTGGGTGGATATCTGCCAGAGGGGAGGCAGCAGAGGGTGGTGGTCAATGGGGTTAAATCAGAAGAGAGGAAAGTTATAAGCTGGGTTCCACAGGGATCAGTCCTGGGTCTGGTCCTCTTCAACACGTTCATTAGTGACATTGGAGAAGGAATCCAGGGCAGGTTGTGTCTCTTTGCAGATGACACAAAACTATGTGGGAGGGTGGATAGTGATGAGGGAATAAGGGAAATGCAGAGAGACATACAAAAGCTAGACGGGCGGTCAAAGGTCTTGCAGTTAAAATTCAATGCTAAAAAGTGTAAGGTAATAATGTACCTAGGGAAAAATAACCCCAAGACAGAGTACTGGATGGGAGGAGAGAGACTTAGCATTACAGATAAGGAACGGGATCTGGGAATTATCATTAGCAGCTCATTTAAGCAATTGAGTCAGTGCAACAAGGCCTATAGCAAGGCTAACAGGATGCTGGGATGTATAGGGAGGGGTACTAATAGCAGAAATAAAGAAGTAATACTTCCTCTCTACAAGTAACAAAAATGATTCAGGGCCAGCAGGGCAGATCCTATAAGGAGCACCTCAAGGCACTAAATAGATACTCACTGGAGATCAGAAGGGAGAGGAGAGATATGATAGAGACTTTCAAGTTCCTTAAAATAATTAACAAAGTGAACTGTGGAGAACTATTTAGCCTGAATACCAATTCACAGTCACATGGACATGAATGGAAATTAACAAGAGGTAAGTTCTGGAGGGATGTGAGGAAGTACTACTTTATGGAAAGACTTCTTTCATCAGAGGAAGGGGTGGAGCAGCAGGATGGCTGCTGCGCTGCTCTGCTCCACACAGCTCCTCACAGCTCCTTGCTTGTTGGGGCATCAGACAGCTTTTTCTTTTCCAAACTCTGACGTGCTGATGAATGGCACTGGGGTTATTTTAATGTATTTTTACTTTTGCTAAAAACTGTCCATCAATGGGAGTCTGACCCTTTGTGCAAGGCAAGCCACCGGCTTTTGTACATTGAACTTGTTAGGTTGTAATCACCGGCTCCCTCATGATTTTGTGCTCTACTTGTGCCCTACTCTATATACATTTTTAATTTGGAGCTTGTTGCTGATGTCCTGGGTGACCGGCATTTTCAATGCTCTCTGAATTGTTGTGATTTGATTGGGGAGATGGGGCCTGCTGTAATGAACTGCCTGAGAGTGAGTTGGTGGCTGGAAAGACTCTGGATTTGGACTCGGGGAGTGCTCAGAGACCATTGGGAAGCTGTTCGAGGAGGCTCCCTAGGAAGAGGCTCCGAGCTGTGAAGGCCTTCGGGGAGTGGCTTGCAGCAGTAACACAATATGTGCTGAAATGTTTGAAAATTACCTTGAAGAGGCATGGTACCTTTGCCTAGAGTTTGGGGGTCCTGTTTTTTTCATTGAAAGTTTTAGGTTTACTGCACTCAGAGGAGGGTTTTTGTTCCCTTTTTCCTAGGTGCCTGCAATTCAAAAATGGTTCAGTGACAAGTAAAACAGATGAAAACTGACCAAAAGCTGACTAAAAATGGAATAGGAGTTAGTGTAACCAAAATTGAATGGAATTGGGCACTAAGAAGTGAAGGTACGGTGTGAGCTTCTTTAAGCTGGAGGGACTCCTGGATGAAATAGGAGCCATGTCTGTATCCTGGAATAAGGTATCCCCATTTTTTGTCTGGATAAAAAAGATGCTGTTTCAGCACAAGATGCTTGTATTTTCTTAGGTAATCCTTTCAAGGTAACTCCTCCAGAAGATCATCACAAATGTGCTTTAATAGGTATAAAGCTAGAGCCTTTATGTACTGATGTATTATTCACTACTCAGTACAACTATTAAGGCTACTGGCTACCAAAATTTGAGGGTATTAATCACTTGCATAGTGGGACTTCTAATTGTGAAGACAAAATGTGAGTGAACTGACTCCTGCTTGGATAAATGCTTGATTTTATTACAAGGGCGCATTGAATGTTGAACACTTTTAGTGGAGCCGAATGCTGAAATTACAAGTATATGGAAATTGTTTTCATGCTTGGTTAAATGGGGGTCCTAAGAGTATTTTTCAGACTGATATTTAAATCCTGAATGCCCCGAATGCTTAATAAAATAACTAGAATGTCAGTCTAATTTGAATTAAGTGATAAGATAGCAGGTGCTTGATTCTAGTAATAAACTGCTGGACGCCTAAAAAGCAAAAGAAACCCCTTGAAGTTCTCCCTAACATAAAGTTCTGTGTTGTTTATTTGGAAACATTTAAACTTCTTTTTAACATCTTTAACATTTGGAATTGTGACGCAGGAGAGTGAATTTATGACTGAACTGAATGAAAAAGTCTTGGAGCAGCTGATAATTTAAGGACTCCTGGCAATGGAGCTGATTATAGAGCAATGGATTGGACTGGCTTGGCCAGGCCCAGACGTGAATTTATCTTTGAGAGCCACCAGGGCAAAAAAGGTTTCCTTAAAAATAAATAAAACGCACAGAGGGTGCTTTGAATTTACAGTGTGTAAAGGTCACCCAGCTTCATCTTTATGGAGCTTATATACAGCTTGGGGGCTGTTTTAATTTAAGTTTGAAGTTATATGAACTTTCGGCCTCATTAAAAAAAGGGCATCATTTTTATAGCTTCTTATTGCATATTCATAGTATGTGTTATAGTTAAATATTTACATTTTTTTCCACAGTATTGAAATATGGTTATTCGCTAATATTGCTAGTCTGTATTAAAGCCTTGACTCGCCACTTAAATCTTTTTTGGGGTGGCCTATGTGGTCTAAGGTTACACTATGAGTTTGCTTAGATTAAGGCAAAGGGTTTTTGTTTGAGAATATATGTTGTTGCCATGTTGCTATGATCTACTATTCCTTGAAATTGTGAGACCAAGAAATGTTTATTAAGGAGGAAATGTGCATAATGGGATGCGGTTTTAGTAACGCTGTGTCCAGTTAGTCATTAGGCTTTTCAGGGGCCCTTTCCAAATTAGTGGTGGTCTAGGATCTTATAAAGGATCAGAATCATCCAAGGGATTTATTGGACCATATAGAATCTGCCCTATTGGCATACCATGAATCTCCTTATATATAGGAGACCAGGCATTGTACTTAGAATCTAGGTGACATAGTAAGTCTCAGAAGAGTAATAGAAAAGTTGGCTTCTAATGGCAACATAGTGTATGTATCTTAGCTAAGCCTGATACCTAAAGGTTGGGCATTTCTTTTGTAATTCTTTTCCCACTGGCTGCCATTAATTTCAAGGCTTTGAGTTATTAACTATATAGAATGGTCTTACTGGAATCAACACTTAAAGAGTTTGATTGTTGATTTTTTTTATTGGTAATGTACAAGGCACTGTTATTGAAATTATGACTAATTGTTACAGAAGGCAAATTTTACCGATTTGACATATTCCTTGCACCCTCTTACATTCGGTACTATACTGTGTGAAAAATGTAAGTGGAGTTCTTTTTTTATCTGTTCTTAATTTGTAATAACTTGTAGTCAAACAAATAAATTTGTTCATACCATCATACTTTATGGAAAGGGTGGTGGAACCTTGAAACAGTCTGTTGGCTGAGGTTCTGGGTGCAAAAACAATCAGGGGACTCAAGCAGGGCAGGGACATAATGAAGGGAATAGTTCTTACGGGGGCAACAGGACCAGGGAGGAGAATACAATGATGATGGGAAGGGTTAGTACCCTGGAGGAACAGTAGGTTCCAGGGATTATAGGGACCTTAGGCAGACTGGATAGACCTCTGGTCTTTTTCTGCCATTATTGTCTATGTTTCTGTTTCTATTAATCAAGTAGGAAACAAAGTGCAGTGCAATAAGAAGGAAGTGGTAGAGAAGACTATCATTGGGATTCGAGGAGGAACAGCCTAGGTGCCAGGGCAATGGGAGGGAAGCAGAAGGGGTGGCCAAGAGAAGACCAGGAGGAGATGGGGGTAGCAGGTTGAAAATAGAGGAGTAGGGACAGCTATCAGGTGCAATTGCAGTTGTGAGTTCAGAAGTCATGGAGTAAGGGGGAGAGTGAGTGCTTGGAGGAGGCAAAGAAGATGTTTAGGGGCAGGGAATTCCAAAGTTTGGGGAAAAAGTAAGAAAAAGCAGCCTGGCCAGGTCATGGTTTTCCTGAAGGGAGTGCAAGGGAGGGACATCCAAAGTTATGAAGGGTGTAAGGGAAAGAGGGGGGTGTAGAGGAGAGAGGTAAGGTAGAAGGGGAGGAAGCCTAGCCAGTATTTGAAGATAAAGGAGGTCCAGTGAACAAGGTTTCTGGCTTCAAGGGAGGGAAGGGATAGGGAGGAATAGAGGGAGCAGTGGTTGGTGCGGGGCGGACAGTCCAACGCAAAACAGCTGAAGGAGTAAAAGACAGGGTCCAGTCTGGCTAGGGTAGACTTAGGACCAGCACTGTAGACAATGTCACCAAAGTCAAAATTGGGGAGAATCATTTTCTGGACAATAGCTCAGTGAGCAGGAAGAGGAATGCCACCTTTATTTCTGTAAACGACACCGAGTTTAGGGTGACTTTTTTTGTGTATGGCATCCACATGCCAGAAAAGTCAAGGTGACAGTTGAGCCATACTCCTAGGTTCTTAAATGAGGTAACATCATCATTTGTAGCCCCATCTAAGGAGTGGAAAGAGGAAAGAGAAGTAAGCTTTGTGAGTTTCTGTCTGGTGCTAAAGGTCATGGAGACCATTTTCTTGGCATTGAGTTATAACTGATTAGACCCAAACCACTACTGAATATTGTCGAAGTCCAGTTGGAGTCTGCCATCAGATCAGAGGGAGAGGACCCAGTGCTGAACAGTACCATGTCATCTGTATACATGTGGATGCATGCAAAGTCACAGGTAGCAGGGAGGTCCTTCAGGAAGACTGAAAAGAGTACTGAACCTAATACAGACCCTTGGGGGACACCAGTACTTATAGGGAGTGAGGGGATAGGGGATTTCCAATTCAAACAGATTGAGTCCTACCCACAAGGTAGGAGTGGAGCCAATTAACAGAGGAGTCGGAGAGTCCCACTGCCTCAAGCTTGATAAGGAGAAGTGGGTGGGCTATAATGTAAAAGGCTTTGGCCAAGTCGACAAAGATGGATGAGGTGATAAGGCCCTGATCCATGTTTGAGAGAATGGAGTCAGTGAGCCAGAGAAGAGAGGAGGAGGTGGAATGGAATTTACTGAAACCAGCCCTCAAGTATTTTCTAAATTGTAAATGAAGCCCTTACTGCTCGCTAGATAAGGAAAGTTACTTATTATTACAGCTCTGCCATTGTAAAATAGACTCTAAGTCAGTACTTGCTGAATCTATGGTCCCAGATACATCACTGTCACATGGGATAGGTGGCACTATAAAAAAAAGAAGAGCAATAAACTATGCTAAGATGGAGATCCCCAAGGGCCATAAAATTAGCAGTCTAATTTAGAAAAAAATCCTCATACCAGACAAAGAGAAGGACTACTAGGATTACATACATGACATACTATGACTACATACACAAACCAAAACACTCTGCACACATATGTTTTTGCAAATTCTGACTATAGTACTACTTTAATGGCACTCACTCATTCTAGTGAGAGGAAAGTGACCAGCAGGGTGCCACCGGGCTTAGTACTGTGCCAGTCCTCTTCAATGTCTTCATAAGTGACATTGCAGAAGAACTGGGAAGGAATGTATGCATTTTTGCAGATGACATCAATATCTGTATTAGGATGGACTGTTAGGGTGAGTGGAGAGAATGTGTAGGGACCTTGGGAAACTTGAGAAGTGGGTAAGAGTATGGCATTTGGGGTTCATGGCCAAAAAGTGCAAAATCATGCACCTAGGGCATAGGAACCCAGGAGCTGAGTATAGGATGGGAGAGATACTGATAGTCACAAAACAGGAAAGGGACCTTGGGGTTATTATATCTGATGATCTCATAGTCGCAGGCAGTGAGACAAAGCAGTTTGTAGGGCCAGTGGGATGCCTGGGATGCATAGGGATAGGTATCTCCAGCAGGATGAGGGAGCTGGTGTTTCCATTGTGTCACTTTCTTGTGAGGCCACACCTGGAGTAATGTGTCCAGTTCTGGATGCCACACCTCAGAAAGGTCTTAGACAGGGTGGAGGCAGTCCTGTGGATGGTAACTAGTAGTAATAGAAGTGTGTCATGTATTCTGCCTCTTTACAGAATGTACATTCATCCTCACCTCGACTATGTTTCACCTTTTTGAAGCCCATACTTAAGACAGGATATTGATATTTTGAAGAGGGTCAAATCTAGGACAGCTAAAATAATCCCTAATTTAAGGAATCTGATTTACCAAAAGATTAAATAAAACAGGACAGGTCAGCCTTGAGGACAGAAGAAAAAGGGTAGATTTACTCCAATTACACAACATAGTTCAAAATACTGAATTAACAGCACAATACGGCTTTCAGTTCACTAGTCATAAAATCAATCTAAGAAGCCATTACAGACAACTAATAGTCCCTAAGGTAAACACTTGTAAAAGGGACAATTATTTAACAATCAGAGTAGCAATGGCCTGGAATCAACTGCCTCAGGAAGTAATTGAAGCAACCACTTTTACTGTGTTCAAATCCAGGTTAGATAACTATCTGGACTGTCAATGGGGACTAATGTACCTACCAGGGAGTGGGAGATAATCCAGATGGGCCAATGCCTACTTTTGTCTAAAACAATTTGAGTAAACTGAGTAAACAAAGTAAACTAAAACGGTGCAGGGGTTGCATTTAAAGTCCTATGAAGAGAGAGACTGAGGGGTCATGTACATCCTGGAAGAGAGGAGAATGAAAAGAGACATGACAGATACATTCCAGTACATCACAGGGGTGAATAGAATGCAAGAGGGGAGTCTTTTTCAAATGATAAAGAGCACCAGGACCACAGGGCATGTGATGAAGCTTGGGGGGGAAGAGTTTAAATGGGATGTGAGGAAGTACTTCTTCCTTGAAATAGTGGTGGATGTCTGAAACAGATGGGCTTCAAGCATGCATGGGATAGACATAAGGGAATATTAGTAAACAGGCAGTGAGGAGGGAGAGTCATTGGAGACCAGTTAGGGTCTGCAGAGACTGACTAGGCAGGGACCATCTGGGCAGACTGGGTGAGCCAAGTGATCCTTTTCAGTCAACATCCATGCAGACAAAACAATGAAAACAAATTTAAGGCTGTGAATAATACTGATGCTACCAAAATGCCATGGAAACCACATCACTACACCACAGAAACTTAGATTTTTTGTTTTGTTTTAATACAATCAACTCTACCGGGGGGAGGGGTCTCTGGGATGGGGAGAACCTTGGGAGGGGGGATGACTTATTTCTAAAAAACATCTATTTTTGGGAGATGGGGAACATAACCTTGGTTCTCAGGTCTCCACTGCTCCAAGTGCTAGAGCTTTAGCCACTCCACAACTGAAGCAGCTCAAACTAGCACCATGCTTCAAGGTACTTCAACCCTTCTTCCTCTCTGCAGACAGCAATGGGGTAGTGGTAAATGACTAATGCTGTTCTACCCCTGTTGTTGTCAATATAATCACAGTTATTGCAGTGCAGTTTACACCACGCTATTTAAGAAATGATCTATTGACCTGGTACCAACAAATTCTGTTTCTATGTTTCCCCAACAGCCATAATACCTCAATTATAAAATGGGAAGAGAAAATCCTGCTTCCTGATTGGTTATTACCTGTGCATGGAATCTGTTCCATGCACGGGTATGCATAGGTAATAACAAGTTCCTAATGTTGGACCACATTGGAAAAAAAAAAACAGTGAGCCGTTGGAATGCTCATTTTTCGACATTTTTCCCCCTCACCAATGCTAATCATCCCTGCCTTGCACAATCAGATAAAATCTGGTGGCCAATTTTCCATGACACTGGCACAGCTCGCTGTTCACTTTTATTCCCTTTCACCAGAAAAAAACAAAGACGTACTTAAAAAAATTATAAAATGGGCACAAAGAAAAAATGTCACAGACCTAGCTATTTTACTGAATACAGAAGAAAAGAGAAACCAGAGCACAACTGAGAGAAAAAAAGACATGGGTCAGGAGGCTAATGCTAACTTTCCTGGAGAAAAATAAGCAGCAACTTACATATTTTTCCTTTTATCAAGCTGCTTACCATCAGGCACTGCAGTGGTTTGGAGTGGCTGTTCCCTAGAGTTTCTTGTGTGCTCGCCTGTTGAAGTCTCTACACTTCCAGTTTCTGTGGTAGAGATGGACCGAAACCTTTGTTCTTTTTTAATGTAAAACCAAGTCTTCGAGGAGAAGTGCAGTGGTTGGTGCCATAGTGATTTGCAGTGTGTATGTTGTGTGTTGCAGGGGGGACCAAGCTACATAAGATTTGAGGTAGAGATGGACCAAAACGCTGTTGAGTTCAAAATGTACTATTTATTTTGTTTATTTAGGGAATCAGAAATACCTTTGAGTCAAAGACTCCTTTACAAAGGTTCCACGTCACGTATAATGCTTACAGAGCTAAAACAAACAATTTGACAGAAAATAAAGTAATACAGGGAAATGTTACATGCATACCCGTGCATGGAACAGATTCCATGCACAGGTAATAACCAATCAGGAAGCAGGATTTTCTCTTCCCATTTTATAATTGAGGTGTTATGGCTGTTGGGGAAACATTGAAACAGAATTTGTTGGTACCAGGTCAATAGATCACGTAACTCTGACTCTCTACGTCTCTCCATTCCCTCCTGTCGTACAACACAATTCCAAAGATCCTTCTGCTACCGGGCACCCTTTTGGTTTAACTCCCTACCCGGCACCCTCCGTCTTGAACAGGGAATTGGACAGTTCAAATCACTCCTGGGTTCACACCTTCGGGCCACAAGCATCTGCAGCTGTAAATGATTCCAAGGCCCTGCCCTAACAACTTTGACAACGGCCTCTGGCTTGCCTCTCCCTACACCCTCTAGCCATCTTCTCAGGGTGTAAACTCCCCAACACCTACAAACCACCCCCTCTGCACCAGCTTAGGTTTGCTAGACTTCTATGACTAGTAAATTTACCTTGCTTCCTTACCCTGTAACACTCATTATACTGTTAGTATGCACTACATGTATTGCAAACTCTGTCCTAATTGCATATGACATAGATCCATGTGATTAAGTCTGTAACATTTCCCTGTATTACTTTATTTTGTCAAATTGTTTGTTTTAGCTCTGTAAGCATTATACGTGATGTGGAACCTTTGTAAAGGAGTCTTTGACTCAAAGGTATTTCTGATTCCCTAAATAAACAAAATAAATAGTACATTTTCAACTCAACAGCGTTTTGGTCCATCTCTACCTCAAATCTTATGTAGCTTGGTCTCCCCTGCAACACACAAACACAGCGGGTCTCACTGGGGGCTCTCCTCTCTCATAATGCTCCTTTGATTTAAAAAAAATGATGAGGAATGGTAAAAAAAACAACTGCCTTTCAACATGAATGATTTGGGGGGGTGGAAGGTAGGAAAACTACTATTAAAGTATAAATAGGGAATCCACATTAGGTTAAAATACCTAAATAAACGAAGTAAACTGAATCTAGTCCCATTAGGCAGAAGGACTATTTTACCAAAAAGACACATTTCTTTCAACTATCATATGTTAAAAAATGTTTATTTTTATAATTTAAACTATTTTAAAATTAAAATCCAATTTTGTAAGGACAATAAGACACTCCAGGGGTGTGCATGGAACAGCTTTTACCACACTTCTGGGGCTGTGCCCCTGGGCATACGGTAAAATCTCTTCCATGCACACCCCAGCATGTCTTATTGTTTACATAATTATATTTAAAGAAGATTTCAAACACAATAAGGGAGTGCTAGCAAGTGGGGAAACAATGCAGGAAACAGTGCAACTCCCTATCTGTATATAGCACAACCTCCATTTCAGGCTTTCCCTGCACAAAGTCTCTTTGGTGAGGAAGGGGTAGGCAATAACCTCAGGGTTGACTCCTGTGTCTAGTGATATTATGATGGCACTGTCTCACTGGAAGCTACACACTGTGTAATGTAGTTTCCTGGCTTGGATTTTCTCCCCCCAGTAGGTGGGGATGACTGTGGCATGCCTGTAACAGTCCTTGCGTGCCATCAGGACTTTTACTCAGTGATCCTGATTACCTGTACCCCTCAGGGAAATCTACCTACCTTCTCCATTCTGCACCCTCTGTGCTACATGGATGGGGACCTATGGCTACCCCCGCCACCTGAACTGTCAATGTGGTCTGGGTACCACTCGTGGTTTTCCCCTCCCGCTTAATGTTAGTGACCATCTCTTCTTCACAATTGTCACTGTCATTGTCATCACCTCCTTGGCTCTGAGAGTAAACAGAGCAATCTTTATTGGCCAACAAATAGATTTCACTTTCACTTTACACTATACATACTGCTTTCCTAGCATGACAACTTGGGGTAGTCTTTAACGTATTTAAACTGTTATGCATGACTTAATTTCCATTGCAGTCACTGTTGCATTCACAGGCTTAACACTGTACCCTTGCAGGAATCACTCAGACACAGAGCATGACTGTTTAGGCTTAAATTCTTTTGCAGACGTCAGCAATGTATTTACAGAAGCAGGGTAACACAGCTCAAGGTAGTGGGTAGTCTGCAGCTGCAGTTCCAAGTTTTGGGCCTGCTATAAATCAGCATTCACTGCATCAGAGGGAGTATAAATTGTGTATAACCATTAATAAAATAAATATAGGAACTAACAGACCATGGGATGGATTTTCAAAAGACTTAGACTGCAAGAAACCCAGGTGCACCGATGATACAGTACAGTGAAATTGCAGCAACCTAACAGGATTTTTGATCCCATGCAGCAGTTGCCACAAGTTAGATCAACATTTTGTGGTCTAGCTTTCAGCAATCCCGGGGTCCATTTTTACAGAGCTTGTGGCAGATTTTTGGCAAAAACTGCCATTAAACATGGAAAGTGCTGCAACTGTGCCCAAGATTGTAAAATCAGGTGCAGTTGTGGCAAAGGGATTTGGCACATCACCAGAACCTAAGTGTCATGGCACAGGGCTGGAAGCCAGCCATGTGCCACGCTTTGAAAATCCTGCACCATATCACTTGAAAGAACCACATTTCATTATTTTGAATAAAAGAATGCCAAGAACAATCATCACATTTGGAATTCAAACCAAATAGATTCCATAACAAGATCTTAATGACATAACATGAGTCATGTACTTTAGTCTGTAATAAATCTAGTTCTGAATCATCTGGATTCCATATCTGTTTTCTGTTTCACAAGAGATTCCTGAATGAGGACACCATAGACAGCATCATTGCTGTACCACAAAACTTGAGAAAATACTCATTGTCAAATTGAAAGTAATTATGAAAAAGAATAAAATGTAAAATCTCCAAAATAAAGGAAATAGGACAGTCCTCTTTGAGGGGACATTTGTTCAGAAAATGGCCACAGGCCTGTATCCTCAAGTCATATTTAATGCATGTCATAATCTAACTGCTTTAGAGGCTACTGCCATAGCAGAGTTAAACAAACTCTAGTTAGAGCCACTATGGCTGCTAATGCATTAACTTGATAAGGCTGTTTCATGGGCTTAAATGTAAAGATGAATTGCTGTAGTCAGCTTTGTGTGTACGTTTCATTTTTAGTAAAGTTAAATCATTTATCTGGCTGATCCTATATTTCCCATGTGTTTAAAATGTGAGTGGCGAGTGCTTCTTGTACTGTGTGGGGAAGGAGGGTTCTATGTGATAACGGCAACTGCTGAAAGGCGAGCTGCGTTATCACGACGTCAGAGTGGCAAAAACATTTTCGGCGCTGTGACATCCTCGGTGCACAGAAAAACAGCACTGGGGACTTAGGTTTTCATACTTTCTGTGGGGGGGCTGCACCCCCTCCACTCCCCCTTACTAAAGGATTCTCAGCTCCAGGAGGGTGCATGTCGGGGTGGGCGAAAGCATGAAAAATAGAGTTTCGGCCGGGTGCAATAAAATTGCACCAGCGCCAGGACCCGAACCCAGTACCTCACCCACTACAACCACAGGCCAACCCCCGATGCCATGGCACAGCTCGGCAACCCACTGCAGAACCACCCCTACATCCCCTCTGCCCTCTCCCAGCTCATGCTCGCCATGCCCGCTCCCTTGCCACACGTGCGTGTACATATAGTGATATCCTGTCTCCGGATTTGCCCACCCCCACATTCGGTCACCCTACCCTCCCCATCGCCATTTGGGCTTTCACCCATAAAGCATCACCATTTCGGATGTCACTGCACTACAGGCGCCCACATCACAGGTTACCAGGAAGGAGAGGGTGCTCCACACCAAGGCCTTCAAGGTATGGTAGAAGAAATGGTGCAGAGAGGAGAGGAGATGTATGGCTACAATGGGGACTAAGGACCAACCTGGAAGGATAACAGTCTATACCGAGGTGATGGCCAGCTTACATTAAGGAGGAAACCATAGTCCTCAGTGCACGTTCAAATGTTGCTTCAATGGACATTTAAAGTAGCTGAGGGGGATGATGGAAAAAAAGGAGGAGTCAGAAAGTGGGCTACCACAGGCTGAGACAGAAAGTAGGGAGATACCAAGCAAGGAGTTAGCAAAGGAGGAAAGGGGGAAAGGAGCAGTCTAAGAAGAAAGTTGAGGAAGGAGGAACAAGTGGAAAAAGGAGAAAGTGACACGAGGAAAGCTGAGGGATGTCAAAATGGTGCAAGGTCTGCATCAGAAGACCTATGACAGCAAACTCAAAGAGTTCAATATGTACACCCTGGAGGAGAGGAGGGAGAGTTGGGATATGATGGATCCCTCTAGCACTTAGACAATTTTGGCACTAGGCACTGAAATTATGCCAGCATTATCCTGTACTAACTACTCCTACCCCCTCTCCTACCTAATTTCTCACTCACCTTTGATCACCCAACTTGGTCACTCCCCCCCGCAACTGCCCAAACTTCCCATTATCTTCCCCAGCTGCCTTACTCCCTCTCCATTGTGCCTTCCCCTTCCATTGACTAAACTGACTCAGGTTGATTCTCGTGGTGTCCATCTCTCCTCTAAACCTTCCACTCCTCCTCCTCCCACAGCTCGACAATGCCTCCTCTGTTTAATTCCAGCACTGTCCTACCCACTCTGTAAGCTCATAATCATGTTAAGTTATCTTGCTTCATATTTAACTTGTGTTTATTGTAAATTGTTCAGTTCTGTTGTATATTGTGTTAGATATTGTGGTCCTTGTATATTACTATAATCACTGTATTCTTATTTGACTCCATATACCTTTATAAAATGTGTCATCACTTGTATAATCTGTTATGTCTCCTATTTCCTGTTGTTATTGCTGATGTGGATGCTTTGTAACAGAGTTTCTGGCTCAAAGGTATTACAATTCTTAGATTTCAATAAATAAAAATAAAGGAATTCCCTTACAGGGATTAATAAGGTACAGAAGGGATGTATGTGTCAGAGGAAAAGGTGCTGTAGAAGAAAGGGTCATGATATGAAGCTGGAAGGAGATAGATTCAGGAAAGATGTGAGGAAGTGCTTTTTAACAGAAAGTGTGGTAGATTCCTAGAACAGCCTTCCATGGGAGGCAGTGGGGGTGAAACAAGTGGTGGGTTTCAAAAACACCTCAGAAAGGCATAAAGAAACCCTTGGAGGAAGGAAGAGGATGGAAGAGAAAGTGCTGTAGATCAAGTTGGGTCTGCAGCAAAACTGGTCATAATTAAAAATGGGCAGACTAGGTGGGCCCAGTGGTCATTAACTGCCATCAGTTTCTATGTTTCTATGTATGACAGGTTATGTGATGCAAATGGATACAGTGTAAAATTATTAATATGCACAATGTCAGTACTGTAAACTGCGTGGTACAAATAATTCATGTTGCACTGTGCTACCCAGACGTGATAATCAAATCAGTAATAAGAATATACGCATTGAGCAAGGGAGAAGAAAATCAAGGGGAACATGTGTGAATATACTACTCATAGAGTTGTGACACCATGATAAGTACATACTGTATGAATTTAAAGTATTATTATAGTACCCAGCTATATACCAATTTTGAGTAAGCTATAATATGGGATTTTATTTATTTTTAATAATCCAGACATTGTCTACACGGTAATGACATATGAAGGAGGTGGAAGGGACAGTGCTGTAGATCAAGTTGGATCTGCAGCAAAAGTGAACATAATAAATACAGGAAAACTAGATGGGCCTAGCAGTCATTGTCTGCCATCAGTTTCTATGTTTCTATGTATGACAAGTCATGTGATTCAAATGGCTACAGTGTTAAACTAATAATATGCGCAATGTCGATGCTGTAAACTGTGTGGCACACATAATTCATGATGTACTATGCTACACAGACACAATAATCAAATGGGTAATAGAGGATAGAGGAGTTGAGACAGCTAGGTGTTGCAAGCTCAGTGACAGCTGGTCACATGTATTTTCCTGTGGACAGAGTGCAGAGGGATGCTTGGATACCTGCCTGCCATGTACAGTCTGATGCCATTCCGCTTCACAACACTAGGTATAAAATAACTGAGAAGAGCTTATTGTTTTCCTGTTTCCAAGGTTGTTTTCTCTAATACTTTGGAGTTATTACTAGGAATTCTGAGATAACAGGAGACATTGTATGTCCATATATAGTTGTTTCATAATTCTGTAAAATGGTATTTTAGTTATCCCCCATGCATATATGTGTCTGGTTTACTCTAGATTCCTTATTCCCACAAAGGGCTGTGATATGGTGTAAGAACTAATAGAAATTACTGTTGTCCAACTCCAAAGTGTAAAAGAATTTATTTATTTATTTAGTTAGTTAGTTTTTGTTGACCAGGTAAGTGCATTAGACAAATCCTGCCAGTTTTCAGGCGTGACCCGGGGGCGGGGGATACAGATGAATGCCAACTGACCTTGAACCAGATTAAGATGTTGGTGATATTTTTTTAGTGACTGAGGGGAAATTTGGCCAGGACACTGGGGAAATTCCCCTACTCTGCAGTATGGGGAACCTCTGGCCGTTTCATGATGGACGAGTCAGTCCCTGGACTGATGTACGAGGAGAAGGTTGTACAGCAGGTCGGGGAGTTGGTCTCCTCCTCGGCTAATGGGCATATGGAGACTGAAGTATTTTTTGACATGGCAATGAATATGCCTTTGGCTGAAGCAACAGAATTGGCTCAAAAGGAGGCAAGAAATATTGTGGATCTATCAGGTGACAATCCAAATGAGCTAAACAAAGGTATGACCCTGGAAACAGGAAATGGGACAGCCATAAGAACTGGGGTTGTCTACAGGCCCCCAGACCAGGGGAAGGACATAGACACATTACTGTTAGAAGATATACAAAACATGACAGCTAAAGGAGAGGTTCTGATAATGGGAGACTTCAACATGCTGGATATAGATTGGTCAATACCAGCAGGAACATCTGCCAGAACTAGACACATGGTGGATTCCCTGCAGGGGGAGGGCCTCAAACAACTGGTACAACAACCCACAAGAGACAGAGCTATCCTAGATCTAGTACTGACTACAAGGAAAGGGATCACAGATCTCCGGGTAGGTCACCTGGGGGCCAGTGACCATCACATGGTTTGGTTCAGTTTGCCGCACTACATCTAAATCATCCCATTCCAAGCAAAAATATGGGACTTCAGAGGAACTGACTTTGATAAGATGGCCAATAGAGTTAAGCTAGCCCTGGAAAAAGAAAACACAGGTGAGGCGCATTATAAAGAGGCAAGCATTAAGGATGCAATACTTGAAGCAGCAACACATTGTGTTAGACAGAAAAGGAAATGCAAAAGAAGAAGGAAACCATTTTAATTCTCAAATACAGTAGCAGAAAAGGTCAGAGCCAAAAGGCTGGCCTTCAGGAAATATAAGAGAACACAGTGGGATGAAGATAGGAAGGCATACCAAGCTGCCTTAAAGGAAGCAGGGAAGGCAGTAAGGCAGGCAAAGTCCCAAACTGAGGAAACACTAGCACAAACAGTAAAGGAAGATGACAAGACTTTCTATAGATACATTAGTTAAAGGAGAAAGTCCAGAGGGGTTATCGCTAAGCTCAAAGGAGAAAAGGGGGCATGTGAGGAGGAGGACCCTGTAAAAGCATCTATCCTAAATAGATACTTTTGCTCAGTATTTACTGAAGAGAAGGTAGGGCAGGGCCCACAGCTCAGCACCATGGACACAGGGGGGAGGGAGGTGAGCACTACACCTTTCACAAAAGAAAGGGTCCTACAAGAGCTCGCTAAGCTCAGAGTGGACAAGGCAATGGGACCTGATGGTATGCATCCCAGGGTACTTAAGAAGCTGAGGCTGGAACTAGCAGAGCCATTAGCAGAACTGTTTAGTCTCTGAGCATAGAAGAGGTCCCAGAAGACTGGAGAAGGGCTCATGTGATCCTGCTCCACAAGAGTGGTAGCAGGGAGGAGGCAGGGAACTACAGACCAGTCAGTCTTACCTCAGTAGTGGGCAAGATTATGGAGGCACTGCTTAAGGAAAGAATAGTGCAACACCTGGAATCCATAGGGGCACAGGATCCAAGACAGCATGGGTTTACAACAGGAAGGTCCTGTCAAACTAATCTCATAGATTTCTTTGACTGGGTAACCAGAGTGGTGGATGAAGGGGGAGCAGTTGATGTTGCCTACCTTGACTTCAGCAAAGCTTTCGACACTGTTCCACATAGAAGATTGATAAATAAGCTGGGTAGATTCATGGTGGGTCAGAAGTTGGTCAACTGGGTGGCAAACTGGTTGACAGGCAGAAAACAGAGAGTGATGGTAAATGGTATACAGTCAGAAGAGATGCAAGTCACAAGTGGGGTACCTCAGGGATGAGTACTGGGGCCAGTCCTCTTCAATATCTTCCTTAGTGACATTGCAGATGGACTGAAGGGTAAGGCTTGTCTGTTTACAGACGACACCAAGATCTGCAACAGAGTAGATGATCCAGATAGGGTGGGCAGAATAAGAAGAGATCTGGATAAACTAGCAAAATGGTCAGAAGAGTGACAACTGGGATTTAATGCAAAGAAGTGCATGATCATGCACATAGGGAAGAGAAACCCTGAAGCCACCTATAGGTTGGGAGGGGAGTTGCTGGCAGTCACAAAGGAAGAAACAGACTTAGGCATCATCATCACCGATGACCTGAAATCATCCAAGCAGACCTCTAAAGCAGAAGGTAAGGCTAGGGGGATGTTAGGGTGTATTACTAGGGGTATCACAAGTCGTAAGAGGGAAGTAATAATCCCTCTTTACAAGACACTGGTTAGGCCCCATCTGGAGTACTGCGTGCAGTACTGGAGGCCACACTTTCACAAGTACATTAACCAAATTGAGGCAGTCCAGAGAAGGGTGACCAAAATGGTGCAAGGACTGCATCAGAAGACATATGAGGACAGATTAACGGAGCTCAATATGTATACCCTTGAGCAAAGGAGGGATAGAGGTGATATGATCAAAACATTCAAACACCTTAAGGGCATTAACAAGGTGAAAGAGTCTAACATGTTTAAATATAAGAAAAATAGCAGGATGAGAGGACACATCATGAGACTAGAGGGAGGCTGATTAAGGGGGAATGTGAGGAAAATTATTTTTCACAGAAAGGGTGTGGATGCATGGAATGGTCTACCTCAGGAAGTGGTGGCTATGAATACAGTGCAAGGCTTGAAACAGGCATGGGATAGGCATAAAGGAGCAATACCGATGAGTATGAATAGATAGGCCACTGACAGAGCAAAGGCCAATGGCACATTTATAAGGTAGAAAAAGAAATGGGCAGACTGGATGGACCTTGCGGTCCTTATCTGCCATCAACTTCTATGTTTCTATGACTGACGAGGCAACGGAGCTTACCTTGCAGCAACTTTTACTGTGGAAAGAAACATTGTTTCAACACAGAAAACAAGAGTTGTTGAGGCGTTTCTCTCCATCAGACAAGAAACAGAAAGGTGACTCAAGCGTGCATATGGGACTACAGCTACCGAAGGTAGCCATGGAAACAGACCATACTGAGGCACAGAGCAAGTTGGACATTGTCTACTGAGGAAAAGATTGTGATCAAACTGCAGCTACTATGTTTACATTTTCAGCGACTGAGGAGACTCAACCTAAGGAGCGAGTGAAGCTAAAAGGTATGTCTAGTAAATTACAATGGGCGGATGAACCGCTTGTTACTGAAAGTGCATGGTCGGCAGAAGACTCCTAAAGAGTGGCAGGGTGGGTTTGCTCACCGGACACAAACAAATGGATCTCGGGCTTTGCCCCTATAAAAATAGTGGGGGTTTCCATGCCACTGACAGTATCCTCTACCTGAGTGAGTAAAAAAAGGTTGCTTCCAAAATGTTACTGTTGATATGGCTCAAGTGACAACAGGTTTGTTAATGGCTGAAGGGGAGGACTTAGTTTCACATCTAGCTTTACCTGCAGAACTGGAACTAACACAGCACCCGGTTTTAGGAGCTGTGAAAAATATGTCAGAAGAGGAAGCTGTGCAAGAAATTTTAGAAGATCATCTGAGTGACTTTTCTGATATTTCAGACATTCCTAAGTGTATACCAGCTGAAATTAGGAATAGGCCTGTACCTTCGGAGGAGAAGGGCTTTTCTCGTCCTCCTTCAGAACAAAATAAAAAATCTTATGCTTCCTTTTTCTCAAATACAGTTTACCCAGCCAAAAGGCACAATGCAGTTAGGCTTATTTATAACGGAGGTCTAGATACTTTTCTGGATAGAGTCTATGTGGGCAGAACATTGTTAAAAGAAAGTATGCATTTTACTGCCATAGAATTATATGCTCTTATGCATGTGTCTGGAGAAAATATATTTGATGTTAGTTTTAAATTGGGGAGTGGGCTAGATAAATTTTGGGCCCGGTATCATCAGGTCAAGAATTCACCACTATGGGCCTCTTTTGAAGTAATGCCTTTATCTAGGCCAACACATAAAACTATCACTGTTCTATTCAGGAATGAGGGAGTTAGTGTTGCTGATTTACTTTTTTGGTTAAAGCAGAGATGTACTGTGACAAATAATCCTGAAGCTATATTTGATACGGAGGGGATTTGGACAGGAAGGTGGAGAATTTGTGCAATTTTGAGAACAGAAGAGAAAGGGGTTCAACACTTACCTAATTGTTTTTTTTAGGGAGAGACAGAGGAGTCCTTTTTTACTCTGGACAACCAAAATCTTGTTACAAATGTGGTCAAGTGAGTCAGATAAGTAGCACATGTGACAGGATTAAATGTACATAATGTCAAGAGTTTGGGTATACTAGTGGTCAGTGCAAAAGTACTGTAAAATGTGATTTATGTGGGAATGAGGGTCACTCTTATGTAGTTTGTCCTGAGGCTGTGCACAGTAAGCACTCTACTTCTGATAGTGTGGAACAAAGACTTCTGATCACTACTGCCCAGAGAGAATACAATAAACAAAGGATATTTGAAAAACCCTTAGAGTCCTCAGTCCAACCGAATATAATAACAAGGCCTAGCAGAGGACTTGTTAGAGAAAAAGTCATAAACTCTGACTTAGAGGGAAGGAGTGCTGTTGCAGCTCCTACTGTAGAAACTGAAGAAAATTAATCCAGGGTACTAGAGGAAGAAGCTTGTCCAGGGGAAGATTTGAGTTCCACGGCTTCCATGCCCCCTTCCCCCCAAGCAGTATGAGGGTAAGGAAAAAAGGATGTCTACTAGAAGGCATCAAACTAGGTCTCAGCCAGTACCCAAAGTCCCTAAAACTGCACCACTGGAAATTCCTACTAGATACTAGGCCTTATTTGATGGTGAGGCCTCTGATAGTGAATCAGTGGGCTCCTCTATTGAATCTAATACTCAAGAGAATATGTTAGAAGGACAAAAATCTGGGGACAAACAAGTGGAACCGGGGGGAAAAATCAAAATGAGAAAGTTAAAAAAAAGGACCAGGTAGAATGCACTTAATTACTTACAATGTGTCTAGCATCATCGCTTAAAATCCTTATATCCAGTGTTAATAGCATAAAAAATAATTGTAAAACAGGGGCAGTTTTTCATCTTCTACAATCATACCCCCCTTCCCGGGTCTTTCTTATTCAGGATATCAGACTACGTACTATTACAGAGATTATAAAAGCAACCAAAGAATGGTGCACAGGAGTTTCTTTTTGGTCTATAGGTATGGAAAGATGTACAGAGGTAGGTATTCTTTTTCATCCGATACAACCTACCGTTATTAAACTTTTAGATTTATTACCTGGCAGGGTATTATTACTTGACTTTAGAATTGAGAATGTGTCTTTCATCTTATAAATATATATGCCCCACAATTAAAGGCTGATCGTACAATTATATTTCATCAAATTAGCCCTTACCTACATACAGCTCAAAGCGTGATTTTTGAGGGAGATTTCAATTGTGGGCTAAGTAAACTAGATAGTGGAGTGGATACAAAGACAGAAAAAATATCTGGGGACATGACAGCTTTAAACAAGTTAGTTCATATAGCCAATTTAAAAGATACCATGCTACATCATAGGGGAAAAAGGGATAAAACATTTTTTAAAGAGAATTTATCTACAAGAATAGATTTTTTCTTTATCTCTAAATCAATACACATTCAAAAATCATCAGTGGATTTGGTCGAATACTCAGACCACAAACTTTTATATATTGATTGTGGTTCCCCAGAAGCAATAATTTGTCCAGGATACTGGAAGCTTAACCCCAAAGTTTTATTGGAGGCTACATGTTTTCAACGCAGGCTACAGTGGTGACTCCCTTGACCTGAAGTTGTTAGCACTTGTCCTTGAAGAAATCCTTGAACCCCTGACAAAGGTCCTCAACCTATCACTAAGGATGTCCCAATTCCCATCTCGCTGGAAACAGGCGACCATCACACCAGTACACAAAAGTGGAGACAAATCAATGCACTCCAACTACAGACCTATCTCCATCCTCCCTCCATTGTCTAAGGTCCTGGAGCACATCGCCTCAGACTAACTAGCCAAGTACCTGGAAAAATATGACATCCAGTGTCCTGAGCAACATGGTTTCTGAAAAGGGCACAGTACCACCACTGCACTATTAGAATTCACTGGCTTCATCCATACCATACTTGATCAAGGAAACTGTGTAGGGGCAGTACTCATCGACCTTACGAAAGCCTTTGGTACTGTGAATCACCCACTCCTACTCAAGCAATTATCAAACATTGGGCTCTCCAATGAAGCACTGCTCTGGATTTCAAGCTACCTTGGGGAGAGGGTCCACCGGGTTAGGTTTGCCGGTGTCACCTTGGAAGAAAAGCCAGTCCTTTCAGGGGTCCCACAGGGGTCCATCCTGGGGCCACTGCTCTTCAGCCTCTTTCTCAAAGACCTGCCCAGTGTCTGCCACCAGAAATTACTGCTCTATGCCAATGATGCAGTCATGTTCACTAACCACCAAAATGCAGAGCTCCTCGAGAAACAATTACAGCTTGAATTCATGTGCATCGAAGAATAGTTCAAGTCACACAAACTGGTCATAAACTACAGCAAAACAAAGGTTATGACCTTCTACAATGCCAGAAGCAAGTACAAATCCTGTGACCTCACCATCCTAAACCAAACAGGGACCTTACTTGAACACGTTCCTGATTTTAAATACCTAGGTGCCACATTGGACAGCTCACTCTCCTACCATCAGCACATAGATTCTGTCGCCAAAGCCACCAACATCCATATAGGCCTGCTCTACAGGCACAAACGCTGCATGATTCCTGACACTCTCCAGTTGGCTATCAACAGCTCTGTCACCTCCATCATCGATTATGGGCTAGTAATTTATGGCTCTGCCTCTGCCTCTGCCCTCCGCAGAATTACAGTTACACTCAACAAAGCATGCAGGCTGCTAACTGGGGCTGACCGACTTACACACACTTGTGACCTTTACACTTGGGCAGGATGGCTTCCTCTCATCAGCTGGATACAGTATCAAACCTGCCTCTTAGCCAAAAAAGTTCTCCTCGGGGTCATGCCCCCGGGCATTGAAAAGCTCCTCATTGACCACCATAGCACCCAGCAAACTAGAAGTTCACAACAACTAACCTTCCTTGTCCCCAGATGCCAGACTACCATGGGCCAGAGGGCCTTTGCTCACAGAGCACCACAGTGGTACAATACTCTCAACAAAGAAACTCTTACTGCTGTTGCTCTTGGCCCTTTTAAGAGACAACTCTGACTTCATCTCATTTCAACTAGTCGTTGTGACTGCCTTGCCTAATCAGGGGCCCACTGCTCACTGCCCTCCACTTCAGTCTTGACAGCTACCTCTCCCCACCTTTCCCCCTTCTACCTGCCTACCCTGCCCCCTCTCCCTTTCCTCCCCACGGGCATTTTCTGACTTTTATCCCATCCCTCCCTCCCCTTTAGAGCTCTTACCCTCACCCTCTACCCTCTGACAATGGCCTTCCTGCCTGTATACTCCCTTCCCTCTCACCTGTAGTGCTTATTTCTAAGATTGCCCTCGGCTGGTATGTCATGCTACCTAACATTTGGCACATTTTGAATAACTGGACTTTTCTAAGCCTCAGCCTCTTAATTCTTTTATTGTGTAACTATGTATTATTATGTTGACCTTTGTATATATGTATACCCCCCATTCCTTTGACGTGGAACCTTTGTAAATGAGCAATTCCTGCTCAAAGGTATTTGTAATCCTAGATTTCAATAAAATAAAATAAAAATAAAATAAGATATTACATATGTTCTTACATGTAAAAAAAATCATTGTTTGATTTGTACGAAGATGCACTTAATTGGTGTCTGGAAACTAAATCTGAGATTAGGGCCCTTCTAATGTATAATAGTAAACAAATTAAAAGTGATGATTATGTGGAATATTTAAAAGACAGGAAACAGCTGCAACACCTGTATACGCTTTCACAAACAAAAAAACATAGTTTCATTGCTCAAATAGCACATCTAAAACAAAAATGTTAATGTATCATGAAAAACTAACAGAATGCCTTAAACAACAACAGCAATATGGTATACAAGGTACTTTTGAGAAACTTATTAGAAACCAGGAATGGATTAAAAAAGTAATTGAGGCACTTTATGACACACAGAGAAAGGTTCAAACTTCTAGATCTAATATTTAGAATATTGTGTCCAATTATTCAAAAGATTTGTTTAAAAAATCTGAAAAAGAATGTTGAACTTTAAGGCTTTATTCAGAAATTGGAAATACCTACTATTTCTCAAGACTTGATAGATGGATTAATCCATCCTTTTTCTACACTGGAAGTATTGGACACTATTAAATCACTAGCAGAAGGAAAATCTCCAGGACAGGATGGGTTAATCACAGAACTTTATGGCATTTTAGGACAGGAAATTCTGCAGGAGCTCACTAAAATTTATAATGCCATTTTACAAACGAGCATGATACCTTTAGAGATAGCATCTGGAGTTCTTATTTTTCTGCATAAAAAAGGAGATAAAAAAAGAATTGTCTAATTAGAGGTCTATCAGTCTCATAAATACTGATTTTAAAATTTTAACAAAAATGTTAAATAAAAGGTTACTGACAGTTGCTAAATATGTACTAACGCCTATTCAATCAAGTACAGTACCAGGCACTAATATTACAGACCAGTTAATTTTATTGAGAGAATTATTTGACAGACACAACTTAGCAACATTAAAGAGCTATGTATTATTATTAGATCAAAAACAGGCTTTTGACAATGTCAAGTCATAGTTTCTTATGGCAAACCTTGTTATGTTATGGTATACCGACCACCTTTGTAAATTGGTTTCAAGCTGTATATAGAACCGCCACGGTTAGGCCTTGTGTGAATGGCTTTCTTGGTCCATATATACATATACAAAAAGGGTTAGACAGGGATGTCTAATAAGCCCCTTGTTGTAAGTTTTTAGTACTGAACCCCCCACCCCATGGCTACTTAATACAGAAGTAGAAATTAGGTCCCTACATTTGCCAAGTGCTGAACTCCCATATAAAGCCATGGCTTATGCAGATGATGTGGTAATACTGGTAGGGGACATCAGCTCTGCAGAGAAAGCAGTAGAGATATGTCATGAATATGGAACCTATTCAGGTACCTGCTTACATCTTCATAAAAGTACAGGAAAGCCTTTAGGTAACAGGGAAAGTTTTCAGGATAATATAGCTGGAATTTCTGTTACATCAGGCACAGTGAAAATGTTAGGGATAGATTTTGGAGGTACACAAATGGGTATTGATAACTGGGATACTAAATTACAAATTGGAACTTGGATGGTGCAAACCTGGAACCAGAGAAAAATTAGTTTTCAGAAAAGAGTGTATCACATTAAAACTTATCTTATACCTATATTTACATTTATCAGTGCAATATTTACTGTACCTAAATGAAGAGAAGTTCGACTTTATAGTCTTTTTTTCAGTCCTTTTGGGGAAGTAGACTAAATCCAATTAAACGTAATACACTTTACTTACCAATAAACCAAGGGGGACAAAATATGATTAATCCTATCATTTTCTTTTTCTGTCAATTTTTACATACAAATTTAAAACCCTTACTGATGCAGACAGGTATAGTAGCAGTAACATCCTACTATAAACAATATCGCCATGGTATTCAGACTGGGAGAAGAACCAGTTAAAACAGATTAAAAACCAGATTTGGACACCGCCATATTTAAGAGAAATCTTTGTAAAGCTTAGATTATGGGGGCTTAAGAAGGAGAGGATAATATTACAACAAAGAAGCAGCTGTATGGGTATATATGTGAAACACACTTTAGAGAGAGAGAGATACTTTTCCCAAATGTCCTTTATATAATAAGGAAATCATTCTGGAGTTTGTTACGGAGAAAAGAATCCCAGTAAAATTTAAGGATATACATTGGCTGACATGTCATGAAAAACTAAATGTGAAAGATAACCAAAAACACAAAAAACTAGAAGAAAGAAGTTGTTCCAGACCTAAGTGTATTAACTTAATAGAAACAATAACACATTTTGTTTTTTACTTGCACATATATTTCAAAGTTTTGGGATTTTTTGTATCACAAAACTAATGAGGTATTTTTTCAGCAAGTATCTTACAACTCTTTAATGTATGGAGAGTATCCACATTCTTGGGTGAAATGGGATAAGGGTAAATTGAGAATTATTTTTGTAGTAATTAAATGGTACATTTGGAATTCAAGATGTTTATTTACCTTACAACAGATTGATTTTACTTATGATGAATTGTATTAAAAAAATTCTTAAAGAATTAGAAGGCATTTATTTTAAGGAAGCAAAACATGTGGATAGTAGGAGATTACAGTGCTGTTGGAGAAACTTATTATGGATTACTGATACTGATGTGCCAGTCACATGAATTAGATATAAGAGGAGGGATTTTGACATATTGGGCAAGACTTTCTTAATTTTTTTAATGTTGAAACAGTTATTGTACATCAATTATATATGAACTGTATGTTTTGTTGTTCCTGATTTGTAAGATCATTTTGTATGATTTCTAAATAGAACATTCCCCTACTCTTTTCGAGAAGTGCCATGGGATCTTTAACATCCACCTGAACTACCACCAGAACAGGTAGATGGGAACTTGGTTTAACATTTCATCTGAAAGACGGCACCTCAGGAGTGCAGCACCCCTCTCATGCCGCACTACAGTGTCAGTATTGGGATATTAACCCAAGCGCCTGGTGTGAGGATAAAACCCACAGCCTTCTGATCTCCCGGCTTCAGAGGAGAGTGTGCTAACTGCTGAGCCACTAACACTTGACAATTTGATGTGGGAAGGGGTAAATATACTGATGGATGTGTCAGTGTTGGCCTGTTATGGTGTGGTACGACAGCCAGCCACATTCAGTTATGTTCATCAAAATGTCTTAGTAACAGTGGTGAAAGGGAGCCTAGAAATGTTAGCCACATTGATTTTACAGTAGCCATTGGTGATGCTGCCGATCCTTCATGCACACCCAGTGTCAGGAAGAATAAAAATTGACCCCTATTAATGACTGAAATGGATAAGGAATGAGACCTCTCTCTTTTTTTTCCCTTACTTTTTATTTTAAAGGGGTCACTGTGAGCCCTTTTTGCATTATATTATTTCTAGCTGAAAACCCATATTTTCCAATTACTTACCTTTTCTAAAATTCAATAATGTTGCTGGTTGTTTTATCTGCTCCTTTCATAGTAGAACTGAAATGCATGCTAATGGTGCTACTATACCCAGAGTTACTTTGTTTCAAATCCTTGATCTACTCTTAAAGCATACTCGCTGCACTTTAGGAACACCCCCAAATAATGCAGCCAGTCATGATGCCATATTCTCCTCCCTTCCCGCTGCATAATGATGTTTTATTTGGGGGGAGTCCCAAGTCCAGGAAAGATGCAGTGGGAGTTGATCAAGGACTATAAACAAACATGTTTTGACAAACAAGAACTTGTGGTCATGAGTTGAAACTAGAGGGGTAAAGGTTTAAGAGGGATGTGAGGAAATTCTATTTTACAGAAAGGGTGGTAAAGCTTTAGAACAGTCTGCCAGCAGAGGTGATGGGCACCAAGACCATAAATGGTTTCAGGTATGGCTGGGGTGGGATGAAGGGCTTGGTGGTAGCTCAAGTCAGCAGCATTAAGGAGGGGAGCAGGAGGTGCTTTGTGTGGGCAATAGGTCCTGGAGCAGATAGGGAAGTCTAGGCAGACCTGCTAGACCTTTGTTTTTTTTTCTGCTGTCATTGTCTATGTAATAATATATGCATTGAGCAAGGGAGAAAAAATCAAGAACATATCTGAAGCAATATATTACTCACAGAGTGGTGGCACCATGATAGGTACATGCTGTATGAAGTTACTGTATTATGATGGAGGCCAGCTGTATACTAGAGATGGGTGAAGTGGCCACAATTCGCTCCGCGAAGTGATTCGTGGAGTGAAGGCGAATTCGCTGAGTGCTCCGCAATGCGAAGCAGAGTACTTCACATTATAATGGGTAACACGAAGTTCATTGAAAACAATGACTTCGCGTTACTCCACCTTCCCAAACCACTACCCCACCAATTCTTAAGGCGAAGTACATTGAAAACAATGTAATTTGCCTCACTATGCCTTGTTTTTATGCTCCAAAGGTGAATTTTGCAGTGATTTGTGGGATTTCAGGTCACATGGGCTCTAGATTGTTCTGCACAGCCTCAGTTTGGGATAGTGAGTGTAGGAAGCTGTAGGAGACAATCTGCTCTGAGAGCTCTCTACAATTCAAACCTTCTAAAAGCTGTTAAAAAAGCCTGAGTCTTTTTTTTTTAGTTCATCAATTATAGGAAACCCTCCTGTGCTCATATCTACGAGCGTTTGTTGTTTGTGTACGGATTTTGAATGTTAATCTGCAACATTCAGTCTATGTACTGAGAGACAGTGGAAGTGTGCTTTGGGGGAGGGGCATATCTGTGGTATAGGTAGATAACTTGGAGAAAAAGACAGTGCTTTCTGTTTTGGTGATATTTTTCTTGTATAACTGTGTTAATGTACACACAGTAATATTTTCAATATTTCTTGCCATTTTTTTGTTGATTGTTGTGGTGCAGCAGTGCATAAATTTAGTTTGTTTAAAATATGTGGTTATATTACTGAAGTTTTCAATTTGCTATGCATTACTTAGTGTGTGTGTGTGTGAGTACGTGTGTGATGCATGTCATCAAATCAGACACCTTTTATTGTGCCACATAATAATTTCAGCAATGTGAATCTACTATCCACTGCAGCTGTGTGATTTTGTACTTCTTTGTGGTATCTTTACTGGTACTAGTACTAGTGACTGTCACTGCAGCAGTGCAGTACACTGCCCCCCGTGGCCCGCCCCAATCGTCGAAGGCATTCTTTTCCAGATTTGAATTTCTGATGTTGAGAACTGGTTAGGTGTTGTGCCTTTGTGTCTGCATCTCTTCAGTGTGCAGCGCAATCTTAATCTGTCTGTGCATTTGCATCTCTTCAGGGCCCAATCTCCATCTGTAACTTAAGTCACAGTTGTTTCTTTGGCTTCCCTTCGGAGTACTGGACAGATGTGGTGCATAATTCTGCATGAACATTGTATTCACTAATATGCGTTTTTAAGTCAGGACCATCATCATGAGTCGCTCGTGATACAAATCACGTTCTTCATCATCACGGTCACAAATGTAGTCACAAATCATGATTCACGATCAGGTCATGACTCACAACATTAATTGTTTTACTAGTTACTTGGATGTATTGTAAGCCTGTTTTGTAGTATCTCTCCAGGTTTCACCATCCCACCATTGTACTCATTGATATGTGTTTTTAAGTTGGGGAGTTTTAAGCTACAGTTCATCGGGGAAGTACAGTCGTAGGCATTCGCGTTCCCAATACAGTTTCATACTGGTTATCTCACTCCATTGACACCGAATCATGTTCTTCATTATCACGGTCACAAATGCAGTCACACATCATGATTCATGATCCTGTCATGAATCACAACATTAATTTTTTTCTAGTTACTTGGATGTATTGTAAGCCTGTTTTGTAGTATCTCTCCAGGCTTCACCACCCACCATTGTACTCATTAATATGTGTTTTTAAGTTGGGGAGTTTTGTGCTGCAGCTCATCGGGGAAGTACAGCCATAGGCATTTGTGTTCCTTCCTGTACAGCATGTGAGTTACAGTACTATAAGCAGTGGTGGGTGAAGTGGCCCCAACTCGCTCCACGAAGTGATTCATGGGGTAACGCGGAACCCATGGAGTACTCCACAATGTGAAGTGGAGTACTTCACTTCATAATGAGGAACACAAAGTCCATTGAAACCAATGACTTTGCGTTATTCCACCTTCCCCAAACCAATTCTCCACCAATTTTAAGGTGAAGTACAATGAAATCAATGTAATTTGCCTCACTTTACCTTGTAATTGAGCTCCAGATGAAATTCTGCTGTGATTCATGGGATTTCAGGTCACATGGGCTCTAGATTGTTCTGCACAGCCTCAGTTCTGGCCTGGGTAGTGTGTGTGTAGTGGTAGCTGGAGATAGTTTGCTCTCAGAGCTCTGCGATTCAAAACCTCTAAAAGCTAGGGCTGTGCATGGTCCTAATAGTATTTCTCGAATACCATGAATAATAGGCTTGCCGAATATTCAGATGGACATTCCGAATAGTTCACTATTCGGCTACTATTCGGGATGTACTATTCGGTGGGTGAGATTTCAAAATCTCACAGAGCTTCGCTGGCCAATCAGAGGCTGTTTTTGGAGCTCAGAGTCAGGAACACCATGTGATCTCCTCACTCAGAGTGTGTAGATGAGAGGAGACAGTTGTTTCTCAGAGAGCTAGCTCTGTTAAGTTTATCACTTGTAACTTTTATAACTGTTTAAAAAATGTTTTGTGTGTGATCCAGTTTTTACATCTGATCACCTTGTGACTGCATCTGACTGCAGTTTTGTTTTTCATCCTTGAAACTAGACTCAGTTTCAAGGAAAAGGAGAGTCTGTGTGCGAGTGAATCTGTGTGTGCTGCTGCATGCTGACTCCACTCCCCCACTGCTTACAGTTTCACAGCTCAGCTGAAGCAGCGTGGTTTGATTTTTTGCTTAAGAACCAATTCATTCTTATCAGGATTTTTTTTTGTGTCAACAAAGTCCAGTTTGGCTTTTGCATGTAGTGAGTAACTGTTACTGGGCTCAGTAACAGTGAGTGGCTCAAGCTTTTGCTGACTGCCCCATCCCCACTGCTGTGCTTGCTTAGCTTTTTGTTCCAAATCCACACACAGCCCCTGTGGTATTTTATGTTTTTTTTGTGAAGCAAATTGGTATTTTGCTGTAATCAGGTTCTGGGCTTGGTTCCTTGCATAAGTGAGGTGTGATTGTCATCTGACTCCCTCTTATCTGCGTTGCAGCTTACCACGGTGCATACATTATCCGTGTGTGCATTGTATTTTTGTTCTTGTAATCTGTGTCCTGCAAGTGCATGCACAGTTGTCTGCATGCATTTTTTTGTGCTATATAAAGCAGCCTATATTTTTCTCACTGGGTCAGGCTTGGCACATTAAATTGTTGCTGACTGTAGTCTGGTTCTTGGCTCAGTTCCCCGTACAACTGAGTAAGGAGGGTGTCGCAGGTGACTCCTCCCTCCACAGCTCACTGCACCTGAGTGGCCTCCTTTGCATGTGAGTTTTTTCTTTTTTGTGTGTCTTCGCCCCCTGTGTGTGCATTACTGTGAGTGTGTACATGTAAATTTTCTGTGGACTGCTTTAGTATTTCTGTGTGTGTCAGGCGTGACTCATTGGGTTCTGTGTGTTGTAAGTTGTTTGGTGCACCTTCAAAGCTTGAATTGCTGTACTGTATGACTGCACAACTGACACTGTACAAGTAAGAAGTTGTTTGCTGACTCCATCTCTTTCTAGTATCAGCTTGACTTTATTAGCTGCTACATATGCGGTGTTGCCATTGTTTTCTGCAAGAAGCACCAACATAAATAAAGACACTAATCACAAATAATATACACAGTAAGTTACGGATCATATTTCATCAATCCCGTAAACGTGCATGGTCCAGCCCAAGCAAGTCATCTTCACCACCAGTCGTAAGTGTTGAGGAACCAGGTGAGAGAAGGTCTGTTTGTATTTGCCGCTCTAAAATAGTTTTCTCCCCTGATAAGCCTTCAGGTTCTGGTGTGAGTAAGATTGGAGTAGTACTAGTACTACTATAACTTCAACTGCTGCCACTACTATTATTACTACTGCATTTGCAGCACCATCCTTTTGTAAAAGTAGGAGGGCTTTACAGCTGACATCTCCAGTTATACAAGAACAAGAACCTATCCCCACTACCAGTGGTAGTACTATTCACACAACTGCCCCATAGAGGTAATATTGCCTATCAGCGTGCTCCTCCCCACCACCACCAGTGCTGTGATTTCAGCAACCAGAGCAAATCCTTTTTGTACTGTTGACACCACCACTGCCATAACAGTGTGCACTGTTATTTGTGCTCCTTGCACAGCCACTGTTACCAAAACATTTGCTTCCATTAGTAGTCCTGAGTGTTCTGCTGTTACCATGACTACTGCTGCCAGTATTACAACTAGCTGTAATATGATGCCAATTTCTTTGACTGTAACTCCTGATTGTAATTCTGGCACCAGGACTATTGTCGACAGTGCTACTACCTTGCCAACTGGGCCCATGACCATAGGTACTGTGACTAGTACTGACCATGAGACTGTTAGAATGACCGCACCAATTGTGTTGCCAAAATGTACTGTTGCTCAGCCTCACAAGTTCCTCTCACCACATTTCCTTTTGCTGATATGGAGGATTCCGAAGAAGAGCATTCATCTGGTTCTGAATATTTACCAGGGCCTCAAGACTTGCTAAGTACATCATCTGACGGTGATACACACCTAAGTGAATTTGGAGATGAGGCCGAATATGTGGCATATCTGTGTGAGAAGCGTGAATGTGCCGCTGCCAAAAAATGCAGTACTTCTTGTTGTGGCAAGCAGGCCGGTCAAGGTCACCCTCCTCCTCCTACTAAAAAAAACAAACAGTCCACCCTGTCCTTTCAAAGAGTTGTGTCAAGTTCAACTCCATCTGATACACAAAGTAGTTTTACAACTACATCTGTTGCGGAGAAAGAAAGGGGTAGAACAACTGCATCCACTGCACCCAGGTCTGATAAGCGGAAAGGGGCAAAACATGCCCATGGTCACCCTATTAGGGCCTGTACTTCCACTGTCAGTGCAAGGAAAAGTGTGGTGTGGCTGTACTTTAGTGTTGTAAAATATGATCCAACAAAGGCAGTATGCTGTGTGTGTGACTGTACTATAAGTCTTGGTAAAAACCTTTCAAATCTCACAACAACATCAATGATTAACCATCTCCGAATGAAACATCCCAGTGCACTTCAACGATCCACAGCTGTTCCTCCCCCTCCACAACATGTGCCTGTCAGCCTCTCTTCTGGTATTGGTCCAGTAGATACACAAAGTATTGTTAGTGATTCTATTACTGAGACAGACAGTGTGCCCTCAACTCCCCCACACCACTTAGCACATCCCTGTACAGGAGCATCACCCATTATGCCTTCTTCTGCTCAATCGTCTATTATTGTAACACCCTCCACCATGGGTTCAAAGTCAAAATCAATGCAATGTGGTACCGCTTTGACTACACCCATCATGCAAGTCTTCCATGCCTACACCAAATACCAGGCATCACACCCTACAGCACAGCAGATCACCATTTTAATTGGTGAGATGATGGCCTTGGATCTGCAGCCATTTTCCATTGTGGAAAACACAGGTTTCCATAGGCTGCTGCATCATTTGCATCCTAGGTATAATATACCATCATGGACCACATTTTCATGTACTGTAGTACCCAACATTTACCATGATTTGAGAAAAGAAGTTGCAAGACTACTAGCACAGGCTGTTGGTGGAGTTTTCCACTGCACAACTGACATATGGACCAGCATGAATTCAACTCATGCATATATGTCACTGACAGCACACTGGTGTGTTGCAGATGTGGTAGTCACTGGTGGTGATGGTGGTACTGGTGCTGGTTCTGTCTCTTCCCCCTCTCCCTGCAGGTCTGCTTTGCTAAATGTCAGTGTTATGGAAAAGGATCACGGGGATATAAACATACTGTCATTCCTGCAAGAGATGTTGAGCCCATGGATTGATGGCAACAATTTGCCGGTAGAGTTTGTGGTCACAGACAATGCCACAAATGTGATAAAAGCATTTAGAGATGGCAATTTTGATGGGATATGCTGCTTTGCTCATACATTAAATTTGGTGGTGACAAAGGGTTTGGCAAACACAGCGGAGGCAGATCACATAGTCAAAGTAGCCAGAAGCATATGCAACCACTTTCATCACTCTGTGAAAACCAAAAACCATCTGCAACAGCTACAAGAGCATCTTCAAATGCCACAGCATCATCTCATCCGGGATGTATAGACCTGGTGGAATTCCACCTACTACATGCTGCAAAGGCTTCTGGAGCAAAAGCGGGCCCTTCATGAGATGAGATGAGCATGGAAACTGATATGGGAGAGTCCTCAGACATCAGGACTGTGCTGTGATTGAGGGCTTGGTAAAGGATTTAGCCCCATTTGAAAGGAGCACTTGTGACCTTAGCTCTGATTCTGCACTGCTAAGTCAGGTAATTCCTGCTGTGCAGATCCTGAAAAATGCCATGAGGAGATTCAGTGAAAATGCTGAGAAAGATCCAAACCAGACACCAGGGACAGTGATGTTCCTTGTGGAAAACCTCACCACAGAACTAGAAGTTAGATTTTCTGATCTCTGTTCCAATAAAAAGCACATATTTGCCACTATGTTGGATCCACGTTTCAAGTGTGAGGTACTACACCTTATAATGCCCATTAACAGGGTTACAGACATTCAGAAGCAGATGTGCTCAGAACTTAGTTTCTGCATCCTTGGGTCAATTAAACCAGCAGGTAACCCTATTGATGAGCCAGTCTCAGAATCACAAACTGGAAGCAGCATGGAAAACCTTGAGTAGGAGGGTGACTGTTGGGCTGAACTCAGCTCATCACTACAGGCTGAGCAGCAGAAGAGAACAGAACAGCAGCCACAGTCAGCACCCAATCTGCTGAACAGTTATTTCAATGAGCCTCTGGAATGATTCTCCATAAATCCAGTGGAGTACTGGATCAAAAGGATGAAAGCATCTCCACACTTGGCACAGTTGGCCCTTAAATATATCTGTTGCCCCACTACCAGCGTACCATCTGAATGAATGTTCAGCACTGCTGGGGATGTGGTGGAACCTCACTGATCCTCACTCGACCCAGCACATGTGGAACAACTTGTGTTTATAAAAATAAATCTACCTCACCTTGGGTACACATATGGCCACTAAAAATTGCATTAAATAATTGTCTTGTACTGGATACAACATTTGTGTGTTATAGCATTGACCCATACACAAGCCATTCTATGTTAACCATCATTGTTCTGTTAGCAAATAAGCACTGGCCCTATTGGCACAGGAACAGAAAATGCCCATTCCAATGAACATTTGGGACATTGGCAAGAGGGAGCAGAGACACTATTTCACAGCTCATGGGCACCATGGACCCTGAGGGCCTATGAAGGGGCTTGGAGGGTATTGCAGGCTTTCAGGGCTGCACACCACATGGAGGTAAGTGGGCCAGTTACAGTACAGCAGCTAGAAAAGTTTACAGTTGAGCAATGGCAGAAAGGACTGGCATATACCACGATGTGGGTGTACTTATCGGGGATCAGCATGGTTTGCAGCCTGAAGAGATGGCAGGATCCCACAAAATCAATGCTGATTCGAAGGATGATGCAAGGGTGGAGTAGGTTGAGACAGAAGGACAGGGATGGCTGGCGACTAATAGCGGAACACTGGTTAGCCATACTGCAGGACATACTGCCAGGGGAATGTAAATCTAAAAACGAAGCACAGCTATTTTTTGCAATTTACGTGACGATGTTTGCAGGGGCACTGAGAGTGAGCGAGGCAGTGGGGCATGGCAAAAAAGACGAGGATGGGGGTCTGGAATGGGGAGATATAGATGGGGCCAAACAGCAATACAGCTGGTAATCAAGAGGTCAAAAACAGACCAGGTGGGAAAGGGTTGTATCATAATCTTAAAACCGCATGCTGAGGGGACATTATGTCCAGTGAAGGCCCTGTGGAATTATGCCGCAGAGCGCTACAACAAAGAGGGGAGGTTGTTTGTACATGGGGATGGGAGGAAAGTAGCCAGTTATCAGGTAACAGCGGTACTTAAAAAAGGCATAGAGTTTCTGGGCAAGGACCCAGTAAGTTATTCCTCCCATTCTTTTCGGATAGGAGCCGCATCAGAATGGATGGCGAAAGGAGAGTCAGTGGACAAAATGTTGGAAAAGGGGTGATGGCGGTCTGCCAGTTATAAAAGATATATCTGCCCCTTTTAAAGATTAACATGCCATCTTGTTTTGTCTTGCAGGAACAGATCAGTGAAATGGGATAAAAAAAATATAGGGGAATCAGGAAGTAAGGTATTAAACAATATTTGTCTAATTTATAGGTAGAGGGAGGATCACAGAAGTATGGATATGTGGGCATTCATATATTTATTGGGCAGAAAAGAGAGCAGAGAAGTAGGCTAGGGGAAAGCAGCTCTACCAGGATGTCAGACACTGTAGATTGGCATGGCATGGTATCCGAGGGATGAAGTGGGCACAGTTACTCCCGACGTTGCTGGAGATGAAGCAGCGAAGACCCACACCAGACTTAATTATTATACACTTAGGGGGGGGAACGACATAGAAGAAAAACCGTGGGTGGACATGTATCTAAGAGTAAAAAGTGACTTTGAAAAAGTAAAACAATGGTGGCCGGGTGTCACTTTGGTGTGGTCTGACATGATACCATGGAGAATATGGAGACACGCACGCAAACACATAGTGGTAGAGAGGGCCAGGAGAACAATGAATAGGACAGTGGGGACTTTTGTAAGGAACATGGGGGGGCAAGTAATACTGAGAGGAGTGGAAGAATTGGTGGATGCATTTTATAGGTCAGATGGAGTACATTTATCAGACCTAGCGATAGATATGTTCAACACAGAGATGATGGGTTGCATTGAGGCATGGAGGAGACAACAAGGCAAGTAGACTGGGGGGGGAAGAAAAAAAATAAGGGGGGGTTGGGGGAAGACCAGTCATCCAACACAAGCTGGAGACAGGCTATGGGAAAAAGGAGGGGTGGGGAAAATGGGAAAGGGGGAAAAAGAAAGAAAAAAAGGAGGAGAAGGAGAAGTAACAGCAGGAGAAGAAAGCGGTCTCGGTTTTCACTGTTACCTATAAGAAAGAGAAGAAGAAGAAAGCTCCCAGGTTTTCACCTGGGGAGGAGACAACAAGCAGAGGAGGAGATTGAACTGTTGTGGACTATGTAATACAGTATAATTAAAGAGGTGTAATATGACAATAAAAGATGACGATGATAATAATGTAAACAAAGAAATGTGGTTTTAATAAATTGATTGCCGATCTGAGCACAACAACACACAGGTGGTCTGTCTTTTGTGGGAAAGGGGGAATCCGGGACAATGGAGTTTGCCCTTTGAAGGGGCAGACCAAGTTGTCCTGGTGGACCCCCCCCCGGCAGAAATTTGGTATGGCTCAGAGAGATGCAGGAATGGGAGGGGGTAGGGAGGAGCCCAGGGACAATAGTCAGAGACAGGAAGGGGAGGAGCACAAAGAGGAACAGGGTGACCATAGGTAGTTTTGGAAAGGGGACGGGGAGGGAAGGCAGAGTACATAACAGGCAGCACAGAGATATTCTGCCTCTTTTGCTGGACAGTTTTGTTGCCTCCCACCCACCCAACAATGTTTTAAGAAGGGCTGTTTCACAGGTGGATGACAGCAGGTGTCCGGTCGGACGTGGTGGCCTGCCAAAGGTGGATGGCAAATAGAGAGAGAGAGAATGAAAAGGGGAAAAAGAAGGGGTGGGGAAAATGGGAGGGTGGGAAAAAGAAAGAAAAAAAGGAGGAGGAGGAGAAGGAGAAGTAACAGCAGGAGAAGAAAGCGGTCTCAGTTTTCACCGTTACCTATAAGAAAGAGAAGAAGAAGAAAGCTCCCAGGTTTTCACCTGGGGAGGCGAGAACAAGCAGAGGAGGAGATTGAACTGTTGTGGACTATGTAATACAATATAATTAAAGAGGTGTAATATGATAATAAAAGATGACGATGATGATAATGTAAACAAAGAAATGTGGTTTTAATAAATTGATTGCCGATCTGAGCACAACAACACACAGGTGGTCTGTCTTTTGTGGGAAAGGGGGAATCTGGGACAATGATCCCTACAGAATTTTACAGGTCTAAGGTCACTGAGCTACTGTTAGTTGAATTGAACTACAGAAAGCTGCACTGTTATCCATTTTGTTAGAGAGGGGAAAGGCTTCTGGGGATATCAGTGAGGATGAATACTGATATATATGAAATGATAGCCCTATTGTGCCAGTTTTATATATTCTTCCCAAGGTGCTTAAGGATATCTACAACCCCTCTGGCAGGCCCATAATTTCAGATGTCAACGACCTCACTGACAATCTTTGCAAATTTTTCAAGTTTCTGAAGGATTGTGTACATAGGATTGATTTCCACATTCCTGACACCATGAATGTGGTAGGAATATTTGAAAACTTTCAATGGAAGGAGAACGTTCTATTCTTAGGGATTTACATTGAATCCCTACAGTGAAGCCCACCAGGATCAAGCGCAGCGGCACAGGTTTACTGCATGACAAAAGGGATTCATTCCTATTGAAATTGCATTGTTTGCTGCAGTTACTCGACTGCAGAATTCTGCAGTGCTGCCCTTCATCCTGGTGGGCTTCACTGTACGTGTATTAAACTTGACTCAGGGATACAGGTATGTGACCATGTCATGAACACATATCCTCTAAAGGATGAAATTCCCATTTCCTTTATTTTGGAGGCTTTGCATTTTAGTCTTTGCCATAGTTATTTTGAATTTGACAATGAGTAGGTTCTCTAGCTTATGGTGTGGCACCGGAGCTGTCTATGCACCCTCATTTGACAATCTATTTCATGGGTTATGGGATAAGAGGATTGTGTTCCTTGTTGGCAACAACCAAGACATAGACCACATCATCAGGTTGTTAAGGTACTTTGACAATGTGGTCTATGTGTGGATGGTATTTGAACAGGAGGTCTTTGATTTTGTTTCCTGGTTAAATATGAATGACTGCAACCTCATGCTTACATGCACAATTGGTAAAAATAAATTGAACTTCCTGGACATCACTTTTTGTGCAAACCACGATGGAACTGTTTCCAGTACAGCATACAGAAAGCCCATAACCACTTACGGTCTACGGCATACAGCCTGCTTAAATCAATCCTGTATGGGCAATTTCTAAGACTGAGCAAAAATGTCTCTGGATGGAAGATTTTGCAGTCCAGGCAATGGATTTCATGTCTAGATTTTTAGAGAGGGGGCATGGTAGAACATTTTCAAAATATTCTAGATATTTATTCTCCAAGAATTGGTTCTCATTATTTACTTTGGAGAATATTAGCTGGTCCTTAGCCAGATCTTACATTTTTATTAGACTCTGTGTATCACCTTTCCTCAAAACAGGGTTTTAAGTCAGGGATAGCATGTTTTGTGATGAAACTGAAGGGCCCATACTTTGTCCTGCCATCTCTGTCTGATGTATAAAAATTGAATGTTTTTCTGCATTCTTACCAACCTGCTGTGCTATTTTAGTTTTAATGGGGGGTTCTCATGCCCACCTGGGTTGTGGATCCCTCCTGAATTTTCTAAGCACCTAATTGTGCTCATTAAATCAGATTGTTCAACAATATCTGGTATTAAAGGTAAAGAGCACTGCTAATTTTTATCTGTGTAGTTGATAGGGACTGTAAGTTTAGTGAACTTCTTAAGACATATAACATTTTTCTGTTTCCAGCATTTTTAGGGTCCTGTTTTATAGTTCCTTCATTCCCCTCTTCTTACTTTTTGTGGTCTCCATTTCCTCACAAAAATACCAGTTCAATATCTATACAGATAGCAAAGAACAACTCAACATGGTAAGGTTATAGTACAGTCTAACTGCAATAAAACCATAGTTATAATACTAATTACTTAATATCTTACAATAGTGCAAATTAGGCAAATGCCCTTATTTATTTCAGATTTGAGCACAAAGTAAAACTTTGATCTTTCAGTTACCATCAGCAAATGACCGTGAAATACTCAGTTAATGGGCGAAGTTCTAAAATTTCCAAGAGCCCTCAGGGTAAAAATCACACCCGGCCCTACAAGCGGAAAAATTGTGTCACTTTTAAGCACAAAAAATGTTGGCAATAATTCACTGTATTTTGGAGTTAAAAACATTAATACAAGCAATAAAGAGCCAATAAAATTATAAAAAATAACTTGCATCATAGTATAAAATCTGTGACTTTGCTTAGTAGTTAAGAGAGTGAAGTGTTGATTCCTTGGATGTATGCACCTAGGGCCCAAACTGTGTACCATAATAGTGAAGTCAAGCCTTATAATCTCTGTCAGACAGGTCTTCCACAGCTGGCTAACATGCGTCCACGATTGTGCCCAGACTAACTACAGTATACTGTGAAACATAACCAATGTTACACATGACCTTACGTTAAAGATATGTGGACTCTGGCAACCCCAGTTATGAAAGCTGGGCAAGTGGTCATTTGTGTCAGGGCTGCTAATTAGCTAAACTGCCTGATACATCACAGAATCTCTCAAAGATTAATCAGTGTAAAAGATCTTTGCAGTCTGCCCTTGCAGTCCCAAAGCAACTACAACTATTAAACTTTTTTATTCGGTTTCTCTCTGTACATACTCTGATTTTATACAACAATGTACATGTTTTTTTTAACAACTGTATGTCATTGTTCTGTGACCTGTCTTAAGTGTTCTGAACATGACTCAACTGCATTTTCTCTGGAACTGGTTATTGCACTTGCAATGTATTTTTGTGACTATGTACTTGGTGTAGAACCTTTCAAAATTAGCGTTTGTGCTCAAAGGTAATCTCCAAAGTTTTCATTAAATAAATAAACAACCATGTAATTGATTTTTTCAAAACTGTATGCAATTGTTCTGTGACCTATCTTAAGTGTTTTGAATGACTTGACTGCATTTCCTCTGGAACTGCTTATTGTAATATTTTTGTGACAATGCATTTGACTTGGAACCTTTGTAAATGAGCAATTGTGCTCAAAAGCAATCTCCAAAGTTTTCAATAAGTAAATAAATAAATAAACATGTAATGAGAAAGTCTTCAGTGGCACTGGATCCAAGAGTCCATATAATTCAAGACTTTCGCTTTTATGAATCAGAAAGGCGGGAACCCACCATAAGAAGCCGATTGGTCTTCTGGCTGCATCCCATCATGTGGCAGTATGATGATGGCAGTCTGGGTGGGGATGCTCATATGCATCCAGCAGCTGCGGGATTGTGCTGCCTGATACACAGTTTCTTTTTCCCAGTAAGGATAATAAAGGCCTGCTGCCACAAGCCCATTAATCTGTTCTCCTTTGGCTGCCTCCTGACACATACAACATCCATGGTATCAGTCGGGAAGGGGGATTAATATCTCCTTGTTCCCTTTCCGCAGCAGGAACATGTCAACACACACTGTTTTTTTTTTGCAGCAGCAGCAAAAGGAGCCAAATTAAATTGAAAATAAAATTGTCAGACTAAAAACAAATCCTTTTTGGCCCCAATGGCAAGTGGCACCACAAGCTCTGGGTTAGCACAGAAGGAGGGAATTGTGTCAAAAGACTAGTCCTGCTCCTGGCATGGTGTCATGAGATGGCCTTTTCACAGCCACTGCCAGCATTTATAATGATATTCCTCACCCATGGAAAACAATCATTAACAGATTCTAAGACAACCCTTTCTAGCTACCTTCCCTAAGATCCTTAAACCAAAATCTCTTGTATGTTCCTCTTGTAATCATAGGTCATAGAGCCTTCTCACAGTGGAGTAGCCAGCATTTTAAAAAGTGTATGCACGACTTAAGAGTCCAGCCAATCAGCGGGGGGAGGCACCTAGGCCCCAAGAAAATGTTAGCATTTTTGATGTTTCCTGGCATTTTAGCCCAGTTGTGGGAGTAGTTGGCAATGCAGGCATATTGTCAGTGAAGCCCAGAAGGATTCAGTGCAGCACTGCAGAATACAATGCAATGTCAATGTGAGTTACTCTCCATTCCCTTGTGTCATGCAGTAAACCTTACCACACTGCTGTTCCTGGTGGGCTTCAGTGTACTGTATGTGCTATAAACTGAACTTTGCTATTGTTCTGTATACATTACACTCTTGTCTTCATATATGTTCAGAATCAGAAAGCACTTAGTTGTGCTTGTGTTTTTTCAAAATGTTAAATGTTTTATAATTTCTGTATTTGTTAGTCACTATACATATGCATAAACTGTACAATGGAGAATATACAGCAGTTACATATATGCTATACTCTGATTTTCTATACAGCACACTATCTGTGGAATTTGCAGTACTCTACTGCAAATTCCACGTCTTCTATACAGAAAATCAGAAAACATAGCATTTATGTATAAATGGTGATGTTTATTCTCCATTGTACAGTTTCAGCATTGGGAATGAATTATACTATGGGAAATCACTATGTAGTATCCCAGTCCCTAACAGTATATGCATGCATTACTACAGCATATCTACTATTAAGAATTTGCTATGGAGTAAATGGTGAAACAAATCTAATGTTTTCTTACCCTTTTATTATGTGCTACCACCAGCTTGAGGGTCATGGAAAAAGTGATCTGCAAGAAGGGCAGTAGCCATTATTACTTTGACATCAAATTTTTGGCAATGTATTTTCAAAGTGCAAAGACTGAAATGTACTTTTGTCCAGTTCCATGTCGGTACACTCATGCATGAGATGTGAGGATTAACAGTAAGTCAATGTGATCAAATAATGAGAAGTGATGAATCTGTGGGATCAGTTGAGTCCACTTTTGCCAGGAGGCTGTATTTCTGCAGCCACTGATGCTGATGACCAGACAGTGATAACCCTCAGCATGGTGGTAGCGAGATGAGTCCAGTTGTGTCAGAAAATTGGTAATTACTTGAATTATTCATAAAGTTTCAACTGCTCCAGAATCCTGAATAACCAATGCTATTCTCCAATGAGGTCAATGGATGCCTTAGTGTGTCATTGGACCAATATCCACTACACAGTGGTGAAATAGGAAAATGTAGATATCAGGAGCTGATGCACTGGAGGAATGTATGTGACAGGATGAGACTTTTTTTGTCCACAGCATATCCAGTTTTGTCCACAGCATATCCAGTTTTGTCCACAGCATATCCAGTTTTGTCCACAGCATATCCAGTTTATGTCCACAGCATATCCAGTTTTGTCCACAGCATATCCAGTTTTTGTCCACAGCATATCCAGTTTATGTCCATTTAGGAGTCTGACAAGGATCCAGCATATAGTTTTTTGGAAAGGATTACTGCCTGCACATAATACACTGACCAATCATGCATGTTATATTTTTAGTAATGACCCCTAGAATGAAATGGCATGTTTAAGTATCTGACCTATTTGAATGATGTAGCTGCCCCAAAATAAATAAATAGATAAGAAAAAAAACACACAGGACACTGGTTCTGATAGAACGTTAGTTTTGAAGTTACTTGTAGTAGCAGCACTATCAAATTGTTACATTTTTTGTAAGGTTGACTGCTCAGAATGAAATGACGTTACATTTTAGTGATAGTTACTAGTGACCACAATGAATTGCATTCACAACATGTTACCACAAATGATCACATGCAATATAATAGTTTTAGTATCTACTGATTCCTATACTAAAATGGTCAAATGTTTGTGAAGTATCAGGCAAATCTGAATGGTGACATGACCCCCAAAAGAGACAGGACACTGGTTTTATGACCACTTCGATTTGAAGTTACTTGTGGTATGAAGACTATGATTTAACATGAAACACGAGGAAATCGTGATGTCATGGTCTCCTGTGAACTTACTTGTGGTATTAATAAATGGTTAAATGTGAAACTGAAATCTAAAGCTTTTGAGGTGGTAACACACCAGACTGCGTTACTGTATAGTAGTAGTGAGGAACTGAATAGACCGCAGGTTGTATGTTGTGAAACTTTCATAGTATCTCACTGTGTGACCAATTCACGATGTCTACATCTTTCATCTGTAAGTTATGCCATTGTGTACGTCAAAAGAAACTATGATTGAATAAAATAGTCCCTTTAGGTCCAGTATAATGATATGTATAGATATACACAGGTTCTCATTTGCATACTGGTTCACTGTTTGTACAGTGCCTTCAGAAAGTATTCACCCCCCCATTGGATTTTGTAAAATTTTGTGATGTTGCAAACTCAAATTAAAACACAGTTATATGGGATTTGTCACGTATCTACATAAATTACTCTGTCAAAGTGGAATGAAACTTCTGGAATTTTTTGTACATGCAATCTAAAATAAAAACCTGAAATGTTTTGATTTGATAAGTATTCACCCCTTTGCTATGACACTCCAAATTGAGCTCAGGTGCATCCAATTTCCTTGTGAGATCACTAAAACTTGGAGTCCACCTGTGGTCAGTTCAAATGGTTGACATGATTTCAGATGCTATACACCCATCTATACAAGGTCCCACTGTTGACAGTGCATGTCAGAGCAGAAACTGACATGAAGACCAAGAAGTTGTCCATAGAACTCCATGATAGAATTGTGAGGAGGCATAGATCTGGGAAGGGGTATAAAAACATTTGTAGGATGTTGAAAGTTCCCAGGAGCACAGTCAAGTCCATCATTAGGAAATTGAAAGATTACGGAACCACCCATACTCTTCCTAGAGCAGGCTGTCATCCCAAACTGAGCCATCGGGCAAGAAGGACCTTGGTCAGGGAAGTGACCAAGAACCCACTGACCACCTGACAGAACTACAGAGTTCCATTGCTAAATGGGAGAACCTGTCAGAGGACAACAATCTCTGCAGCACTTCACAGATGTAGCCTCTATGGGACAGTGGCTAGATGGAAGTCACTCCTGAGAAAAGGCCAGAAATAGCATGCCTGGAGTTTGCAAGAAGGCACATGGCAGACAGACCATGGGCAAAAGATTCTTGGTCTGATGAAACAAAATTGAACTCTTTGGCCTGAATGCAAAGCGCTATGCCTGGCGCAACCGAACACAGCTCATCACCCATGTAACACCATCTCTATCATGAAGCATGGTGGTGGCAGCATCATGTTATGGGATGCTTTTCAGTGGCAGGTACTGGGGCACTTGTCAGGATAGAGGAACAATGAATGGAGTCAAATACAGGCACATCCTTGAGGAGAACCTGCATCAGTCTGCAACAGACCTTGACTGGGGCGAAGATTTACGCTCCAACAGGACAACGACCCCAAGCATACAGCCAAAGCAACACTGGAGTGGCTTCAGAACAAGAAGGTGAATGTCCTTGAGTGGCCTAGCCAAAGCCCAGACTTCAGTCCCATTGAGAATCTGTGGAAAGACTTAATGATTGCGCTTCACAGACACTCCCCATCCAACTTGACAGAGCTTGAGCAAATCTGCAAGGAAGAATGGGCAAAAATCCCCGAATCCAGATATGCAAAGCTGATAGACACACCCAAGAAGACTGAAAGCTGTAATTGCTGCCACAGGAACTTCTACAAAGTATTGACTCAGGGGGGTGAATACTTAAGAAAACAAGATTTCAGTTTTAAAGTTTATAAATTTTGTTGCACAATATAAATAGTGTTGCCCCTTTAAATTGTTGGATGCAGGTGAATCAAGGGGGAGTCATTTCAATGCATTAAAATTCTGGTAGTAACAAAATGTGACAAAATCCAAGGGGTGAATACTTTCTGAAGGCACTGTAGGTTGGTAACTGAATGTAATAGCTATTACAAACATGTATTCAAAAATGAAACTGCAAGGTTTAGAAGTAGTTGTGAAATTTACTACAACTTCACATTTTGAGATCCTCAAACTATGCCTGGTTTCAAGTATTTTTTTCCAGTTGTGATCAAAGAGATAGTAGGCAAGAATCAATGGATTACACAATTTCAGCCAAAGTCTGTTCAATTGGTTAACCCGATTATATGCCAAATGTTTACTGATGCTATTTACCCATAATATTGGGCATCATGTATTGAAGAAAAATGATGCACATCAAGTCATCATGAATGTATTGCATTGGAAGTGCACAGTCGGACTTCAATGCAGGGAATTAGTTTTACACACTATAGAGGTGTTAAGTCAATCGCAAACGCAATGGTGGGGCATGATATTTGCTGCTATTACAGGTCCAAAGTAAAGCTTTTTGTATAACTAGCATCAATGTAATCATGCTGCTCTATAAACTACCTTTTGGTAAGTTTGTGTGAAAAACATAGCAAAATGTGAAAAACAATGGTTCAGCATAATGCAATTCCACCCAGGCTACATTCTGAGGTATTGCTACTGCCACTGCATGATGGATCAAGCAAGACAGACATTCGCCTTCCCCCACGAAGATGAAATTCTCTGATTACTTCATCAACATCAATAGAAATGTTAGGTGCAAGTTCATGAGTGCATAACTTGGAGCCTGTTCTGTTTCATAGTTGAGCGCAAGTAGTTTTTAACCCGTTGAGACAACTAAAACTTCGTTTGGTGTAGTAACACCCACAGGCATAACTGCCAGGGTAGTCAGTACTTGACTGATGTTTGGGTACAATTCTGGGTCAATATGATCTAGGTGTCAATTAGTGTCGATGGCAGTTATTGGAATGTTTTGAATCTGACCACTTAGCCTTCCATCTAGTAAATTCGTTATTTATCTCATCAGCTGTCAATGAGACGTCTTGTTCAATCCCTTTAAAATGTCATGAATGTTCATTTCATTGTGAAGTTTGCTTGCTATTAGCATCTGTGCACTGTATCTTTCTTTGCCATCAAGAAGTCGTTCTTCAGTTCTTGTAATAGTGATCAATCAAATGGGTAAAACAGGTTACGCCTGTAGTGTTCTAGAGGAGTGTTCATGGTGCATTGCTGCGATGGATCTGTCATCCACACAGGGGCAAGGAAGGTTCTATGAAGACTTTAGCACCAAGGTTACTCGATTCTGTGAACAATTTTCGTAATAATCGCTCTGTTCTGCAGTCGGAGAGTACACCTAATGAGGGTTTCTGCCTCTTCTGCCATTTGAAGTAGATCACAGGAAGGTTTCTGAACAAACAGATGAAGTGGAACCAAATACTGAAGAATATCACCTACAACTACAAGGGTAATAATGTTCTCAAATTTCATTAATGAATACAGAGTTCTATCTGCATCCCCATCAAATTCAGAGATCTTCTAATGTTGATACAACTGTTATGAATCTATCCCTGAATTTCTCAATGAATTTGGCATGACTGATCCATCTAGTGTCACCTGCTCTTGAATTGCTATACCACCATCTTGATTCTGTTCACCATCTTCCATGTCTAGTAGATCACCAAATTCTCTGAATTCTTCAAGATAAATATTGTGTCGCTTTTGCACTACTGCTAGTTGTTACAATAGCTTTGTTTGTTGTGCCCAATATATTTTTAACTAGAGGATTGTGAAGCATGAACAATTACAAGATTTAATCTGCGACTTTGCATATGCAGTAAACTGCAGAAGGAGCCACTTCGAATCATTTGTTGAGTTCCAATGATACTGCCCAGACATATTGCTCCCAGAATCGGACCCTTGAGCTTGTAGTTTATTAATATCTAGAGGCTATGCAGTAATCCTTGCTAAAAATATTTTGGCAAGGTCCTTACCAGTAGTGGAATGTACTTTTGAATTCAATGAAGTCCTCATGGATAGTAACCCATTGTCCGTTCGCTCAATGAAGCGAATGCAGAGTGTAGCTTTGCTCTTTCTACTGCAGTCAGTAGTCTCATCTGCCATGAATGCCCAGGGCCCACTTTCTGTGCAGCTGCAATTATTTTCCTTGAATTTGCATTCGATAAGATGCATTAACTGCTCTGAATTGCTGGTGATAGGTATGTGGCATTTTTATGCTGTGGGTCAAGTAGATGCCGGAGTAAAATAGGATCATTTCCACTTTCAGCAACGTGATGCAAGATTGCCATGAAATTACTTTTTTCTGGGACATGACCACGTAAAGGAATGTTCTGACGACCGCATAGTATTATTGTTTTTATTATCTGAGACAATATGTGTCTATTTCTGAGTTAGAGTTTGCATGGTAAGCTCTGGACAGTTGTTGGCATATGTTAGGTTTTCACGTTGTGCTACTGTAATGAAGCTATCAGTCTGACATAGAGAGTCCTTGATGCTTTTGGTTTTTATGTCGATCTATTACTTTGCATTAGACCAGTCTGTTAATGGCTTTTGAACAAGTATAGTGTCTTTACTATGACAAAAATGAAACATGGCGCATAGTACAGACCATCCTGAAATCTGGAGTAATGAATGAAGGATTCCTTCAGAAGACTGAAAGTCATTCTTCGGTTTCTAGTCTTTTCACCAATGCTATGGCAGACAGGGAAAATGTAGTTTTTGGGTGGCATCCAGTGCCGTGTTAGCACATCAAGTTTGTCACTGTCACTAAGCAAGCTTCGATCAAGCCGACCAATGTCACAGCCTTCTGCATCAATAGCAGGAACAGATTCATGCAAGACATCTGGCATTGGAGAAACGGGTGGAGGTGGTGTTACAACTACAAGCTGAAGTGGTTCTGGTTGTGTAACCATTACATTAACAGAGTTAGAAGAAAGTATTGGTGTAGAAAGTAAGCTATCTGCAGCTGTTGGAGCATTATGAGGGACATGGTATGCAATACTGGAAATGCATGAACTTGAGAATGAACATTTTCCCGCTTAATCTCACTAGTGGAAGTAGCATCTGTGCTCATTTTGCCTGCCTTTCTCCTTTATCTTGAAGCCAAACTTCTAAAGTTGCTCTCTGCACGCTCTCTACCTAGAGGTAATACACATTAAATCTTTTAGACTATGCAACTTAAAACTACCCACTAAATATGCACTCTTTTCACTTAGTTATTTATCATAAAATAGGATGGCAATATCTACATTACTGGATATGGGATACTACATAGTGCTGATCGCATGGAACTGCAAGTTGTAACTTATTGAAGCTGGTATAGGATGGGACAATATAATTATTCTAATACAAAATGAAGACGAGCTGAAATGCTGTGCTGTGCGCCAATATGTGCACTTGCACCATGCAGTACAAGATCCATTTTATTTAAAAATGGTTTTAATTTTTATTTTTTGCTACTACTACTACTACTCCTCCTCCTCCTCCTCCTCCTCCTCCCATGGTGTGTTACATTGCATAATGGGCCACGACTAATAAAGTGGCAACACCAAGTTACAGAGTAAAATTTTAATACTTTCTCTACAACCCTTTCAATTGTCCATATTACCTTACAAGATGCATTACCTGTCTGTCTACTGGTGACTTCCTGCACTTGTCCTTCACACTCCATCTCTATTCACTTAGTTTCACTGCCTCTGTGACACTGCTCCAAGTAGTATTGCTCTGTTCTAATTTGAATTCATACTGCATTAGTCTATATAAGATCACTGGCAACATTCTATAGAGTACAATTGTTATAATATTTTTATTATTACATTACAAAAACTAATAACCTGTACTTAGGAGTAAAATTGAAGGTGTCATTTCTTTGCTTGCTAATGAGCATGGGTGAGCAGCTAAGTTAACGTTTGAAAGTTTTGTGAAGGAAGTTTATGGCTCTCATTTGCCTACCTCCACACAATTTATCTGCACAGACAACTGGACATATTATCCTATTTTGGCTGCTGCTGCCTTTATAAAGGAATGACATTTAAGGCAGATGCAGTTGTGATTAGGAGTAGGAACCCAGCTGAAGGGTGGTCTACCTCAACGATGGTAGCTGGGTGACTTCACAGCTGGGTTGCCTGACTTCACAGGGTCCAGAGGTGAATAAAAGACCCCATTCCTTTTGAAATCAAATTGTTGCCAAAGCTATTCTGCTGGAAAAGTGTATTGTTACATGTTATGATCTACTCACTTTTGGGGGAGGGGGGAGCAGAATTTTTTTTGTGCCATATGCATTACAGGACTGTGTGAGTAGTCATACACAAGGATATTCTTCTATCAAGGTTTCCTTGGTAACATGACTGAGACCAGAGCTTTACAGGAACAATACAGTGCGAATAAATGGTGAGACTGAAACCTTGTATTGTCATGTTGCAGCTTGAGGCTGAACACATTGGGCAGCCCCGGGCATCAGCCTGTCTGCTTTCCACCACCACTGAAGGTCCATCAGTGGTGGTAGCTGGAAACAGAAGCTGATGGCGGGGCTACGAATTCTTGCAGAACAGCGCCGAATAAATGGTGAGACTGAAACCTTGTATTGTCATGTTGCAGCTTGAGGCTGAACACATTGGGCAGCCCCGGGCATCAGCCTGTCTGCTTTCCACCACCACTGAAGGTCCATCAGTGGTGGTAGAAAGCAGGCAAGCTGATGGCCGGGGCTTGACGGACACGCAGAGACAGCGCGAATAAATGGTGAGACTGAAACCTTGTATTGTCATGTTGCAGCTTGAGGCTGAACACATTGGGCAGCCCCAGGCATCAGCCTGTCTGCTTTCCACCACCACTGAAGGTCCATCAGTGGTGGTAGAAAGCAGGCAAGCTGATGGCCGGGCTTGACGGACACGCAGAGACAGCGCGAATAAATGGTGAGACTGAAACCTTGTATTGTCATGTTGCAGCTTGAGGCTGAACACATATTACAGCCCCGGCATCGTCTGTTCGTCTTTCCACCACCACTGAAGGTCCATCAGTGGTGGTAGAAAGCAGGCAAGCTGATGGCCGGGCTTGACGGACACGCAGAGACAGCGCGAATAAATGGTGAGACTGAAACCTTGTATTGTCATGTTGCAGCTTGAGGCTGAACACATTGGGCAGCCCAGGGCATCAGCCTGTCTGCTTTCCACCACCACTGAAGGTCCATCAGTGGTGGTAGAAAGCAGGCAAGCTGATGGCCGGGGCTTGACGGACACGCAGAGACAGCGCGAATAAATGGTGAGACTGAAACCTTGTATTGTCATGTTGCAGCTTGAGGCTGAACACATACACATTGGCAGTCCCGGGCATCAGTCTGTCTGCTTTCCACCACCACTGAAGGTCCATCAGTGGTGGTAGAAAGCAGGCAAGCTGATGGCCGGGGCTTGACGGACACGCAGAGACAGCGCGAATAAATGGTGAGACTGAAACCTTGTATTGTCATGTTGCAGCTTGAGGCTGAACACATACACATTGGGCAGCCCCGGGCATCAGTCTGTCTGCTTTCCACCACCACTGAAGGTCCATCAGTGGTGGTAGAGAGCAGGCAAGCTGATGGCCGGGCTTGACGGACACGCAGAGACAGCGCCAATAAATGGCGAGACTGAAACCTTGTATTGTCATGTTGCAGCTTGAGGCTGAACACATACATATAGCAGCTTCGGCATCAGCCTTGTTCGCTTCCACCACCACTGAAGGTCCATCAGTGGTGGTAGAAAGCAGGCAAGCTGATGGCCGGGGCTTGACGGACACGCAGAGACAGCGCGAATAAATGGTGAGACTGAAACCTTGTATTGTCATGTTGCAGCTTGAGGCTGAACACATACACATACACATTGGGCGCCGGGCATCAGCCTGTCTGCTTTCCACCACCACTGAAGGTCCATCAGTGGTGGTAGAAAGCAGGCAAGCTGATGGCCGGGGCTTGATGGACACGCAGAGACAGCGCGAATAAATGGTGAGACTGAAACCTTGTATTGTCATGTTGCAGCTTGAGACTGAACACATACATTGTGCAGCCTCGGCATCGTTCGCCTGCTTTCCACCACCACTGAAGGTCCATCAGTGGTGGTAGAAAGCAGGCAAGCTGATGGCCGGGGCTTGACGGACACGCAGAGACAGCGCGAATAAATGGTGAGACTGAAACCTTGTATTGTCATGTTGCAGCTTGAGGCTGAACACATACACATTGGGCAGCCCCGGCATCAGCCTGTCTGCTTTCCACCACCACTGAAGGTCCATCAGTGGTGGTAGAAAGCAGGCAAACTGATGGCCGGGGCTTGACGGACACGCAGAGACAGCGCGAATAAATGGTGAGACTGAAACCTTGTATTGTCATGTTGCAGCTTGAGGCTGAACACATACACATTGGGCAGCCCCGGGCATCAGTCTGTCTGCTTTCCACCACCACTGAAGGTCCATCAGTGGTGGTAGAAAGCAGGCAAGCTGATGGCCGGGGCTTGACGGACACGCAGAGACAGCGCGAATAAATGGCGAGACTGAAACCTTGTATTGTCATGTTGCAGCTTGAGGCTGAACACATACACATTGGCAGCCGGCATCACCTGTTTTCCACCACCACCGAAGGTCCATCAGTGGTGGTAGAAAGCAGGCAAGCTGATGGCCGGGGCTTGACGGACACGCAGAGACAGCGAATAAATGGTGAGACTGAAACCTTGTATTGTCATGTTGCAGCTTGAGGCTGAACACATTGGCAGCCCCGGGCATCAGCCTGTCTAGCTTTCCACCACCACTGAAGGTCCATCAGTGGTGGTAGAAAGCAGGCAAGCTGATGGCCGGGCCTGCCCAAATTGCTATAACAAATCATAATGTTCACAACAATCAAATATTGCAAAGCAAGTCAGTAAAATAATTCAATCCATGATTACACAATATTGGCAGCCTATACAGTGTAAAATATAATGTATGGTCTTTTAGCTACAAAACACATAGTCAGAACACTTCAAGAGGTTCCCATGACATCTGAAAACCTCTCGAGCTTCCCTCGCAGTTTACATTGTCATGGCAACCTCTTGAAGTGTTTACAGCAGAATTACCAAGTAAAGACCATACATTCTTCCCTATATTAAAGCCATGAAATTCCATGCATAACAGTATTATTTCATCCCAAAAATTCAACATTATCAAACTAATTTAACAATCCCGCCACTAATTTGTACTTCATGAACATGGAATCATCCCTTCAACTACAAATCAACACTGTTACCTTACTGTTCATCAGGTGTTGGGGGTGGCTGAATGGCAGACTTTCCTGGTAGTAGGGGATGGTGGCTCAATGCCATCAGCTTTAGAATATTCCAACAGCAATAGTTATCTATGAAAAAATAGAAGGGAAACAGATAGTTAATTTTCGGTAGAGCAGGAACACGTCTGGACTCTTCAAAGTCGACCACGAACTGAAATTAGCTCGGGCTTAGTGTGCCCATCCTAGTCATTAAATTTTAATGAAATCAATAAACAGCTCTGGTGAGGTTTGAATCATAGTCTCCAGTTTCTCCTATGACTAAGGGGTGGTGGCTGGCTTCTTCAACTTGTTTTCCCAGATGATCCCTTATTTAAATGAAATTGCAGCAGACAGACAGCTGCTGTTGTTGGAGTGGGAAGTGCCAACACAAGAACAAATACCCCTACGGTCCTTATTACAGTGTCTTTTTAAGGGGCACAACTATGTGGTTTTCAGCAAAACTCAGAAACCTCATAATGAACTCACATAGGACTGTCCTTGGGGGACTCTAAGGGAAATATGCTTGTTTAAAAGAATCTGAAGGGACATGGACTGCAGATCTTTATCAAATAAAAATGAATACTGCACTAGCTAAAATGAAGATCTGCAGATAAACAGATGCACACCAAGTGAATTAAAGGCATTTGCTGCCACATGAACTTATGTTCTTCATATTCAGGGAAGGCGAACCATATGCAGTTAGATGTGAAGGGTGCTTGAAGTCATGCTTCCGAAATATAGGCACGATAGAAATACATGGTGCGTTGATATATATACTGTGCACCAGTGCCAATTTAGTGGGTCCCTGTCCCATTGCTTTTAAAAGGCTGGCTACTCCACTGGCCCTGATAACCCAAGATGGAGCTACAGTCCACTTCAAGCCTCGCACCACCAATCAGGCTCCTCCTCCTCCTTCTCTAGGGCTATAGCCTATCTAGATTGTTCTTCACAGGGATTTAGGCAGCCCTGATGGTCCCTCACCATGGGGGACTTTGTGAGAGCAGAATGTAAGCCCTGGAGAAGGTGGGTCACGGGGCTGGGTGGACCAGAGCAGAAGGGGACCAGCCGGTGACCAGGAGGATAAAAACCTTGATTTAAAAAACACTTTTAATATTCTGCTCATCAAAAAATATCTGAGGCAATGTGGAGCACCAGTCTGTCTCTTCATTTACAAGTTTTGGCCAGGAAATGCACAGAGAAAAGGCTAATTTTCAGGTGTGTTTGGGGAGGCAGGTACTGGCTATATGAGGAAGGCAAATCAATAAGATGTGTACAGAAACAATGGCAAACAACAGGTACAGGATGCATCTAAAAAAACAAGTAAGATATGTACAGATATGACAGCAAAGAAATGATACAGAATAAAACTAAAATACAAGCAAGTTTAGA